>OX336390.1:863480153-864730153 GCA_946902985.2 Meconema thalassinum
CATTCTAGACGAATTTGGAGTAACTAATATACGTCAGTGCTGCCAACATGATTCTAAGCCTGCTGATAGGTCCAATTTTAAAATGCATGTAACTTCTATACTAACTAATGGATTTCATTCAAAATTGGCACAACAATAGATCATATTATTTCAGATTATTTCTGACCAATACATGCATGACATTGTTGCCAACATGATTTTACGCGCGCTGTTAGATCCAATGTTTAACTGCATGTAACGTCCATGCTATTCATTGGACTTCAACCAAATTTTGTATTTAGTACCTTAAGAGACGGAACTAAGAATATATTCAGTCATCAGGGCTGCCAACTGTAGTGCTCTATTAGGATACATTATGCCAGGTATACAGTATTTCGAACTAATTGGAAATTTCGATATTAGCAACTTAATTTCGTCATTATTCTAGATAGGTTCATATTCTGTAGAATAATCATTGGCATGAAAAGTAGGATGTATAGTTCTTCACGGAACTTCTTGTTTATTCTGAATTCACTATGTAAATATTGTAAAATTATTTTCATTTTTTTTAAATCAATGGGTATTAAAATTGTATACGAGTTATACTTAAAAATGAACATAATAAAATAATTATTGATGGTAAGACTGCTTGAGGATCCATAAAATAATATTTCCTACTATTTAGAACTGTTTCTTAGTTGAGATGTTTAAAAAAAAAGGTGTATGCCCTAGTTATATGTCCGTCTGTTCATATTTTCTTTATAGCGCTGTCAGGCAAACAGTGAGGCATTTCATTCAGACTACTCTCTGATATCCTAAAATGGTGATGTAAGAAATCAGCACCACGGGACACTACAGTCAATTGACTCAACATGTTTAATTTGTACATTCCGTTATAAATTATCCTTTGTAAGTAATACCGTACCGGTATGCCACAAAAGAATAAAAAACATAATTAATGAACGAAGTTGGGTCATTTATAATTATTAACAACCAACCAACAACGGCAGCTGGTGCCCAGATGTCTGTGGTCTCGGTAGACGTGGGTCGAACCTCACCGCCGGCCGTCCGTGAAATAGTTTTCCGTGGTTTCCCATTTTCAACTACAGACAAATGCTGCGACGGCACCTTCGAATGTGCCACGGCCGCTCCCTTCCAAATCCGTGCTTATTTTCATTCACCTTCATTCATATCATCTCTCATTAACTCCTCTCATGAGGTTGGCACCGGGTGAGTTAGCCGAGGTCGTTTCGGCATGACTGCTGGCAGTCGCTCACATCCGGGAGGCGAGGAGGTTCGAATACCCCGCCGGCAACCTTGAAGATGGTCTTCTGTGGTTTCCCATCTTCCTTCCAGGCAATTGCCGGGGTTGGTCCCTAACTATAGGCCACAGCCGCTACCTTCCAACTCAACTCCTCGTCCTTGTACATTCCCACTTTCCTCCCCAACGGTACTTGTAACTCACCCATTGGGTGTCCGTCTCGAAGTAGCTACAAAAACTGGCGAGCCGAACATGTCCTCGGACACTCCCGGCACTAAAAGCCATACGCTAAAAAAAATGAGGTTGGCGAGAGGAATGACATCCGACTGTATAAACTATCCACCATAAGGACGCGAAAATATATATTACCTCATTTCCGTCCCAGTTGAAACAGGAATCATACGCATTATAGTTATTATTACCGTATTATTATGGTCATCTTATCACTACCGACAGCGGTCACCCGCTAACGCACAGCGCTAGGCAATGTGGTCATGCTCCATGTGGACTTGGTAGACGTGGGTTTGAACCCCACCGTCGGCCATCTTGGAAATGGTTTACCGTGGTTTCCCCACTTTCAATTCTAGGCAAATGTTGGGACGATCCTTCTGACAGGCCACGGCAGCTTCCTTCCACATCCTTGCCCAGCTTCATTCATCTAGATCTCTCATTAACTCCTCTCATGTTGGTGTCAGGAAGGGCATCCGGTCGTAAATACATCCGCCACATAGCGTTTCATCGCATCTCATCCCCGATCCCGTTAAATAGGTAAAAGTAAGGGGTAGACATACATACATCGACATCCATCCTTATCATAGAGGGCGTGGTGGAGCAGCGGTCAAGCTGTTGGCCTCTCACCACGGCGGAGTGGGTTCAATTCCCAGTCAATGCTTGTGAAATGCCATATTCAGTGATTCGGATTCCATGTAAAAAGGAGGTCCCGTGGCTCATGATCTCGAGATTAACGGTCACGTAAAACTACAATCTTCCTTCTTCCTTCCATCCTTAACGTATGCAACTACTGTATTCAAGACAAATACAGAGATCCAAGTTTCTTTTTCTGGCACTGACAGGGCATCTGCTCAATCCTAGACCATAATAAATACAGCCATGCATACTACTACAAAAATCACACAAACACAGGTTATCAGACATATTTAACACACACCCAAATACATCGGGCTGATGATCAAGATTTATTAACAACAACCATCATATTTATTTTCGTCTGGCTCGTGGTGCAGTGGCTAGCAAACCTGCGAAGAGCGGAAGTGGTTTTCCTCTTATACTTCAGGAAAATGCCGGGATGGTTCCTAACTTAAGGCCACTGCCGTCTCCTTCCCCAAATTAAATATAAACCCACTACGGTACTACTACAACATTGACCCACAATAACACGGTTATGAATGATATATATATATATACATACACACATAAGTACACGGGACAAAATGATCACGATGTGATACAAGCTCGTCAAATGAAAGAACAGCAACTTATTTGTCAATTCAAAGTTTTATACAACTCTTACACTACTCTTACGGGAGACAATTGCCGCATTTTGTACAGCCCTTATGTGAGCACTTCCAGGAATTTTCGAACAATACTAGTTAACAGGTTCAGACAACCTCATGCGTTTGGGAATTTCATACTACGTAGCTTGAGGCTACTGCTTGTGGAAAGGTTTCCAAGATCAAACACACTGATAACAGAACATCGGGAGACATCCTTCGGAGATTTTGTTCTAAATGCATCCTAAATAAATAGCATTGCACATGGTCTTACTAGGTCGCTTTATTGCTGGAAGAGTTGTATTGATCTAAAACTTAATGTCTACCAATTGACTTAAATTATTAAAAGCGAAAATAATGGAAGATAAAACTGAAAATTACCTAATGCAGTGATTGTATTTTGATTGTATTTTATGTATTTTGAAAATACAAAATACTCATGAAAAGTATTTTCGATACAGATACAAAATACATGTTCAAAAATGTATTTTCGATACAAAATACAAAATACAAAAGTATCGAAAATACGTATTTTAAATACATGTATTTTCGATACTGCCCAACTCTGTCTGTCACTGAATACTCTGCACCAGTGGGGATAAAGAGTTAGTTGTCGTTGCAGTATTGTGTTCATGTAGCCCTGTGTACTTGGGCGTGTGTGGAATTTGTCTGATGAATTGTGTTACTGTGATTAGTGTGTGTAGCCTATTTGTATTTCAGATGAGGATTGGGAAGGAGGCGGCCATACCCTTAATTTACCGTATTTCCTCGCATAATCGTCGCACTTTTTTTGGCCAAAATTTAGTGGAAAAAAGCAGGGTGCGACGATTATGCGAAGAATATTTAATTTCAAAGAATATACTGTATCATTATTTGTTGCACGGGCCAGTCATTCGCGTAGCGTGAGTCTGGCGTGAGTCATAGCCCACAGTCAGAGACAGGGTTCTTTCTTCTAACAAGGTCACGACAGGTTAACGCTCGCGGAATGTGCTGACGAAGCTGGCCATTCGCGTCGTGGTTCATAGCCCGCAGGCATAAAGACGAGATTACTTTCTCCTGACAAGATCACGCCAGATCAGGCCTATAAACTCGCGGAATGTGCGCTGGCCGTTCGCGTCGCGGTTCATAGCTGGCAGGCATAAAGACGATATTACTTTCTCCTGACAGGATCACGCCAAATTAGGCCTATAAGCTCGCGGAAGGTTCGCGTCACAGTTCATAGCCCGCAGGCATAAAGACGAGAGTACTTTCTGCTGACATGATCACGCCAGATTAGGCCTATAAGCTCGCGAAATGTGCGCTGACCATTCGCGTCGCGGTTCATAGCCCGCAGGCATAAATACGATATTACTTTCTCCTGACAAGATCACGCCAGATTAGGCCTATACGCTCGCGGATTGTGCGCTGGCCGCTCGCGTCACAGTTCATAGGCCGCAGGTCTAAAGATGAGATTACTTTTTGCTGACATGATAACGCCAGATTAGGCCTATAAGCTCGCGGAATGTACGTTGGCCGTTCGCGTCGCGGTTCAAAGCCGACAGGCTTAAAGATGAGGTTACTTTCTCCTGTCAAGACCACGCCAGATTAGGCCTATACGCTCGCGGAATGTGCGCTGGCCGTTCGCGTCGCGGTTCATAGCCGGCAGGCATAAAGACAAGATTACTTTCTCCTGACAAGATCACGCCAGATTATACGCTCGCGGAATGTGCTAAGTGACGAAGCTTGCCGCTCGCGTCACAGTTCATTGCCAGCAAGCATAAAGACGATATATTTTTCGTCTGACAATGTCGCGCCAGGTTATAAAGTCGCGGCAGCGTGTGTAACTCACTGGCGCACAAATACGAACATGCTATGCGACGATTATGCGATGACATTTTATAAACCTATTTTAGTGTTTGAAAAGTGGGGTGCGACGATTACGCGGTGGCGACGATTATGCGAGGAAATACGGTAGGTACCATCCCGGCATTTGCCTGAAGTAGAAGTGGAAACTACTTGCAGGATAATTGAGTTGCCTCAGACCAGAATTATATTTCTTGACAGATTCGGGAATCGAAACTGGACCTCAGGAGTGACAGCCAAGAATACTAGCCACTGCGCCACGAGGTGGTTGGATAAATAGCTCTCATGTTAAGATAATAGATTTACAGCTTCATAATTAAGGCCCGGAAGATCATGCAAAATCTTATTTTTGCATTTTTATGCATATTTTGGTTATTTTCGCACAATGCATCATATTTTTCTCCTTTGCCTGAAGTGCATATCTTCATGTTCAGTCGTATATTTCTATTCGGACTCTGAGAGTCTCGTGACTGGTTAGTCAAAACCTGAACATTTCCTTGTTAATGATAAAGTTGCTTTCACCACCCTTAAATCACCCAGAGTATTTGTATCATCTGCTAATTAGTAGTTTGCACTGCCTGTTAGGAAAAACCAGATTCTCCAACAACTGAAATACCTTTGTTCCTTTCACTTTACTACCAGTTCACAATAGGGGTTCACCATAGGAATAACCAGGAATTTCCACAAATAATACCTGGACCTATTATCTCAAATTCCTTAATTCCAACCTTCAGCAGTGAAATACCAAGCTGCTTACCATCAACCACAGAAAGCAAGGAGTTATGACTCCAATAAAAGCTAGCATCATTGTTAAGTTGCCCACAAGTCCAACCCCCTCCTCCACTTGGTGGGAGACGGGCAACGGCATGAAGTAGGGGTGAAGTACAGTGGGGACTTCGTGTGCCCCGGGACCGCTGCGGTAGCTGTGAAGGCTCTATGGGAACCCTGAAAAGTGACGGCTGACGGGGCTCTGGTGAAGCTACGATAGGCCTAGCAAGCCAGTAGTGGATATCATATTTGCTTTCAAAACAGGAACAGGCCTCGGAAAGGACGGATGCAAACGACGACGACCCGGATATGCTAATGGACTACGAGTTGGGACATTAAACATACAGACACTGACAGGAAAGGTGGAGGAGATTGTAGATGTGATATAGAGAAGAAAACTGGATGTACTGGGCTTGGCAGAAACAAGATGGAAAGGAGAAGGTCGCAGAGAACTGAGGAAAGGGTACCGGTTGTACTGGAGTGGGAACAGTGAAGGAAGGAGCAGCGGAGTAGGAGTAGTTGTGAGAGATGGAATGAAGGAAGAGGTAAAGGGAATAAGTGACAGGATCATGTAGATCAGAGTAACTGTAAAGGGAAGAAGCCTGGAGATAGCCCAGGTATATGCCCCTCAAGTTGGATGTACAGCTCAAGAGAAGGAAGACTTTGAGGAGGAGCTACAACAGCAGTTGAATGGTCAGAGCATCATTGTCATGGGAGATTTGAATGCACATGTAGGAAGTGAAAGGCAAGGATATGAACATGTATTGGGAGCAGAAGGATGGGGTAGCAGGAATGAAGAAGGGAGAAAGTTGCTGGATTTTTGCAAGAGAAACGGTTTAGTGGTAGGCAACTCCTGGTTCCGGAAGAAAGAAAGCCACAAGGTAACGTGGTACAGCAGTGATTTAACAAAGAAATCTTTGGTAGATTACATGCTGTACGACTGGGAAATGAAGAGAAGTGTCAGAGATATAAAGGTAATACCATCAGAGGCCTTAGATAGCGACCACAGAATACTTGTAATGAACCTGGGAGTTGTTAAGGATAGCAAGAGGACAGAGTACCAGGAAAGGAGAATCAAAGTATGGAAACTCAAGGAAAAGGAAGTCAAGGAAGAATTCCAGAAGATAATAAGGGAAAGGATGCCAACAGACAATCCTAAAACAGGGGAAGAGGAATGGAAGCAATTCAAAAACACAATGGTGGAAGCTGCAGTGGCAGTGTGTGGAAGAACAAGCAACAGAAAGTGGTGTAAGGCGACACCATGGTGGAATGAGAGAGTAAAAGAAGCTGTGGGAAGGAAGAACAAGGCTTTCAGAGTGTGGTTCCAGGAAAGAACTGATCTGGCAAGGGAAGATTATAAGATAAAGAAGAAAGAAGCAAACAAGATTGTCGCAGAGGAGAGGAAGAAGTGGATGGTAAAGTGGACAGAGATGATGGAGGAAGACGGTAGAGGAAATAAGAAAGTACTTTATGGGATGGTCAAAAGTAAGAGAAGAGGTCTGCGAGAGGATGTGGTAATGATGGACAAAAACGGAAATGAGGTACACAACAAAGAGACACTCAAGACAGTGTGGAAAGAGTACTTTGAGGATTTGCTGAATCCAAATGGTCATAGGGAGGAAGACAATGCATTGGAAGATGGAGAAGACAACACAGGAATGGAAAAGGACCTGACTTGGAGAGAACTGGAGATGGCTATAGACAAGATGAAAGGAGGAAGGGCACCGGGTGTGGGTGAAGTGAGTGTTGAAATGGTGAAGGCAGCAGGGGAGGTTGGGAAACAGTGGCTGTACCGTGTGATGAGGGTGATATGGAAGGAGAAAAAGACCCCAGAAGATTGGAAGAAAGGATTAATTGTCCCAATATTTAAGAAAGGAAGCAGAAAGGAGTGCAGAAATTACAGGGGAGTCACACTCATTCCTCACTGTGCCAAGATATATGAAAAGATATTAGAAATTAGAATACGAGCCAAAGTGGAGAGAACATTGAGAGAGGAGCAGTATGGATTCAGACCTGGGAGATCAACAGTGGATCTCATATTTTCAGTGAGACAGCTCCAGGAACACCACTATGAATTTGGAGAGGATCTGTTGATGGCCTTCCTGGACATCGAAAAGGCCTATGATAGTGTGTGTAGGGAGAAGGTTTGGGAAGCAATGGAAAACATGGGAGTGGAAAAAGGAACTGTAGGCAGAGTGAAGGAGATGTATTGTGGAAGTGTGAGTTGTGTGAAAGTTGGAGGGGAAAGAACAGACTGGTTCAGACAAATGAGTGGCCTGAAACAGGGTAGTGCGCTGTCACCCCTTCTCTTTATTGTGGTTATGGACAAGGTAATGACACGGATTGCAGGAAAGATAGGAGAAGATAAGATGAAAGCAATGGTGTTTGCAGATGATCTCATGGTCTGGGGAAACAAGGAGGAGGAAATTCAGGAGCAACTGAAGGCTTGGGAAGAAACAGTGGGAGAGTACGGATGGAAGTTCAACATCAGTAAATGTGAGATCCTGTTAACGACCAGGAAAAAGGACAGACTAATGAGTGGGATAACACTTGGAGGTGGACAGCTGAAGAAGGTGGAAAGTCTCAAGTACTTGGGAAGTCTAGTGGAGGAAAATGGGAGAAATGGCAAAGAGATTACGGAACGTGGCAGACAGGCAGAAGCATTTCTGAGAAGCATTAGGAGCTTAGTGTGGAATAAAGATGTCTCACAAAAAAGCAAGGAAGGGTTATACAGAAGCTACTATATCCCGATACTGACCTATGCTTCAGAAACGTGGACAATGAAGAAAAGAGACATAAGCAGAATACAGGCAGGTGAAATGAAGTTCCTGCGAAGTAGGATCGGAGTAACAAGAAGAGACAGGTTGAGGAATGAAAAGGTCAGGGAAATGGTGAAAGAGGAGCCCTTGCAAGGTAGGATTGAGACGTCAAGACTGAGGTGGTATGGACACTTAAAGAGAATGGATGAGAAGAGGATTCCCAAGAGGATACATGAGATGCAGATGCAGAAGAAACGACCAAGGGGAAGACCAAGAGATAGATGGCTGAAAGGAGTGGAGGAATGTGTCAAGAAGAGAGGCGAGGACTGGACCAGAGTGACAGCGGAGAGGTGGTGGGAAGAAAGAACTAAGTGGCGAGGCTTATGTTCCAAACAGACCCAGCCTGGGGCTGGAAACTGTACAAGATGATGATGATTGTTAAGTTGCGAAATTTTGTGAAAACATTTGGAAGTGATTTTTTTTTTTAACAATGATAGTGTCCTTTATTGTAAAATTTGTGAAACAAATGTAGGGAGTTTCTATAAAGTTTTCAGTGGCTCAACATTTGGAAACTGCCAAACATAAGCGAAATGTCATTAAAAAGAAAAGGAAACCCACATCAATTCAGCCCTTGTTAGCAAGCAGAAAATTCAGGAGACTATCGCAGGATAATACTGAAATTATTTTAATACCTAGTACGTTTCAGTCCCTTTTGCAAGTTAATATTTATTATTTTTATTCAGCATTCACTATGTAAATATTGTAAAATTTGTTTCATTTTTTAAAATCAATGGCTATTACAATTGTATGCCAGTTATACTTAAAAATTAACATAATAAAATATTTATCGATGGTCAACACTGCTTGAAGCTCCATAAAATAATATTTCCTACTAAGCTTCTTTAGAACTGTTTCTTAGTTGAGATATTTTAAAAATAGGTGTAGTTATATGTCCGTCTGTTCATATTTTCTTTATATTCAAAATAGAAACGCTAAAGATTGTAGCGCTGTCAGGCAAACAGTGAGGCATATCATTCAGACTACTCTCTGAAATCCCAAAATGGTTATGTAAGGGACACTACAGTCAATTGACTCCACATGTTTAAATGTACATTCTGTTATAAATTCTCCTTTGTAAGTAATACCGTATGCCACTAAAAATAATAAATTATTTATAATTATTACCACCAACCAACAACGGTAGCTGGGACCCAGTTATCTGTGGTATCGGTAGACGTGGGTTCGAACCTCACCGCCGGCCGGCCATGAAATAGCATTCCGTGGTTTTCCATTTTCAACTACAGACAAATGCTGGGACGGCACCTTCGAAGGTGCCACGGCTGCTTCCTTCCAAGTCCGTGCATAGTTTCATTCACCTTCATTCATATCATCTCTCATTAACTCCTCTCACGAGGTTGGCGACAGGAAGGGCATCCGGCAGTATAAACTAACCACCATAAGAACGCGAAAAAATGTATCATCTCTTTTCTGTCCCAGTTGAAATGGGAATAATACGCATTATAGTTATTATTACCGTATTATTATTATCATCTTATCATTACCGACAGTGGTAGCTACGCTTGCTAACGCGCAGCGCTAGGCCATGGGGCCAAGCTCCATGCGGACTTGGTAGACGTGGGTTTGAACCCCACCGTTGGCCGTCCTTGAAATGGTTTTCCGTGGTTTCCCCACTTTCATCTCGAGGCAAATGCTGGGACGGTACCTTCAGATAGGCCACGGCCGCTTCCTTCCACATCCTTGCCCAGCTTCATTCATCTAGATCTCTCATTAACAACTCTCATGTTGGTGTCAGGAAGGGCATCCGATCGTAAAAACATCCGCCACATAGCGTTTCATCGCATCTCATCCCCGATCCCGTTAAATCAGTAAAAGTAAGGGGTAGACATACATACATCGACATCCATCCTTATCATAGAGGGCGTGGTGGAGCAGCGGTCAAGCTGTTGGCCTCTCACCATGGCGGAGTGGGTTCAATTCCCGGTCAATGCATGTGAAATGCCATGTTCAGTGATTCGGATTCCACCAAAAAAGAGGTCCCGTGGCTCATGATATCGAGATTAACGGTCACGTAAAACTACAATCTTCCTTCTTCCTTCCATCCTTAACGTATGCAATTACTGTATCCAAGGCAAATACAGAGATCCAAGCTTCTTTTTCTGGCACTGACAGGGCATCTGCTCAATCCTAGACCATAATAAATACATCCATGCATACTACTACAAAAATCACACAAACACACGTTATCAGACATATTTAATACACACCAAAATACATCGGGCTGATGACCAAGATTTACTTACAACCACCACCATATATATTTTCGTCTGCCTCGTGGTGCAGTGGCTAGCAAACCTGCGAAGAGCGGAAGTGGTTTTCCTCTTTTACCGTATTTCAGGGTAATGCCGGGATGGTTCCTAACTTAAGGCCACGGCCGTCTCCTTCCCCAAATTAAATCTAAACACACTACGGTACTACTATGACATTGACCCACAATAACACGGTTATGAAGGATATATACATATACACACCCAAGTATACGGGACTAAATGATCACGATGTACAAGCCCGTCAAATGAAAGAACAGCAACTTATTTCTCAATTCAAAGTTTTATACAAATGTTACACTACTCTTACGGGAGACAATTGCCGCATTTTGTACAGCCCTTGTGTGAGCACTTCCAGAAATTTTCGAACAATACTAGTTAACAGGTTCAGACAACCTCTTGCGTTTGGGAATTTCATACTAGGTAGCTTGAGGCTAAAAGGTTTCAAAGATTAACCACACTGATAACAGAACATCTGAGAGACATCCTTCGGAGATTTTGTTCTATATGCATCTTAAATAAATAACATTGCACATGGTCTTACCAGGTTGCTTTATTGCTGGCCAAGTTGTATTGTTCTCAGACTTAATGTCTATCAATTGACTTAAATTATGAAAAGGGAAGATAATGGAAGATAAAACTGAAAATTACCTAATGCAGTGATTGTATTTTGATTCTATTTTATGTATTTTGAAAATACAAAATACTCATGAAAAGTATTTTCGATAGAGATACAAAATACATGTCCCAAAATGTATTTTCGATACAAAATACAAGATACAAATGTATCGAAAATACGTATTTTAAATACATGTATTTTCGATACCGCCCAACTCTGTTAGTGGAATAAATTAAGAAATTACATAAAATAATAGCCCGTCTTCAAACAAAAATGTTCAAGGCAAAACGACATACGTACCGTAATAGAGGTAACACTTCAGGAGTGATGAACCAAGTAGAATACTTAAATTAGCCTAAATACCTTGTGTAATGATGAATAATAATTGTGGAAATGATGTCCTAATAGATGATTTCACCTTTGCTGTATCTAACCCATCCGCTATCCCCTTTACAACACGACTTATATACTGTAGGGAAATTTCAGATTAATTCTGTACAACGTATCACACTTTTCCTTTTCACTTTCACTTTGATAATATATTATTTTCATACCATATTTCATCTTTTGGCAGGGGGGGGGGGCATGCATTGTCAATTGTAACTACTAACCTTGATCACTTCTGCACCGGATATATGTGCTAAATCACTTAAATATGTGTTTTTATTTATTGTATTTTTAACAACCGCAGCCATGTTCGACAGCATATTTAGTATGTGAAACTGCTGCAGCGATCACATTGACATCATTAGTTACCAACATATCCGATACAAAATAGGCCTACATTAGACGACACATGTAATGCTGCAATATGTGGGGGGGAAAAAAAGAAATAATCAGGCTCTTCTTAGTTAGACGACTGTCTGGACGAAACCATTGGTCGCTACTTGGTTAGACGACAGTCTGGACGAAAATTACTGATTGCACTACTGGGTGTAAGCCCCAGGTTGGGTTTGTTTTGTATGTAGAACCATATTTACCACAGTAATGAACGCTGATCGCAAGGATTCCATGTTTCGAACTAATCAGCAAAACCAGCACCTCAGTGCCTAAAAATTATTGATGCGTGTCTACCCCCACCGTGCGTGACAAAAACCAGGGGTGGTGTTTTGGTCAGCCATCACAGCACTTTTCGATAAACGAAAACAAGCCTTGAAATTAAGATTCATGCAATTAACATACAAATCCATGACACAAATCATAGTGTTCACAGCTGGTAGAAGAAACACAACAAGAAACTACTGAGTGTCACTACTCCAAAAGTTTAGTGCACAAATAGCACCGAGTAAATATGACCAACATGCCCACCACATTAATTCCCTTGGCAGCGCTGCCTAGCGATTGAAAAACACAATGGCGTTTGATGCTGGGAGTACGCTACTTTGAACTTTGCCTAGCGATTGAAAAACGGTCAACCTCCATCAAAATCTGGAAAATTTTCTACAGTAACTTATGTAATGTAACTAGGATACAAGAGTTGAACATTTTATCGCTAAAGGGTGTTATTACATTTGTCAGCAGTGTTAACATTATTGTTTGGCATGACCCACCCCCTACTTCGTCTGGAGAAGTGTCCTGCTATATACTTACTATGCGGCACCCCGCAAGGGATACCACACAGCCCCCCTTAATTCCCCCAAGCCTAGATTTGTGTATGCTACCTTTAAGACTCAGGGAAAGGGGGACTTGGGCAGAATGCCCAGGGAGTGGAAAGCTGGACGTACCCAAAGGGTGGGTATAGGACGCGCTGGATTTCAGGAGAATCATGTTCTCAACTTCAAAACAAATAACAAATATATTTAAATAAAGGGAGTACATAAGGTATTGGGGTGCAAGACATAAGACACTTGGGGCCTAAGTTAAAACTGGGAGGAGACCCTTAGATCTGGTCGGCTTGGGCGCAGCAGGCGCAACAAAGAGTTATCGTGAATCCAAGACAATGAGGAGCATGGCTCAGGAGAGCGGAAGCAAGAGAAGAAATAATTGCTATCCGAGCAATAATAGGCGGGAAGGGTGATATGAGCAAATCACAGACGCTACACTAATTACACGATCACGTGTACTCAAACAAAGGTTTCATTTAACGTAAACTGCCCGGGAGGGCTTGCCAAATACAGTAATAAAGAAAATTGAGGAAGGCAACATAAGAAAAGGCTGAAAGCCCAAGGCTAGAAGAGCCTACGCCACGAGGCGTCTAATAATAGCCGACCAGATGGCGACAATAGGCAAGGGGAATGCCGCCGACAAAATAACATAAAAGCCCAATCCAAAATTACAGCATGTTTCAGTTATATCAATATATAGATATTGGTTCAAGTCCTTTAAATAAACACTTCTAATCTATTTCCAAAGTTAGGTTGGCGTCTGAATAATGACCGTTATCATTTTTAGTTCAGCACGTGCTTGAATTCGCATGGCCTATGTTAGGCGTAAAATATAGTTTTGGACTCAGAAACATGACGTGAAGATATTTGCCAGAATAATATTACTTAGCAATATGAAATAGATGATTTTCAAATAATGTGTGGCCAACACAAGTACAAGTCCAAAGTTCGTCAGACGCAAATGTTTCTCACCGCACAGAAACAGCAAATATTATTTATTTATCGTATGGCTTTTAGTGCCGGGAGTGTCCGAGGACATGTTCGGCTCGCCTGAGTCTGTAGCTGCTTCCAGCGGACACCCTAAAGTGCGCGCTACAAGTTCCGTTCAATTTCCAGTAGTTCCAACTATTGCCACCAGATATCAATGATACCTAGTGGTGAACGTTGGAACTTTGATAGAGCGTTCTGACTAAATCTAACCTAACAATTTTTGCTTTACACAAGTTTACCGCCGGCTTTACTTCCCCTCCGAAGGAAGGCATACTGAAGGATCTTTAGCGCTCTTAAAAAATCCGACGACTTTGGCCGGGTTTAAACCCGCTATCTTGGGCACAGCAGTTCAGCATGCTACCGACTATGCCACCAAAGCCAACAGCAAATATTAAAGGAAGGCGACTCCATCGGGAGTAAAGAAACAAAATAACTCAGCTGAAGAATAAATATGGTTCTAAAGTACAGTACCTCAAATTAGGCCTCATGGCCTATATCAGCCACAAATGGCTGGCCGATCCGAGCGGCCAGCTAACAGAGTTTTCAACTACATCGTAGTGAGTCTACAAGCAGAGTGTTTTCAGTTCGAAAGCCCCAAGCAGAGCAGAGTGTTCGCGTCAGTAGGACGCACAAGTTCATCTCGGTTCTCGGCGCATGCGCGCACCCATCGACCAATCGTCGCGCAGCATTTTGTCACGCGGCCAGTATTACAAATTCCTTCTGGAGAGTTCGGGAACAATCTGGCGGCTTCTCATGACGTCTCGCTACTTCCGATGCCGGAAGTACGTAGACTGGCAGAGAGGGGAGTAACGCCGGGAGTTTGACATATTTGAAATGAGGCGCCTACAATCAAAACCCGCCAAATCCATATTTTATGAAAATTGAGATAAGCATTGTTTCATATAGCTTTTGCTGCGCTGAATTCATTAAAACTATTATTTTGTTACAATTCCCGCTATATCCTACTGTAAAACGAAGTCAAAGTTGAGGCTTAGTTGCAATATCCGCCAAGTCCAACGACAGTTTCGCCATTTTTGATCACAAAACCCGCCACATCCACATCAGCCAATAGGAGCACCCAGTTCCGCCATCTTACTTTCCATGATGCTTTGCGAAATGTTTAATCTTTACCTACGTGCATTAGTCAGAGAATGTACCTCTGCCTGACGTGATTAGAATGGTTTATCTTGTTGTACTTTCTGATAATAATTTGTTTTGGATAATTTTGACAAAGAACAAGAAGAACAATAACATTTTGGTCTGGGTGATGTTTTCCACAGAACTGACATTTGCGAACACAAACGTGTCACAAAACCTGATTTTGATATGACTCACGTAAAGCCAGAAGCCATAAACAGAGGGATTGTCCTTCAGGCACAGGAAGTGAAAGATGTTTCGAGACTGCTTTCGAAGCATTTTGGAGAAAGATGGAGGGAAAATGTAGAGCTGCAGTTCTATTGCAATCTGCAAAGTCTTGGCGAACACGAAGAGAATGATGATGATTGAGAAACTACTATCGAGGATGAGGTAGAAACATAAATTGTGTAGCTATAACGTCCAGTAAAGAATGTGATTTAATAGTTGAATGACGATAGTTTTGTCTCTAAAGGCCTGGACCATAGTAATTGAATATTAATTTAATTTGATGCTTTTCCTTATTATTATTATTGTTCAGTACTGTAGGCTACAGTATTGCTGGCTCCGTGGTGTTGGGGTAGCGCGCCTGCCTCTCACCCGGAGGCCCCGGGTTCGATTCCCGGCTCCGTCAGGTATTTTGGAAACTGACGTGAGGGCTGGAACGGGGTGCACTCAGCCTCGTGAGAACAATTGAGTAACTGACAGTGAGGCAGCGCCCCGATCACGAAAACCAAGATTAATGGCCGAGGGGACCCGATGTGCTGGTCATGCGGCACCCCAATATCTGCAGGCCAAATGGCTGGGAATTAGGCCCTTCACGGGCTGTAAAGCCAGGGGTTATTTACTGTACAGTATTATTACCCTTTCAGGAATTGATTGCCAGCGGTGGAGATGGGAACTACTCTTTATGTAATTGTGTCACACGTCAGCTTGCTTCGTTGACAGGTACAGTTGTGCGTGTAGGATATGACTCAGCTCCAGTACCCCCAGTCATCATTTTACTGTCCATGGTGACATGAGCTCCTGTGATGCTTTTGACGCAATGCAGCGTGACCTATGTGCAGATTGCACTTTGTCATCGCTGTGTCCTCCGCTTCGCCCCGCAGAGCTCATGCTACAATAAACATAAACGCTGGCACAGCCACACTCAGCGGCAATCAAATCTTGAATGGATAATATGAGTATTATTCTTTTTCTATTTATTCTCACAAAAAACAAAAACCGCCCCTTAAAACAACAACAACAAAACACAAAAATTAAACGATTTTTAAATTTTATAACCTATATTTAGTTAACTTTCATTCAAATATTAATTTCTGAATAAAGCTTACGCAGTTTCTACAATCTCTTCGCAACTTCAAATGTATTAGGGCTCTTTGGTATCAAAACCTGCCAAATCCAAATCTTAGTAACAAACCCCGACAAATCCGAATTATTGCATTAAATTTTTCTACATACATTTTTAACTATATCGGGGATCAGCTTCGTACTTCGTCACTGTTTTTAAAAATAATTAACTCATTTTTTAGTGAAAAAAGTATTTCTTTTTGGGTATTGGTTCGTTTGTGACAGTTTTTGCCACTTTGCCGAAAAAGTGAAGGAATGGATTTGGCGGGTTTTGATTCTAGGCACCTCAAATACAGTGTTCAGAGCCCAGCACGCGGGACAAGCAGCCCAGCGAGAGGGGGAGGGGTGGGGACGAAATATTGTGGCAGTCGTTCGACTGGCACACTTATTCAGCACAAATAGCACTGAGTAAATATGACCAACTTGCCCACCACATTAATTCCCTTGGCAGCGCTGTCTAGCGATTGAACAACACAATGGCGTTTGATGCTGGGAGTACGCTACTCTGAACTTCCATCAAAATCTGGAAAATTTTCTACAGTAACTTATGTAATGTGACTAAGATACAAGAGTTGAACATTTTATCGCTAAAGGGTGTTATTACATTTTTCAGCAGTGTTAACATTATTGTTTGGCACTGGTCTTGCCTCTTAGTTCGAGCGTGGTGAACCCGGAATAAGGCTTTACATACAAACCTAACCTGGGGCTTATACCCCAGACCCCCTTGATGTATTAAAAGCAGTAATTTTCATCCACACAGTCACCTGGCCTAGTAGCGGCCAATGGTTTCGTCCAGACAGTCGTCTATTCTAGAGTTGTATTTTTAGAGATGTGTTCTGACAGTTCGGCGGATAAGCCATTGAGCTGAAGGAAGCGGGTAATCTCGAGAACCACTGGATGGATTTTGATGCGGTTTGCACTATTCTCGAGGGAGGTAATTTTAGAAAAAATATTCGTTTATGACCAAAGGAAGCCGATTTTGTATCCCACATGTTGGCAACAATGTGTGTGCATCGGTGTGTGCCTCTAGAGTGCGCCTTGTTGACAGTTGAACGAGATGCAAGCGCTGTTGGAACAGCCGTTTTTAAAGAGCAATATATAAAAAAGCATATTTATGTACTTATGTACATATATGAAGTGCAGTAGTGACCAGGGTTCCTAATTTCAATACGTAATATCGCCCAGATGATGAAACAAGGACACAAGGTATGTAAAAGTCACATTCATGTCCGACGCAAATGTATAAGTCGCATTCTACTTTCATTCAGAATTAATAATACAAGTACGCTAGGCTATAGTTGCGAGCAATAATTATAACGTATTGCAACCAGTGGCTTCGCCCGAACTGTATCATCTAACCAAGTAGGGAACAGTGACTTTGTCTCACCCAACTTAAGTACATCAGTAATTTTCACCCAGACATTCAGTGGTGCAGTAACTTATGTCGAGAACTAAAAGAGAGCCAAGAGATATTGTTGGTATTTTCTGAAAATGTGCATCTGTGACTCATGCGCAGTGCATATCCCATGCACATGTGAGTATATGGCTCTTCAGAATGATGATTGATTCATGTTGCACAACCCTTGAAGTTCGTTGAAGGCTTCCACACTAATCTGTCGCAACCATAACTGAAACAAATAAAAATAGGCCTAACATAAATATTTTATCTGCCAACTACTAAGTAGGCTATAGGTCAGTAGCCAACTACATAAATAATCCCCAATACATTCACACTACAACTGGCCGAGTGTGAATCATAGACTACTTTCAAGTTTACGAGTAATATATGCATTGTATTATAATATTACGGCTGATGGCACTTGGAAGTCGAGAATAAGATACACTGTAATATTAGAAGGCGAATTGATCCTAAGAATATGTTCCTGGTAGTGAACTTACACAGGCTATATTTTAGGTTATGTTTGGTTTGTATTATACGAAAAATGCAGTCAGAAGACTTTTTCAAAATTTCCCAAGACCATTAAGGTTCTTTATTACGTTATTTGTGCTTGGACTGAATATAAAAATAAATAAAACAACGATTAAATAACTTTGTACTTTTAATTATGTACATACGGTGTAGGCTACTTACTCAAAACCTAGTTTATTCGCCAGTGATCTTCATAGAGTTTCTCCAATCCAGTTCTCGTGTTATTTAGACGTCATGATTAAATCTAAATAAGAATTCATCCAAAAATTAATTAAATAGAAGCTTGCAAACATCTCAGACGAGTGGATATGAGCATGCACATATTCCATAATCAAGGGTCTATAATTCTGTAACTGTAAAAACTGTTTTAATCGATGTATATTAGTAGTACTTACCTTGTACAACTTGTTTTAACTTCATTAGACTTGAATTGTCAATACAGATAACCTTGGGGACCAGTTTAATCCGAGTTGTGTCATGCTATGCTCCACAGACTGGTTGCCTTGAAGAAGAGAAAGACAAGTTTTGGAACGATCTAGAGGGACACATTCAAGCTGTTGATGATAGCGAAATTCTTTTCATTGGTGGAGACTTAAATGGACATGTTGGTCATGAAAGAGATGGATTTGAACGAAATCATGGAGGCCATGGTTATGGTTGCCGTAACAATGATGGTATTCGAATCCTAGAATTTGCGGAAGCGTGGGATTTGTCTGTAACTAACACCTTTTTTAGAAAGCGGGATTCACACCTTATCACCTACTATAGTGGAAGTCATACATCCCAAATTGACTACTGGATGACGCGACGAAGAGACCTCGCAGTGATCAAGGATACAAAAGTGATCCCATATGACAGCGTTGCTCCTCAACACCGAATACGTGTACTAGATGCCGCAGTCCATATAGATTATGTATCTGTGAGGGCAAGCACGAAGATTGAACGTATTAAATGGTGGAGACTATTAGAACATCAAGCTACCATCAAAGAAGCATTGATACCATCGCTTTCAAATTCTACAACGTCATCAGTAGAAGATGGCTGGAACACACTGTCCGAATCCATCAAGACATATGCCACATCCACTCTAGGTGTCACCAAACCAAATCGACGCCTTATTGACAAACAGACCTGGTGGTGGAATGATGATGTGCAGCAGGTAACCAGGGAGAAGAAAGCTGCTTACAAGACGTGGCACCAGACACGCAGCTTGGAGGATTTAGATAGGTACCGGGCTCTCAAGTCCAGTGCAAAACGAGCTGTTGCAATTGCAAAAGCAGCACATTACAAAACCATCTACGACGAACTAGATAAACCTGGTAGCACAAATAGAATCTACAAACTTGCGCGCGCTCGCGAGCGTGCCTCACACAATCTCGGTCATGTTATCAACATCAAAGACAGAAATGGGCTCCTCCTACAAAAGAGACATGACATACTATGTCGCTGGAAGGAGTATTTTGAGGATATATGCAATACGGAGTTCCCTCATCCACCTCTACCGACAGCTGACCCTATCCACGGCCCTGTGCCCATTATCACTACAGAAGAAGTGTCCACTGCCATCAGCAAAATGAAGTCGGGGAAAGCGCCTGGTGCAGATGATATACCAGCCGAAGTATGGAATCTCCTGGGGGAACAAGGTGTAGTATGGCTTACTGACTTCTTCAACAAAATTATTATGGAAGACACAGTACCAGAGGCCTGGATAACCAGTATCACAATTCCTATTTGGAAAGGAAAAGGAGATATACTGGATTACTCAAATTATAGGCCAATCCGCCTCCTATCCCATACTATGAAAATTTTTGAACGTGTTCTTGATGCGAGGTTACGAAACATCATCACTGTTTCATCTAACCAGTGTGGCTTTGTTAAAAACAGCGGAACAACAGACGCTCTCCATGCACTTCGTCTATTGATGGAACGACACCATGAGAAAAGGAAGACAGTTCACTTAGCCTTTCTTGATTTGGAAAAGGCGTTCGATAGAGTACCACATGATCTCATCTGGCTGGCACTGAGGCTACACGGTGTACCAGAAGCCTATGTAAACTGGGTGAAACTTCTGTACCGAAAGACAACAAGCTCAGTGCGGTGTGCAGCAGGAATGTCCGATACCTTCCAAATCACTGTTGGTGTCCATCAAGGATCAGCCTTGTCCCCCTTGCTCTTCATACTCTGTATGAACGCCATCACAAATGACATCCAAACCAGGCATCCATGGACATTATTATATGCGGATGATGTCATGATAGCTAACGAGACCCGTGGGCACCTCGAACAGCAAGTACAAGAGTGGAAGATGCGTCTTGAAGAATTTGGGATGAAATTGAACCTGAAGAAAACGGAATACCTGGAATGCGGTGACCAAACTGATGGCACGATCACTGTTGGTGAGGTTCAACTTAATAAAGTGACCCAATTCAAATACCTTGGGTCATGCATCACCTCAGACTGCAGCACGATTCCTGATGTCAAAACAAGAGTCACTGCCGCATGGATGAAATGGCGCCAAGTTACTGGAGTCCTATGCGATAAGAAAATTCCATTACATTTAAAATCTAAGGTATATCGCACAGTGATTAGACCGGTGGCCCTTCATGGATCTGAATGCTGGCCTACAACATCGAAGCACGAACAGGCACTTCATGTAATGGAAATGAAGATGTTGCGGTGGTCCAATGGTATGACTCGACTGGACCATATTAGGAATGATGCCGTGCGGAAGGATTTCAAGGTTGCCCCAATCACAGAGAAAATGCGTGAATCACGTCTGCGGTGGTATGGACATGTGCTCCGTAGCAGTGAAACCTCAGTTGCTAAGACTGCCCTTCAACTAAATGTGGAGGGTCGTCGACCTCGAGGGCGACCTCAAACACGCTGGTTGGATAGGGTGAGAGATGACATGCGGCTCACTAAGCTCCGCCCCCGAGACGCTATGGATCGATCGAAGTGGAGGAAACATTGCAGGAAGGCAGACCCCACATAAGTGGGAAAATGCAAAGAAGATGATGAATGATGACGAGACTTGAAATTCGAAAGAAAACTGTGAAATTATTCAGATAATTGGCAGTAGTAAAATTTGTAATTATTATGTTGGGAGAATGTGTGGAAAATACATTCTGGGAGAAAAATGTCGGCAACCGTGTGTTAAGAAATTTTACTGGTATTATGGTCTTTGGAGATGGCGAGATTTTAAACAGGGTTGGCGACAATGTGCTAGCGCATGAAAACAACTTAACTTCTAGAAATTCAACCATAAACCAACATTTACGTACGTATAGGGGACGGCTGTTAATGTTGGCTACTCTGTTTTGATCTAGTAACTTATTTAAGCTGTCCCGGACTATAGTCCCCTATCAAAACTTCAACACAGAAGATACAAAGAAGCAATAAAATCCTCAAGCTATACATTGAACAAATGTTAGTGTTCCCATAACACTGATGATTTTTATTTATTTATTTATTTATTGTATGGCTTTTAGTGCCGGGAGTGTCCGAGGACATGTTCGGCTTGCCAGAGGCTTTAGCTGCTTCAAGCGGACACCCATAGGGTGAGCTACAAGTTCCATTCAATTTCAAGTAGTTCCAACTTTCGCTACCAGATATCACTGACACCTAGTGGTGAACGTTGGAACTTTGATAGAGCATTACAACAAAATCTAACCTAGAAATATAGCTTCACACAAGTTATTGGAAGGATCTTTTACATGCCATAATTCTATGACATGGGACCGCCGGCTTTACTTCCCCTCCGAAGGAAGGCATACTGAAGGATTTTAACGCAAATATGTGATTCCACCTGGAAAAAAATCTACATTAACCGTTATTTGTGGGCAAGCTTGCTTCTCCAGTTCCATTTGAATATATGGTTGTGGTAGGCCGACAGTGCATTTAATAGCACATGTCTTACGGGCTGCTGAAACAACAGTTGCACGCACTGGATTGGCATTGCTGATAGATGGGAAGAGACCCATAGGACGACCGAGACAGCGTTGGCTTGACACTCTACATACGATTTAAAAATTGCCCGACTTCATCCTGACATGGCACACAATCGTGTAATATGGCGACAGAGAACCAAAAAGGCAGACTCTGCTAATTTGTGGGACAAATGCTAAAGAGAAAGAAGAATGTAATATAAGGCAATAGATTACCTGGCCAACATATAAGAAACAGTCTCTTTCGATTAATGCTAAACTTCGACATTATTTCTCCGTCGTTAAGCCAGAAGCAACATATGCAAGTGAAACTTTATTTAAACTAAACACCCGATCAACAACTGACAAACTACAGAAGGTTGATAGACGGATTCTTCGGACAATACTCAATAAAAAACACCAGGTTGAGGGCCAGTGGAGACTTTTGCCCAATTCAATACTTTACAAGGAAAATGAATCAATCATTGACACGATGCGAAAACGAAGGATTGCGTTTTTTGGACACACATCCCGCTTGCCAAATCATCATCATCGGCTTTAACTCGAATCCGAGTATAAATCTTCTTCCTTCAGTCCAGTCTGTGGATGTGTTTACGGTGACTAAAGAGTCCAATCCTGGCATGGAACAAGCGACCACACAAGTCACATAGTATTGCTGGAGGAGGACGTGGTTGGGCTGCTCGAAGTTTCCTAGCTTGACGCTTGGCCTCTTCATGTGTGCGTCGATCTCTTTCAAAGATTTTTACAGTATCCGAGATGGTACGGCGCCAAGTTGAGCGGTCTTCAGCCAGCATGTCCCAGGTTTGTGAATCAAGACCTGTCAATTTCAGGGTCTGCTTAAATTGGTCCTTGTAGCGCCTCTTAGGACCACCATGAGGTCTGGTGCCATAGCATAACTCACCATATAGCATTTGACGAGGTAATCTCACATCATCCATCCGATGGACATGACCAATCCATCTAAATTGGTGACCTATTATGGATGATTCTATGCTGTTGATTTGAGCCTTTTCCAGAACAGCAATATTGGTAATGCGGTCTTCCCATTTAATCCTCAGGATTGATCGAAGTTTTTGTAGGTGGAAACGCTCAAGCTTCCTAAGATCACGTCGGTAAAGGGTCCACGTTTCACAACCATACAACAATGTAGAAATGACTACTGCTTTGTACACCATAAGCTTTGTACTCATAGACAGATCTTTATTCATGAAGACCCGGTGCGCTAATCGTCCATACGCTGCGTGGGCTGCGCCAATTCTCTTATCCACATCCTGCTCACAGGTACAGCTCACAGAGATGGTACTGCCCAGGTACGAGAAGTGGTCAACCTGTTCTAATGGCAAATTTGAGATGGAGATATTGAACTGAGGAAGAGGTGTGCCTGGTGAAGGTTGTGCCAAGACTTTAGTCTTATTGACATTTATGGTAAGACCAAAGCGATCACATGCACTTTTGCCAAATACTAGACTCTTGAAACAACTTTTTGACTTCTTTTGGAATAGTAAAACAAAAATCACATGGTTTAAAGAAATACAAATGGATTTAGACGAAATAAAATTTACTAAGCATCAAATTGAACATAGAGAGGAGAAATGGCCTCTGAATAACAAATACACTCGACTAACATTCAAAATTTCACAGCGTAAGCAATATGTTATATCTGCCGAAGAACGGGCTGCAAGATCTTCCAGAATGAAGAAGTATTGGGAAAGGAAAAAATTATCAAGAATTAAGAACTGAACTTACTGTAGTATTTGAAGACTTTGTATATAAGGTTTGATTTTTGGTGCTCCAATGTGGGTGTAAACAGTGTAAATAAATAAGACAATATAATTAATTACATCAGTGGTGGCCAACATTGTATGGACTGAGGGCCACATTATTAAAGGAAACATGTTGGCAGGCCAAAACTCCCAATTTATTAAAATCTGACATGATGATCTTAGAAGTAGGAATTTTAAAAAAAAATGATTTGCGTGTGTTGTAAGCTTCTAGGAAATATTTATTGAATAAAAACACAAACACTTTATTTTAATGCGAACATTGTGGTTTTTCAAAATGTTGTAAGAAAGAATTGAAGTCTACTTTCATGTCTGATGTAGCAACTCTTAGTGCATGGCACAATACAGAGTCAGTCATACGGCTTCTCATCTTGGACTTAATATGTTTCATAGCTGAAAATGTAACCTCACATATTTATGTGCTCCCAAAAATTGAGCACTGCTTTAGGGCCCAGGTTCTCAAGAGTGGGTAACGCTTTGGAGACAGCAATTTCCAGAACTCAACCCCAGTTGCTGCTGTGTTGTTGAGAAATGGATCACACTGAAACTCACACAACTCTAACTGCAATTGTGCAGGTTGAGATTACACTGTACTCTTCGTGGGGTTATTGAAGAGATCCATTTCTGGTCACAGCTTCTCAAAATCTTGAAATCGGCGGTTAAATTCAGATAGCAATAGCTCAATATGTTCAATGCACTTATCAAATACTACTTCCTCTTCTCTAGATAGTTTTTCACAACATGGAAAATGGAACAGCTCATTCTTAGTTAATGCAGATTTAAAGAGTAGTAACTTCCTCTTAAAACCATCAACATATCCCATCATTTCAAAAATAGTCTGCATTTTCCCTTGAAGCTGCAAATTAAAAACTTTCAAATGTTGGGTAATGTCTGATAGGAATGCTAAGTTTTGTATAAAGTCAATGTCTCTCAGCTTATGTTGGAGATCAGCTGAGTTAGGAACATGCTGTTGTAGGAAGGCAAGTATTTCATGCCTCAGTTCCCAAAATCTTACTAAACATTTCCCCGCACTAAGCCACCTTATGTCAGAATGAAGCAGCAAGTCTCCGTAAGCACTGTCAAGTTCTTCTAAGAAAGAAATGAATTTCCTATGAGTTAAAGACCTGTTTCTCCCTCTTATTATGTTTGTGATTTTTGTCACAGTCGCCATAGTGTCACATAATTTAACAGATTTTCCACACAGGGCCTCTTCATGAACAATGCAATGGAAATCTGGCACATTACCTTGTTTTTCTTTTAAAGACCGATGAAACCAGTACTAGATCCAACCATTGCCTTAGCACCAACTGTAACTACAGCAGTCATCTTACTAAATCCACCATACTCTTCTACAGCAGACTGCTTTGCGGAAAATATGTCATGTTGTTTACTTGTCTCATGCAAAGAACACACTTTTAGCAATTCTTCTATGACGGTAAAGTTGTTCTGAATTAACTTTATAAAAATCAGGAGCTGATTTGTGTCTGTTATGTCTACACTCTCATCTAAAGCTAGTGAAAAATACGGACAGTTCCCAATAATTGATTTCGGGTTAGTAGACAAATGAGTAATGATGTCTTCTATTCTTCTTGTCACAGTTTGTTTCGAAAGTGGTACAGACTGGAAATCTTTTAAAACATTATTTTCCTTGAAGACCTCAGCCATTCTTGGAGAACATTGTTTAACGATCTCACCATCCGTGAAGGGCTTCTTAGCTTTGGCGAGGTCATAACTGACCATATAGGAAGCTAAAACAGCCGATTCCCGTATTTTAGTCACATCAGTAACAAAAACTATTTTTTGTTGAGTTAACTTCTTTCTCAGCTGCTCAACCACTATTTTACGAGATTCACGGGAGTGTTTTTCATATTTCTCTCGGTGATTTGTCATATAATGTCTTTTGAGGTTATATTCTTTCAACACCGCAATCACTTGTAGACACACCAAACATTGGGGTTTGTTGTCTTTTGAAAGTGTAAAAAGATAATCCAACTCCCATTCTGGTTTGAACGTGCGATTTTCAGTGTCCACTTTTCTATGTTTAGAATACATTTTGAATTGCTACACATTATGCCTACTTCTTCAAACGTAAAAACCATTGAATAACCTGTAAACTGGCCAGTGAGCGCCAAACTAACATTGCCAGCGGTGCCAAGTCTCATTCACAAAAAGCCACTAACAAACCGTTCAAAATCCACTGAAGTGCTATGGATGTTTTCAACGTAAAAATACGATTTCATGCCTCTGTAGACTGTTTGAAAGCCCCATAGCTCTTATATCAGCGTTGTTCATTTCATTTTCATTCTTCCCGCTAACGTGATCCGTTGAATTGGTAACTCTGAAGAGTTGCTTGCTACCTAGCGGAAGAAAATGTAACTATTAGCCGTGTGCCTACCTACCGGAAGAACGTGAAACTATTTCAATATAATCAGGACCAAGACCAACTACAATATATTGTATTCGGTCTTGTCAGGACCTTCTATAATGTTAGCAGTTAGTATGGAAGCATAGTATCGGGTAGACAGGTGGGCAGTTTGAAAAACAAAATGAAAATACATTATAAACAGGAAATAATATGGGGGCCGCTCAAAATGGCTTGGCGGGCCGGATACGGCCAGTTGGCTACCACTGACTTATAACAATGAAATATGAAATGTAGTATTCAGGGACAATGTTCTGTGTTTTAATTAAATTTATTGCAGCCGAATGGCCAAGATAATGTTTACAAATCTACGATTCTAAGCAAAACCTATTTACAGATATTAATCTCTTCTTACACCTTCCTACATGGCATCTGTCGCATTGTTCCCCACAGAGCTCGCACTTACAGTCTTCACTTGGATTATGATATCGTTTAATTTTACAAACTTTATGATGGAATTCGTGTACTGCGTAACAAATATGGAGATCTCTTTGCCTCAGACCTGTTGTGTCTTTACTGCAGAGCTTGTTGGAATCTTTAAAGTTGTGCAGTTTGTACTGCAAGATACATTACTCCACTTTCTTGTATGTACCAACTTTATGAGTTCATTGCAGTCAATTCTTCAAGTTTCCCACAACACCTGTTAAAGCAGATTGTGCAATGCTGACACTAGAACCAGTGTTCTGTGGGTACCATGTCACAATGGAATACCAGGAAATGAATCAGCAGATCAAGCTGCACTACCACCTTGACCAATGGAGCTGCCGGCTATATATATTCACTCTCAGTTATGCCACCAAGTACACTGACATTCTGGGAAACTCAGTGGCTAGCTGATCCCAGACCCCGTAAATTGAGAGTGATTAAAAGTAAACTACAGTAAACTCCCGATTATCCACGGAATTGACTGGCGCGGATAATCGAATTTCGCGGATAAGCCGCAAAATTGCTGGTAATGGTTAAACAAAGGTCGAAAGCACTAAAAAACAACACACAAGTGCTTTAAATAAGTTTATTATACAATAAAAGGACGTACATGATAACAAAACTCAGTCGATGTTATGTGTGATATTATAAAGTCTTGTTTACTATTTAACAAAAAAATTGGTCCTTTGCTTTTTCGTAATGAAACACTTTTTCTTTATTTGTGATTTGAGTTTTCTCAACACCATCTTGTCACAAAGTGATGCGTCGTCTTGCTCTTCAAGGTATTGATGAATCCTGTCAATGGGTCCTAATGCTGCATCATGAGTAACGGTCCACACGTTGTGCCCAATATAGGCGCGGTTTGGCAACTCCGCCAGCGCTGTACGTCATCGCTGGGTGCGCGGCCACCAGGTTGAGTGGTATCTGAATTCTATCCCCGGCAGAGCGCGCTCAGGCTGACCACGTGGTCAGACCTTGTCTACGGCAACTTGTCAGGTCGAGACAGGCAGGCAGATGCTCTTTGTGCGAGGTCTGGACAGTACTTCGTTGTACGGATCGTGTGACTTTATATCCGGTCGTGTTTGCGGAGATCCGTGAGTGCTATATTGCCGTGTACCGGGTGTGGATTGTAATAGAGTCTACGAAAGACCCTATAATCACATATCGCCGAAGTTACCGTGCGCAATCGAAACATTTGACGGCCGAGTTTGTGTGCATAATTATGAAAATGCTTTTGGCTTGAAAACGAAATAATTAACTTTACAAGCGGGCTACATTACGGCATCTTGTGTGAACAAACGTTCGGGAACAATCGAGCACTTCCCATCGTAGGACGACTCGCTAATGCATTGGATGATTTGAGGATGCAAACGAATTTCATGAATAGCTGTGAATGCTTTCAACTGACTGCCAATATACAGCTGTGAAGACTAGTGGATGGAAAGAGTCGTGTTCCAATATGAACTGTGCTTGGCGCAAGGACTTGTAATTTCCAGAATGGAATTAGGGCATTTTCCTACTTGTGCTATTGGAGTGTCTGTGACAAATTTGGAAATGGGAATATTTGCTTAAAATATGGAGCACTGAGCCGATACATAGGGGAACGAGATGGAGTGATAGCCACGCTAGAATGAAGCCATGAGAACACCATGATGATTACATCGAGGGAGATGGAGATAGCCACCATGGGGCTGGAAGGTCCCGGGTTTGGTTCCTGCAAGAATTTTGGAAGAAGACGGATTCCTGCAGCTTCGGATTTGGGGGCGGATGGTACTGGATGAAGATGGGGATTTCTTCACTGGATCTGGAAATTCTTCACACCAGGAACGTAGGCCTGCTAACATTGTAACATCCTTTCTTAGTTCTTCGAGTTGGTGAGCCAGAATATTTCTTCATTTAGTAGTGAGTGGTCTGACTACTCAGTATTACTCTATATCATGGAATTGAGCTAATATTGAATTGGAAGTAGAATTGAATTTAGATAAGATGGTGAAGGTATTGGATTAAGCAAATCAGTGGTGAATTATTTGATTGATTGAAGATTATTATTATCATTAATAGCCAGATTTATTCTGGTGTAATATTTCACATGGATAGGCTATTGGATGTTGGAAGGACATAACCCACATTGCCTTATTCTACGATCCAGTTAATTTTTTTTCCGGATATTCTATAAATCCATCTCAAATTCGGATGATAGGATTTTGCTACTTTTGGACGTTGGAACTTCATGGGAGCAAGCCTATAGTTTTGGTCGAATACTATTCGACTGTATTTTCGATGGAATATGCTAGATGCCTGTAACCAATTTGAAATTTAGGTTTAAATTCTTGGATCTTAACTTCAGATATTGGCGGATATTATTATGATTTGCTAAGTATGATTATCAGTTCAATACTTTCATATTTTCTTCTCCCATACTTTTTTGCTTTGGGAATTTGAATTATTTCAAGCACGTTTTGCTATATTTTTTTTTTGCTTGGACGTTTTTACATTTTGTCATTGCTTCTAGTCAGGCCTACATTATACGAGGCACGTCCAGAAAGTAAGTTCCGTTTGGTAATAAAATTACATTGTGTACAGATACAGAAAAATTATTTATTGCACAACATTCTACACCTCTTAAACTACTTTTCCACATAACTGCCGAACTTCTGCAGACATTTGTCATAGCGTGGCACAAGTTTTTGGAAACCTTCTTCATAGAAGTTTGCCGCCGACAGTAAACGAGAGTGAAGACTCCCCTGTAAGATATCCTACCGTTTGGCCACCACAGTTAGGCAAATTGCGTGCTTACCAGGAGAACTGCGTATGTCTAGGAGTTCTCCTGACCACATACGCAATTTGCCTAACAGTGGTGGCCAAACGGTAGGATAACTTACAGGGGAGTCTTCACTCTCGTTTATGGTCGGCGGCAAACTTCTATGAATAAGGTATCCAAAAACTTGTGCCACGCTATGACAAATGCCTGCAAAAGTTCGACAGTTATGTGGAAAAGTAGTTTAACCCTAGAACTGCGGACCGTCTTCCAGGAAGACGGTGTGTTGCTTAATCAAGTGCGGCCGTCTCTCTGAAAGACGGTCTCGGTATTCAAATATAGTACTACCGTTAGCCATCAGATGGCACTAATTTCGAGTCATGCTGGTTCCCGATGCATATATCTTTCGTTGTGTTACTCTTTGGCAAACAAATGACAATAAGCAGGCTATTATTTGGCTGCAGAAGTGGAAGTACTTTCATGTTGACATTGATGTTCCATTGAGCAAAATGGCAGCCAACAAGCCTATGTAGATGATTCAGAAATTGAGCGCTTTTTTTTAGAAAATAACAGGAATTATTTAAAACTGGTTCCTGAAATTGTAATAAAAAACTGTGAACTTTTCATTTATGATGTGTCTGACAAACATTTAACTTGGCAATATGGTTTTCTAGAGCAGAAAAGTGAAGTTTATTTTTTATATTTAGTAAAATACTTTTTATGATTAACTCAAACTGATGAGTCTGAATGATTCGCCTTTATAAAAATAATATAGAACAGTCTTTCAGCTTTCTATTGATGTATGATAAGTTATAGGCCTATTCATGAACACAGTTTGCTTACAGAAAAGGCAGAAGGTGAATTTCTCATATATGTGCATAATGGAGAAATGTCATATTGTACAAATAATTTTCTTTTTTAGTAAATAACAGGAATTATTTATAACTGGTTCTTGAAATAGTAACAAAAAACTGTGAACTTTTCATTTATGATGTGTCTGACAAACATTTAACTTGGCAATATAGTTTTCTAGAGCAGAAAAATCAATTTTTTATATATATATTTTTTTTTACAAAATACTTTTTATGATTAATTCAAACTGATGAGTCTGAATGATTCACCTCTATAAGAATAATATAGAACAGTCTTTCAGCTTTCTATTGATGTATGATAAGTTATATTCATGAACACAGTTTGCTTACAGATACCAAATTCCTTTAGTGTGTATTTTATGGGAATGTACTGCAGCATTTGACGGATAAACCTGCAGCAGTTCTAGGGTTAAGAGGTGTAGAAAATTGTGCAATAAATAATTTTTCTGTATCTGTACACAATTTAATTTTATTTCCAAACGGAACTTACTTTCTGGACGTGCCTCGTATTATAATTTATACAGGCCAATTATGTAATCGAAAGGAAGCCATAATGATTATAGGGTAATTTTTTTCTGCACTAAAACTGTGAAGTTGGTGTGTTTATTAAAATAAAAAAATAAAAAGAGATTTAAAAAAAATAAGAGAATAATTTTAGGTGATAATTCACATATGCTGTGAACAATTCGACAATGGTTTGAAGATTAATCTTGGTGTTTAATAAAAAAAAAAGAAAGATAGTAGAATAATGAAACACGTGGTGAATATAAAAAAGAGATGTATATTACTTATAATAATCATTATTGGTGTGAGATCATTCAAAACGGCATGACTACATAAAGTGTAGGCAAATTATTGTAAATTAAGCATTGATACAAGCATATAAATGATAGTCTAATCACTTTGCATTTAATCAAGTGGACTATATTACCAACTAACCATCGAATGGGAAGAAACAGAATCACTTAGTTGTCACATATTATTGAAACATAAAATTTGAATTTTGTACAAATGATAATGAGGGATGCACATTTGTTGCAACATTATGAGTAATAAGGGTAATGAGACTCTGAAATAACTTGCAAAATAATTTGGATATCATAATATTTGAGACATAGACCTGAGATGAGTGTCTGATAGATTTGGAAAGCATGGATATTCTACTAATAAAATTTATTCTTCTATTTGAAAGAATGTAGATAACAAGTTGTATAATAATTTTAAATTTAATCTTGATTTAGTGGTCAAGCTGGACCAATATCCCTACGGCGATAATTACTGTTAATAATTGGTGATATAGTTAATTACTTTTCTCATCGGTTGCACTAGTTAGAATGGAGATCTATACTTTTACACCGAGGCAAGATACATCTTTTTTATAGATTTTTCTTTAATCATAATCTCAAGTGAGTGTGTTTCTGATTGACTGGAAACACCACCTGACGGACATTCAGGGTGTTAAATGGATCACATAATCAAACATGACCAAATCTAACCTGTTTTTATTTTATTTAATTTTCTTCGAGGATCTCCTAATTTTATTTATATCCAAGGGTAGGACCGAGGAGATTCGTTGACCATTTAAACCTTAATTTTTTTATTATTTTGGACTTAAAATATTTTTCTTTTGCATCGATCCACATCAAGCCTTAATTTAGACCGAATCTCCGAGGCAAGACAGGCTTTAGGGATTTCTATTTTTATGTGTTGGTCAATGAGTTGCCAATAAACGGATGCTTATTTTATCTTATTATTTTTGCTTATCTTCTGATTCCTGTTTGATATTGCTTTGATTTAGGTTTGGGAGTGGGTTGATTTAACCTGTTACACCTATATCCTGTTAACCACCCCTGAGACTACTTGAGTTCTCGTATCCACCGGCATTTTTTTTTAAATATATATTCAAACCCAGACCTCAATCATTTTTGTTCTTGTGTTATCGGCATGAATTGCGATGTTTTCGCCGGGTCATCCGATTCACTGCCGGTTAACGGGGACAACGTACAGTGTGTATACCGATATACAGTACTGTACTGTAATACTGAACTACTGTACACGTTTTGTACTGTACTCCATTTGCGATTTACGATTTTTATTACATTTAAGTATTTAGTAACTTTATTTCAATTTTTGAGAAATAATTTTCGGTTTCAAAACCTTCCTTAATGTTCTCCTAGGGGCATGGTGGCTCAGCGGTCTAGCTGTATGCCTCTCACCAAGGCGGTCCGGGTTCGATTCCCGGTCATTGCATGTGATATTTTCGAAGTGAAATGCCATGTCCTGTGGTTCGGATTCCACGTAAAAAGTAGGTCCCGTGGCTCATGATCTCGAGATTAACGGTCACGTTAAACTACAAGCTTCCTTTTTTTAATGTTCTCCTACAGGCACCGCGGATAAACCCGCCCGCGGATAATCGAGAGTTTACTGTACATGTGTGACAGACCCTTCCGGGCATGGAGGGAATCCATCATTTTATGCAGATTATGTGTGGATCTTGGTGACCTATGGTCTATACAAAATGCTCGGTCAATATTGAATTAAAAGGATGAGAATCTCGTCTTTAGAGATGGCTTTGCATTGACTATCAAGTACTGGTATGATAACACCTTATTTACTCGGCTATAGGACCCCTCGCCTATTAATTTTCGAGAGCCACAAAGAATAGTGTGATTCGACGACAGTGAATATCAAATGAAGACTTGAGAACTGGAAGCTCGATACGCATTCTGTTCAGTGCCATTTTGAATCAGGGAAGCTCTATAGGCTGCTACATTTTCACCTCTTTACAAAGAACTCCCTTATATCAATAGCACTTTTGATCCCCTCAGTTTAATCATTGGAGGTTTAACAGTAAGCATGCTGATTTCTCTCTGGTAGATGGACGCACCATCGCCTGCAAGTCTCGGCAGCCCAGCACGGAGCGCCTCCGCTACCTGGAGAGTAAGATTGCAGAGATTGAGGAAGCTCACTGCTGTGGAATCTGCATGGAGAGGAGGAGAAACGTTGTCTTCCTGTGTGGTCACGGAGCATGCGAGAAGTGTTCGACCACACTCAAGATATGTCATATGTGCCGCAAGACTATCACCAAGAAGATCAACCTGTATTAACATGTATAGTGCAAGCTAGCTGGGTCTTGGACGAGGCTTTTCACTCGGCCAACACAAAGAACAATGTTGTCTGACTAGAAAGCCTTGTCTTATTGAGGTGCTGTGTTAAATGATGGAAGGAACGCGGGTACGAGTTGAGGGGTGGTGTGGAAATATATAACTACCAGGTTCTATGAACTCCACTTCTGTCTTGCCTGTTAGTATGTAAGTGTGTGCATGTGTGGTTTGCTGCTGGGTGGCCAGGAAGATAGGAACATGTGCAGAAAGATTCCTAGTAGCAAATGTATAGATGGGATGTTTAGATCAAAGCTTTATGCTACTGATAAACTTGGAGTGAAATCTAGGAATCTTTTGAAATACTTGAACAGGTAGATGAAATGTAGGGGTGGGAAAGTGAGATATACATTAGTTTCCCTTAGCAAACACTTCCCACTCCTACTGTGCTTATCAAGTAATTCACTGTGTTGGTGGATCACAACCCCTCTCTTTATTACTGTAATGGAAGCCATAAACAAGATGACAAATTCCAGAATTGGATTTTCATGATCACCATTTCAAGTAGCATTTGTGATGCTACCTTTCCTGTTTCTTTTTACGTATCAGGTACTGTATGTGTGTGAAGTGCAAAGTGCAGCAATGGGAAGAGAAGGAAATTGAGGAAGCTTCTTTATTGGCTTTGTTTGGGAGACATAGAGGTGTTGTGATCCATTGAAATATGATGTTGGCTACTCCCCTGTGTTACTGATCTATTGTCACTCTGTTGCAGTAAAACCTTGGTGGTTTCAAGAATTTCTAGTTCCCAAAACTCAGGGCACATCATTTAATGTAAATTAGACCATTTAACTTAAAATATGAATAATTTGTAATTCCAAGTGTTATGCTGCTCTTGCTGGTTTGAAATTCTTCATAATTTTCTATTTCTATACTGGGTCATAATACCGGTACATACATTGTGCTGTGATACTTGTTGGGTGCATATCATTGTGTAATAAGCTTGATTTTTAACTGTCAAGACAATGGAATTACCGTATTTACTCGGCAAAAGGACCTCCTCGCCTATACTACCCCCCCCCCCCCTTAATTTTCGTGAGTCAAAATACAACATTCTTGGAAATTGACGAATTCAACATTTTTAAAAATTATAACTGAAAATCATCCTCTTTTATGACAAAAATATTTTTCTTGTTACATTATTTAGTTATTCAGACGATAGGACCGCCATTTTGCACACATATACCACGTACACGATTGGGCAGGATATCGAATTGTGTAGCCAATATGCTTCACCAAATATCCAATAGAAGATGCGACCCTATTGGCCGAGTAGAAGCGCCAAGTTTAAAATCCGCCAATGAAAGTTATGGTTTCATATCTTGCCTGCATTCTTTTGTTTTTTATACAAAGATGTACTGCCCTTCAAAGTGGTATTCGTGGCAGCCGTCTTCTCAGTTTTATTTTCAACACATTTCATTTGTAGCAAAAACCGTCGGCGTTTGTGTGACACATCATTCGTATATTAATGTGAAATATGTGAATAATACGTAGTCGGTTGTGTTTACTAATGTTAGTGGGATGTGATCGTTCAGCATCATCACTCATTCTCTAATTGATGCATTCTCCCTCCCTATGCTCAAATAAAAATAAAGTTTGCATTTCCATGTCTGATACTTGGTCCATTCTATTTCTTTGATACTAAGATTTTTGCTTAGCAAGGGATAGTAGTGAAAGTCATTGGGGGATAGCCGGGAATAGTGGTGGATAAGTGAGGTTATAACAGTCTCATAATGGCCTAATAAAGATGTAAACTTTGTTTATTTTGATTGAATATACCGTACTATGTAGCATCAAAATAAAATAACTTATTTTTACTCTCTCTCTTTCCCAAAATAATGGATTTTTGCGAAGTTTGCGTCTATAGTACCCCTCCTCAATTTCGGAATAAAAAAATTAGAAAATAAAGGGGGTCCTATAGCGGAGTAAATATGGTAATTCAGTTATTTTTCAAAATTTAGTTTTGTAAATCGGTTTTGATTTTACCTGTTGCTAAATGATGTTTTGGAGACATTATCATTTTATTTGGTTGCAGTAATGCATGTGTTGATCTGAGCTTTTGAAAGTAGTGCAAGTGTTTTTCACAACATGAGTATGTCCATTGTGTATTTCTCTTTGTATTTGAAGGATTATTTCTGGTTGCCATACATTTAGAAAATAAGTTTCCACAATATGATAGTTAATTTGAAGTTTAATTTTGGATCCTGCCTATTTCAAAGTTGCTTTTTTCCCCTACAGATCCTACAGGTATGTAAACCAACACATCTGTAACACATGGTTCAGTTAGTAACAGGCCAACCCTAATACACAAGGACTCGGTTAGACATATACTTGGTGTTCCAAGGATTTCTCAGAAACATTTTAGAATTTCACCCCTTTGTAAGAGATATGATTGAATATATCTAAAACAGTGCTTGCTAGCGTACAAGTCTCTGGCACCATGCGACCTTCTAATAAAAGAATTCCTTTTCAGTCGGTCAACACATTATGGTAGTGTGCCCAATTAAATTGGGCAGGGAGTAGAACTTGTAAGAATAGCAACAGTTAGCCCCAACAGTACCAGTTGGCATGAAACTCTCACATTTAGAGTCGGTCCACAACAGACAGTGGTGAGACGGATGTATTAGCCAACTGAGGTGAGTGGAGTACTACGTAACATAGTAGCGATACCAATATCAAACATGACATCATCACAATACAGTCAGCCGATGTGAACAACTGAAGCATTAAACATCTTGTATGCAAGTCCACAAGCAGTGCCTTTGGGAAAATCAAATACAATATAATATTTAGTGAAGATTAATTTTTGATTCGAGATAGAACATATCCTCTAGTGATTAAATGTACTCTAAATTAAGGCCTTGGCCGTCTCCTCCGTTCCAAATACACACACTACTACAGTCATCACAATGATACAGGTTATCAGACAGATTCCACACACCCAAATACATTGTGTAAAGCCCTTAAATGAAAGCTCATTGTTTCATCCCGAATGGGAGTTCTGCTTGTACAGTGAGCTGTGTTCATAATGGCCGTTGGACAAAGTCAGCCAGGCCAGTGGCATGCTTGCCTCTTGCCTAGGAAGCAAGGGCTGGTATGGAAAATGCTCAGCCTCACAAAGATAGTTGTGTAGATAACTGATCAGAGAGGCAGTGACTCTGGTCAAGACATCTTGGGGACTACACAATCTTCAACACTGATACCTTACATGCTGCTCCTCATTCATGTGCTGGCTGATTTCCAGAATGTGGCTTGAGTTACAAAGAAATTAAGATTTACGAATTATGGTTTGGTGAGTTTCAGGTATGGATGAAAAAACTGTATTGTAAAACATGTCACAAAATTGCACAATTCTTTTACTTAGAAAAAACATAAGAAATTGAAAATTCTCTCTCTGGTGTGAGTGTGGAACCGCAAATACCCAACAAACTCGGTGGTGAAATTCCTGCTATATGGTGCAAGTACCGTGCCAGAAACTGGAATGATGCAAGCAGTTTTAATTTTCTTCCGCTAAATAAAGATGCGGGGCTATCTAGAGACAGCTTGTACAACTTCATGCTCACTGGCATCCTCATATCAGTAATATTACATTTGTCTCTGACACAAAGCACAAGAAATCTAAGAATGTAATATTATGGTACCTGCTCCTTAACTGTGGAGCCATGGTTGTTTTGTTGTTGTCGGGACAAGCTACCTCTTTAATTCCTTTCACCTGATACGAGATAGTCTTGCGCATAATAGTTCGCGGTTGGGAGCGATCAGTTTAGTTCGCAGCTCCTTAGCGAACTAGTTCGCTCTTTTAGTTCGTTAGCTCCCATCTCGAATTCCCTGAAAGACAGATCGTTCGCTCGCCTTGCTACTGCCACTGCACGCGCTCTTTGTTTGTTATAGCAGTCTGTCACCACTCATTACTCGTCACCACTGATTGCTCATTCACATTGCTCTCGTTTCAAGCAATACTGTAGGCTATTGTAACAGTTACTATGCCGCTGCACATTCAGTTCGTGTATTAGATATTGACATGTTGCGTGTGTAGTAATGTGTTTAACATTTTGATATTCGAAGATTAAAAAATACAAAAATATGAGTATTGAAACATTAGTGAAATTCCTTACTCCTTCCTTATTTCCTTTTATTCCTTGTAGGAACATAGGGTAGCTACAAACTTCTTCCATCTCACTCTATTGTTGGCCATCCTTTTAATTAGGGTCCATGTCTTTCCTTCTGAGAAAAATTCTCTTTCTATTCTTTATACAGCCAAAAGTCGTCATTTGTTTATCATTAGAGAAATACCGGTACCGTACCTAAAAGAAAAACAGTATGGATGATGTGTTCGTAGAAGCGTACACTTATTCTCTTTATTATTTTTATCGCGTGGGGCCGATAACCTAGATGTTAGGCCCCTTGAAACAACAATTATTATCATCATTTTTCGCGTGTATCGGCGCGTCACCATCCGATTCCATTTCCTACTTGTCACTAGGTGATGATAAGACGTACCCTCCCCCCGCAATTTTCGTTTCATTTCTTACTTGCTTCGTGATATTCATTATTTGGCTGCTCTGAAACCGTTGGGTACATTATCTTTATGGCATAAATGGGAGGAATAGGTTTTTTGAGTTCAGAGTTTTTGTCCATAGAAGTTCGCTTTTCTTTGTGAATCATCATCATAATGTTCAATTCTTAAAAACCGGTAAAAAGTAGTTGTATCACCATGTATCGACAAAAATAAATATCAACCAGTTCATTAAAATGGTAATGTTAATCCAGTTCGCCGATTTTCTAAATAATTGGACATATTTTCAAATAATCCAAAGTGCCTAAGTTAAATAAAACTGTGGAATTATCCCCACATCTAAATCAGTTAACTATCAGTAACTTCAATTTATGATTCGCCACTGTATTACATTACAAATATAAGGTAGTTATTACCTATTAGTGTGTTAGCTGTTTTCATACTGTTATTATTATAAACCAAGATCGAACAATTGCAGCGCCAAAACTTGACAATCTTGCCACTAACAATAGATACACTCAATCAACTGAACGAAACAAAGCGCATGTGATTGTGCAATGAGTGGTGACGTGACGAGCTACGGTGGACCCGCGCTGTTACAAGTCGGTCAGCGGAAAAAGATCGAACGAACTAACAAGCGAGGGATCTGGCAACTAGTTCGTCTGTGGGACCCGCTCTTTCGAACTACACAAGACTAATACGAGATGTTTCACAGGGACACAGGGTGGGACTGTTACTACTGGAGTTGAGTGAATGTGCTAGACGTATAAAGTTAGCTGTAATGTTGTACAGTATTCAGTGTCATCATCAATTCATTTCTCTCTTCAGGTACGGGTAATATGGTATGTACAGTAGATTGTGGAATGAAATAATGTGAAATGCAGAGTAATTCAGGTCTTCCAGCTTACTAATCTCATTTTAATGAAAGGAAATGTTTTAAGTTAAATTACTTGATGTTCCACTCATTATGACTCCGAAACTCTCTAACTAGGCAAGTATCATATCTGTGTAACATTGAACTGATTCTTGTTTGAACATTGAATTGTGTGCATAATTATCACATGTCCATTGTGGTTGGTGAAACATGGCACCAAATTGAAATTTCCGTGTGATGTCTTTATTTACATTATTCTCGTGTAAGAAATGGAACAGAAATACAGCCTGCCTCAAGTGTCCATCACCATTCCATCACACAATGTTTCGAGCATCACCTGGACTAAATGACTTGTTAACGAACAGCCTATACTCTGTAAGCTGGGAGAATGTGATTGACAGTTCTCGTCTCGCCATTTGGTCTGAAAGTGAAGTTGCCAAATTGTACAAACCAGAGATACAGCTGACCAGGCACTGAAGCACGTAGGCTGTAATATTGCAACACAGAGTATTATGACATCAACTATGCGAACATGGTTTGGTCAAAAGGCAGACGTGGAATTTCCGACCAAATGTCAATCCCTTTCTCCAATCGTACAGAGCATAGTTATATTATCAACAATTAAATATATAAGAATTGGATTTTCACGATTGAATATGTTCACATGAAAATCATCATCGTCATCAACTAGAGCAGTTTCCATCTGCAGATTGGGTCTGCTTGGAGCACAAGCCTCTCCATCGTTTTCTGTCCATCCACCACTTCTCTTCTGTCACTGTTGTCCAATTAACTCCTTTTCTCTCGACACTTTTCTTCACCCCCTTTATCCACATATCCCTTGGTCTTCCTCTAGGTCTCTTTTTCTTCCACTCCATTTCCAATATTTTCCGTGGTATTCTCTCTTCTCCCATTCTTTTCACGTGTCCATACCACTGTGGCCTTGATTTATCAATCATATCCTTAGGGGTCCTTCCGTTAATATTTCTCTGACTCTTATCATTTCTGAATCTGTCCATTCTGGTTACACCTATACAACTACTCTGAAACTTCATTTCCACTGCTTGTATTCTTAAAATGTAGCACACCGCAAGTGACTGCAGTTTCGGCATTGGCTCAATGGTAGAGCAATGGACTACCAAGCGGGAATGTATGTGTTCAAGTCCTGCATGCATCACGAACTCCAATTCTCTACCTTTCATGTAAATGGTATGCACATTACATGACCTAATAGCTGAAAGCTCCATTTGTCAATGAAATATTGTGTACACTTTGGCTACCGTATCAGGTCACATTGTGTAAGTAATATAGATGAGAAAGAAAATCCAGTATATAACTCTCTGCAGCTAATCACAATTTCTTTAGGGTCACCGGATTCAATCTGGCTCATTTGAACGGTGGCCGGGAATTGTAAAAATTCCATCACTGGGATTCAGACCCTGGCCTCCGGGTCACTGGCCCATCACACTTCCCATAAGCCATATAAATGTAAAATTTAATTTCATAAAAATTATTGTGAGGAAAAAGTAAATTTTTTACAATCAGACTAAAGTTAAGTTATGTGATGTAGTCTGCATCACTAATCGTTGTCCTAAATGTTCACTCTGCCCACTCGTATCAGTTGCATGAATTCTCTGATGGAACAGAAATACAAGCAGAAATCTGAATTTTGCAGCATATCCATGCATAAGATGGTCTACCAAGATACAATACCTACCATACTGTTATGTTAAACATTTAAATTATACGCCAAATCAATACATAAACAAATATATATTTTATATATTAGTACATGTTTCAGCCTAAAAAGAAAATCAATTAAGAATTGAAAAACTAAAATGGCATATGCGCCTTAAATCTAAATTAAAATGAAAAATTAATGATAATAATTGTAATAAATAAAATATAGTAATAAAAATGGATATCCTTACAAAGTAGTATTAATTAAATAAATATAAGATTGGTCTTTTAACAATAATTTTAAAAAAGTAGTTGGAAATAAGAACTATTAACGGTGAGTGTAAGAATGTTAAGCTTTAATTTTTTTTAATCAAAATATACACAAAATAATTAAGAAAATCAATAAAATAATTCAGCTCGGCGCTTGAGTTAAATCCTCTTCAATACGGAGACTATTAACGATTTTTAAAAGGTGCCAACCAGTATTACGATGACATGAAATAACCTAACAGATAGGAAAATAAAACATGTCTGATTTAATGCAACCGTCTATGGAGAAAGAAATGAATAAGTATAGTTATCAGTCTTGATTAAAAGTAGGTATTAAATGTATTGGTTATACCATTAAGTAATCTTCCCGTGTTGAAAATTCGCCCGTAGTACCGTATGTACTGCATACATTAAGTATTTATCAAATCAATGAAGTATATAGGTGGCATGTCATTATTAGTAATCTAGGTGAATAAATATATGTCAACGAGCTTTAAGGTTTGGATGTATTGCATTCTTTAGGCTACCTAAGTGTAAAATATAGTTTCCAAGGAGATATGGGAGTGAAGTTTAATAAAAGTGCCGTTGTAGCGTTGCTATGCATAAAATACCCGCTCATATATGCTTCATAGTTCGAAATGTTGTCATAAATATAAACTTTTGTCGTAAGTATTTAATTATAATAGGAAAACCAAATGCAATGGGTAGTTTCCTGTAAGATGCAATATACCTAAACGTTCATCTCAATGAAGTGTATATATTTAAACCAGGATAAGAGCCAAATGAAAATTAATATACTTTTTGAAGATATAACATACTATACTATTTTCCTATTATAATTAAATACTTACGACAAAAGTTTATATTTATGACAACATTTCGAACTATGAAGCATATATGAGGAGCCTATTTCCAAAAGTCGACATGTGCATTTTTTAATTTATTGAGAAAATCGAAGAAAAAAAAACGCTTAAACGGTAAAATTCAGGAAATGTTATGTTATTCTTGGTACAAACTCTAACATAAAGATAAACAATAGGTTCAAAGGTAGATTCAGCAATTCGTTTAGTAGATATTTAGCATTAAAATTCGCAGATGTCGGATTTTGGAAGTACGTTAATGGAAAATCGTATTTTGGAACGAACTTCTAGCATATGACGAGTTTTGGAACAAAACATGGATTTTGCTTAGCAAGCATTTTAAGCCACATAATGTTGTTATGCACTCCTAATTTAATAAAAACACAAAATTTCCAGTGAACACAAGTTTCTAGCATATTAGATAAAAAATAGTATGCAGTAACAAAATAATACACAAGGAGCAATAAGTCACATGGATTAGATTCTCATGGCATCATCTTCCTCCTGGGGTTCACAAACAAGATCGTCTTCCACGTCAACTGTCACGTTTTCTGAATCCATGACTATCTTATAATATTAAAGTTCTTAATTATTTTTCCACTCTACCCCATAGTGAAGTGTTAGTAGTTTGTTCACATCATTCATCTTCTCTTCTTTGACGGCTACTCCAAGAGGCAACTGAACTTTCTCGAAAGTTACCGTTTTTCCCTTTTTAGTTATCCCTTTAAAATCAGGTAAGTCACCCCTATTATTTTGTTCTCCACGAAGAAGAGTAGAGGATTTTACTTTCCTAAACACGAATCTCTTGCAGGATTGAATTATGAAATGCTATGACCCTGGTGCTTTAAAGGAAGATTGGACGCTACCTTTCCAGTCATACACCGGACAATCAACATCTAACGTGTTCACTGTGCCAAACTGCATGAAAATTTGAGTGTAGGTTTTACAATAGTGTCTCACACTTTAATCTGCATTTCAATTCTCCCGAAGACTCGGTCTGGGGGTTTGAAGGAGTGTCCTACAATGGGAAATACCATCTCCACTTCTTGAACTTGTGCGGGGGAATCATTTTACAGCCAATAGGAAACCATTCCAATCTTGATACTATTTTTATTTTGACAACCAACAGCCGTCAGAAACCAATATAACTTTTGTGATATCTGTAAGATCAAGATGAATAAGTCTGTCATCAACACAGGAAGCTATTTCGTTAGATCCTTTTGGATGAGAAGATTCCAGCCACTGGTATATGAAGGTGTTTCGTATAGTTTGACGCTCACGCGATGTTCCTACACAGATTGTAAAATTGTACATTTACAATTGTCTGGAGTAATACGTGGCTTGATCTGGTAATTTTGGAAGGGGTACATTTTTATTTTCACTGTACTTGCTACGAGTATCTCCTCCTCGTTTATCTATAGGCAACAAATACTGCGTTGAAACAGTGCATTGTCACGTTAGAACGAACATGGCGGGAACACTTAGAAAGAAGTTAATTGGCGCGGACATTGCTAAGTACTACAATGAAAAGTTCGCGGGAAACACTGTCTCGAAGTAAAGCAACAGGAATGTCTAGTATTGGAACACACTTTGGAAGTTGCATCAATTTTCTTATGCAAAATGTCGGATTTAGGAACGAAGTGCAGATGTCGGGTTATGGAAATAACTTAACAAAGCAGATGTCGAGATTTGGAAATAAAGTCAAACTTTAATATTGATTTTTAACCACAAATATCGTGTTTTGGAACATCTCCTACCATCCATTTGATGTGTTTCTCCAAGAGGAATATAAAATGAAATAAATCAACTTTTTGTAAAAAATGTCAGATGTCGACTTTTGGAAATAGGCTCCTCATATGAGCGGGTATTTTATGCATAGCAACGCTACAACGGCACTTTTATTAAACTTCACTCCCATATCTCCTTGGAAACTATATTTTACACTTAGGTAGCCTAAAGAATGCAATACATCCAAACCTTAAAGCTCGTTGACATATATTTATTCACCTAGATTACTAATAATGACATGCCACCTATACTTCATTGATTTGATAAATACTTAATGTATGCAGTACATACGGTACTACGGGCGAATTTTCAACACGGGAAGATTACTTAATGGTATAACCAATACATTTAATACCTCCTTTTAATCAAGACTGATTACTATACTTATTCATTTCTTTCTCCATAGACGGTTGCATTAAATCAGACATGTTTTATTTTCCTATCTGTTAGGTTATTTCATGTCATCGTAATACTGGTTGGCACCTTTTAAAAATCGTTAATAGTCTCCGTATTGAAGAGGATTTAACTCAAGCGCCGAGCTGAATTATTTTATTGATTTTCTAAATTATTTTGTGTATATTTTGATAAAAAAAAAATTAAAGCTTAACATTCTTACACTCACCGTTAATAGTTCTTATTTCTAACTACTTTTTTAAAATTATTGTTAAAAGACCAATCTTATATTTATTTAATTAATACTACTTTGTAAGGATATCCATTTTTATTACTATATTTTATTTATTACAATTATCATTAATTTTTCATTTTAATTTAGATTTAAGGCGCATATGCCATTTTAGTTTTTCAATTCTTAATTGATTTTCTTTTTAGGCTGAGGATGACCCCACTGTGGGTCGAAACATGTACTAATATATAAAATATATATTTGTTTATGTATTGATTTGGCGTATAATTTAAACGTTTAATTCTAACATCAATACGGATATTTAAAAACATTTGTTTTCAATGGCAAATGTATTTGCATTCTATGTACTGTTATGTTACGTAGAAAACATATTCACATTTGTTAATTTATGTCATGAAAATTATACATCCATTGAGTGACAAGTGAGACGAGAAAGTCTTATCAACATTTAGTTGATGCAAGAAATCTATTAACTTAGAAAAACATTTTCAATGTGTTTGATCAGTCTATAATTTTTGATAGCTGAAGAAGGATCAAACCCTGTCCATTTGAGCAACTGTATGGCACCTGTATTTCTGTTCAAGTTGTAAATTGACTTGTTTCTTGTATATTTCCCAGTCATTTCCCGCAACAGTACCATCGTTACTTCATGTGAAATTTAATTGTGGGGATGTAGTGTGTTTAGTATGTGCCATGCTTGTCGAGGACTCATTGTGTCAATGCCTGCCATTAGTATTAATAGAGACAAGCAAAGGACCGTTTCCTTCATGTTTGTAAATGTCTTTTATTTTATTGAATCTCGTTATGAATCAGTTTGCTAATGCAAAACATTGTGATCCTCTCTTTCTTCCTTTTACACAACGTGAAACAACTCGTGTGACGGGAAGAGGATGGCCCAACTGAAACTCTCATGGGTTTCTTTTGATTTTTTTGGCGAATATTTAACGTTCGTGATTTTTGTAAGCTCATCTGTATATCTTGTGTGAGTGTATTTATTACTGCTACTATGTAAACTTTATCTTGTACTCAAGCTTTACAATATGCTATTGTTTATCAAAATATATTCTTAAGTTCCTAACTTGAATGTACATAATGATTCCAGTCCCTGAAACAACAACTCTAAAGTACCATAAGTCATAATTTGGCAATCATCTACCTTGGAGTCAGACAAATGAGCAAGGTATGCATCAGATGATCACGAGAGCTCGCTTATGTTAGACTGTATGACTAAATAAGTGTCTGATGGCAATCTTACTGGCATATTGTTGGCGAGTACAGCGGGGTCAGCAATCTGCTAACCTGCTGGCTTGTTGCTAGGTTAGCAAGTGTGAGCTCACCCGAACGCTTTGCTACAAGCTGATGCGGCAACTTTGAGCAATGCACAGAGTTCCTTTGAAACTACCATACTTATAGAGCTATGATAAATACATAGAGAATAATAACTTTTAAGCGACAGAACTGTTGACACCCTTGTTAATGTGCGGCGCTAGGCTGTGGAGCCAAGATATCTGCAGACTCGGGAGACGTGAGTTCAAATCCCACCGTCGGCCGTCATGTAAATGGTTTTCAGTGGTTTCCAATCTTCAGCTCCGGGCAAATACCGGAACAGTACCTTCTAATAGGCCAGGACCTCTACCTTCCATCTCCTAGTCAAGTTTCATTAATTTCAGTTCTCACGAGGTTGGCATCAGGAAGGCCATCCGACGGCATAAACCACCCGCCACATAGACTTTCATAGTATCTAATCCCCGACCATGTTGAAAACATGAATAATAAGAGATAGACATCCTGACGATAAGAATAACTCTTCTTTTGAAATTCAATTTTATTGTAGGCTAGTCCACTCTTTTTATTAGTCTTATTAATATTAGGCTGACTTCTTATTTAAACATCCGCCTAAATTTGTAAAGAAATAAAAATTGTGTCTCCTACGTGTTACGCGGGGCAGATGACCTCGCTGTTCATCATCTTCCTAGCGTTTGTCCCGCTTTGGAGCAGGGTCTGCTACTTTACATGCCAATCTCCATTTCTGTCGGTCAAGGGCATCATGTGGACAAAGATTAACTTGTCGCATGTCTTCTCTAAGGCGATCAAGCCACCTCTTCTTAGGTCGCCCAAGAGGACGTTTGCCATCCGGGTTGAGGCACAAGGCAGTTTTAGCCACTGATTGTTCGTGACTGCGTATGATGTGGCCGTACCAGCATAGACGAGCCTCCCGCATTTTATCCTGTATGGCCGCAACTCCCATCCTCCCTCGGACATCGCAATTCTTGATATGGTCAAGTCGCGTCAGACCAAGCCCCAAACGAAGCATGCGCATCTACATAACATGCAGGGCTTGCTCGTGTTTAACAGAGGCCGGCCAGCATTCAGAACCGTAGAGGGCGACTGTCGCACGACGGTCTTGTAAATCTTGGCCTTAAGATAGGTGGGTATCTTGCGGTCAAAGAGGACTCCAGTTACTTCCCTCCATTTGAACCAACTGGCACTCACACGAGCTCGGACATCACGGAGGGTGTCACCATCTGAACGAGTCAAAGAGCCAAGATACCTGAATTGGTCGACTCTTTGAAGATCTTGACTACCTACAAGGATGGTGCCAGGCGTCGGTGACCCACACTCCATATACACAGTTTTCTGGACATTCAGCTTCAGTCCATTCTCAGCCAGCCTCGTATTCCACTCCTGCAGTTTCTCTTCAAGAACGTTGCGTTCTTCTGCAGCCAATAAGACATCATCAGCATACAGAAGCGTCCATGGATGTTGCGATTGGATATCTGATGTTATTGTATCCATGCATAGAATAAACAGAAGTGGTGACGGGGCTGATCCTTGATGGACACCGACTTGAATGAGGAAAGGAGATGTGATTCCCGCGGGACATCGCACAACACTACTGCACTTACAATACAGAAGTTGTGTCCAGCGGACGTATTCTTCAGGAACACAATGTGAACGGAGTGCATGCCAAATCAGTTAATGTGGAACCCGACCAAATGCCTTCTCGAGATCTAAAAAGGCGATATGAATAGATCTGTCCTTCTCACGGTATCTCTCAATGAGGAGCCGTGCTGCGTGAATAGTATCAGTTGTTCCACATCCTTTCACGAATCCACACTGGTTGCTAGTGATCTGGACAATGTCACGCAGTCTACTGTCAAGGATTTGCTCAAAGATCTTCATCGTGTGGCAGAGGAGGCGAATAGGTCTATAGGTGCCACATTCACTGATATTGCCCTTGCCTTTCCAAATAGGCACCGTGGTACTCGTGGTCAAAATTTGAGGCACTACACCTCGCTGTTCCACCATTTAAAACAACAATTATCATGAAATACCCAACAATCAAACAAGCTAATTGTTTGGGGCAACATAACCCACAAAATTAACACTTATTAATTCCATAAAATCCAATCAAACAAGTTTGTTTATATTACTGTAGCCCATAGTGGTAAAACACAGCAATGTATGTAAATAATTGTAGTGCAAGGCTATTGGCAAGCTATTTTTGCTTTAGCTTAAAATTAGTAAATTGAGGGATATTACTATGTTGCCCCAAGCCCTTCAGTTATTTAATTCCCATGTATATTTCAATAAGGTACCAAATCAGATGCGATTAAAAATTTATATACAAAAACTCTTTCCTACAAAAAATGTGTTAAGTAATAAATAACTTAATTCATGTAATATTTCTTTAAGTGGGCAGTTGACCTCTTAGTTCCGCCCCTTAAAACAACAATAACTATTTCTTTAAGGTTTGGGTGATAAAATATTAATTGTTGCTCCTCTCCCAAACTAATTGGACAGAATCATGTTGACTGACTGAAAAGCATTGTTAATAAAAATTTAATAGGAAGTTTTCACAGCTAGGGGAAACGTTCTCTATTCATTCACTTAGACTTGACCAAGTTTTAGAAAAAAAATCTTGAGTGTCGCCTTTGTTATCTAAGAAAGAATCAATTTTCAGTCGCTTAACACGGTATGTGTCCGAATAATTTGTCACACTAAGTGGAAAAATTTTAATTGGCCACATTGCTGTGTTGACTGACTGAAAATAGATTCTTTTAATATTATAAAACTTGAGGGTAAGGCGATACTCACCATAGAATACTGTAATATTAGAATGCAAGAGAAATATATATGTCCTTAATGATGAGGATTCAAAATAAGGTTGAACATTTGGAATGGTTTCCCTATGTTGGCTCACAGATAGAAAATATTTACTACAGTAATATTCAATCCTGTAGGCTAGTCCAGCTAGTATTGAATTGTGCTTTTACCTGGGAATCTATCCACTTGTTTATCCACATTTTGTAATAAGGGTATAAGATAGGGTGTCCAGAAAAAGAATTGAAATGAACATATTTTTTAAACCATTTATTAACTTAATATTAATTTATTCAAATGTCATTGTTATTTTTTCTCTTTTTAGACTTTGGTTCCATCCCACCACCATTTTACAGACACTTAATTCAACAGACATAAACAAAAACACATTTAGAAGAGGAAAAAGTTTTATAATTTTAAATATAAATGAGACAGTATGAAATTCTCGAATACTCACACATCCAAAGAGAAAAGATGCGAGTTCCAAAACAATTATTATCTTTGCTCTATTATACAACTTCAACAACACTGAAATAACATTTTAGTTCGACTCTGATCGAATTTGAGGCGACAGCCGAGAACACTAGTCACTTTTACACGAGGTGAACAAGTTTATTTATAAAGGCCCTCCTCCTTCATGCGGGCTTGTGACCAGCAGGTGGAAGTACAACCCAGAGGCAAAGTTGCCTAACCGAACGCTAAACCTAATTACCCTAAATAAATGTTGCAAATGACATTGCTACAAATAGAAAACATAAGTAGGATGTACAATTTAGGGCTAAACCAACACTTCTTTTTCTTCACGAATTAAACTAATTTTTCCCATCAAATCATTCCTCTTATGAAAATATTTGTTGCATTGTTGGGACAGTTCATTCCCTCTAGCAACTGCTTGCCGTAGGCAGCACAACTTCAACTTCCAAGCCCCAGTGTCAGCAAGGACTTGTCTATGTAGCTCCATCTTTGCTATACTTGGTCTGCTTCTTAGATCGCTCCTTGAAGAGTTGCTGGGGCAGATTGTGTGGATGCACAGGCTGCTTCCACTGGTGAGGCGATCTCCCTCAACTTTGTCGATATGGTCAGTCGAGGGTTGAATGTCTCATCGTTTTAAAGAATTGCTTCAAACAACTTGTAAATCTCTCAATGGACTGAACCAGAATATGTTGAGCGACCGGAATCCCGAATTTTTGTAAAGGTGACCTCCATATTCCAGAATTTACATCCCCATCAGGTGCCTAAATAAGAAAGTAACAGATAATTAAAAAAGAAGAGGACTGCCCATACAAAAGGTACTTCAAAATGGAAAATTCTTTTATGCCCTAGAGGAACAAATTAGAAATTAGGAGTATGGGTATACAAGTATTTTTGTCGAAGCACTGCCCCAGAGTTGCTATACCGTACACAGCTGCTTTTGAGACCATGGGGAGTGTCAGTGATGGTGCAATGATGTCCCTGACAAAAAAAAAATGTACGTTGTCATACATGTAATAGAAATAAAAATTGGCCTAGCATGGGTGAGCTGAGCCAAAACTGCCCTTTTTCTCTCAATGGCAACAGGAATTACTCCTAGGATCACCATCACATTCAAAGGAACTTCTTAAATGAAATCCTTTTGATTGGTAGACTCCAACACCAAATCCATAATGAATGTATTGCTTAGTATACAGCAGGTGGATGAGGTCTCTTCAACTGGTACCAAGACTTGCACATACTGATGTCACTACTGTTACCAACATGCGGGTTACAAAATATACCACATAGGTTTGGTCTGGATAAAGATTATTGATGTGCGAGTACCCTACGGTACGTGAAAAAAAACAAAAGTGTATATACGGCTAACGTGGCAGGCCGCGCTACCTAATAATTATTGGTCCAGGCAAAACCCATTGGTCTGGATCTAACAAATTTTACTATTACAGTGAAATATTACATACATTAATAACACAGCAGCCAATTATTACACACATCAAATACGCACGTGGTGGACGTTACTCAGTAGTGGCGGAAGTTCCTTTTAGCGGGTGGGAGGATTACAGGACGGTACCACCTATATACACAGTAGTACCGTATTCGTGGGACTGGCAATACTGCATTTGACGATAATTCACTCATATAATCGCAGACAGTCGGAATTTTGCTATATTAGTCATGATTTAAAAAGGGGATGGTGGGTGGGTTATGGACAGCAGAGGAGTAATCTATTATCACATCATTTCCTGATTTATTTTTCATTATTAGAAGAGGTATACTGGCTAATTTTAATGATACTTCAGAAAATGTTAGTGTATGATGAGCTCTCATTCAGCATTACCAGGTGGTTCCTCCCACCATTAGGTAGGGTGGTCTTAATATTGCGATACATATCTTGGTGAGTTTAGGTGCCTTCGGTTGCATATAGTTCAAAAGAGTGGAAAGGCAGCAGATCACAGCAACATCGCCACTGCATATACTGTACATGTAACTACCATCGTGTAAGTTTGAAATGATTTAATGATTTTAAAAAAAAGTACAATACTCCCTCTGTAATCCGACCACTCAACTCTCCGGCACTCCCAGTAATCCTGCGTTTTGTATTCGAGTACGAGCTCAACACTTGATTTGATAATGCGTCCCCAATATTGTACAATGTTTCCAACCCAGCGACAAGACTAGTGTCCGAGTAAACAATGCATTGGCGCCAAGAGCGATGACTTACGCATGCCCCCCTCAGGTGCTTAGTGTAGGACAGTTGTACCGTAGTAGTGTTGTGTTGAAGATGGCATCCGTGCAGAAAAGACGTGAACATAAAACTCTATCTTTGTTAAGTAAACGTGAAATCCTAAAGTGGCTTGAAAATGGCGAAACGTTAACTAGTGTTGCTAACGAATACGGTGTTGGTCGAGCTACAGTTCATGACATAAGAAAAAAGAGTGATAAAATATAGTCTTTTTTAAGACGAATGAAAATTTTAAAAGTAAACGACAGACATTGAAAATCCTAAAGTTGACGATAGCCTCTATGCTTGGTTTTTACAAGAACGTGGTATGCTCATTGGTGAAATCCATAAAGGAAAGGCTAGGGAATTTTACCGGAAAATTACAAAAAAAAGGATGATTTCCAAGAAGGTTACAGCAACAAGTTGTCAAAGAGTGTCTGAACCATAAAAAGCAAAAGACAATTGATGCATATTTCCAGCCGTCTACTTCCAAGGAATAACGTGAGTTATATGATGTATTTTCGTACTTTTTTACTTTGTAAAGTACAATGTAATTAAAACTGATTTTCAAATGATATCTGCGTTTTTTTCTCTATATTTTCCAGTAATCCGTCAGTGCTCTGGTCCGATATCTGCTGGATTACCGAGAAAGCACTGTATATATGAACACCCATGGGTCAAATATAGACCATCACTAGGGATAATAAAATGATTTCTTCAAAACACCACCCTTTAAAACTAAACAGACTGTCAAAGATTTTTAGAACACCAATTGTCGACAAACCAAAATTCTAATAGAAAAATTAGATATGTTAAGAAGTGCCCAACTGCCTCTCAATTTCCCAATTAAGGTTATCTCCTAAAGGACTAAAAACTGACTTTGACCAGGCTGCCACCAACCACAGAAATTAGCCTACCTGCCTTGCCTTCTGGTCAAGTCAGCACCACCATCACTGGGAGATCAATCTTAGCAGAATGTATTTATGTAGAGACAAAATGAATGTTGCAGTGGTACCGGTATGTAATTGTACTAAATATGAACCCTGCTTGCTCTACTATACTGTAATTCAAGACTACTATCTATTCAACAAAAAAGCTTGTACACAAAAGGCATAGGCCTAACGGTATCAGAGCTGAAATGTAAATTACTGCAATAAAATTCTACCTCTGGCATCTGATGCATGTAGAAAATGCGCAGCATCTTACCCATGGGAATTCATCACCGGAGCTACCTCTTCCCATAAGACTTTCTGGTACTTTTGAAAAGATCCTTCCTCTTCATATAGGCCCTAGGCCCTACTCATTCGTCCAAATATCCACAAATTAACCACAGATTTTCCAGTAAAGCAAAGTTTAACATGATCTGCAAATACCATTCCAAGTGCAATACTAGTTTTAAAACTTACCACCAAGAAGCAGGGGCTGATTTTCTAGATTATACAGCCATGTCCATGTTTCTGCAGTTTTCTTGAATTTAATTAGTGGCAAACTCGTGACCTAACTTACAAGGAAGAGACATCAAAATGCTCAGAAACAGCAAGTCAGAATAATTCCATAAATATATCATCAGTAGCCTACTCGCACATAATTTGGCCATGGAAAATCCGAAAACTGTTTGGTAGCCTGTATACAGAGTAGGCTACATTTAAAACATCTTTCAGCACAAAAGTATGGTTAACTGAGTTGAGAAGAGCTTCTGTTCTAAATATCGTGTTCACGTGCAACCGGTACAAAATGGCCTTTAATTTCCAACCAGATTTAACAGCGGGAAGACTAATAGGTTTAAATCATACACAAAAATAGATAAAGAATACAAGCCGGATTTGAATTTACCAAACCAATTCCTTAATACAACATAAAATAACTTAAATCATCCTTAAAGAAAACGAGATCTAGGCCTAGTGAGGTTAAAGTTGAATTTCACAAGCGTTAAAGGTCCAATTACAACAATTATGCTATTAACAAACATTGTATTATATTATCTGTAGCCATTGTTGAGTGTAGATCTTCGTCTCTAGAAACCTAATAGATTCATTCGCCAAACATGCAGAACTTGATCAATTTGATTCCCCGCCATGTTTTCGTAAATCTAGCAAGCTAGCAGAGGAAAGTTTGCTAGTTGTGCTGAGACCTTGCTATCTACGTCACATCCGCTAGCAAGCCCGCTGAACGGCACCCTCAGAATCTGCTGACCGTTTGCTAGCTAGCAGAGTGCCCACTGAACTCACCCTTGGATTCTAAACTATGGATACTCTAGTTTATAATATGAACAAGTAGACCTAATGCAACTTGCTGGAAGTACAATCAATCAGTGGACAGAAAGGATATAATATCTATTAATTGATTGAATTGCCTAGGCTATCATTTCTGCATTCTGGAGTATTATATTTCTAATACTTATTATTGTCTTTAGGGATTGAGGATGATTTGGGATGAACCTCTGTGTGGTCGATGGTTTCTACAGCATGGTGCCAACTTCACGATAGGAGATAAGGAAAAATAAAATGAAAGGAAGTGGCTATGGCAAATTAGAAGGTCCCATCTCAGCATTTTTCTGGGGTTAAAAATGGAAAATCTTCTCCATCCGGCCCGGAGGACCATGTTCGGGACTGGGAAATACGTGAGGTAATGATGGGAGTGGACTGTATTCTGGTATGCTATCGCTGGATCTCTGTGGATTATATGAACACAGAAAAACAATATATTTATATAGTATATTTAACATATCTTAGGTACACTTGCTTACTTACTTCACAGGCTCTGTAACTTATGTAGGAATTGTTTTAGTTATGTGGCATGCTCCCACCGTATTATCATCGCGAGGCAAATGTCCGATCTCCCCTTCCGTTCATTTTTTTTGCATCGTAACTCCACAACGAACATGGAGCTCACAACCACAGTGCCGTTCTTCCAAACAGTCACGGAGAACACAGCACTAGCACCGTCCGGGAACAGCACAATGCACCAGACCATTGCCAAACCCTGAGTGCAGATCACAACACCGAGATTCTTGGATTTAAGTGCTCGAGTGATTGTTTTCTAGCTGGGCATTCCCATGAGGATTGTAAGAGGTGGTGCAACTAGCAGCAATCCCATGACTGGTTAGAAATTCTTTTAATTTTCTGGACATAGACAAATCTCTGTAGAGGGGTAATTTCACGAGTTTAAAAAAAACCTGGGTGAGAAAATGTCCACGCCGTGCTCCGTCGCATCTGTGACCAATTTTTGTTCTACATCTCCCACTAACCTTTCCTCACGAGCTAGACACGAGCTCACAGCATGCTAGTTGTTCCTAACTACATCAAAGACCACAATAAACAACTACACAATTGTTGATTGGAGCCAAAAACTTCCTACCTGCTTCCTCAGGCAGGGTATTTTCTTTCCTCCATCCATCCTTTCTTCTATGTTTGCTTTTCTTCCTATCAGATCTCTCCTTGATCGAAGACTTCGCACAACCCAACGAAAAAGATGCAACGATCAAGATACCTTGGTCCTTGTGCTGCAAGGGGGAGCTGATGAGAAGACAGCGCACTCAGTGATCGCAGTTAATCTCTGCGAGAGTGATAATTAAAGAAGAAATCACTGACAATAGAACAAAAATTTAAAGTGGATACAAATTTACCAAGAAACTTACAAGTTTTTAATATAGTAAGGACAGAACAATGCTCTTTAAAGAGGTACCTGTATGCCCCTCAATAGTTGAGCATACTCTTGAAAACTTATTACAGCTATATTTTCTCTCCCAGGCTATTTTATATAGTATTTGAAGTCTGATAGTACCAGCTGCCAACGTTTAATTTTTCTATTTTTTATTTTATTAACAGTATTATTGTTGACCTTTCTCCGGGTACTCCGGTTTTCCCTGTCAAAATTTCATTCCAGCAACACTCTCCACTATCATTTCATTTCATCTGTCATTCATTTAATCATTGCCCCAGAGGAGTGCGTCAGGCCTCGGCAGCCGGCACAGTTCATATCCTCGCCGCTAGATGGGGGCTTCATTCATTCCATTCCTGACCCGGTCGGAGACTGGAAGCAGGCTGTGGATTTTCATTCATTATTGTTGACCATAAAAGCAACAGATTTTTGATCTGTAATCAACTCTAAATTTCTCTACAATAGCATAAGATTCTCTTTCAACCTTACTATATAGCGGCTTTGGTGGCGTAGTTGGTAGCATGCTGAGCTTCTATGCCCAAGAATGCGGGTTCAAACCCGGCCGAAGTCGTCGGATTTTTTAAAAGCGTTAAAAATCTCTCAGTATGCCTTCCTTTGGAGGGGAAGTAAAGCCGGTGGTCCCATGTCATAGATTTATGGCATGAAAAAGAACCTTTCACTAACTACACTTCTGGAAGCTAAAATTTGTAGGTTAGTTTGATAACGCTTTATTAGATCCAACGTTTGCCGCCAGGTGGTGACTGCGATGTCATTTTGTATCATCGTCTGCTGCACATAGTCCAAGTTTCACTTCCATAGAGTGCCACGCTCCAGACAAAGGCCTTAAAAATGATATTAAATATCCATTATTTATTTTTATCTAAATTTTTGACACCTTAAGTGAAGTTTATTCACTGCTTTAAACACAGTTCATTGTTATTTTCCTTCACCGCGCGATGAGCTTCTATGGTTGCCGACTGCAGACTTATCTTGCTTGAAAAGTTCCTAGTCCAGCCCGAGTCGTGTGCAAACATACCCTCAACCCATCGTAAAGAAGCAGTGTCTAGAAATGTTCAAGTTTCAGAGGGGTTGAAGACTTTTTGCATCAGACTTAACAGTTTTGTTAATGGTGTATACAAAAATATTGTTTGATTTAACCAAGAATGTGCACTTGATTCAGAGTCCATTTAAATTATTAATCAGCTGAGGGAAACTTTAGTAAAGTAAAGACTTGTGTAATGTGTCTTATCTTATTTACAGATATTATTGCTCAGTCTGTAGTTTAGGTATGTTAACCTATGATCTATAGACTTGTGACAAACTTCAGGTATGATGATGTCTACACTATTTTGTTATTTCTGTTTCTATTTCAAATGTTTCTATTTTACTGGACTATTGTAATGTAGTTAGTTTGTCAATTCACTATGTTATGTAAATTAGGTGGTATTTTGAATACTATAATGTCGCGTCAAACGGCTGAGACCAGCGCAGATCGTGTAACGTCTCGATATTTCTCCGTACCTGACTGCGAATACATAATTCGGTGACGATCACGTAACATCGCATATATTTCTTTGTGGTCTACAGCGGGGACAAAGGAAATGTCGGTTATCACACACTATTCGCCTCGGACTGGTTGCTACAAGGCCCGTTAGCATTCTCATTTGACTATTGTGGCACAATCTACTGTTATTCTGTGGACTGGATCACTAATGGTAAGTCTAGGTGCTGCCTGCACCATCTGTTATTGTTTTTTAAAACCTTGCTTGGTTTAATTAGTTTGTCTTTTGAGCCAGCAATGCCCTAATCAGTGATAGTGTATGCTAATGGTGCAGGACAAACGAAACTATTAACGACCAATCTCATTCCTGTCTCCCTGCATGATTAACGGTCACGTAAAACTACAAGCTTCCGTTTATTCACATAAACTAAGGAGTCCTCTTTAGGCGTTTTACGAGATTCACGTTGTCCTCGCGATTGCACAATGAGAACGCGATATTATGCAATTGGCACCGCATCCGGCCGTTCAACATGTACAAGATCAGAGCAACTTCTTGGTAATCATAACATCTTGTTCAACGGCATATTTGCTGAATCAACTCTTCGATATTGTGTTTGAGTCTTCAGTCTTTTGACTGGTTTGATGCAGCTGTCCATACCTCCCTGTCCTGAGCTAATCGTTTCATCTCGTCTACTGTAGCTCGTAGATATAGTTGGTACTCTCTTTTTCTGTATTTTATTAAAAATCTTTCTTGACCTAATCTGCTACATAATATGGATCACATATGGCTGTTACTGCATCAGAAATCAAGTTATGAAAGTCAAGAAAGTGGTTGACATGACCCAAAAATGTGAATTTTCAATATTCTCACATTGTAATTTAATTAATACAATAAATGTGCATATCGAGGTTGGGCATGGTTAAAATTCACGAGCAGTTATTGACATGTTCAACGATTGTCTGCCTATCTATCTGTCTTGGCGCCGTAAATTCCGCAGTCCTCGAGGACACAAGTTCGCGGTCGGGCACGGGTTTTATAATTTTTCGCAACTGGCGTCGATCGTCGTCCGTTTGACGAGATTCCCGCAGGCAAGTCGTTCTGTCGGCCAGCCGTCTTGAGGATGTGACTTTGGAGGACGTTCAAAGTAGGTATCGGTTATTATGAATTATTCAGAGAGGATTGCACGAATAATCCGACAAGGGGGCACATTTTCCTTCGAGTTCAAATTATACACGTTTTCGAGATAACCGGTTAGATTATATATCTAATGGAACCATAATTCGAAGGAAAAATAGACATAGGCCTATAACGGAGTTTCGAATTAACCACACTTGATGTCGCAAATTCACTAGACGGATAGATTTTTAAAATATAGTTATGTATTTCAAAGCATTTTTGCGATTATTTTTTGAAACGGTATCATTTTTCAAGATTGCGACAATAAATTATTTCGCGTTATTTCTGGACTTCAATTTGAGATATAGAAATTTAGAGGCCAATATCAGAAATGAGAGGTTTCTGTCGAGTTTCGGAAGTTATCGCGAATAAACGTCTCGCAAAAAAACAGGTTTCCGATTGATACCGAAAAATATTTCACACAAAACTCTTCTTGATGCCGAAAATAAACGTTGAACCGATGTATACAGTACCACTGAAGGTATCCTCAGTATGCATTTCCTTGAGGTCGTGTACGGGGGGATATAGCTTACGCAATCGGCGCCGCTTGCGTGAAACTCGCTTCAATGCATCTGCTAGCCTAGCGGCACGGGTTTAAATGGTTTTCACAGACCTCGGCGAATTTTCGTCACCTCCAACTATCCAGACATAAGAATTCGTTACCTTTATAAAATTAGCTACTTTTTCGTTACCGGTCGACACCCTGAGTCTTATCAGTCGAATTTAAACGCTCGCATCTCAGAATAGCAGCTATTATCGAAAATCAAAACTGAAATGCGATTTGGATGCAGAGAACGGAAAAAAAGCTAGGGAGTTGAAAATCCGGAAAAAATATGTTAATCCGGACAACCGGAAAACACCCCAAAAATCCGGAAACTTTCCGGGAAAACCGGAAAACTTGGCAGGTATGCTAGCCCTTTAATGGAAGTAGTGAAGAGAGTAGGGTGGTTGGTTCCTCAGATTCGGGGCTGCGACAACGCGGTCATGTAGCCCCGTGTACTTAGGGTGTGTGTAGAATGTCTGAGAACCGGTCTTAATTGTGATGGCTGGTTTAGTGTGAGTTATCTGTAATTCAGGCAATCAATTTCAAGTAGTTCCTACTTTTACTACCATCAACGACACCTAGCCGCGAACAAGGTTATTAGGTGCAGCACAACCGGCACCTGGGGGTGAATGTTGGAACTTGGGAGTGTTAATAAAATCTAACCCACAAAATTAGCTTCACAAAATTGTGGTTCGTGGAAGGTTCTGTTATATGCCATAAATCTATGAGATGGGCCCGCCGATTTTACTTCTCCTCCGAAGTGTGGTCCTCGCTGTCCATAACAAGTATAAAGCTGTGGAGATTGGCCTGGGTCTGGACGGAAGTCCTTTGTGTGAAACTCTTCATAGACAACTATTTTACCATAGTTATCTGTTCAGTTTACTTTCCGCCGGAGTCAAAGGCAGAGAAATAAGAGGAATTTTACACAAGTATAGAATCGAACTCACTCATAAGCAACAATCCTGTTCTTATTATGGGAGACTTTAACATTCCGGAAATAACCCCAACATTTGATTTAAAAACAGGATCTCGGCTTTCTACCTCCTTAAATAATTTTATAAATATGATGAACTTGAAAAGTTTTAATAATATCGTAAATGTGAATAATAGAACACTTGATCTAGTACTGTCCACCATCTCCTCTATTGCTGTCAATAGAGAGGAACAACCCCTTGTACCGGAAGACACCCCCTTAAACATTAATGTACGATACTGGCAGAGAGAAGTTAGACACAATATTCACCAAACTCATACATACAATTTTAAAAAGGCTAATTTCGAACAACTTTATACAAAATTACAAGAAGTGGATTGGAGTGTTCTCTCGCAATTTTCCCATGTAGACGAGGCGGTAGATAATTTTTATTCCCGTTTCTATCAGGCTCTGGATTCTAGTGTACCTGTAAGCACTAGTAAGAGGACCAAACTGTATCCATGCTGGTTTAATTTTGATATAATAAAAAACATCCGAAGAAAATCTTACCATCGAAAGAAAATGCGTAGGGAACAGGCCAACAAGGACTTTCATTGCGAAAAGTTTAAAGAGCTCAGGAAAATTCTAAAACGTGATATTCAATCCGCCTACCGACAATACGTACGTAATGTCGAAAATGCAATCGGAGAGGACACGAATCGCCTCTGGGCATTTATTCGACACAAGAAACTATCCCCGGCAGTACCCGTAATGAAAATTAATGGGGAAATATTAGAAAATGATAAGCAGATAGTCAACGGTTTTGCTGATTATTTCTCGTCAGTTTATTCCAAGGAATGTGCCAAGTATGACAATTTAGGTGCAAGTGACCAGGACATACACCCATTGCTTGATGTACTGGATTCTAAACAGATTAGCATTTCTGATGTTAAGAATGCGATACTAAAAATGAATCAAAATAAAGCCGCTGGCCCAGACCTAATTCCTCCATACATAATCAAAGGCTGTGCAGAGGTGCTGGCCTATCCTTTAACTAAATTATTTAATATAGCCATTCAGACTGGTACTTTTCCCAGTCGTTGGAAAATTACCAGGGTAAGTCCCATACATAAGTCTGGACACAAGTCTGATTTTGATAATTAGACCCGTGGCAATACTGTCAGCCATTGCAAAGCTCTTTGAACAATTGTTATATCAGCATATATTTCAGCACGTACAGTACATTATAAGTGACTTTCAACATGGGTTCATGCCTAAAAGATCAACAGTAACTAATCTAATGGAGTTTACTCACAAAGTATCAGCAGCAATGGACAAAGGAAGTCAAGTTGATGTAATTTATACAGATTATGCGAAGGCATTCGATAAGGTAGATCATGATATCCTCTTAAATAAGTTAGCATATTATGGCTTCTCCTACAATTTGCTGAAGTTGTTCACCTCATATCTCAGTGAACGAAAACAGTTTGTTGCTTGCAATGGATGTGAATCCTATTCATACTATGCCCGATCAGGCGTCCCACAAGGTTCAAACCTAGGCCCTCTATTATTCTTACTGCTTATCAATGATCTTACAAGGTGTATTAAATATTCAAACGTTTTGTTATTCACGGATGATGTCAAAATTTTTAGAAATATTCAGACAGAGCAGGACTGTCAATTACTACAAGAAGATCTCAATAATGTGGCATCCTGGAGTAAATTAAATCGCTTGAACCTTAACATAAAGAAATGCTCAGTTATGAAGTTTACTAGAAACAAATTCCAGGTGATGTTTCGGTACCGGATATTGGATGCGTATCTCACTATTAACAATTCTATCAAAGACCTAGGAGCCCATTTTGATTCAAAACTAACATTTTCATTGCACACTCATGAAATGGTAGCTAGTGCTTATAAAATGCTAGGCTTTATAAGAAGAAATTCTAAAGATTTCGTCAACCCAAAAAGTATAAAATTATTGTTCAATTATTTTGTTAGAAGCAGATAAGAATATGCATCCAGCATCTGGAATCCCTGGTACTTGAACCACATTAGTGAAATTGAAATGGTTCAGAATAAATTCCTAAGATATCTGCAGTATAAAATGACGGGTATTTATCCGAAATATGATAGCTATGGAAATCTTCTAAGTTACCTGAATTATACATCTCTGGCTAACAGACGAAAAATTGCAATTCTTGTTTTTGTCTTCAAAGTATTCAATAACCTTTTGTATAGTCCGTATTTAATATCACAGTTTAATTTACATGTCCCACCTCCCTCAACTCGACCTAAGTTTATTACATTTTACTGCCCAAGAACTAGAACTGAACAGCATAAACATTCCCCAATAATAAGTGCTATTCAATTATACAATGAACATTCAATAGCAAACAACCTCGACTTATTCAGTTACACATATAGTTCTTTTGTTTCTGCCTGCTGAGCGATCACATGAACTCAATACATTCCTCCTACCAATTACCTGCACAGAATTATTATATTTTCTTATTTAGTTGTAGAATTAATTTGCATTACAATCTCAGCATTATGTCTGTCAATTATATTATAATTTGATAGAATTGTGTAACCAAATGTACATGTGTTTCTTTTTATTAGGCATATGCCTGTTAGAAGCACAATAAATCCAAATAAATAATACTGAGGGATTTTTAAGAGCCGGTGACTGCGGCAGGGTTTGAACCCACGATCTTGGGCATAGAAGCTCAGCATGCTACCAACTACGTCACCGAAGCCGCCAGTGAAGAGAGTATTGGCAGGGAATACGAAACTAGTTACCATGCCAGGTGGAATGTCCCCGCTTTGTGTGTGCTTAAATAGGCCATGAACATTGCATTACATACCAAACACTAATCACAACTTGAGTACAGGCAACTTGAGACTGATGTTGGCACTTGTATAGGAATGGATTAAAGTTTAAAGGTATCGCACTGCTGAGGGTCTCATCAAAAAATCATTCCAGTGGTGCAGCATTTCAAATGCGATGGATGGGATGGAAAACGATACACTTTGGAGTGGCAATGATAAGGCTTCAAGATTTACAGGTGAATTCAACAGTGCTGACAAAGATTACCAGAGACCTATCTTTAAAGGTTCAGTAAAATATTGTTTGTTGTTGATTCATTGAGGGGCTTTCCAACATTGTGGTCAGGTAGCCCCGTGTACTTGGGTGTGTGTGGAATTTGTCATTTTTTTTTTGTTTTAATTGAGAACGTTTGAATCCTACGCACCGATTGTCCACATGATAGAGATACATATATTTGCTCAATACTAACATCATATTGAACTTTGTGTGTGGCGGGAATAGCTGCTTCTTTTTTCTCTTTGCATCATTCCCACTCCTATGTGGGATCGATGTTTCCGACAGCTCTCCTCCATTTAACCCGGTCATGCACATCTTCTTCTGACAACTGTTTTTCCCTGAGGTCCTCCTGTACACAATCCAACCATCTTCGTTTAGGTCTGCCTCGCATTCTCACTCCCTATATTTGCATGGCAAGCATCTTCCTCCCCACGTAGGATTCCTCCCTTCTTCTCGCATGCCCTTAACATTGAAGTCGCTTTTCTTGTATCTTCTTAGATATTTCCACAACCTTCAATGTTCCTCTTATTTTGACAGTTTCCACTCTATCACGCTTAGTCACTCCACTCATCCACCTGAGCATTTTCATTTCCGTGACGTCAAGCCTGTTTGTGTGCGTTTTGCGTGCAGGCCATATTTCAGAGCCATACAGCAATGCAGGTCTTACGACAGTTTTATATATTTTCCCCTCAACCTTAGGCTTGATCCTGCGGTCACAGAGCACTCCTGACATTTTCCTCCAGTTCATCCATCCTACCTGAATCTTGTGTGACACTTCCACATCCAGATTTCCATCTCCAGTAACCATCGAAGCTAGGTATTTGAACTCGTCCACTCTATTTAACGATTCCTTGCATTTTGATCTCACAGTATTGATCTGTATTGAACCTCATATACTCCGTCTTCTTCCTGCTAATCCTGAGTCCTCTGTCTTCCAAGGCTGCCCTCCACTGTTCCAGTTTTTCCTCTATGACGTCTTTGGTGGTACTACACAACACAATGTCGTCCGCAAACATCATGCACCAGGGGGCTTGGTCTCTTAATCCACAAGACATTTCGTCCAGAATTAGGTCAAACAGATATGGACTTAAAGCCGAACCTTGGTGTAAACCTACTCGAACCGGAATCCAATCTGTAAATCCAACGCTGCTTCTAAACTGTGTTCTTGCTTCTTTGTACATTTCATGAACCAACTGCACGTACTTCTCTGGGACTCCCTTCGCTCGTAAACATCTCCAGACTTCTCCCCGGGGCACCCGGTCATATCATCATCATCATCATCTTGTACAGTTTCCAGCCCCAGGCTGGGTCTGTTTGGAACATAAGGCTCGCCACTTAGTCCTTTCTTCCCACCACCTCTCCGCTGTCACTCTGGTCCAGTCCTCGCCTCTCTTCTTGACACATTCCTCCACTCCTTTCAGCCATCTATCTCTTGGTCTTCCCCTTGGTCATTTCTTCTGCATCTGCAACTCATGTATCCTCTTGGGAATCTTCTTCTCATCCATTCTCTTTAACCCTTTGGGGTCCAATGTCGGACTCAGTCCGACATCGTTAATTTTCAGTTCCGGTCCTATGTCGGACCTAGTCCGACACAAATTTAAGGTTATATATTTCGTATGCTGGAGCAAAAATGGCGCTGAGCTTTACACAGTATACAGCCTGGGCCTTTCTCTGGTACCTACTGCCATCTGCTGTTTATTTTCTTGAAGCTCAATTGTATTTTCTTTTGAGATAGTTACTCACTGCCACAGCTGTGTTTACTTTTGTTAACAACATGGCGTCCACAATCCGCATGGAGCCCGATGATATTTACGAACAGTTATGTGACAGTGGCGATATTGATGATTTGTATACGGCTTCTGATAGTGACATTAGTATTCCCGAATGAGAGAATGATAATTATATTGAGAGAGGAGGAGGAAATTGAGGCGGAAGTTAGTGATGAAAGCGGTGATGTAGGATGTGACGAATGGAAAGTTTATGAAGAAGGTGACCGGTTTTGTAGTGAAAAGCCTGAAGTGGTGGAGGAAATTGTATTTCTGGGTGTTGGAGGTTGCTTTGTTGAACAGTTTTCACCTATATAATTTGCAACGAAAGGCAGAAAATAAGCCCAAAGTGAAACATATGACTTTCAGGGACCAAGTTATCATGGGGCTTGTTGGGGACGTTAGGAACAAAAATGCCCGTAAACGCGGCCGACGGAGCAGCTGTGACGAAGAATTTAGACTGAACGGGAAGCTACACATCACAGATGCTCGTGAGGACAAGATAACCAAGGACTGTGCCGTGTGTTCCGACAGGAAGGTGAAAGGTGGCAGAAAGGAGACATAATTTTATTTTGAGACCTGTCCAGGGAATCCAGGACTACACCCAAACAAATGCTTCCGGAAGTGCCATACTTTGGAAAAATATCGCTGACAATGTAGTTAACTTGAATGATAATAAATACATTTGCTGTTTATGTTTTTAATGTAAAAATTCAGCTTTTTACTTATGTGAGTATTTCCTTCCCATTCTTACCTAATGTTAAATTGGACCTGTGCAGGATGCAGGCGGGAAATCAATTGGACCCCAAAGGGTTAAGTGTCCATACCACCTCAGTCTTGATGTCTCAATCCTACCTTGCAAGGGCTCCTCTTTCACCATTTCCCTGACCTTTTCATTCCTCACCCTGTCTCTTCTTGTTACTCCGATCCTACTTCGCAGGAACTTCATTTCACCTGCCTGTATTCTGCTTATGTCTCTTTTCTTCATTGTCCACGTTTCTGAAGCATAGGTCAGTATCGGGATATAGTAGCTTCTGTATAACACTTCCTTGCTTTTTTGTGGGACATCTTTATTCCACACTAAGCTCCTAATGCTTCTCAGAAATGCTTCTGCCTGTCTGCCACGTTCCGTAATCTCTTTGTCATTTCTCCCATTTTCCTCCACTATACTTCCCAAGTACTTGAGACTTTCCACCTTTTTCAGCTGTCCACCTCCAAGTGTTATCCCACTCATTGGTCTGTCCTTTTTCCTGGTTGTTAACAGGATCTCACATTTACTGATGTTGAACTTCCATCCGTACTCTCCCACTGTTTCTTCCCAAGCCTTCAGTTGCTCCTGAATTTCCTCCTCCTTGTTTCCCCAGACCATGAGATCATCTGCAAACACCATTGCTTTCATCTTATCTTTCCTGCTATCCGTGTCATTACCTCGTCCATAACCACAATAAAGAGAAGGGGTGACAGCGCACTACCCTGTTTCAGGCCACTCATTTGTCTGAACCAGTCTGTTCTTTCCCCTCCAACTTTCACACAACTCACACTTCCACAATACATCTCCTTCACTCTGCCTACAGTCCCTTTTACCACTCCCAGGTTTTCCATTGCTTTCCAAACCTTCTCCCTACACACACTATCATAGGCCTTTTCAATGTCCAGGAAGGCCATCAACAGATCCTCTCCCAATTCATAGTGGTGTTCCTGGAGCTGTCTCACTGAAAATATGAGATCCACTGTTGATCTCCCAGGTCTGAATCCATACTGCTCCTCTCTCAATTTTCTCTCCACTTTGGCTCGTATTCTACTTTCTAATATCTTTTCACATATCTTGGCACAGTGAGATATGAGTGTGACTCCCCTGTAATTTCTGCACTCCTTTCTGCTTCCTTTCTTAAATATTGGGACAATTAATCCTTTCTTCCAATCTTCTGGGGTCTTTTCCTCCTTCCATATCACCCTCATCACACGGTACAGCCACTGTTTCGCAACCTCCCCTGCTGCCTTCACCATTTCAACACTCACTTCATCCACACCCGGTGCCCTTCCTCCTTTCATCTTGTCTATGGCCATCTCCAGTTCTCTCCAATTCAGGTCCTTTTCCATTCCTGTGTTGTCTTCTCCATCTTCCAATACATTGTCTTCCTCCCTATGACCATTTGGATTCAGCAAATCCTCAAAGTACTCTTTCCACACTGTCTTGAGTGTCTGTTTGTTGTGTACCTCATTTCCGTTTTTGTCCATCATTACCACATCCTCTCGCAAACCTCTTCTCTTACTTTTGACCATCCCATAAAGTACTTTCTTATTTCCTCTGCTGTCTTCCTCCATCATCTCTGTCCTCTTTACCATCCACTTCTTCCTCTCCTCTGCGACAATCTTGTTTGCTTCTTTCTTCTTTATCTTATAATCTTCCCTTGCCAGATCAGTTCTTTCCTGGAACCACACTCTGAAAGCCTTGTTCTTAGCTTCTTTTACTCTCTCATTCCACCATGGTGTCTCTTTACACCGCTTTCTGTTGCTTGTTCTTCCACATACTGCCACTGCAGCTTCCACCATTGTGTTTTTGAATTGCTTCCATTCCTCTTCCCCTGTTTTAGGATTGTCTGTTGGCATCCTTTCCCTTATTATCTTCTGGAATTCTTCCTTGACTTCCTTTTCCTTGAGTTTCCATACTTTGATTCTCCTTTCCTGGTACTCTGTCCTCTTGCTATCCTTAACAACTCCCAGGTTCACTACAAGTATTCTGTGGTCGCTATCTAAGGCCTCTGATGGTATTACCTTTATATCTCTGACACTTCTCTTCATTTCCCAGTCGTACAGCATGTAATCTACCAAAGATGTATTTGTTAAATCACTGCTGTACCACGTTACCTTGTGGCTTTCTTTCTTCCGGAACCAGGAGTTGCCTACCACTAAACCGTTTCTCTTGCAAAAATCCAGCAACTTTCTCCCTTCTTCATTCCTGCTACCCCATCCTTCTGCTCCCAATACATTTTCATATCCTTGCCTTTCACTTCCTACATGTGCATTCAAATCTCCCATGACAATGATGCTCTGACCATTCAACTGCTGTTGTAGCTCCTCCTCAAAGTCTTCCCTCTCTTGAGCTGTACATCCAACTAGAGGGGCATATACCTGGGCTATCTCCAGGCTTCTTCCCTTTACAGTTACTCTGATCTTCATGATCCTGTCACTTATTCCCTTTACCTCTTCCTTCATTCCATCTCTCACAACTACTCCTACTCCGCTGCTCCTTCCTTCACTGTTCCCACTCCAGTACAACCGGTACCCTTTCCTCAGTTCTCTGCGACCTTCTCCTTTCCATCTTGTTTCTGCCAAGCCCAGTATATCCAGTTTTCTACTCTCCATCACATCTACAATCTCCTCCACCTTTCCTGTCCGTGTCTGTATGTTTAATGGCCCAACTCTTAGTCCATTAGCTTATCCGGGTCGTGGTCGTTTGCATCCGTCCTTTCCGAGGCCTGTTCCTGTTTTGAAAGCAAATATGATATCCACTACTGGCTTGCTAGGCCTATCGTAGCTTCACCAGAGCCCCGTCAGCCGTCACTTTTCAGGGTTCCCATAGAGCCTTCAAAGCTACCACAACGGTCCCGGGGCACACAAAAGTCCCCACTGTACTTCACTACAGGCAATCTACTTCATGCCGTTGCCCGTCTCCCACCACGTGGAGGAGGGGTTGGACTTGTGGGCTTTCTCTTTTCCATTACTTGTCTCAGGGCAAACACTGCGTCTGTGGTCCCTTTTCCTGGCATGAAGCCAAATTGTTCCTCGCCAATGCTAGTCTCATCCCGGATCCTCTCGTCTACCACTCTCTCCCAGATTTTCATGGTATGGGACATTAACTTAATGCCCCTGTAGTTAGCACAGTCCTGAATATCCCCTTCTCTTTATATATAGGCACTAAAATACTTTCTCTCCATTCATCAGGTATTGTTTCCTGAGAGTACATTTTTTGCATTAAATCCAGCAACATGTCGATCCCATCTTTCTCCAGATACTTCCACACTTGAACTGGTATTTCATCGGGTTCTGTTGCCTTTCCGTTTTTCATTTTCCCAAGTGCTAATGTTACTTCTTCTCTTCTAATATCCATTGTCAGACCCTGGTGTTGTTTCCCTTCTCCTAAATATACCCTTGGGTTCTCTTCATTGAGAAGTTTTCCATAGTAGTTTCTCTATCTGCACTTGATGTCGGAATGGTCCGTTAATACTACACCATTTTCATCTTTGATCTGCTTTATTTGGGTGTAGTCCTTCTTGTCTTTATCTCTCGCCTGCGCTATTCTGAAAATTTTTCTTTCACCTTCTATACTTTCCAACTCTTTGTACAGCCGATCCTTCATTTGTGCCTTTGACTGTGCTACTACCTTCTTTGCTTCCTTATTGCATCTCATGTAGTTCTCTTTATCCTCTTGTCTACCTGATTTATCCCACTACTTCTTTGCATCACTTTTGGCTTTCACGATCTTCTGTACCTCCTCATTCCACCACCATGTTTCTTTGTCAGCTAGTGGTTTCTTGTCAGAAGTTCTCCCTAGCACTTCAGTTCCTACCCTCCTTATCAAACTGCTGTTGTGTGCCCACCACTCTTGCACATCATTGCAAAGAACCACTCCATAGAGTACTTTCTCTTTAAACTGGTCCTTCAATTTAATCTCATTTAATCTCCACCACTTAATTTTTGTTAAGCCTCGCACAGGTCTGCCTTTCTTCCTAATCCTCATTTTCCAGTCCATGACTACCGTCCTATGCTGTGCTGCCACTGCTTCACCATTAAAAACTTCATTGGCATGATCTCAGTTTTCTCAGAAGATATTTGCAATCCTATTTTTAATGCAATTCTCTGGAGACTGGTGATCTGAGCACTAACTTCTTCCATGTCAAGGGCTAAGAGAGCTAAATTATCTGCAAACCCTAGGCAGTTTGTTCTTATTGAGAGTTTTGCTCCAATTTTGATTTTAGGTGGGTTTTCTTTTTGCCAAATTTTCACGATGTAATCGAGAGCCACATTGAAAAGTAGTGGGGATAATCAGTCACATGTAATCGAGAGCCACATTGAAAAGTAGTGGGGATAATCAGTCACCTTGTCTAAGGCCTGTTTTTATTGGAAAAGCACTTGACATTTGAAATTGTGTTGGTTGAAGTTCAATCAATTTGTTAATTTAAGGTGAAGGCCATATGATCTGAGAATTTTTAAGAGTAGGTCTGTGTATACTATCATAAGCCTTTCCCAATCTATGAATGAAATAAACAGTTGTTTATTTCTGTATTTGTAATAGTCCATTATTAGTTTCAGGCTGAGAATTTGGTCTGGGCAACTTCTGAATGGGCGAAATCCTGCTTGGTATTCTCAAAGTTGTGGTTCCAGAATGTTTTTTATCCTATTGTAAATTATTCGGGTGAAAATGTTGTAAGTGCAGTCCAGAAGGGTTATTCCTCTAATTGCCTGGATTAGTTTTATCTCCTTTTTTGTATAAAGGATGAATTACACCCGAGGTCCAATATTCTGGGATTTTCTCTTTGATCCACATTTTGACTAGATGCTGATGTAGATTTATGATTGCTGGTTTCCCTGCGTTTTTCCAGATTTCTGCAAAGACTCTTCACCACATGCCTTGTAATTTTTTTCCCCCTTAATTGCTAGTTCTACCTCATTGATATTAGGCAGATCAATTAGATCTGGGTTGGTTAAAATGGGTGTGTTGGTATTTACTTCCAACGTCTCCAGTGGGTCATCACAATTTAAAAGTTTGTTGAATGTGTCTGCATTTTCTTGATTACTATGAGCCAACCTTCCAGATTTATCCCTCAGCATCAATGTAGGGGGTTTGCATTTTTTAAGGTATTTGCCAAAGGTTTTATAATAATCTCGTGATTGTTTTTTGTTGAAACTCTCTTCTATCTTTTGTAAGGTATTTTTAAGATGTTTTCGTTTGGTTTGACTGATGATTTTACTTTCTTTGTTTTATCAGTTCTAAATTTTATTTTTTTTATTTTTGGGCTTGATGATTTATCCAAGCTTGGTGTCTTCTCTCAATTGCCTGGTCACATTCTTCATTCCACCATTCATGTTCTTTCCTAGGATTTGATGGAGCCAACTCTTCTGCCATAGATTTTAGTTTGGTGGTCAGTTCTTCTAATGTATTAGTGTGGACAGATCCTTCTCCTGTTTGCCTCTAGTACTCCCTATTATTTATTAAGGTGGCTGGGTCGAATTTTCTTCAATTCCTATTTGGAGATCTTTTCTTAACTCTAGGAGTTAATTTTATTTTGATCTTACAACATAGTGATCTGACCCTGAGTCTTCCCCCCTTAGGACTTTGACATTGTAGACTTCACGATGGTGAAATTTATCCAAGCAAACGAGGTCCAGTTGCCATTCACCTTTTCGGAAATCAGGATGTTTCCAAGTTTTTAATTTGTGAGGTTTCCTTTTAAAGTAAGTTGATTTTGAGATAAGATTGTGATTTCTGCACAATTCAACCAATCTTTGACCATTTTTATTCGTCCTCTTATGGGCTGGCCAATTTCCAATGATATCTCTTTCTTGTCCTAGTTGTGCGTTGAAATCGCCTAGGAGATTTTTAACGTGTGATGGTTATATGTTGATTAAAGTTTGATCCATGAGATCCCAGAATTGTTGCGTTGCTTCTTTATCCTTTAGGGTGTTATTTTTCTGATTAGTGGGAGTATGAACATTGACAATTGTGTAGATTTTATTTGCAGATATCCAAGTTAGTGTTGCAAGTCTGGGGGATTGAGATTTAAATTCCAGGACTGAATCTATGATTTTGAGATTTATTAGAAATCCATTCCCAAACTGCGGACAATTTTTCATCACTCGTTTTCCAGGGATTCCTTTATACAGTCGGTACCCTTGTGATTCTATAGGGTCCTGATCACTATTCCTTATTTCTTGAAGGGCCATTATTAGACTTTTACGTTTGTCCATGATGTCAATGACAATATTTCATTTTCCAATTTGGCACAAAGAGTTAACATTGTGTGTCGAGAAAAAAAGAGATTTGTTTAGTTTTAAATCTTTGAAGTTTTTGTGTAGATGCTGGCTGTTGCATTAATTTGATTCTTGTTGTACTGGGATGCTTCCGTGCCTCCGACATCACGGTATCTCGTAGGTTGCAGCCAACCGGATCCGAATGCTGCTTTCTCTGAACTCTAGGTTCAGCTGGTGGAGTATTCCTTGAAAGACTTTCCATGGCTGACAGTCACGGTTACACCGATGTGGGACTAGGTCCCGAGTTACAACTCTGGATGTGATCCAGAGAGGTGGTAATAAGGCCGCTCCTCTGGAGTACAGGTATTTTTAATACATGTAAAAAAAAAAAAAGATTTTTAGCACCTAAAAATCAGAGCTTCCTAATCACAATTAAATCGGATATCACCGAAGTTTTGATAGTAATATTGTTTAACAATTACATTAATAACCTTTGTTTACAGATTAATTTAGCTTTTAATCATTCTTGCTGAAGAAGATCCCACTGAGGATTGAAACATGTACTAAACCCTGTATTTCAAGAGTAAGAACCTGAAGCATTTGGCGGGAACAATATAAAAATTGCCGCCGCGGGCTCCTATTGGCTGGATTTTGACAACTAATGACCCACTTTGCCAGCTCATTGTTCATTCATTCGCCTGTTAACTGTGTCGGAGTTTTTTCATTATCATCGTTTCTTTTACTTTTAGCATCAAGTTTTAATATTTTTTGTTTACATTTTTACTTCGTTATTTCTTTTATACGTCAATAAGTTGCAAATAGTACCGCAGGAAGAACGTGGGAAAATGCGGGGAATACAGCTGGAGACCACGTGCGCCAACCTGTAACAGCTATCGTTCATTTGTCCATTTCGACATCAAACTTTGTTCATGGTTAACCTTGTTTGTTCAATTCAAATTTAAATAAACTTCATTTAGAATACATGCGTGACTTGATTTTTTATTCAATTAATCCCAAAGAGACATAGGCTCGTACAGAGGAATTGTACATTAATACATGTGTTTACACACCAAGGATGAAAAGTCTCAAGGTAACAAATTGATGAATAAGGGCATAGGCATATTCGTCAAGTTGATACCATATCGAAGATTGTTAAGACAAAGGTCCCTTAAAATGATAACCACTTATGATTTTTTAAGCTTATACATAACTTATTTGATGTATTAAGATGCATGGAATTTTTCACACAATATTTTCATAGTTTTCCTGTTAAATACTGACAAAGTTGGTGCACATTTTACTTCATCAGGAAGTTTATTATATGACTGCGATGCAGAGAACTTTAAACTATTTTTACCTTATTTAGAAGAGTGAATGATATATAAGTCTATGTCCTTTGCATGCCTAGTTCCATAAGAATGATTGTCCGAGTTCAAGATGTAGGGGAGAGTTATAGAGTATTGTGTTGTATTTAATCTTGTATATTAGCATAGCTGCTCGGAGATTTGCAGTTATGCTGAGTCAGGTTTCCTTATAACACAGATAAATATTTCACACAAAACTAAAAAGCCGAAAATATACCCTGAACGATGTATACCACTCAGGGTATCCTCAGTATGCATTTCCTCGAGTTTGGGCACGGGAAACATAGCTTCTGCAATCTGCGCCGCTTGCGTGAAACTCGCTCCATCGCAATTTCTGAGCCTAGAGGTGCAAGTTCAAATGATTCAATCCCCCTTCGAAAAATTTTCTTTACCCATATGTAAAATTCGTTACTTTCGTTACCCATTTGTAAAATTTGTTACTTTTTCGTTACTGGTAGACACCCTGTAGAAGTATATATCGGAGAGACAATAGCAAGCGAAGAAGACAGAGCCGTTGCGGAGGTAAACACAGAGGTCGCCGCCGACGTAACACAAGAGGACTTCAATTGGAGGAGGAAAATAAAACTGAAGACAAGGAGGAAAATGAGATAGAAGATAACGTAAAGAAGCGTAGGAGGAGAAGGATAGGCAGGAAAACAAGGGGGAGGGAGAAATGGACCAGATGGAAGACAAAGAGAAGGAGTAGGAAAAAGATGATATGTCAGGCAGACGGAAATTAGAGAAGGAAATTTAAAAGGTAAGAAGAAAGGAATTGCTGAGCAAGATAAGGCAGATGGGGAAGAGAAGGAAAGAGAAGCAGGAAGGGAAGGTGAAGAAAAAGAAGGGAAAGGAGAGACTGAAGGCAAGTGGCTGATGCCCAAGCAGAAGGCAGACCGTGCGCGTGCTCTGGTCCTGCTGCAGGCTCGAATGGCCCAAGGCATGGAGCTGCCTGCGGCGGGCGACCGCAAGCCTTTTCGACCCGGCACCAGGATACGGCCCAACAAGACCAAGCAGAAGCAAGCCACTGCCGACCAAGAACAGACGGTGGAGGTGGAGATTATGGACCAGGCCCCCCTGCTGTCAGAGGGCAGCACGGAACACAAGAACGATGAGGAAGGGGAGGATGTGAAGGACACCTGGGATACCGTAGAAATGGTAGAGGAAGTGGAAGGAAGTACTATGAAATCTGCGGCACAGAGGAGAAGGAAAGGGAGAAGCAGAAGAAACTGGAACAGAAGAAGGAGGGGGCAGCCAAGAAGACTGAAGGAGCAGGCAAGACAGCCGGCTCCAACTGAAGTACCTGAAGAAGCACCGCTACCAGCCAAGACCGAAGCAGGAGAAGCACCTGCAGAAGGAGACGATGCAGAGGGAGATGACAAGGAAAGGAAGAGCAAAGAGGAAGGTGAAGAAGAAGGGGAAGAACAAGAAGCTGAAGAAGAAAAGGAAGCAGATGAAGGAAAGGAAGAAGTAGAAGTGGAAGGAGAAACAAAAGAGAGAGAAGAATTTGATAAAAGGGAAAGCGTGATGGTAATGAAAAAGGTACTGGTGATACTCCACGCTTTAGAAGAAATAATGCAGACAGGCCCCAGAAAGGTTGGAAGGATGACAAAAGATGATTATGATAACTGTACAGACAGGACTGATGACGATTCTGCCACTCCTACTGTAGAAAAAAAGCTTGTGGCGACTCCTAATGTCAAGAATCCCCTTGATATGTCTGGCAGTGAAGGATTCGTATCCACGTCTGTTGACGACGAAGATAATGATCAACATTTTGTTTCACTTTGTATTTTTGTTTTAGCCTGTGTATGTTTCATGTATTCCTTTTAGGTAGATTTCATTAGAAAGCTAACTATTGCAATGGGTCCCATGTTTCGACTTCCGGAAAATTTGGACATATCTTCGCGTTTAACATCCCCCAGACCCCAAAACCACCGTTAGTTCAAAAGTTTATATATAATTTATGTATGTATATCATCATCATCATCATTTCCCCTTATCCAGCTCCTGCCGGGTCGGGGTATTTATGGCACTTCTCCACTTTCCTCTTTCCTTCCACCATTCTTCTTCCACGATCTTGTCCCAGTCCAGATTTCTTTTTCTTACGCCGTTCTTCACTGAATCCATCCACCTTGTTCTAGGTCTTCCTCTTGGTCTCTTACCCTTGCACTTCGCCTCCAGCATCTGTCTTGGTATTCTATTTTCCTCCATCCTCTTTACATGTCCAAACCACCTTAGTTTATTCTTCTCAATTCTCTCATTTAGTTTTCCCATCCCAACTTCCTTCCTAACATCTTCATTCCTCACTCTGTCTTTCCTTGTCTTTCCTATCATACTTCTTAGGAATTTCATTTCACTGGCTTGGATTCTACTCTCTTGCCTGCTTGTCAGGGTCCAAGTCTCAGCTGCATAAGTTAATATGGGTACATAATACACTTTATACATTACCTCCTTGCTTTTCCTTGGTACTTCCTTATCCCAAACAAGTTTTCTTACACTTTGATAGAATGCATTGCTCTGCTGTACCCTCCTGCCAATCTCCATGTCCAACCTACCAGTTTGCATCAATTCACTTCCTAGGTATTTGAACGTGTCCACAATTTCCAAACTCTGACTTCCAATTTTCACAGTGCCCTTTCCTTGTCTTTCCCCTCTTGTCATCACCATGGTCTTGCTTTTCTCTATACTGATTTTCAGGCCATACTTCTGAATATTTTCGTTCAGTGCATCTAGTTGTTTTTGCACTTCTTCGGTGTTCCTTCCCCAGACCACAATATCATCTGCAAATAACAGTAACTTCATTTCTTTATGTTCATATACTTCCTTTGTTTCCTTTACTATTTCATCCATCACCATTATGAACAAGAGAGGTGACAGCACACTCCCCTGTCTTAGTCCAGTCTTGTTCGTAAACCAATCTGTCTTTCCAACTGGGGTCAGTACCCTGCTAACACAGTTGTTGTACATTGCTTGCACCATTTCCAACATTTCTCTTCCCAGTCTCTTCTTAACCATGGTTTCCCATACCTTCTCTCTGGGGACACTATCATATGCCTTTTCTAGATCTATGAAAGTCATGATCAAATCCTCTCCATATTCCCAGTTCTTTTCCATCACCTGCCTCAAGCTAAAGATTGGGTCCACTGTGGATCTTCCACTCCTGAAGCCATACTGTTCCTCTTGCAACTCTCCTTCCACCTTTCTTCTCATTCTTCTTTCTAATATCCTTTCCAGTATTTTTACTATCTGTGATATGAGGGTGATCCCTCTATAGTTATCACATATATATATATATATATATATATATGTATATCAGTTTCTTGTGGACACGATAACTGCCGTAATTTTGCACCAATCACTTTGAATTTTTTACCAAATATGTATACCCATAAAATCTCGGTTGAGTTCGTTACTGGGCTAAATCGGTCGAAGGGGGTGAAAATAGGGGGCATTTTTCGAAAAAGTGAAATATTGCTATAACTCTCTTAATATGTGAAATATCGAATCCGTTCAACGTTCATACTATGTGTCGGATAAAGCCCAAAAATTTATGTTTGAAGAGTTTTTTTATAGCACCAACCATTGACCAAAGGGGTGGGAAAAAGTGTTTTTTTCGGGAAACATTAATAACATCTCTCTTATTAGGCACAATATCAAAACCGTAGAAAATGGACAATATTCCCCTAATAATTGCCTAAAACTTTTGTCTGAAAGAATTTTTGATATGACCCACCATTATGCCAAGGGATGAGAAAAATGATTTAGGAATTATAAGAAAATTCCAAGAGCTATCAGTGGTTGCCATGGCAACACTACTAAATTGATGAGGGATGAGCCATCAGACGTTGCCAAGATAACGCACATGCAAGAGATCAGATTCAGATTTCCATCTGACTAAGTGTGAAGCGGCTTCGGTGACGTAACTGGTAGCATGCTGAATGTCTATGCCCAAGGTCGCGAGTTCCAAGCCGGCCGAAGTCGTCGGATTTTCTAAGAGCGCTAAAAATCCCTCAGTATACTTTCCTTTGGAGGGGAAGTTCCAACGTTCGTTGCGAGTTGCGGTGGCATCTAGTAGCCAAGTTTACAGCTAGGCATCGTTGACGGTAGTACCTGGTAGCAACATTAGGAACAACTGCTTGAAATTGACCGTCTGCAGTCCTTACCTGAATTACAGACTAATACAGCCATCCCTAAGTACACGAGGTTAAATGACCTCGTTGTCGCAGCCCCAAAACTGAGGAACCAACCAAAATCTCTGCGGGAGATATAATTTTGCGTGAAGATGTAACAGACCGTTACATAGTTACACATCAGTGTCGAAACCTTGCATTAGGACAGTGTGACCACAAGTATAAAAATGGACCCCAAATGACAAGGTTACCGTTCCCATAAGACAATAAAATGTTTAAAATAAGCATAAAATGACGAAAAACAAAGTTAATTAAGCTCCAATTATAAAATACTTTCTCGCATTAAATGAGGTCTGATCCTTCTACGAAAACCTGCGTATTCTGCCTATTTTCGCCTATCCCCAAGTTTGTCCGGTGAAATCTACCTCCGCCTTCCGGCGTGCCGAGAGGATTTTTATTATGTTTTTGGGTCGAGGGTTGAGAACGAATCTCGAACCTTTGGTAAGAAATTCACTCTCGAGGGGACGTTTTTGTTATCGAACTTTAGTAGGTTACAGAGACTCCTTGTTTGTTTTGTTGGTAGTAATTATTTTTTGTTTTATCAGGTTGCTAGCCATGGCCACTTATTGGTAGACCACCAATTTTGTGTACTGTGCTATAGAGATTCTTGGTGGAGGTCTGGTTAATGCTGGTAGGTGGCTTTGCTAATGGCAAGGTTTGCTTTGACTTGACTAGGTTTCTATGGTGATGATATTGATAGTTAGGATGCCATGCGGAATGGAGGCTGGGTTTTGATGAAAATGCGATGTGGGAATTGTTGTGCTCTCTGGTCTAGAGATTGGTGTTGGGGGTTCGAGGATTGTGTGATTTTTAGAAAGGGCCTGGCAGTTGGTTTTGGGAGCGAGGAGTGATGGTTGTGGTGGATGCTCTGCAAGAGATGCAGGTAAAGGAAACATGCTTATATGTTTGACAAAAAGGTATTGATAGTTTTTGATGGTCAGAGTACGACCAGAAAAGAAGAATTCGTAAGTAAAAAAGAATACAAGTTGTAGTGGACACGGTACAAGAGATGCAGGTAGTGGAAACCTGCTTATATGTTGACAAACTGGTCATAAATATTACAGCCCGCAGGCATAAGGACGAGATTATTTTCTGCTGATAAGATCACGCCAGATGAGGCCAATAAGCTCGCGGAATGTACGCTGGCCGGTCGCGTCACAGTTCATAGCCCGCAGGCATAGACTATATTACTTTCTCCTGACAAGATCACGCCAGATTAGGCCTATAAGCTCGCGTAATGTGCGCTGGCCGGTCGCGTCACAGTTCATATTCCGAAGACATAAAGACGAGATAACTTTCTGCTGACAAGATCACGCCAGATTAGGCCTATAAGCTCGCGGAATGTGCTAAGTGATGAGGCTGGCCGCTCGCGTCACAGTTCATAGCTCGCAAGCATAAAGACGAGATATTTTTCTTCTGACAAAGTCGCGGCAGCATGTGCAACTGACTGGCGCACAAATACGAATATGCTCTGCGATGATTATGCGAAGAAATTTTATAAACCTATTTTAGTGTTTACCTCCGTGGAAGGAAAGCAGCGCGGGCTATTTTTGTTACGATGGCCTTGAGTGACACGCGCTTGCTAGCGTGTTGCAAAATAATTAGTAGCGAGCGGTATGTGTGTTAGCCAAGATGTTGATCTCTCAAAATACAGAAAGCAGCCATAGAACACAGTTCGACAGCGTCTGAAGCTTATGTTAAGATGAGCCGAAGGAAGTGAAAGTGTGTTACGATCACAGATATATTAAAATGTTTATTATTTCCTCTTTTATAATTTATATTAGTGTTCTCTTTTTCGGACTTCTCGTCAAACCATTAAAAATACGTGATTGATTCTATATTATAATAATCTTGAGTCTTCTGACAAATTAAAATCCATACATTCATTTACACTACGGTACGTTATTAATGACGATGACGGAAGAGCCGGCAGCATAATACAGTGGATTTTAATTATTTCGTTAATGGTCTATCGAACATTTTGTGATGCGCCATAACGTTTCTGAGGAAAAAATGGCCGTATTATATTGGTTTGAAAATACTGTTCATGCCGTGGCCAACAAAAAACAAGTATAACAGACTACTTTGTAAAATGACTCAATTTTCTTTGTTTTGTCTTTTCTTTCTTTATCTGGGTGCATTTCTCTTGTAGTTGTATTGTTGCATATTGCCGATTATAGTTAAACGAAGAAAACATTTAAGTGAAGTTTTACTGTATTATAAACCAGCAACGATCAAAAGAGCCTGCGCAAAGCACACTTCCCCTCGCATTCACTCCTAGTGGATGTGAGACTTCACAGAGGAGCGGTGGAAGGGGTCACATGCTGTCTGGCCGCCATACCGAGCACACTGGGTAGACGCGCCAATTCGTTGCCAATTGTGTATCCATTTTCGTGCTCTCATTGTTTTGTCAGTGTTATATAAGTTTTCTTTCTTTATTGTAGTCCTATAATCCCTTGTTGTGTAATGTGTATTTTATTGGTAAAGGTGTTTATGTATATAGTGTTGTATGCCATGCTCTTCTAGTAATAGCATAATTTGATTTTCGTTATGGCTTCTACTTCGAAGTCTGGTAGCAAATCTGGACGACCATTAAGGTGACAAGCTTAGATAAATAGTATATAACATAACTGCTCACCTACAGGAATGGAAAACCGTTCATAAACTTAATTATAATGTTGTGGCTTCAACAAGTGAACAAACAGGTGTTTCAAGGTCACTCGTGAAGCGTATAATAGCGGAAGGGACGACGTCTATGGCCAAGGGTCGGCTGCAGTCTTCTACACCTGATGGCAAAAGAACAGTCCATAAGAAAAGGATCGAATTAGATGACCTTGATAAAGGTAAGATACGTCAGAAAATAAGTGAATTTTACGTGATGAAAAATACTGTACCTGCACTGAAGAAACTGAACAAGGTGTTAAAATCAGAAGAAATACTTGACTGTAGCAGAGAGTATCTTCGAAGGCTGTCGAAAGAGATGGGATTCCGTTGGACTAGATGCCGTAGTTCTCGAAAGTTATTGATAGAAATACCTGATATCGTGGCATGGAGAGGAAGGTACCTCAGACAAATTCGTCAGTACAGAGAGAATGGTAGGAAAATTGTGTATTTAGAAGAGACATTTGCTCATTCTAGTCACTCTGTCCCATTGTGCTAGCAATCTGATACAGAGCTGGGAAAATTACGAGCTATAGGGAAAGGCCCTCGCATTATGGTTGTGCATGCCGGGGGGAGAGGAAGAAAAAAAAAAAAACAGGGGACTACCATGACCTTTACCAATTTTTCTACCTGGGTGGAAAGGCAATTGCTGCAGAACTTAAGTCCAAACAGTGTGATTGTATTAGACAATGCCAGTTATCACAGCGTACAAGAGAATAAGAAGCCAACACTATCGTCGCTCAAAAAGGACATAGTTGATTGGCTTACACACAATATACAATTGGAAGAAAGGATGACCAAAGCGGATTTGTTGATGTTAGTTAAAAATGTCCCTAGTGAGAAGACCTACAAAATTGATAATATGTTTACTAATGCCGGGCAGTGTTTTGCGTCTGCCACCCTATCACACAGACCTCAATCCTATTGAATAGGGATGTAGCCTGAGAATGTTCGCGCCAGATAGCGCCAGTGTAGTACTGGGTAAGCGCAAGGCGATCGTCCTATGTTTCCCCCAGTCAGCTGCGAGGAATGTATAGATTGTGACCGAGTTTTCTAAGCTAAAGTAAATTATATCTTCTCTAATATTACTCCAAGACTATATTAATTAATTTTATAGGTATATCCTCTAATATATTATGGACGATTTTCAGCGTTTAAGCCTTAAACAGCTGCAAAATGAGCTACGGACTAGAGGTGCTAAAACTAGCAGGAGGAAGGAAGAATTAATAGGCTACAACGGTAATAACAAAATTCTATCATCATCATCATCTTGCACAGTTTCCAGCCACTGGCCGGGTCTGTTTGGAACACAAGCCTCTCCAACGTCTTCTTTCTTCCCACCATCTCTCAGCCTCCACCCTTGTCCAGTCTTCTCCTCTCTTCTTCACGCTTTCTTCCACCCCCTTCAGCCCCCTGTCTATCGGTCTCTTTCCTTCCCACTTCGTCTCGTGTACTCTCCTGGGTATCCTCTTCTCCATTCGTTTTACATGTCCCTACCATCTAAGTCTAGATTTCTCTATACCATCCTGTAATGGTTCCTCCTTCATTAATTCTCTGGTCCTCTCATTTCTTATTCTGTCCATTTTTGTAGCTCCAATACTGCTTCTCAAGAACCTCATCTCACTGGCCTGTATTTTGCTCTTCTCCCTTCCTTTCATAACCCAGGTCTCCGAGGCATACGTCAGGATAGGGACATAGTACGTCCGATATGATCTTTTTGCTGTTCTGAGGGACATCCTTGATCCATAACATGCTTCTCACACTCCTCCGAAATGCTTCTGCCTAGTTCGGCGACAGATGAGAGTAGGCCTAAATTAGTTTAAAAATGTAACTCAAGAGCGTGCAGAATCGCTTTCAATACGATATGCGTTTAAAATCACGTTCCTGAACACCAGTTTGGATACGGTCCGATTCCACAATTTTACCGTATCGACCTTGAAACTCAATACGATCTGATTCACGCATTACACTACCGAAGAAGTTGTGAAACCTAGTGATAATTTTGTTGCGTCGTAATGAAATAATGGATAGGCCTAAGAAAGTCATTATTGTTAACTAGTGATGAGTAAATAAAAATTCTTGAAGAAGTAGACAGAAATCCTTACCTTAAGTGCGAGGATTTTTTTCTGTACACGCGCGAGCATTTCTAACCTAAAAAAACGTCGGTTATATCCAATCGTTCACGCCAAAGAATACGGCACTTCTTTTCCACAGAATATCAAGAAAAACATGTATTTAAGCTGAAATCAATGATAGAAAGTGAAATACTTCAACTCTTACTACAGTACCGGTACTTCAATTTAGAGTACGGTACCAGAATAGTACATTTTTCTCGTTTTCATTGCTCTCGTTTCTCTGTGCTGTGTAAACTAGTTCTGTAATACAATAATTCTGTAGGTTGTTTATTCGAAAGTACGTACTTCCGATTAACACGTTTTTTTAACTTTTCTCTCACTGAAACAAGTTAATGAGGTTTAATGTTCATGTTTCATTAGTACGTTTTCCCGCTTTTTACGTCCAAATTTTTCGGTCCCTTGAAAAACGTACTAACGAGGTTCCACTGTACATTGATTTTAATTGCTTTTCCAGTATTTGAGTTTTTAATTGTTCTTGCTTATGAAGCTCCTTCTCTCTTTCAAGTCTTACTTTCTCTGCCACCAGCTTTATTTTCTCCTGCTCCATTTGAAGGAAGCGAAGCTCCCTTTTCCATAAATGTTCCTGTGTTGCTTCTTCAGTGTGCGGTCTTTGACGCGCAGCCAAACTTGGCGAGGCCACGCTTGAAGCTAATTTAGGTCTAACTGAATGTGAGGAGTGATCAGGCTTATCAAATGCATCAACGCACTCGATTTGGGCGCTGGCAACACTATTGCAGTTTCTATTGGGTTGTAGAGTTGGATGTATCAGACTCTTTAACATATTTGTTGTGTGCTTGCTCCAAGTCACCTCAAAATTGGTAGTTGTAGGCCCAGATCCCTCCGCTAATACTACAGCATCATTAGTCAATAACTGGCATCTCTAATATTTGTGATAATTCACTATCATCTTAAGGGTTTCTCAGTCCTTATACGCAAGGTTTAATAAGTTCAATATCTCTCTCTAGAATAGGATCACTCATAATGTTACTGGAGCTTACACCTGTCTTCAGAACTTCCAATTGCCCTCCGAGGATGCTCTCCTGATATTATCCCACAACTGTTGGTAAGTTTACTGCATCTCAAGCAGGCCTGTGCCTTTGTGTAGCTATATTTCCCATCACTCGTTTTTAATAAGTGTTGTAACACCGTCTGTTTTCTTGTTCTCTATGATACAGATATTCTCAGCCACTAAATCTATCAACAGCTGCTTCTCTTAAGGTGTCATATTAGGCCTCTTCCTAAGTTTCAATTCAACACTTGCCATTATTTAAGAATATTTAGTGTACTATCTCCCACACCTAACCTGAAGAGCTACAGAACAGAACTTTGTTTTGACAATAAACACATGATTTGCACGGGGCTAGTCAACTGTTCCCAGGGTATCTGTATGAAAATTTCAGCGATGCAGTACGCACTGAAATGAAAACATTTGGAAAACTGGGATAATAAAGGCAATGGTGAATACCGATGTTTATGTTATCTGAGATAGTAGTATCAACAGAGTTTTCGAAATTTGAGATAATGGAAGAGTTTACCGGCGATGGTGAATACGGCCCTTAGAAACAGATGACCATGCTCTTCTGCTTCTTTAAACAAGTTATCAAAAATGCCATGTCTCTACTTAAGAAATTTATTTAACAATACACTCCACAATACAAGTCGACAAATTCTAAGGACAAGTAGAAATGACGATACACTCGTCTTCCAACAGTCTATTCTTGTTCAATACTGCCCACTTCGAAGCCAACATATGCATTTGGAATATCACTGCAAAAAAGGTTATATGGTTGGCAATATAATAGTGGCAATGAAAAACATTTCACAATTACAACAGAGGGTGATCTGAAGAGTATAAAAAGTCTAGCTGAATTTACGTGGTGTAAAATTATAGCACTGAGATATTAGAACTTCATAATAACATATTTGATAACCAAAATGTTAGCTAAACTTAAGGACATAATTGTGAAAAATGAACTCAAATTTGCATATACATTCAATTCCTCTTAAAATTTCTACTCCCAATATTTCTGGCCATATGAAATTACGTACTATATAGTATGGTGGTAAACGCTCTTCACACAGTCAACAGTTCAGAAAGTAGACCAACTTTCCAATACTTCAATATTTTTTTTCTTACGTCAATAGGGAATATGTATTTAAACGTGCGATGCCCTGCTTAACGAACGATTACAGATTTTAACAGGATATCGAAAAGATGGTGGTTGGTCCTTCCCATCAGTTCAAAAGGTATGACTGACATCAGTTCTTATGCACATTATCACATCACTCTAGATCTGGAAGTTCTTCGTCATCCGAATCCGATTCCGCATCTAGATCATCGAAACTAGGCTTGTTGTCGCCTCCTCCACCAAGACCTCCCATTTGACGCATCATCTGCAAGGAAAATGCATATAATTACTCTCCTATGGTAGTTCTGAGTAGGATATAATAATACAGAAAACACTTGTACTTAGGTATAGCAAGACAATATAATTACACGGCCTTTCATCTCCATTCTTAAATGCAATCCTGTATTAGTTCACACGAACATTTCTTGAGGTAAAGGAATACTATCTCCACTACCTGCATTTGTATGAACTGGTCTTGAGTTTGATCTTCGTATCCTACAGATCATCAACTCTCACTACCGATGTGTTGACAAACCCTGTTCAGAAGCAATAATGACAACTAACGAGTGCAACAAGTGCTAAGCAATTATATATATACCTTTAACTTAGAGCAGAAGCCAACAAAATCTAGCATAGCATTCATGGAGAATGTCTTAAGAGTGGATACTAGTGGTTGGATTGTGAAACTGGAACCTGAGGCATTCAGCATCGGTCATCATGCACAACTGCACGATTGAGCACAATCATACCTGTCTTTCATGAGGAGGCTATGCATGCTAGTTGTGTTTACAGCAAAACTCTGATAATTCGAAGGATCCTATTCCCCAAAACTCAACGAGATTTTATGTCACTTAAATTTATACAATTTAAATTGAAATACTGATTTATTAGCAATTCAAGCATCTTTCTTTTTTTTTGTTTAAATTTTTGAGCTCTGAACATTATCGATTTTAAGTAACCGAATAATCTAATAGAATCAGAAAAGACAAGAGGAAAGAAGGAAAAGTGATTGTTAAATTGGAGATGTAGATCTGGAAGTAGTAGAGCACTTCAGATACTTAAGAAGTGAATTGATGGAAAATGCAAGATTGGATATGGAGATCAACAAGAGAATACTATGTGGGAGTGTTTTCCATCAGGTTTGTAGTTTCATTTGGGATAAAGGAATACCACTGAAGGCTAACGAAGTGATGTACAAGGCCTATTATTTATCAATAATGACTTCTGGAGCAGAAACTTGGCTGATGACGAAGAGGGACGAAAGTAGAATACAGGCAGCCAAAATGGAATTCCTGAGTATGGTACAGAAGACTACGAGAGATAGAGTGAGAATGTACAGAAGCTGAATGACAAGCTGGAGCAGAACAGATTGAGATGGTATGGACACGTGAAAGGGATGAATGATGAAAGAATGCCAAAACAAGTGATGGGGAGACGGATTACTGGAAAGAGGACGAAGAAGACCTTGAGTACAGCAGATGGATTTGGTGAAGGACAGTGTGAGAGAACGGAACCTAGATTGGAGTTCAATGGTTGAGGAAGGATGGTGGACAGAGTTAAGTGGAGGGGTGTCATATTTGCTCAGACCCGGCTTAGGCTGGAAAACTGAAATTGATGATGATTATTATTAATAGATTGTTCTGAACTACCACAGATTCCAATTATTAGGGTAAACAATCAACTGGTTCCTAACTGACTGTTTGCTATTCTTGTGTGCAAGTTCTCGACTGGTGCGGGTTAAGGACAAAAAAAAAAGAAGATTTGATGGAAATTAAATTGTAGTTTCATTTGGCTGTGCTAATAAAATTCTAATTCACTTGCTTGCATAACTTAACCCTCAACATTATTGACTCCTTCTCGAGGTTACCACTTAACCTAAAAATTTGTTCCCATGTCCCTGTGATCCTTTTTTGGAGTTTAGTTGCAAGTTCCTTTTACTCTTCCAAAGGATACTGCAAGAATTCTGCAAGTCCTGACTATGCCTGAATTTCATTAATTGGCTATCCTTGGCAATACGAAGTTTTTCAACAACTTTCTTGGATCTTGTAATCCTTCAGGAAAGTTTTTAATTTCTAACAAATTGTAACATGGACTGAGAAATTAGGTTTCATTTGGACATACTGTACATGACTAACCTCCAAATTTGCCCTGTGTGATTATACAACCTTGTGAAACATTGTGCAACATTATTTTATTTAAGAAAGCTTTTTAGTCAGTCAACACAAATTGTGCCCAATCACATTAGGCGGGAAACTAGTATTTACATACCCTACAAACTAACACTTTTTATGTACAAATATCTAGCTAATTGGACGACATGTTTCGAACGTCACGCATTCAGCCTCAGATCCTGTTCACTTAATTAGTGTACGATGTTTATGAATTACACTTAACACAGATATCATCATCAGGATATCTTTCCAGCGAGCCGGGTAGGAACATTGTGAACGATATGCCTCCACTTAGTTCTGTCCTGGTATAGCTTTCCCATCTCCACTGCATCCCACGATACTCCTCTCCTCACGAGATCTTCCTAGGACATCCAACTGGTCTTCTTCCTGGCACCTCTATCTCCAAATACTGGCTTGGAGCTCGGGTCTGATGCATCCCCTTCACATTAATCTTGCCACACTAATCCTTTCCCCCAGGGTCAAGTTCAGCTGCATATCTCTCCTTACATATTCATTCCCGACACCGTCTCTGTTTCTTTCGTAGGGCTGATCTAAGGAACTTCATTTCACATGCTTGGAATCGACTCTCTTCTCTCTTTTTTATGACACAGGTCTCCAGACTATACAGTATATACCCGAATATCACCCGCCCCCAAATAATTCCCGCACCCTCATTTTTGTTTGTTTTTAACACTTTATTTTAAACAAAAATGTATACTCTTAAAACTGTAATACAGTAAAACTCTGTTAAGAAGTTCCCGCATAGAAATTTTTCCACTTAAGACGTCAGATATTCTCGGTCCCATAAGATACATGTATAATTTTCCCGTATAAAGTGTTCCTGCATAAGAGGTTATCCCGGTTAAATAGATCAGATTTTGTATCCCCTTAAAGTATACGACCTTCACTGGAGACAACTGACTGTTTTAGAGAATCAAATCTCTCCAATCTCCGCGAAAGATACTTCCGGTGTTCCGAGTGAATGAATACAGCAGTTCCGAGGGTTCGCGGGTCTCCAGTGAATCATCTGACCGGGCGAACTACGTGAAGGCTATATGACGTCATGCCACGACAGCAGCAGCTCATTGGACAGTGTTAACCTTCAAACGTGTGAGGAGATATGGGAAACACTGGCTTCTACCGGGAATACTTCCGCAAACTGCAAGAAAATTAAAACTGGGAAATCCGACGACGTAGAACAAGATCTGCAGGTATGGTTTAAACAGCAGCGAAGTTTTAACAGTCCAGTGCGTGCGCTGAATTCGGCTCGGTAAAAGAGGACACGGGCTGCCAGCGCGAACAGAACGACCGCAGCCCGTCCAAGACAGACAAGACAAGGCGAACCAAAGTGAAAGCAATTGCGATCAAGTTCATATCACAGTGTTTTCTGTCGTGAGGTTAATTCAACATGTCCAGCAGTTCCTTAGACGAAGAAGAAACTGGGTGTACGATACTAATGAAAAAAGACAGGAGTTTTGCGAGTATCAGAAACTATGCTGTGAGTTTAGGTCATTTCCAGACCGATGTTTCGTATATTTGCGAATGACTGTAGACCGCACTCGCACACAAGGACAATTAACTCCTACGTTTCGTGGGCCATGCTTCCAGCCCGCGCAGACTTTGTTGAAAATCACAACTGCTCACTTGCCCGCAGCGATAGGTCGCCTTCTGTTTAACCAGGATGCAATATTACACAATACAGAGTTCGCGCAAACTCGGCTGCCCCGCTTCCTGTTCGACTGAGCCTTTACTGATGCCATGCTATCACGCAACTAACGAAACTGAAGCTTGTGTTAGGCTTGCGAGACCGGTCAAGCCATTAGACGGAAATTAACAAGTACCCCGGAACAAGCACCATAATAACGGATACTCGCACGTAGCGGGCAATTTAAATCTTTAAAATTTGGATGACTCAATACCCGCACCCCAATTTTTCACGGCCGATTTTGTATAAAAAATGTGCGGGCGGTATTTGGGCATATACGGTTTGTCATGTTTGGCAGGAGGTAGGTTTTATGCATGTTCTGCTTAGCTCTTAGAGGTAATTTAAATCAATCGACTATCTTCTTTCTGTCCATATGTTGGCGACACTATTGTAATAAATATACAGTAGAACCTCGTTAACAGGTTCATCATTAGTACGTTTTATTGCACATCACGTCATAATTTTCAAGTCCCGATATCTAACGACAATAATGTAAAAGTTCCTCATTTATCACGTCGCACATTTTGCCGCGCATCGCTTAGTACGATCGCATTTTCGTCAGCCCTGAAAGCATTCTTTGTCCACCCCTAGTGGAATGTGAGACCGACCGCTCTGAGATAACATTCCTTGCCAACAAGCGGGCGAGAGTTGCGACATAACAGGTACAGTACGTACTTCTGATTAACGCGTTTTTTACCTTTCCCTAACTGAAAAAAATTAATGAAGTTTAATTATCATTTTCCATTAGTACGTTTTCCCGCTTTTTACGTTCAAATTTTTCAGTCCCTTGAAAAACGTACTAACGAGGTTCCACTGTAATACTCCAAGCTAGCCACCTCAGGTAGTGGGGCTATAATACTAGCTTAAATGACATCACATAAAAGGCACGGTACACCGACTTCATTAAAAGATGCAATTTATTATTAATGATTCTTCTATTACCTGGATCTCTCACCCAGTATTCACAACTATCTTCATAGTCTACCCCTTCACACAATTCTTAGTATTCTTTTCACAAATTCTTCTACTCATTTTTTTTTTTTATCTTTGGCAAACATAAAATATCAATACCTGTTTATCAGACATATACAGAGTCTTTCATATAAAATAAGAGCGCCAAGCGGCGGCTTTGTTAACCTCTGCTGCGGTCACCTTGGCCGAGCTTTTGGCGCGCCAAGGCCCCCTGCTTTAAGCGTGTGTACAATCCTATATGATGCAACGGCCTTGCTAGCGTGTGTACAATGCTGAAATCTTACTTTAGTTAGTTATTGTTGATGAAACCGAAACCCCTACTTGTGCTAATTTTGTGAATGATTTATTCGGAGACCGTTCAAGATTCTCGCCAATGTCATCTAGCTCACCCTCTGTTAAAACTGTTCGTGTGCGGGCATGTTTTTTATTGAGCACCGAGCCAGTATTGTCAAACTTGTTTGCAATTACGTGAATCTGTGCTAGTGAAGGTGGCACTTCATCAGGAAATTGTTGAAAAAATGCATCACGAACCCGCCAAGCCGACTCGTATTTAAATAAGTTATACATTAAAAAATACGATGTTGCAATGATAACTGTCTCACCATGTTAGCACTTGAGGTTTAGACTGGCGACTGAGCAACTGCACGCTTATTGCAAGGTCAAGTTTGGTAATGTCAATCTGTTATTTTTATACAGTCCATCGGAACTTGAAAAAGAAAGAAAGGAAAAAAAACCAGCCATCGTATATACTATGCGCGCGCTTTCCCATACTATAGGGGTTTCGGTTTCATCAACAATAACTAACTAAAGTAAGATTTCAGCATACACGCTAGCAAGGCCGCTGCATCATTTAGGATTGTACACACGCTTAAAGCAGGGGGCCTTGGCGCGCCAAAAGGGTCAATCCAGGCCAAGTGGTCCAATATAAAAATAAATGGTTGCTTGACCATCTCAGAAAAATTTGATACTTGCTGGGTTTGTTCCTTATCATGAAGTGAGCTTAAAATAATTTTTTGAACTCTTTTTGAATTACCGTTTTTAAATGGTGGCCATTTTGTTATAGACCGATCGTGGTTTTTCGTGTTTGTAAGCATCTGCGGTTTTTTAAATATCTCGGCAATGGGTTGCTCTAGGCCTATCAAATAAAAAGCATTGAATTCAGTACACTTTGGCCTACACATTGAACCCATTATCACTAGGGTTCAACAGGTCTCTTGTTGAGTTCACGAAAAACACAAACTAGTTTGGCAGCCTTCTCAGTCCCTAACCTATTCCTGACTTTGCTATGCACAAACCCAAAAGTGGAGAAAAGAAGATCTATCCCAGCTGATGAAGCAACTGCACTATGCAGCTGATGTGCTGGCCTGAAGTTGTGTGATGAATGTTATTCTGCAGTGCCACCCACCATGTCAGGGGTTAAATTTCTTTTAGTATTGCAGGACCAAACAGGTATTCCTTGAAGGGTGAACATTTTGCTTTGTACTTAATTAGGTCAGGCATTGCATCTGGGTGGTAAGCTTCAACATCCTCCATAGCAGAATGATATTGTTCTTCACTCAGTCTCTGCCCTTGATAGCATGGATCCATGAGATTGGCAAGGAGATGGGTATCAGTAACAGAGGTGTTAAATTGTTTCACGAATTTCTTTAAGTCATTGGGATTGTTTTCATTTTTGAAAAAATTGAGCAGGTCAAGACAAACCTCGACTGCTTCCCCAATGGTAGTCATCATGCTGCATCTTATCTAATGAGACTGATGCAGTCTTAAGTTTTTTTAGATAGTCTTCAACATTTTGTTTCATATTGCTATCATTTACCCCCAGCTGGTAACTTAATTTCCCTGCTGGCTGAGTTTCAGTTGTAATCATTGGTTTATTACTTACCATACAACTCTGGTCAAGAACTCTAAAATTTTTATATATTTAAGTATTAAAAGTAGAGCATTTTATTACACTGTTTAAAACATGTTCAGAATTTAAATTAAAAAACTGCTTAAAACAAAAACGGTTTTAATATTTTTTTACTGCTATTTTGCCAACCCTGTTTGTGTTCAATTTCGTCACGTGACCACGTAGTGGAGAGCCGAGCCACGTGGACGTTATTTTAACAAGTTTTATGATAGGATAGTTCATATTTATTTTTTATTTAAATTATGTTAAGAAGGAACCTTTAATTTGATTTGTTATACATGGATCTTGGGAAAAATAAGTTTTCAATTGTTTTCTTTACCTATACATTCCTTTAGTTTTATTGAAACTTGATGACAGTACAGATTTAGAATGGTTTGCAATCCTAGGAAATAATTTTCTTAATCTTATCCTTCATTTGTGGACTTCCCGCCCATCGCCACGGCAGAAACAGAAATACCCTCTCTTACTTTCTCCACTCCTGACACCATCTGGGGACAGAATGGGACAAAAAGCTACTGAATAATACCTAGTGCTACCTGCCCCCGAATAAGACCCACTCCCTTATTTTGAAGAACAAAATTTACAATCTTTAATAAATAACCAGAATAATATTTCTCCAAGTTTCATGTATTTACTTCAAAATACAGTAGTTTCCAACAGTTCTAAAGTCGTCCTAAAACAACTCCATTTCCCAATTCCCGCCTTTCAGTAACGTATTTATAAAGAATATTTTTCAATTTCCGGAAACTGTACACTCAGTCCGCGGAAAGCTCTACGATCACCTATACTTGTTAACAACACATTTTTCCTCATCTCCAATCGCGAATACATGACTCGTCAATATAATATTTCCTACCGGCGGCAAGATTTCCAATAATTTCGGCTTCCCTCACAACTTTGAATTTCACACTCGCAAACGCTTTGTAGAATTAATGTTTACATTCTTAGAACGTGTGCGAGACTGTATGGCGCCGCGTGCTTATGGTAAAATGAAAGTGGGAGCCGGGAGAAGGCTGTTGCCAAGTCTGATCGTTCAAATGCGCTGATGCCCGATCAACGCATGTTTGGAACGTACATTACGCAGCACCCAATTTCAGAAAAAACAGTGCGGGTGGTATTCAAGATTATATGGCATGTTCTCAGAATTTGGATTATTTTCTTCACGGCAAGAGTGATCATCTTGCACAGTTTCCAGCCACTGGCCGGGTCTGTTTGGAACACAAGCCTCTCCAGTCTTCTGTCTTCCCACCATCTCTCAGCCTCCACCCTTGTCCAGTCTTCTCCTCTCTTCCTCACGCTTTCTTCCAGCCCCTTCAGCTACCTGTCTCTCGGTCTCTTTCCTTCCCACTTCGTCTCGTGTACTCTCCTGGGTATCCTCTTCTCCTCTATTCATTTTACAAGTCCATACGATCTAAGTCTAGATTTCTCTATACCACCCAGTAATGGTTCCTCCTTCATTAATTCTCTGGTCCTCTCATTTCTTATTCTGTCCATCTTTGTAGCTCCAATACTGCTTCTCAAGAACCTCATCTCACTGGCCTGTATTTTGCTCTTCTCCCTTCCTTTCATAACCCAGGTCTCAGAGGCATACGTCAGGATAGGGACATAGTACGTCCGATATATGATCTTTTTGCTGTTCTGAGGGACATCCTTGCTCCATAACATGCTTCTCACACTCCTCCGGAATGTTTCTGCCTGCCTCCCCCGCCCATTTATTTCTCTATCGTTTCTTCCATTCTCTTGTATCAGGCTTCCCAGATACTTGAAACTCTACACTTTCTTCAGCTGTTCCCCACCAATTGTTATTCCCGTTGTGGTTCTTTCCTTCTTCCTCGTTGTGATCAACATCTCACTCTTATTTATGCTAAATTTCATCCCATATCCTTGTATTATTCCTTCCCCCACGTCCAACTGTTCCTGTACCTCCTCCTCCTTGTTTCCCCAAATCATCAAATCATCTTCAAACACCATTGCTTTCATCTTTCCTTCCCCAATTACTTGTGCCACTCGGGTCATTATGTCATCACCACAATGAAAAGTAATGGTGACAGTGCACTTCCTTGTTTCAGGCCGTTTCTCTGTTTCAACCAGTCTGATCTCTCTCCTCCCACTTACACACAGCTCACGCTTCCCTTGTACATCTCCTTCATCCTCTTTATAGTCCATCTCTCTACTCCTCTATCCTCCAGGGATTTCCATACTTTGTTTCTGCATACACTGTCATATGCTTTCTCAATGTCCAGGAAGGCTATCAGTCATCAATCATCGGCTTTAACTCGAATCCGAGTATAAATCATCTTCCTTCAGTCCAGTTTGTGGATGTTTTTACGGTGACTAAAGAGTCCAATCCTGGCATGGAACAAGCGTCCACACAAGTTACATAGTATTGCTGGTTGGGATGCTCGAAGTTTCCTAGCTTGACGCTTGGCCTCTTCATGTGTGCGTCGATCCCTTTCAAACGTCTTTACAGTATCTGAGATGGTACGGCGCCAAGTTGAGCGGTCTCCAGCCAGCATGCCCCAGGTTTGTGAATCAAGACCTTTCAATTTCAGGGTCTGCTTAAATTGGTCCTTGTAGCACCTCTTAGGACCACAATGAGGTCTGGTGCCATAGCATAACTCACCATATAGCATTTGACGAGGTAATCTCACATCATCCATCCGATGGACATGACCAATCCATCTAAATTGGTGACCTATTAAGGAAGATTTTACGCTGTTGATTTGAGCCTTTTCCAGAACAGCAATATTGGTAATGCGGTCTTCCCATTTAATCCTCAGGATTGATCGAAGTTTTTGTAGGTGGAAATGCTAAAGCTTCCTAAGAACACGTCGGTAAAGGGTCCATGTTTCACAGCCATACAACAATGTAGAAATGACTACTGCTTTGTACACCATAAGCTCTGTACTCATGGACAGATCTTTATTCATGAAGACCCGGTGTGCTAATCTTCCATATGCTGCATGGACTGCGCCAATTCTCTTATCCACATCCTGCTCACAGGTACAGCTCACAGAAATGGTACTGCCCAGGTACGAGAAGTGATCTACCTGTTCTAATGGCAAATTTGAGATGGAGATATTGAACTGAGGAAGAGGTGTGCCTGGTGAAGGTTGTGCCAAGACTTTGGTCTTATTGACACTTATAGTAAGACCAAAGCGATCACATGCACTTTTGTAACAATTAACTGACTCTTGCAGCTCTTCTGGTGTGAGAGTTGGTGACGCAGCATCATCTGCATACAACATGTTAGTAACCTGAGTTTTCCTCGAGGAGCGGAGAAGAGTTAAGTTGAAAAGCCCTCCATCAAAACGATACTTGACCTCCACACCTGGGATGTTTGTGGGTGAATCATAAAGCATTGCAACCAAGTACAGCGCAAAAAGCATTGGAGCCACTACACATCCTTGTTTCAGTCCATGGGTAATGAGAAATTCATCGGACATCTTATTCTGATGGCAAACCTGACCTGTCATGCCATCATGGAGAGCCTTGATAAGATCTACAAAACGCTGAGGGCAACCAAACCGCTTCAGCACCGCCCACATGGCTGGTCTTGGAACCGAATCGAATGCCTTTTTCAAGTCATAAAAGACTAAGAAGAGTGGATTCTGTTGTTCTCAACATTTTTCTTGTAGTTGTCTCAAACAGAAAATCCAGTCAATTGTGCTTCTGGAAGCTCTAAATCCGCATTGTGACTCGGGGAGGATCTTCTCCGAGATAACCTTGAGGCGGTTGAGTAGAATTCTTGCAAGAATCTTCCCCACAATTGATAGCAGCGATATACCACGGTAGTTGCCACAAACACTGCGATCACCCTTTTTAAAGATAGTGACGATAGTGGCATTCTTTAGGTCTCCAGGTACCTTTCTTGATTCCCATATTCTGAGGATGAAGGATGAAAATTCATGTTTTGAGGGAATGACCTCCGGCTTGAATTAGTTCCAGAGGGATGTTATCTTGGCCAGGTGCTTTTCTGGGTTTCAATTGGGTGAGAGCTGCACTGAATTCATGATAAGTAGGACGTACTGCCAACCACAGTTGTTCAGGTTGTTGCGGCACATCACAGTGGAAGTCTTCAGCAGCTTCTGATGGACGATTTAGGAGATTGGAGAAGTGCTCCTTCCAGCGTTCCAAGATTTCTTGACTATCAGTAAAGGTAGTAGAATTATCAGCGCTTTTCAGTGTACCTGATGATGAGCGAGATGGTCCATATATTTCCTTGAGTACGGCATAGAAGTTCCTCAAGTCTCGAGCATCCTATAGTCTCTGCAGTTCCTGAGCCGTCTGTTGCCACCAAGTATTTTTAATCTGCCTTATCTGCGTCTGGCATTTACCCTTGAGTTCCAGTAGTTTATCTCTCTGTGTTGGAAGTTGGGTCCTGAAGATGGGCAAGATAGGCATTCCTTTTGGCATTGATGAGAGACAGAATTTCCTCATTGTTGTCATCAAACCAGTCTTGTCTTTTCCGCACTATAAAACCAATGGTTTCCTAAGCTGACTGTGTGATAATCTTCTGTAATGTGGCCCATTCTTGCTGAATATCATTTGTTACTGGGTTTTCTGATAACTGGGTGACGATCCTGTTTCCAAAATGTTTGTACATGGATTCATCCTGAAGTTTGGAAGTATTAAACTTCTTTCTTGGCAAATTTTTGATGTTCCTAGGTGGTTTAGGTCTGATGGATATCCTGAGCTTACATATAAGAAGTTTATGATCTGTCCAACAATCGTCTATATTCCTTGCTGTTCTGGTAATAAGAGTGTCCTTATCACATTGCCGGGTAATGATATAATCAAGAATGTGCCAATGTTTGGAACGAGGATGCATCCACGTGGTTTTGAAGCGGTCAGGTAGCTGGAACTGCGTGTTGGTAATGAAAAGTTCGTGTTCTGCATTAAGACCAAGAAGCAACAGTCCATTGGGATTACATTTTCCAAGTCCCTGTTTGCCCATCACATTATTCCATAGCCTGTGATCTTTCCCAACTCTGGCATTGAAGTCACCGAGGAGCAAGAGTTTATCTGCAGATGGTACCTTGGAGATGAATTGACTTAGCTGATTATAGAACTGAGCCTTTACTTCATCATCAGAATCTAAGGTAGGAGCATAGGCAGAGATGAGGGTCATAAAGGAACCTCCTGAGAGTGGTATGCGGAGAGTCATGAGCCTTTCGCCGATTGCAATGGGCGTAAGTTGGTGATAATTTACCAGTTTGGTCTTCACAGCGAGGCCCACACCGTGAATACGACATTCACCCTCCTCCTTTCCTTTCCAGAAGATGGTATATCCTGTTCCAGATTTTAATCTTGCCTTCAGAAGACAGCCTAGTTTCACTGAGAGCAGCAATGTCAACGTTGAGTCTTGATAACTCGTGGGTTACGAGAGCTGACCTTCCCTCAGGTCTAACGTTATTGTCCAAATCAAGGAAGGTTCTGATGTTCCATGATCCAATAATCAATTTGTGATTCTTTACTGTTTTTGAGTTTCAACCGCATGAAGGGTGACCGGTGAGTGCGGTTGCCCAGCCGGACCAAGATTGTGACTTCCGATGTTTAGCCCACCTTTTCTAGGGCCTTCCCCATGTGGGGTGGGCAGCGGTGATCCTAAATAGGCCTGCCCAAACACAGATGCAGGACCGAATTCCTGAGTAGTCACAGAGTCTCCGGAAGACGACCATCACACATCTGCTGCCAACGTGCAGGTCCGAACTAGGGGCTTCCAGTTACACCCGTAACCTGCCCCCACCGTCCATATCCCATCGTCGTTGGACTTTGAAAAGTGACGTTCGGAAGAAGTGCCACTGGCGTGAATTTGTTTAGGGTGGATCTCGGCTTGCCAGGACGAGACCCACACACCATGATCTTGAGCCTTATCCTGCGGCTCACAAAGAATGCAGGACCGAACACAGAGACTGCAACGAACTGCCCCATACTCAAGTACTACTGAGGTGCGCCTTTACAGCCAGTCCGTCTGGCGTGGCCTCTTCCGCCTCTATGACCGTTGGGAGCCATGAGAGTGATTGGCTCCTCCTCCGCTCATTTTGCCGTTGGGCCAAAACCTGCCCAACATAATTATGGACAATAGTTTGCCCTATTAAACCTGAGCAATAGGCTGTCCCTTCCTCCAACCACACTGTGCCAGAGTTCACCTCTTTCACTGCAGGTACCGTTGAGGACTTCACCGTAACCCTGGCAAGGGGCCCTAACAAGGTACTACCAGCCGCCTTTCAGTAACGTATTTATAAAGAATATTTTTTAATTTCCGGAAACTGTACACTCAGTCTGCGGAAAGCTCTACGATCACCTATACTTGTTAACAACACATTTTTCCTCTTTCTCCAATCGCGAATACATGACTCGTCAATATATTTCCTACCGGCGGCAAGATTTCCAATAATATCGGCTTCCCTCACAACTTTTGAGTTTCACACTCGCAAACGCTTTGTAGAATTAATGTTTACACTCGGAGAACGTGTGCGAGACTGTATGGCCCCGCGTGCTTATGGTAAAACAAAAGTGGGAGCCGGGAGAAGGCTGTTGCCAAGTCTGATCGTTCAAACGCGCTGATGCCCGATCAACGCATGTTTGGAACGCAAATTTCGCAGCACCCAATTTCAGAAAAAACAGTGCGGGTGGTATTCAAGATTATACGGTATGTTCTCAGAATTTGGATTATTTTCTTCACGGCAAGAGTGATCATCTTGCACAGTTTCCAGCCACTGGCCGAGTCTTCTGTCTTCCCACCATCTCTCAGCCTCCACCCTTGTCCAGTCTTCTCCTCTCTTCCTCACGCTTTCTTCCACCCCCTTCAGCCACCTGTCTCTCGGTCTCTTTCCTTCCCACTTCGGCTCGAGTACTCTCCTGGGTATCCTCTTCTCCTCTATTCATTTTACAAGTCCATACGATCTAAGTCTAGATTTCTCTATACCACCCAGTAATGGTTCCTCCTTCATTAATTCTCTGGTCCTCTCATTTCTTATTCTGTCCATCTTTGAGCTCCAATACTGCTTCTCAAGAACCTCATCTCACTGGCCTGTATTTTGCTCTTCTCCCTTCCTTTCATAACCCAGGTCTCCGAGGCATACGTCAGGATAGGGACATAGTACGTCCGATATATGATCTTTTTGCTGTTCTGAGGGACATCCTTGCTCCATAACATGCTTCTCACACTCCTCCGAAATGCTTCTGCCTGCCTCCCCCGCTCATTTATTTCTCTATCGTTTATTCCATTATCTTGTATCAGGCTTCCCAGATACTTGAAACTCTCCACTTTCTTCAGATGTTCCCCACCAATAGTTATTCCCGTTGTGGTTCTTTCCTTCTTCTGATCACCATCTCACTCTTATTTATGCTAAATTTCATCCCATATCCTTGTAGTATTCCTTCCCACACGTCCAACTGTTCCTGTACCTCCTCCTCCTTGTTTCCCCAAATCATCTGCAGAACACCATTGCCATCTTTCCTTCCCCAATTACTTGGGCCACTCGGGTCATTATGTCATCCATCACCACAATGAAAAGTAACGGTGACAGTGCACTTCCTTGTTTCAGGCCGTTTCTCTGTTCCAACCAGTCTGATCTCTCTCCTCCCACTTTCACACAGCTCACGCTTCCCTTGTACATCTCCTTCATCCTCTTTATAGTCCATCTCTCTACTCCTCGATCCTCCAGGGACTTCCATACTTTGCTTCTGCATACACTGTCATATGCTTTCTCAATGTCCAGGAAGGCCATCAGTAGATCTGTTCCATACTCATAGTGCTGTTCTTGTAACTGCCTTACAGCAAAAATCAAATCCACTGTGGACCTTCCTGCTCTGAATCCATGTTCTTCCCTCATCCCTCCTTCTATCCTTGTCCTAATTCTCTTTTCCAAAACTTTCTCCAAGATCTTTGCACAATGACTCATCGGTGTTTTTCCCCGATAGTTTCTGCAATCTGTTCTACTACCTTTCTTGAAGATCGGGACAATTATTCCTTTCTTCCAGTCCTCTGGGGTCTTCCTTTCCTTCCATGCTGTCCTCATCACTCGGTACAACCACTGTATCCCCACCTCTTCTGCTGCCCTCACCATCTCCACACCCAACTCATCCACACCCGAGGCCTTCCCTCCTTTAATCTTGTTCACTGCATCTTCCACTTCTTTCCATGTTAAGTCCTTTTCTGTTTGCAGTTCATCTTCCTCTTCCCCGATTTCTTCCTCCTCACCATCTTTTCCATTTGGGTTCAGAATTTCTTCAAAATATTCTTTCCACATTTTCTTCAGTTCTTCCCTATTTTCTATCTCTTGTCTCCTTTTGTTCACCATTCTAACATAATCCGTAGGATCCTTCCGCCTCTTATTTTTTACCATCCCATACAGGACCTTTTTTTTACCTTCACTATCCTCCATCATCTTTGTCCATTCTTCCATCCACTTTCTTCTCTCCTCAGCCACTACTCGATTCACCTCCTTCTTTCCTGGTACTCTTCCCTTGTCTCTGCCGTCCTATTTTGATACCACCTCCTAAAGGCTCTATTCTTTTCCCTAACTATATCTTTTGTCTTCTCATTCCACCATGGTGTTTCCTTCCACCTCTTCTTACTACTTGTCCTCCCACATACTGCTTCTGCTGCACCTACTAGTGTCTTCTTAAATCTAGCCCATTCCTCTTCCACCCATCTTTCTTCATCTGTTGGAATTCCTTCCTTTACCATTTTGAGGTACTCGACCCTTCTTTCCCCTTCCTTCAGTTTCCATATCCTTATACGTCTTGCCTCACGGCAAGAGTAAAGTTATATAATTTTCACAAAAGAAAAACATGTATTGTCCGTTGAGCCATTATACATACCTGCCAACCTTCGGAAGTCAAAAATAGGAAGATTTTTTAAATTATAGTTTTCATTATGCGCAGTATACCGTGGCGAGGGCGAATGAGGGTACACGAAAGACCTGCGTGTCTTTATTGGCAAAGTATGAATTCAGCATAAAATTCACAAAAATGTAAACAATCATCAATCATCGAGTAGTATGTTTGGCCAATATTTAAATGTAAGAGAACATAATTGTGTGTTTAAAGAAAATGCATACAATCATTCGTATGGATTACACGTCGAATTCGCTACCACATATTCATTCTATTTTAGATTCCGCCATGGTCCGTATTGACGAGATTATAAACCAATATAAGAAAATATATTTCCATCAATCATTACCAAACGGAAATATATTGTACTACATTGGTATTTACCACATTCACGTAGGCTTGACGACTGTTTGTCCGTAATATACCACCAATCAGTATGCGGTACGGCGATCAGCTGACTCACCATTCCGAAATCGCAGCTATGGAGCTCTCAGCCAAGCAAGGAACTTACACAAACTTGCACAAAAAACCAAGGTTACGCAAATCACAAAAGAAATTATGACTTACGAGAGAATCTCCTTGAGCAGGGTGTCTACTGTAAGGATGAAGTAAAAATTAGTTACTTTTTAGCTACCTTTTAGTTAATTTTAGTTACCTTTGAATTCAAGATACGTCTGCGGTCTGCATGTAATGGGGCTTATCACGAGGTGAAGAAAAACAACAATGAACTGTGTTTAAAGCGGTAAATACAATTCACTTAGGGAGTTATAAAAAAATTAAAAATAATAAATAAATACTAGTTATTTATTATCAAATGAGTTGTTTCAGATAATATGTCGTCTTGTGCACAAGGCATTTTTATAATTGCCAAGAGGTTGCTCTGCTCTTGACCGTTTGGCGAGATTTCCTTTGTCACCGCGGTAGATCACGAAGAAATTTATGGGACGTTACGTGATTGTAACCGAATTCTGTCTTCGCAGTCAGGTACGGAGAAATTTCGAGATGTTACACGATCGGCGCTGGTCTCACCCGTTTGTCGAGATTCCCGTAGTTTTCGCGATAGAACACGGATAAATATCGCGATTTAGATAATCGGTGTCACTTTTAGTCGTTCGACGAGATTTCCATTGTCCTTGAGGTCGGGCACGAGAAAATATAGCATTATTACGCAATCGGCGCCACTTGCTGTCCGTTTGACAATAATCCACTTGTCCTCGTCATTGAATGCGGATAAATATTGCGATGTACCGCAAACGCTGCCGCTCTCGGCCGTTTTACGAGATTCATGTTGTCCTCGCGATATTGTGCATACCGCGCCGCACCCGGCCGTTGTACGATTGTCTATTCGTCCTGACAGAATGGTGAAGGCAAGCTCAAGGTTGGACATGGTTAAAATTCACGAGTAGTTATGGACAAGTTGTATGGCCGGCGCCGTGATTACCGCAGTCCCTATGCTGTGGTTGGGAGTTCATCAGTTCAGGGTGAATCACGAGGAGAAATTAGTATTGCGACGCTACGTAGGCTGTCATATCTAAGTGGGTTAATGCACTTCTCGCTCCCCGTACGCTTTTGAGTATACTGTCATGGAAAAAGTAGCGAGTAGGTTTCGGAATGTTCCGTGATTGGTGCCCGATCACCTTTGACAGGATTCCCGCAGTCCTCGTGGTCACAAGTTCACGCTAGGGTACGGGTTTTATGACTTTACGTAACTGACGTCGATTTCGGTCCATTTGACGAAATTCCCGCAGACAAGTCGTGCGGTCAGCCGGCCGTCTTGAGCATGAGTGTTCGAAGTAGATATCAAATATTAAGAATTATTCTGAGAGGATTGCACCAACAATACGACTAGAGGACACTTTTTCTTTCGAATGCGAATCACGAATTATACAAGTTTTCGAAATAACCGGTTAGATTATAATATATCCGATGGAACCAAAGTTCGAAGGAAAAATCGACATATAACGAGAAATTCCAATAAAGCATTTACAGGAAACCCACGCAAACCAGCACAGTTATAAAGAATAATTCCAACCATCCACAAAGCCATAAAAGGGCAGCTTTCATAAGCTTTGTCAATAGGGCCATCAGCACCCCCATGTCCGAACAAGATTATCAGCATGAAATTAATGTCATTTTTCAAATAGCGGAAACCAACGGGTACTCCAGAACAGAAATAGAAAAAATCATCAACAAAATCAAAAATAAACCTATTTCCCGACTCACCCCTATAAGAAAAGAAAAAACTCAATTTGCCGTTTTTACTTATATTAATCAGCACACCTATGACATAGCAAACACGCTAAAGAAATTCAACACCATAATCACGTTCAAGACGAATAACAATAACCATAAAATAATCTACAACTCTAGTAAAATAAACGAATCCACACAAGAGACCACTTAATCTCCACTGAAACAAACCAACATACATTATCACAAAAATTACTGAATTACTCTGCTGATTTTGATTAACATACCTCTTCCAGATCTTCTGACTGTCCTACTTCATCTTCACTGTCATCTTCATCCTTCCACTTATTGAAGTCCACTTTTAACCAATGGTATTTCTTCTTGTCCTTCATAAGTTGTGGCCAGTAAGGGCTGCCTTCCTCCTTCTTCTTAAGTATCAGTTCAATATTTCTGTCTCTGACAAACTTGAGGGACTTCTGTGAACATGTAAAAACAACAGTGGTAGTGTATTGCTCAACAGACTGCAGAAGTTCATCGTCCATTCAAACCACATCCGTCACCCGAATATAAGAAAGTTTAATTTGAAGTTTTCAAAGTAATTAATTACAAATAACACATGGCTAACTCGTTCCGAAGACAAACTGAGAGTAAATGGCATCTTCATCCAAAGATGTAAGCAATGGGTACAAGCAGAGGGGCATCGCTTCTAACATTGACAATTGTTAAGTACCTAACATTTAAGAGAATGCTTTCTTTGCCACAAACTCTACACAGTTGAAGTCCCAGCTAGTGGACGGTGTTGAGAACTGTTGACCATGCCAATAAATATCCAGTTAAAATTAAATATTGACTTATCAAATAGCAATAGTGTGGTGGAAGTACTATCATCACAGTATGCCACCTTAATTTGAGGCAAATAAATAATGAGAATGTAAAAACATTACAACAAGGGTTGAACTTCACAGGCTCCACAAATCTATCTCTGAGAGAATGATATAGATAATTTAAATTTTCACTAGCATCATAAATGTGTAAGAATGTTCCACACCTTCACAGAAAGCAGACTTCTTCATACGAATCTAACAACGCAAAAAGCCCTTCTCTAAACCTGTTATGTCCATTACACAATAAAACGTATATTACCTTATCAACAAGATAACTTGGTGTGATATGTTTTAGTTATTTGTATAAAATAGTTGGAAGATACTTAAGAAATTACTATAGAATTTGAATAAGAATGCAACATCTGTAACATAGGGAATAGCTGCAAACTGAAACGAGATATAGTTGAGTCAATAGTTCCAGGATTCCTAAAATGCTGTCACAAGCATTCTAGACGTTCAGACTGCCATCTAAGGAAATAAGCATTGTCTACAGTCAAGCAGATCCCCCATGATCCAACAAACAACATCGAAGTTCATTGCAAACAATTATCAATGAAAGTCAATGGGACGTTACGACACAAGCTAGACCTGATAAACACCACAGAGTAAGAGATTTAAAAAATATAGGATTGCCACTTAACTGAAAAAAAATCACAGTGAATCCATTGCATTTTAACTTGAGCATATTTATTACATACCTCAGGATCTACTTCCTTATACAGCTGTATTGTGACTTCATGAGGTTTCTTTTCCGTACCACCAATTCCTTTGAAAAAAATTTTGTCACTGTCTATTTTGAGTTCTGGGCTCTTACAATCTTCCAAGCATATTGTGAGGAAGATGACATTGGGTCTCTGAGCCCACATCACAGGAGGTGGTACAGCCCTAAACAGAACACAAAACGCAGTGTAGAAAACATAATACAATATGACAATAATAGAATACGGATGGTATGTGTTGAGGCTCAAGTAGGCGGTACAGTATGAGTAGTGGGAAGTATTAGCGTTGAAGGAGGCACCCCTCACTTAAGTGCACCCAACTCAAGATGATTGAATGCACAGATTTTTAAGCATTAACACTAGATGTTGACAGCTCGGTGAGCGACGAGTGACTGCTGTCACTGTTCCCCTACCACTCAAATATGGCAGGAAATCTGCCAGCCCAGAGCAGTCAACTTGACCTCAACGTCTCAACACATACCGTCTGTACTGTACCTGAAAACAAAAAGGTTCGCACTTAATATGTGCTAGAGACTGGTAATATGGTAGTTTCGTGTAGAACAGTGTGCGAATGTAAGTTGCCAATAGTCAACTATCAAGGTGAACCATATGCTTTTGTGCTCGACTATCAATGCTTTACAAGAAAAGTCCCAGTCCTTAGCATGCAGTGATTTATTTGGCTTATCAGTATTCGGCGCTGCAGGGACCATCGTCGTAAGGCGGATACTACTGAAAGGGTTTATGGCACACTCAAGTAGTTTGTTGAACCATGTGAAACCCAACATGAGGAAATTTCTTGCATCCCAGGTAATCGTTCAGGATATGAAGCACAGTGGAAGACGACAGTCCTGTCTCACGGGCGAACTAGTGAATCGCAAAGCTCTGATCCGTCTCCACAAATGCTAACAAGTATGATCACCTTCGTCATTCATTGGAGGATGACCAGGCTGAGGCAGGTCACACACATTTTGGCATCCTTAATATCCACCATGCTACTGTTCCTCAAGGTTTTGCAAGTACACAAGTGTGTTGCAGTCTTTGACAAAACTGTTATGCCATGAAACCTCTAGCACATTGGAATTATTGCAGGTACAATTACTTATTTTCCTGATTTTGTAGAATTTGATTTACAGTGTTATTAATCGTTATTGACAGTGTAATACACACATCAAAAAACGTTTTGCATCACCTCGGTTCCAAGAGTTCCGGAACCTTTAAATACAAAGGGAATAGAGATCAACACAAACAACATTTCAGCTCGTTTTATTGCTCATGAGACCCACACATTGCATGTTGTACCATCATACAGCTAGACTTTCAGCATTTGTGGTCCAGATTGCAGTACACACCACTACCTCTAATACCCAGTAGCACGTCCTCTTGCATTGATGCATGCCTGTATTCGTCGTGGCATACTATCCACAAGTTCATCAAGACACTGTTGGTCCAAATTGTCCCACTCCTCAACGACAATTCGGCGTAAATCTCTCAGAGTGGTTGGTGGGTCAAGACGTCCATAAACAGCCCTTTTCAACATATCCCAGGCATGTTCGATAGGGTTCATGTCTGGCGAACATGCTGGCCACTGTAGTCGAGCGATGTCGTTATCTTGAAGGAACGCATTCACAAGATGTGCACGATGAGGTCGAGAATTGTCGTCCATGAAGACAAATGCCTCTCCAATATTCTGCCGATATGGGTGCACTATGGGTCGGAGGATGTCATTCAGGTATCGTAAAGCCGTTTCGGAGCCTTCCATGACCACCAGTGGCGTACGTCGGCCCCACATAATGCCACCCCAAAACATCAGGGAACCACCACCTTGCTGCACTCGCTGGACAGTGTGTCTAAGACGTTCAGCCTGATCAGGGTGCCTCCAAACACGTCTCCGACGATTGTCTGGTTGAAGGCATATGCGACACTCATCGGTGAAGAGAACGTGATGCCAATTCTGTGGGGTCCATTCAGCATGTTGTTGGGCCCATCTGTACCGCGCTGCATGGTGTCGGGGTTGCAAAGCTGGACCTCGCCATGGACGTCGGGAGTGAAGTTGCGCATCATGCAGCCTATTGCGCACAGTTTGAGTTGAAACACGACGTCCTGTGGCTGAACTAAACGCATTATTCAACATGGTGGCATTGCTGTCAGGGTTCCTCCGAGCGGCAATCCGTAAGTAGCGGTCATCCACTACAGTAGTAGCCCTTGGGCGGCCTGAGCGAGGCCTGTCATCGACAGTTCCTGTATCTCTGTACCTCCTCCATGTCCGAACAACATCGCTTTGGTTCACTCTGAGACGCCTGGAAACTTCCCTTGTTGAGAGGCCTTCTTGACACAAAGTAACAATGCGGACGCGATCGAACTGCGGTATTGACCTTCTAGGCATGGTAGAACTACAGACAACATGAGCAGCGTACCTTCGTCCTGGTGGAATGACTGGAACTGATCGGCTGTCGTACCCCCTCCGTCTAATAGGCCCTGCTCATGCATGGTTGTTTACATCTTTGAGCAGTTTTAGTGACATCTATGAACAGTCAAAGGGACTGTATCTTTGATACAATATACACAGTCAACGTCTATATGCCGGAGATCTGGGAACCGAGGTGATGCAAAACTTTTTTTGATGTGTGTATATGAGCACAACAGCCAATGAAATTACTATTTTGCTGGTCTTCTCGGTGTGTGCTGCCAGAAACTACATCGTCCGCAGAAGCTCACCACCATTCCATCTAGTTACATATTCTAGAGCACAGAACATGTCCTCGCAATGCTCCACGGACTCCTAAAAACATTCCCTGAATGCCACAAGCTTATCTAGTCCTCTTGGCCTAACTGAAGTACGCAGTAACAAATAAAATCGGTCGCACCTCATCACAAGACGAAAAAGGTCAGATGCTGACCCATCCGTGGCTCAGAGATCTTAGAAGGTTCTGCTGAGACGATTTCATAACTCTCACCAGATACAAGGCACGTTTGCACGGATCTATCCTCATTGACACATGCGATATACATGCACCCAAGCCGACTAATGGGATTGAGACCACTACGACTCTTGGCCAGCAATATGCAAAACATTTTTTGATGTGTGTATTTATCTGGTTACCTTGCATTAACTGCAGTATGTTTGCCTTCATTTTCTGTTTTTGATGTTTACGTTGGCACGCAACCTGATGGACCTCAAAATACCAGTAATACAGCTCTAGCTGTTGTGGAGAGAATATAGAGAACAATAATATATTTGCAGAAATGTCACACTGGGTCACAAGTGTCGAGCTGCATGGGCAATAAATTCTGACATTGCTACGTACAATAGGAAAAATAAGCGCCAGATTCCCTCAGAGTTACTGGCTGATTCCAGAGAATAGTCCACCCAATTAGGAAAAAGTAAAATGGAATGTAAAAACTCTGCAATAAGTTTTCATGAAGATAAAACATGAAATTTTATTTATTTTATGATATGTATTCATTTGCTGATGTATTTCAGTTCTTAATTGAGTGGTTAATTGAACCTTTATGTCGGTCTAAATTCATTTGAAATTTCTCCACGGTTTTAGGAATTAGTTTATTAAATGATGAAAAGGTATGAAAATAATTATGGTAAATGTTAATTCTACTGTTCTTTCTCTTCACAGTAAAGTACTTATTTAGGTTATTAACAGTTTATATAAGGTGTAATAAGGCGACGAATTTATAGCTGCAGGCCATGTAAACACGCGACGTAAAAGGTATAAAAGTTTCTGTAGACGAAAAGTGCGTGGCTCTATTTGAATAAAATTTCGTATGCAAAGCCAATTTTGTACACCCTTTTAAACTGCTATATCACTCGTTTAAAATTTCAAATGGATTCATACAAAGCTGGTAGTAAAATACGTCGCGTGTTTATGACGTTCTCGCGAGCAGGCGGCTGGGGAGTTTCCCGTCACATGGAGCCGGGAGCTTTCAGACGTCAGTACAACATTAGGAATGTCCCATCACATCGGGACATTGTTAAATGATACAACATGTTTTTGGAAAATGGATTGCAGATGCCTCCCTCACACAGGTGGAAGGCGGCGTGATAGCAACAAGGAGGAAGATATTCGACAAGTCATGACGCAAAGTCCACGAAAGTCACTCAGCCGCTTATCAGCAGAGCAGAATACACCATGCACAGCATGTCACAGGATTGCTAGGCGTTATCTTCACATGCGTCCATACCGTATGCAGCACCTACAAGCATTGACACAGCTGAATTACGGAGCTCGACTCAGTTTTGTTACGACGATGTGTGAGCGGCAAGAAGGTGGTTAAAACGATGTATGTTCACGGACGAAGCCACATTCCATGCGAGTGGCCGAGTCAACACGCATAACTGCATCATTTGGGGAACAGAAAATCCACATGTCTCATACAAACTCGGGACACTAAAACGTAATTTGACTGTTGCTCTACGTGCAAAGAGAGACCTTATAAACGTCCACGATGTTGTGGAAGTGGCGAAAAGAAATTCAGCAAGCACAAATGTTATATTTGTTCCTCTGAAGACGTTGAAAATAGTAAACCCATTCTGGAAATCCAATTCGTCGATGTCTGTGCTGTACCAAGAACACACATGATATTCATTAAGCGGAGCCGTTAAAAAATACATAGTTCAGGCAAGAAAATATTATTATTCAGAAACAACTACCACACACACTCTCTACATCCAGATTACAAGTTCGAAGCAGATGACAGAAATGCACCCCGTGACAGCTTTTGAAGTGGGCGACTTCGTACTTGGAAAATACAGTGGAAAGAAACAATCCAAATGAGGTGCCTAGAATCAAAACCCTCCAAATCCATTCCTTCACTTTTTCGGCAAAGTGGCAAAAACTGTCACAAACGAACCAATACCCAAAACGAAATACTTTTTTCACTAAAAAATGAATGAATTATTTTTATAAACAGTGACGGAGTACGTAGCTGATCCCCGATATAGTTAAAAATGTATGTAGAAAAATATAAAGCAATAATTCGGATTTGTCGGGGTTTGTTACCAAGATTTGGATTTGGCAGGTTTTGATACCAAAGAGCCCTAATACATTTGAAGTTGCGAAGAGATTGTAGAAACTGCGTAAGCTTTATTCAGAAATTAATATTTGAATGAAAGTTAACTAAATATACTGTAGGTTATAAAATAAAAAAATCGTATAATTTTTGTGTTTTGTTGTTGTTTTAAGGGGCGGTTGTGTTTTATTAGAATAAACAGAAAAAGAACAAAACTCATATTACCCATTCAAGATTTGATTGCCGCTGAGTGTGGCTGTGCCAGCGTTTATGTTTATTGTAGCATGAGCTCTGCGGGGCGAAGCGGAGGACACAGCGATGACAGAGTGCAATCTGCACATAGGTCACGCTGCATTGCGTCAGATAAGCATCACAGGAGCTCATGTCACCATGGACAGTTATATCCAAAACTGGAGCTGAGTCATATCCTACACGCGCAACTGTACCTGTCAACGAAGCAAGCTGACGTGTGACACAATTACATAAAGAGTAGTTCCCATCTCCACAGCCGGCAATCAATTCCTGAAAGGGTAATAATACTGTACAGTAAATAACCCCTGGCACTACAGCCCGTGAAGGGCCTAATCCCCAGCCATTTGGCCTGCAGATATTGGGGTGCCGCATGACCAGCGCATCGGGTGCCCTCGGCCGTTAATCTTGGTTTTCGTGATCGGGGCGCTGTCTCACTGTCAGTTACTCAATTGTCATCACGAGGCTGAGTGCACTCCGTTCCAGCCCTCACGTCAGTTTCCAAAATCCCTGATGGAGCCGGGAATCGAACCCGGGACCTCCGGGTGGGAGGCAGGCGCGCTACCCCAACACCACGGGGCCGGCAATACTGTAGCCTACAGTACTGAACAATAATAAGGAAAAGCGTCAAATCAAATTAATATTCAATTACTATGGTCCAGGCCTTTAGAGACAAAACTATCGTCATTCAACTATTAAATCACATTCTTTAATGGAAGTTATAGCTACACAAATTCTGTTTCTACCTCATCCTCAATAGTAGTTTCTCAATCATCATCATCATTCTCTTCGTGTTCGCCACGACTTTGCAGATAGCAATAAAACTGCAGCTCTAAATTTTCCCTCCATCTTTCTCCAGAATGCTTCGAAAGCAGTCTCGAAACATCTTTCACTTCTTGTACCTGAAGGACAATCCATCTGTTTATGGCTTCTGGCTTTACGTGAGTCATATCAAAATCAGGTTTCGTGACACGTTTGTGTTCGCAAATGTCAGTTCTGTGGAAAACATCACCCAGACCAGAATGTTATTGCTCATCTCGTTCTTTGTCAAAATTATCCAAAACAAATTATTATCAGAAAGTACAACAACATAAACCATTCTAATCACATCAGGCAGGGGTACATTCTCCGACTAATGCACGTAGGTAAAGAGTACACACTTTGCAAAGCATCATGGAAGGTAAGATGGCGGATCTGGGTGCTCCTATTGGCTGATGTGGATGTGGCGGGTTTTGTGACCAAAAATGGCGAAACTGTCGTTGGACTTGGTGGATATTGCAACTAAGCCTCAACTTTGACTTCGTTTTACAGTAGGATGTAGCGGGTTTTGTAACAAAATAATAGTTTTAATGAATTCAGCACAGCTAAAGCCATATGAAACAATGCTTATCTCAATTTTCATAAAATATGGATTTGGCGGGTTTTGATTGTAGGCGCCTCAAATATTATGTTTGTACCATAACTGAAAGTGATGGTGATGTTTATTTCGTAACCAATTCTCGCAAGTACAACGATGAAGCTAAACTGTTTTGTGAACCACCGACGAAAGACGAGTGCTTTTTAAATGAAAGTGAAATTGCAAGAAAATTACCTGTGCCTAGTTTTACGCCACCGACAATCTCGCGATCATAAGCCACGGGACCTCACTTTTTACGCGAAATCCGAATCACAGCATGTGACTTTCATCGCGAAAATCGCACATGCATTAATCGGGACTCGAACCCAGTCCGTCTTGATGGTTGCAAGTGTCAGCTTGACTGCTGCGCCATCACGCCCATTACTTATAATTACTACGATATTAAATCTACATTTTATCATTCAGTGATAGTATTTGATGACGAGTTGGCTCCTCGTGCCATGTCGCGATAGTACCAATTCGTACGTGTAATCACGCGACGCTGTCAAGTAAACACGCGATGAACCCATTTAAGTATATTACGCAACTTACACATTTGTTTTTTTTTTCTCGTAAAAACGTACCTTTGTCTTTCTTGTAAACAATATCTTAACATTACCAATGAAAGTTATCACAATTCGCAAAAGTTTGAAAAAAAGTAAAGATATGTGAAATTAAAAGTCCGTCCCATGTAAACACGAACGCTACATTTAAAATTTTATAGAATTGCATACATCAAGCCTACAACAAAGAAATTTGTGGAGGTTATTAAGTATTATCTAGACGTTATTATGCATAAATCTCATTTTTTTTAGATGGTAAGTTTCATATATATGTTAAATAGAAATGTACAAATGTAAACACGCAATGCCTGGAGTTGGCCTACTGTAACAGCAGTGCAAGCCTGTTCCATCTACAAAATGTGTGGATTTCACAAAGATTGTGCAATAGCATCGTATATTCCTAGACAAGGGGGAAAAGGTTCTGATTAGTTCAATACACGATGACAGTACGTGTGAAGCAACAGAGAAAGCCGAAATAATAATTTACTACTGAACGAGAGCAAAGCCTATGATAAAATTTCTGAAACCACTGAAATTAGCCAAAATACCTTTTGTAATGATGAAAACTGTGGAAATGGTGTAGTTATAGACGTTTTCTCCTGTTCTCCTGCACTGACTACAACAATTCTCTCGTGCAGAGCTGAGATATTTATGTTGCGAGAGAGGAATACACGAGAGGGAATACGCAAAATTCAGAAAATTTTCCAGCATATGAGACAGAGGGCCTGTTTTTCAACAGCTGGGCAAAGTTCGGAGCAGCAGACTCCCAGCATTATATGCCACATTGTGTTTTTCAATCGCTAGGCAGCGTTGCCAAGGGGATAAATGTGGTGGGCAAGTTTGCTATATTTACTCGGTGCTATTTGTGCAGGATAAGCATTAAACCTTCAGAGTAGTGACACTCCGTAGTTGCTTCTTGTTTTTCTCCTACCAGCTGTGAACACTGATTTGTATTCTAATTGTATGAATCTTTATTTCATGGCTTGTTTCAGATCAAAAGTGCTGTGATGGCTGCGGTAGAATTATCAGCTTCGTACACACACAGGGGACGATATTATTTTGTATACATTATATGGCAATAGAATATTAAACATTTCAAAGATCTCATTGATATACTACACAGCTTCGCCATTCTTCAAATTGTGATTAATGTAAATTTACACTCAGTTTTCACACCGGAACTATGATTAATGTTAATAATAATAATGTTATTGGTTTTACGTCCCTTTTAGCTACTCTGGCTTTTAGAGACGCCGGGGTGCCGGAATTTTGCCCCGAAGGGGGTCTTTAATGTGCCAGTAAATCTACTGACACGGCTCCCTCGCATTTGCACACCCTCAAATGCCAGCTGACTGCGCCAGGATACGAACCTGCAACCTTGGGCTCAGCAAGCGAGAACGTTACCGCTGAGCCACGCAGCCAGCCATGATTAATGTATAGCCTAGATTGAATTGGAGATATGCTACTGTCACACTTGTTTCAACAAACATCTCATATTATTTTATACTGTAAATTAAAAGGAGGGATGAAACCAAAGTCTCTAGCCTCTCTATAGACTACTAGAAATGATGTTCAATACAATCAAATCCTGTTTGCTGCAACATATTGTAATAAAAATGAGATAAATCGTAATTTCATGTAGATTGTTGAAATGACTCTTAATGATATGAAAAATATTGTTTAAATCGATAATCTGGTAGCAAAATTAATTGCCGAGACTGGGGTTCGAACCCGAGACCTCACGATTCTCAGACCAAGACACTGTCATCGCGGCTGTTGCAATCAAAGATATATCTAGTACAAGACTGTTAGGCCTACTTCTTTTCACGTACCGGTAATATTTTATGCTACATTAATATTTTGCTTTCTTTCGATTATGTTCCGGCATGGAATCAAGTTTTAAATTCGTTATGAATAAAAAGACCTACTTGGCAGTAAAGAGATTGTGTACAGTAGTCCATGAAAGGATAGCCGAGTTCCCGTATAAAAACATCGATATAGGTACTGTAACGATTCGATCCCATACCTATTATATTTAAAGGGTTATTCATTTATCATGTTATTATTATTATTAATTAGTACATCCATGAGATGATTTCTATATCAGATAATTGTAAGCGGTTTTTATTATTATAGTCAGAAATATTTTTATTAACAATTATTTGTAAAGAGACGAAGTAAAATATATAATGCAACAAGATTGCCAAATAGGATCAACCCAATGCGTCACAAACTGAACGACGTAGTAATAATTTCACCACGGCAAACTGCGTCATTTTCCTGGGATGCAAAGAAACCCAATATGAGTAACCATCACGTGCGCACCATATAGTTCCTTCGAGAAGGAATGGAACATTATATTTCAACTATGGTGTAATCAATACGTCACTACTGGAGCCGAGGTACGCATCAATGAATGGACAAGCCCCAGGTAGAAGGGGTGATTTGACTATGAAGTGGGGGCTACTTACTACCACGTGACAAGGAAGATATAACCGCACACTCGCATCTACAGAGTCATTAGTGAACGACCACTCATTAGTGGCAGAACAGCGACAGAGGTCCACCGACTGCTCTAGCATACATCATGTCTCGACATAATAACCACGATGTTGACACAATATATATATAAGCTGACCATGGCTTATAGTTGAATACTACAATTAATCTAGAGATGGCAACACAGTGGAACGTAGTATGCTGTATCTTATGACATACTACAACATTTTTTTGAATATGAGAAGGAACATTAAGGTTATCTGTTATAACGTTCAATATGACAAAGCTGCAAGTTGGTGAGCATAAACAATTATTACTTCCGTCTCTATTTTCAATTTAGAGTCAAGCCTTTAACTTTCAATTCATTTTATATGTTCATTTTCTTTTTAATAATTAAACCGCAGTTGGTAAATTAAATTCTTTTTTTGTAACTATTAGTATTTTGTTTTTGCATATAATAAATTCATTTTCTTTAACTTCATGACAGTAACTTTTCTTGTAGTTAGCACATACTATAGGCAAAATTCAACTACTCCTTATAAATAAATACTGAATGGTTAGTTAACTCAGTTACACTACGGCCCGGGTAAGTGGTCTCGACTCTACTGCTGATAGCCGAGGTTAAATCAATAAATTTCGATTCACTGTCTTAAATAGGAATCTGGCGCTCAACAACAACTTATTATATTATACTATCGCAGGTAAGGTCACACCACAGTGTATTTATATATTCTTATCATGTTTGTATTAATGAACCACAATAGTCATCACCACGTTTAAATAACTCATTAAAAATGTTACATTTGGCGCCACAAAGTAGGACACGAAAACCATTCGGTATTTAGGACAGGAGTGTATAATTTCAGTGCAAATTGTCAGTGCTTTTGGGGGACAGTGAAGTGAAGTGAAATTTTGGAAGGGCAATTGTTATACGGTGTACTTCGAGATGTCGGAAGAGGAACAGAGGCAGTTGAGAAGTAGGAATAAAGTCGAGAAAGTTAATTATAAGGAGGTTGATAGCAGTAGCGATGTTGAAAGCGTAGAGAATAATACCAAGATGTCGGAGGTAAATCTTGAGAGTAATCCTGAAAATAATCCTGAGGTTAACCCTGACACGAATTCAGAGGAAAATCTCGAGACGAATACAGAGATACATCCTGAGACTAGTGGTAGTCAGGATACTGAAAAGTTCATAGAGGTCCCTGAAATTTCATTAGCTGACATCATGAGGGAGATGAATAGAAATAGTAAATATATGAATATGAAGCTAGATAAAAATAGTAGGGAAAGTAGGAAGGAATTCAATGATAAATTTGAGAAATTAGATAAAGATATGGGTAGGCTAAATCAAAATATGGAAGAGAGTAAGAAAGATAATTTGGAAAGTAGGAAGGAATTGAGTAGAGATTTAGGTGAGAAATTAGATAAGAGTAATCAAGAGATGAGAGAGGATATGAGTAAAATAAATCAGAAATTGGAAGAGAATAATGTAAAACTAGATATTGTGGAAACGATGAATAGAGAATTAAGTATGAAGTATGATATGCTACAGGAGAGTATTCAGGGGGTGAAACAGGAAATCAGAGGTGAAATTAAGGAGGAGGTAGAGATGAAGGCTAAAGATATTATTAAGACAGTAGATAAGAAATTAGAAGCAGCAGAAAGTAGGATTCAGGAAAGAATAGTAACTGTGATTGAAGATAAAATAGCAATTCAAGGTGAAAGTTTTAGAAAATTGGTAGAAGCGGAAACTAGGCAGGTGGTAGAGACTTTAGGGGATACTGAAGTAGAATCAGTCAAGACAGCCTGTAAGGAGACTGTAATTGAAAGTAGATTAGAGTCAGAGGATATAGTAGGAGAAAGCATAGTAGAGTTGAAGGAGATTTTAGATGAAAGCAGGATAGCAGTAAAAGAAATTATGGGTGATGAACAGCAGTTAGCGGATATAGTAGGAGAAAACATAGTAGAGTTGGTAGAGATGCTAGACATAGATGAAAATAGCTTAGTTAAGGAACGGCAATCAGCGGAGATGATGGATGAAAGCAGGACAGCTATAGAAGAGACTATAGAACGTAGTGAAGAAGTGGAGAAGATGAGAGAAAAGATAGGAATAGAAGCAGGTAAGATAAAGAAAGTACTAAGCACTCAAGAGATTAAGATGCAGAAAATCTTAGGTGAAGAGGATATGTTGACTAGGGAAGAATTTAATGATGGTGTAGCGGAAATTAATATGAAATTATTAGTGGCAGAGAAGCGTGCGTTAAGTCATAGTCAGAAGAACATAATTAGTAAACAGGTTAAGAGGAGGAGAGAGATAGATAAGAGCAGAAGCAGTAGTCCACGGCTAAAGAGAGCATTAAGTGATAGTAACGGAGAAATGAAAATGAAACCTAAAGGTAGATATTTTAGAAGTAAAATGAAAGAGAAGAGAATTAAGTTGTTAGAGGAAAAAGAAATCAGAATGAAAGAGAGAAAGAAAGCATATGATGTGCAGTGGCGTACTGAATTAGCCAGACTTGGGGAAGTGAGAGGGGGAAAGCCGAAGTACTGTGTTACTATGGATGAATATAGTACAGAGGAAGTAGAAGCTAATGCTAGAAGGAAAGAAGAAAAAGGGATTATAGAAAGAGATAGAATTGAAGATGAATGCGGTAAGAACTATGAAATGCCAGAGAACGTAGTGATGTAAATTTATATTAACGATAGTTACTGTTCCGTATGACTTAAATATTAAGTAATGAAGTTTTATATGATTTAACAGAGGTAGATAAGGAACCTGCTGTGTGTAATTTTAATTCAGTCGTGAAGTTAGGATGGTAAGGGGCGCGTAGTGCCTACGCTTATTGATTTAGGTGGTCTAAAATCATTTAATTTGGAAGACAGAGATTGTCGTACTATTGAGCAATTCAGGTAAGTTGAATGTGGGTCCTTAAGCTGCAGGTAAGTTGGAGGAAGTGAGGATTAAATTTTAAAAAGTAGGAAGGTTATTACATAGGTAAGTAATCGAAAGAAAGTAGAAATAATTCTTATGGCAACCATAATTATGAAATAATGGTAATAAAGATTTAATTCAAAAGTGAGTGAAGATAAGATGATACAGTGGTAATAAAACTAGTGAGTTGAAGAATTAAGTATTGATTTAATAAAGAAGTTTCATTTTGAGGACAGCGAGATTATCAGAGGATATATTTTGAGAAATTTATAAGTGGTTTAGAATTGTTAATGGTAATGCGTTGTATGAATTAACCAACATCGGGTTGAAATAAGGTGAGTAGTAACTAATTAGGACATCTGGTAACTTACTTGGTGACAGATATGTGTGTGTGTATGTGTGTATTTTCACGTAAATGGACGTGAGTTTGAAGTAGTAGGCCAACGAAGGTAATGCCGTTGAGCAATGTGGTTTTAAGTTTTGGTAAGATGCCAAATGGAGTTATAATGGAGGAAGTTTTGGTAAGATGCCAAATGAAGTAGTTTTTTGAGGAAGTTTTTGGTAAGATGCCAAATGAAGTAGGTTGGAGGAAGTTTTTGGTAAGATGAAGTAGGTCAGCGAGGTATATTCCGTTGAGCAATAATTATTTTTTTATGGTATCTACGGGACTACGTGAAGTTAATAAGGGAGTTTTTTTTAAGTATATATGGATGTATGCACACAAGGTAATAAGAGATTACAAAGGTAAGATTGTCCAAGTTTTTGTTACAGTTACGCACGTTTTAAAGATATTACAAGGCTTGTTATCGAGCTAAACCACTTTGTAGTAAAAAGTTACTGATGATTAATAACGAATTAATTATGTGGTAGATTGTTGTCCTACACAGGTAAAAGTAAAGATAATAATTATAATTAAAAGGTTGGCATAATATTTTCTAGAAGTGAAAGGAATTTGTTATAATTCGACGTTTTGAGGATTTTAAAAGTAAATCATTTTTTTAGTAGACAGGAAATTAAAGTTTTATTTATGTCATACGGAGTTAGTAAAGAAAAGTTTAATATTTTGAAGACAAGAATAAGTTGGTAAGATAAGTGTATACCTAAGGGGTAATAATGAAGTTTCAATTAAAGGCAGGTGTAATTTACGCAGTTAATTTGGTAGAGCAGAGAGTGTCTGAACTGTGTTATAACTCAGGACTTGCTTTATGAAGTGATTATGGGAGAATATTTGCTAATTAAGAGTGTCGGTGTTATTGACTATCAACAGGAACACTGTCATTATTTTAGGAAGACAATAATTAGGAAAGCTAAGTGTGATGTTATTATTCCAAGGAATTAGTCGAAGCATGTAAGATTTTTTAGCTGAAATTTAATGTGTTATTGGTCAGTAAGAGGTGACCTGTAACAGTAAGAAGATGTGGGATTATACCACGAATAGGGGAGGTTTTTTTGTATGTGACGTGTGATGTCACGATGAATTGTTGAGAGTTCTGAGAGATTCTGGTGTAGTAGGAATAAGCTATACTCCAGGCGGTCAGAACAAGTAGGAAGTGGTGTTTGGAGAACACGGTACTTAATTAAGAGTTTTGAGAGAAAACTAAGGGGGGTTTTTAGGTATTCAGCCAGAAGTCGAATCATGTATAGACTAAATTTAAAGTATAAGAGCATTAATATTTTGTGGAACGAAATATTTATTCCGAGGAGTTTGTCATGTGTTTTTGTGAAATAGTTTAGTGATATACGTAATTCAGGTTTATTGAGTAGTATTTTGTCTGTCTTAATCATTTTGTTATGGTAGGTAAGAATGACAATACAGTAAAGTTATATCGACGCTAAGTTAAATTTAATAATGTGAACAAGAAGTCAGATTATAAGTTCATTTGTGATTTTGAAAATTCAAGTTATTGTTTTCGAGAAGTAGTGAAGAGGAATTATGGTTTTATGAAAAGTTAAGAAGTCGTGGAGACTTAGGAAGTATTAATTTGAAAGGAGGCGGCCGTGGCCTAAGAAAGAATTAAGCCACGAAGGCAGGTGAGTAGTAACTTGGATATTTATGTGAACTGTTTAATAACTGCTTTGAGGTATTTCGATGTCATTATGTATTTGGGGAAATATTTTCATGTATGACATATGCACTGAAATTGGAATTGCCTTAGGTATCTTGCTAAGTTATTTTTTTTTTCTTCAATTATTGAAATTTTACTGCATTTGAGTAATCCCTTTATAGAGACGAATGGGATATTATGTTGATTGTATCACCACATCGCGTGCAGTGATATGCGTGTGCAACGAAGTAATTACTTCGAAGAATGTAAAGTGAAGGGCATTATATGTATATTTTTTTTACAGTATATATATATAAAGAAGAATAAACATTATGAACATTTGGAAGAATAAGATGAATGAAAGTTAAAATATGAATTTTTTGTGAAGAATACATTTATGTATATTATTTTTCCAACATATATAAAGAAGAATGAACATTATGAACATTTGGAAGAATGAGAAATGATAGTACAAATATGTAAAGTGAAAAGAGTATGTTCTTGTATATTTTTGTGTATTGATGAAGAGTATATTGTATGTTGTCTTTTTGGGGGTTATAATATTTAAATTTATAGTTTTTTTTTAATGTTGGATGGGGTAAGAGAAATAATGTGAAATGTCATTTAAATTATTTATCTTAGGGGCGATTGTAACGATTCGATCCCATACCTATTATATTTAAAGGGTTATTCATTTATCATGTTATTATTATTATTAATTAGTACATCCATGAGATGATTTCTATATCAGATAATTGTAAGCGGTTTTTATTATTATAGTCAGAAATATTTTTATTAACAATTATTTGTAAAGAGACGAAGTAAAATATATAATGCAACAAGATTGCCAAATAGGATCAACCCAATGCGTCACAAACTGAACGACGTAGTAATAATTTCACCACGGCAAACTGCGTCATTTTCCTGGGATGCAAAGAAACCCAATATGAGTAACCATCACGTGCGCACCATATAGTTCCTTCGAGAAGGAATGGAACATTATATTTCAACTATGGTGTAATCAATACGTCACTACTGGAGCCGAGGTACGCATCAATGAATGGACAAGCCCCAGGTAGAAGGGGTGATTTGACTATGAAGTGGGGGCTACTTACTACCACGTGACAAGGAAGATATAACCGCACACTCGCATCTACAGAGTCATTAGTGAACGACCACTCATTAGTGGCAGAACAGCGACAGAGGTCCACCGACTGCTCTAGCATACATCATGTCTCGACATAATAACCACGATGTTGACACAATATATATATAAGCTGACCATGGCTTATAGTTGAATACTACAATTAATCTAGAGATGGCAACACAGTGGAACGTAGTATGCTGTATCTTATGACATACTACAACATTTTTTTGAATATGAGAAGGAACATTAAGGTTATCTGTTATAACGTTCAATATGACAAAGCTGCAAGTTGGTGAGCATAAACAATTATTACTTCCGTCTCTATTTTCAATTTAGAGTCAAGCCTTTAACTTTCAATTCATTTTATATGTTCATTTTCTTTTTAATAATTAAACCGCAGTTGGTAAATTAAATTCTTTTTTTGTAACTATTAGTATTTTGTTTTTGCATATAATAAATTCATTTTCTTTAACTTCATGACAGTAACTTTTCTTGTAGTTAGCACATACTATAGGCAAAATTCAACTACTCCTTATAAATAAATACTGAATGGTTAGTTAACTCAGTTACACTACGGCCCGGGTAAGTGGTCTCGACTCTACTGCTGATAGCCGAGGTTAAATCAATAAATTTCGATTCACTGTCTTAAATAGGAATCTGGCGCTCAACAACAACTTATTATATTATACTATCGCAGGTAAGGTCACACCACAGTGTATTTATATATTCTTATCATGTTTGTATTAATGAACCACAATAGTCATCACCACGTTTAAATAACTCATTAAAAATGTTACAGTACTGTATATTATGTTGATAACTGCATTACCACAATGAACCATTGTGCTGACACATAATACCGGTATTGCCGACTAGTTGCAATGTTTTATATTAAAGCAGATCATTAATTAAATACTGAAGACTTACTGTCGACCAAAATATTATGTGCACTCTAGTTTGAAGGTTGTTTGTGAAGTAACCAATAGACCTACATAAAATCCAATAACATCATTATTTTCGTCGTTCTATTTTACGTTAGATCATGTAGGTTTGGAATTTTTAATTTATATTTTAATATTTTTTATCGCAGTTGGAACACAAAAAGTGCCCGTTTTTAAGCGTGTTTCGACCATGCGTCACATTTAAGAATTATTATCTCACAAACCCGTCATCAGATGGAATCCAAATTTTAACTCAATATACATTGGAATGTTGTATAACTGGTTTATTAATTTCACAATTTTGTGTGTTCAAGAACGAAAGTTGTTATCATTTTTGTAAGGTAACTTTTTCTTGGCTCGGGGTCGTTGGAAAATGTAGTTCTTGGTCGCGTTGCAATCCTTATAGATCAAAAAGTTATGCTGTATGACTGAAATACGTAAATTAATTCACTTATTTTATATCGGTTTGTATTTGTACGAGGAATTAAGCCATGGTTCACCAGCTAGCCGCTCCGGAAAATGCTGTACAGCGTTGCTGATATGGAGCCCATCACTACCGAGCGAGGCGTGCCATGAAGGGTGATGGAGCCAACGCTGTAAAGCTTTCACCGGAGCGGCTAACTGGAGAACCATGACGTAATTCCCCATACAAATACAAACCGATATAAAATAAGTGAATTAATTTATGTATTTCACAGTCATACAGCATAACTTTTTGACCTATAAGGATTACAACGCAACCAAGAACTACATTTTCCAACGACCCCGAGCCGAGAAAAAGTTACTTTACAAAGATGATAACTTTCGTTCTTGAACACACAAAATTTTGAAATTAATAAACCAGTTATACAACATTCCAATGTATATTGTGTTAAAATTTGGATTCGATCTGATGATGGGTTTGTGAGATAATTCTTAAATGTGACGCATAGTTGAAACGCGCTTAAAAAAGGGCACTTTTTGTGTTCCAACTGCGATAAAAAATATTAAAATATAAATTAAAAACTCCACCCTAAATGAACTAACGTAAAATAGAACAACGAAAATGATGATATTGGATTTTATGTAGGTCTACTGGTTACTTCACAATCAACCTTCAATCTCGAGTACACAATATTTTGGTCGACAGTAGACTCTGTGGTTTGTGTTTCAATCAGTTGACACCAGAATTCAAATTTGACCAATCGCATAACCCATACTGTAGCCATTCAATGATACTTTTGACGAGTAGTAGCTTGCCGAGTAACTTTGAAACGAAAAATAAGTTTCGAATTAATGTACTCGGGGAGTGGGTGCCCATCACTTTTATCCAGAGATTGAAAAACAGACCCTAAGATTCAGGATTTGAACATTTTATTGCTATAGGGTGTTATTCCATATTTTTTCCGCTTAGTTTAATGTGACACGGAATAAGGCTACATACACAAACCTAGCCTGGGCCAGACAGTCTTCTAACCAAGTAGCGAACAATGCATTTGTCCAGACCACCGCCTAACCGAGTATAGTAAAGCCATTGTTACTTCAGACTTGAAAATCTCAATGTCACCCGAGAGCTATCTATCAGAAGTCAAATCACTTTAAATAGCCTATCACGGGTAGCCATTCAAACCAATATATCACATCCAAGAGATTTTTATTCGTGATTTTGAGATCAAGCAAACGAAACTCGATTTGTCGTGATATATCTAAATTTGAACGACTGCCTACTTAATTTCACATCTGACCGCTAATCACAGGCAGCCATTCAAATAGGCATATCACGACAAACTAGTTTGCTAAATCGCAACATCACGAATAAAACTCTATTTGATGTGATATCAGGGTGTCGAGCGATGACCGTTTCTCAAATTCCTGTATTTCCCATACGAAAATCCACCAAATTCCCGTATATTTTTGAACTCTCTAAGACTATGGTTCGCAAACCGAAGGGCTGAAAAATGAATCTTAAAACGCTAATCAAGATTTACTGGCGTAAGTAACTGAATTTTTGGAGATACTTCCGCAGCCCACGGGTGATGGCTACATTTAGGCCTAATCCGTAGCGTGAGCAAAGCGAGTGAATTCTCTCCCAGATGGGATGAGATGCTACGAACACAAATAAAATACCTTTTACCTGAGGAGAGCTGATATAAATGACTACTTTACTGAGAGTAGAGAATAAGAGTGTCACATAAAAAATGTTTACGGGAAGTGACAATCGTATGGTACCGTAACCGTATGGAGCTTCCACGAGTTAAAATGGCACCTTAACTCTAACAATAACAAAATGGCACCGAAGCTTATGCATAGCGAACTTCCGGTCCGCGAATCTCCATTTGATTTTCATTGGCAGTGAATCGTTCGTTCGTGATTATCTTCTTTATTATTTAGGATTGTGGTTTCGTTTTTATACGTTCTACTTATGACATAAGAACTAGAGGGTTGGCCTTTCATGAATATTCCAAAGACAAGTGTCTCCTAAAAGAATAATTAGTAACACTTCGCATCAGAGACGACCATAACAAACAGCTTGCCTACAAAGTGTGTGATTTGCACATTTCAAATGGCAGTGGTTTAACATATCTTAGACTACAATAATTAACTTGGTGCAAATTAAATACGTTATATGTGAGAATATTATTATAATTTGCTATCAGGTTGTTATATTAGTATATAGGTATTATGCATTAACGTGACCCATTTAAATGCTAAATTGTGACGGAAGCTACGAGTTATAGGCTATTCGCCGTACCGGTAGGCCTAATATTTACTAACAACGCATGGTTTCTTCTTTAATATTTATATAATCATTATAATTATAATAGCCTATTTATTAACACTTATTTAACCAATAATCATTTTATAATTCTATACATATTCCAGGTATTGCAAGAAAGCGATATTTGATAGCACATGCTGTTCCACGTTAAAATCCAACCGTGCCTAGTTTTCAGTACCTATGGAAAATATTACCGTAAGTTAATAAAAGGATGCTGTATGGGCTTCTAAGAAGTAAGAGGAAAGAAAGAGTTACTACAAAGCTAGTGAAAAAGGAAGATAGAGAGTTGTTAACACACCCAGAAGAGATAAAGGGACGATGGAAGGAGTATTTCGATAAGCTTTTGAATGTGAGCAATGGTACTGGTGAGATGGAAGTGACAACCTGACGACTCTATAACAGAAGATGATATAACAATGCTGGAGGTGGAATTAGCAGTACAGAAAATGAAGATGGGAAAAGCAACAGGGGTGGATGAAGTCAGTGTAGAAATGATAAAGGCTGCTGGACCTGTTGGTATGCAATGGCTGTATCGACTGCTAAAGTGTGTGTGGAAATGGAAATGTGTACCAGAAGACTGGAAGAAAGGGCTAATAATACCAGTGTTTAAGAAGGGGGACAAGAAGGTGTGTGATAACTATAGAGGGATCACCCTCATATCACAGATAGTAAAAATACTGGAAAGGATATTAGAAAGAAGAATGAGAAGAAGGGTGGAAGGAGAGTTGCAAGAGGAACAGTATGGCTTCAGGAGTGGAAGATCCACAGTGGACCCAATCTTTAGCTTGAGGCAGGTGATGGAAAAGAACTGGGAATATGGAGAGGATTTGATCATGACTTTCATAGATCTAGAAAAGGCATATGATAGTGTCCCCAGAGAGAAGGTATGGGAAACCATGGTTAAGAAGAGACTGGGAAGAGAAATGTTGGAAATGGTGCAAGCAATGTACAACAACTGTGTTAGCAGGGTACTGACCCCAGTTGGAAAGACAGATTGGTTTACGAACAAGACTGGACTAAGACAGGGGAGTGTGCTGTCACCTCTCTTGTTCATAATGGTGATGGATGAAATAGTAAAGGAAACAAAGGAAGCATATAAACATAAAGAAATGAAGTTACTGTTATTTGCAGATGATATTGTGGTCTGGGGAAGGAACACCGAAGAAGTGCAAAAACAACTAGATGCACTGAACGAAAATATTCAGAAGTATGGCCTGAAAATCAGTATAGAGAAAAGCAAGACCATGGTGATGACAAGAGGGGAAAGACAAGGAAAGGACACTGTGAAAATTGGAAGTCAGAGTTTGGAAATTGTGGACACGTTCAAATACCTAGGAAGTGAATTGATGCAAACTGGTAGGTTGGACATGGAGATTGGCAGGAGGGTACAGCAGAGCAATGCATTCTATCAAAGTGTAAGAAAACTTGTTTGGGATAAGGAAGTACCAAGGAAAAGCAAGGAGGTAATGTATAAAGTGTATTATGTACCCATATTAACTTATGCAGCTGAGACTTGGACCCTGACAAGCAGGCAAGAGAGTAGAATCCAAGCCAGTGAAATGAAATTCCTAAGAAGTATGATAGGAAAGACAAGGAAAGACAGAGTGAGGAATGAAGATGTTAGGAAGGAAGTTGGGATGGGAAAACTAAATGAGAGAATTGAGAAGAATAAACTAAGGTGGTTTGGACATGTAAAGAGGATGGAGGAAAATAGAATACCAAGACAGATGCTGGAGGCGAAGTGCAAGGGTAAGAGACCAAGAGGAAGACCTAGAACAAGGTGGATGGATTCAGTGAAGAACGGCGTAAGAAAAAGAAATCTGGACTGGGACAAGATCGTGGAAGAAGAATGGTGGAAGGAAAGAGGAAAGTGGAGAAGTGCCATAAATACCCCGACCCTGCAGGAGCTGGATAAGGGGAAATGATGATGATGATGAAGTTAATAAACCAAACAACTGGTGACAATTTTTTTAAAATGCTCATTTACATCTTCACCTTAGTCTACGTAAAGTACCATACGGTAATCACTGAAAGGGTAGGGGGTTATGACCTCAATTTCACAAACGAACGAACCTCATTTTGCATGAATTATGAAACCCGAATCCTAATGGAGGTATGGATTGTCTGCATTTAGAAATATGTTAGTCAATAATTTAAAACAAGATGCCAGAAAACTAAATACAAAAAGCTGCGTGCCTACTACGGTGTTGAGTTGATCCGTGAAAGAAAAAAAAAAAAGACACTTCGCCAAGATTATACGACGTGCATTCAGTTAAATACAATCATCCAATTGGAGAAACACGTCCTTTGTCACGATCTTATAAGCAATTCAAACATAAACTGCTGTAATTTACGGGAAAATGTGCAACATTTAGAGACTACGAGTGTTGTATGTGGCACATCGTTAGCTGACATTTCGCATCATTAATACATAAGAAATGAACACATGCAGAGCTTTCGCACAGCACACAGCTGAAGATCATACATATCGTTCTTGGTGCATTTTACGTTCTCTTAACAACAATAATTTGCTTAGTTACATGCAAGGAAAATTGTAGTACACAGTTCCCATTGCTTCCATTACCTGACTACTAAATCAGAAGCTGGTAATGCATAACCATACGCCGGTGGCGCGTCCTATGGCAAATGATAGATCGAAAGAAAATGTAAGCTCTATAGAAGCCTGGAACAAGGCGATACAATTTTCTACAATACTGAAAATAGTCAAAATACCCTTTGTAATAATGAATAATAATGTTGGGGGTCATGTAGTAATAGATGTTACCCACCCACTATCCCTCTTTAGATCACGACTTTGATAGTAAAATTGGAGGTGTGTCCGCTATTAAACGCGTAAATTATGGGACAAATACAGTCTTGCTAACCCCGCGCATTCGATACTGACAGCCTTCCTGTCACTTCGCCCCACCTTTCCTCTCCGCAACCCACGGTCGCCACATAACAAGACCCTGCGTCCAACCGCCACACGGCAAGAATTCTGAGCATGCTTCTCACCTACACCCTGTATTTCGAAGGAAACAACGCGAAGGATATGTCGGGAGCTTGGAACAGCTGAGCTGTGTTGCAAAGTTTTTAGTGTTGTTGTAAATCAACTGATTCGAATAATACACAGCGCTACACTTCAGACATTATTTCTGTACAATTATACGTAATATATTTTAAAAACGATCCTGAGTCAACGCCGAGGACATTCAAACAGAGAAATACGATACTTTTAGATGAATAAATAGATTACACACCGAACCTATGCTACCTTTATCATCGGTATTCAATTCAATAAATACGACAAAGAGGGCAAACACTCTACAGCTAATGAATATAAAAACCATTCACCATGCAATGATTATCCTTTAACATGAAACAAGAGTCTGAGTGGAGGTCGTTCACAGCTTACTACAGTAGTCGACATAACTCCATGCACACTCACTGAATCGCGACTCTCTACGGTTAATATTAGCTTTCGTGATAATATAAAAGTAAAGTTAAGGTAAATACATATTTAGCACTGGGCACTCAAACAAGCCGCTCTGTGGAGATATTATTTCCGTGGTTTTATATTGTCGAGTTGAAGGCTATTGAATGACAGACTGTATTTTGAACGCTAAGACGGGAAACAATAGCCTGTGCTCTATTATCGATTGATGCAAGCGAACTGACACCAGTAAATAAATTATCCTCAGTCACTTGGCAAGGGTTTCTTTGACACCCTCCATCCCTTCACTGTCCCTATCATCATCATCATCGTCTTCGTCAGAGCTTGATGAATTACCAAGGTTAATAATCATTCCATCCACCGCGATATCCATACCGCCTTCAGTATTTCTTTCTGTACATGCTGTACGGGATGTGTCCAGTCCTCGGGTCGAACTTTGGCAAAGTAAAAGTAACGAAACAATGACAATGAAAGGAAATCCGTCACAGACAGTGGTTAACAAGCGACTGAAACAATGCCTGCCCATACGAGAAGAATTCTGTCACTTATGTGATGAATTTTGTAGCCACATGTTGGTGACGGGTGTTTGATAGTAAAATGTCGAGAGCTGTGAGACATCGTTTGTAGTTTTTGAATTTTATGCATGTGTGACGCATTTGCATTGAGTGTTTGCACCGACTTTAAAACAATTTAATATGCGAAAGTAGACCATGGAAAGGCTAAAAAGAGTAAAATTCCACGCGCGACACGCCGCGAATACTTTTTAATTTAGCTTTATTTTATCAAAGTAAATAATGCAAAACGAGATTAAATAAGTCACTTTGACAAATACAAGATTGTTACTAGGAACTTCAGATATACACAGCACAAAATTAAGTTCTTTTGACAGTACTAATTTCAGAATAGGAACTGTATTCTAGTCATACACAAAATAAAATAAGTCACTTTGTTAATACCAGATTGATGTTAGGAACTTTAGTCACACAAAATAAGATAAAACAAACAATATTCAAGGATTTATTAACTTAAAGCTTCACTAGGGAACTCATCTGCTCTTCAATTTTCTATGCTTCAGAACGGGCATCGTTCAATATCTTCTTTTTTTTTTCAATTACTGGAGATCTTTCGTGCCTTTTCTATCTACTGCCACCTTAGCCGTCGCTTCACACCTGTTATGCTTCCTTGAACACGGCGTAGGAGTTTCGTGCAGTATGGACTCTTGCTCACGGTTATCTTTTCTACTCCACCAGCTGCCATCACAGCGTCCTGATCAGTAAGCATTCCAATCGGACTTGCTTCTTTGTGATTGACGATCATGCACTCCTTGTTCAGGGAGAAACCTCTGTCAAGAGCTGCATTGTTGTGATAAAAAAATCAGTATCATTTTAACGAAGGTTGTGAGATCGTTTTTGGCAGGAACTGAGGAAGGTGCTGAAGCCACTAATTCAGACCACAGCACATCGAGCCGTGGCTCTTTTCCGTTGAACTGCTTCAAACGCAAAGTGACGGAGGGAAGTCTCAGAAGTGCGGAGTAGCTGCTCTTCATGCGGTCAGCCATTGCGCCAGAAATCAAATTCTTCTGATTACAAAGAATTTCCAGGGCAATGACGATCCTAACTTCTTCCAACTTAGGAGTCTCAGCGACCCCTATAAGGTATAGGCAGGAAAAAGCACGGGTTATCTTGTGAGCAAGAGATGACCTCTCTTTGATTTTTTCGGCCATAGGAAATTGCGAAATTGCAGCACATCCGCGTCTCGAATTTTCTGAGATCTTGAGTTGTTAGCTTCTTTAAGGGCTGCTCTTGTCGAGAAACCCAGGTCTCCTCTGTGAATAACAATGCGGACTGATTCCTGTATGAATTGTCAGCAACGAGCGCGGCGCGCGTAGCCCTGCGTGGAGAGGGTACGGCCGGCGGTCGGCCGGGCAAAGCATACATTCGACGTTGGCTGCGTTCTCATCCCGCTTAGCGCTCCATCGGTGGCGCAAATTGCAAGTGGCAGCGCGGTCTGCAGGCGAAATAGAAGACTGAGCGGGAGGACTCTACCGAGCGTTCGGGGGCAAAGAAGTCAGGCATTATGAGACTTTGCAAGATTTCCCGTATCAAGTGCGAATTTCCCGTATTTTTCCCGGGTCACTAAAATTCCCGTATCGCTCGACACCCTGGATATATATTGGTTTGAATGGCTGCCTGTGATTGGTTACTTAAAAGTCATTTCACTTCTGACTACTCGATACCTCTCGAGTATCACTGAAACATCAAGTAGGAAGTAACAATAGTGACCAATGGCTTTGTCTCACCCAACTATAGTACATCTGTAAATTTTCATCCAGATAGTGGTGACGTATGTTGAGAGCTAAGAGAAAGCTACGAGATGTTTGTGAGCCGTTATTACGGCACTAGACACGTATCTTCTCTCACCTCCATCTGATTTGTATAATTTGCTTCTGCGAGTATGATGTTTATGCTGACTCTCGTCAGAGCGCTCCACCGAACAGGTAAGAAGGAAGTCTTCTAATTGGGGCGATACTCTATAGAGTGTGTTCCTGTCGTCTGTTGACAAGATGGTAGGTCTGTCTTGTTATCCGTCGTCACAACGACAATTGTTAACTTTTGAGGATCTACAATAGTAGATATGTTGAAATCATCAAGGCGATAAGATGTAGTGTACATAACTGGAGTTCCCGAGGAGGCTGGAATAGCCTGGGGCTATTCACTAGCTTCTGCCCTATTTTCTTTAGTTCGGAGTAATGACAAGTACCAATGTAAGAAGGAATTAACAACCTTAAATTTAAAAATTATAATCGTATTGAAGAAATCAGGAAGACTGGATTGGACCTCTCATGTATTAGAAGCGATGATGTAACATTTGGTATCCTGGAAAAGATCATCTTGTTGAGGAAATGATCTGCCGTATGAAAGATGTTCTGCTTCTTTTTTGTGATACTGATCACTGTAGAATGTCACGTTCCATGACGGAGGAAATAAGCAATATTGTGTTCGACGAAATGTTGTCACAGTTTGTGAGGGTGAACAAGTGGTCTACTGAAAGGTACGTCATGTTGTGTTGAAGTTTATTCATATGTGAGGTCTGCGCCTGAAGTACAATTATTTATAATTTTTGAGTCACCGGCATTGTTATACCGTGTTAGGGTTGACTATCATTTTGTTATGTGGTTAGTAGTTTCAATTAGTAAAGTAACGTAAAGGTTTTCATTTCACTCTAATCACTGTAGGATATCCTAGTTTGGATCTGTTTTAAATGTTATTCAGTACGGAGTATAGTTATGAGATATGGTGATGACGTCGGTGTTAGGTTCTTTAAAAAGATGTGATTTTCAGTAGGTAACGTACTACCATTAATGACGAACAGCTGATAATATAGTACTGTAGTTAAAGGAAGGTAGCCATGTAACTGGTTTGGTGTTTGGAGAGATTAGTTCTGTTTTCATGCTATTAATAGGAGTTGGATTTTAAACAAATTATCCACACTATGATAAACGTTTGTTTATCGGCATTGATTTCCAGTTCGTAACGAAACGCCATTATCGACGATCAGCTGATTACGTAGTACTATACTTGAAAGAAAGCAGCCAAGTCACTGGTTTGGTGATTGGTATGACTAGATCTGTGTTCATGCCATTAATAGGAGTTGGATTTTAATGTAATTATCCACTCTATGATAAATGTTTGTTTATTGGCATTGATCTTCAGTTGGTAATATTGATCTAGATTTCTGACGTGTCGTGTTAGTCGTGAAGTAAGTACCTTACATGCGAGATTTGTAATTCTGTCCTCTGGTGTCAGCTGAATATTTATCTTATTTGAGGAAGAGATCATGTCAAGAATGTTTTAATTGACTATTGTACTATACTCCGACGAGTTTCTGATGGGAACTGGTGTAGGCTATTGAGGGTGATTTCCATGTCTTATTTTGATATACCTTTATTGTTTATTGTCCTTTTACTTTGTAAATGTACTCTGTTGGCCAATAGATGTTTCATACCAGAGTAACTGTGTTTTCTTTTAAGCTTGAACTCGACAGCACGGTTCTAATAAGTGTACCTTGGGTTATGTTGGCAGAAAGGCTCAGTCCTTCCACTTCCAACCTAAAGTTATACTATTCACGGTAGCAGAGGTTCGGACCTCGTTTGTATTGTACTTTAGGGAGGTATCAGTTGTAACGAGAGCGTGGTTTTTCGTGTTATACCACATTTTACATTTGTTGGAATTTGTGTTGTTGAGTGCATGTTTGGAAGGATATCATATTAGGCCTAGTATCAAATTACGTGAAATTATATTTGTGTGTTTTGACTTAACCTCTAATTCTTGTGTTTCTCTGTTCCATGGGCATGTCAATGAATTATGTGGAGCAAATGTTTTGGAAGCTGTTATATATTAACCAAAGATGTGATAGAATATGAGCTCATTATAAGGAAGGAAAATCTAAACATCATCGCAATTTGGACGTGATTATTTTGTGAGTTGGGGAATTTTCCTGTAGAGTTCTCTCCCCATGAAGCCAACTATGGGATATCGGTGAGTCTGACATATTACCAGCTGTTTTTGAAGTGATGTATTCTTTATTACCTTAATTGGTGCGTTGAAAATTATCTGCTTTGCGTGTGATTCGAATTAGGGTTAGGTCGATTCTTTGGATTCTGTGATTACATGATCAAATGGGAGTGTGGTAACTTTATGTTGTGATATTTGCTGAAGAGTAGGTATTCTAACGTTCTAACCTAGTTGTGAATTTCGTTCGTATTTTTCTGAAATGATTCATGATGACCCAACCGAGTGTCTGGAGTGTTCGAAAAGTGTTAATTATTACGGTGATGCATTGTGTGAATTTAGTGATTGTGTTGTTGTTATCGAGGTCTCTGGGCATGCGTCGCTGCATGGTATGCAAAATGTTTCGGACATTATTGATAGTAATGGCGTTTCGAAATTTTATTGAAGGGTTGGGGTCTTCTATAAGGTCGTCAAAGAATATAGTGCGAGTTATTCGAGTAAAGCAAATAAGTAAATTAATTTTAAGAAAGATGTACCACGTCTCCTACATCAAATCCTGGTTATTCTGGTTTTTTTTTCTGCCCGTAACTTAAATTTTATTTTTTCTAATGTTGTTGAATCTGTGCCGAAGGGTGATGGTGTATTTTATGATCTTGGGGCTTTGGTAAGTGATGGTGCGTCACTCCTTCTATAAGTTTATTCATTTCTACCCTAATAAGGTATTGCTGATTCTAGACACATGTGTAGTTCTTTATCGTCGTGTTCCTCCTCATATTTTTCTCCATCTTGATCATTAGTTGGTAACACTTATTTTCAGAAGCGAAGACCTGTGCAGCCAGTTGACTACTATTGAAATCCGGTTCTACTCCTGTATTTTTTTTTCAGGGTTACTCTTTTCAGGGCAGCAAAGATTTCATGCTTGTTCCTGTTGCAAATAGATATCCCAGTGGTGTTCTTCCAGTGACCTATTTGAGGTAGCAACTAAGGTAGGAGTTGTGATCTTGTGGATCATATGTTCTTCTGAGTCAATGATGTGACCGACTATTTCTGTTACTGATAATATGGACTTGTGTGTGTCAATTTTCTAAATTGTGCCTTACCAGACAGGACATACAGAATGTATAAATGTGTATGAATGTTTTGTGCGATTTTGTTTTGCTATTACAACTTGGGTGGATTTGTTGTTGATTTGTGGGTGTCAATGTAAGTGTGGGTTTCTATTCATTTAAGGGGTTAACGTCATGGGTTTACTTGGGACCGTGTATATAAATTGGCATTGGTTGATATATTTGTCAACTTGAGTCTGCCAAATGAATTTTATGGGGGTTTGTTTGGTTAGAGTTCAGTTGAGTGTTACTTTATGATCCTCAACATTTACAAGGAATGGGACTTGGTTCAGGTGAGGTAAAGTAATAATAGTTTAAGGTAAGTATTTATAAACCATTCTCCGAAGTCTCCAGATGATTGAGTGGGTTCAATCCTATTTGCTGGTAGGCTGAGAAATAAATACTTAGGGTAAGTAATGTGATTATGTGTGATGAGATATGATGAATTAATTTGTGTTGTTTGGTGAATATACTGGGACTCACTATAGGCCTCATGAAATGCGTGCTTCGACTCGTTTACTAGTTTCTGTTTGGTCTGGGTATGTATATGAAAGAGTATTTATGTAATTGTGTTTTGTGTTGATGTATTGACAAGTGCTAATTTGTATTCTGGTCGGTTGTTTTTTTTTTTTAGTTTATTTGCGGGTGGTTAATGGTTTTATTTATGGCGTGTATTGTGAGGTTATGTGATATGAATGAAAGTTTGGGAATGTTTGTATCTTGTCGGTTCGCACCGGTGGTCAGTTGATCTTCTGTTTATTTAAGGGTCTTCTGTGGTCATTTATTGGGTGTTTTGTTGAGACAGTTCTTGTTTTGGTTTTATTAGGGTTTCTTTGGTGGAAAACGGTTGGGATATGAAGGACTTAAATCGGTATTCATGTTAATTAGTTGAAATTTTAAGGTTAGCGAGCTCATGTTCCTTGAGAATTAATGTTTTTACTGCATATCGGTTTTGAATTTTAGCTGTAAATAATTATTATTGTTGATTACATTAGAGTACATAGTCTGATATTGAAATAATGATTTGAAATTTTGTAAAACTTAATTATTAACTGTAAAAGACATGGAAAATTACTGAAAGGGAAGTTTTCTGTTGATAGTCTAAGGTCTTATTTTCATGTAAACTTGGGTATTATTCTGTTTCGTTAGGAATTCCTGTCTCCAATCTTAGTTGTTAAGACTTCTATACTATGGTACTGCCCCAGTTGAAATTGTTTTCAGCTGCAAACTGGTGTAGGCTGTTCTGCGTGGAAGATTCATGGTGCACTTGTGAGGGAATCCAGGGCCCGGATGACTGAACGGTAAACTGCGAACCTCAAAACGGACTGGAATCTGTCTTCACTATACAAGAATGTCTAGTAGATACAAGAAGATTTGTATTTGTACTGTGAAAATCATGGATTTGACTGTTTGGAATATTGTAAGAAGTTGTAATTCTAAGCATGATGTACTACCTGATATGGATTTAGGAGAAAGAACTTTCTGGTGGGAGGATTTCTCATATTATAGAATGATACGGTGATGGATATGTAAAAACTTTCGGTGAAGATTTGCATGTCTCTGCATGGTGTGAATTTGTTGTTTTGAGTTGTCTTGGTCCTTCGAACCTACGACAACTATTGTGGAGGGGGAGGATGAGCCGTTATTACGGCACTAGACACGTATCTTCTCTCACCTCCATCTGATTTGTATAATTTGCTTCTGCGAGTATGATGTTTATGCTGACTCTCGTCAGAGCGCTCCACCGAACAGGTAAGAAGGAAGTCTTCTAATTGGGGCGATACTCTATAGAGTGTGTTCCTGTCGTCTGTTGACAAGATGGTAGGTCTGTCTTGTTATCCGTCGTCACAACGACAATTGTTAACTTTTGAGGATCTACAATAGTAGATATGTTGAAATCATCAAGGCGATAAGATGTAGTGTACATAACTGGAGTTCCCGAGGAGGCTGGAATAGCCTGGGGCTATTCACTAGCTTCTGCCCTATTTTCTTTAGTTCGGAGTAATGACAAGTACCAATGTAAGAAGGAATTAACAACCTTAAATTTAAAAATTATAATCGTATTGAAGAAATCAGGAAGACTGGATTGGACCTCTCATGTATTAGAAGCGATGATGTAACATTTGGTATCCTGGAAAAGATCATCTTGTTGAGGAAATGATCTGCCGTATGAAAGATGTTCTGCTTCTTTTTTGTGATACTGATCACTGTAGAATGTCACGTTCCATGACGGAGGAAATAAGCAATATTGTGTTCGACGAAATGTTGTCACAGTTTGTGAGGGTGAACAAGTGGTCTACTGAAAGGTACGTCATGTTGTGTTGAAGTTTATTCATATGTGAGGTCTGCGCCTGAAGTACAATTATTTATAATTTTTGAGTCACCGGCATTGTTATACCGTGTTAGGGTTGACTATCATTTTGTTATGTGGTTAGTAGTTTCAATTAGTAAAGTAACGTAAAGGTTTTCATTTCACTCTAATCACTGTAGGATATCCTAGTTTGGATCTGTTTTAAATGTTATTCAGTACGGAGTATAGTTATGAGATATGGTGATGACGTCGGTGTTAGGTTCTTTAAAAAGATGTGATTTTCAGTAGGTAACGTACTACCATTAATGACGAACAGCTGATAATATAGTACTGTAGTTAAAGGAAGGTAGCCATGTAACTGGTTTGGTGTTTGGAGAGATTAGTTCTGTTTTCATGCTATTAATAGGAGTTGGATTTTAAACAAATTATCCACACTATGAAAAACGTTTGTTTATCGGCATTGATTTCCAGTTCGTAACGAAACGCCATTATCGACGATCAGCTGATTACGTAGTACTATACTTGAAAGAAAGCAGCCAAGTCACTGGTTTGGTGATTGGTATGACTAGATCTGTGTTCATGCCATTAATAGGAGTTGGATTTTAATGTAATTATCCACTCTATGATAAATGTTTGTTTATTGGCATTGATCTTCAGTTGGTAATATTGATCTAGATTTCTGACGTGTCGTGTTAGTCGTGAAGTAAGTACCTTACATGCGAGATTTGTAATTCTGTCCTCTGGTGTCAGCTGAATATTTATCTTATTTGAGGAAGAGATCATGTCAAGAATGTTTTAATTGACTATTGTACTATACTCCGACGAGTTTCTGATGGGAACTGGTGTAGGCTATTGAGGGTGATTTCCATGTCTTATTTTGATATACCTTTATTGTTTATTGTCCTTTTACTTTGTAAATGTACTCTGTTGGCCAATAGATGTTTCATACCAGAGTAACTGTGTTTTCTTTTAAGCTTGAACTCGACAGCACGGTTCTAATAAGTGTACCTTGGGTTATGTTGGCAGAAAGGCTCAGTCCTTCCACTTCCAACCTAAAGTTATACTATTCACGGTAGCAGAGGTTCGGACCTCGTTTGTATTGTACTTTAGGGAGGTATCAGTTTGTATTCTCAAAAATTTTGCATATATGACATCATCAAAGCTACGGACTTAGTCTAGATCCTGCCATCACTTCTGAGAAACATTTTCCAACTTTTTCCAAAAGAAAAACACCTATGTAGGCTACATAAGTCATTTATGGACAAAACTAAAATCTTCCCAAGAGAAGTAGGGAGGAGGTGAGACGTGAACCCACAGAAAAATTTACCAATCTACTGATATTAGCCTTAACACTCTGTAATGATTCAAAATAGATGTTGAAAAGATGTAGTTCACTCCTGCGCTGTCTATAACCCGCCATCTGTCTCAATTTATATCAAGACTCGTATAGTATATTTCCAGCTATGTCTGCCATTATCCGCGTGAATTATGCACAAGTACAACATTGCCAACGGTTGCAGCATAACAGGCCCTTACAGCCCGACTATTCTAATCTTAGTTTTGTACAATCCAATGGGTTTTGAAATTGGTTTTAGCCAGCAGGCCGCGTTAGCCATATATGCACCCCTGGTTTATGTCACGCACAGTGGAAATAGTCGCACATTAATCTTTCTCTAGACCATTGGGTTTAGTCACTCAAGACCTCATGTGGTGCTGTGTTTTATATCTTGCATGTTAACGACACTACAGTGACGTCAATGTGTCGTCAGTTGACGAATGCTCACCACTTGAGCAACATTGCTGCCGTCGTTCAATGAACAAGAAACAGACATATTTATGTAATTTAGCACATATTTCCAGTGTACTAATGATAATGGTAGAAATTAGCCAAAATACCTGAAGTAATGGTTGGGGGAAAAAATCTGGAGATGATTTAGTAAGAGATGTTTACTCCTCCACTGTTTATAACCCACCTGTCTTACCAAATTCGATCATGACTTATATAGATGAAATTCCTGCTGACTCCGCCATTTTTAGCAACATGTACAGTATTGCTAACCCCACACAGTCGTAAATCGAATCCGGACCTTATGGGTGACAGTTAAGTATGCTAGCCACTACACCACAAGGTTGTCCCAAAACGAACACTGACCTTATTGAATTGCTTTTGTAATTCTTTTTCTTATATTGAGCCCACAAGCAATATTACTCAAAATGAATGCGGTGTAGATTTTGTCACGTAAAAGAAAGTAACGTAGTTTCATTTGGGAAGCTGGATTATCTTGGTCATTTAGCCCCATGTGCTTGGGTATGTAAAGGAAAAAAGGAAGCTTGTAGTTTTACGTGACTGTTAATCAAGCGGTCATGAGCCACGAGACCTCCATTTTACATGGAATCCGAACCACAGGACTTGGCATCGACCTGGAATCACTTGTGTGTATGTATATAATATATATTATAATATAGCCTATATATAATTGGTCTGTGGTGTCGATTCGAATGTGTGCACTTGCAATTCCAGGGAGGATTGAGAAGAAGATGGACATGGCATCCCGGCATTTGCCCCGAGTAGAAATTGGAAACTACTTCCAGGGTAGCTATGGTGGGAATCGAACTCTCACTTCTTCACAGTTTTACCTCGCGAAGATGTGTACCCCGATCCAGCTCTAAGACCAAAATTAAATTTCTTGGAAGAGTAGGGAATCGAACCCAGACCTCAGGGGTGACAACTAAGAATGCTAGTCGCTACACAAGGAGATGGACACGGCTTACATGTACTATATCTGCCTCATACCGCAATTGGAAGAATGTGCGGACTTTCTTGTAAGCATGGATATTCGTAGGAAACCCTCCATCTCGTACGTGCATTTAGATTCGGAGCACCTTATGTCCAGGGGGAAGGTCATGAGTATACTACGAGCGTAGAGCCGTCTCTTCTCCGGCTCGTTTCATTACGGCAACAGCGCTCAGCAGAACATGCGCAGCTGGACGAGTCCTTGTTCACAGTTGTTTTGCGTTTGGTATAGCACATTGCAAGAATGGCAGTGTGAAACAAAATCCAACAACCTTGACATGGGCTTACTTTGTGAATAGTTGTAGGCTGTTACAATTTGGGTAACACTGAATCGTGAATGTGATGCATCATACGATAAAATTTTTGTGCTTACGGTACTGACAAATTTGTTAAATCCATACCAATGGCTTTTGCCTAGACCAATAGGGCAGTGTTAGCCATACATACACCCCTGGTTTTTGTCACAGTAGGGTACTCACGCATCATTAATCTTTGTCTAATTTAAAACTTGATTCCATGCCGGAACATTATCGAAAGAAAGCAAAATATTAATGTAGCATAAAATATTACCGGTACTTGAAGAGAAGTAGGCCTAACAGTCTTGTACTCAATATATCTTTGGTTGTAACAGCCGCTATGACAGCGTCTTGGTCTGAGAATCATGAGGTCTCGGGTTCGAACCCCAGTCTCGGCAATTAATTTTGCTACCAGATTATAGATTTAAACAATATTTTTCATATCATTACGAGTCATTTCAACAATGATAGCAACTGCATCACGAGGTTTAGCCAGAATATTTGCATGCTGCTGGTAAGGGGTTACTCTTTGAATACACATAGGCATATCAACTGATCTCTTCTTAACTTCAACCAACAGGATCGTTTATAATCCTTCACTACAAAATTTAAATAATTCCGAGAATAGGCTAAACAATGAAATGAAATAGCCTATAGCCAAGCATTGGAAAATAGTCCAATCTTCAATTAAATATACAGTAACCTAAGGACCGAATATTTAAAGAAGTAATTTTGGTGGAAATTATCAACACAAAACTGCAACCGCTTAAAATAATCTGAAAATCTCGTGTAGCAGGATAAACACTAAACCTATCAAAACCCAAAGATTCCGACAAAGACCTACAACGTGGTTCTTCGCGTAACGTAACAGATCTGCAAAATAACTGAGCTTTTTAAGTCCCTCAATTATAAGAGATACGACATTTTGGAGTTTTCCACACGGGGACTGTAAATTGTTCCATGTGACGGTGAGTGTGCAGATTTACTCTTCTAAATCACCCACGAGCTCGATATACTCACAATACTAGAATTAAAAGCACCATTGATAGAAAATATACATACTCTATATCGTGAACCATCTTCTATTCTGTATGCCAGGTACGATTTCTCTCACTGCAAGACTTCCACTGCGATTTTAGCTTGAACAACCACGATAGACCTCGAGCAAGTGTGAAAGACCGGCAAACGTGCAACTGAGATGATAGTAGTAGTTCCTGCAGAGGTAACGATTTCTGGAGCAAGTTACAGTTCACACTCAATGGGTGGATGCGGAACTGTTCCAACAAGAAGACATGACCGTACAATCTAGAAATTCTTGTAATCAATAAAACGAAAATGCCATCCAAAAATTAAAGATGGCGGCGATTCGAATTACGTACTTTCATTGCACGCCACGCTTTTCACAAAAAATAATACGTTGCGAAATAGTCCATATTTAATGTGTTAATACCAGTAATGTTTTTCAAATAGATTAACAGTACGTAACAATTATTAGCATTAAAAAACATGTGCAACATTGTACTTACACATCTTCTCCGGACATCTTGGCGCAGTATAGAAATACGAACGGTACGATTGGGCGCGATTGGCTTCCCACTATCGATCAAGGAGCCTACTATCGACGGTGACATATCGAATGCGTGGTATTGTGGCTTGATCACAGGTAGCAGCACATGATTACAATGTAGTGCTGCTATTCCCGGCAATTGTATAGACTACTTCAGTCCACATGATTACTTTATTATCATTTATATACTACAACAATCAACTTTATTGTTTTGCACCCATATTATTCCTAAAAAATGAATTAAATATTATTATTATAATTTTCCTAAACATATTACTAAAGAATATGTACTTCAAAAAGTATCATACATTCATTTGAGTAATCTGGCGTAGACCCTAAAACCTGTTGGATATTCTAGTAACTGGAACGCACTCTCATTACAGCTTTCAAAAGAAGCCCGCGGTGAAATTGGATGTGTTCGCAAGTCTCGCGCAGTCTGTGGTCCAGTTAGCACGAAATATTGAGTGATGTGTTTGTGATTATCGTGTGCATAATAAATAAATTCATAATATACCGTATATCAATATATACACTAATATTTTATAAAGGAGAATCTGAGTGAACGAGAAATTCTGTTGGAAAAGTCGAATTTGACAACTTGCACGTACGGTATTGAAAAAAATGTTTAATTACGGAAATTGGAACGAAACATTGTCGGCAGTTTAGCCTTTATGATGTGATATAGCGTGTTATAATGTGCACTTGACACTGTCTATTATTTTCTTCACTGTGTTGGATATTACTCAAAATGACACCTCTATTTAAGGACTCCTTTTGGGTGAGTAATTTTTAAGTAATTAATTACCTTTCTCTCGCTCCTTACAGCATGGCATCTAATTATTAAAACATTTGTTTTCATTGATTTCATTTCATCTTGTATGGAGCAGATTCAGTATTATTATTATTATTTTCAAAGACGATAGACGTAAGAGATCCTCTGTGGCCTCATTATATTGTAATTTTTGTGCTGTAGCCTACGGGTTAAAAACATTAATTGTATTACTGTCAGGCATTTTAAAGGCAGTAGGGTAGTGATGTGTTTACAAATATAAAACGGATCAATCACAATTCTTTATTAATGAGAATGCATTTTAACCCTTTATTTCCCGTTTGAACGAGGGCGAAGTGAGATAAGTGTCCGAGAGGCAAACCCACCATTATGCGTTTTTTTAGTCACGTCCCATAACTGGACTGTCATTTAGAGATCTGAGGTTCGAATCCTGACTCTGACAACAGATGAATGTTGGGCTGCTACATTATTTTAAGTACCGGCACACCTATCCGATATCCAGACTGGTGTTTCCTAAGTTTAGGGGCTGCGACAACGCGGTCATGTAGCCCCGTGTACTTTGGGTGTGTTAATTATGATGGCTGTATTAGTGTGTGTGTTATCTGTGATTCAGATAAGGATTTTAGACGATCAATTTCAAGGTGTTCCTGCTTTTGCTACCAAATGCTACCGTCAACGACACCTAGCTGTGAACTTGGCTACTAGATGCCACCAAAACCAGCACCTGTCGGTGAACGTTGGAACTTATAAAGCGTTAATTAAATCTAACCTAAAAAAATATTGGCTTCACACAATTGTTGTTAGTGGAAGGTTCTTTTACATGCCATAAATCTATGGTGAGGGCTCGCCGACTTGACTTCCCCTCCGAAGGAAGGCATATTGAGGGATTTTTTAACGACTTCGGCCGGGTTTGAACGCGCGATCTCGGGCATAGAAGCTAATCATGCTACAAACTACGCCATGGAAGCCGCCAATATCCAGACTAATAATAACAACAACACGCGCTGCTACGGCAATCACAATAACTTGTATTATCTGATTCATACACACTCAATATTACACAAGGTTGATGACCGAGGTGTCCCAAGCCCCTAGACCGAGCCTTTAGAAATACAGAGATCAGTACGAGTTCAGCCACGCTCTTGGTTTTGACCTACCGCTACTACTTTCAGGCTGCAATGTGCATTAAAAATGTCATGGATTACGAGGGCGCACCCAGAAATTAACTTTGGGGTTGGTGGCAGTGGAGTGCTGAGGGTGCTCCAGCCCCCTCCCCCCGATAATAGCCAATAAAAATTAAGAAAGTCTTGCTTTGGTAAGAGCATAAAATAATTGTAAATTTGGTTTTACCCTAATTTTAACTTATGGTCTAAGTTATAAACAATATTAAGATTGAAATTAAACTACCTCGTGGAGTAGTGGCTAGCATTCTTGGCTGCCACCCCGAAGGTCCGAATTCGGTTGCCGACTCTGCCAAGAAATTTTAATTTTGGTCTGAGGGCTGGAACGGGGTACACTCAGCCTTGTGAGGCAAAGTTTGTTAGTTATTGTTGTTTTAAGTGGCGGAACTAAGAATTCCACAGTACGGTACTTTTGAGAAATAAATTATCAACTTATAAAAAAAACTGTTTACCTTTCTGCTTAGTAAATTGGCAAATATTTAGATATTTGCCATTCATACTCCATAGGCCATAATAGAAAATTCATTAAGTATAAAATGATATTTGTGTGTTGTGTTGTATTCTACAACATTCTTTTTGTATTGCCAGAAATTGTAGGCTATATAAAGTTTGAATCTTATCTAAAATAATTACACAAAGTTAACTTATATGCTCTAAGATATTGGTTGATATTTCTGGGTATTTTGCGGTGACAATCCCCTGAGAATACTTACAATTTTCCATGATAGCCCCCCCCCCCCCCCCCCCCCCAATTGTATATACACCCCTGGGTGGTGGATAAAAGTTAGCAGTGCTTTATGTAGGCAATATTACACAGGGTTGATGACAGAGATGCCCCAAGCCTAAGGCCCTTCAAATAGTCAACCTCATTCGATAGGGGCAGATAATTAAGAAGCTGCGCCTTCATCCCCCACCTAAAACACACCACGCTGGTGACTGACCCCAGGCCTACATACAGAGTGAGAAGGTCGACAAATCAGGGAAGAGGTTGGAGGGCTAGAATTAGCAGTTAGAATATTCTGGTATTCTTCTCTTATTGTTTTCTTCCTACTCTATGGGATGCCTAACAAATATGTATCAAATTATCAGGTGCGAGATTTTCAAAACGAAAAGTCACATCCAGTGATTTCGATTCCACATAGAAAGGAAGTCACACGACTTCTAACCGAAATATATGGGGTTTGAAGCCATGTTTCAGTGTTGCCTTAGTAAACAAAAGTTTGGTGCTTTTCAGTCGGTCCACGGCGACAGCCAAAAATGCTAGCCAATACGCAACGAAAGATTTAAAGCCATATAAGTTTACATCATAGGCTGGTTTCATGAGGTCCGATCCCATGGTTAGCATGATTTTGACTCTAAGAGTCCTGGGTTCGATTCCGAGCTTGGCCAAGAGGATTTTAACATCCTGACTCGAGGACAAGAGTGTTTGTGACGTTTTCACAACCATTTCATCCTCAGGTCTCCCAGAGATCATACGCCATTAGCATCACCCGGAATTACAGTGCTGACCGAATTTGCTCAAAATGTTCATTATTTCCAGCGTGTCATTTTGTGATAAATATATTATGTAATACTAGCTGTTACCCGCGGCTTCGCTCGCAATAACATTTGGAATCCCGTTATAACATTAGTTTCCTAGTGGAAAATAATTCTATCACCTGAAACCAAAAATGCATGGGACTAAAAAAAACATCAAAATATCATGTTGGTTTCGGACCCTAAAAGACGTGAAAAATATAATAAAAGTATTTAAAAAAATCTTTTTTGAAATTTCATTCGAATCAATTTTTATGTCATTCCTGGGACTTGGAAAATTCCGGCCAAAAAGTACAAAATCATTAATAACTCCGTAAGTATTCGTCGTGTGATGAAATAGCAAGAGACAAAAAAGATGTAATTTGTTATTGTCTACAACATGGGCCATGTATAATTTTACACTCAGACATATTACGTCCCTCCCCCCATAATTTCACCCCTCCCCATGGGCCCCTTAAATTGGATTTATGAAAAAACGGTCAAACACCTATTTACTTATTTTTTATGCTGATTTTTTCCCGCTGAGTTCCAAACTCCTGGCCTATGTCGTTTTCACCCCTTTCACCTCATAATGTACACCACATCGAAAAACCCTCAGACACGTGTCTTCTTATTATGATGAGTTTATATGCCGAGTATCACATCCCCCAATGAAACCAATCGGGAGATATTGCTATTCAATGAAATGCAGGTCTACCCCCTTAACACCCCTTTAGAACCTGAATATCCAAAAATCCTTTCTTAGTGGGCGTTTGCGGCCCTTGAGAAAGCTGGATACCAAATTTCATTCCAATCCGTTCGGTGGTTTCTGAGATTTCGTGATGAATGAATCAGTCAGTCAGTGGTATTTGAGCTTTATATAGTAGATATCTTCCAGATTAACAAAAAGAAAAGATACAGTCAGTCTGAGAGACTACACTTTATATCATTTCAAATGACGCATGCTACAAATGCTACACATGTTAGAAAGGACTTTTTCAAGATTCCATTACCCATTAACTTGGGCTTCCCGCGTGGGCACCTCTTTAAGGGTTACCCTGTATTTGAGTCTGACATCTTTTACAACTCTTTAAGGGTCACCCATTATTTGAATCTGATATCTTGCAAACCTCTTTAAGGGTCACCCTGTATTTGAATTGAATCTAACATACTGTACACCTCGTTAAGTGTCACCCTGTATTTTGCTCTGACATCCTGCACACCTCTTTAGGAGGTACCCTGTATTCTTATCTGGTATCTTGTACACCTCTTTAGGAGTCAACCTGTATTCTTTTCTGACGTCTTGTATATCTCTTTAGGAGTCACCCTGTATTCCTGTCTGACATCTTGCACACTTCTTTAGGAGTCACCCTGCATTCCTGGCTGAAGTCACGCACTCGCCGTCTCCGTATCGCATAACGCCAGACCCCAGGAGTAAACTCAGACTCGGTGCATATGCACTGAACAACTTGATGACGTCATACACGCCGTAACGCATAACGTTAGACCCAAGCATAACGACGAAGTCGACAAGATCATTTGAAATGATAAAAAACTAGGGTAGGCCTATATGAGTACCGTACTTGTATTCCCGTCTAATGTAATTGGGCACAATTTTGTTGACCGACTGGGAACCTTCTTTAATAATGCTACAAAAGAGGGAATAGAGTCTCTACCCGCTTGAACGGGGCCGGGAAATAATCTCCATTTTTACCATCTGGCAGTGAGAACCAGTACTCTACTGAATGACCTGTGGCTGAGTTTTGTCTTGTAATCACCAAATGTGATACGAGAGATCTTTTGCGAGCCGACATCGTGGAGGCTGAGTGTAGGCTTACCACGTTCCAGCCCTCAGAACCAAAATTAAATTTCTTGGCAGAGCCGGGAAGCGAACCAGAGCCTCCACGGTGACAGCCAATAATGCTAGCCACTAAGTTACGCAACGAGCGCGTTAATGCACTGAACAACCCACCAGTCGGTATATAGGAGTACGCCTACCACACAGTTCCGATAAGCCGTAGTGAATCACTTATGGCCTATCCCGGACTTGTAAACATGAATGATTACTACTTCTGAAGTTTATTGGTAGGCCTACATATAGAATGAGTCAGGAGAAGGTGTATGGTGTATTTAAAAAAGTAAAACCTACATTACGTGGGCTTGTATTAATCTTTATGTATGAATTACAGCAAATAGCCATAGCAGGGGATTTTTAATTGAACGCCCGTAGGATCCTCGAAAGTTCAAATTCAAATAGTTCCAACTTTGGCCACCAGATGCCACTGTCACCTACCTGCGAACGTTGGAACTTTATAGAGCGTTTCAAACCAAATATAACCTACCAATTGTACTGGTAGGTTCTTTTACATGCCATAAATCTATGATATGGGCCCGCTGGCTCTACTTCCCCTTCGAAGAAAGACATACTGAACGATTTTGTGGGCGTACATGAGAAATATTAGTGTCGGTTAGCATTTGCAGTAGTGTTTATCATAGTGGACTAGCGGAGAAATGTTGTTGTTTCATTTGAGGTGCTTGGACATCGTGGTCTTTTAGCTGAGTGTGGAATTTTTGTCTGATAACCTGTGTTATTGTGATGGCTGTATTAGTGTGTGTATTATTAATTCTGGCGAAGATTGGGAAGGAAGCGGCCATGGCCTAGTTAGGAACCATTAGCCTGGAGTAGACGTGGGAAACTACGAAAAACCACTTCCAGGATGGATGAGGTGGGAATCGAACCCACATCTTCTCAATTTTATCTCACGAGGCTGAGTGAACCCCGTTCCAGCCCTCAGACCAGATCTCCGGAATGACAGCCAAGAACGCTAGCTATAGTGGAGATAGGAAGGATCGCCGCACCAATCCAAGCTGATTATAGTTGTACAATTTAAAACAAACTTCTTACATATTTACGTCATTACATTCTATACATGTATCGATTACCACAGCCAAACAACCGTGTGCACACGCTGCTCTCTTGCTCATATTCCTGACACATAGACAGTATGTGCAACCAGCAGTGCAGGGTTAAATGAAGGTAGTGGGGGCTGAACCAAACTGCGCCATGGCAAATGTTCCGGAGTTCAAATATTAGACATTTTAAATCGTCCATGTACATAGCTTTGTGCAATACGTGACCTAATAGCTTAAAGCTTTCATCTGGTATTACTACGGCCGTGAGAATCCAATTCTTGGAATACTCAAAACTCGTTTCGTCACAAGGTTAATCATTTAAAATAATTACGTTTTCTATGTCAATTAGCATTAGTGCACGTTGAATAGAAAGAATAAAAGAGCTACTTGTGTATCCATGTGAGGAATAATATGAAATGGAGTACCCGTGTGGGATGTGTCGTTTCCAAAGCGTGCAAATCAATCAATTTTGTAATGAGGGTATAAAAAGGGTATAAAAACTGCAAAAGAATTAGGATATTTGATCATGATGACGCCAATCTTGGAATACGGCTCAGCGGTTTGGGACCCACATCAAGTAGGGCTCTTCAATGAGTTGGAAATTGCACAAAGGAAGGCTGCTAGGTTTGTGCTCAACGATTTTAATCCTAGAAGTAGTGTTATTCGAATGATAGAAAAACTAGGGTGGGAATCTCTGGAAGATAGAAGGACGAAATCCAGACTATGCGGTCTTACTATACTTACGCTTATTTATTTATTCGTATCCGAAGTATACATTTTACATTTTTTTAAATGGTACTTAATGTTGAAATATGTGACCATGGTTTGTGTTGGTCACACTGTTAATTATAAACCTGGTCCATAGAGATATGTTTCTCTTTTGTTTTTGGTAATGGTGTGTATAAAAGAAAGTTGTATCACTTTGTTCGTTCTGTTCTGTTCTAGTAAATGTCAAGTACATTAAACGTGTGTTCCATTTCAATTGCCTGTGTGCCTCGCAATCCTTAAGGTTATGGGCCCAGCCACGAATGCACCGTGCGAATATAAAGTGCGTATGATAGACTGCTTGTTATATGAACTGTGAATTCGGCTACGTAGCGAAATTCAACATGTCTGCAACCAGCACCTCGTTACCGGCTATAGATAAGCTGCGAGGTAGTCTAAATTACGTGGATTGGCGATTCGAGATGGAAAACGTCCTAAGACTCGAAGATCTGTGGAGCTGTATAGTTGGCTACCCGGATGGAGATACTACAACATCTGCGAAGAAAGCAAAAGACGAAAGTCGGGCTAGGGCCAGACTTAACCTCATGGTGGATAAATCAATTTTCCCAATCGTCATGCCTTGTAAGACCGCGAAGGAAGTCTGGGAAGCTCTTGAAAAGGCCTACTCAGATATAGGAGTGAATCGGCGGATCGTCATCTTGAAGAAATTGTGCAAAGTTAAATTAAAGCACTACAAGACGATGGAAGAGTATGTTAGTGAGGTTATGGGACTTGCTCAGCAACTTGCGTCTATGAATAAGGCACTGGACGACGAGTTTGTGGCAGCTCTTATGCTGAAAGGTCTACCAGATGAGTTTCAGCCTATGATTATGGCTCTGGAAAGTTCCGGAACAGACCTTACTGCAGACACAGTCCGAATCAAGTTGCTACAAGATACTACTTGGAGTGGGAAAAGTACTTCCAAGCCATCCAAGGATTCTGTTCTGTTTTCACGACAAGCCGAAGAAGAAGCCCTTCTGCTGGAAATGCAAGAAGCCAGGACACTGGAAGCGGGATTGCAGGAAAGAGGAGATGCAGAGCTCAACTCAACAGAAGTCGAAGAAAGACAAGATGATGCTGGCGACCGATGGACAGGCATTAAGTGCAAGGGCCTCTACAGGGGCCTGGTTCGTTGACTCTGGTGCTACTAAGCTTATGAGTTCAAGCAAGACTGCGATGGTGAACTTCACTGCTGGTCCTAATCTGGAGATCAGTACAGCAAACAATCAAAAATTGTATGGCCAAGGATCTGGTAATGTAACTGTTCAATTAGAAAATGGTATTTCACAAACCTTGTCCAATGTAGAATAAGTTCCTGGTTTCACTGCTAATCTTTTATCTGTGTCTGCTGCTACTCAAAAGGGTTATGCTGTGGTATTCACCGACAATACTTGTGAAGTTTATGATAGTGAAAACTTTGTTGCTACAGGTAATGTAGCACTGACTGCGAGTAATGTGGGGGGTGTTTACCAAGTCAATGCTCTCAGTGGTCAAGCTAATATTTGTTCAGAGGACTCAGAATATTTATGGCATAAACGACTGGGCCATCTTAACAACCACAGTATGAAGTTGTTAAGAGATAGTCTCACTCATGGAATTAATTTCTCAGATAATGGTTTTAAAAACTGTTTTTCATGTGCTGAAGGTAAACAAGCTAGACAACCATTTAAGTCAAGTAAGAGTAAAACTGTATGTAAAAATAAGCTAGATCTTATTCATTCAGACTTATGTGGGCCTATGCCAGTTCCATCTTGGAGCAATGCTCGCTATTTCTTGACCTTCATTGATGATCATTCTAGAAAGGTTTTTGTGTATTTCCTTGCTAAGAAAAGTTGTAACGTGTTTTTCGAGGGGTTTTTATGCAACTGGCATAAGTCAGTAGGAAGCCATTCTATATTTATTTACGCGGCAAATTGTTCAGCCAAGAGAATTTTTCATGTTAATTTATTATTATTATTAATTTATTATAATTATTATTAAGATATTTTCGGAGCATTTTATAAAAATTATAAGCATACAGATAGGTTTTCTATGTCTTAGAAAACGCTATCAAGCAAATTATTACGAACGACAATATCATAGAAAATTATCTGATTACGGAATTTTACGGAGTTTTGTCAGTTAGGGTATTTGAGAGACATGACTCACTGGGAATTCAAATACAAGCTGATTCCTGTCGAGAAGTATTACGCAAGGCTGGGTCGCTTCGTCAAGAAAAGGCGAATTGTTGGAACGGAAAACGACTTCTCCCTCTCGCGCGCCGTGTGTAATGAACCAGAGGAGGGGAAGTAGCGGCGTGCTCAGCCAATCAGTGGAGACGACGTAAGCTGGAAGGCGGTACCGTGGTGGGGGGAGCCAACGGGTGAATATATCGTTCGACGCGCCGTGGAACGAGAACTATCTGTGTAGAACTTGCAGAGTTCGGTTGCAAGTGCGTGTCGCTCCGATGTTCAGTGGAGTTAGTAACTATCTATGTAGAACTTGCCGAGTACGGTTGCAAGTGCGTGACGCTCCGATGTTCCGGGGAGTGGAAGACTAACTTTGGTAAAACATAACCAGTGTGGTTATACGAGTGTTTGGGTCCGATGTACGGACCATAGAATTATCTAATCTACCAGAATATCATCAAATTTCGACGGAGATGACGACGTCCAGGAGACTGTGGGAAGCACACAGCATCATCAAGTACGAGGGAAATGCTTTGGCAATTTCCAGTGGTAAGCGCAAATGACGCAGAAATACGCAATCTCTCATTTCTCGTTGTTTTACATTTCATATTTCAGTAACTTCATAGCTTGGAAATAAGAGTAAAATCAATTTATCAAACTCCGTTTTCACGTAATTTTCTATCGGTAATATTAAAATCGCAACGCTCCAATTTAAATTTTATACTTATTATTAATTTTGCTATACTTATTATTATTAATTTTTCTATACTTGTTTTATATAATAAATTCATTTCTTTTACAATGCAATCTTTGCTTTCAGTAGGTAGCATTAGATATAGACCAATTCCTTCTCCTGATACAATTGTTTGTTGGGTTAATGATCAAATCATACCACGATCTGAGTGAATAGAGTCTTGAATGTGTTCTGCCAGAGCTAGACGTTGTTAAATACAAATTTAGATTTCAACATTGCGTTGAGGTCTTGGCGCCCATTAAAAACAACATACCTTAGGCAAAGGTAAACAGTTACATTTCTCACCCAACAGTTAGGGGCAGTCAAACCATTACATTTGGCACCCAACAGTTAGGAGCTAGCAAAACGTTTCATTTGTACGCTCAACGTGTGGAGCAAAGTAATTAACGTTTCATTTGTCGCCGACAACTTGGGGCTGAACACCTAATAACATTTGTGGAAGGAGAAGGGTATATATTTCTGTGCCTGTATTTTGGGGGTTATTTGTCTGTATCAGTGTATATCATTATGGGGGATGAGAAAGAAAGACAGATGAGGTTACGTAGTGGTCATCAACGGGAGAGTGATGATACGAGCAGTATGTCGAGTGATGGTAGTACCGGGGTAGCGGAGGTAAATCCCGATACTGAAACAGGGAGTGTAGGCGGCCAACCAGAATTAAAAACTTTACTTCTCGAGTTCATGTATCAGAACAAAGTTAGTAGTGATGCCTTAAATGCTAAATTAGAACAAAACAGTAGGGAAAATAAAGAAAGTACAGATGCCTTAAATGCTAAATTAGAACAAAACAGTAAGGAAAATAGAGAGAGTACTGAAACTTTAAATGCAAAATTAGAACAGAATAATGCGAAATTAGAACAAAACAGTAGGGAAAATAAAGAAAGTACAGAAGCTTTAAATAAAAAATTAGAACAGAATAATGCAAAATTAGATAAGAACAACAAGGAAATTAGTGTGAAAATGGAGCAGATTAGAGGAGAAATCAGAGGAGTAATGGAAGAGAAGGTTAAAGAGATCATTGCAGATGTAGACAAGAAATTAGGAAAAGTACAGGAGGAGTTGGAAATTAGAATCAGTACACAGGCTGAAAATTTAAAAGAACTAGTGCAACTGGAAACACAGCAGGTCAAAAAGCAATTGGGGGGAGAAATTGACAAAATTCAGGTAGCTACTAAAGAGGTTAAGGAACAGCTGGGGGGTAGAATTGAGAAAGTCCACTCACAAATAGTTGCAGAAGTAAATGATTTAAGAGAGAGTAATAGAGAGAGCATTAGCAAGATTGAGGAGAAACAAGCAAAGCTATATGATAAAGTAGAAGAATCAGAAGGAAACATTAAATTAACAGTAAACAGTATTGAGAGGAAGGCTGAGGAGAAAATCGCAGAATTAGAGTTAAAATTAAAAGCTAGGATCAGGCAAGAAAATAGTCAGAATAGGCCAGTTTTTGTGAATAGCACACACAGGGAGGTAGAACTGGGTAAGTTCAGCAATCGACAGGGGTGCCCAATGGAGTTCATGAACACTATAGAAAATAAATTCGGGGAAAGGTTGGAAAATGGTAGTATTGAGTGGTGCCAGGTAGTTGAAATTTTAGAACAAGTGTTTGTGGGGGAAACGAGGAATTGGTTTGCTGTCTACAGAGACAAGTTTACTGATATCAATGATTTTAAAATGAAATTCTGTGAAAAGTTCTGGAATGAGGTTATTCAGTCGCAGCATCGTGAGGGAGTAGTGTGTGGTAAATATAACCCTAAAGGAAGCTCCACCATGACCGAATACTTTTTAGGGCAGGTATTAGTGTGTAAATATCTGGATGGCTTGAAGAAGGAAAGTGATGTGGTAAGGTTGCTACTTAGGCACTTTCCCTATAGGATCAAGGAGGCTGCTTGTATCCAGAATGTAAAGACAATATCACAAGTAGAAAATTTGTTAAGCACATTTGATTCACTAGGGAGAGGGGGTTATGAGGACAATTTCAATAGGAACCAGGGTAATAATAATAACAGACCTAATGAAGCCAGGCATCAAGAAGTTCAAGGGAACGGTGGCGAAGGGGCCAACGGTCAAAATAGAAATAATAATAATCAGCTAAATCAGAACAGAGGAAATGGCTATGGTAATCAGTATCAAGGGAGGAACAATGATTTCAGGGGAAATCAAGGGAGGAACAATGATTACAGGGGAAATCAAGGGAGAAACAATGATTTCAGGGGAAATCAAGGGAGAAATTATAATGACAATAATTACAACCAGAATAGGGGTCAAGGAAGAGGACAGCCTAGTGGTAGTAATATACAGCCAAACAATGGCAACACAACTCAGAACAACCAGACCAGTGCAGTAGTAACTAGTACTACGGCCAGCTGTAGCGGTTCTTTAAACGCGAACCAGGCTGCGAAGTAAGGTCAGAATCTCAGTCTGTAGCATGCCCTGTCCATACAATTATACAGGAACCCTATGACCTAAATGTAAGAAATGAATTATTACATGAACTAAATGATGAAGGTATTATTCAGGAAGTGGTTAGTAAGAGCCCCATAGTTAAATTTAACGTGTCCGAGGCGTACACAGATGTTTTAATTGATAGTGGTTGTATGAAGAGTTGCATAAGTAGTGCATTTTATGATAAAATGAAAGGAACTGGAGTAAATTTTGAGGAGATGCCAATTAAAAGCACTTTTGTTATCACAGCTGTTGGGAAGAGGTCTAAAGTAATTTCTAAGCAAGTTTTAGTAGACATTAAAATTAATAATCATGTAGAGAAGCAGATTTGCCTTGTAATTCCAAATTTAGTATTCAGTGTTATCTTGGGTTCAGAGTGGCTAAGTAGAGTGTCTGGTAACTTATGTTATGATGTTGGGAGTTTGAAATTTAAATGGGGAGATTCTGAAGTAGAAGTAGCGTTCAATGACCATATTCAGAGGAGTAGTATTGTAGGTGTGATTTGTACTTTAAATGAGATATCGCCAGCCGTAGAGCGGGGTTCTCCATGTTTTGTGGGCAGTGTGATTACGAACGGAAGTCTAGAGGACTCGTTACGTGAGGCTGCATTTCAGGGTAATATAGAGGTGGAACAATGTGTTCGGCTCTATGATGTGTTATTGTGTAATAGGAGAGTTTTTGAGGATCGCATTGGTATGGCCAATTGCTATACACATTCATTGAACGTTATTGATAGGTCAGTATTCACAGGACATAGATATCCTGTACCTTTCGCTTATCAGAGTGCAGTTGAGGCACAAATTAATCAGATGCTTGAAGATGGGATTATTGAGCACTCTAACAGTCCATATGTTAATTCTTTGATCACTGTACCCAAGACCGACGGCACTGTTCGTATTTGTTTAGACGCTCGTTTGGTTAACAGTAGAATTAGTTCAGATCAGCTGAAATCTATGTCAATAGAGGAATTAATGCAAACATTTGAGGGGAAGAAGTATTTCACTTGTGTAGATTTGAGTTCCAGTTTTTGGCAAGTGCCACTTATGTACGAAGATAGACCATTTACAGCTTTTAGTCATAAATATAACCTTTATCAATTTTGTAGAACACCTTATGGGTTAAAGAGTAGTTCAGCAGCTTTAATTAGGGCTTTAAACATCGCATTAGGGGATGACACAGGAGAGTTTGTAACCATTTACATAGATGATATGGTAATTAGTTCACGCAGTTTTGAGGAGCATCTACGTCATTTAGATATAGTTTTTCAGAAGTTAGATCAGGCAGGGTTCACTTTGAAGCTGTCTAAGTCGTCATTCTGTCAGTCAGAAGTGACATTTTTAGGTCATAGAGTGTCGAGTAGAGGTGTAACACCAGAAGAAAGTAGGGTTAATAAGATACTTAACGCAGAGGTGCCACAGAATGTTAAACAGTTAAAAACTTACCTGGGAATTTGCAACTTTTTCAGGAGGTTCGTTCTTAAATACTCTGGGTTGGTAGAACCATTCAGGGAATTGCTTAAAAGTGGGACTCGGTGGAGATGGGAGTCCAAGCATGATCAGGCTTTTAGAGCGCTGAAGGAAGGTTTTGAGAAAGCTGTAGTGCTGAAATATCCGTTAAAAGATAAGGAATATGTGGTTATGACAGATGCTTCACATATAGGCATTGCTGGAGTATTATGTCAGAGAGATGATGAGGGTAATCTGTGCATTGTATCTTTAGCCTCGCGAGGACTGACAGCAGCAGAGAAATGATACACGATTACTGAGTTAGAGCTTTTAGGTATCGTTTTCAGTTTAGGGAAATTTAGAATGTATTTAGTAGGGGGGAAATTTGAGATCCACACAGATCACCATGCATTACTGTATATGAGAACTTGTAAACTCAGTTCTAACAGAGTTAGTAGGTGGATTCTTGCTCAGCAGGAATACGAATTCACAGTAAAATATATTAAAGGTAAAGATAACATTCTTGCAGACATGCTATCGAGGGACACTAATTTATGTAGGGATTATCCTGTGGTTAAAGCAGAGGACGGTATTTTAATATGTGCATGTGTGGACAGTAGCAACAGGGCATCGTTACAGACACTGAGAAATATGCTAGTGGAGCAACGTGATGACGTTAAGTTAAAGGAGCCACTGGCTAGGTTGGAAATAGGTGAAGAAGAGTATGTGAAAGTAGGACGGTTCACGTACAAGATGCAGGATGGGCTTCTTGCAAGGAAATGTAGGAATAATCGGTGGGCAATATGTGTTCCTGCCACTTTGCGGGAGGAGCTAATTTGGTTCATTCATAGGGAATTAGGACACTTTGGTGCTGCCAAAGTCTTCTATGAAATTGGTCGTGACTTCATTTGGAGTAAAATGGGAAGGGATGTTGGGAGGATTTTAGCTAAGTGTGACACCTGTCAAAGGAGTAAATATCCAGTTAAATATTTAGTGGGGGAGAGATCTGCAGTTCTCACCAGTAGTCCCGGCGAACTACTGTGTGTGGATTTATTTGGCCCGATCGTTAAAGGACAGTACGGCTACGAGTACATTTTTATAGTTATTGACGCTTTTAGTAAGTATGTCACGCTATATCCGCTAAGGAAAGCCACGGGACTAGCGTGTAGCCGTCTGATCATTAATAAGTATGTACCTGAGTTTGGCCTTCCTCTCAGGATACTATCTGACAGTGGACCACAGTTTACTGCAAAGAAATGGAGAACCAGTATGCAGGAAGCTGGTATAACACACGTTCATTCCTCTGTAAGGTACCCTCAGGGTAATTCTGCAGAGCGTCCATTAAGGGAAGTGGCTCGTCTTTTTCGGACTCTAGTGCATGACAAGCATGCGGCCTGGGTTGGACATCTTCCCAAGGTCGAGACTTGGCTGAATTCTGTCCAGCATGAGAGCACGAAATTGACGCCATACGAAGTTCACTTCGGAAAAAGACCACAAAATGAACTAGCGAGGGTGTTGGGATTAAATGAGGGTAAGCAACCGGGGATGGATTACATTGTCCAGTTGGCGAAACAGAATTTATCTAAGTCAGCACAAAAGAGAATTCGCCAACAAAAAGAAACTAAATTTGACCTATTCGAGCCGGGAGACAGAGTCTTACTTAGAGTGCCGAAACAGTCAAATAAGCTAGAGAAAGTCATGTCCAAGTTCTTTTATCTCTACGAGGGCCCATTTATAGTTTCCAAACGTATTGGGAAAACAGCATATGTGCTGGAGAATAGTGAGGGAAACAGATTATACGGGACGTATAATATACATAGTCTCCGAAAGTATGTGTCATAAAGTGAGGATGTTTAGCTGGCGAGCCAGCCTATCAAATGAGTAAGTGTGGTATTTGGTGCGTGGGAAGATCTGGTCTTCAAGGCAGGCGTATCAGAAGTCACACAGGGGGGTAGTATGTAAGTAAATGAGAGTTTTTGAGGTACAGGGAAATATGACGGGATTGTCGGATGCTCTTGAGTACTAAAATGTCTCGATACACCAAGGCCAGAATTTGGTAGCGCTGGTGAATTCCCATTTGCCTCCAAGAGATGGGTGAGCGCTTGTACATGGTATTTTTGCTTAAGGCGTCCACGAGGCAAAAGATGGGCCATCAGAATGCGAGACAGTCTTTCATGAAACTCATACATATCAGCACACGTGATTTCTGTTTACGGCCTCGCCATGTAAGATTTGTAAGTGTGTAATTTAAGATAATTTGTACAATGGTATTATTTGTGTGAGGAGAAATGGTCTGTGTTGAGAACTAGTACTAAGTAGAATATGGTCTACGGGAACTTAACAAGACAGGGCGATTACGGCACAGAAATATTTGGTGTTATATGTAATGCACATTTACTGTTTTTTTTTTCAGAAGTCAATATTAATTTAATCATCTTTAAAGAGAGATTAAGTATTATGGTCACGAGGCGCTGCCACAATAGTGTGATCGTGTGCTCAGTGAGAAATGGGATTAATTTCACAATAAGGAAGGGACCTCCAGTGAAATTAGGAAGTTCTATGGTGATATAAATATATTAGAACACCTTCAATGCGTGTGATATAACATCATAAATACATAGTGCTCACACATTAATTATGTCTATTTCTCCAACATAGAGGAATTTGAGAGGCGGAAATATCCGTGGAACACTATTTTATATGAGAAACATTGGACTGGTTGCAAAGTGCAATCCATAGTGACAACAAGCTTTGACGCAAAGTGCGTGAAGAAAAATTATGAGTGTATATATATCTGTGATTTAGGGTGATTTCATTTATGTAATATGTATTTTGGATGGGGTTTATTAACGTGTCTGGGATAATCGGATAATGGACCGTCGTCACGGTAAATCATCCGATGATCCGAGGCGAATATGTAACGTGTTTTTCGAGGGGTTTTTATGCAACTGGCATAAGTCAGTAGGAAGCCATTCTATATTTATTTACGCGGCAAATTGTTCAGCCAAGAGAATTTTTCATGGTAATTTATTATTATTATTAATTTATTATAATTATTATTAAGATATTTTCGGAGCATTTTATAAAAATTATAAGCATAGAGATAGGTTTTCTATGTCTTAGAAAACGCTATCAAGCAAATTATTACGAACGACAATATCATAGAAAATTATCTGATTACGGAATTTTACGGAGTTTTGTCAGTTAGGGTATTTGAGAGACATGACTCACTGGGAATTCAAATACAAGCTGATTCCTGTCGAGAAGTATTACGCAAGGCTGGGTCGCTTCGTCAAGAAAAGGCGAATTGTTGGAACGGAAAACGACTTCTCCCTCTCGCGCGCCGTGTGTAATGAACCAGAGGAGGGGAAGTAGCGGCGTGCTCAGCCAATCAGTGGAGACGACGTAAGCTGGAAGGCGGTACCGTGGTGGGGGGAGCCAACGGGTGAATATATCGTTCGACGCGCCGTGGAACGAGAACTATCTGTGTAGAACTTGCCGAGTTCGGTTGCAAGTGCGTGTCGCTCCGATGTTCAGTGGAGTTAGTAACTATCTATGTAGAACTTGCCGAGTACGGTTGCAAGTGCGTGTCGCTCCGATGTTCCGTGGAGTGGAAGACTAACTTTGGTAAAACATAACCAGTGTGGTTATGCGGGTGTTTGGGTCCGATGTACGGACCATAGAATTATCTAATCTACCAGAATATCATCAAATTTCGACGGAGATGACGACGTCCAGGAGACTGTGGGAAGCACACAGCATCATCAAGTACGAGGGAAATGCTTTGGCAATTTCCAGTGGTAAGCGCAAATGACGCAGAAATACGCAATCTCTCATTTCTCGTTGTTTTACATTTCATATTTCAGTAACTTCATAGCTTGGGAATAAGAGTAAAATCAATTTATCAAACTCCGTTTTCACGTAATTTTCTATCGGTAATATTAAAATCGCAACGCTCCAATTTAAATTTTATACTTATTATTAATTTTGCTATACTTATTATTATTAATTTTGCTATACTTGTTTTATATAATAAATTCATTTCTTTTACAATGCAATCTTTGCTTTCAGTAGGTAGCATTAGATATAGACCAATTCCTTCTCCTGATACAATTGTTTGTTGGGTTAATGATCAAATCATACCACGATCTGAGTGAATAGAGTCTTGAATGTGTTCTTCCAGAGCTAGACGTTGTTAAATACAAATTTAGATTTCAACATTGCGTTGAGGTCTTGGCGTCCATTAAAACAACATAGTTTAGGCAAAGGTAAACAGTTACATTTCTCACCCAACAGTTAGGGGCAGTCAAACCATTACATTTGGCACCCAACAGTTAGGAGCTAGCAAAACGTTACAAAGTGATGTTTTGGATTGCTTTATTGATTTCAAGGCACAGGTCGAGAATCAGTGTGAAAGATCTATTAAGGTCCTACGCACTGATAATGGTGGTGAATTTTGTAGCAAAGCTTTTGAGAGGCTACTTAAATCAGAAGATATTCAGCATCAAACTACAACTAGCTATTCTCCACGGCAGAATGGTGTAGCTGAACGCATGAATAGAACATTGCTTGATAAATGTAGAGCCATGATGAGCGAGTCTAAAGTAACGCATGTGGGCTGAAGCAATAAATACAGCAGCCTATCTTGTAAACAGGTCCCCAACCAGAAAAATTCCAGGTCAAGTTCCAGAGGAGATCTGGACTGGTAACAAGGTCAATATGGAGCATCTAAGAATTTTTGGTTGTGTAGCACAAGTTCATGTCCCTGATCAAAGGAGAAACAAGTTGGATCCTAAAAGTGAAAAACACATTTTCTGTGGTTATTGTGAGGACAGTAAAGCCTATAGATTCATGCATCCTGTTACTCATCAACTTGTTAAGTCCAGGGATGCACAGTTCTTTGAAGATGTGTTCCAGGAGGTGTCTGATGTATCTCCAGGTAATGTTGGTCCATCCTTGCAGATTAATGAGCCTGCAATGTTGCAGATCTCAGTTCCCACTGCCAGTGAGGCAGAACCCGACAACTCAGGGGATGGGGCAGAGTGCATTTCGGAACTTGAAAGCGTATCGCCCATTAGCAGTGCTGGTGTGGCTGAGACTGTTGACTCAGCTGATTTAAGCTATGTCCCTAGTTGAACAGATTCAGACTGCAGTGATTCTGTGGGCTCTGCCACCATCGTCAATGAGCCAATGGAGGGGGATGCCGAAGGTAATCAAAGGTATCCTAGGCGCCAACAAAAGCCTGTAGACATGTCAGACTATGTGACATACTTGACTCTCACTGATGACTCTGAACCTAGTACAGTTAAGGAGGCACTGTCCATGCCTGATAGGGTTAAGTGGGAGCAGGCTATGAAAAGAGAAATGGAGATACTTCAGTTAAATGGCACATGGGATCTAGTTGATAAACCCCAGGGCAAGAATGTCGTCAGTAGTAAGTGGGTTTTCAAAGTAAAAAGAGACTCTAATGGTAACATTCAAAGGTATAAAGCCAGACTTGTGGCCAGGGGCTTCACCCAAAGGTACGGAGTAGATTTTACAGAAACTTTCTCTCCTGTTGTTCGACACAGCACGTTAAGGATGCTGCTTGCCTTGGCTGTCCAAACAGATCTGAAGGTGGTACATTGGGATGCTGAATCTGCTTTCCTCAATGGAAAGTTAGATGAAGAGATCTACATGTATCAGCCAGAAAGTTTTGTCAAGAGAGGTTCAGAGCATAAAGTTTGCAAGTTAAAAAACTTTATTTATGGCTTAAAACAATCTTCTCGTTTGTGGAATGAGCGAGCTCACTCTGTTCTTGTCAAATTGGGTTACAAAAATTGTGCTGATGAACCCTGTGTGTACTTTAAGAAACAAGCCCAAGGTATGGTAATTATTGCATTATATGTGGATGATTTCATTGTGGCTTATAATGATGAGTCTGAGATCAAGTCGTTGAAGATCTGTATTGATAAAGAATTTAAGGTACGAGATCTTGGACCAATTTCTTATATTTTAGGTATTAAAGTAAGGCAAGATAAGAAGAATGATACAATGTATCTTAGCCAAGAGCAGTACATCAGTGAGATTGCAAAGAAGTATGGTATGCACGATGCACGTCCCATTGGTACTCCCTTTGAAACCAAACCAAATATTGGTGTTTCTGATACAGAAACTAGTGATCTTCCTTATAGAGAACTCATAGGTTCGCTCATGTATTTAAGTGTTTGCACGCGTCCAGATATAAGCTATGCGATATCATATCTCAGTCAATTTAATCATTGTTACAATGAATCTCACTGGTCTGCTGCAAAGCGAGTGCTGCGTTATTTAAATTGCACAAAAGACTTGTCACTTAAGTATGTCAGGAATGGAGGTCAATTCATGGGATTTGTTGATGCTGACTGGGCTAATGATAGCAATGACCGAAAATCATACAGTGGTTTTGTGTTCAAAATGGCAGGTGGTGCTGTATCATGGGGGGCTCAAAAGCAAAAATGCATTTCCTTATCATCTACTGAAGCAGAATATGTTGCACTGAGTGAAGGTGTAAGAGAAGCTGTTTGGTTGAAACGTGTTTTGTCTAACTTTATAGATCTCAAGTCACCCATCATATTATTGAGTGATAGTCAATCAGCTCAAAAACTGGCAAAAAAAATCCAGTCCACCACAATAGGACCAAACATATTGACACTAAATATCACTATGTTAGAGATGCTTTGGATTCTAAAGTCATATGCACCAAATATGAGGAGACTTCAAAAATGTGTGCAGTCATCCTAGCAAAGCCTCTTCCTAAGCCTAAGCATATTTATTTTTGTAAAGACTTGGGTCTTAAATCATGTCCTCTACTCCCACAGGTTTAAGGAGGTCTGTTGAAATATGTGACCATGGTTTGTGTTGGTCACACTGTTAATTATAAACCTGGTCCATAGAGATATGTTTCTCTTTTGTTTTTGGTAATGGTGTGTATTGTAACGTAATCTTGATTACGGTACAAATTATTATTATTATTATTTTTAAAGTCATTGTGTAATTATTATTATTATTATTATTATTATTGACATATCAAAGTTATATCGTTTTATTCACCCATTAATATCAAGGGAGGGGCCATACCATATTCACGTCATTACCATAATCATATATAATATTGTCAAGTGCTTAGATTAAGAAACAGGGTTTTTATAGAGGTCTAGGGCTGTTTTATTAGTTAAATTGTAAAGACAGGACGGGCATGGTTGGAAGAAGTTACGGACGGTGAAGCAACACATTGCAAGAAAATGTATTTGTGGAACGAAGCCACGCTGACTGGAGACAAGGGCTTGGAGAAAGATTTGGGCGGAATATATATATGCGCAACGAGAGGAATAGCGGGTTCTGAGTGGAATATTTGAAGTACGCGGGCCTGTATTCCCGCTCGGAGAAGTTTCAGCGTCGCTTGAGGACTAAGAAATGCTTTGCTATAATTGGTCTGATGGGTCGCGGGCAAATTTATGCCGCGAAACATCGGGACCATTCAGAGTGTATAAAAGCCAAGCGCGACTTCAGCACTGGCTATTCTATAGATTCTATTCTGTCATTCACTTATTCGATCACGCACTCACTCACTGACTTTGTGAGTCGTAGACTCTGTCAGTCCCTCAGTAAGATGGGACTTAGTGAATTCAATTAGCCTGGTTTGTTCAAATTTGCTTACCATGGTGATCAAACTCAGAAACAAGCAGCAACAACAACAACAACAACAACAACCACAACAACTAGACGAAGTACAGTTAGCAAAGTGAAAACATATGTTTTCAAAGGTCAATAAACGCGTGTTGGCGTAAGATCTCAAATTAGCCTACAAGCAGACCAACGAGATGGACTTTGAACCACAAGGCACCAGGTATGTGGACCGAGTTATTATCAACACAGAAGATCAGCGCTAGCGAGAAGACAGTCAATATTGCCTAGCAATTAGGGAATATTAATGCACATATTGTACACAGCTCGAAACCTCAGATCAAATGTTATTAATAATTTTGTTGTAAATAAACCAGTATTAGTTAAAATGTCTTGTTCATTGGGAGTTGAATATATAGGATAGTTGGAATGCAAAGAGTATCTCATAGAGCAAGTTTATTGCCCTACGCTCCGATGATAGATCTTGGCTCAAGGAAGGGAGCGGCCGTGGCTAAATAAAATTGTAATGTGTTATCTCTACGATAACTGGCGCCCAGTAAATCTAAATTAATAAAGTGTATGTCGTCTGTCTAGACAGGCCAATGCTAAATAAGAACGATGAGGTGGTTTTAAGGAGTCTTGAGTGTAATATCTGTAGAAACGTTTTAAATGATCGCCCAACTTGTAGAGCGATATCCAACGACAAAGGTAGCCGTTACAGTATAAAAGAATGTTGTATCACTTTGTTCGTTCAGTTCTGTTCTAGTAAATGTCAAGTACATTAAACGTGTGTTCCATTTCAATTGCCTGTGTGCCTCGTAATCCTTTACTTAATAACACACATATCATAGTGTCTGTCCAAAATGTTGCCAAGTCACGGGTATTAGGTGTCGGAGCCATCAAGTCCTCCATTGGGCAACTTGAAGGACACTTACTGCAATTCATGAAAATATTGACTGTGGGTTAGACTTCACCACAATCACATAGCCTGGATGTGCCAGGTAAACCACACTTTATCATATTGATTCTTGATCTACCAACACCAGTGCGAAGCCTGTTCAATGACTTCCACGTGTTCACCAGTGTTCCTCATGTCCTGGAGGGAGATGTTCAATTGGTAGCATCCAGCCATCAAGTTGATATTTCTAGATCTCCATAATCTTAACCTTGCGGACTTAGCAGATTCATGTAGATCTTCTGTTGTACTCAGGAAACTCCTCCTAGACCCCAGTCGACGATGGGCAGGTTCATATCCGTACAATGGGTGTGCGCATGAGGTAATTGCTTTGGTTTTCACAGCCTCTCACCAAGGTGGACTGGTTTCGATTCTCGGTCAATGCATGTGAGATTTTCGAAGTGAAATGCCATGTCCTGTGGTTCGGATTCCACGTAAAAAGGAGGTCCCGTAGCTCTTGATCGCATGATTAACGGTCACCTAAAACTAAACGCTTCCTTCCTTGTTTTTTCTCAGTCATGTCTCTTCTAATATCTGGTGGGGAGATTCCAGCCAAACAGTAGATTGTATCTCGTGGTGTTGGTTTCAAACTGCCAGTGATAAGTCGGCATGTTTCATTTAGGGAAGTATCAACTTGTTTAGCTTGACTGGATCTGTACCAAACAGGACAAGCGTACTCTGCAGCTGGGTAACACAGAACCAGGGCTGTAGTTCTCATCGTCTTTGGCTGTGTACCCCAATTGGTTCCAGACAGTTTGCGAAGGATGTTGTTTCTAGCTGACACTTTCTGCTTGACGTTTATGCAATGCTGTTTATAGGCGAGAGCACGATCCAATGTTACACCTAAATATTTAGGTGTTGGGCAATGGTCTAGTTGAGTGTCTTCCCATGGTATCTGTAATTTCCTTGAAGCCTGTCTGTCCTTTAGATGGAAGGCACATACCTGAGTTTTAGATGGATTAGGCTTCAATTGGTTTTCTTTGTAGTAGTATGATCGTTCAGAAAGAGCCTCTGATAGCCTACCTTCTATAGTTTCAAAGCTGTTTGCTTGAGTAGCAGTAGCTCGATCATCCGCGTATATGAAGCTTTTGGTATCAACTGGAAGAGGTTGGTGGGTAGTTTATTGGCTGAGGAATAACCCACCCACCAAGGGAAGATGATTAAGAAAAGGAAGTAGATTTTGGATTGGAGAAAAAGGATAGAAAAATAGGAGGAGAGTCCCACAAAAGTTATGAATTTGACTTTCAATACATTTAGAAGCGGTTGCAACTGCAAATTAACTCTCTGATAGCTAAAGTAGGTGCGAGCGTGGTCGAAGCTGACGGGAACCGCAGCTAAGACTTGGGCAGTTTGCCAGAGAAAGGCTTTAGTGTATTTCCTCCCAAGCACGAATAAGACTACTATAGGGAAGGGTGATAGTCTGGCAAGACAAATAGTAAAAGCTTTATTGAGTATGAACGAGGGCATAAACCTAGGAAGAGCTAGGAAAGCCAGGATCTTGCCTAACTGTAGTATCAGAGAAATGATGAATCCAAAAACAAATATTTAATTTATTTAACAATTCAAAGAAGTTTGAGGAAATTAACAAGCATGTAATATAATTTTGACAAACATAGTTCATTTAAATTGTTTAACAAATGGGGTCGCAGACCTCTCAACATTAAACGTTTGCTCCAGGCAATTGACATTTTACAAGGTTTCAAACCTTACATGTTTCTAAAATCTGTATAAGATTTAAACAAATAAACAATGAAGTAGGCCTAATTAAAGTTTGAACGTGAATTGGTGTACAAAGAGTGTGCCTTAAGAAATTCTTGAGAGAATGTTCTAGAGAAAGTGACAACTTCGAAAATAACAATAATAAAAACATGAAAAATAAGATAGAAGTTCCTACAACTTCTTATATTTATACAGAATTAATGTTGGTGGTTAGTAGAAGGTTGAGGAAAGATCATTGGGATATAGGATCAATGTTCATGGCCGTATTTAATATAAACGGACGATCGCGACGCGGTAGAAAAGTGGAACAAGCACTGATTATCACTATAGTCTGTAAAGATTGATGCAAAGTTCACTGTAGAAACTCGAAAGTTCATGAGAAAGAAAGTTTTTACAATGCTGAAAAGAACTGGTTGCACTAGGTAGGCGAGAGTCTATTGCTGGAGAAAATGGTGGATTACAGTTAAATGCACCATAGAACATCCCAACGGTGGACGAAAGTTAGCTATTGCAGTAATTTAAGGAAGATTCCTCATTTTAACTAGTATTTTCACAAGTGAGTGAAAAATACCTGACGGCAAGCCTCGCAGATAGAGTACCAGATCTGGAAAGTTCCAGAACGATCTTTATAGAAGAAAGAAGTCAAAGTTAATCCAGCGGATGAACTAGCTTTATAATTATAGACAGCGGGTATTAGGTAATATCCCACGTAGTGAGAGGATTTCTCATTTAAATAGCTTAAGCAAAGCTCTTTTTTAGTAAAGTTGGCTTATACAAGCAAAAGCTCAACATGGCAAATCCCACGAAGAATGATTTTTGCCCCAAAGTAAATAATTTCACACTGTCTATAAAAATATCATTAAAAGCACGTGGAAGTTAAAACCATGAAGATGAGGTTAAAACTTTTAAAATGGTACTTATCTTGATTTCATGTTGAAGGCGAAGTTTCCCTGGATGACAACTACCTTGCCAACATGGCGTAGAAGAGTGTGTGCCTCTTGGTTTGAGGAGGCTAGCTCGAGAGGAGCTTTAACTGATCGAGTCAACTGCCGACTGAGAAGTGAGACCTGCTCAACGGAGCACGGAGGGTCCAAGGAAGGGGAAAAGAGTGGGGGGTAGGAGACAAAAGGAGAACATATAAGCATTGCCAATGTTACAACAAAAAAATGATCTTCTCTTGCTGAGCTGGTCTTCAAAGAGTTGATAACAGATGATACTAGCGCAGCATGGTGAGTAAAGAAGTAGACGTAGTCCTCTTGCTCAAGGAGAAAATAGCTGGCGATGGTAACAGGATCTGGTGGCCAAATGGATAAGTAAGTCCTCTAGCACCAGGAAGAATTGAGGAGCTTCAGAGATTCGCTGCGAGATGACGCTAGGTGGGTCACAGAAGTTATATATCTAGAACAGACTTATGAAGACATAAGAGATTTGAACCCCTAAGAGAAAACAGAAGATCACTGTTGGTGTTTGACAAAGAGGAAGGAAAGAACATGCAAAAGCATTGAAAATTGTAATCTCTGGTACCGTGTATTCCAAGAATGCACCAGTTGGTCATTCGCAGGGCTTCCGAGATGGAGGGGCAAATGCATAGGGGCACGTTGGTTTCAGATTATTGTAACTACTTTTGTATTATGTAAAATGGTGTCTATAACTTATAGCCTGTCCAAGGCTTTTCCGAGTAAGGATGTCGATTTGTCCACAGCTCTGCAGAAGATATCTCATGTTACCATCTTTTAATAGTGTCAAGAGAAATGAGGCACTTCAGAGGCAAATAAGACAGTGCGAAAGTATTGGCAGAAACCATTCATTTGGTAAAAGAAAAGTTCCTCGAATCTGATAATTACAAACAAAACAAAAGTTTTAAGTTAATCCACCTTATTCTATCCAAGAAAAATATTAAATTCTATATATGACTGTGAGTTAGGAATAGTCTACAAAGTTACTACAATTTAGTGTTGAATCTGCTATCAAACTAAAGCGGAGTTTTAACATGCTCTTTCTTTCATTACGTACTGGTAATTAAAGTGAAAACTTACAGAATTGCAAAATATTCCCCTATTCATGTTAAGTGTATTAAAAGTCCCAAATTGTTTTGTGCAGTTTGCAAAATATATTCATTAAGTACTAAAATGTTTTCCACGAAATAAGATTTGGAAATTAGCAGAAGAATACAACTCGGGAGTGCTTTCTACCAACAGGTACGGGGACTAGTATGGAACAAGGATATACCAATTAAGGCTAAAGAAGTTATGTACAAAGTATATTATGTTCCTATAATGACATATGCAGCGGAAACTTGGACAATGACTAAGAGGGATGAGAGCAGCGTACAAGCAGCTGAGATGAGATTCCTGAGAAGTATGGTCCAGAAAACGAGGAGGGGCAGAGTGAGAAATGAAGATATACGGAAAGAACTGGGAGTACAGAAACTAAATGACAAACTTGAGCAAAACAGATTGAGATGGTTTGGACATGTCAAACGGATGAATGAAGTAAGGCTATCAAGACGAGCACTGGAACGACGGATGACAGGGAAGAGAGGACGAGGAAGACCAAGAATGCGTTGGATGGACTCTGTGAAGTATAGTATTAGAAAACGGAACATGGATTGAAACCCTGTGTCGGAGGAGGTATGGTGGAACGACAGAGCAAAGTGGAGAGGAACCATATTTGGCCCCACCCAGTGTCAACTGGAAAAGGGGAAATGAAGATGATGAAGATGATATTTTTTTCATTATGACTGTGCATCAGATGCTTATCTCAAAATGGCATTGTATTTCCGGAATAGCTAGTAGTGGATAGCAATAATGAAAAGTATTTCCAGAGGGGCCCGAGAGAAAAATTGCGTAGGGGCCCTTAAATTCTCTCGGCGGCCCTGGTCATTCGTATAGATATTGAAGAGCATTGTGGCAAGCTCCATCGACTATTCGGATCTTGAAATTCGACAAAGAACCTATGATTTTGCATATCGGCCAGCATGCGGAACGTCTGGGAAATCCCACGTACCTGAGCAGCGCAGTTCATCCGCACAAGGGCGTACAAATTATGGGAAATATTCCTTCATTAATCGTATATAACCCCTGGCACTACAACCCATGAAGGGCCTAAGCCTGTCAAGCGACCGCTGCCCAGCCATTTGGCCTGCGTGGTGAGCGCATCGGGTCCCCTCAGCCGTTAATCTTGGTTTTCGTGACCGGGGCGCTGCCTCACTGTCAAACAGCTACTCAGTTGTCATCACGAGGCTGAGTGTACCCCGACAGCCCTCACGTCAGTTTCTAAAATCTCTGATGGAGCCTGGAATCGAACCCGGGGCCTCTAGGTGAAAGGCAGGCACGCTACCCCGGTACCACGTGGCCGGCCCTTCATTATTGATAATTGGAACTCATTACCTGCCACAGTCTTAGAGCCTTTCCCCAAACATGTTTGAGAGAAGACTGAAATGTTGTGTAAATACTACAATGTAATTAGGGAGCTGCGTGGCGCTGTCGGTACAGGCGCTGAACTTCTAACTGAAAGGGAGTGGGTTCGTTCCCCAACCAGGTAGTGGATTTTAGAAACAAAACTACCACTTTCGGAAACGCAAATAGCCCTGGGGTTCACTCAGCCTACACCAGAAATGAGTACCAGGGTAATTCCTGGAGTAAAGACGGCCGGGCGTGAAGCTGACAACTCCATCCCATCTAGTGCAGATGTCACAAAAAGTGGAAGCCTCTACCTTCCACTACTTCCAGGGCCTCCATGGCCTGTACGGAGTTGGCTTTGCTTTTACTACAATGTAATTAAGTTACTATGTTTAAAACGTGACTTGTGTACATTCATCATCATCATCTTCATTTCTCCTTTTCCAGTTGACACTGGGTGTTGGCAAATATGGTTCCTCTCCACTTTGTTCTGTCGTTCCACCATTCCTCTTCCGACACAGTGTTCCAATCCATTACGTGTGTTTAATCTTACTGTCGTTAATTTTATGTAGCGTAGAATTAGCAAATAAAGTAAATGAATGAATACACGACATACAGGTTCAATACAGGACTTCATTTACCGGCAGGCCCGACGAGAGGGGGGGGGGGGGGGGGGGGTCAGGCAGGGCTGGTGCCCCGGGGCCCGGCGTCCTAGGAGGATGGGCCCGATCGGGCATTGATTTATTATTGCCTTTATGTGACTTGAATTTGCTACTGGCAATCATTTAGTGAATGCAATGAACTGTCTGTGAACAATGTTACAAGGATTGGGAAACTTACTATGTCAAGTGGACAATATTTTCCTCTACAAAGCGCTTGTGGGAAGAACAACTGTTTCAAAGTGGTCAACTTAGGCGATGGGGCTTCGCTATGTATTGTTCTCAGAATATACCTGAAGTTAATTAGTTGTTGTTGTTGTTGTTTTAAGGGGAGGAACTACGAGGTCATCTGCCCCTCTTAACACAGATTAAAGAATACAAATTTCGAATTGAATTAAAAATTTTGAGGTGGACACCTAAATTGAAAAAAATAAAATAAAACAAAAACAAAAAAAATTAAAAATTATAAAAATAAACAAAAATTACGGAAAAACAAAAAATTATCATTCAAAAACGAGCAAGTCGTTGAGTTAATGTACACTGGAAAATTTAGATTGAATATACCTGTAGACAGAGAGAGCATTCCATTATTCTAAATTTAGCTTATTCGGCTTATGCACCAATCGTTGAAATAACTTTCTCATCCCTTCACTTATTTCGCCATGGCCAAGGCCCTGGTGTGTTTGGTCAGCTAGCTCAAAAGTTTCAAGATTGGTGCGTTACGTCGAGCTTAGATATTTGGAGGTGATGGTGTCTGAAATGAATATATTGTCTAACTAGACGTATCGTATGCCGTGCAAGCAGGTAAGTAAAATACATTTTAAAGTAGCGTCCACACAGTAATTCACTTTAAGGGGCAGAACAGCGAGGTCATCGTTCCCTAGTAATTCATTTTCGCACTATGTGAAAAGTTATCATTGCTGGCTAAATATCTTGCGAAAGGGTGGGATGATTCTGCTATCAAACGTAGATAGAAGAAATGCATGCGAAATTGTTCATTTTCTCGTAAACTGAATTGAGAAAACAATGCTAACATTTGAATTATCTGTACGCTTAGATGCATTATAATTATTATTATAACTGGTTCATTCAATACGATCAACAATCCTTGGTACTTGGGTTCATGCGCAAATCATTTCTCATTAAGGGATTTATTGAAAACCTATATTACTAATGGTACTAGAGTTCGGAATTGTATCCAAAGACTGAAACTAAGTTAACATTCCAGTATTTTTCTGGACTGAGTGTTTAATTAACCAGGAGAAAAAGGACAATATTAAGCTAGGACACTGAACCACTCAACTTTGTTTTCCAATTCCTCTCATGGAACGTGAGTGGTAGGGGCAGATGATCTACCGTAGCTGTTCCGCCTCATAAAACAACAATAAGTAACGTCAGTGGTAGGGGCAGATGGCCTAGCTGTTCCGCCCCTTAAAACAACAATAAGTAACGCCAGTGGTGGGCATGGCGATGGAGAAATTAATATATCGCATGTAGGCAACCGCGCAGACTTTTCTAAGACCAAATATTGAACTCTGCTTAATTTAGAAGAAAATTAAGATGAAGTATTGTCGAATATTAATATAAATAAAATTTTGTTTTGAGCTGGTGCAGTGACTGTTATTATTATTGGAAATTTCTACGCCGTTTATTCCAAAGAGCAACATCGATCTGCAAAGCACTTATTTTTCAGGACGCGAAGAGATATTCTCCCTTGAAAATCAAGCCCTTTCACGATACGCTTTAACGTCTCAGTACCGTTAAACATAAAATGAGTTGCTCCCTTTATCTATGACTTGGAAATGACTCCGGGTCCTGACGAAGTCGCGGCAGGAATGCAGGATTCGGTTTACCGACTGCGGTGTCATTCGTAGTCTTAATCAACAGTTTAAAATAGGCCTATTTGTCGTTACAGTTGTTAATTCATTTAGGGGCTTGCGACATTTAACCCGTGTACTTCGTAGCTAGTAGGTCTAGTATCCCTGGCGGGAAATGAACCATTGCCGCTCAGTTGGGAATTATTTGCATCAACTAGTTCTGTAGATAGCCTTATAATTCAGTATTTGCTGACGCTTTAATTTTCCGGTTTATTTCTGAAGGCCTCCACATTATTCAATTAAGTTGACTGTAAAGCAGAAGTTTTCACAAATATTAATGAAGTAAATTATCAGATTCTCAAACAGCGAACAAAATAGAAAACCAACAAACCTGCGAATTGTGTAGACTGAAGGGGAGGCTAGTGGTTGTAGTATAATTAGAGAGGTGTATTGGCAACATTGTTGTAACTATTAGTGTTGGAGAGTAGAAACTTACCTCTTAAAACCACCCACTGCTGGACGTAAAGCAGGGTATACACAGTGCTGTGCTATGGCCTCTGTGACATGATCAATCGCATGCCGTATTCTTAGTTGCTGGCTGGGAAAAGTGGGAATGCGTTGCTCTTCGCGACTATTACTATAATTATTAGGGTTAAGAGTAGGGTAGGTATCCCTGGACTTGAAATGAAGTACTAACCCGGCATTTGTCTGGAGGGAGTGTGAAAACCCACACTCAGCATAGCCGCTATCAGCACCGGGATTCAAACCTCGGATCTGTAGACTTGCTGTAGACCCCCATCACGGTCATTGGTCACATTCTTCAGCAATAGTTTCAGATCCTCCTAATATTCCTGCATCCTCTGTCAAAGGCCCTACAATTCTTTCATCAATAGGAATTTCTTCACCATACTTCTTTTTGAGCTCATCACCTATACTAACCCCTTCGTGGACATGACTGACGAGTGAAAGATCACCTTCATGTAGAACAGTAAGTTCAAAAATCTTGGAGCCATCCCCAAATATATTGAAGAATTCATTCTCCAAAGCCTGATGCCATTCAGTCCAGAATTCTGGTAAGACTAAACTCAGGTGTTTAGCTAAAGGAGGAATGGTAGCCAACTCTGAAGGAAGACTACGTAATTCAGAGCAAAGACTTGCATTTCCATAGTCTATGAATAGCACCTCGGTATCTTATTCACTGCAACTAATAACACGGGCACGATACCAGTTTATATTGGGCAGCACACTGCAGTCCAACAAGACGAGGGAAATGCGGATAAAAAGTCTCAGCCAAAGCAAGCTGCGCAGCCATTTCATCGAGTTCACTTTGAAGGGATTCTTTCTGAATCCGAAAGTCTGTCAGTGAATTTATGTGACTTATAACAACTCTCTTGCCTTTCATGGATGTGGAACATGTTTCCTTGTTAAGTCACATTACTAGGAAGCATAAAATAACCGAAGGTGCACGACTCACCCTTTGGAGGGGGTAACTTTTCACAGGCTATTTGACACAAAAGCCAGTGTTTACTATTTCATATTTGAATCCCAAAGTATTTGGGTGCTGCCTATTTGTAAGAGCCTAGTAATGTGACTCAACAAGGAAACATGTTCCAAATCCAATTCCCGCCTCTCTAGTCATTAGGGAAATTTATTTGTCACAAATTAGAACGTCTAGTAACCATGTCATAGAAATGTAAGTTTCTAAACAACTTAACAATGTAAAGTGCACTTATAGCTGCAGTTAATATCCAAAGGAGTGAAATAGAAAAACACAAATACGGGCTTTTACTCGTACTGCTCACAGCGTCTTGTAATAACAGGCATTTTACTCAAAATTTCCAAAACCAGCTACCTGCAGTCACTAGTGTAAATATAGTCTATTTACGTGACATTTCTGTTAATGATGCCTTAGGCTATTGTAAAAACAAAGTTTGGTACCTTTCTACAACTAACACTTCAGCAGCATTGTTTTCTTTTTGTTTCCTACAAACATAAAATTAAACGTTTGACACACGATTAATTTATTTTATAATGTATTCAGACAATTCAATGAAGCTATGAAAGTATCTTCTTACTTCAAATGTGTGTTATCTTTCCGATGAAAAGTTCCAGGCATGTGTCAAGTTACCCCCTGTGAGGTTGTATAGCCAAACGCCATGATAAGTGCATGTCTGTGTAAAGTAACCCCAATGGTGGGGTAACTTTACACACGTGTTCATTTATTTTGAAATGTGTCTTAGAGATAGTTTCCACTCACGGTGACGTTATGTTCTTTTGTAAGTACCCTTAAGGAATACATAAACATGCCTCTATCAATTTAACAACATATCACAATAAATACAATTTAAAAATACACATGAAAAGTGTGTTAAGTACGGTACTTTCAACATTATCTTTTTTAACATCTTCTGTAATAAAAAACAACAACAAAATAACATCATAAATAGATAATACATACACATATGTAAAACTCTATAACTATGAACAGTAACATAAGAACAATAAGAACATGTAACCACATAGGGTTACAGTCTGTAGTCACATGGCGGGAACGATAAAATTGTTCAGTCGTTTGCAGGATTTGATTACAAAAATGGATTGGTACCATGCGGGATATCTATCTATCGATGTAGTAGGCTTTATAAAGCTGAATGTTAGTTTGTCTGTTACTTAAACTACACCGTTTCACCGAACTTAACCAAATTTTACGTACTTACCTTTTGGAACACGAGTAACACTATCTACTTGAAATTTCGGACAGCCCTCTCCATTCCCTAAATTTAGGCCCTTTGGCACAAATCTACACAGTTTCACCGAACTGAACCAAATTTTATGACGTACGGTACCTTCTGGAACCCTGCGGGTAACACTGTCTACTTGAAAATTGGAAAAGCCCTCTACATTCCCTAGATTTAGTCATGATGACGATGATAATTGTTATTTTAAGGGGCTTAACATCTAGGTTATCGGCCCCTAATAGTTTGGTTGATCGTGAAGATGATAATGAACTGTAAACTATAGCTAAAACTAACTACTAACTTATAAACTAGAAGAAGAAATGGAAAACAAAAGGAAAATAAGGCAAATAAAGGACAGAAGGAAAATAAATGCCCTCAACCATCGAAGAATGCGGATTGAGGGACTTGGAAGGAAGGAGAGCCATAAAAGGCAGATAGGAAAGTGAAAGAGGAGAGGGTCCGCCCCACAGGTAATGGATAAAAGGGGGGAAACCGGACCCAGCTCAGGAATTCCTCGGGGTCACCAACTCCCGAACTCACCAGCCGTGAGCCCCTGAGGGTGTAGCAATATCTAGGGTGCACCAGAAGTGGTGGGGCTACATACACCCTGCCTCCTTTAGGGCCTTGTGCAGAAGGCAGGAGATAACAGGAAAAGAAAAAGAAGGCTGACCCCTCGCAGTAGGAGGGTATCAGAAAAGATGAGACAAGGGCCAATTAAGGCGGGAAAGGAAGAGACTCCCTAGGCCTTGGATACCCTAATACCGTCAGGGTCGGAAGAGAACAAGAGTTGACCAAGTAAGGTCGACAGGAAAGAAGACGGAGAGGAGCCCGGCACAAGTAAGAGGAAGCAATGCCGGACTCAACTGGGGCCCCGTGGTCGCCAATCCACGTCCCACTAGATGTGAGCCCATGGGGGGAGATTTAGTCAATTTGACAATTTATCAGTGAATAACAATGCCTAATATGATTGGGCAAAAGTGTGTTGACTGATTGAAAAGTATAAAATTGATAATTTTTGATCATTTTCCATTGCGCTATGTAGTGAAACATGACACCAGGGGCGGATCTAGGGGAGGGCGAGGAGAGCGACCGTCCAGGGCCCCGCACCATGGACTTTTTAAAATTTAATTAATTACCGTAATTAATTATACTTTTCAAACTAATTTATAATTCATATTCCTTTTTTCAGTGCAGCTATGACCTCCCGTGACAGTTTAGCAAGTTAAGATTTCAGTGAAATAAAAAAGACGCAAAGTAATATCATGACGAATGAAAGAGAAAGTGAGAAGACTCATCAAGTTCAAGCGCGCCCCGCCAGGCAGCGTTGGAGGGGGCAAGTTCCACGCTGCCGGTGTCAGCTCAGCTGGTCTTAGGGATGGTGCTAAGGGAAACGAATGACTTTGTAACTAATACTCTTTTAAAAAGTAATTAGCGATTACAATTAAAATAGCACGGCAAGGCATAATGGAAAATATAATTCACGGAAATAAGAACTACGGCATTCATTACATGTTACGAAAAGCACAGATTCCTGGAGTATACAGACACAGATTTAAAAAAGAACATAATCCCCAGCATATTAAAACAAGCACTCATAAACTATTTAAAGTAACACTCTACTTACCAATTCATTTTGTCGGCTACTGGACTTTCGAAAGCTTGCGTGAAGACTTGGCGGATGTTCGAGATTGCAAATCTCGGCGGATTTCCTTCGTTCTGAAGAAAAATCGGCACTTTATATAATGATAAACAAGTCTGGGGATAACATCCATGACATGCTGAAGACAACAGCCAGCTCCTGAAGGATCAACTGAAATTGTTTCTATGGAATCGATGCAATCAAAAAATATTTCGCTCCACATCGATTTTGAGTTTAATTTTCCGGTAATTACTTTCTCGGCCTGGAAAAGAACGTCACATACACTTCTCGAAGGACGTGTTAGAAACACTTCATTGTTCATTGAGCCGTAGTCCTTTATTTCGGTAAGAACTGAAAATGTATTTAGATTATTGTTCCGTAGAGAATGAGCACAAGGCGAACACTTAATAAATTTAGAAGAGTGCTTAACAACATAGCCAGCCAAATGGTACACTAAACACTTATCAATCGAAGAGTTTCGAACTGCGCTGTCAAATTCAGGTACAGAGCTTTCCCAGTCTTCGATATTTACTGCATCTCGAACCACAATTTTTTTCCTTAATGGAAGTTTCCACTGATTCCTTCACTGTCTTGTTATGCACTTCCACATTCCGGGCTAATATACGCATCTGATTAACATACGAGGTCAAGATCTGCTCCCGTTTAGGTTCACAATTTCCACCAACATTTAAAGCCTGTTTTATAGAGACGTATATACATTGAAGTAGATGCAAATGAAGGAAATCTATTGTCGATGGATGATCATCTGAACTGAAGGACCGCATAATTCCGAAGTGCCGTTCCAAGGGATCTTGGGTGAGCTTTCCTGTCAACACATACTTATAACCTTTCTCCCAAAGCCATTCATACATCTCCAAAGTACTCTGTAGGGTTACTACTAGTGATTCCAAGGTTCTATTGGAGGCAAAGGTGTTATTGGTAGATCTCACGGTCTGAAGAAAATTAACAATAGCTGTATGAGAAGGTGAACCTTTACGAAGAGCCTGAGACGGAATGAATGCATTGAGTGCATCAGCAACAACATTTATATCACTGGTAAATGTCTCAGTGTCCTCACTACCTTGTAATCCTGCCAGTCCCATTTCTCGATAAAATTTAATACCTTTGGCAACACTGTCACTGAAAAGTTGGAATGCAAGCCTAGCGTTCATTCTCTGGAAAGATGATGGGTCTAAATGAGCAACTGTCAGCTTGGGGCATGCTCTAAGCCCAGCATACCCTGAGAGATCTTTTTGAACAGTTCCCTATAAAAATTGAAATTAATAATTTTGTCATTATAGAGAAGTTCTACTTTATCATGAAAGTGGTTTCTTATGCATTTCAATACATGAACGAAGTCGGAGAAAGCCCAGATCTTTCTCGTAACATCTGCAGGATTAAGGATGTGAGGTTGTAGAGAGCTTGTCTTGCCACTAACTCCTAACGATCTCCAGGCCTTTTTATTTGTCTGACTACCATCACAAGTAAATCCCCAGCCTCTTCTAACTGCAAAATCACCTGTATTAAAATTTTTGCGAGAATGTCCCCTGGAGTAGCATTTCTGCTTGCATAAACAGCAACTGGCTGCACCCAATTATGCATGAATGGTACGAACATAAACACTAGAGCGTGATTTGCAAGTACGTTCTTCTGGAGGTCAGGTGTGTGTTCACCTAAATCAACTAATCCATCTACTTTATGAGAAAAACTATTAAACTGGATTTCTTCTCTTAGCTTCACTTGATCGAAAATTACAACACCGTAACGTGAATTATCATTCTTTTCTTCCTTAAAATAGTCTGAAATAGCATTTATACTATGCGTATTAACTCCATAAGGGCACTTAAGTCCTTTACAAAGTTTTCTCAAGTGACTTTCTGAGGGCAGAGGCAAGAGATTATGTCGCCGACAATGACGAAATCCTTTCGGTGATTTTATTCTCAACAATGAACTCTCTAAAATGAATTCATTGCTGTACCTCATACCATTGGGAGATTTTACCTGGCATTTCTTGAGCATAGTGTCTATTATCATCTTTTCCTTCTTGCTAAGGTGTTTGTTATCTTTGTAATTAAATGCCTGTGAATGTCGAGCCAGCTTCTCCAGCAAATTAATTCTCGATTTTGCTGAGTTGAGGCAGGATCTAACGCGAATTAAATTACGGTTAGCATTCTTTAGGCGCCTTTTGAGCAATATTATAGTCTTTTCAGCATCGGTAAGTACACTAGAATGACCCAAATTCTTATCAACATTAGACTGACCTTTTAATGCCTCATTCGTTGCTTCACTCCCATCTTCAATCTTCTTTCTTCTCTTCCTGGTGGTATCGAGATTCTTTTTCCTGTTAGGAGCTTTACGGGACTTATTCTCACTTGACAGGTACTTCGGTAAATTAGGGAAAATATGAGGCACTGCTCCAGGACGTAACTTCCACCTCATACGAGAGATTTTCACTTCTTCACCATTCACTATAAAATTATCTGATTTTACTATCAAATCATCAGAGAAATGAATTTGTCAAATTCTACTACTACGCGTTAACTTCGTATCCTTTCGTGGAATAGCTCTGGCCCATTTTTCAAATTGATTTGTATCTTTCGGTGGTGAAAAAAATCGTATATCGTCAACTACTCGACCATACCCTGACTTGCAGCCAGGTACAAAACAATAAGGCATGTTGAACTATTAAATGAACCAAGCCACATAAGAAATATGTTTGAAGTACACAAAACACAAAACGCTGATGTACACAAGACACAATGAACTGAATTTAAGAACTGAAAGCAAAGAAAATTCAATTTAATTCACACAAATATCTCATACAGTAACTTCTCGCGCACTTTATATGCCCCGGCTCGACGGAAACACAGCACGTGTTGGACATAATCGCTTGCAGTGCTTGTAGCGGCGGGACCAGAAACTACCGTGCTAAAATGGTGGAGTCCTCACACTAGGTCCTTCTATTCGTCATGGTAATATTTTAATATTTCATAGTTTACATACTCCTCTTCAAGGAACTTTAAGGTTTCTTTCATAATATTAAGAAAATGTACTGTAGTGTATTCAAAATATTGTAACTATTCTTTATTTTATTACTATTACCAAACTATTTTCCATTTGATTTGATATTTTTAAATTTCCTATTGTTGTGGGCCCCCCACCTTATAATATCGCTCAGGGCCCCGCAAGCCCTGGATCCGCCACTGCATGACACTATTTTTCCCTCAAGAGCTCATGCGGCAAAAGACCACACTATTGCTCGTCACTTTTCTAACATCCAATGGGATATGGGCAGCGTCTTTTATTTCCCTTATTGGTTTTTCTATTCGTTGGTAAATTACATGTGCCAGTAGTAGTTGTTTCCATTTTCATTATTATTATCATCATCAGGGGAATATGACCTAGATGTTACGTCCATTATAAGTTACTATTAGTCTCCTCCGTAGGGTAGCGGTCAGCATGGTTAGCTGCCGACCCGGAGGTCCTGGGTTCGATTCCCAGCTCTGCCACGAAATTTGAAAGGTTGTATGAGGACTGGAACGGGGTTCGATTCTCACCTCAGCCATCCTCAAAGTGGTATTCCGTGGTTTCCCATTTCGTCTTCGGGCAAATGCCGGGATGGTACTGTACCATTAATTTATGGCCCGTGCGCCACGAGCTGAGAACCTTCATACGGTACAGTACTTCGCAAGGGATCATATAGCAGGCGGCCATTACAACTCAGATGTGGGTCACCCGAGATTAGCCGATGTCCTGCGAGAATCTACGAACGCCGTGACAGGTAATGAAGAAGAAATCATATTATTGGTTCACAGTATCAATTACGACACAACACCTGAGAAAATATTGTAATGTTTTAAAGCAAACTAGAGCGATTTACGCACTGAAAAAGATATTAAACAACTTTCCAGAATACTAGAAAGTGTATGGCGGCATTTAAAACATTATAAGGAGTTGTAAAATGATAAAAGATGTGTTTATATGACAGTCCAGCGACGGAATTCGAACTAGGATATCTTAGAGTGGGGGAGGAAGCTCTCGTGCGGGAGCGACCTACCACCAGAAAGCAGAACGCAATGTGATTCCGTACAGGAAATTTTACATGGGAGTGCTCGTTGTTAGTCGAGTGGAATCGCAAAATACGTGGAAGAAACGGACTCTGTTAAAATATCATACTGTGGATTATGTCTTGGACCAGTATGTTGTACGGAAATGTCAGTGTCGTGTTCGACTTTTAAGCGTTTGAGCGAGGACTATCGCCATTGCAATGCCAGCGCGCATTGATACGTGAAATCGAGGCGAGAGACGCCATTAAGGACAGCTTGTGTTAAACAAGATTATATTCAACTCTTGCTGAGTTTTGAAGCTACGGACAGTTTATGCAATATACACTGTATGTGTATAGGAACTATACATTTCTCAAGCGTCATGTTCAACATGCAGGCGTCAGGGGGAAAGAATGAACAGTACACAGTCATAATAGCCATGCAGAGCTAAGTCATGACGTAGGCACTACATACAGAGCATGGTAGAGACTCTCAAAGACAACCACATTTAGCATGTGTTTTAAGAACACGCTATTCTCGCATAAGATGAAGCAATCTTTTGAGAACATGTTTTTCAAATCTCCAGTCGAGATGGGCCTAACACAGGGTTGCTATCGAATGTCTCTCGACTGCTACATACTGTTATTTTCTGTCGAGAAGTGCGAGTGCGTGAACGCTAACGCGAGGCCATTTCGTGCTTTGAGCATACGCGAGGATGGAGTATGGAACCTGGTTGGAGGAAGGAGATCCTGAATTCGACACCCAGACCGCTCATGGAGGTGAATTATGTCCTGGTAAAGTGTACAGTGGATTAACATGGCATAATAATATCCTTTTTTGAACATCGCTACGAAGCCTGGTAGAAGATAGAAGACTTACAACTTTTTAGTTGTGGCTAGTGGGTATTTGAAAGTAACCATAGTTGCCATATTTTCTATAAAATTGTAGCATGGATGGACAGAAGTTTAGGTTCGATGCTCTGTCGTATCTGACTTCTTGGCCAACCAGGATTTTGATTTGGGTTAACCAAATGCATCCAATATTGTAGTTTTGGTAACTAAATTTGATTCTAGTAAATTTCTTTTTAAATTAATGCATATTTTCATTGTCGCGAAGACTCATCACAGGGGAAGATCTATATTTTCGATAGAGATAGGAACTATTTTGTGCCTAATGCACACTGATTTTAGTGCACTTGAGCACTTTGATATTTTGATAGGATTATTAAAGTATCTTTGATACACTTAGACTTGAGCTACGTTGATGAAATTAATTTTCTGTTTGAAGAAATTAGTTCAATATTTTTAAATGTCATGTGGACATAGAAGTTTTCTGATGTTAGATTAGTGGATAACTATGATTAGTTATTCTTCTGGAAGACTTCATAATTCTCTATAGAGAGAGAAATATTACCGATGCTGCCTAATGAATCTATAGTTCTTTCAAAAACATACTTCTGTTTTACTAGGTTCATGGTGTACGTAGTATTGTTAAATCATTCTCGAGTCGCCTGATTGGGAAGAGTCTTCATAATTACTTGAATTTGATCAATTTTCACTTTTAACCAGATCACATATTTCTTGTGACTTGAGGCATTTTATATGCAGTTAATATTTATAATTCTATGATATTTGAAAGCATCAACGCTCAGTTATTAATAAATCCTAGTTCAGACTTCAAGAAAGTCTCGATTAATATTAAGAACAATTGTAATGTATAATGTGAGGCAAAGTTTAAAGCTTAATAGGGTTATTTTCTTCTGCATTTTCTATTTTTGATACAAGTGTAATTTACTTCAGTCTTTATATTCACGATGTATGTGAATTATTTTGTGCAGCACTGAGGTGCAATAAAGATCATTGTTGGATCTAGTTGGTATAGGGTCACCAGTAAGGAGGTGTACTCATCGTCGATCATATTTTGAAAAATGCTGTTATAGTTATTTATGGATACACTGTTGAGTGTTATGGAATCGTGCTAGTGAGAGCACATATTTAAGATTGTGTGATAATCCACATCAAGTTTAATTAAGGTCAATCCTTACATGGAATTTTGGGTCCAGATATTTGAGTATAGCATCTGTGTATAATAAGCACTCTTATAATAAACTGAGTAAAACACTGTGTCATAAAAATGATTAAATAGTTGGAGTTAATCCAAGAAAGTAATTAACTATTGTCAACAAATTCATAATGGAATTAATATTAATGTTTTTCCTACATGGATAGACAAGTCCACACTTCTAATTAACTTAGCTGTTTGTTAGATTATATCACAACTTAGGAATAGTGCAACCGATTAATGACACGTAAATCTTGGGATGGAAGGTCGAATCAAGTCTTGTAAAAATTTAAATGAGAGTACACATTAGGTGTAACTCAACGTTCTGTTTATAATGTAAATATTTATTTTATTGATGATTAATAATATTGAAACATGATAATTTAATAACTATGATAATTACGTCGAGTAAGTCATTACATCGTCGACGACCAATTACAATTAAACATTCTTGTATATATTTTTTGCATATGTGTGTGTGTCGAGATAGACACTTGATTTCTGCCTCTCACCAAGGCCGTCCGGGTTCGATTCCCGGCCAATGCATGTGAGATTTTCGAAGTGAAATGCCATGTCCTGTGGTTCGGATTCCATGTAAAAAGGAGTTCCCGTGGCTCATGATCTCGAGATTAACGGTCACGTTAAACTACAAGCTTGCTTGCTTGACACTTGATTTCTTGCCACAGTTGTAGGCGTTACCAGTATTTTGTTACTGGCATTTAGTATTTTTACCCAAGTTTTTGAGGGGCAATTATTTCCTTTCAGAAGGAATGCTAGGATTTTTGTCCAGATGTCATACTTTTTCTGAATGAATTTAATTTTATTTTAAAATTCTTCTGCGTGATGCTTTATACAGGTGATGGAAGGTTGTATTAGGAAGGCCAGGGTATTTCGGAATAGTCCACTCTCCCGAGGTGCTCCATTTGTGGAAATCTCTTGTTCTCTAAGCTATTATGCGATTTTGGCCATGGTCTTACCTAATGCCATCTTGTTAGATATAATTGTGCCCTTTTTATCCCATTCACTTGTTAGGACTTGAGGGTTCTTCTAGCCGGGGATTTTCAGGTTCTGCGATCCGGCTGTCTTCGAGGGATTCAACAGGTGATGGTGGGTAAATTCGGGTACAGTACCTACTGTAAGGCCACGGCCGCCTCCTTCCCTCTTCCTCGCCTATCCATCCCAATCTTCCCCTCCCTTCCAATCCCTCATGAGGCCCCTGTTCGCTTTGCAGGTGAGGCCGCCTAGGCGAAGTGCTGAGCACACCTCCCCAGTTGTATCCACCCCGACCAGATGTTCCAAGCTCCAGGACACTGCCCATAGCGGCGGTAGTGGTGAGTTCCCTCGCTGAGTCCGTGGGAAACACCATTCTAGAGGGTAAATCGACTAAATAAAAAAATAAAATAAAAATATAAGTTACTACCACAAAAAATCTTCCTCGACTGTGATTTTTAATTTTTCTTTCCTATTTGGTAGTAAGTTTAATGTGTTAGTTCTGTAGCAGTTTCCATTATCATCCTTAAAAAAAAAAAAACTTACACAAATCTAATTCATCACTTTGAGTGTTATCTGACCACGGAGCTTAAGAAGACATTTCATGATCATTCCGCCGGGCGCCTCCCCCCCGTTCACAGAATTTCTCTCAAACAAATTGACCTTCTAAGAGATCGGACACCTGAGGAGCTGATACCGTGGTTGAAATTTTGAGACACTCTTGGTTTGGTGATCACTTTTCATAATTTGAACAATATTATTCTATTCCGCTCTGACTTATTTTGGTAATATTGGTAGATTCTGACTGGAAGTGTTCAGCAGTCTTTAATAAAATATATTTGGTAAACTATATCTACCATTTTTACGTATACAAAAAAAGAAGAAGAAGAAAGCGGTCTTTAAATGTGTTTATCGGTGATATCTCTCAGGCAGCAGCGTACGAAGAGCTGGAGGATGTGCCGCGTCTTGCAACAGACATTGTTTCCTCTATTCCTCGCAAACTCAAGGTCCTACCCATTGCTACACCGCACTGACCTAGAAACTAGGAGGCATGTCATGTATTTACCCTTTGTACGTTTTCTGTCTACCAATATACTGTACATCTGTACAGGCGATTTAGGTGGTGCAGTGGTCAAGGTGCTTGCATCTCACCAAAGTGGACAGGGTTCGATGCTCGGTCAATGCATGTGAGAGATTTTCGAAGTGAAATATCACGTCCTGTGGTTCGGATTCAACTTAAAATCGAGGTCTTGTGGCACGTGATCGCGAGATTAACGGTCACGCAAAACTGCAAGCATCGTTTCTATTTCCTTCTGATTATTTGGTGCAGGTACGGTCTGGTACAATAATGAGTAAGCTATGTAGGCCTAATGCGAAGTGAGTTAAAATATAACCTGGCCAGCAATAATATAGGCCTATCTAATTATATCAAGTTAGTGATACAGATTTGTAAACTGGCCAGTAAAACAGACTTAAGGAGGTTATGTCTTTTACTAAACGAAAAGGTAGTCACTAACACCTAGAGGCGAAAGTTGGAACTTGATAGAGCGTTTCTAACCAGCCAAATATAACCTACACACTACCAACTGGAGTGGTAAATCTATGGCATTATAACCAAAAATTGTACACGAACCATAGCCTTCAAACCGGCTCAATGTGATGTACATGACAACTCCTAATTTAGTGAAGTTTTCGTTTAGTGTTTATTCAGAACAAGCATCAAAGAGTTATTTTGAGGAGGATAGTGGGTGCGTTTCACAGCGACTTCCGAAGCGTAGTCAGTACCATGCTGAGCTTCTATGCCCAAGATCGCGGGTTCAAACCCGGACGAAGTTGTCGGATTTTTAAGAGCATTAAAATCCCTCAGTATGCCTTCCCTCGGAGGGGAAGTAAAGCCGGCGGGCCCATGTCATAGATTTATGGCATGTACAAGAACCTTCCACTAACTACAATTGTGTGAAGCGAAATTTCTAGGTTAGATTTGATTAACGATCTTTAAGTTCCAACATTCGACGCCATGTGCCGGTTGCGATGGCACCTAGTAGCCAAGTTCACAGCTAGGTGTCGTTGGCGGTAGCATTTGATAGCAACAGTAGGAACTACTTGAAATTGATAGTCTGCAGTCCTTTCCTGAATTACAGATAACACACACTAATACAGCCATCACAATTAACAACGGTTATCAGACAGATTCTACACGCACCCAAAGTACACGGGGCTACATGACCGCGTTGTTGCAACCCCTAAACTGAGAAACCAACCAACACTGAAAAATGGCTTCTAATCCTGCAAATTAGTACAGACCCCACAATGGCACAGGTTATCAGACTATTTATTTAACTTATTTGTTTGTTTCTTTGCTTGTCTATCCAAGTCCACAAGGCTGAAACGAGCCCTTAATCAAACTACATCGACAACCTTATTATTCCTGTTTCTACTGGAACGGGATTGATGAGTTTCTATGTTCAGATGTTCTTCCTGAGGCCTACCTCAACATTGAACTTTATTGGATGGGAAATGAAATTTGGCAAGGAATCGGCCGTGGCCTATCAGAAGATACCGTACTGTCTCGGCATTTGCTTGGAGTAGAAAATAGGAAACCGCGGAAAACTATTTCAAGGACGGTCGTCGGTGTGATTCGAAGTCATTCGTGTCCGGAAACAGTCAGGCCCCACGCCTTGATACACGTTGTTAATTAGGTTGGTGCTTAAACCATGCGAGCCCAACACACCATAGTTAAGTTATTTATTCAAAACCTCCAACCCAACTTCTGTGGGGAGTCGGAGTTTTTTTTTTCTTCCGGAATGTGGCTACCTCGAGGCCACATGTTCAAATGAGCGAACTAACAACAATAATAACACATGCAGTGTTTTTGTTCCAATACATAGTGAACAAATTGTCAACTAACTACTTTTATTATAGCTTACACCGCGTGTCAGCCTGTCAAATTAATACTCTGTTATTATGCCTTCCTGTATTACTAGCAGGCTCATTATATAATTAGAAAGAGGACACTGCATGCGGTTGTCATATACACACAAACCTGACGAATGACATGTTGTGGTTAGAATTATCGGTCAGTGGTAAGAGGAGTGAGATATTAGCCAATACTCTTCCTGACGCCTACCTCAGCATTGGATGTTATGAGGGGTGAAATAAATGGCAGTTGGCCAGAGTTGTAGGAAGGTACCGTACTGTCTCTGCATTTACCTGGACTTGAAAATGGGAAATTGCCGTAAACAATTTCAATTACGGTCGTCTGTAAGATTCGAACTCATTCGAGTCCAGAAATAGGCATTGTAGCGTCATCAATAAAGCTTGTGGTTTTCAGCATATATAAGGTGCGTTCAAAAAGTAACGAGCTGGAGGCTGGAATGCGCAAACCGGTGACGGCATCGGCTAATCGTGGCGTGTGTAACGAGGTGTGGTTCCGACCAGAGCGTGGAAGGTCACAGCCCGTCGCTAGATGGCACGCTTGCACGTCACGTGACGATACAAAGCGAGCAGCAGCATGTATCAATCGTCCAACGCTGCCAGTCGCATTGCAAACAGTGACATGGAGGCGTCAAATGAAGATCAAAGAGGTGTTGTTCGGTTTCTGACAGCGGAAGGAGTAGGGGGAACGGACATTCATCGCCGAACGTCACAAGTGTACGGCGAACACTGCATGTACTTTGCAAGGGTCAAGGCGTGGCACAAGCGCTTCAGGGAAGGACGGGTGTCGTTAGCCGATGATGCCCGGTCTGGGGCACCCCCCTGCATTACCGATGACAACGTCCAGCTGGTTGATGCACTCATTACCCAGGACCGCTAAGTGACAGTGAACGCCATAGCCGCCTTGGTCGGATTGAGCGTCGGAAGTGTGCACACCAGCATGAAGGAACGACTGCACTTGCGCAAAGCGTGTGCCCAATGGGTGCCCCACAGTCTTCAGCCACGCCAGGAAGCATGTCGAATGGCCCACTGTCTTGGTCATCTGCAGCGCTATGCGAGGGAAGGGAATGGGTTCCTGGCACGAATGGTGGCTGGAGATGTGTCATCACTTCGAACCAGAATCCAAACGACAAAGCCTCCAGTGGAAGCATCCAGGCCCCCCCCCCCCCCCCCCCCCCCCACCGAAAAAGGCAAGGCCATCCACACGAGTGCAGGAAAGGTATCCTCGGCTCGTTACTTCGTTACTTTTTGAACACACCTTATAAATACAAAATGTCCCATTTTTTTCCGAATTTAGAATCGGGTCTTTTGTGGGGTTTCGCCTAGGTGCACCAAGTCAGGCTCATCAGCGGACTCTTGGTACATCCTGCCCGGATCATCGCTGGGGTAGTGGATCATGCACTACGTCCCATTCATCAACCTAGAAGAATTGCTGGATTTTAATTACTTGGCCGTGAGAGCCAATATTACACTAGTGTCCAAAAGTTAAGCATAATCACTCAACGAGGCCATACCGCCTGATAGGAATGTCAGACGGATTGTTGAACAAACGGAAGCTGAATCACACACCAATATGTCACACAACTTGTCCAAAAAACAGCGTCAGAAAGATTCTGATAGCTGATGTACACCTTTGACAACAACTACAAAACTTGGCAATGCCTTCCACAACAAAATATGCTGTTAATAGGGTGTATGGTTACCCCTAACGGACACACATGCTTCGCAGCTACGTGACATGCTCTCTATCAGATGGTCCAAGTGCTCTTGTGCCAGTCGATCCCATTCCTCCGAAATTCATGCACCAGAGGAGCGCCGTGCGGTGGAGCATTATCGTCCATTTAGGTGAGTTAGCCGTGGTCGTTATGGTATGACTGCTGGCAGTCGCTCACATCCGGGAGGCGAGGAGGTTCGAATCCCCCCGCCGGCAACCTTGAAGATGGTTTTCTGGGGTTTCCCATCTTCCTTCCAGGCAAATGCCGGGGTTGGTCCCTAAACTATAGGCTGCAGCCGCTACCTTCCAACTCACTGTCCTTACATCCGAACTTTCCTCCCCAACGGTACTTGTAGCTCACCCATTGGGTGTCCGTATCGAAGCAGCTACAAAACTGGCGAGCCGAACATGTCTTCGGACACTCCCGGCACTAAAAGCCATACGCAAAAAAATAAAAAATAATATAAAAAAATCGTCCATTAAGAGAAGTCTGGACCTACCGCACCTCTGTAGAGTCGATCATGTGGTCTGAGTACCTCATCCTGTATCTTTGAGCGTTCACAGTGTTCCTCGGACCACCCATGTAGATATCCAGGTCCGTACGGCCATTCAACACGATACCGCCCCACACCATGACGCCACCACCACTGTACTGGTCCCGTTCCACGATTGTTGTATCGGCTACCCGGTTCTCTCCAGATTAATGTGCGACGGGTATCGTTCTGCAAACTGAAGTGGGATTCATCTGTGAAGAGCACATGTCTCTATTCATTCATGGTCCAGTTTCGACGTTAACGGATCCACAGTAAACATGCCCGTCTCTGTGCTGGAGTGAGCGGGACGCACACCGCTGGATGTCTGGCAAACAATCCTGCTGTTCTGAGTCTCCGGTACACAGTTTGCGGGATACGGCAACCCCTGAGACGGCTGCAAGCTCCGCCGACAATATTGTCTTGCAGGTGCGCTCAGATTTCGTTGGGCGGTCCTGCTGTGGGGTGGGTTACTCTTGGTCTTCCTGGAACTGGCCTAACAAGGGACTCTACGGCAATCGGATTTTTGTACTTTTCCCCGCTTCGGGTACGTACAGTTCAGACCTCGAACAATAATGTCCCAAAGCCGTTCGATGCCATATTCATAAATTTTCGAGAAAATCGACTTCGAAGTTTTCCGAGCGCTTCATATCCAGTAAAGATGTTACCGAGTTCGAGTAGGACGCGTGGCTCACCCGCTAAGGTTCGGGCCCAGTAATCGCTGGGACGCTAGTTCGAGTCTCAATTCGGGTGCTATTTTTTTCTTTCAATTCATATACTGTACTACTAATGTGATTGAAATATAAAAATCATCTTCAGGCGGATTGTCGTCCTCCACGCCCGGCATTATGATCTTCTTTACCGTATGTCAGAAAAAAAATCACCCACCACGCCAAGAAACACTATCTGCTTCTCTGGGAACCAACAGTCAAATGCTACTTCGAACAGGCATCCCTTGCGAATGGCGTGGTATGTATCCCTTCCACCCGTCCTGGAATACCCACAAATCCTTTGTGCTAGAGCAGCTGTGCCCACTTCGCAGGTAAAAGAAACTTGACAAATGCAAACGATACACGCAGAACTGTTATTCGAAATAATGACAGATCTCGAAGAAACCGCCATATTCAAATATTTCATCACATTCAATTTTACTCATTCCATTGTTTGAAATGAAAATCCACAGCCTGCTTCCAGTCTCCGACCGGGTCAGGAATGGAATGAATGAAGCCCCGATCTAGCGGCGAGGATATGGACTGTGCCGGCTGCCGAGGCCTGACGCACTCCTCTGGGGCAATGATTAAATGAATGACAGATGAAATGAAATGATAGTGGAGAGTGTTGCTGGAATGAAATTTGTGACAGGGAAAACCGGAGTACCCGGAGAAAAACCTGTCTGCCTCCGTTTTGTCCAGCACAGATCTCACATGGAGTGACCGGGATTTGAACCACGGACCCAGCGGTGAGAGGCCGGCGTGCTGCCGCTTAAGCCACGGAGGCTCTCATTCCATTGTTTACATTAATTTATTCTTCTATTTATATTTTTATTAATCTAAGGTGTGAATATTATTCCTGGATATTATTTTTGTCGCTTATTCGCAATTTCAAATAGGAGATATTAGAAATGAGACGTTCGTTTTGTCATTGGAAATTATAATTACATATCTGTGAATTACTACAGACTTGATGATTTTTATATCTCAATCACATTAGTAGTATATGAATTGAAAGAAAGAAAAAATAATAGTACCCGAAGTGAGACTCGAACTAGCGTCCCAGCGACTACTGGGCCCGAATCTTACCGGGTGAGCCACGCGTCCTGCTCAAACTCGGTAACATCTTGACTGGATATGAGGCACTCGGAGAACTTCGAAGTCGATTTTCTCGAGAATTTATGAATATGGCATCGAACGGCTTTGGGATTATTGTTCGAGGTCTGAACTTTACGTACCCGAAGCGGGAACATTTACAAAAATCCGATTGCCGTAGGGTCCCCTTGTAAGACTTAACATCTCCTGCGTCTCGAAATCGTCTCCAAAGCCTGGAAATGACACTTTGTGGCACATTCAAGGATACGGCGACTTCGGTCTGTGCCTGGCCTGCTTCCAGGCGGCCGAGTATTCTACCCTGCAAAACGGGGTCCAAATGGCGCCGTTGTTCACCACGAGGCTACACTCCGCATACTATAACAGGGCAAACATGACTGGGGCGCAGGCGCGTGCGGTTACGCCGCTAATCAAAGCAGGGAATACTCCTTTCGTAAACAGAGCGAACACGTAAGGTTGGTAGGTGGATTTGTCGTGCGATTTGCGATCTATTCCCTGTTGCCCTGCTTATTCGTAACTTATGCTTAACGTTTGGACACTAGTGTACATTTTTTTTTCTCTACTAGAAAGCGCTATAGTGTTCAAGGAGCTCAGATATCTAACATCTAACCTCCTTGACTTTCATAGTCAAGGAACAACGAAATTCGACATGCAAGCTACCCTCTGGGTGCAAATAACAAAGCTTGCACCCGGCACCCGAGGCCATACGATATTATTATTATTATTATTATTATTATTATTATTATTATCGCTAATTATATTCCCGCTAAGATACATTCGCAGTAGTCATAGAACATGAAGATACCTACAGACTAATACAGCCATCACAAAACACAGGTTATCACATAAAATTACACACACACATCCAAGAACATGGGGCTGAATGAAACAATCACCACCTTACATGATTGATGAGTTTTGGACAATTGTCGCTTCTATCGCGAATGTTATAAACCACGAACTCCGCCAAGAAGCTCGCGGTACGGTATCTAACTCGGTCTCAAAACGTTGTTGTTAATTCAATTGAGGGCCTTGGGATATCTGGGTCATCAGCCCCATGTAGTGTGTTTAGAAAGTGTCTGACAACATAACCAGTGTTTCTGTGATGACTGTAGTAGTGTAAGTTATTAGGGACCGGTGGCGACTGCTGATTTTTGTAATGTGTAGGACGTAATATGAGAGGCTTAACTTAAGATAATTATTATAGCTGGACTAAATTGAGATATTAGACTCAGTCTAATGTCCCACAGCATTATTACGAACACATTACACAATACAATACAATCAAATACCACTCCAAAGATGTGTACACGCTGAAAACAGACTATCCATTCTGACCGCACGAAATCGTAACCAATAAGCCCGTAGTGTTGGTTTAAATTCAACCAATAACGAGACTTGAAGATCTCAGTCAACATCCTCGGAGCGCCATTCCCTTCTCCCTCATGGGCTCCCATACATTTCTAAAGCTATAAACACATGTTTTGAGGATGCAAGGCTTCCTTCCTCAGTTTTCTACTCCGGTCACACTTCACCCATCTAGGGGTGAAAAGTAGAACTAGTTAAAAGTACTGACAGTGACAGTGAGACAGAGCTTATCGAGAGGGCGCACAAGGTAGCCCCAAAGACTATTTTACAAAACAATCAATTAAATTTGTTTAAACAGTTACAGCTGAGTGCTGACTGTAGGATGATTCTCACGTCCTACATGGAGGAATCACCACTGTTTAGGGACTGGGATGGAGTATTAGGTACCTCGGGACTGGTATGGGGGTATTAGGTACCCCAGGACTGGAAATAAGGAACTAAGTTACCTCGGTATTTGCCTGGAGGGAGTGTGGAAAAAGCCCGGGGAAGAAACACTGTATTCGAACCTACGATATCAAAACTTGCTGCAGCTGACTGCACGGTAGTGGTGCACGATTTAACGAGCATGGTGTCAAAACAAATTGTAGCCTAATCTGCCATTAGGAGGAATTTAATTCTGTTGAATAACAATTGAACATGTGACCGCAATCGGGATTGGAACCCGAATGCCCTGCGTTTCAGCTTTGTCAGTAATATTTCTGGCCTCTTCAAGTTTCAAAATGTGCAGTTTACTCTCGTGGAATACGCGACCAGTTGTAGTGTAGATAACTAAATCAGTGGATCACATAAGTTACATTTTACTGTACTTGATCACAATTGTACGCCCGATCAGCTCTTTGTGCTCGAGTTCTGGCAAGTGAAATGAAAGCCATCCAATGGAACAGTGTCCTAAATTGCCATGACGTCAGCAGTAGCTGTAGGAGCCGTTACTCGGCCTTACATAACGTGCCGTGCTTCTCTCTGATTGAGGCGGGCTCATTTGAGCTCGTCCATCTACCGGCAATATTCTTCACTGTAAAACGCGCACTATGCCATTTGTAGACACCACTCCAGCTGACCACGTCGATAGTAGTACTTTTAATGGATTAATGCTTGCCGCGGTGGGAGAGTGGTTAACGTGTCGGACTACCAGCCCCAAGCTTGCAGGTTCGTTCCTGGCCGTGGTAAGTGATTTTTGAAAGGCGGCAGAAATTACGACACCATGTCATACGATGTTGGCATGTCAAAGAACCCATTTGAATTCAATAGGCCGTGTTCATAATGGCAAAATTAATCTCGGGAGTTTGCGCCAACACAAAGTTCCTCATTTCTCTACTAGAAAGCGCTATAGTGTTCAAGGAGCTTAGGTACCTAAACTCCTTGACTTTCGTAGTGCTTCAAGGAACAGCGAAATTCGACATGCAAGCCACCCTCTGGGTGTCAAATAACAAAGCTTGCACCCGACACCCGAGGCCATATGATATTATTATTATTATTATTATTAATAATGGATTAATTTCAGTTATCGATTAATCGAAGCAGAAAATCGTTTAATTGCTACAAATAACTATTAAACTATTGTGCAATTAATCGATTAATTGGTTGGTCGAATCATTTATTAATTAAAACTCAGCAATGTTTCTAGGTTTGTGCCGTGTCTTGTGTGGGGTTTCGCCTAGGACACCAAGCTGGCTCATTAGCGGGCTCTTGGTGTCCCCGCCCGGACCCTCACAGGATTAACGAACTGTGCGCTACCTCCCTTTATATAGAGTGCAACTGCACTACTTGACTGCGAGAACTAAAAGCTCAAGCAGCCTCAACCTCCCTATTGTTACGAGAGCGGGGTTTCTTCATTCCCTCTCGCGTGACTCGCAGCCGCCCGAGGCTACCTCTGGGCTCTGTCGGCCGGCCACTTGCGTAGCGGGAACAAAATACATGGTCTGGAATGTTCGTGGCCCACCGGGTGATGGAATTCTCGGGAGGAGCCGTGAACTCTCCTACTGTGGAAACATCCATTGAGTCACCAGCCCCGCTATATAAAACGACCTGGCCAGCGAGGGGGACTGAGTTTTGAGGAGTGTCTTCTTTCCAGTGAATAGAGGAGTTACGGTGACGTAAGAATTGCGAAACTGTGTGCATTCAAGAACAGTGAGTGACAGACTGTGTCTTGTGTACAAGAGGAAGAGTTGTTGTTACTTCTAGCCGAGGACACCAGTCTCATTAGTGAGGGGATTAACTGCATGAGCAAGTGAAAGGGTGAGTGTGCTCCATAAAGGAGGAAGCTTCTGTAAGACAGCTAATTGTTCCTACTTGCTTATTGTGTGGTGTAACTTTCTGACCTGCAATAAAGCTAATATATGTCTTTAAAGGACCATGTGTGTTGTGCTTTACCTACTTTGATCCAATTAACGAACTTGCTACTAGGGGTAGCACGTATCACTATGAAGGCTTCCAATAAGATGGTGAATTAAAACTCAGCATTTTTTCTAGGTTTGTGCCGTGTCTTGTGTTAGGTCGATTGTTTTGTCGATTATTCACTCATTTAACTACGCTCTCACAGAAGTACACCAGATATTTAATTAATTAAAATATATTGTATCATACATGTTTTAAATAATATACCGGTACTTTCTTTGTGAAAACTGTGCTAAAACAAAGTAAAACAAAAATGTCCCTGTCTTAAATTGTAAACATTGAACAAGAATTCAAAATATTTGCTGAAAACTCTTGTCTTTCTTTTATATTTTTATGTGGAAACACAAGCTATTACATTGATTAACAATAAAGAAATTAAAGTTGTACATAAATTTAAATATTTAGGGGAGATTATAACATGGAATTTGAATGAGAAAGCGTCAATCGAAAATAGATCAACAAAGTTAAGACAAGCGCAATATATTACTTGGTCTAGTGACAACAACAAAAAACAACACTCTCTATAAATGCCAAATTACGACATTACGAATCAGTTATTAAACCCGAAGCAATATATGCTTGTGAAACACTTTTCAAGTTAAACACTCGATCAGTTACTGACACATTACAGAAGACTGAAAGAAGAATTCTCAGAACTATAATTAATTAAAAAAAACATCAGGTGGATGGGCAATGGCGTCTATTACCAAATGAAGTGATTTATAAAGAAACTGAGTCTGTAGTCGATACTATGCGAAAAAGGCGACTTGCTTCTTTTTGTCATATCTCACGCCTGCCGGATACCAGACAATTAAAAGTATTATTTAATTATTTTTTCAAAAGTAAAACAAAGAACTCTTGGTTTATGGAAATTCAAAATGATCTGGATGAACTCGGCTTGACAATGTCCCAAATTGCAATAAAAGATGAGAAGAATATCTTGAAAAACGAGAACATCCGACTTCCCTTAAAAACCTTTACCCGCAAAACTTACACCATAAGCGATGCAGAGAGAGAGCGGCAAGGTCGACTAGAATGAAAATGTTTTGGGAAAAGAATAAAAATAAGAAGCTGAATCTTCAGTATTGTTTTTGAGACATGTATATACTTGTTTTGGTTAAGTGCTCCAATGAGGGCGTAACATATGTAAATAAATAAATAAATAAATATTTCTTTTGTTTATCTTATAGACTGTAACTACGACAGAAATTCCGAACTCGAACACTATAATCTGTATATATGATATTTTGTATAACATAAAAATAAACATTTCTGAAAACAAATCTATTTTAAGTATTTTGAATAAAAGTAAACTAGTTATTTTTTCTTTGTTCTAATTTTTAAATTAAAATACCTCATATTTCATATACTTTTCGTCTTAATAAAAACTCAAAGTGAATGAATTTCGTAAACTTGTTGCGTCTTGTGATGTTGGACGGTCCTTTTCCCGGAAGACTATCGTGCATTGTTCTGAGACATCAGACATCGGTTTGTGATGGAAAACTTGGAGAAAGGTTTCATACTTCATTGCAATAGTGAAGTGTGTCTCAACAGGATTGGGGAGTAACTATTTGTTTTAAACTTAAGTGTATACAAAATTAATTTAAAATATAGAAACAAAATATTTTTGAAATTGTAAAGGCTACATATTTTTCCATTTTCATATTTTTTACTAAACAATACAATATTTTCTATTTTTTTGCACAAAAAATCAATCAATCAATCAATCAATCAATCATCATCATCATCATCTATTATTGATAAATGCAGTATTTTTCCATTTACTTGTTTTCACAAGGTGAAGTAAAATGAGGCTTTTCACTAATGTTTGTCTCATTCATGGCTTCGATGATATGGAAACTATTTTGGTGTGTTTGTAACTGAGAGGCACATCCACTGCCTTGGATACTGTGAAAGGTGCTACTCGTAGGATTAGCGGTGCTGATTTTGGTTTGTCGTCGGTTTCTACCCACATAACCTTCGGAGGTTCGTTTTTGAGGATCCGATCAGCCTCCGGCTGAAAACACACAGATCATGTTCATCATAAGTTTCGTCTTGTTCTTGTAGAATGTTATTTTGTAACTTTCGTTTCGTTCAATATAAAGCCATTTCAAATCAGCCGAGGAAAATGTTTGCCCAACTTTCTACAACACACACACAAACACAAACACTAGTGACCGCGAGAAAGTCTTCACTCACGAATGAAATAGCAACAGCGTGTCGAGAATAATCCTCTCTGAAACTGAAGCCATGTTTGACAGATAGCAAACGTAGATGGTAAATGTGAACCTGAAATAGCCAAACCCTTCCGGTCATTCACATCAAAGAACAATTCAGTTAGGCACTTGGCGACATCATGGTCATATATCCCCGAGTACTTGGGTGTGAATTGGTTACTGTGATGGCTGCACTAGTGTGTGTATTTATAATATTGTTGTTCTTTCATATGAGATGTTTGGACATCGGGGTCATGTAACCCCGTGTAGCCTACTTGTATGTGAGTGAGTGTGTGTTATAATCTGCATTATTTTGCTGTCTTTACTAGTGAGTTTATGTAATTGTGTCTGGGTTTGGATAGGGGGCGGTTATGGCCTTAATTTAGGTACCATCTCAGCATTTGCCTGGAGTATAAGTGGGGGAAGAAAAAAGGAAAACTACCTCCAGTATGGCTGAGGTGGGAATCGAACCCAACTATTCTCAGTTGTGCTTCGCAAGGCTGAGTACACCCCACTTGTAACTTATCCAAAGTATGTGTGACAGAATTCAAACATATGTTTTATGTCTTTTGACCCTTCTGACATTTCTTTCAAAACCTCGGACAAGTTTAACTAGTAATAGGCCTACATTTAGTCAATGAACAAAAACACGATTATACTGTGAAACCGCTATAAGCAATGCTAAGAGCTAGGAGATTAGTTACCAAAACGTGGGGATGATTTCCAGCATTCACTACTCTCATGCTGTGCTTCCTCCGTATTTTTATTAGTAATACGGAGGAGTTGGAAGATAGTCTGGTGCCTATAATCTAGGCTCCTTTCACTCTGCTTTGAATGGTGATTGAAGAATTTTAGTGGTTTATTTATTTGGGAATGTACGTATTAGTCGTAGATTTCCCAAATTATTTAATGTTTAGGTTTTATTTTGTGCTAGTGTAACGTTTATTAGTTAGTGCCCCATGTTGGTAGCGACAAATGTAACGTTCTCTTGCTTAGGCTGTGATGACAAGTGAAACGGTATTTACTTTGCTCCACGTTGAGCGTACAAATGTAATGGTTTCGCTAGCCCACACTGTTGGGTGAGAAATGTAACTGTTTACCTTTGCCTAAGCTATGTTGTTTTAATGGGCGCCAAGACCTCAATGCAATGTTGAAATCTAAATTTGTATTTAACAACGTCTAGCTCTGGCAGAACACCTTCAAGACTCTATTCACTCAGATCGTGGTATGATTTGATCATTAACCCAACAAACAATTGTATCAGGAGAAGGAATTGGTCTATATCTAATGCTACCTACTGAAAGCAAAGATTGCATTGTAAAAGAAATGAATTTATTATATAAAACAAGTATAGCAAAATTAATAATAATAATAAGTTTAAAATTTAAATTGGAGCGTTGTGATTTGAATATTACCGATAGAAAATTACGTGAAAACGGAGTCTGATAAATTGATTTTACTCTTATTTCCAAGCTATGAAGTTACTGAAATATGAAATATAAAACAAAGAAAATGAGAGATTGCGTATTTCTGCGTCATGTGCGCTTACCATTGGAAATTGCCAAAGCATCTCCCTCGTTCTTGATGATGCTGTGTGCTTCCCACAGTCTCCTGGACGTCGTCATCTCCGTCGAAATTTGATGATATCCTGGTAGATTATATAATTCTATGGTCCGTACATCGGACCCAAACTCGCGTAAAACCGCACTGGTTACGTTTTACAAAAGTTCGTCGCTAACTCCACTGAACATCGGAGCGTCACGCACCTGCGACCGTACACCGCAAGTTCTACACAGATAGTCGCTAACTCCACCGAACATCGGAGCCACTCGCACGCGCATCCATACTCGTCAAGTACTATACAGATTGTTCTTGTTTCACGGCGCGTCGAACGATATATGCACCTGTTGGCTCCCCCACCATGGTACCGACATCTAGCTTACGTCGTCGCCACTGATTGGCTGCACCCTACGCGCTAGATCCCCACTCCTTCCTCATTACACTCCGCGGGAGGGAGAAGTCGATTTCCGTTTCCACAATTCGCCTTTTCTAGACCTTGCGACCCAAGATTGCGTCATGCTCCTCGACAAGATTCAGCGTGTACTTGAAATCCCAGTGAGTCATCTCTCTCAAATACCCTAACTGACAAAACTCCGTAAAATTCCGTAATCAGATAATTTTCTATGATATCGTCGTTCGTAATAATTTGCTTGATAGCGTTTTCTAAGACATAGAAAACCTATCTGAATGCTAATAATTTTTATAAAATGCTCCGAAAATACCTTAATAATAATTATAATAAATTAATAATAATAATAATAAATTAACATGAAAAATTATCTTGGCTGAACAATTTGCCGCGTAAATAAATATAGAATGGCTTCCTACTGACTTATGCCAGTTGCATAAAACCCCACGAAAAATACGTTACATATTCGCCTCGGATCATCGGATGATTTACCGTGACGACGGTCCATTATCCGATTATCCCAGACACGTTAATAAACCCCATCCAAAATACATATTACATAAACGAAATCACCCTAAATTACAGATATATACACTCATATATTTTCTTCACGCACTTTGCGTCAAAGTTTGTTGTCACTATGGATTGCACTTTGCAACCAGTCCAATGTTTTACATATGGAATAGTGTTCCACGGATATTTCCGCCTCTCAAATTTCTCTATGTTGGAGAAATAGACATAATTAATGTGTGAGCACTATGTATTTATGATGTCATATCACACGCATTGAAGGTGTTCTGATATATTTATATCACCATAGAACTCCCTAATTTCACTGGAGGTCCCCTCCTTATGGTGACATTTAATTCCACTTATCACTGAGCACACGATCACACTACTGTGGCAGCGCCTCGTGACCATAATACATGATCTCTCTTTAAAGTAGATTAAATGAATATTGACTTCTGAAAAAAAAACAGTAAATGCGCATTACATATAACACCAAATATTTCTGTGCCGTAATCGCCCTGTCTTGTTAAGTTCCCGTTAACCATATTCTACTTAATACTAGTTCTCAACACAGACCATTTCTCCTCACACAAATAATACCATTGTACAAATTATCTTAAATTACACACTTACAAATCTTACATGGCGAGGCCGTAAACAGAAATCACGTGTGCTGATATGTATGAGTTTCATGAAGGACTGTCTCGCATTCTGATGGCCCATCTTTTATCTCGTGGACGCCTTAAGCTAACAAGCCCTATTCAAGCGCTCCCCCATCTCTTGGAGATAAATGGGAACCCATCAGCGCTGCCAAAATGGCCTTGGTGCATCGAGACAATTTAGTGCTCAACAGCATCCGACAATCCCGTCATATTTCCCTGTACCTTAAAAACTCTCATTTACTTACATACTACCCCCCTGTGTGACTTCTGATACGCCTGCCTTAAGACCAGATCCTCCCACGCACCAAATACCACACTTACTCATTTGATAGGCTGGCTCGCCAGCTAAACACACTCACTTTATGACACATATTTTCGTAGACTATGTATATTATACGTCCCCGTATAATCTGTTTCCCTCACTATTCTCCAGCACATATGCTGTTTTTCCAATACGTTTGGAAACTATAAATGTTTCTGCGTCACCTGCTTCCAACCTTGCAAGTGGCTCCCTTTAAATGAACGTCATCACGTTGCTCTACTAGCATATTCCTCAGTGTCTGTAACGATGCCCTGTTGCTACTGTCCACACATGCTAACCCTACCTTCCTATGGTGTCACACCTCTACTCGACACTCTATGACCTAAAAATGTCACTTCTGACTGACAGAATGACGACTTAGACAGCTTCAAAGTGAACCCTGCCTGATCTAACTTCTGAAAAACTATATTTAAATGATGTAGATGCTCCTCAAAACTGCGTGAACTAATTACCATATCATCTATGTAAATGGTTACAAACTCTCCTGTGTCATCCCCTAATGCGATGTTTAAAGCCCTAATTAAAGCTGCTGAACTACTCTTTAACCCATAAGGTGTTCTACAAAATTGATAAAGGTTATATTTATGACTAAAAAGCTGTAAATGGTCTATCTTCGTACATAAGTGGCACTTGCCAAAAACTGGAACTCAAATCTACACAAGTGAAATACTTCTTCCCCTCAAATGTTTGCATTAATTCCTCTATTGACATAGATTTCAGCTGATCTGAACTAATTCTACTGTTAACCAAACGAGCGTCTAAACAAATACGAACAGTGCCGTCGGTCTTGGGTACCGTGATCAAAGAATTAACATATGGACTGTTCGAGTGCTCAATAATCCCATCTTCAAGCATCTGGTTAATTTGTGCCTCAACTGCACTCTGATAAGCGAAAGGTACAGGATATCTATGTCCTGTGAATACTGACCTATCAATAACGTTCAATGAATGTGTATAGCAATTGGTCATACCAATGCGATCCTCAAAAACTCTCCTATTACACCATAACACATCATAGAGCCGAACACACTGTTCATCCTCTATATTTCCCTGAAATGCAGCCTCACGTAACGAGTCCTCTAGACTTCCGTTCGTAATCACACTGCCCACAAAACATGGAGAACCCCGCTCTACGGCTGGCGATATCTCATTTAAAGTACAAATCACACCTACAATACTACTCCTCTGAATATGGTCATTGAACGCTACTTCTACTTCAGAATCTCCCCATTTAAATTTCAAACTCCCTACATCATAACATAAGTTACCAGACACTCTACTTAGCCACTCTGAACCCAAGATAACACTGAATACTAAATTTGGAATTACAAGGCAAATCTGATTCTCTACATGATTATTAATTTTAATGTCTACTAAAACTTGCTTAGAAATTACTTTAGACCTCTTCCCAACAGCTGTGATAACAAAAGTGCTTTTAATTGGCATCTCCTCAAAATTTACTCCAGTTCCTTTCATTTTATCATAAAATGCACTACTTATGCAACTCTTCATACAACCACTATCAATTAAAACATCTGTGTACGCCTCGGACACGTTAAATTTAACTATGGGGCTCTTACTAACCACTTCCTGAATAATACCTTCATCATTTAGTTCATGTAATAATTCATTTCTCACATTTAGGTCATAGGGTTCCTGTATAATTGTATGGACAGGGCATGCTACAGACTGAGATTCTGACCTTACTTCGCAGCCTGGTTCGCGTTTAAAGAACCGCTACAGCTGGCCGTAGTACTAGTTACTACTGCACTGGTCTGGTTGTTCTGAGTTGTGTTGTCATTGTTTGGCTGTATATTACTACCACTAGGCTGTCCTCTTCCTTGACCCCTATTCTGGTTGTAATTATTGTCATTATAATTTCTCCCTTGATTTCCCCTGAAATCATTGTTTCTCCCTTGATTTCCCCTGTAATCATTGTTCCTCCCTTGATACTGATTACCATAGCCATTTCCTCTGTTCTGATTTAGCTGATTATTATTATTATTTCTATTTTGAGCATTGGCCCCTTCGCCACCGTTCCCTTGAACTTCCTGATGCCTGGCTTCATTAGGTCTATTATTATTATTACCCTGGTTCCTATTGAAATTGTCCTCATAACCCCCTCTCCCTAGTGCATCAAATGTGCTTAACAAATTTTCTACTTGTGATATAGTCTTTACATTCTGGATACAAGCAGCCTCCTTGATCCTATAGGGAAAGTGCCTAAGTAGCAACCTTACCACATCACTTTCCTCCTTCAAGCCATCCAGATATTTACACACTAATACCTGCCCTAAAAAGTATTCGGTCATGGTGGAGCTTCCTTTAGGGTTATATTTACCACACACTACTCCCTCACGATGCTGCGACTGAATAACCTCATTCCAGAACTTTTCACAGAATTTCATTTTAAAATCATTGATATCAGTAAACTTGTCTCTGTAGACAGCAAACCAATTCCTCGTTTCCCCCACAAACACTTGTTCTAAAATTTCAACTACCTGGCACCACTCAATACTACCATTTTCCAACCTCTCCCCGAATTTATTTTCTATAGTGTTCATGAACTCCATTGGGCACCCCTGTCGATTGCTGAACTTACCCAGTTCTACCTCCCTGTATGTGCTATTCACAAAAACTGGCCTATTCTGACTATTTTCTTGCCTGATCCTAGCTTTTAATTTTAATTCTAATTCTGCGATTTTCTCCTCAGCCTTCCTCTCAATACTGTTTACTGTTAATTTAATGTTTCCTTCTGATTCTTCTACTTTATCATATAGCTTTGCTTGTTTCTCCTCAATCTTGCTAATGCTTTCCCTATTACTCTCTCTTAAATCATTTACTTCTGCAACTACTTGTGAGTGGACTTTCTCAATTCTACCCCCCAGCTGTTCCTTAACCTCTTTAGTAGCTACCTGAATTTTGTCAATTTCTCCCCCCAATTGCTTTTTGACCTGCTGTGTTTCCAGTTGCACTAGTTCTTTTAAATTTTCAGCCTGTGTACTGATTCTAATTTCCAACTCCTCCTGTACTTTTCCTAATTTTCTGTCTACATCTGCAATAATCTCTTTAGCCTTTTCTTCCATCACCCCCCTGATCTCACCTCTAATCAGTTCGAATTTGTCACTCATTTCCCTACTGTTTTGTTCTAATTTAGCATTTAAAGTTTCATTACTCTCTCTATTTTCCCTACTGTTTTGTTATAATTTTGCATTATTCTGTTCTAATTTTGCATTATTCTGTTCTAATTTTGCATTTAAAGCTTCTGTACTTTCTTTATTTTCCCTACTGTTTTGTTCTAATTTTGCATTATTCTGTTCTAATTTTGCATTTAAAGCATCTGTACTTTCTTTATTTTCCCTACTGTTTTGTTCTAATTTTGCATTATTCTGTTCTAATTTTGCATTTAAAGCATCACTACTAACTTTGTTCTGATACATGAACTCGAGAAGTAAAGTTTTTAATTCTGGTTGGCCGCCTACACTCCCTGTTTCAGTATCGGGATTTACCTCCGCTACCCCGGTACTACCATCACTCGACATACTGCTCGTATCATCATTCTCCAGTTGATGACCACTACGTAACCTCATCTGTCTTTCTTTCTCATCCCCCATAATGATATACACTGATAAAGACAAATAACCCCCAAAATACAGGCACAGAAATATATACCCTTCTCCTTCCACAAATGTTATTAGGTTTTCAGCCCCAAGTTGTCGGCGACAATGTAATGGTTTATTAGTTAGTGCCCCATGTTGGTAGCGACAAATGTAACGTTCTCTTGCTTAGGCTGTGATGACAAGTGAAACGGTATTTACTTTGCTCCACGTTGAGCGTACAAATGTAATGGTTTCGCTAGCCCACACTGTTGGGTGAGAAATGTAACTGTTTACCTTTGCCTAAGCTATGTTGTTTTAATGGGCGCCAAGACCTCAATGCAATGTTGAAATCTAAATTTGTATTTAACAACGTCTAGCTCTGGCAGAACACCTTCAAGACTCTATTCACTCAGATCGTGGTATGATTTGATCATTAACCCAACAAACAATTGTATCAGGAGAAGGAATTGGTCTATATCTAATGCTACCTACTGAAAGCAAAGATTGCATTGTAAAAGAAATGAATTTATTATATAAAACAAGTATAGCAAAATTAATAATAATAATAAGTTTAAAATTTAAATTGGAGCGTTGTGATTTGAATATTACCGATAGAAAATTACGTGAAAACGGAGTCTGATAAATTGATTTTACTCTTATTTCCAAGCTATGAAGTTACTGAAATATGAAATATAAAACAAAGAAAATGAGAGATTGCGTATTTCTGCGTCATGTGCGCTTACCATTGGAAATTGCCAAAGCATCTCCCTCGTTCTTGATGATGCTGTGTGCTTCCCACAGTCTCCTGGACGTCGTCATCTCCGTCGAAATTTGATGATATCCTGGTAGATTATATAATTCTATGGTCCGTACATCGGACCCAAACTCGCGTAAAACCGCACTGGTTACGTTTTACAAAAGTTCGTCGCTAACTCCACTGAACATCGGAGCGTCACGCACCTGCGACCGTACACCGCAAGTTCTACACAGATAGTCGCTAACTCCACCGAACATCGGAGCCACTCGCACGCGCATCCATACTCGTCAAGTACTATACAGATTGTTCTTGTTTCACGGCGCGTCGAACGATATATGCACCTGTTGGCTCCCCCACCATGGTACCGACATCTAGCTTACGTCGTCGCCACTGATTGGCTGCACCCTACGCGCTAGATCCCCACTCCTTCCTCATTACACTCCGCGGGAGGGAGAAGTCGATTTCCGTTTCCACAATTCGCCTTTTCTAGACCTTGCGACCCAAGATTGCGTCATGCTCCTCGACAAGATTCAGCGTGTACTTGAAATCCCAGTGAGTCATCTCTCTCAAATACCCTAACTGACAAAACTCCGTAAAATTCCGTAATCAGATAATTTTCTATGATATCGTCGTTCGTAATAATTTGCTTGATAGCGTTTTCTAAGACATAGAAAACCTATCTGAATGCTAATAATTTTTATAAAATGCTCCGAAAATACCTTAATAATAATTATAATAAATTAATAATAATAATAATAAATTAACATGAAAAATTATCTTGGCTGAACAATTTGCCGCGTAAATAAATATAGAATGGCTTCCTACTGACTTATGCCAGTTGCATAAAACCCCACGAAAAATACGTTACACTAGTTGCTTTACTAAAAATAAAAATGAGAGCAGAAGAAATGTTTCAGCTTATGTTCGAGCAGGAAGTGCCTTTTAGGTCTTGTAAATTGGACCAAGCGCTCTCCTGTCGATGCTGTAGATGTTATTATTATCGCTCGCTCGCCATGGTTTATCTGTTTATGATTTTTCAGTGCGTGTAATGGTTTTAAGTTGTGCAGCAGCTTCGTTTTAAGGTGAAAGTAGAAGACCTTTAGTAGGTTGATAGTTTGTAGTGCTTTAGGAGAGATGAAATATAAAGACCTGTAGTAGGTTTTGCATCGTTTGGCAACAATATATTGCTTCGAAAAGGCCTCAGCTTCCGCCTCTTAGGGTTTAAATTTGTGTTTTGTGATTATGTGCAGTGTAATTGAGGTGTAATTACTGTCACTGGAGCGGGTGTTTTGAATTTACTAGTGCTGTGCTCTGATTGGTTGAAGATGCGCTCTGATTAGCTGTTGCTTGCATGTAGTTTGAATGTATTTGTAAGTGAATATGTTATTGTTTTATTATTTATTCAAGTGAAATTGGGTCTGTTTTGTTGAGAAAAGCTTTTGTTTGAGGTTAAACTATGTGTACCCGCATTCAGACCAGAATTAGCGGAGCCGGGAATAGAACCCGAACCTCCGCGGGGACAGCCACTACGCCACAAGGTAGATGAAGCACCTATTAACAATACTCCGAGAATCGTTCAGAAAACACTAAATTGTGACTATTGGTCCCTCCCCCAGGTTACCTGAAAAACATTATTGGCTTTATGCGGTTTACGTCCAGACTTCGGCTCTGTGCGTGTCGTCTATTTCCACGGCATTCCTGGAACCGCCGGAACAGCGCCTCTCTACAGAAGGTCTTGAAAATTTGCCGCAATCAGAGAATGGTCGCATTGTTACAAGTGGCTAAACCCACCTGCTCGGACAGCAACTAACTAGTGTTCGATTCCTGACTGCGGTCACATTTTCAAATCTTACTCAACAGTTAACATTTTTAAAAATTGTGTATTGAATTTTTGTACTTTCTATGTTCATCATCATCATCATCATCATCATTTATTGCATTTATGTGTCTTTAAGGTAATAAGCCTCCGTGGCTTAGGCGGCAGCACGCCGGCCTCTCACCGCTGAGTCTGTGGTTCAAATCCCGGTCACTCCATGTGAGATCTGTGCTGTACAAAACGGAGGCAGACAGGTTTTTCTCCGGGTACTCCGGTTTTCCCTGTCAAAATTTCATTCCAGCAACACTCTCCACTATCATTTCATTTCATCTGTCATTCATTTAATCATTGCCCCAGAGGAGTGCGTCAGGCCTCGGCAGCCGGCACAGTTCATATCCTCGCCGCTAGATGGGGGCTTCATTCATTCCATTCCTGACCCGGTCGGAGACTGGAAGCAGGCTGTGGATTTTTTCATGTGTCTTTAAGGTATCCTCGCCGCTAGATAGGGGCTTCATTCATTCCATTCCTGACCCGGTCGGAGACTGGAAGCAGGCTGTGGATTTTCATTTGCATGTGTCTTTAAGGCCTACAGCAGAAGAACAAAAGAATAGAAAGGAAGAGAAAACGTGGTAACAAAGGAATCAGTCACGAAGGAGGAGGTATCTACTGCAGATAGTATTCCAACGCTGGCGGTCTCTAGCTTCATATTCCACCGCATTCGGCTACACTTGAATGCCAATACTCGATCCTTCCATCGCGTCCTGGGACGTCCCCTTGGGCGTCTTCCAGCAGATTGTGAAAGAAGGACTCGGTTTTGGATGAATTCATCAGCTCAAAACTTTCTATGTTACATGTTAATAAAAGGACATAAAAATTATATTAATTGCATATTTTTCCGACAATCTGTTCGTCTTCACGGACTCTTTTACTCTATTTTTACAGGTATACGATAACCGTTTGCACTCTCTCTATGTGTTCCAATTTATCCCCTGTTAAGGGCTTACTTGGAATACATGCACTAAAAGAAAGCTTTCGCCCTAACCTGAAAGAAATACGGGGTGCACTCAGCCTCGTGAGGACAATTGAGTAGTGAGGCAGCGCCCCGATCACGAAAACCAAGATTTACGGTCGAGGGGACCCGATGCGCTGATCACGCGTCACCCCAATATCTGCAGGTCAAATGGCTGGGCAGCGGTCGCTTGGTAGGCCTAGGCCCTTCATGGGCTGTAGTGCCAGGGGTTATTATTATTATTTTAACCTGAAAGAAATAGGCCTAAGATATTACACGATTTTATGTACCCCCATTTTGTACATATTACTTGAGAAACGGAAAGCGTCCTAAAAATAAGGAAACTAATTACGTAAATATTTCAGTTTTTGTTTTGTTTGTTAAAATGAGGGAAGGTGTAGGAAGAACTTGGAACTGTCAGCTTACAAAAAATCTGTTCAAATAAAAGAAGTACCTAAGTTAATGTGCATAAAACTAAAACAAAGAAACTTTTCATCCCTCTATTGCTGTGCACATTTCACAATCTACCTGAGACGTTTACAAGGGAGGTTTACTTTCCCCCCTATATTCCTAAATTCTTGCACGCGTACCCTGGAAGAAGAGTATTCCTGCTGTTTTTGGTGAAGATCGCTCCAAGAAATTTAGTGATTATATTTAGTATTTGGCTTGTTCTATCTGGATTAAGGAATTATTTTCTTATATTTTGTGTTTGCATAATATATTTATTTTCTGACGCTTAATTAATTGTAGGAATTGTACCAATATCCAAGAGAGGTTTTTATTGTTACGTTGGTATCATGTCGATGAATGTACTATTCTGGCGATTATTTGAATGTTCTGCCCATTAGGCCTGCCATATTAAACAAAATGTAGGCTACATAGTTTTGCCACAGAAAAGTGTTTCAAATAACCCCACTTCTCCCCTATATCGTGAATATATGTACTTAATCTTTCGTCAGGCTACGTTTTGAGAACTTGAGAAAAGTATGATACACTTTTGCTTCGAAAAGAATGTGTTTGGTGGAGGAAAAAGGGATGTCTCCACCACTCGGACTTTTAAATACAAGTCACTTCAGGAACAAAGCTGCAGGCAAAGATGATATACCGATTAAGTTGCTAAGCTGCATAGGTGATGAAGGTCTGATCAGGTTATTTCACTTGGTGTGTAGGATTTATGAGACGTGTGAGGTACCCTCTGATTTTAAGAAGAATGTTATCAACCCTATACCGAAGAAAACAGGAGCTGACAGATGTGAATATTACCGTACAATCATCTTGATCAGTCATCTTCAAAGATCCTGACTAGAATAATTTACAAGAGAATGGGAAGACAGACAGAGAGTTAGGTGAAGATCAGTTTGGCTTCAGGAGGCATTACTGAGAAGAGGTGGGTTTGATTCGCACCTCAGCCATCCTAGAAGTGGTTTTCCACTTCTATTCCATGCAAATGCCGGGATGGTACCTAACTTAAGGCCACGGTCGCCTCCTTCCCAATCTTCATCGGAATTACAAGTACACACGCTAAAACAACCGTCACCCTTCTTCGAACAGCTACGAATGAAGATTCTCTTGCCAGCTACTGGCGCCTTTAGTGAATTTATAGATTAGCTGCAAGCTAAGCGTGAGGCTATTTGGGAGGACTTTTTTGCAACAGAGGCTGTGACAAACTCTGAGTGGAAAGGCCCAGACTATGAGATCCGTCACACCTGGACACGATTTGCAGTACATGGTTTCCACTTTAGTGTGTGTGAGACAAGGCTTTCCACGTTCCAGGCGAAGAGTGCATCTGTCGGTTGTGTGGGAGGCTCTGTGACAGATATCACGCACTGAGATGTGAGCGGGGGTTGTCGCTGAAGGACTTGTGTGGCGACTAGGATTTGTAATCTCGAGAGGATTGATTCCGTTGTATTTACTGCGTATTGCTATGGCCATTGGCTGTATTAAATATTTATTGATAACACAGGTTTTCATACAAGTCGACACACACAACCAAGTACACGTGGCTACATGACTACGATGTTGCAAAGCCCCTAAATCTACCAAATCTACCAACGTTCATAAAAACTCACTCTTGTACAGAGTTGTTGGACTGGGCGGCACAGCAGGCAAGTTTGCAAGGCATTTACAGATGCGACAGCCTCGTGTCGGTAGATTTAACAGCACATCAAATGCCCCCTCCAGGGCTAAATTCAGGTACCTCGACCCCTGAAAGAAACCTCACGAACGTGCTGAAGGAAGATCGTGAGCTGGTCCATATCCGAGTGGATGTGCGTGCGGAGTGATGGGTTGGGACGTTCCGAAACCAGTTCCTACTATTGCTCTGAGGTACAGAAATTGGTTATGAATGGAAAGCATCTGCATACCAATCGCCGGTGATTGGACCTGTAATAATTTTGCTCTACATACTTGTACCCCGTGGCTTAGTTTCACTCGTAATGATCGCTTGCACTCCATTGGCCAACGCCTGCATATTCTCACGGCCAGGGCTCAGCGATCCCGTCTTTCATAACAGTGGCGTTATGGTGAAGTGATTCCTCTTGGGGTACCGGTAACTAACAGTCATACAAGCTGTAATTATCTGGGAAGTTAATTATTGTAACAGGTTGATTTTTACTTGTCTAGTCTTCCAACATATTAACGGGAGCCCAGTGAAAAACACCCTATAGCCTACATAGAACGTAGCTAGAAGCTAGGCAAGACTGAAAATGTGGCTACAAAGCTGTAGTTGGAAGTTTCTTTAGATATACTCCCCTCGTACAGAAACGGCATAATGGATTGGCATTATTCATAAGTGGGAAGACCATATTGCAACTAAAGTGCTGTTCGCTGAGTCGAGATAGTGCGCATAAATACTTGCACGTGGTCACTTGACTGCCTGGACAGGGAAACACGCCTAGTTCACGTCACGTCCCGAGATCATTAGTCATGCCGTAGCCCTAGAAAAGACAAGACTTGCTGCACTGTACCCAACTGTTGCCTGTCATAAGGAGTTAAGAACTAATTAATTATTTAATTAAATAAATAAATAAACACATAAACGAACAATAAATAAACCGCGCTGTAGCATGTGAGTCAGCCCGCTTCACATGTAGACTATACACAGCACTGAAGTTGGCGCACGTTCAACAGGCACAGCTCTATGCACCCCTTGCGGGCAGCCCTGCAATCACGTGTACAACCTGTGTTTACTTCCACTATCTCGACTCGGCGAACATACTTTAGTCGAAAATCAAGGGAAGTCCAATGGCTCGAGTAAAGGCTCAAGACAGAAAAGGTTGGCTATCTCTCTGTGAAACCTCGACACCAGCTGGTAGAAGAGGATCGCCTAACAAGGGGACCGCGTGATTTCGTCTAAACTGATGATATATGCAGGACTTGGGTAGAAGTGGGAGCTCCAGATGGCCAAGCGTTTAGAAAAAAAATTACGAGCCTTACAGTAGTCGCATATGATGTGTAACATCTGACATGTTATTCGAATAATTCCATATTACTTACTCGCATTTTTTAAAGAATGAACTCATAGTGCTACCTTGTGCCAGCAAACATGAAAGGATTCTCCAATGCATCTGCAGTAGTGACATATACCTGCAACTGTATGCGAGAGCAATCCACTGCCTACTTGATGCGAGCTGCGCTTTATACCGGCCAGTTAGTGAACCCATGCCAGCGGTGTTATTGAAAATGGCCTCTTATTGCCGATATAGCGCACTGCCAAGTACAGGCGCGATTAAAAATTAGGTGTGCAGTAGGTATATTAAATGCTTTTCTCCCAGTGATACGTTTAGACCAACGAAGTTTCAATTATTGTTAGTAGTCGGTGTTAATATACTGAATTCCTACGTTGTTTGGAGTGTTGGTTGATGCGATATAGCACTCGAAGTATCGAGTGCTTACATTAAATAAGAATACAGCAAAAGTATGAAGATTTAATAAGTCGTAATTGTTTTCAGCAAATGTGATATAATTAATGTTTTCACACCAAAGAACGACAACTTGAAGATGATTTATTGTAGGAATTTCTTTAATGGGGCCTCCAAACCTTGAGGTAAACCGTATGCGATTTACATTCCACTTAGTCACATGGCTTACAGTACGTCGTTGTACCGATCTCCGCCACCGCCCCCGTCATTTTTTCCGTCCCATGTACTTCCGTCCCATCCAATTCAGTCTCTTTTCCAAAATCACACCCACAAAAATGTCCAGCTACCGAGTGCCACAAAAATATCCAGATACCGAGTGGAAAGATGGTCCACATCAAAAAATAGCATGTAAGCCGCGGGTCGGGAGAGGTATGAGCCATTTATGTTAGCGTAGTTTCCAGACAGCGGTTGGTGCAGCGGAAAGAGTACAGAATGGTAATTTGTGGGACGTGGGGTCGTTTCCATATGCAGAATCTTTTTATTCTTGTTTTTATTTTTCATTTGTACGTTACTTACACCGAAATAATGCTCAATATATTATATTTATTAATACTTGCATAAAAGGCATGAAACGGAAGGCAAGGAAAATTTGGGATGGCAAATAAATTTCCAGGAAGAGATTGTAATAAATGATCGTATATAGCATTAGATGCATTTATGATTTTACAGTTTATGATTTACACACACTGGGGTGATATTCATCGGAAAGAAATAGGCAAAGCAGTAATTTTCTCGTCATTTTGCACACGTTATAAACGCCGCAGTTTTACAATTACATGGTTGCTATAAAAAAAAGAAACTTGGATTTACATTCATAGAAGGTTCTCTCTCATCAGACAGTTTGGCAGAAAACCACACAACGCATCATTTTGCCAAATATCGGCAAGGTGATGGCAATGGAATATATTTTGATGCAGTCCTCTCGGGATGTGATTACTTTTTCTCTATCGATGAGTTAAGGGCAGTTTTGAAATATTTTGATCAAATTCTTTACCTGACGATAGCAAAATAGACATCGCAGGGTTGCACTAGCGAAGTGCATTTGGGGGGAATCACTTTAATACTGTCCGATGGCAATACTTTTTCATCATACAAAATCTCGTCGTATAATTATGGATTTATTTGGTCTCCCTATGAGTTGAGCGAAACGTACAAATTAAAAATAAAAGCAAATGTAAAAGAATATCCCCCATAAGGACTCGACCCCACGACCCTCGAATTACCGTTCTGTACTCTTTCCGCTGCCTGAAAACTACGCTAGCATAAATGGCTCATACCTCACCCGACCTGCGCCAAAATGTTATTTTTTTCTATAGAGGTGTGCAAATTATTAGTCCCGACGCGACGCCAGTTTCCCAAAATTACATTTCTACTTTTCACGGCTTAATGTACTAAACATGTTTGCAAGGCGGTGACATTACTTCCAAAGTTCAACCAAGAGTCTTAATTATATTTTCTTTTAAGAAACTCAAAGTAAAATGATATTTTAGAATTTCCACTAACAGAGGAGCTTTGCTACTGCAAAATGCCACAAGTTTTGCTTTGATTACTTCACTCTACTGTTCGTGTGAATTTATAACTGTGGGTTTCTTGGAGTCAATTTATTGATGATTCCATCTTGAACTATTCAAAGATTCATTAACTATGGATTGAAATCACCTATTTTAGAGCGTACATTCCAAAGTCAATGCAAAAATAGAAAACGGGCCAAGCTCAGCAGGGCTTCCAGCGACGCACTTTTCTCACTATTATTCAATGTTTTTCAAAGCAGCCTCACTTTTCTCACTATTTGATAAAATTACTCACTATTCTAACTTTTTTTTTACAAAACTGGTCACATTCTGCGTTAAAAATGTTCTCATGCACAATCAGACAGCTAGAAACGACCCAAAGTTTACCCATGAATGGGTAGTTCATTTTTCTGCCACCGGTGCCTGAGCGAGCCAGGCGGCCGGAAAGCATAAAAGCTTCCATAGTGCAATACCACAGCCGGAGCAGTGCAGCGTTCGCCGAAAATTTTAACAATAGTTCAAATTTATATTTTTCTTTTACGATTTAAATTTGTTGAGAGTGGCATTGATTTTGCTATCCATTATTTCCAAGTGTGCTCTAACTACCTAATGAAAAATCACAAACAGTACTCAGAGATATTAACATAGGCGCAATTTGGTTGACATTTTTGGGGGGCTAATTTGTTTTTCAGATACTTTCTTAAAAAAATTGTCTATTTCAATACAGTTTTGTCACATTTTGGGGGGGCTATGGTTGGTTTTGAGGAGCTTAGCCACCCAAGCCCCCCCCCCCTAATTGCGCCTACAGATATCGACAAACGTTAAAATTATGAACCAGATATACGGCCATAAATGCTAATAATATTATGAATTTACTCACTATTTACTCACTTTTTCATACAAAAACTCACCTCTTTTTCACTTTTTTTTTTCAAGAAAAAACACTCACTATTTCACTATATTTGGACTAGTGAGTGGATGGAAGCCCTGAAGCTCAGGCATCCTTCGGAATATCCAATTCTGAAAGTTTCTTGACACAATTCCTTATAGGAAAAGGTGTAAGTCAACAAGGAAGAAAACATTACTAAGTAGGGTTACAAAAGATGCTAGCAGTTGGTCAATAAAATGATTTTGAATAACAAATTGTGACTGTTTTAAATTCTTTATTTGATTCTAATAATTTGCACACCTCTGTAATCGCTTGGCCATCTGGAGTTCTCATTTCTTCCCAAGCCCTGCATATAGGCTACCATGAATTTGGGCGAAATCGGTCACGATGAGTAGGCGCTGTTCCCTTGGAAGGAAAGAAGGAAGGATTTTTAGGCCACGTAGGGAAGTGCCTAACTTGCTATTGGAGGAATTTTACACACGGATGGTAGTCTAGTAGTTGTTGTTGGATAAGGGGTGTAACATCGAGGTTGTCTAATTTTACAGCCTAATTCATTAATTCCGCGATTGTACGTATACTTCTTTCCCCTCCCCTGCGTTGCACCTCAGTCCATGAAGGGTCCTGGCCTACCAAGCAACCGCTGCCTAGCCATTTGGCCTACAGATTGCGGATTGACGTGCGGTCAACGCGTTGGGTCCCTTCGGCCGTTACTCTAGATTTCCATGACCGTCAAACAGCTACTCAAATGTTCTCACGAGGCTGAAAGCACCCCGTTCCAGACCTCACGTCAGTTATTAAAATCCCTATCGGAGCCACGAATCAAACTCAGGGCCTCCGGGTGAGAGGGAGATGTGCTAACCTAACACCACGGGCCCAACATGCTCCTTAATATACCGAGATGAAAGTTATCACTTGCAGAAAGGTGTGCGAGCAATTTTTCTTTGTCTCGATTCATTCCTTAAACGTTTTACATCAGTGTTCTAAAATTATCCGGTTTACAAGAAAATCAGATCTACTTTCGGAAAATTGGCGCTCTGAAAGCAATGTGTTCGTTTGAAAAGCCAAGTTGTACCGGTCCTCAATCTAATTTCCTTCGTTCTGAGTTCGATGATAATAATAATAATAATAATAATAATAATAATAATAAATTATTTCGCTGCATACCGGTCATTCGTACGGGCCAAAAATAAACTTGTTTGTATCTTACACTCTGAGCACTTTTATTGTTCAACGGGGAAGAACCTGTGAGCTATCTAATTTTCATGCAGAGCGTATGTCAGCTTGCAATTGTGTCATTCTTAACTTGTCGCCCCATGCCCCTCACTGTGGAAGCCGGAGATTTCCTTGTCCATAGCCATATTGCTCCACGTGCTAGACCTCCCCCTTCCCCAGCTACCTGGAACAAGTGTCACTCACATGCAGTTCATTTCTGGCACTGTAATATGATAGGATATTTGAAATGATTAAGGCACAACACATGAAAAAACACTTTTAACTGGGTCAGTTCAATTCAATGTAGTTGTTAACGACGTGACATCTACGAAAATATGGTGCACCATATTAGGTTCAGTGGGCTATTGACATTTTAGTGCTACGCTAATCAAATAATGTTCTCATTTAGTGCTTAATATTGGCAGATGAAGGGGACAAAAAATGTCTATTAGTCCTCGAAACATTCATTCATTCATTCGTTTATTTGTAATTGGGGGTGTGTCCCCCGGTGGCAAATTAGATATACATAACAAATAAATAATTGTACATAACAATTCACTAACAATTAAACTGGAGTATTTACACAAATAGTCAGTCTTTTCTTAAACACACCTATATGTTTGGGAAAAGGCTCTAAGACTGCGGCAGGTAGAGAGTTCCAATTATCAATGGCATGGTTTACGAAAGAATATTTACCATAATTTGTTCGCTGTGGTCGGCCCTTAACTGTGAAAGGGTGATCGCTCCTACCCATGTAAGTAGGCTTTTCCATACGTTTGCTAAGCTCACCCCATGCTGGTTGATTTGTATACGCGTTGTACATGTACCATTTCTAATGACCACATGAGTGATCAAATTGAATAAAAGTATTGATTCAGGCGGAACCCTAGCCTATTAAAAAACGTAATATTCTGCAATGGTATGAAGGAGTTAGTAAATCAATTATTGGCAATGGAGATATTGATAAAAACTTTGTTTTCTTAAATGGACCTTTTATTTCTGCCTCTAGCTGAGTGGTAGAAATTGTTACGAGATTAAACTTACAATTTATTTAAAATTCGAAGATATAATTTCTTCAGATACCAATTATATTTCAGTCTGACTGCATGTCCCATCAGCGGTCATACACGCACGTACGTCAGATATACCTTGGGTTCGAAATGTTCAGTGTAGATGACTTTACTTCATTTAGGATCTTGAAACAAATTGATGTGTGTTAATTTTGACACCGGTCATGGTGGCCGAGAGCGCTAACGCGCTAACTCATGCTTCGCTAGCATCGGGCCGTCCTGAAAATGGTTTTCGTAGTTTCCCAGTTTCATCACCAGGCAAATGCCCAGACGGATCCTTTCAACAGGTTCACGGTAGCAGCAGAGAGACACAAGAGATATAGGTGGACGGTACTGTGAAATAATCCTGACATTTTCCCGAGAGTTTGTAGAAAAATGTGTGGAAAGGTCATGCATGCCCAGGATGGACTTTGTCAGTGCCAGGATTCATCCCTCGGATCTCCGATCTTGTTGCTCACAATTGCAGCCGTGAAGTGTGCAGTAAGGCACTTGGCTACGCTGTTGGGTCACGAAGTGATGCTGCAACAGGTGATCGAAAGTCGGGAACGGGAATTATCTGTCTTGGTAACAGAGGAGCAATATTCTGGTCTGAGGGCTGGAACGGGGTACATCCAGCCTTGAAAGGCAAAACTGAGTAGAGGTGGGATCGATTTCCACCTCAGCCATCTTAGAAGTGTTTTTGCGTTTTTCCCACTTCTGCTCCAGACGATTGCCGGTCACGCCGCCTCCTTCCCAATCCTCACCTGAATTATACACACACACACACTAGAACTTTTTTTAATAGAACTATGTAACCCTGAAAAATGGCTTCTATCTCTTCAACTCGTGCACTAAATCAGCTATCACAATAACGCAGGTTATCAGACATATATTTTACACACATAAACCCAAGTTGTCCAAGCAACGCTCTGTGTTGGGGACATAGTCCTCAAGTCATGTTTCTTGCTGTGTGCTAATGCTGTTTCTCTTGTTTCAGGTAAGTACTGTACCCATGTGAGTAATCTCGGTGGATAATATGCATCCGCCTCCAACTAGCATCAGCTCTCAGGCGTGTACGGTAACCCCAATTTTGCAGTGCATATTTTGGATTTGAGGCAAAAAGGTATCAACTCTACAATGATAAAGCACAACTCTATTCTAAAACTTTAATTCATTAAAATAAATCATGGCTTCAAACACAAAACAATACCCAAAAAGCATAAAATAAAAGCAAACAAAATTTTTACTTCCACAATCCACAAATAAACAAATATAAAATCACAACAAAGTCATACCTAGCCATAATGCTTTACCCTTCTGTGAACTTCACAAGGATATACTAGTGCGCTGATGCACCTACGACTTCAAAACAACTTTACATTAACATAACAGTCATACAATGTGACTTCTTTAATATTACAACAAGGATTATTCCTTAAACCTCTTTATGTTAAACAATTATGTGTGCCGTGCGTGTTTTAATATTTTTCTTCTCACCAATGAAATGCTTTGCATGCATTTACCTATTTGGACGTTGCACCAAAATCAACGTGCAACTCCATAATTATGTAAGCTACCCCCTACATATCCTTCAATTATATGGTTTCACCGCATGCTGTCTGTGATTCCTAGATAAAACGTAACGTTATAGCTTATGTCGGATTGTACGATAGACTGCCTCGCGCTCATGGCGATTGGCATCTAGTAACCAACTACATGACTTGGTTCCAGTGACAGTACAAATATATCATGTAACTATTCGTCAGATAGCTAAATTAATGAACCATCAGGATGAACTATAATTATCCATGTGTTCACAAACCACATGGCTATAATACTCAACATAACAATCTCGCATTATATGTCATTTTAACAAGGTCTAGAATCTCTTCCCTTTATAACTTGCCTGAGCGGTTCGAGTGGTTGGCACCGACCCTCGGCTAAGGAAATCGCTACACAATAGAAAGTGGGATGGGTCGTTCCACCAATTATCTCGACCTTTCTAAAAGTTTGAAAGCTTCCCTCTCTAAGCAGTGGAGATTTACAAGACAAATACTGTGTCCTAACCGGCACACATGTTCCCAAAGGATCTTAATTGACTATTATGCCAACAGGTATTGAATGAGCTTTTGTAATTATTCCTACGTCGAGGATAACGATTAATTAATGGCCTCACATGGGTCCATCCAACATGAAGGTTCGGGGTTCGTAATGCATGAGCCTGGCGGTGACCGATGTCTCAAATATAATATAGGCGCACAAAACCACTGTCGCCATGAGTTTTCGCTGCCCACGAGCGTAAATAACTCATCATAAGTTCTCGGGAAATCATAGAGCTGCGAGGTGTCCTTGTTATCCTCGACTCTATCATAGGATTCCAATCCGGAACACATTTCAATCCTTCTTCAGAGCTAGGGTCCATTCACTAAAACTCCGGAATAAATAATGTCTCCAACAATGTCCACGACATAGGAGAATTCATACGTAGAATAGACTATCTGGCCCCTAATGCTCCATGCTACGACATTCCGACCTCTAATATTAAGAGAAATCTAACATTTACTCTATAAGCTTCTCAATTAAGCTGCAAATTCAATCCACTAAAAGCTCTTTCATTACTGGTATCATTACCGAATATATGCAATATTCTGATATAAAACTTCTTTCCATAATTACTGAAATGTAATCTCATTGTAACATCTTCCTGCTTAGATTGATAAGTCTTGCAATTAGCGTTAATAATTCTCGCTTACAACATTTTATTTGTTTCCTGATGTGTTCATTCATACTCTTAATAACCATTATTATTATTATCATCATTTCTCACTGACATAAATGACCAAAATCATCCTTTATTATTATTATTGAAAATCTCATTGACATAAATGACCAAATCATTATTTATTATTATTCTCATATAAATTACCAAAATTTCCGACATAGCTAGACGTTTTAAACTCGAACAATCGCGTTCGTTACATTTACATAACTTACTGCCATTCTTAATTCATAGTGGGAATAATTACTCCACTTAATGATGCAAATCATCATTTCAACTCTATCAAAATCAACTCAATACTGATTAAACATGGAGGATCAGCCTCCTAACTGACTTTTACTGGCATCTATAAGGAATTCACAATACCTTTACGGAATCACAGACATGCATCGGTCCATACTTCTACATAATTATAACCATAATTTGTGGGGTACTTACATCTCTATAGGCATCTAAGGTGGCTCCAACCAATCATATTCTTCCATGTCGCCCGCCATAATGGGTTTAACGCGACATATTTCTCTTGTTTACACACATTTGATTATACCTAATTTCTATCACCAACACGACACGTTGCATACCTTTCAGGAAGTTATCACTCCCCAAACATGTGAAACACTTCATCAAACACTACTTTAAATGATATTTTTACATATACATTACACTGAACACTCGTCACTTTATACACACTTCAATGCTGAAATTCCCTAGCAGAGATCGAAATTGCAGGTGTCGACGGCATCTTACGTTACCAACTCCTGATTGAAAGTCTGGTTATCTGCTCTCGGAACTCTCCAACAGTTTTTGTGACGATCATTACTCCTACAGTAAGTGTTACCATCTGGTACTCTCATGGCAATACCAAACACTTAGTAAGGTTTCTTTAGCGCATTCTATCGTAGTTACACATATACGATTAGTTCATACAATACACACTGCGCTTAATAAAGTTCAACACTTTCACAAATAATTATATACAATAATGCTACCGTTAGTCTATACGGTGCTTCATAACTGAACACGTCATAGTTCGTGCGGCTGATTATGCCTGTATCACGACTATTATTCATACAAACATATTTTCTGTTTCTTTTACACATACCCGTCTTTGTTCGGCGTCTCGATGAATAGATCCGTCATGCGTTTTGCCTTGACGAACTTGCTTCAACCTGGCTGTAGCTGACTGAAGTTTCACTCGAAGACTGCACGTAGCTTATTTGAAGACTTCTGTCTGCGGCTTACACGCTGTCTCGTACTGCTGCATATTTGCTGCATACTGATTGCAACTTATTTCCATTGTGCTACAATTGACAATTGAGTAAAACTGTAACTGGCTGTAACTGCGCTTGGCGGCATGTAGACTGAGCTTGACTGAGTTAGAACAGAGTGAGTTTCAAAGTGAGGTTCAACTGAGAACAACTGAGAACAGAGTAACACTGAGAACAGAGTAGGACTGAGTAACACTGCAACTGGCTGTAACTGCGCTTCAACTGAGAGCTCCTCCTGGGGTCTACTCCCTTATATCGGATTTCCACAGAAAGTAGAGCAACATCTTCCCGCGTAATCTTCGCTCCTCTCACAGCATGATTCCGGTCTTCAAACCATGATCATTGTGTTCCTCTCTCTTCACAGGTCCCAAAACTATATGTGTGCAAAGGAATCGCTCGTTCAATTAATTAATATTAATTCCTTTCTCCATGGCGTGGGACGCTACCTAACCGGGAACTCCCCGTCAACATCTTCACATCCCTCCGCGAACAATGGTCGCTTCACAGTCCTTACGCACATCACTAAATATGCACCAATTTCGCATGTAAAAGACTCTAAAATTATCTTCTTGCCAAGATATTCACCTGTGTGCAACTCTCATCTCGATTCGTTACTCCAATCACGAGTAATCAATGATTTTTCTGGGCATTTCACCGCCCCTCCTCTACATCTATTCTCCGTCGGGGAATAACTGTGTCATTTTTCAGGCCTCTCCCCTGCTCCAGACGACATAATGGGGTGACAGAGATGGACGTGGCTCCACTGGGACCAACCCACAATTCTGGGCCGATTAGTAAATGTCAGCTCTGCCCTCCTCTCTGCTTCAAACTCCCAATAGCTTACACCAAATCGTCTTATAATGATATAATCTGCTCATTATTTCCTACATTATTTTAATAAATAATGCCATTTCATCAAAATCACACCAGTGATTAAATATACATCTCTTTCGATGGGTTTTTACCAAGAAACTCCCTGTACAGATCTCTGGTTCGCTTCCTGGTGGAACCTTTTTTCTGAGATCCCAGTCTCTGAGAACCATGTTCGATTCCAGTCAGCATAACCCCATCGGGTTCAGTACACGGATGCTGTCCTCCCGCGGTAGACACCCAGGTGCTTGTTTCTCCCAGAGGTTGACTACACAGTAAATAGTGATTTACTTGTTAATAGATACTTGCCCAGCACGCAGAAACCTCGATATAATGTTTTATTTAATAAATTTCGTGTTTTAAACATTTAAGTCAGGGAATTACGGATTTACGTGTCGATAAAAATATCTCATTACATCATAATTTGACAAATGCAGTCCTATATTTTCTCAGTTTGGCGCTTTTCATATTTTTAATTTTTAAAATAATATTTAAATATCCAACAATTTATTTCTTTAGAAAAAATTGACGGCATTTCCGAAAGGCTGATGTATTTGTGAATAAACGTGTTTTAAATTGATACCCTTTTTGTACCAGCTTCACCACTTTATTTCAACGCCTTCTGGCCCTGGATGGTGACGATAGTGAACGTATGGTACATTCATTAACAAAAGAATTGGCATGTGTTTCCCAACTACGAGAGCTTGCAAATCAAGGAAGACTTCAAGTTTTAAGTCTTGCGTGATGATGATTCGGATCAAACAGGAGATGACTAGAAATTGGTACCTAAGCATTATCTAAACCGTTATTCCTGTCTTTCTTTTTGGTAAAGGCACATAAATCTCATTAAGACATAAATTAGAGACTCCGAGGGAACACAGTAAGCAATCATGAAAATACTGTATGTCCAATGTTTAATTCACTTTTGTACCGAAACGCAGCTATGCAAAATGTGTACGTTGCTGTATAGGCTACATTGTTTTTTGTCGTTTTACGTAATTTGATTGTATGTTTGTTTGTTTCTTTCTTTCTTTCTTCATTTCTTTCTTGTAATTGTTCTATACTGAATTCAATAATGCTCGTCGCAAGTAGTACTGGCTGTCATTGAACCGAGAATTTTCAGTCCTTAGTGTTATTGCGTTTTAAAGCGGTATGGACTCCATCTTGAAGAAACACTTCATGATGAAGATCAATAAATGTAATTAACAAAAATAATGGAATGCAGCTGAAAGAAAGGAGTAAACCCTTTGAACGGCAAAATGGCAGGTGGAAAGATAAAGGAAGAAGAAGATTTTTGTTACTTCTGTTACCAGTGATGAACGAAGCAAGGAGGATATAAAAGCAGGTTAGCTCAGGCAAGGAAATCATTTCTACAGAAAGGGGATCTGTTGACATCGAATATAGATTTAGTTATTTGGAAGTCATTTATTAAAGCCTTTGTCTGGAGCATGGCGCTCTATGGATGTGAAACTTGAACTGTTGTAGCAGCAGAAAAGAGGACATTTGAGATGTGGTGTTACAGGAGAATGATGATCAGATGGGTAGATAGAGTAACACATGTAGAGGTATTAAGACGAGTGGGTGAGGAGAAATGTATCTGGTGACTGCTAATAAAGAGAAGAGATAGGTTGGTAGGACACATACTAAAACACCCAAGAATAGCAAAGTTAGTTATGGAAGGAAGGGTCGTGGACAAGAACTGTAGGGGTGGACCCAGGTTATAATATATTAATGTAGAGATTTGAAGCCATTCGTTTTCAGTGATGCCTATACAAATTGTCTTGTAGCTTTTCAGTCGGTCAACACGATTGTGCCCAATGAATGGGTGGGGTACAAGATATAAATATGTAAATACACTCCTGGAAAAATGACATGTGTTATTACCCTTTCACGAATTGATTGCCGGTGGTCGAGATGGGAACTATTCTTTGTTTACTTGTGTCAAACGTCAGCCTGCTTCGTTGACAGGTACAGTTGCATATGACTCACCTCCAGTAGACTCAGTTATCGTTTGACTGTCCGTGGTGACATGAGCTCGATTGACGCACAATGCTGCTTGTCTCATGTGCAGAATGAACTCTTGTCATCGTTGTGTTCCCCGCTTCGTCCCGCGGGGCAGCTGCTACATTCAACAACCAACACTGGCGCAGCCACGCTGAGCGGCAATCAAATCTTAAATGGGTAAAATAGCTGCTAATGTGCTGCTATGAGCGCCCTCTATGTATGGACTACTTTTGTAAGCTCCTTGGAGAGAAGCATCCAGGGGGCCGTGGTTTTAGATAGTTCATAACGCTGCGCTGTCTGCACAAGGTAACTAGAATACTAGAATTGAATACTGTACATGTACTATACAAATAAGATACAAGGCAATAAACAAGAAATAAGTCACATTTATTAAAGAGGACAAATATTCATTCCACCACCGAAAGCAACCCCAATTCATAAACAACATGTACAGGGTCTTTCGTATAAAATAAGAGCGCCAAGCGGCGGCTTTGTTAACCGTAGCTGCGGTCACCTGCGGTCACCTTGCCAGAGCTTTTGGCGCGCCAATGCCCCCTGCTTTATGAGTGTGTACAATCCTAAATGATGCAGTGGCCTTGCTAGCGTGTGTACAATGCTGAAATCTTACTTTAGTTAGTTATTGTTGATGAAACCGAAACCCCTATAGTATTGAAAGCGCACGCATAGTACATACGATGGCTGTTTTTTTTCTTTCTCCAAGTTCCGATGAACTGTATAAAAATAACAGATTGACATTACCAAACTTGACCTTGCAATAAGCGTGCAGTTGCTCAGTCACCAGTCTAAACCTCAAGTGCTAACATGGTGAGGCAGTTATCATTGCAACATCGTATTTTTTATGTAAAACTTATTTTAAGTACGAGTCGGCTCGGTGGGTACGTGATGCATTTGTTCAACAATTTCCTGATGAAGTGCCACCTTCACTAGCACAGATTCACGTAATTGCAAATAAGTTTGACACTACTGGCTCGGTGCTCAATAAAAAACATGCCCGCACACGAACAGTTTTAACAGAGGGTGAGCTAGATGACATTGGCGAGAATCTTGAACGGTCTCCGAATAAATCATTCACAAAATTAGCACAAGTAGGGGTTTCGGTTTCATCAACGATAACTAACTAAAGTAAGATTCCAGCATTGTACACATGCTAGAAAGGCCGCTGCATCATATAGGATTGTAGACACGCTTAATGCAGGGGGCCTTGGCGCGCTAAAAGCTCGGCCAAGGTGACCGCAGCCGCGGTTAACAAAGCCGCCGCTTGGCGCTCTTATTTTATATGAAAGACCCTGTATTAATTAATTAACCTTAAATTGCACCATTTAATTGTGATAAGTACTTATATCTTGCATCCCGCCCATTCAATGGGCACAATCGTGTTGACCGCCTGAAAAGCTACAAAATACAATAGAATATATTAAACAGATTGCCTTGGATGTAAGGTGTGGTAGCTATGTAGATATGAAACGATTAGCTCAGGACAGGGAGGCATGGAGATCCGTATTAAACCGTCAAAATACTGAAGACTCGGACAAAAGTGTTATTGTTAATATTTATTTAAGTGAATTGGGACATCTTAGTCATCACCCCCGTGTAGTTGGGTGTGTGTTGAACTTGTCTGATAACATGTATTTATGTGATGGTTTAGTAATGTGTGTAACTGTATGAGGAACAGGGATGAGATAGGCACCCCGGGACTTGAAGTAAGGTACTATCCCGGTATTTGTCTGGAGAGTATGGGAAAACCCACTCTCAGGATAGCCACTGTCAGCGCCGGAATTCGAAACTCTGTTCTCCGAACTTGCTTCTTAGTGTAGTCGTAGCGATGTTGTCGTGGGCTAACAGCTGTTCGTGTACTATCCAGAAAACAAAGATTTGACACGCTCGACCTCAGAACATACGTGCTGATACAGAGGATCTCGTTGTGTGCGTAAGCCTGAAATGTGTCAGTCAGCTACAATCAAATAACTTAGCATGTTCTGATATTGCGGGCCCCAGATAGCAATTATTACCTGATGACACATGCGTAAGCAACTATTTGTTGGGTGAGTCCATGTGTTGCAGCGTGGTTAAGAGGGGAGGAATGTTTACTTCTTACTACGGAAATGTTCAAATCGGCTCTTGCTGTAACTATAACAGTATTGCACGGCTAGGAACATAGCAGTAGTGACCCCCTCCACTACCGTCCATCTCCTCGTTTCCCCCTCTATGCTCGCGGGTTCGCAAGTTTGCGCCATTAGGTATTGATTGTTCTCTAGCTGTCTAATACCAAGTCTTGATCATCTTCCGAATAGGCCAACTAAGGACCGCGCCATTCAACTTTTTCATTTAGAGTTCACCTTGATGTTTTGCCCAGTAATCAATCACACATACTCTCGGAATGCCATTCATTACTTTGTGCCTTCCAGAGTATGCCTCTCGTCATACGCGGCGGTTTGTCCTGGAACTTTGTGTCCTTCCGAGAGCTTTCTTTGTTAATACCATTGTATGGTCAGAATCGTATTATATAATACGCTAAGATAAACCAGAGGGAGTTAGAAGGTGTGGTTTGTACCAAAATCTTCCAAATCCACTCAATAGTACAGGAAAAATCTAGCATTTCTTGAAAAGTCAACGGAAATATATTTATTTGTTTATAAAGTGCTTTTAAACAAATAAACAAGACGATAGCCCCTGGCAGAACTGTTTCGCGTACAGCGCGCATAGCACTGGGGCCGGGCGGGTAGTGTGTGCACATGGGGCGCACACAACCCATTATGCGAGAGTTCTCGCACGGGTCCGCTAGTTATTGTAGTTGTCATAGTTTTTAGCATCACAACCAAACGAATATACAAATGGTTATAACTCCGGTATCTGACGACAAATTGTCACTACTCTTTTGCTCATTCACCTCACCCTTAACTGTATAATAGCGCCATGCATACGAGCTCCTTCAGGTGAGGAAACAGGCGAAAGTTGCTTGGAGCGAGGTTCGGGATATAGGGAGGGTGGTCGGTCAATAATAATTCGCAGCGAAACCACTTAAACAGCGTGGTGGTCATCTGGGCTGTATGAGGTCGCGTGTTGTCATGAAGGAAGATGACGCCGTCGGTGAGAAGTCCTGGCCGAGGTTACATGTTCCGCCAACATAAATCGAATAACTGAGCGGATCTCTCCGCGAGACTAGTTTTCCAAACGAGTCGCCTTTAGTTGTTTACCTACAACTAGCCCTGTAGATGGCAGGTAGCTGGAACTCTGTTCGAATCACCCCACACTACTAATTTCTCTATAAGAGACGAATCTCCAGGGATATCGACCTTGTAACCTTAGTTTTTGATCATCCCTCGTATAATTTCCAATTGTAATACCCTACTTCCTTTACATTCTTGGTGCCTATCATACTACCAACTTACTTGTACTTGCATATTACTCACTGTCTCGTTTTAGTTGCATCAACGTAAGAAAATGGCACCAGTATCTGTTCCTGTTGCCCGATAGTGTTAGTTAATTTAAAGAATGACAGGGGTGTGTAATTGCTGAATGTCTGTGTTGTAATCCTCCAAACGGTGTCCGGACAGTTCCCCACACTGACACTTCCACACACTGCAAAAAATACTGACACTTCCCCACAGCCCTTGGACGTGGCTACCTGTTTAATGACTCAGAGATAATCTCGACTGACATTTCCACACACAAATCCCCCCTCCCCCAAGGCTACTATGGAAACGATCAAGTTGAAATTTGGCCTACTGTTGTGTAGCACTTCTAATATCTCTGGAATCACATATTATATTCTTTAACTACTGAACTACTGTATAAGGTTTGAGGCAATAATGGTTTAATACTCTTCAGCTATTATGAGTACATGTACAAGTACTAGTACATTAAAAATGAGAAATTTCTAAAGGCTCCTCCCCACAGTAGCCTTTGAAGTATAAGTATAGCGTAAGATTTTCCCCTGATATTTAACAGCTGTGTATAATACAGCACACTTTAAAAATGTATCGTGCAAGTAGATAAACTATATATTTGTTTCGTTTACACCGCATTTTGCACGCCACCACGCACCAAAACAAAACAAAAAAATACAAAGCAACTGACGAGGCACCGAAATGATCGGTTTTGTTATAATTTTGCCAGTCCACAGCCTGGATAAAGTGTGATGGAAATCAGACTCTGCATTTATTTTATTTTGATGGAAATTACACTACATCACAATAATATTTTCGAGACCGTGTTAGTAATGAAGTACATAGACCGAGCGCTTTTCTGAATTTCTAAGGATTATTATGTTAAGGTGCATTGTCACTGGTGCGGCTGTAACGATGATCCTTAGGGGGGGGGGGGGGATGTGTGTGGAATTGTCAGTCGAGATTATTTCTGAGTCATTAAACAGGTAGCCGCGTCCAAGGGCTGTGGGGAAGTGTCAGTATTTTGGGCAGTGTGTGGAAGTGTCAGTGTGGGGAACTGTCATGTAATCCTCCAAACGATCTGGCGTTGATTTCTCACTATCAGTGGCGTCTCGAAAGGAGCAACTGCGCTGGTGGGTAAGTTGTATAAGTAATAACTAGGGCTCGGATTTTTAGGTGCTAAAAATCGGGAAAATATTTATTTTTTATGTATTAATAATACCTGAAATATGTGACAAAAAAGTAAAAATATTTAATTATAATTTAGTTTATTAATGTGATTATAAACAATATGCAGTACTCACGAATGCAATTTATTCTATGCCTCACTGACTGCTGAAGCATTACAATACACAACGAGATACATCTTCAGCTTGTCCATCACAAATATCCGACGACTATCGTGAAACACTTCTTTTGAAGGCGCAAAGCTGCGGCTATAAGTTTCTTGCCCTTGAGGTATTGTGTAACTTGAGATCGCTGTTCAGCCCTGATTGCTTTCCCACATGGTTGGCAGAACAGAACGCACCCATCAGGAGTAAAATTATCTTTAAATTCTGCAACAGATGATATTTTGTAGTTGTTTTTAATTTAGGCATCGTAGAACTGCCTTACACTGAAATGAACTGCATGTGAGTGACACTGGTTCCAGGTAGCTGGGGGAGGTCTAGCACGTGGTGCGATATGGCTATGGACAAGGAAATCCCCGGCTTCCACAGTGAGTGGCACGGGTCGACAAGTTAAGAATAACACATTTGCAACCTGACATACGCTCTGCATGGAGATTAGATAGCTCACAGGTTCTTCCCCGTTGAAGTAACACAGAACAAAAATGCAATACACTAAATGATCTAGCATACTGATTTTTAGGTAGATTTCATTAGAAAGCTAACTATTGCAATGGGTACCATGTTTCGACTTCCGGAAAATTTCGACATATCTTCGCGTTTCACATCCCCCAGACCCCAAAACCACCGTCAGTTCAAAAGTTTATATATAATTTATGTATATATGTATCTATCTATCAATATATATCAGTTTCTTGTGGACACGATAACTGCCGTAATTTTGTACCAATCACTTTGAATTTTTTACATAATATGTATCCCTATAAAATCTCGGTCGAGTTCGTTAATGGGCAAAATCGGTCGAAGGGGGTGAAAATGGGGAGCTTTTTTCGAAAAAGTGAAATTTCGCTATAACTCTCTTAATACGTGAAATATCGAATTCATTCAAAGTTCATAATATGTGTCGGATAAGTGCCAAAAATTTATGTCAAATAAGTTTTTTGATAGCACCAACCATTGTCCAAAGGGGTGGAAAAAAGTGGATTTTTCGGGAAACATTAATCATATCTCTCTTAATAGGCACAATATCAAAACCTTACAAAATGGAAAATATTCCCCTAATAATTACCTAAAACTTTTGTCTGAAAGAATTTTTGATATGACCCACCATTACGCCAAGGGATGAGAAAAATGATTTCGGAATTTAAAAAAATGCCAAGTGCCATCAGAGGTTACCATAACAACGCTTTTAAATTGATAAGGGATCATCTATCAGAGGTTGCCAAGACAACGCCATTGACGAGATCACATTCATTTTTAGCCTACTTTTCACACTTTTCAAAAATGAGGAAAAAGTAGACATGAGATCGATCCGGGAAAATGTGTCTGTCCTTCTGTCTGTCTGTCAGTCCTTCTGTCTGCCTGGCTGTGTGTGTGTCCCCCCCTATCAACTCCTAAACGGCTGCAGCAATCAAAACCAAATTTAGTATGAGTAAAGTTGTATACCGGAATATCTCAGGCCCATATTTGAAAAAGATGCCAGTGCTACAAACTGCTAAAAAAAACGCACTAGAAGTTTGAGCTCCATGTTGGATATCTTGGTAGGTATACATGGGAGCTATTCTAAAATTGGCACTCATGTAGATAATACTATTTCAGTTTAATTTCCAGGTGGCCTTACATGACAGCGTTGCCAAAATATTTTTAAGCCTTCTGATAAGTCCAATTTTTAAATGCATATAACTTCTACACTATCAATTGGATTGCAACCAAATTTTGAGTGTAATATGGGTATATAAACAGATATGACTGAGTGTATTCTTAAGAGCCACCAGGGCTGCCAACTGTTAATAATTGCTCTCTATTTTGTATCCAAATATATCAGAAAGTATGCAAGCCGACAGCTTTAAACTATGCACACGTAAATTACCTGCCATTTTACATTAATTTGGAGTAACTTATATACGTCAGTTCTACCAACATGATTCTAAGCCTGCTGATAGGACCAATTTTTTAATAATGTAACTTCTATACCAACAAATGGATTTCATCCAAAATTGGCACAAAAAGATATAATATTTCAGATTATTTCTGACCAGCACTCGCATGACATTGTTGCCAACATGCTTTTACGTGTACTAATAGATCCAATGTCTAAATCCATGTAACGTCCTTTGAACTTCAACCACATTTTTTATTCTATAGCTTAGGAGATGGAAGTAAGAATATATTCAGTCACCTGAGCTGCCAACTGTATTGCTCTATTATGCTGCATTATGCCTAGTATACCTTATTTCGAACTAATTAAGACATTTCGATATTACCCACTTAATTTCGTCATTATTCTAGATAGGTTCATATACTGTAGATTAATCTATGGCATGAATCTTAATTTTAAGAAAAGTAGGCTCTTTAGTTCGTCACGGAACTTCTTGTTCCATCTGACTATGAGGGAAGCGGCTAACTGGCAGCATGCTGAACTTCTATGCCTAAGGTCGCTGGTTCAAAGCCGGCCAAAGTCGCCGGATTTTCTAAGAGCGCGCTAAAAATGCGTCAGCATGCTTTCCTTCGGAGGGGAAGTTACAACGTTCGTTGCAAGTTGCTGGTTGCGGTGGCATCTAGCAGCCAAGTTCACAGCTAGGTGTCGTTGACGTTAGTATTTGGTACAAAATTAGGTACTACTACTTAAAATTGACCGTCTGCAGACCTTACCTGAATTACAGACTAATACAGTCATCACAAATAACACCGTTTATCAGACAGATTCTACACACACACCCAATGTACACGGGGTTACATGACCACCTTGTCGCAGCCCCTAAACTGAGGAACTAACCAACATCTCTGCGGGAAAATTTTGCGTGAAGAAGTAACAGACTGTTAGATAGTTACACATTAGTTCCAAACCTTGCATAAGGACAGTGTGATCACAAGTATAAAAATGAACCCCAAATGACAAGAAGGTTACCATCCCCATAAGACAGTAAAATGTTAAAAATATGCATAGAAAGACGACAAAATGTTAACTAACCTCCAATTGTAAAATACTTTCTCGCAATAAATGAGGTCTGATCCTCCTACGAAAACCTGCATATTTTGCCTATTATAGCCTATCCCCTAGTTTGCCCGGTGAAATCTACCTCCGCCTTCCGGCGTGCCGAGAGGAATTTTTAAAATGTAAATATTATGTCTTTTTATGTGCTAATAAGTGAAAAGCAGGAATTTATGTATTTATAGAACAAATGCTTAAAATATGTATTTACATAGAAAAATATTTATTTACCTAAAAATCCTAGCCCTAGTAATAACGATGATTTTGATCAAAACCCTAACAAAACATTTGTAACACTTGTACTGCTCTACGGTATATGGTGCCAATATTCGTTTCTCCCATTATAAACTTCATTACAAAAGTGTGGTGTTTTCTTCATATTGGAATCTAAATATGTAACTGAATTGTCTTATTTTCGAAAATGTTCCCAATTATGGTAATACAGCACAGCATTTCATATAATTTTGAAGATCCATTGCTCGGCTTCAGAAGTGTGTGTTGTAGTTCAAACAATGACACTCAGTAACATTTTCGGAGGATGAGGATGACATATTGGTCTCTTGCGCCGGTGGTTACAATTAGCTCAAGAAGCCGCATTTGTCAACTACGAAATCACAGAATGGATTCATATGAGGAAATAGTGTATGACGTTTCCGTCAATTTCTTCCGTAAATTCTGTTCCTGCATGCTATAAAAAATAGGGGCTATTTTCACCTCTAGAACTGTCCGCGACCATTTTGGAGATTCTACGTCATTTGGCCTCCTGAGAGGCCGAGTGCAGGTCTTTCTAGTTGACGCCCGTAGGCGACCTGCGCGTCCTAATGAGTAATGCTGAATACGGCGCATACATCCAGTCCCCGGGCTCAGGAGATTAAATTCCCTGACGGCCCTGCCAGGAATCGAACCCGGGACACTTCGGGTCAAAGCCTAGTGCACAAACCGATTCGCCATGGGACTGGGCATTTTGAAGATGAAGGTTTCAGATTATCTAAATATACAGTTAGTTGAATATATTCCCTGTACGTGGGTCATAGAAATTATCATTTGAGGCGCATTAGAAGGTGAAACAGAACGGTAAATGTTGGTATTTGGGAAGAGTCGTGCACTCACTTGATGTCCTAGAAGATGGTCAGTCATCGCGAGATCTGAGGACACCTTGCGGAAGAGGCGAATCCTGTATGATGAGCTGATTGTGAGCTGTTGTAGGGTCATCAGCATCAACATGATGGTATAATATCTCCTTGGGCTCACTACTAGTGAGACAAGAATAGCTTAATCTGCTGTATATCCTGCCTTGTCCAACGATCTATGTATTCCAACTTCTATGCTATGGTATCAATGCAATGAATTTATATGTGTTTTTTTTTTCAGCTGGAGCTATGTTTCTCACGTTATCGAATTGGGCACAAATGTGTGTTGACAGACTGACATTTTATTCGTTAGGTTCATTGTTGTCATGCCCCTCGGGACATTCGAAATGTCCCTACATTCTAGCTAAAAGTCCCTACACAAGTGAAAATAGTTTAATAAAGAAACACGGTAAGTGCTGCAGGCTTATACATAGAAAATTTGCTGGTCTATAAATACCTCTTAATATACACATCATTTTGTTGAAGCAAAATGTGCATTATAATTGTTAGGAAATTACGAAGCATTGCACTGTTTTATTCATTATCCTGTTCCCACTCCCCACTTTTCTTTTCGTCGTATCAAGCCTTACGGACTATTTTCTGTGTTTGAATGTGACAGATTTAACAGCAAGGATAGAAATATTTTCATAAGTTAGTTTTACTTCCGTTTGGGAGCGTGATGGCGCAGTGACTTAGCTGCTCGTCTCTCACCCGGACGGCCGGGGCTCGAATCCCGGTGACCGCGGGGTGGGATTTTCAACTGAAAAATCACGTGGTGTCAGAAAGGGCATCCGGCCTTAAATTCCCGGCCAAAACAAAAAGATACAGTCAGTCTGAGAGAATAGACTTAATATCGTTTCAAATGACTCATGCTACAAATGCTACACATGTTAGAAAGGCTCAGGAGGGCTCTTTCAACAGACTCCATTACCCATTAACTTAGGCTTCCCGCGCGGGGAACGGAGAGCGGGAGGTGCACTCTCCTGCATGACGTCACGCACTCGCCGTCTCCGTATCGCATAACGCCAGACCCCAGGACTAAACTCAGACTCAACAGACTCCATTACCCTTTAACTTAGGCTTCCCGCGCGGGGAACGGAGAGCGGGAGGTGCACTCTGGTGCATGACGTCACGCACTCGCTGTCTCCGTATCGCATAACGCCAGACCCCAGGACTAAACTCAGACTCAACAGACTCCATTACCCTTCAACTTAGGCTTCCCGCGCGGAGAGCGGGAGGTGCACTCTGGTGCATGACGTCGCGCACTCGCCGTCTCCGCATCGCATAACGCCAGACCCCAGGACTAAACTCAGACTCAACAGACTCCATTACCCTTCAACTTAGGCTTCCCGCGCGGGGAACGGAGAGCGGGAGGTGCACTCTGGTGCATGACGTCACGCACTCGCTGTCTCCGCATCGCATAACGCCAGACCCCAGGACTAAACTCAGACTCAACAGACTCCATTACCCTTTAACTTAGGCTTCCCGCGCGGGGAACGGAGAGCGGGAGGTGCACTCTGGTGCATGACGTCGCGCACTCGCCGTCTCCGCATCGCATAACGCCAGACCCCAGGACTAAACTCAGACTCAACAGACTCCATTACCCTTCAACTTAGGCTTCCCGCGCGGAGAGCGGGAGGTGCACTCCGGTGCATGACGTCACGCACTCGCCGTCTCCGTATCGCATAACGCCAGACCCCAGGAGTAAACTCAGACTCGGTGCATATGCACTGAACAACATGATGACGTCATACACGCCGTAACCATAACGCATAATGGTAGACCAAAGCATAACGATGAAGTCGACAAGATCATTTGAAATGATAAAAGAAAAAGAGCCTGGTTGGCACCGGCGACCCCAATTAATTGGGAAAAGCCGAAGACAGAAAAAGAAGTTTTACTTCCGTTAAAATAATAATAATAATAATAATAACAAAGAAATAATTCACAATAGAGCACAATTTAGTACCCTAATAAATAGATGCAAATTTGGCGAGAAACCTACACGGAATAATACAGGATGGACAGAAGAACGCAAAAGAGGGCACACTGACGAGTGAAGGTATAGTCTATTGAAAATAAAATAGGAATCTTTGTGCTAAGTAAGTTCTAACGCACTCCTTAGTTGGGTACAACGAATCAATAATAATAATAATAATAATAATGACAGCATGCTACAGAAAATGCCAGGCAATTTCTTTTCAAGAGCTCCTTTGCATGACAATTTTATAATGATCCATAGTTTGCAAACAGTGTTTCATGAAATTATTTGTAAATACAGCCTGGCAGAATGTTTCTTTCATAGGCAAGAATGTTTTTCTAAGCTCAGTAATTGGCATCACTTGAAATAGTTGGTGGATCATTGGTAGTGTCCATCTCATGATCCCAAGATTGCACGTTGGTTTTCCGATCGAGGAAGTGGGATTTTTGAAGGGCGGAGAAAATTCATGGCACTCAGATTCCTACTATGTTGGCTCGTAAAAGGTCTCTCGTATCACACCAGATCTCTAACAGATGGCAGGGAAAAGCGAAACGTCGAAATAGCCTAAATGGCTTCCATCTGAAGATCTACACCACGGTAGCTGAGGTCATATTATTGTTCTTCTTTCTTCGATTCGGCCAACTAGGGACCACGTCAGTTCAACTGTCTCTTCTTCCGAGCTCTAACTACCGCCCAGTGTTCCCGCATTCGTCTCCGGTGTTGTTCTTTTCTCTCTTGGGACCACGCCTTCCCTGTCTTATGCTTCGGTTTTTCCTGGAAACCTTTGTGCGTACGTAGTTTTTTCTGAAGTGGAACACGCTCCTGGATATATTTAGGGGAAATTTCCATTTCACGTAGATCTTTCTCAACTTCCGTAAACCATGTCCCTTTGGTTTTCTTATCTTGAAAGTACGTCAATATCCGTTTTGATATCCTGCCTGGGCTCATTCGTGTCACGTGGCTATAAAAGGCAATCCTTTTTCGAATCGTGTCACTGATCTTCTCCACGTGCTTTTACAATTCGTGGTTTTTATTATTATTATTATCATTATTATTATTATTATCTAGTTCAACTACTTTCTAATTTCTATGTTTTGCATTTGACAATGGACCTAATGGTCCTACGGGTTGGGTTGCATCGAGAATCCGTCTTCGTCTCCTCATAGCATGAAAACAACCGAAAGTCCGTACATGGGGACATGCCCGTACGATTTATCACTCTGCCATCATTCCTGGAATCAATCATTTAAACCGCGAGGTATGCTCATTATTATATCCACCTAGTATCCATCAGCAGGAGGGGAGGGGGGCTCGAGACCAAATTTGTACCCATACGAAACATTTTTGGTGCCACTGACCTGCAACTTCCAGCCGTCCACTCACTGATTTGACCCAATTCCCCACAACTCCCCATCAAAATACGCGTGACCTATCGTTTAGTTTGCATATATCATTCCACCTTTACAATGAATGCCAATTTCTCTCAGAAATGTAATAATACTGTACTGTGATCAGTACATAACTAACTTAATTCAAGCGGCTTAGGTGGCGTAGTTGGTAGCATGCTGAGCTTCTATGCCCAAGTTCGCGGGTTCAAACCCGGCCGAAGTCGTCGAATTTTTAAGAGCGTTAAAAATCCCTCAGTATTCCTTCCTTCGGAGGGGAAGTAAAGCCGGCGGTCCCTTGTCATAGATGTATGGCATGTTAAAGAACCTTTCACTAATTACACCTGTGTGAAGCTAAATTAGGTTAAAATGTAAACAACGCTCAGGTTCCTACGTTCGTCGCCAGGAGCCGACTGCGGTGGCGTCTAGTAGCCAAGTTCTGAACTAGTTGTCGTTGTCGGTGGCGTTTGGCGGCAAAAGTAGGAACTATTTGAAAAATTCGAAGTCTGCAGTCCTTACATGAATTACAGATAACACACACTAATACAGTCATCTCAATTAACACCGGTTATCCGGCAGATTCTAAACACACCCAAAGTACACGGGGCTACATGACCTCGTTGTCGCAGGCCCTAAACTGAGGAACCAACCAACTAACTTAATTTAATGATTTTGTATATGATTGCTTGGAAGCGCAGGGGTGAAAGGAAATATTTATGGAAGTGAAAAATAGTACTAGCCTATACGAGTGAAGGTTCAAATGACAAAGCTGTAGCATCGTTGCGCTGATGTACACGGTAATCTACCCAAGTTCAATAAAGCCAAATTTTCATGTTTTATTAAAGATATTTACAGTCTGTGGTTTTAAAAAATCCTTTCTTATTCGGCGGTTTGCTCTGGCCAAGAGCCGTCATTGTCCACCAACCGACCAGTGAAGTAGTGAACGCAGCATTTAGGCTCTTTTGTTAACTTCGCCCCTTTACCAGTCATCTGTTAGTTGTTGTTTTCACCAGAAATTTACAGATTATAGGTTAATGCGTGTTTGAGGAATTCTGGTCAATTTTTGTACAAAAATAAATTGTTATTTTAGAAATTGACATTCTAGAAAGGAACTACGTTAAGCCAACAACACATCTGTTTTCACAGAAGCACAATACTGTAAGTACTTTATTTTAGAATCCTTTTGGTAGCAGTTCAGGAGTGGTGAACCTTCTCCATAAATTAGCCGAAATACCTTTTGTAATGATGAATAATAATTGTGGGGATGCTGTGGTAATAGATGTTTTCTCCTCCGCTGTCTATAACCCGCCCACCATCCCCTGTTTGGATCAACTGTAGAAAAATCCAGTTGTGTCCGCCATAATACGCGTGAATTATGGGACAAATGCAATATTGCCAACTCTACGCATACGGTACTACTCATAGCCTATATAATATTTATCCAGACGAATCGTTTGGTCAATTTAGTTAATGCTTTTTCACGTAATTACAAGGTGTATTTTGTACCCCATATATTGGTAGGCTAACAGTAATGTGCGCATCGGGAACAGTTGATGCATCGCCGTCTGTCATCAGATCCCTCTGGGTGTCAAATAGCAAAGCTTGCACCAGGCACCCGAGGCCATACGATATTATTATTATTATCAGATCCATTACACTTAGGCCCTAACATTTATGTCAGAAAGTATGGGTGAAAATATTTACAATATGTACACTTATTTAGTTGCAGCATGAGTTGAGATAATAATAATATCGTATGCCCTCGGGTGCCGGGTGCAAGCTTTGTTATTTGACACCCAAAGGGTAGCTTGCATGTCGACTGTCGTTGTTCCTTGAAGCACTATGAAAGTCAAGGAGGTTAGATATCTAAGCTCCTTGAACACTATAGCGCTTTCTAGTAAAGAAATTAGGAACTTTGTGTTGGCGGAAACTCCCGAGATTAGTTAGTTATTGTTGTTTTAAGGGGCAGAACTACGAGGTCATCTGCCCCTTCCCGAGATTAATTTTGCCATTATGAACAAGGACTACTGAATTCAAATGGGTTCTTTGACATGCCAACAACGTATGAGATGCGTGTCGTATTTTTTCCGCCTTTCAAAAATCACTTACCACGGCCAGGAGCGAACCTGCAAGCTTGGGGGGTTAGTATACCGACACGATAACCACTTACCCACCGTGGCAAGCTAGTTGAGATGATTCAACTCGTCAATATTTGTTAGTAGTGGTCTATGTGATGTTTTGTTAAAATACTGGAGTTGGTGATTGATCTCCATACTTGCTTGTTTACAGTGAATATGTGATTGTGTTTAATGGTCCATACATGTTGTATTGTACAGGCTACTTATCTGATAGTGTCTTGCGCTGTCCTGGTGAGAGCAGTTGCACTGAACTACTCTCAACTGTTAGTTAATTAGTGTATTAAAGGCTACTTATCTGATTGTGTCTTGTGCTGTCCTGGTGAGAGTAGTTGCACTGAACTACTCTCAACTGTTAGTGTATTAAGGGGTGGAAGAGCGAGGTCATCTTCCCCTAGTTTGTATGCAATTTATACTTTCAGTAATGTGAATAAGAGGTAGTGAGGTGGTTTTTCTTTCTTTTTTTAGCCAATGTTACGTTGCCCACGAGCCGCCACTGGTCAGTAGTCACGGGAATACCAGCACTTAGGCCTAGTATTCCCGTACCACAAGGTAAAAGAGTTTGCCTAAACATTGATATTATGGTTTATGCCGTGTTTTATGACATGAGCATGCGAGGATCATCTTGTCACAAATCTGTTGTCATCGGGCCATGACGTTTTGTTCAAAGACAACCATGCTGCCCTTATGAACCACAATCGGTCTAGGATCACAATAAATCGGCAGAAATAGAGAACCTGTTCAGCTTACACAATACTGTAAGTGCTTCATTTCAGAAACTTTAATTGGAATAACTGGATAAGCTAAAAGAAAGTCCATGGTTCTTTATTGTTTGTTTTTTTGTTCCGTATTAACTTACAATTAGATTGAAATTAATCTAATATAGTTCCACGTAGTCAATACTTAAAATATTAAAATTTATTTTAAAATAGTGTACATATGTTTCGAGTCAAATAACACTCATCTTTATTTAGCAACTCACACAAAGATGTAAAACATTTCTAATATTAGAAATGCCCACTTTTTTTCTTTCAAATAATTGAATGTTAAAATATTATTTCTCTGTTCAGACAAATTAAATGTCCTCGTTAAAAATACATAGCACTACATGAAGTAAAATGATTTTCTTCTCTCTTGTGTAGTATTGAGAACCCCATTCTTAACACTGGAAAATGGATACGTCAAATCGGAACTATGGTCTTGTTAATATAAATGGCAGTCCAAAAACCTGGCTACCGCCGAGTGGCACCTACAGAAGTGGCGAGTCACTAGGAATATTGGAAAGTTTTTTTAATTTAATCGTATGGTGAATTTCATAAAAATAAATCACAAATCCAAGTTCAAGTTTTGGAGCCATTCCACAGTACATTCTCGAAGATGAAACAGATCACTAGGGCTCCCGGAGTAGGCGTGTAGAGGGCAGCGCTGGATGATATGGTCCATGGTCTGTTCCTCCTCATTGCATTGACACAATGGGGAATCTATCCAACCCCACTTATGGCACCTATGGCATAGGTAATTGCAATTCCTTATTTCTCTCAGACCGGAAGTCCGGGGATCGTTGGTTCGAATCCTGGCGCTGACAGTGGCAATCCTGCGTATGTGTTTTGCCGGGTGTTTCCCACATTCCCTCCAGGCAAATGCCGAGATAGTACCCTACTCCAAGTCCCGGGGTGCCTACCTCATCCCTGACCCTACTACAGCTGCACACACTGCTACAGCCATCATATAAATACAGGTTATCAGACAATTTCAACACACGGAGCTGCTGATCGAGATGTCCCAAGCTCCTAAATAAATTAACTTTATCATCTACTTAGACACCCATTCACTCCTGTGGTTATGTTCACCTTGGTTGGAGCTATAGGAAAGTTCATGCTCCTATTTTTAAAGCAATTTGTCCTGTATAAATACAATATAGGATATTGTGAGCAGTCTGGGCCGTCCAGATCTAAAAAGAAGAAAAAAAATATGTGACTGCTGTAGACTATACTTCTGCACTAAGTACTTCTATGCAGTTAGAAACCTGCTTAAACGTTTGCTTAGTGGTAGAGCATCAGTGTACGAAACTGGAGGTCGCGGGTTCAACTTGATCATGAGTCAGACATTTTAATGCTTTACATTCTAACTGCCTATAGTACTATAAATGTACAATGCAAGACCTCACAACTGAAAGCCTCCATTTGTCATTATGCGGTGGTGAAAATCCAATTCTTGTAACTTTATATATTTGTTAGGCTGGATTGATGTCTTCTATCGTAATGTCTATCCTTCCTAGACCCAGCGACACAATGACCGCCAGTAAGTCCAAAAATTGGAACCCGGCGTTGACAACGGCTATACTGAGTAGTTTTTCCCCAGGATTATCTAACATACCTCTAGGAAAATGCTGGGATAGTACACTATTTCAAGTCCCGACCTGTCGCTAATAAGACTACACACACTACTACAGTATTCACACATACAGGTTATCAGACAAGTTCAACATACACTCAAGTACACGGGGCTGATTCCCAAGATGAATTATCAACAAGTATCTTTCCTTAAAGCTTGTAGTTTTACGTAACCGTTAATCTCGCGATCATGAGCCACGGGACCTCCTTTTCACGTGGAATCCGAACCACAAGTCATGGCATTTCACTTTGAAAATCTCACATGCACACACTACCATACACCTATATCCTATATACTCAAATTGCGTCTTTCTGAAAAGCTACAGTTCCATTTAAAAGCCACCAGAGATTTGTTTGTAATAACTGAATTTCCAGATAGAATTTGTAAGTGTTTTTCTTTGTACATTCCGCTGTATGTATATTCATGGTAACTGAGTCTGTAAAAATTCTCAACAGTGGGCATGTGGTATTTCTATAATACTCATATGTTCTTGTCATATTAATAGAATCTTTGATCGTGGTGATAAAAACCAATTAAAATATGAATGCATTGTATGTTCCCCTTCAAATCGCCGCGCCGGTGCAGTCTGGTGAGCGGGAGTGGTTCGTGGCGGCCCGTGCGTGGTGATTGTCGTGATCGTGCGCTACGTTATGTTGACCTCGAGCTCCGGAAGTTGCGCTCCACTCTTAGTATGCACTTCCTAAACTCCGGCACGGATCGGAATGAGCAATCTTACAGCGTCTGTTACCCTTGGGCACTTGGTTTTCTTCGCGAGGTCATGTAGATGGAAGTTTAGTTTATGTACTGTTTTTCACAGGTTTCTGGTCTTGAAGATGGTTTCTGTAGACGTTTCTAATTAGGCTACTCTTCTTTAAAGTGCACTAGTCCAAAGCATTGATTCGCTAAGCAGATGCTGTCATAGGTTTTCATTGCGTAGTGTATTTGTTTTTAGCGAGCTTCAGATCTGCTGGCAGAATTGAAATCGCTTAATGTACCGTCCGCCTCGTTGCGTAGTAGCTAGCATTCTTGGCTGTCACAGCGGAGACCCGGGTTCGATTCCCGGCTCTGCCAATACATTTAATTCTGGTCTGAGGGTTGGAACGGGGTACACGCAGCATCGAGAGGCAAAACTGAGAAGAGGCGGATTCGATTCCTACCTCAGCCATCCTGGAAGTGGTTTTCCGCGATTTCCTACTACTACTACTTCAGGCAAATGCCTGGATGGTACCTATCTTAAGGCCACGGCTGCTTCCTACCCAAATCCTATCTCAATTACAAATACACACACTAGTACAGATATCACAGTGACACAGGTTATCATATAAATTCTACACGGGGCTATATGACCACAATGTCGCAGAGCACCTAAATAATCAACAACAACAACAACAACTTTTATTGTACCGTTCAGATGAGTAACCGCCCCAAGCCCCTCTTATATAGCCTGTTTCTAATGTAATTTTAATGTGGAGTGGAGGCGGCATCACTTTCCTCAACGTAGGAGAACATTTGGTTCACGTCAGAAAATATGACTGGACGCATCTCTAGAACCTCGTCATTGCCTATTTGTAAAGAAGTCGCAAAAACATTCTCAAAACTCACGCTTTCACGTAATCGAAATAGAAAATAATGAGTATGTCGTCGTTAATTCGTATTAGGGACTTGAGACATCCTTGGTAATCAGCTCCGTGTACTTGGGTGTGTGCCAAATTTGTCTGATAACCTGTGTTTCTGTGGAGACTGCAGTAGTGTGCGTAACTGTAATTACTGTATTAAGGGCAGGTGCTCCGGGATTGAAATAAGATACACTCACGCAACAACATGGCGCTGATGACGAAGATGTGCCAAGCCCCTCAAGTGAATTACCAGAAATTACGGTGACTACAAGGCTGCTGATCTCACTGGACTTAACTAGGACATCTAAATGCACTAGTACTTATAATAATTAGCCAATGGAATGCATATTATTTCATATTTAATATTAGTGTTGATTCGATTAATTTGATGTTTTTGAATGTATTTACTTATAAATGTTAGATTCTTATATGCCACTGCAGAATAATTGCTTTTATTTAGGGGCAATTAACCTCGATTATCTGCCCCATAAAACAACCACCACCAAGTAGGCGTCGCCTCGGGGTCACAGCTAATGGGACCACTTACAGTACTGCCCCCGTAAAATGAATTATTTGGGATGAAAATGGGAATATTTTTTCGAAGCCCATGATAAAATTTAACCAAGCAATATTGAGGTTGGAAGTTGGCAGAAACCAGTCGAGAGGCGACGTTGAGCAGGAGGGAAATTCCGTCACGTGATTGTATTGCGCAATGGAAGTTTCCAGAAGCTTAGATTCGACCTAGCAACAGCGAATAATCCCAAGAATTGTTTAAGCATTGTTATAAATTATCCGATTGGATATGAGCTTACAGCCAATAAGAAGAAGTTTTAGAGAAGACGGGAGTTCCAGTAACTAAATTTTTATGGATATTTAACACATGTAAGCCCTTGAGAGTGAATTTATATAATGGTAAAGAGAAGAATAAGATAATAAAATATTGGAAATATTTTATAAGTCAATAGCAGGTCGCTATTGGAAGGAATAAGCGATTTGCTAGAGCCCGCGCGAATTTGAGAGGGAACGCAAAAAGGCGGCCAGAATCGATGGACTTGGAGGGGAGACGCCAAGCATCGAGGCTCTTTATCATCTGAATGTTAGAGGGGTCAGACGTGTTTTGCCGGAAGAGAGAGGAGTTCCGAGTGTTTCACCGAGCTTGTAGAAGGTTGACTCGTGGAGACAAGGCATAAGCGAAGCGAGAGTTAGGAGATTACCGCGCCTTGAAACTAAGTGAAGTTGCGATGAACTTATATGCCGCAATTACTTCGGTCTGATCCACTTCAGAGACATTATTTCGACTACAGATTGTAGCTCACTATCGTTTTTAGTATATTACGAACTTGGAGAAAATTGAGAAGAATACTTCAGAAGATATAAATGTTTTTGTGACGTGTGAGAAAAGTGTTTGTTTCCAGCGCGATAAGACACTTTTGTTCGAGCGACTACAATGCATGCACCAAACACTAGTGAGTAAGAGTGAATGTTAGCATTGCTTTTGTGGCACTGTATAACAACACCAATAGGATGAAGATGTATTCTATGTTGAAGAACATTATTAAGTCTGCTAATATGAAGTTAATTATGGACTAAATTAGTATGTGCGCCAGGGATATAAGCAGATAGAAGCGATATAGTCAGCGATGGAGCTTCGTTAGAGGAGTTTGTTCATGAATGTCTACTTGATGAGCGAACATGAGACATGATGTACAACTGTATTCTAGTGCATTATTGTCAGACATGAGCTCGACGTTAACACCAGCGACTACAGAACTATGTTCATATTCCATCTACATGAATGTTAGTGATGCGAGTGAGGTCTATGACTTTCTTTTCGAATGTCTTTCGAAATGGGAAGCTGAACTTTTGACACTGCTCGTTGTTTTGATGAAACTGTACTGTGATGGAGTAAGAAGAGACATGAAGATTATCAAGAGGTCCAGGGTAAACCCGGTCACAATGAAGATGATGATTGGAGGCCAGCAGTTGATCCCGGTCGGAGCTTGCTGTTTTCCAGTCGGGGAATTCGTTCCTTTCCTGAGGTCACGAGTTCTTGGAGACGAGCTAGGATCCAACCCGGATCTTTGGAAGATGTAACAACTGAGTATTTTGTAATACTCTATCTTGAGCTTCTAGACTTCCAACGGGAAACTACAGCCGTATGCTATTCCCGAGGATATGTACCTCTCTATGCATAATTACATGTGATGATGGCCTCCTCCCTTGTAAAATTTCAATCCGGTGGTAAACTAGTCCCCCGTTCGGATCTCCGGGTGGGGACTACTCGAGAGGGGGTTAACATCACAGAAGTAACAAAGAGGAAATCTGACATTCTACGGATCGGAGCGTGGAATGTTAGAAGACTGCTAGGAAGTGGAAGGTTAGAAAACTTAGAAAGGGAAATGGATAGGTTGAGGTTGGATTTGGTTGGGGTTAGTGAAATGCGCTGGCAGGAAGAACAGGACTTTTGGTCAGAAGACTATAGGGTTATTAGCACTAAATCAAACAGTGGCCAAGCAGGGGTTGGCCTCATATTGAGTAGGAAACTTGGACAGCGGGTGGAATATTATGAACAATATAGTGAACGGATTATTGTAGCAAAAATCAATACTAAACCTACCTGCACCACAGTGGTACAAGTCTATATGCCTACCAGTCAAGCTGATGATGAGGATGTTGAAAAGGTCTACGAAGAAATAGACGACATTCTGAGGTATATCAAGGGTGATGAAAATGTTATAGTAATGGGAGATTGGAATGCTGTGATAGGAAAAGGGAGAGAAGAGAAGATAGTAGGAGATTTCGGATTAGGTGAAAGGAATGATCGAGGAAGCAGGCTGGTAGAATTCTGCACCGAGCATGAGTTGGTCATAGCTAACACCTTATTCAATAACCACAATAGAAGAATATACACATGGATGAGACCAGGAGATACAGGGCGTTACCAAATAGACTTCATTATGGTCAAACAGAGGTTTCGAAACCAGATTTTGGATTGTAAAACATATCCTGGTGCTGACATAAACTCTGACCACAATCTGGTTGTAATGAAATGCAGATTAAAGTTGAAGAAACTGAAGAAAAGTCAAAAGCCAAAAAGGTGGGCAATAGACAGACCGAAAGAGAAGGGTGTAAACGAAAGATTCAAGAAGAGTATAAAGGAAGGACTAATGAAAAACCCTAAACAAACTTCAATTGCAGACGAATGGGCCCTTTTGAAGAATGAAATAACAAAATCCGCAGAAGGAAACATTGGTAGGAAAGAAAGAATAGGTAGAAAACCGTGGATCACTCAGGATATACTAGAATTGATGGATGAAAGGCGGAAACACAAGAATGTAAGAGATGAAAAGGGGAGAGCAGAATACAGACGTCTGAGAAATGAGGCTAACAAGAAGTACAAGGAAGCGAAAGAAGAATGGTTGAAAGAGAAATGTGCAGGTATAGAAAATTGTCTGAAATTAGGAAAAGTAGACACAGCTTATCGAAGGATTAAGAACACTTATGGGGAAAAGAAGACTAAGTGCTGTATTATTAAGGACACAAATGGAAAGCCTCTAACAGATAGGGAAGAAAAGGTTGAGAGATGGAATGCTTACATAGAGAGTTTGTATAAGGGAAAGGAGATTGAGAATCATGTAATGGAAAGGTAGGAGGAAATTGATGAGGATGCGAAAAGAGATTTAATATTGAGATCAGAATTTGATAGAGCTTTGGAAGACTTAATCAGGAACAAAGCACCAGGCATAGATGATATACCGATTGAGTTGCTACGCTGCATAGGAGATGAAGGTCTGATCAGGTTATTTCACTTGGTGTGTAGGATTTATGAGACAGGTGAGGTACCCCCTGATTTCAAGAAGAATGTAATCATCCCTATACCAAAGAAAGTGGGAGCTGACAGATGTGAAGATTACCGTACAATCAGCTTGATTACTCATGCTTCAAAGATCCTGTCTAGAATAATTTACAAGAGGATTGAAAGCCAGATAGAAACGGAGTTGGGTGAAGACCAGTTTGGTTTCAGGAGAAATGTAGGAACAAGGGAAGCTGTACTAAGTCTTAGGCTGATTTTGGAAGGTAGAATAAGGAAAGATAAGAGAACGTTCATGGCTTTTGTTGACTTAGAAAAGGCTTTTGATAACGTTGATTGGACTAAATTGTTTGACATTTTGAAATCGATTGGAATAAAGTACAGGGATAGGAGGGTGATATACAATATATACAGAAACCAGACAGCAGTCATTCGAGTTGAAGGACATGAGAGAGAAGCTGGTATTCAGAAAGGTGTAAGGCAAGGCTGCAACTTATCACCCATACTTTTCAATCTTTACATTGAACAAGCAATGAAGGAAATTAGAGAAAAATTTAAAGTGGGAGTGAAGATTCAAGGAGAAATAATTTCAACTCTGAGATTTGCTGATGACATCGTCATCTTGGCCGACAAGCCTGAGGATTTGAATGAGTATGGACTCCGTCTTACAGAAAGAATTCATGATGAAAATTAATAAATGTAAACCAAAAATACTGGAATGCAGCCGAAATAAATCAGAAACCTCTATGGAGATCAAATTGACAGGTGAAAAGCTGAAGGAAATAGGAGACTTCTGTTACTTAGGAGGCAGAATAACCAGTGATGGACGAAGCAAAGAGGATATAAAAAGTAGGTTGGCTCAGGCAAAGAAAGCATTTCTACAAAAAAAGGAATCTGCTGACATCGAATATAGATTTAAGTATTAGGAAGTCATTTTTGAAAGCCTTTGTCTGGAGCGTGGCGCTCTATGGAAGTGAAACTTGGACTATTGGTGCAGCAGAAAAGAGGAGAATTGAAGCATTTGAAATGTGGTGTTACAGGAGAATGATGAAGATCAGATGGGTAGATAGGGTTACAAACAAAGAGGTATTAAGACGAGTGGGAGAGGAGAGATGTTTCTGGCGACTGCTAATGAAGAGAAGAGATAGGTTGGTAGGACACATACTAAGACACCCAGGAATAGCAAGCTTAGTTATGGAAGGAAGGGTCGAGGACAAGAACTGTAGGGGTAGACCAAGGTTAGAATATGTTAAACAGATTGCCTCAGATGTAGGGTGTGGTAGCTATGTAGAGATGAAACGATTAGCTCAGGACAGGGAGGCATGGAATTGCTGCATCAAACCAGTCAAATGACTGAAGACTCAAACAACAACAATTTATGTACTCCATGCATAGTCATTTTATTCTTCGAGATTATTTGTAGTGATCGTCTTTCGACGCTTTTAGCTTTGTTTGTTTGAAATCCAGTTTCTGAACTGAGATTATTTTTCTTGTTCGATGAACAAGCATTTTGTCATTTCCTTTAAGGAATAGTAATTTATTTTCGACGTTTATGAATTCATTTTGAATTCAGATGATAGGCATTTTTGTCTATGTTACCGATTAAATTAATTTTTATTAGTTTAATTTGGGCATTTTATCCGTCGAGAAGAGCCATCAAGAGAGAAGATATTGGTAGTGATATATTGTGAAATATCATGGCATCATTTGGAAGAGAAACATTTAACGTGGAAACGATTATTATCGTCAGAACTCATAGATATTCGTTCAGAATGGAGATAACACGAATATGACTAAGTGTATGTTTTATTGAAAAAAGCCATGAACTTTCAGTCATTTAAAATAATTTGAAGTTAGAATCTTCTTGGAAGGTTTATTATTATCCGACGTTAGGGATGTTCTTGTTTGATATCCTCGTCGTGACCGATTCTTGTTGGACACACATATATAATTTTGTGATTAAGTATTTACGAGGAGTAATATAATGTCACGTTGTAGACATCATATTCCTTCATCGGTAAAAGTTGAACCCAGAAGTGTGAAGTTAAGATTCAGTATTTTTATTAAATGTATTCACAACAGTTTAAATTTATCTGAGTAACGTTTTAAAAGTAATAGTGAGGAGGTCTGTATCGATTAGTCCAAAGGTCAACATGTATAGATTAATGGTTTAACATTGATGTTATTGTTCATTAGACCAGCGATTGGTGTGACAGCGCTGAGGAATTATGCCCTTTTTAAGGAATGCCAGTTTGAAAGAAGTGAAGGTGATAACCCTTTGATAGTGATTATATATATGTATGTAATTCCGTATGTAGTTGGCATACGAGGGTGTTGCGAAGGTGTTTCCGCATTTTATATTATAGTCATTGCGTGGGCATGACTAGGTTTGGCAAGGCAAAAGGTGTGAGTTGACAGTACTCCTTATTTTATACACGGCGTTGGATTAGAGAAGACAGGAGGGTCACGATTGAAATTGAAAGGGGAAATGGATATTGACATCTGTTATGTTGTACTCTTATTAAGATTATTCAACCCAAGTATGTAACTACATATGTCTCACCTTGAGTGGTCGAACGTATTTAATCTATTATGACACCGGATCAGAAAGGAGAGAATGGTGGTAGTATTTCTGATGCTGTAGAAGTTTATGAGGATCCCAGTTAATTGTATTTGACATAACTGTGAGATCGGAGCTCAGGCTCATGTGTATATAGACACTACTTATTTTAAAGGATTATAGCCTATGCTATTAGTGTCATTGTAAAGTCATTCAGTATTAACTTTCTTTATTTGCCAATCGAGTGTATGATATGTTAGGTATAGGAAGTTTAGTGATTGTTTAGCATAGTGGTTAGCGTATGAATGTTGATGTGACTGGATGTGGTTTGTTTCTTGTTCAGTTTGAATGAAATGAACTCCATTGGGACGTCACAATGCGAGAGTGTGAAAGTATTAGTGTATAAAAGTTTTGTTTCATTAGCATGTAGGATGTGTGTATGATTCGCGTATTTGTCTGACGTGAATCTGTTCCATTTTAACATAGCTTGTGATTCGATGGAGAGGTGTATTTATAGGCAAGGTTGGAATAGCGAGGGTTTGTTTAAAACTCGTTTCCATCCAAGGCCAGTGCTCGGCCGCGCACAAATGTGGAGAGTTGTTGCGGACGGACAGGCAAGCAGCTTTTAAACCAGCCAGCTCTGGGAATGTAACGGAGTTTGTTATGTCATCAGACACGTGGCGAAGGTCGCGTGCTCTTAGCGCCCAGATGTTCATTGTGAAGCGCGCCAGAGGAATGTAAAATACACACAGTGGCGGATCCAGAGGTTCACCTCGGAGGGGGCACTCTAGGATTTCAGAGTAGCTAGAGAAAATATGTAATGAAATTACTAAATTTGTATTTAATCTACACACACTACACATAACATTTAACCACCAGATTTTATAATTCTACAAGAAATTCATTATATTAAAATGGTTTATTTGTTTCAGTTTCAATAACACAAGTCATTGTCTTTATGTAAAAAAAAACCTTTTTAATTCTATAGAATATGTACATTTCAACATTTTAATGCACATTACACAGTCAAATATGTATTAAAAAATTTGCAATCATAGTGACTATCTGAAGACAATATACAAGTCTACTACTCAAATGTTACAAAATATGTACATAGTACCAACATCGTCAGTCACTGACTCACAACTAGTCACATAAATAAAAATACCGGCCACGGCCAGTCAAATAGTCAAGTAGTATAGGAAGGCGCTCCATGGCACAAAGGATTTTGAAATATATTTCTACTTCTACCTGTCCTAAACATAAAAAAATGTATGTCGATGTAGCGATTATATTAACAGTGTTGCCATTACATACTATATGATAACAAACATTAACCACATTCATGAATGCAGGCAATATAGCAAAGATTTTACTTGCAGTGCAGTTTGCAGAAACAATCATTTTTATCGGCAATATCAATGTGGCAGACAACTGGTTTTTCGGGGGGGGGGGGGCACTTGCACCTGGTGCCCCCCTTTGGATCCGCCACTGAATACACAGGGGTTTCTAATTGATGTATAGCTTGTTGTAATGACACAAACTGCCCCAAAATTTGGCACAGCGTTCATGGAATGCAGTATTATCAGTGGCGTAAATGTGAAGAAGAAAGAAAGGGAGTGTGTTTTTATTTACTTTATGAATGTTTAGATTTAGTTCACACCCTTGTTATTAAATTGTTTAGTTTATTAGAAGCCGCGTCGTTTTGATTTATTTTAGATATAAGGAGATGCAACTGTGAAACCCATTATAGGTCCAGAGGCTGACCACGAGATCCCCGCGAATGAAAGGTAGGTGTTCTACTTCGAGCTAAGTGCATTTTATGTAATTCACAGTTGCGTCGAAATTTCCGCCACGTATATTCATGAGGGTCTTGTTGGAGTAGATCCTTGACTAGTATTTGCGCCGGAGCTGTCAGGGTCTACGAATCCAGCCTTGCTTCGGATATCCAACAGACCGCCTCTAGAATATACGGGGACAGTACTTGTGTCGGAACCCTCTCTGTCATGTTTCCTGTCGACCTTCCGTGGTCAATTCTTATTGTCTTGGCCCTTGTCTTTTATTTTCTGATTTTGAGGGTTCTCTTCTATCTTTTTCACTGAAGTGGGCTCGGAATTCATGAGTGAGATCTATTTTCCTTCCATAACTAAGCTTGCTATTCCTGGGTGTCTTAGTATGTATCCTACCAACCTATCTCTTCATTAGCAGTCGCCAGAAACATCTCTCCTCTCCCACTAATCTTAATCCCTCTTAATTTGTTACTCTCTCTACCCATCTAATCTTCATCTTTCTCCTGTAACACCACATTTCAAACGTTTCTATTCTCCTCTTTTCGGCTGTGCCAACAGTCCAAGTTTCACTTCCATACAGCACCACGCTCCAGACGAAGGCTTTCAAAAATGATTTTCTAGTACACCGAAATGTATAGGCCTAGCTGATGTCAACAGATTTATTTTCTGTAGAAATGCTTTCCTCACCTGAGCCAACCTATATTGTATATCTTCTTTGCTTCGTTCATTACTGATTATTTTGCTTCCTAAATATCAGAAGTCTCCTACTTCCTAAAGAAAGATAGGTTATCTGAAGAAATTTCACACACATAAGTACAACTTTTATGCTGTTGTTTTTTTTTTTTTTTTTTTTTTTTCATTTCATGTATTAACTTAGCTGTAAGTAGTTCATAGTAGTAGTAGTATCATTCTCATATTGAGAGGAAGATGACCACGATGTACGGCACTTAAAAGCAAGGATCGTTTACCAATGAAAATCCACAGCCTGCTTCCAGTCTCCGACCGGGTCAGGAATGGAATGAATGAAGCCCCCATCTAGCGGCGAGGATGTGAACTGTGCCGGCTGCCGAGGCCTGACGCACTCCTCTGGGGCAATGATTAAATGAATGACAGATGAAATGAAATGATAGTGGAGAGTGTTGCTGGAATGAAATGTTGACAGGGAAAACCGGAGTACCCGGAGAAAAACCTGTCTGCCTCCGTTTTGTCCAGCACAGATCTCACATGGAGTGACCGGGATTTGAACCACGGACCCAGCGGTGAGAGGCCGGCGTGCTGCCGCCTAAGCCACGGAGGCTTTTGGATCGTTTACCAATATTGGAAACAATTCTCTCTCTTTTTTGTGACAACGCTGGTCTCGCCTTTCTCTTACTCCATCCAATTCAAATTCTAAAACAGTTCGTTTTATCTGATTTCGTGCGTGGTCTAGCACTGAACACACTACGGTTCCTGTTGGTATTATTGCGGTACATGCACAGTACAGCTGTTGTGTTCTCTCGCGAGACTAACGACATGAATGTGTAACGATTTATAATGGTTAGGCGCGGATCCAGAGGGGGAGGCTGTTCCGCCATTTCATGCCCGCACTCGTCTCGAGTCTCTAGTTGGCATCTGAATCATCTTCGAGTCTTGCTGAGTGATGGACCGGTGTGTTATTATTATTATTATTTAATATAATAATAATAATCTTTATTGCAGCCTGTGGCCATGTTTTTGACGTACAGTATACATTTCGTACACTAGTCTGTGCAGTATGCCACTATCGACATGGTTCGTTTTGGGCAAGAAACGATATGGTACATTTCACATACATTCCCACATAGTTCATAAATGCAATTTCCATCTGGATCATGGAACACTTTCCTGGAGCAGATCTTGTGGTGAAACCCATGTACCGCAAGTCTGGTCACGACATGTCGCATTTCACAGAATGGATGCATCCATCTTCGGTCCAACATCGCATTTGACGTGTAGAATTCCCTGGGTATGTCCTGTTTTTTTATTCTGTAGATCTTGCAGCAGTTTTCTGTAATTGTCTGGAATTGGCAGTAGTAGTAACATTCGTAGGTCTTCTATTAAAAATGTTTCTCTAGCAAACTCGTATACAAGTCTAGACTTGGTTGTCTTTGCTACTCCAAGGACTCTTTTGAGAAATCGAGATTTTACTTTTTCTATTTCATCTAACTGTCTGTAGGTAAGAAATTCCCATATTAGCTCAAGTCCGTATGTCAAAACGGGCAGTACCTTTGTTCTAAAAAGTGCCATTGCTGTCTCAAGTGATATTAGGGTAATATATCTGATGGCATTTATAGCTTTTATTGCAGCGGCTGTTTTTGATATTATATGCAGTTGAAAACTTTTTCCTGTAACCTGTAGGGTGAAGCCTAGGTATTTGAAATTTGTGACGACTTTTAGTTTTTTCCCGTTGCATATCACTTGATCAGAACTTGATGGCCTACCATCAACTAAGCAAAGCATGCTTTAATGTCTGAAAGATTCTGATGTAATACCAAAATAACTTTAGACCGATCAATCGGCTATTACATGCGAGAGCATATGGCAGTTAATTTGCCAACGCACATAACAGTATGCACGGTGATCGACGAGAAAGCTGTCTGTCACAAGTAAACTATTAAATATTTAGTCCATCCAAATAAATCAAACCCCGAAAGTACGTCAAAACTGCATAAAGTTAAGAAAACTAAAGCACTTCATAACCCTATTATTATTATTATTATTATTATTATCAATTGAAAAGCTAAATTGTACCTTTCGCAAAGCAAAGGCAGCCGCCCTGGTGGGTCAATTCAAATGAATAAGCATTATAAAATTCAAAATTCCAAAAATATTAATTATAATTATCCTCCCAGAAACTTCATAAGGCCACCTTACCGTGGCACTCATTCTCTTGGAGTGAGTGGACCTGGCCGATCTGCGAAGGACACTTAAACTGCCTAACTCCCTCTCCATAGTTCTACATGATGACGGGCCGTCAGCAGACCTCGTCATCCGGTTCGTGAGGGAAAGTGGCTACTTCTTAAAGTTTTAATGTACCGGTAGTTTAAGACTTTTAGTTTACTTTTAGTCTGTTTTAAGTTTTTATTGTGTTCATATCTATTTTCATTGTTCAATATGCCTTGTTTTATTGTTTTCTATCATCCACGTTTTAACTTTTTTTAATCCAAATAAGGCATAATTAATTTTTGAGGTTCACTGTCTGTTTTAGACACATAGTTTTTGATTTCATCTCTGGCAGTGGACTGTTTTTATCTTCAACTTTTCATTTCATTAGGGACTGATAACCTAGATGATAGGCCCCTTAAAACAAGAATATTAACATCAACTTCATAAACCAGGGAGAGTAGCGCGAAGACGCAACGGTACCTGTCATTGGCTGGTTCGTTTCGCTCGCAGCCAATGACTACGTCAAACGACAGAGTGGACCGATCATCGGATAATGGGTTTTTAACGCATCAAACGTAATGCCATCCTTCAAAGTGTTTAGACAATTGAGCAGTACAGCTGTGTCCCTGTGTGCGGGTGATGTCAGCCACTTCCTGAGAGGCTCTGCCAAGCCCTTGATTGGATCCATTGAGCGCAGCCTTGTCGCCCTACCAGCTCGATAAACAAGCCAAATTGATGTTTGAATGTTAACCGTTAAAACTGTTAAGCGATGCGCGCTTGAATAATATAACCGCTGCCCACAAGTCATAGGTCATGGCTGGGAAGGGAATACAGGCAGTGATTGGAACAACCGACGCTAAGTGTACAGCCTCGTGCAAGTCATGTTTATTAAAAGATGGACATTAAGTTACATGGTCTGAGAGATGGAACGGGATACACACAGACTCGTTAGTGGTTTCGATTCCCACCTCAGCCACCCTAGTAGTGGTTTTCTGTGGTTTCTCACTTCTACTCCAGGAAATTGCCAGGATGGTACCTCAATGAAGGCCAAGGCTGCCTCCTATCCAAATCCTAGTCCCTTTACAAATAGGCTATACACACAAGTACAGCTATCACAATAATACAGACTATGAGACTGATCCCACACACAGCACACACCCAAGTACACGGGGCTTTGTGATATCGTGGTCATTCGTGAAACAACAGAATGGTAAGCATCGTTTTTAACATTAAATGGTTTAAAATTGTGTCAGAATTATAAAAAAAACAGCTATTGTTAGTAAAACAAAAGAGAATTTACGGGCTAATGATGAAATTGTGGGTCTAATAGTTCAACAAGTGTAATGTAAATGCTTTTCAGTTGGTCAACACGATTGTACCCTTATTGCAATGGGTGTTGTTCCCTAAACCTGAAAGAAATTATGAGGTAATTTATCCAAGTGTAATACTTACATGAGATAATTTATCCAAGTGTAATACTTACATGAGATAATTTATCCAAGTGTAATACCACATGAGATAATTTATTCAAGTGTAATACTTACATGAGATAATTTATCCAAGTGTAATACTTACATGAGATAATTTATCCAAGTGTAGGCTAATACTTACATGAGATAATTTATCCAAGTGTAGGCTAATACTTACATGAGATAATTTATCCAAGTGTAATACTTCTTCTTATGGTTCCTATCCGTTCCGTATGTTGGCTACCATCTTGACTGTGCTGTTCCTATCACTTGCAGCTCGGAATAATTCAGTAGATGTTTTGAGGTCCAGGCTGTGAGATTTTTTAACCAGGATATTCTTCTTCGTCCAACACTTCTTTTCCCTGGTATTTTTCCTTGAAGAATAGACTGTAGGAGATGGTACTTGGTGGTATTCCTCATGATGTGTCCTATGTATTGGATTTTCCTGATTTTCACGGTGGTTAATACTTCCTTCGTTTTTTTTTTCATTTTTTGGAGAACCTCAACATTTGTGACATGGTCTGTCCATGGTATCCGCAATATCCTTCTGTACAGCCACATTTTAAAGGCCTCTAACCGTTTACATAAAGCCTCTGTCCGAGTCCATGTCTCAGCACCGTAAAAAAGAGTAGAGAACACATAACAGCGCAAAAGCCTGATTTTCGTAGTCATTGTCAGCCCATGATATTTGAACAAATTCCGCATCTTATTGAAAGTTGTCCGGGCTTTCCCAATTCGAGACTTCACCTCATCAGAAGGGTCCCATTGGTCATTTATGGTAGTGCCAAGATATATATACTTATGCACTTGTGCAATGGGTTTCTGGTCTAAATTTAGTTTGCATGAAGAGACTTTGTTTTTACTAATGACCATCAATTTTGTCTTCTGAGGTTTATATCTAAACCATATTCATGGCTTTTTTGGATAACTTTATCAATGATATGTTGCAGGCTTTCTTGACTATCCGCAAAAATCACAGTGTCATCGGCATATCGAATGTTATTTATCCAGTTACCATTTAAGAGCACTCCCATCTCAACATCCTCTAGAGCTTCTTTAAAGTTATATTCGGAATAGATGTTTAATAACAATGGAGACAATATACAGCCTTGTCTTACACCTCTTAGAATATCTATATCTTCCGTGTTCTCGTTACCGAACCTCACATAAGCAGATTGATTCCAGTACACGTTCACAATTATTCGTAAATCTTTATCATCTAAGCCAATCTTTTGTAAAATTTCTATCTTATGATGTCTTACTCTATCGAAAGCCTTTTGATAGTCAATAAAGCAGGCATATATATCGCAGTTCACATCACGGCATCTTTGAAACTATACTTGAATGCTAAATAGGGCTTCACGTGTGCCAAATGCGTTTTTAAAACCAAATTGTGTAGAAGAAACTTGTTCTTCACATATTTTGTATATTCTGCGATGAATGATCTTCAGAAATACCTTCAAGATGTGATTCATGAGCTCCGGTTTTTTTTAGGTAGTGTGATGAATTCCGATTTAAGCCATTCCTGAGGAATGTTCCCAGAATTGTAAATGTCGTTGAATATTTTAGTCAACCATTTCACATTATCTTCATTCAAAAGCTTTAAAAATTCAGCATTCAAATTGTCAGGGCCAGTGGCTTTACCATCCTTCATGGCTTTTATCGCGGTTTGTACTTCGTCTACCAGAATTTGGGGTCCTGTTTCACCATTTATTCGAGGTGGCTCCTGTCGAGTATCATAAAACAAGTGTTCTATATATCTTTGCCTCGTATCTTTAAACTCTTCTTTTCCAACAATTAGTTTTCCTTCAACATTGGCCAATCTATTTCCTTGTCTAGTTCTATAATTCCCTGTCACTTCTTTAACTTTTCGATGAACATTGAAGCTGTCATGTTTTAATTGTAACATCTCTATTTTATTACATTTTTCTTGCATGTCCCTTTCCTTAGCTAATCTTATTTCTTTCCTGATTTCCCTGTTGATGTTCTTATATTCATCAGGATTACCCTTTGCTTTCCTTCTCTTATCCATCATTTTAAGAATCTCTTTAGTCATCCATGGTTTCTTTTTAGTGATATCTGTTACTAAGTGTTCTTTCTTCATAGATTCGACGGTATTAGTTAATGTTTTAATTTTCTCATCGGTACATAAGGCATCAGATAGGGATACAAGTTCATCATTGAGCTGCTCTTCTACATGTTGTCTTACTGAAGGTTCAATTAATTTACGCATATTATACATTATGGCTCTTCTCTTTTGAATCTTTTTCATTTTGATTTTAAAAACTCCAACCAGAGGGATATGATCGGAATGAATGTCCGCACCGGGATATGTTTTCATTGAGACACAGCTGTTCCTATATCTTTGATTTATCAAAATATAGTCAATTTGGTTCCTTATAATTCTTTCACCTGAATCTCTAGGAGACTTCCAAGTATACAAACGTCGTGGTGGTAATGTGAAGAATGTGTTGGTTACTACAAATCCCCATTCTCCTGCACATGCGCAAAGTTGATCTCCTCTCTCATTCCTTTCACCAAGCCCATATTGACCTACAATACTGCCTTCAGATCCATGTCCTACTTTTGCATTGAAATCTCCCACAATTATTGTTAGATCTTTCTTTGGTAACTGGTGAAAAACACCTGTGATTTTGGAGTAAAACTCTGCAACTTCTTCATCACTATGCTGTCGTAGGAGCGTACACCTGGATGATGTTAAGATGCGCAGGCTCAGTAATTATTTGAAGCAACAATGCTCTCTCTGAGATAGGTATAAAATTGGTGACACACTTTGCGACCAATTTAGATACTATAATTCCTACTCCGTGTTGATATAATCCATTGGATGTCCCTGAATAGTAAACTACATGTCCATTGATGTCACAAGAACCTGATCCTGGCCAACGCATTTCACTTACGCCCATAATTTCTATCTTCATTCTGTCCATTTCTTGAATCGCATTATGGGTTTCCCCAGCTTGCGCCATAGTTTGCACATTCCACGTGCTAATCTTTATACCATCTTTCACTGACAACTTTCCCGAAGCCGGAGATCCGATTGGGGGACTTGAAACTCCGGAACATTTGGTTTTGAACACAGCCGTGATGTGTTACTAGAGAAATCCATATGGATCTTGAATGCAGTAGTTTATCATTGCTTTCTGCATTCTCATGCCGTTGACCAACTAGTAGCTCATCTGCCTTCAGGGGCAATTTCTCACCCCTAGGACAAGAGAGTGCCCAAACTTCCATCCACTCTTCCACCCTCCGAAGAGGTTGTTAGAATAGGTTGGAAGTGGATCTCTTTATACCGGGAGATATTCGGTCCCTGTATTCGTTAGCCGCTTGAGTATGTAACTATACACCAAACGTTGCCCCCTCTCTGCAGCGGGAAGGTGAATAACAGGTATTTCCTGTCATTGAGTTTAGGACCATGATGGCATTTCCTAACATGATCATAATAATGCCAAATAAGCATTTTGCCCTGTTTTCAAATAACTGACATAGATAGGGCAGAAGATTTAATTGATCAATGTATACTCTGTGTAGTTAGAGTTCCTATCTGTTTCGTGATTTCTATGGCAATGGTGTTACAACCGACAAAATGGATGACAGTTAGGGCACAGAACTTATGACAGATATGATAAACCGCCCTTCTAATTGGTGTTATCTGTGGACTGATTGTTTCAAAACCAAGATGGCCGTCACTTAGGGCACAAAAATGTTTGTAAATATAACCCTGATATCAACAAAAAAAGATATCAGTTACCCTAGACAATACGAACACAAGGCCAGCATATAAAAGAAAGTCACAAATATCACTTAGAAATCACGACTGAGGTACAGATGTTCCAAATAGACGGATATATCACGCAGCACACCTTCACATGGTCTTGTTCAAGGAACTCCAAACTCTTTTTATATCCTCTTTTCTTTCCTAGTTGATATGTTCGTGTGCTTGTTGCTATTGTTGTTGTTGTTGTTGTTGTTGTTGTTGTTGAAGGCCTATTTGTGTAGGATGCTTCCTATTTAATTTCTGAATAATCGTTCTTCCCAAGCACCAAAACTGAAGAACTTCAACTTCATTGTTTTGGAAGCCAGTTTTCAGTGTTGTCAGTGTTACACTTGGATAAATCATCTCATGTAAGTATTACACTTGGATATATTATGTCATGTAAGTATTAAACTTGGATACATTATGTCATGTAAGTATTACACTTGGATACATTATGTCATGTAAGTATTACACTTGGATACATTATGTCATGTAAGTATTACACTTGGGTACATTATGTTTTGTAAGTATTACATTTGGATAAATTATCTCATGTAAGTATTAGCCTACACTTGGATAAATTATCTCATGTAAGTATTACACTTGGATAAATTATCTCATGTAAGTATTAAAAAGTCATTTTTAAAGCCTCTGTAAGGAGCATGGTGCTGTATGGAAATGAAACTTGGACAGTTGGTGCAGCAAAAAGAGATGAGAGTCCACATTTGAAATGTGGTGTTACAGGAGAATTATGAAGATTAGATGAGTAGATTAAGAAACAAATGAAGATTTATTACGAGTGGGGGAGAAAAGATGCCTTTAGTGCGTGGTAATGGAGAGACGTAATGGTTGCGTTAAACACGTGACCTTTACCTTTTTTTTTAGAAAGCGGAGAACCCCATTATTTTCTTCCCAAAATGATAGTGACTTGTAGCTTCACGTCCACTTAGGATTACGGTACGTTAGTATTTGTGTTATTCTGAATATCAAACATCTATGCATGTTCTCACTTTACGTCGACGGGCATTTGTGCGTGTGGCATCAGTACGATCACAGAACGAAGTATTATCACCACCTGAACTGCGGCGGCAGAATTCCTTTGCAATGTTGTTGACAAGCCTGTCAAAAGACGTTTTTACCGTCCACCTTACGGCGTAGATCGTCCGTCCTGCCCGGACTACAGGAGTTCTGGCTGAGCCCCAAGGCTGGACTTATTTTGAACTGTTAGACCTCAATTATGATAACTTTCGGATACTTTACCCTTAAATTTTCAACCTGATAGCCGGTGTCCCTACTGGGATTATCGCAACGAGTTTGTATTATCGTGTCTTCTATGTCGTATATTAGAGACGTTTTTGTGCGTTAGGAGTTAGAACATCATGGCCTGAATCCAGGATACGGTGTGCAATTGCAGAATTTGTCGAACGTTTGCAACGAATATTACTTCCATGTTTCTTAATGTTCCAGTAGATTTCAGCAGTAACCGTTCCAGACTTAAACGGTTGGGTAACAGAGCGTGGTAGAATTTCGAGTGGGCTCATATTTTGTGTATTGTGCGTTAAGTTTTGGGTATTCGGAGATATCGGTGTGTGGACGTCCACTCTTAACGCCATGCCCGTGGAACTGCATATTTCCTTGCATAATATCCCTTTGAACTGCAAGGGATTTGGTAATAAGGACTCGTTTTCAACACCGGTGATTCAATTTGCGACGACGACGATGATGGTGGTGGTGATGATGATGGAGTTTAACCCTTTATAGGGCAGAATATTATTAAAGATATTGTATCTGCAATTATTTAATTTTAATTATTTTAGCCAAAATTGAATTTTTATTAATTTTGATTTTATTTTTCTTTAACATTTTATGTTCATATTTATATTTATAATATCTACTATATAAAGCTCAAATACCACTGACTGACTGATTCATTCATCACGAAATCTCAGAAACCACCGAACGGATTGGAATGAAATTTGGTATCCAGCTTTCTCAAGGGCCGCAAACGCCCACTAAGAAAGGATTTTTGGATATTCAGGTTCTAAAGGGGTGTTAAGGGGGTAGACCTGCATTTCATTGAATAGCAATATCTCCCGATTGGTTTCATTGGGGGATGAGATACTCGGCATATAAACTCATCATTAAAAATAAGAAGACACGTGTCTGAGGGTTTTTCGATGTGGTGTATATTATGAGGTGAAAGGGGTGAAAAGTGGGGGTTGAAGGATTCCTAACGGAGCGTGTATCGCTTAAACGACATAGGCCAGGAGTTTGGAACTCAGCGGGAAAAAATCAGCATAAAAAATAAGTAAATAGGTGTTTGACCGTTTTTTCATAAATCCAATTTAAGGGGCCCATGGGGAGGGGTGAAATTATGGGGGGAGGGACGTAATATGTCTGAGTGTAAAATTATACATGGCCCATGTTTTAGACAATAACAAATTACATCTTTTTTGTCTCTTGCTATTTCATCATACGACGAATACTTACGGAGTTATTAATGATTTTGTACTTTTTGGCCGGAATTTCCAAGTCCCAGGAATGACATAAAAATTGATTCGAATGAAATTTCAAAAAGGATTTTTTTTAATACTTTTATTATATTTTTCACGTCTTTTAGGGTCCGAAACCAACATGATATGTTGATGTTTTTTTTTCGTCCCATGCATTTTTGGTTTCAGGTGATAGAATTATTTTCCACTAGGAAACTAATGTTATAACGGGATTCCAAATGTTATTGCGGGCGAAGCCGCGGGTAACAGCTAGTATATATATATATATAATTCGTTGAGGCCATCCAGGACCACGTTAAGTCTTGCTACACTTGGCAATTTGTTTCGCCTTCCTCTGAGCCCAGAATTCCCTCTTTCTCTGTGAGTGGGCCATCTTGCGCTCCGCTGTCCAAGTGGTACCTTGTCTTCTTTTCGGGTTCGATGTCTCGTCTCGGGTTAGCCCATTAGTCAGTATCTTTTTGCGGAAGAGATCTCGATTGAAGGCGTCGTCGGGTTTTAGATGCAGTATTTTGAGGTCGTCTTTGGTATTCATAAACCAGGGCATTGTGGTTTTGGGTTTGGAGTCAAAGAAATGAAAAATCTGTTTAGTCAGCCTGTTTCCGTCCATTCGTTTGAGATGACCGTAATACCGTGCCCGCCTTTTACGGATCGATTCTGAAATTTTCTCTATTTCACTGTAGACTTCTTTGTTGGATTTTTTTAATAGTGGATACCATTCTTGTAATTTGATCCCATTATACCTCTGACGATTTTGCGCTCTCTTTTCTCCAGTTCTTCAAGGAGTCCTTTATTAGCATTTAGGGATAGGGTTTCGGCTGCATACATAACTACTGGTTTCAGAACAGTTTCATAATGACGTAGTTTAGTATTTTTGGACAGGCATTTTTTGTTGTATATTGAGCGCGATGTTTGATAGGCTATTTCGAGTTTGCGTACTCGTTCCTTGAGTGCTTCTTTGTCCAGTCCACTTTTCATGATGATCTCTCCCAAGTACTTAAATTTTTCCACTCTGTTGATCTTCCCGTATTTTGTCTGCAGTTTTGCTGGGGCGTCTTTGATGTTGGTCATTACTTCTGTTTTTTCGAATGATATCTGCAAGCCAGTTTGTTCAGCGGTTTCTTTTAAAAGGTCGATTTGCATCTTAGCAGTTTCTACGTCGTTCGACAGAATGGCGATGTCATCAGCGAATGCTAGACAGTCGATTATGATCCCCTTGGATTTTTCTCCCATTCTCAGAGGGCTATACTCAGTTTCTAATAATTTTGTTCGCCAGGTCCGAATGACTTTTTCGAGGACGCAGTTGAAAAGCATTGGAGAGAGCCCGTCACCTTGTCTGACTCCCGTTTTGACCTCAAAGGAATCCGACAGACATCTCAGGAACTTAACTTTGGATTTTGTTTCAGTTAGGGTGGCTCTAATTAATGCCAGCAGTTTCAGGTCAACCCCGAATTCGTTGAGGATGTTCAACAGAACTTCGCGGTCTATCGAATCGTAAGCCTTCTTAAAGTCCACAAAGACTGATACGTACGATTTGGACCTGAGATTGCAATATCTAATGATTGTTTTGAGGTTGTGGATCTGTTCGGCAGTTGAACGACCCTTTCTGAATCCCCCCTTAACCTTAACATTCATAATCTCAGGGCTGTTTTTCCTAGAGATTGCGACGTGATACATTTGAAACTCTCCGATGGCGTCGACAGGAGATTGCCATTGGCTGCTTTCTGGGAAGATGGCGAAAGTGTGTCGACATGATCTGCAAGTTATGGTTTTCGCAAATGGAGACCAATCTCTCACCATTTTGATTGGTTCTTTTGTGGGCAGGATAGTTTCCAATGATTTTCCTATACTTGTGTTCTCGACCAAGTTGAGCATTGAAGTCCCCCATAAGAAGTTTAACGGGGTGTTTAGGAATTTTGGCGAGCTTTTCATCCAGTAGGTCCCAAAAGTTATCCACTTCGTCCGGGTCAGATCTGTTCTTGTCATTTGTGGGGACATGTGCGTTAACTAGGCTGTAGGTTTTGTTGGCGCATTTGATTGTTAATATGGATAATCGGTCATTAACTGGCTCAAAATTTGCGACCGACTTAAGGATTCTGGTTCTCACAGCAAACGCTGTTCCAAGCATCACATATCCAGTGAGGACACTCTTTTGAGCTCTGCTCTTGAAAAAGCGGTAACCTTCAGATTCGAAGGTCTCTTCGTCTGGGTAACGTGTTTCTTGTAGGGCAATGATACATATCTGATTTTCATGTAGTGCGTCGGTGAGAGTTTTCAGTTTGCCATTTTGTGTAAGGGTGTTAATGTTGAACGTTGCTAGAAAGGTTTTTGATTTGGTTCTGAGTTTCTGACTGGTTGGGATACACCGAGACGCTCCGACTCGTCTCTCGCATGATGTCGAGTCTCCCCCAGAATCCGAATGAGACTCGTGCGTCGCAGGTTTCACGACGCGGGATTTATCCGAAGACTTACTCCCTGGGGGTAAAAGAAATGTTGAAATGTTTTGCCACCATGCTCACTTGACTTGAGTTTGTTTTGGACGCATACGCATCCATGTTGCAACTAAGGTTGGTTGTTAGCCCTAGAGGTTGCCTCAAGGTGTTTTCTGGCTTCTCTATACTACCAAGGCTTCAAGCCTGGGAGTTCCCCAGCACTGATCGGTTCGTCGTCCCAGCTTCCCGCTGGGATTGGTTACCCAACCTTCCACTGGGTTGCTCAACTTCCAGAGGCACCTCGTGTAGGTTACGTGCTGCAGTTGGAGTGAAAGAGGCTAAGTTGGATTATCTTGCTGAATCCAATAGGTTAATGTTGCAGATGTTAGCAACGACGCATTTCACTCCCATTTGCCAGAGTCGCAATGACTCCTCCCAGGTTTATTCCTGGGACCCTATATTTATAATTATAAACGTATTTATTTTTAATTTCTAAGCATATTTATTTTATTCTTGACTTATTCATTTTATTTTTGTTTATTTAAAAAACACACCAAACACATTAGGATAAAGAAATAATACGTTATTTGGTTTTCTGAAACATTAATATTACCAAAATAAAATTCTTTGAAATATGGCCGAAAGATTCAACCATCAGCACATTTGACAGTATTTATTGTCCTTGTGGTAGGTGGTTAATATACTGTTACGGCTGTGAGTTTGTGTCATCGCTCGCCGCTTGAGTCACAACTGCCCCAGGGGCTGGGCTGTGGCATGCCTCCTGTATTGCGTGTGCCTTATGCAACAGGGCTACTAAGACAAAGGGATAGTCCAGAAGATTCGTGACTGGACCAGCGATGGAAACCTCGAGAAGCCGTGGACCCTGGATGGATCTAGAACCATTTATTGAGTCACCGGCCTGCTATATAAGAGTGACCCGTGAAGCAGTTGGGGTTGATGTGTTTTACGAGCTAGTGTGAGCGTTTATTCTGAGCGACAGAAGTGTGGTGACTTGCGAAACCCCTAGTGTAGCGGCGAAGTGAGGAACATACAGGGGACTGCCTTGTTCTGAGTAAGTGTGCTTTCACTGAGTGTCAGATATTGTGGTGTCGAAATCCAGTGACATTGTTTCTCCCAGCTGGTGAACAGCGCGCAGCAAGTGCTCGTAAGTACTGTAGTAGGCGCACATTAGAAAGAAGTTGCATGTAGTTCTGTCAAGGCCACTAGGCTCATTAGCGGCAGGATTAACTTCTGTGGTTTGTTGACAAGTGAAAGGGGCAAGAGCTCTCCACAAGCAAGAGACTTTGTAAACTGGAGTAAGGTTCCTAATTGCTTGTATTTGCTGATTAGTGTAATTTTCTGGCCGCAATAAAGTTAATTACTTCTTTAAGCAGTAATTGGTATTGTGCTTCCTACCCACCGTAATCCAGTTAACAAAAGTGCCACTAGGGGGGTGGCACGTAACAACTGGTGTCAGAAGTGGGATTACGAACTCAAGCACAACACCTGACGGTCCTGGTTTCAAAACCCGAGCAGGTCATTTTCTCTAATTTTCCTGTGAGTGCATGCCCTTTATAAGGCAAACAACTAAAATGGAGGCGCAATTGGCAGCATTGCTAGAAAAGTTAAATGGCATAGAAGACGGCCAGAAGAATTTAACCAAGGACCTAACTGCCAAAATGGAAGACGGCCAGAAGAAGATGGAGGATGGCCAGAAGAAGATGGAGGATGGCCAGAAGAAGTTAGCGGAGGACCTGAAGAAGATGGAGGACGGCCAGAAGAAGATGGAGGACGGCCAGAAGAAGTTAGCCGAGGACCTAACTGCCAAACAAGAAGACGGCCAGAAGAAGCTAGCGGAGGACCTGAAGAGGATAGAGGACGGCCAGAAGAAGATGGAAGACGGTCAGAATAAGTTGACACAGGACCTGAAGAAATTAGAACTGGGTCTGCGTGAGGAAGTCACGGCAGTGGAAAAGAAGTTCGACGCCTTACAAGTGGAAGTTGCCGAGCTGCGCCAACGCCCGCTGATGGGGGTGGAGGAGAAATTCAACGCCTTACAAGTGGAAGTTGCCGAGCTGTGCCAACGCCCGCTGATGGGGGTGTAGGAGAAATTCAACGCCTTACAAAAGGAAGTTGCCGAGCTGCGCCAACGCCCACTGACGGGGGTGAAAGAGGAATTCAACGCTCTACGAGAGGAAGTTGCCGAGCTGCGCCAACGCCCGCCCACCGTTACACCGGGAATATCAGGAACGGGACATAGCAGAGTGACGCCCGCAACCTTCGACGGAAAGGTCCCGTGGAGCACCTACTTACGTCAGTTCGAGGCAGCCTGTTCCATAAATAACTGGAACAACACAGAAAAGGCTACAGCTCTCATTGTAGCGCTGAGAGGCGACGCCCTTAACGTCCTTCAGGCCATCCCGACTGGATCCCAGGACTACGCCGCACTGATCGCCCATATGGAGTCCCGATATGGAGATAGCCATCTTCAGCAGGCCTACCAGATGCAGCTCCGGACCCGGGTACAGAAGAACGCGGAAACCCTGCAGGAGTTCGAGATGGACATCGCACGCCTCGTAAGGCTCGCCTACCCAACAGCGCCGGCCGACTTTCTGGAGCAGATAGCGACGCAGACTTTCACCGACGGGCTACGGGACTCGGACACTCAACAGGCGCTGCGACTCGCGCGTAATAAGACCCTGGCAAATGCGCTGAGCCACGCACTTGAATTCGAGACGGCAAAACAGGCATCCAGAATGCACGCGCGGGTGCGTCAAGTGGACGTCGACGAACCAGCAAAAACCAACGAGACCAAGCCCCTGGCCGACGAATTGATGGAGGCGCTAAGCCGTTTCTTCGATAGTCGCGGCACCACCAGCAACGACACAGCCGGAAGACAACCGGAGAGGCGGCCTGGAAGAGGACTACCGACCTGCTGGGCCTGCGGTAAGAAAGGCCACCTGAGCAAGGACTGCGGTGATCGCCGCCGCCGAGGGTATCCGACGGGAAATCAGTCGTCTGAAAACCGCGCGGCCCAGGGAAACGAGTATTAGCCAGCCTTGGGGGGCAAAGGTTGGCTTGTGACAGTCGTCAAGCCCCGGCAGTCCAAGTGCGTGTGACGAAGTTACGGAGGGACAATAGCAGCCTGATGGTCGACGGAGTCATCAACGGAGTGAGCTGGCCCATGCTAATCGACACGGGAGCATCGAGGACCATCGTCAATCCCACTGTGATCCCGAAGTGGAGAGTGCAACCCACACAAAGGAACCTCCAGCTAATAACCGCGACCGGAGAGACCGCACCGGTACATGGCGAAGCATCACTGGAGTTCGTCATTGGTCGACGGGTGATAAAGCACCCAGTGCTTGTGGCTGACGTATCAAACGAAGTGATCATCGGACTGGACTTCCTGGACCAGAACAACATCATCTTGGACCTGAGTACCAACACTCTGCACTTCGGAAGTGAGGAACTTGCTTTGCAACCAGCACACGAGGCCGTCACCGCACGACGAGTAAGGCTGAGAGAGGACGTCATCGTTCCCGCCAGGACGGAGGTCAGCGCTGCCGTAATTGTCGACGGAACTGCTGAGGGAGTGGCGGCTGTCATCGAGCCAAAATATGAGGACATCCAGACAAAAGGATTGCTAGTTGCCAAGACCCTCATCAACACGACGCCTCGGCCGTACGTCCACCTGTCCAACCTGAACGACTACGATATTACGGTTCACCGGGACACCAACCTAGGAGTCTGCGAGCCCGTTACCTGGATTGCCCGCATCACAGAAACGACGGACGGACACCTGCAGACGGACAACCGAAGAAGACGCGCGCTGCCAGAAGAACTACAGAAGCTGTACCAAGGATCCCAGGACCATTTAGACGAAGAGCAATCACGCCAACTTCAGGACCTGCTACGCGAATTCCAGGATGTCTTCTCCGTGGGGAGCAAAGACTTCGGCAGGACAAGCTTGGTCCAGCACAGAATCGACGTTGGGGACAGCGCACCGATTAGGGCCCCATTCCGGCGTGTCCCGCTCGCCAAGCAAGCCGAAGTCGACCGGATGGTAGAAGAGATGAAGGAGCAAGGGGTGGTCGAGCCATCACATAGTCCTTGGAGTTCTCCGGTCGTGCTTGTGAAGAAGAAGGACGGTTCCACCAGGATCTGCGTGGACTACAGGCGGGTGAACGACGTCACGAAGAAGGACAGCTACCCTCTACCCCGGATCGACGACACGCTGGACACCATATCAGGGTCAAGATGGTTCTCCACCTTGGATTTGAAGAGTGGCTACTGGCAGGTGGAGGTCCACCCTAAGGACCGCGAGAAAACGGCATTCTCTGTGGGCAGCGGGCTCTGGCAGTTCACCGTCATGCCATTCGGTCTCTGCAACGCCCCTGCGACCTTCGAAAGGCTAATGGAGTCCATTCTGAGGGGACTACACTGGAAGACCTGCCTGGTATACCTAGACGACGTCATCGTTCTGGGAAGGAGCTTCGAGGAGCACTACAGCAATCTGAAGGAGATCTTGTTGAAGGTACGGGTTGCCCAGCTGAAGTTGAGCCCCAAGAAGTGTCAGCTCTTCCAGAAGCGGGTCCAGTACCTTGGGCATATCGTCTCCGAGGAAGGGGTGCGCACCGACCCAGAGAAGACCGCAGCTGTGAGGGAGTGGCCAGTTCCGAAGGACAAGTCCCAACTACGAAGCTTCCTGGGACTCTGCACTTATTACCGTCGCTTCGTGAGAGGATTCGCCGACATCGCCAAACCTTTACATCGACTGACTGAGAAGGACCAACTCTTCACGTGGACAGCAGAATGCCACAGTGCCTTCGAACAACTCAAGCAGGCTCTGTGCACCGCGCCTATTCTGGCCTACCCCAGACCTGGAACTAGGTTCATCGTCGATACCGATGCCAGCGACGTTGGCATAGGGGGAATCCTGTCGCAGGTAGTGGACGGCGAGGAGAGAGTAGTGGCCTACTTCAGCAAGGCCTTGTCAAAGCCAGAAAGGAACTACTGCGTCACCAGGAAGGAGCTGCTCGCCATCGTGAAGACCATTGAACACTTCCACAAGTACCTGTACGGGCAAGAATTTCTCATCAGGACCGACCATGCATCCCTGCGGTGGCTCCTGAACTTCAAGCAGCCCGAGGGTCAACTCGCGCGGTGGTTAGAGAGGCTTCAACAGTACAACTTTGAGATTCAGCACAGGAAAGGCCAACTGCATTCTAACGCCGACGCCCTGTCACGAAGACCGTGCACCGAAGACTGCACCTTCTGTGCCCGAAGGGAGGAGAACACCGGGATACTGTGCCGACGGACTACTGTGGAACTTCAAGGGAACTGGAGCCGCGAATCTTTCACGCGGGCACAAGCAGAGGATGATGACCTGGGACTGATAGCCGAATGGAAGAGGGCCTGTGTCCCCAGACCCGGGTGGAACATTGTGAGTGACTGCAGCCCAAAGTTTAAGTCCTACTGGGCACAGTGGGACTCGCTGATTGTAAGGGATGGCCTCATCTGCCGTACCTGGGAGAGCACCGACGGGAAGACATCTCGGGAACAAGTAGTCGTTCCAAAGGCTATGACGGAGGAAGTCCTGAAGGAAGTTCATGGAGGATCATCTGGTGGACACCTAGGGATAAAGAAGACCCTGGAGAAGCTGAGAGAGCGGTTCTACTGGATCGGATGCCGAACAGACGTGGAGAACCACTGCGCGAGGTGCCACGATTGCGCAGCCAGCAAGGGCCCAGGACGAAGACGACGGGGTCCACTGAAGACCTACAACGTGGGCGGCCCCATGGAGAGAGTGGCCATCGATGTTGCTGGGCACTTCCCGTTAAGCGAGGCAGGGAACCGCTACATATTAGTCGTCAGCGACTACTTTACCAAATGGCCGGAGGCGTATGCGCTCCCTAACCAAGAAGCCGCGACGATTGCAGAGACCCTGGTGAAAGAATTCGTCAGCCGGTACGGAGTACCCTTGGAGCTGCACTCCGACCATGGGAGGAACTTCGAGTCGCAGGTGTTCCAGAACCTATGCCAGCTGCTGGGAATCCGGAAGACAAGGACGACGCCGCTACACCCTCAGTCCGACGGGATGGTAGAGCGATTCAATCGCACCATCGAGAACCATCTCCGAATAGTCGTCAGCGAGCACCAGAGGGATTGGGACAAACATCTTCCACTATTTCTCCTGGCCTACCGCGCCGCCGTGCATGAAGCCACCGGGTGCACACCAGCCCGGGCCATGTTTGGGAGGGAGCTCCGTCTACCTGTCGATCTTGCCTTCGGCCGACCTGGGAATGATCCGATCCCGGTAAGCCAGTATTGTCAAGAACTGGTCGACCAACTGGAGGACGTGCACGCGTTCGCGAGGAGGAAACTGCGGATCGAGACCGACCGAATAAAGACCCGATACGACCAGCAGACGGATGCCGGCGGATTCCACGAGGACGACCTGGTCTGGCTCTTCAACCCATTACGGAAGAAAGGCCTGTCACCCAAACTTCAGAAGTCCTGGGAGGGCCCGTACCGAGTCGTGAAACGGATCAACGATGTCGTCTACAGGATCCAGCGGAACCCGAGGGCGAAGATGAAGATCGTGCATCGAGATCGCCTGGCAGCCTACGGAGGGACACAGACGGACCAATGATTGATCGGGACGATCAGCCCTTTTAGGAAGGGGGTGGTGTTACGGCTGTGAGTTTGTGTCATCGCTCGCCGCTTGAGTCACAACTGCCCCAGGGGCTGGGCTGTGGCATGCCTCCTGTATTGCGTGTGTCTTATGCAACAGGGCTACTAAGACAAAGGGATAGTCCAGAAGATTCGTGACTGGACCAGCGATGGAAACCTCGAGAAGCCGTGGACCCTGGATGGATCTAGAACCATTTATTGAGTCACCGGCCTGCTATATAAGAGTGACCCGTGAAGCAGTTGGGGTTGATGTGTTTTACGAGCTAGTGTGAGCGTTTATTCTGAGCGACAGAAGTGTGGTGACTTGCGAAACCCCTAGTGTAGCGGCGAAGTGAGGAACATACAGGGGACTGCCGTGTTCTGAGTAAGTGTGCTTTCACTGAGTGTCAGATATTGTGGTGTCGAAATCCAGTGACATTGTTTCTCCCAGCTGGTGAACAGCGCGCAGCAAGTGCTCGTAAGTACTGTAGTAGGCGCACATTAGAAAGAAGTTGCGTGTAGTTCTGTCAAGGCCACTAGGCTCATTAGCGGCAGGATTAACTTCTGTGGTTTGTTGACAAGTGAAAGGGGCAAGAGCTCTCCACAAGCAAGAGACTTTGTAAACTGGAGTAAGGTTCCTAATTGCTTGTATTTGCTGATTAGTGTAATTTTCTGGCCGCAATAAAGTTAATTACTTCTTTAAGCAGTAATTGGTGTTGTGCTTCCTACCCACTGTAATCCAGTTAACAAAAGTGCCACTAGGGGGGTGGCACGTAACAATACAGACCAGGGTTCCAGAATGCCAAAAATCTTCAAAGGGTTAGAAATTTCATTTTACGCGTCATATTAAGCTGAGGACCATTTGCTATGTAACGATATATTTGAGGCGTTCCGTAAGAGAAGGGCGAGCCCACCGTGAGTCGTTTATTTATATTCATTTACGCAACAGGTCAGCAGAAATGGCAAAATTTCGATTTGTATCGGCCTTATGCTACGGAACGCCTTATTTATTTTCTTCATAACTCATTCCCAACGCTAATTTCCTTACAATTTCCCACACACGTGCGTCCGATTGATAAACCCACTCATGTAGATTGATTTTTATTTTCCTCTCTATTAGACAATAGACATTAAAAAAAACACAAGGTGTTGTGATGCTGGAGTGTTCCTCGCCCTAAAACCTAAGCTGTCGTCATTTCCTCATTTAGTGGAAAAGACTTGGACTCCAATTTCTCGCTAAAATTTATATAAGAATTGTCTTTATTCCAGAACTTTCCAAGATACAAAGCTGAAATTTTTAGAAGTAATTTCTTCTTATATGTGTTATATTTTAACACAGAAGTCCTTCTAAATTTACTTAGCCTATGTTTAATTTTGGCCCGTGGAAATGTTTAAAAAAGATATGTATTAAAATTACGCTATTTTAATTATATTATTTAAATTTTTTTTAATGTATTTATTATCTAAACGCTAGTGCTAATGTAAGAGGAGAGATTCATGAATAACTCTGAAAAAATTAATTAGTTCCTGTAAATAAAAAGTTGACAACTATCATGGACAATATAGGACATTCTAGAGTCCCTTTTTAACGCTGGGGTGCCACAAATGTACCTTGGTGGAGAATTTTATCGTGTCAATAAATCTTACATGCGTCATATTAAGCATACCTGGCGAATCTTCTACCACTTGTGTCGCCTTCCTTTCACTAGTATAGTATTTACTATTTGCCAATCTTGTCTGATCCCTGCCCTTCAGCCACGCATATTCACGACCTATAGCTGGGTTATGCAATATTGACACGGACAGTCACCTCGACCAATGGGTTGATTATGAATTGGTCACGAAAGTTCTACTCGCTCATATAAACACTCAGTTTGCAACAGGAACCACTGTGGCATACTTCTTACCTGAATGTATTTGGTCGACCTTAAAAACATGCATAATCTGCTCGTGACGATCAGCCCATGCCGTGAAGATGATTTACTTGATGGAGGAAAGAGCATTTTGTAATTAACGGCGTTTAACCACATGTAATGTTGTAGTTCATTCCTGATGTTAATATTCGTATTTCTACTTCATCAATTTTAAGAAGCGTACCTAATTCTCTGCAGATTTGTGTTTATAGAGGCCGATAAGTTTTTCTTCCTAAAACGACAATACACTGCATTTTATAATAAATGATGTTAAGAAAAGTGTACACGAACTAAGTTACTGTAGAAAAATAGTAAACGGCAAAAAATCGCCATAATGACAAACAGGAAGAGATCGGATAGCCCTTAACCCCATATTAACCTCTTTCGCGGTAAACATCCTTATCAAATACTGCAGGTGGTATATAACATCCAGCAGTCCGCCTCGTTCCGTAGTGCCTGCATTCTTGGCTGTCACCGCTGAGGCCCGGGTTCGATTCCCGGCTCTGCGAAGGAATTTAATCTGGTCTGAGCCGGGATACACTAAGCCTCATGAGGCAAAACTGAGAAGAGGCAAGTTTTATTCCTACCTCAGCTATCCTGGAAGTGGTTTCCCGTGGTTTCCCACTTCTACCCTAGGCAAATGCCGGGATGGTACCTAACTTAAGGTCACGGCCACTTCCTACCCAAATCCTACCTCAACTGCAAATACACACACTAGTACAGACATCATAGTGACACAGGTTACCAGACAAGTACACGGGGTTACATGGCCACTATGTCGCAAAGCCTTTAAAAGAATCAACAACAACTCGAACTGCGACTGTGACGAAGAGTAGACTGCGAAGCACATGTGACACCGACCTCAATTCCATCATCTTTTTCGGAACACGATTTGTTGCTATCCAGTTCTTTTGTTTGGTGAATATTGTTCTTTGTGTTGTACTACGTATTATTTTCTATTATATTCTTCTGACACAAACCATGCTAGCCAGTGAGATGAGTCACATACTCAGCTGTTTGATCTCTTGGTGTTAAATAATGTTGAAAGGAAAATGGTACCCAATGAAGTATACCCAGCTCTGTAACCTTTTGGTTGCCACTGCTCATAGTCATTGTGAGCCGAGCTTAAACGTTCTTCCGAAAGAACCTCATTTTTTTGTAATAATGGAGTTTGGAAGGGCTGAAGTGTAAAGCGTGAAGAGGTTGCCCGTCAAGTAATATGATTATGTCCATATTCTCGGAATACCGGTTGAAAACCTAGGAACGTGTGAGTGCAAGCTCCAAGACAGACAAAGTCTCTTGAATCAATGTCAGGAGATTAGAGGTTGAAATAACTGCATATTACTGTACATTCATGGATGGTAATACGTATCATTGGAACGAGTCATTTAAAATAACCTGCGGTGCTTTGCTTTCTCACTAGGCTTTACCAAGGGAAAATAAAATTGTAAAGTAAGTGTTCATTATAATCCTGACTGTTTTCTCTCGGTCTATAATGCGTCCTCGAGATAGTCATCGATATAGCGATCCTGTGTGACGAGCGAAAGTAAGGAATTGGTGCGCTACGGCCAGAACGAACTGCTCGCAACTTCTTTGGCACATCAGTTCATAGCATTTGTAGTGTAATGTGTTTTGTTGATCTTGAATAATGCTCCCCTGTTGGGCGTTATTAATATGGTTTAATGAACTTCTTTACTGTTAATATGCAAAGGTTAATAATTAAATAGTCGCCCACTTTTGGGTGATCAATATGAAACATTTAATTGTGTATTAATTTAATAGTGTATATGTATTGTTGTCAGCATCACTATAAAAGTACATATTGTGTAGTATTATGTGTAGCCAGGGCGCCAGACCATTCATATATCATGATCAAAATAATATATTAAACCTCGGTTAAACAGACGTAGAACAGCGAAATTCCTATCTCCAGCCGTAGTGAAACTTACGTAATCTAACCTTACGATAATTAGTTTAGGAGTGTGGTGTTGCCTTATAGTAATTACTAGCTACTAAAGGAAACCAGTCAAACATTTGAATTTACAAATGAATTTAATATATAAAAACAACAAGTGCAAAAAAAAAAAAAAATACTAAAGATAATAATAAATTTAAATTAAAGTGTCTACTGAATTTACTTGTATCATGGGTCTTGATTGGAAATTGGAGTATACTGAGTTAATTGAATAAAATGTATTGAATTTAATAAGCATGTGAGCCTTCTGATTTGACTGGAGTAAAACTGTTTATAGAGCTCACCGCATTGAAGATCATTGTAGATGGATTGTTGCGTATATAGTTCATGATGACCCTTATCTTCCTCAACGTAATGAATTTATATGTGGATGACGGAATAAATTCCATAAATCATCCCTGTGACAATAGCCTCGTACACAACCATGTCACAGTTTGATGAGACTGAATGTCTTATCAAATTCACATACTTAAATAGTCAACTGTATAATATAGCACTGCGTTACAGATGAATGTTAATTTCCAACTCCATCTCGCTACAAGTTCCACTCTTCTGCTCCCAACAGCACCATTCCCTCTCCTGCCAGCAATTCAATAATAATAATCATCCATTTGGGCGGCCGTCATATATATAACGTTCCCAGGTAAGGCACGCGCCCACCCCCACTTCTGAAGTCACTAGGCAATTTGCACGCTTTTCACATATCAATAATGACAATACTTCTTTGTAGCATTTCTTGGGAGGTCCAGCCCACCTTTTGTATAAAGTTGCAAAGGACTCCTCGCCTACTGTATTCTCCACGTCCACCAGCCCCATTCATTACCTTGCCTGCCAGGTATTGATAATGGCGAGTCTTCAAAGAATCCTTTCCAAGTAAAATTTGTTTATTTGTATAATTCTTGAAGTGGCAGACATTAGTGTCTATTCATGTCGTTACCAGGAACCAGTCGATAAGCCGGCCTTCCGCGAACGACCCTCTTCTTCTCTTGTTCGTATTTTCTTCAGAAATAGTATTCAGTCAAGCGTCTAACTTATTTCAAATATAATGTGTATAGCTCCAAGTCCTTTCAATTGCCATAATATTCTACATTACCGCATAATAATAGATATAAACATATTAGGTAACATAATAACTAATAAAAGGTAAAAATGAAAAATTAAAAAATATTGATAATAATAATAATAATAATATATAAAATTATATCACTCTGGTCACAAATTGGGACCGTTACAGTAGCATACTGCCCTCAATGATCGATGCCATTCGCGTATCGTTTGCCTTCCTTCGGAGGGGAAGTAAAGCCGGCGCGGCGGTCCAATGTCATAGATTTATGGCATGAAAAAGAACCTTCCACCAACTACACTTGTGTAAAGCCAAAATTTGTAGGTTCGAATGTATAACGCTACATTAGTTCCAATGTTCACCGCCAGGTGCTGACTGCGATGGCATCTAGTAGCCAAGTCCACAAGCTAGGTGTCGTGGACGGTAGCAATTGGTAGCAAAAGTAGGAACTACTTGAAATTATCGTCTGCAGTCCTTACTTGAATTAAAACAGGCAACACACACTAATACAGCCATCACAATTAACACCGGTTAAATTATCAGACAGATTCTACACACACCCAAAGTACACGGAGCTACATGATCACCTTGTCGCAGCCCCTAAACTGAGGAACCAACCACCCAACCGCTTATCCTAGGTTTGTTCCATAACTTTAAAAAATGCGTGTGTATATTGTAATTATACATATTTTTGTCTCTAAGACGACTCTAGTACTCATTATAAAATTAACTTCCGCATCGGCGGTTTTACTCCCAATCAGTCGTTTTGAGCCTCAGGGTTTAAAAGGTGTCATACCACTTCGAACCACCCAGAAAGAGAACACTGCATTGTACAGTATCTTCTAAACAAAATGTATTCTTACAAGTCGTAGTTTCGAAAGGAAGGACGTGACCTATGTTGGGAGCTGTTTGTTTGGTCCGTATAGTACTAAATGCTATCTTTTCCTTCACACTGTCTATGTTATCATGGACTACGGGAACATAAATAGTAAGGTGTAAAGTGTCGTGAAACGGGGAGTGTGCTTGGTGATATCGTGTCCCGTTGTTCTATGTTAACTGTGAACGACACTCACTCACCAGCAATGTCCGCTTATTACATGGTGAGTATTGGTAGCTCACCGTACTTCATCTGTTTATTGCATTTAACACTTTTGATGGAGATGCACAGATTCAATGTGTACATTTTTGCTACATGTTAGCACTAGAATGATATAATATTTGGTGTATGAAAGCATTGTGCGGTTTGATAGCTCGTGTTGTTGCCCTGGAGGTCGGTTGTATTCGAATCGGGTGATATTGCATTCGGCAACGCGGCTCGGTTGGTCCAATTTACCGTAATATCTGACACCTACTGTCTATTGAAATTATGTATATAGTAAACAAGAAGGATCACCTTTTGGTGTACCGGCTAGCGTTCTTGGCTGTGACCCCAGAGGTCCGGGTTCGATTCCTGGCTGCCAAGTAACTTTAGGCTGGAACGGGGTACATTCAACCTCGTGATGCAAAAACTGAGAAGAGAAGGATTTGATTCCCACATCGACCATCCTGAAAGTGGTTTTTCTTGGTTTCTCCAGGCAAATGCTGGGATGGTTCCTAACTTAAGTCCACGGCTGCCTCCTTCCCAATCTTATCACCCTCAATTACTAGTACAGCCATCACAATAACGCATGTTATCACACACATTCCATACTCACCCAAGTACACCGGTTTACATGACCACGATATTACAGCCCCTAAAATAAGTAACAACAACAGCAACATCATTGTTGTCTTACACCTTGGGGTTGACAAAAGTACCCACGTATTTTGCCTATTTCCTATCCAATCTTCGTTGAGTAATTCTGCCTCGGTTTCAGCGTTTACAATGTTGGTAATCGATTCATTTTTAGCCTACTTTCGATTTTTGCAAAAAATGAAAGTAGACTTATGAGATCAACACAGGGCGAAAAAAGTGTGTCTGTCTGTGTGTGTGTGAGTCTGTGTGTGTGTGTGTGTGTGTGTATGTGTGTGTGTGAGTCTGTGTGTGTGTGTGTGTGTCTGTGTGTGAGTGTGTGAGTGTGTGTACTCTGAATGTCTGTCCCCCCCTATAAATTCGAACACGGTGAATGCGAATTGAACGAAATTTGGTACAAAGGTAGCACTAGCAAAGGACACCTCAGTGTCATGTTTTATATCGCCGCCATCTTGACGAAAACGTAATGGCGGCCACACAAATGTTCAAAGCTTAAATCAAATTACAACTAACCTAATCATCCGATCTCTACCAAATTTTGCAACAACATACCTTTATTGGGGGAGCATCCTTTGACCAAACCAATAGGCCATCAGCGTAATAGTTTGCGGATGGCGGCCATCTTTGTGTGAAAATCGATTCCCCCTATTAATTCGAACACGGTGCAACCGAATGGAACAAAATTTGGTACAGAGGTAGTACTAACAAAAGGCACCTCAGTGCCATGTTTTATATCGCCGCCATCTTGACGGAAACGTAATGGCGGCCACACAAATGTTCAAAGCTTAAATCAAATTACGACTAACCTAATCATCCGATCTCTACCAAATTTTGCAACTACATACCTTTATAGAGGAAGCATCCTTTGACCAAATGACTAGGTCATTAGCGTAATAGTTTGCGGATGGCGGCCATCTTTGTGTGAAAATCAATTCCCCCTATTAATTCAAACACGGTGAAACCGAATGGAACGAAATTTGGTACAGAGGTAGCACTAGCAAAGGGCATCTCAGTGTCATGTTTTATATCGCCGCCATATTGACAGAAACGTAATGGCGGCCACACAAATGTTCAAAGCTTAAGTTAAATTACGACTAACATAACCATCCGATCTCTACCAAACTTTGCAACAACATTCCTTTATGGAGGGAGCATCCTTTGACCAATCTAATAGGTTATTAGCCTAATAGTTTGCGGATGGCGGCCATCTTTATGTCAAAATAGATTCCCCTTATTAATTCGAACACGGTGGAACCGAATGAACGAAATTTGGTACAGAGGTAGCACTAGCAAAGGGCACCTCAGTGTCATGTTTTATATCGCCGCCATCTTGACAGAAACGTAATGGCGGCCACACAAATGTTCAAAGCTTAAGTTAAATTACGACTAACATAACCATCCGATCTCTACCAAACTTTGCAACAACATTCCTTTATGGAGGGAGCATCCTTTGACCAATCTAATAGGTTATTAGCCTAATAGTTTGCGGGTGGCGGCCATCTTTATGTCAAAATTGATTCCCCCTATTAATTCGAACACGGTGGAACCGAATGGAACGAAATTTGGTACAGAGGTAGCACTAGCAAAGGGCACCTCAGTGTCATGTTTTATATCGCCGCCATCTTGACTGAAACGTAATGGCGGCCACACGAATGTTCAAAGCTTAAATCAAATTACGATTAGCCTAATCATCCGATCTCTAGCAAATTTAGCAACAACATACCTTTATGGAGGGAGCATCCTTTGACCAATCTAATAGGTCATTCGCCTAATAGTTTGCGGATGGCGGCCATCTTTGTGTCAAAATCGATTCCCCCTATTAATTCAAACACGGTGAAACCGAATGGAACGAAATTTGGTACAGAGATAGCACTAGCAAAGGGCATCTCAGTGTCATGATTTATATCGCCGCCATATTGACAGAAACGTAATGGCGGCCACAAAAATGTTTAAAGCTTAAATCAAATTACGGCTAACATAACCATCCGATCTCTACCAAACTTTGCAACAACATACCTTTATGGAGGCAGCATCCTTTGACCAATCTAATAGGCCATTAGCCTAATAGTTTGCGGATGGCGGCCATCTTTATGTCAAAATTGATTCCCCCTATTAATTCGAACACGGTGGAACCGAATGAACGAAATTTGGTACAGAGGTAGCACTAGCAAAGGGCACCTCAGTGTCATGTTTTATATCGCCGCCATCTTGACGGAAACGTAATGGCGGCCACACAAATATTCAAAGCTTAAATCAAATTACGATTAGCCTAATCATCCGATCTCTAGCAAATTTAGCAACAACATACCTTTATGGAGGGAGCATCCTTTGACCAAACTACTAGGTCATCAGCCTAATATTTTGCGGATGGCGGCCATCTTTGTGTGAAAATCGATTCCCCTTATCAATTCGAACACGGTGAAACCGAATGGAACGAAATTTGGTACAGAGGTAGCACCAGCAAAGGGCACCTCAGTGTCATGTTTTATATCACCGCTATCTTGACGGAAACGTAATCGCGGCCTCCCAAATTTTAAAAGCTAAAATGTAATTACGACCAACCTAATAATCTAGTCTCTACCAAATTTTGCAACACCATATCTTTATGTGGGAAACATATTCAGACCAAACTGCAAGAACATCAGCCCAATAGTTTGCAGATGGTGGCCAAGTATGTGTGCAAATCGATTCCCCCTATCAATTCAAACACGGTGAAACCGAATTGAACGAAATTTGGTACAGAGGTAGCACTAGCAAAGGGCACCACATATTCATGTTTAATATCCCTATAGCACGTTGTATTTCAACAAGCTACTACAACCAACATTCAATCATACTCCTTGAAAAGGACAAAGAGTTATAACAATACCCATGCATTTAGGAGAAAGTAGGCTATATGTTCTTTACTGAACATCTTGTTCACTTTTCTTGGCTGTCATATTGATGCCTTCATTCTTGGAGGGGCCACAATTCTTCCTTCAGCAACGTGAATATTCCATAAAAATTGCACCTCAATTAATATATTAAGGAATCATCATCCGCTGTGGATTCTCTTGTTATTGAGTTTGCAAAACTGAGCAACGCTGGCGTAAAACACCTAGTCTATTATAAAACTATGTTTCTTTGTTTTGTGTTCCAAACAGCACAGTCCCATTAGGTTTCAGGAGTTCAAGATATTTCACGTAGCCTACACTACATATTGACTCCAGTGAGCATGGTTTGAGAGGGTAAGGTCGGAAAGGAAGGAATCCGGCCTATAGGCCTGAATCACAAAGAGTGTTATCCGTCGTTCGAAGAATAGTAAATGTCCCTTGAACTGATGCACTGTGGTACGAGTTTCATTGTGTTTCTGGGGGATGGGGGGACTATAAACACAGTTGAGTATTGGAGTATTGCAGCGAACCGATACGATGTTTTAGTTACCGTATTTTAATATTGGAGTCTGACAAGACATCAGCCAGGTACCTAACTGGATCCACAAAAAGCACCGCAGTAGATTATATGGTTAAAAAAACACACTATAATGAGGTGTACTATGCAAGGAGAGGAATGAATTTGTGATTACATTCTCCACTAAGTCATTGCAACAACTGTGAATAGCATTATTGTACCGCAAAGCCATTACTCGCAAGGGAAACGTCTCATTTTCCTCCCATGCACAGTATTTGCCAATGGAAGCCTACTTGCGAAATTTTAGCTCTGGCTTTATACTGTGCGTTTGCGTGAAAGGTATGGATACCCTCTGCCTTACTCTAGCCGGCATAGTCTGATCAGTGGCAGGCCGGTCACATCGCCAGACGCCTTAAAGCCCTGTGTATAGAAGTAGTACATTATAGATTTATTTGTTCAGCCATGCCAACAAGGACAGGATAATAGAGCCCAATAAAATTATATAACTTATGGGAAAATAGAATTAGAATATGTTGATTTAGCATACATATGGTATGTCATTGTGGCTGAATGGATAGAACGTGCCTATCCTAAGTGTGGTTTTCTCCCGGGATTTTCCACACTCCCTCCAGGAAAATGCCGGGATAGCACCTTCAAGTCCTGGGGCACCTACCTCATCTCTGTCCCCGATGTAGCTACACACACTACTACAGTCCTCACATCAATACAGGTTATCATACAAGTTAAATACACTCAACTACACAGGGCTGATGATCAAGATGTCCCGAGTCCCTAAAATGAATTAACAACAGGATAGAACGTGCACGTGGTATCGCCACAAGATCTTGTTTATGTTTATTTCCTTTCGAGAATGAAATTGAGATAATTATCCATTTGAGTTTATTGTCTCGGTTATGTATGTATAGCTTTTTAATTACGTTTTTATAAAAATAATGTATATACTAACAAGAGATAACTCAATCGCTGCTAAAATTTCACATGAAGGCTCTAATTGACAAATATTGTGCGTTGAAAAATATGAGATGGTGTTTCGATATGAGCTCATTAACTTCCCTTGTGAGCATCCCCCATATGATTAGTCATTAGGTGGGTATTGCTGGATACGGGGAGAAAGGGAAAGGACGAAGTTTGGAGAGTGTGCCACGTTAAGCTCAGTATCCCCATTCTCACCGACTTGCTGGAAACCAACGCCTTTATAACATTCAAATATTCCAAATTAATGTCTGATTAAATAGAAAACTCATTCCGATCCTATATATTTCTGCAAATTTTAGGTGGAAAGTTACATTTTGATATAGGGTGTCTATCAGATTACCTTCTTTATGATTTATCCTTTTAAGTTCTTATTACAGTAAATGGAAATTTCAATTACATTATTTGAATACTGAAAGAAGCCTCCTTGCTGAATATTCTATATTGTATAATAATACTAGTAATAATAATTGCTGATGTGCCTTTAGAGACGCAAGGGTGCAGGATATTTGCCCCGTAGGGAATCTTTAATAGAACTAAGCAACACTGAAAATTGGCTTCTAATACTTCAATTTTTAACGTGTCGTCTATTGGCACTGTCTCGCGCCATATAGCCTAAGCGCCCTCAATTCCCAACTGACTGAGCCGGGAATCGATCCCACTACCTACTGACAGGCGAGAATTTTACTGCTTGTAAACGGAGGAGAAAGCTAGCAATGAAATTATGTCTCGAATACTCAAATGTCTTTTAATAATCAACAATACATATAACCTATGAGTAAATTCATAACTTTCCTTCCTTCGGAGGGGAAGTAAAGCCGGCGGTCCCATGTCATAGATTTATGGCATGTTAAAGAACCTTCCACTAACTGCACCTGTGTGAAGCTAAATTGGATAGGTTAAGAATGTAAACAACGCTCTTAGGTTTCTATGTTCGTTGCCAAGAGCCGACTGCGGTGGTGTCTAGTAGCTAAGTTCTGAACTTGGCCTAGTAATCGTTGACGGTGGCGCTTGGCGGCAAAAGTAGGAACTATTTGAAAAATTCTAAGTTGCAGAACTTAAATTTAAAAAAACAGATAACACACACTAATACAGTCATCACAATTAACACCGGTTATCAGACAGATTCTATACACACCCAAAGTACACGGGGCTACATGACCGCGTTGTCGCAGCCCCTATACTTAAGAACCAACCAACCAAATTCATAACTTTGACACACTTGATTATTGTTTTTGGTACGGCAACACAAATATCCTGTGCACAAAAGTGTTTCAGTACTTGTATTAATGTGTATTCGTATTTTGATGTTATTAAACTCTATGCCTTAAATCTACTTCACTCAAGTCAAGTATCTCGTCCCTTTGTTTTGTTAGCGATAGGAATTTAAACCATATTTGAAGAAAAAAAAGGTAAAGGTTCAGCCGGATGACTTTTTTTCAATTTATACGCATGATTGTTTTTTAATTAATCTTGTGCGAGCAATGTCGTTACTGGGTTCAGGATTTTAGTTACAAAAAATACAGATACAAACCATAACATGCTAAGGCTTGCATAATTTTGAAGCCATTGTTTCAGTGTTGCCTTATTGACAATTGATATTACAACTTTTCAGTCGGTCAACAGAATGAAATGTACGGTAGCTCAAAATACTGTATACAACATTAGTAACGAAAAATCTAGACTCGAGTGCTGGTCTACCTGTGGCTTATATTACTCAACCTAATTGCTGAAAATAACATTTCGCATATCCCAGTAATTAGGATTACATTGGGTTGACCGACTGAAAAGGTGTAGGCTAATATCAAATGCAAAGATTTAACACAGTATTTGCTATCAAATTCGTTAAAATAACATTTTCTTCTTTCGCTCACGCAGTCATCTTTTAAGACTATGGCGTTATTAGGTGGACATTGCAGATATCAGCACAGGACGGCATATAAGGGAAACGTGTTGCAAGTCAAATATAATATCCTCCACCTCTACAGACTCAAAATGAAAGTATGATAAAATAAACCAATCGTCCGATGCTATAGACACACTATTATAATTTTAGGGAATTAAATTAAGGTATCAATGGTGGCATCATGAATTTGAAAAACACTAAATCCTAACCTCACCACCTTGGCAGTTGAACTCAGGGAAAACACACTTTTGAAAAGCTAAATATGTAAAAGTATGCAAACCATCCTTTCTTAGGAGTTGTTTCACTGACACGCGTACATACTGTTCTTGCATGGATTGAAATAACATTACAAAATATGTATTTGGTTACACATTCGGATCCTAGTTATCCCACCTTGGATATCGAGGCTGAGATAGTTATACTAGAAGATGGAAGACCCCGGATTAAGAAGACCCTACCTCTTTAAGCTACGAGTATGAACGTGAGAGTTATGACCGACTGGCCCGGAATATGCCGCTATGGCTGATTTAGTGTGGATGATAATATTCGAGTTCCGTTAAGTGTGGTGCTCGGTTGTAGGTTAGGAGTGAATCATCTCGCCACACCACCTTCCCTCTATGGATTGCTTTGTGTGCTCGTCATTGAAGTGCATAAAGTAAAACAAGTAGTTCCGTGAAGAACTATACAGCCTATTTTCATATATCCTACTCATGTCAATTGCCTCTATCAACATACAAAATTTCAGTTTGATTGTTGTGATAGATTCGTAGATATTGAGAACCGTCTAAATATTTCAGATGATCGACAATTGAACTAAATTAGATGCCATTGCATTACAATATGTATAATCATTTATTGTACCACATTTCACAGCGCTCAGGTGGTTAAATCAAGAGAAAGGTATATTAAAATGTTTCAACTTCGCTTGGCCGCCATATTCGTTTTGTCTTGACGGGTTTTTGAAAGTTACATAGATAAGCTTGTAGCAGTGCCCTTTATCACCCTACAACATTTCAGGGTGATATCTGTAATGGTTTCGGAGATATAGAATGCCAGTGAAATATTTTGCACAGCCGCCATTGTGAGGTTATGTAAACAATTGAACTAAATTGGACGCCAGTGCATTACAATGTGTATAAACATTTGCTGTACCAAGTTTCATTACGTTTGGATGGTTTAAATCGCGAGAAAAGCCTATTTAAAAGTCTCGACTTCGCTTGGCCGCCATGTTGTTTTTATATTTACCAGATTTTTGAACGTCTCATAGGTGAACTTCTAGTAGTGCCCTTTATCACCGTAGAAAATTTCAGGGTGATATCGGTAATAGTTTCGGAGATACTGAATGCTGGTGAAATATTTCGCACAGCCGCCATGTTGGATTGGTGCGACAGAATAAAATTTGAAGGGCACGGGCGAGGTCGGCGAGAATGGTGCTATGATCTTACCGAGTTTCATTGAAATCGCTCCAGCCGTTTAGATTTTATTAGGGACACACACACACGCACACGCACACACAGACAGACACACGGACAAAAGGTGATCTCATAAGCTTTTTGCTTTTTTTTTTCTTCAGGAAATGAAAATAGGCTAAAAAGGCTCATTTTCGTGCATTTCAGTGTGAAAATATGTCACGGGCAGGCGAAGGAAGGTTATTTTAGAAATAGCAGGGATACATATTGATGTATTTAAGAGAAGACTACATTTTTGCGTAAATACTCCGATGTAATTATTATAGTTCCCAAATCGTGAGTTGTATGCATTAAGTGTCTTTGATACTATTGTTGGTAATTTTCTGTAATTGTAAAATTTGCCACTGGCGAATTGCCCCATTGCAAATAAAGTAAATGAATGTTGAATGAACTTGAACTAATGGTGTTTGTAACTATTAGTTCAGCTCATATTTTTAGAGCATTGGTACTGATACAATGTGCACACGAAATCACCAGCATCATGTCTTGGTAGCTCAAGATATACAACATTGGTCACAAAAAATCCTGGCTCGAGTGCGGGTTGTCCTGTGCCATTTTAACACACTATCTGTGAGTTATATTACACGACGTAATTGCTGAATATCGCTTTTCAAGTTGTTATATCTCATACCCTCTTTTTCATCGATAAACAATGTTTGGTCTAAATGGAAATATCATTTACTGTTCGTGATTCTTTGCAATTTTCTACAGAATCGCCGTAATCCAACCTAATATTGCAAAGAACGTGTTTGCCGACTGGAATCTTGATTAGACTGTGATTAGGTAGCTACGCGGGCTAAGACCAGATTATTTCCGAACTTGGGTTCGAATCACAACGTCGCCCGGATTTGAAATGGTTTTCTGTATTTTTCTATCTTCAACTTAAAGTAAATGTAGAGGGGTTACCATCTTCATTTCGACTCCTTTTCCAGTTTCATAATTTTTATTAATTTCATCTCTTCTCTGATGAAGTTGGCATCAGGAACAGCATCTGGTCATACAAATAAACATCTGCCACATACGAAATTCATCTCACCTCATCCTCACCTCATAGACGTGGGAATGATCGTAGTTTCAATACATTAGACTGTGAAGTTCAGCTTCAAAACTCGGATGGTATGTAGGTCTACCTGTGTACGTAATGTCCTTGTTCCATCACATCATATTACGTGTATCGAAAGTTGCTTGCTTGAGACAAGATGCTCCGGGCTATGTTTGAAATGCTATCCGCAGCTGAAGCCTTGTCGAATTTTCTTGCCCAAGGCTTCTGGTTCAAGTTTCAGTCCTCCCTAGCCACGTTTTTTTAATCTTCCCCTGCACATGTTCTTGGGCGAGGCTTCTCCCGCTCTGCATATGTTCTCTTTAGTTTGGAGTCATTCTTCAATTAAATGAAAGTTGTTGATTCATTTAGCTTTTGGGAATACCTTGGTCATCAGCCTCACATACAAAGCCACGAACTACATGTAACGGACATTTTCTGTATTTGCTACTTATAATCGGTACATTTTGTATTGGAGTAAGTTTTACTGCAAGACATTTTTGAATAATCGTTACTTTTCTGTAATCGTTAGATATTTGCAGTGGAAGAGATAATTATGCATATTTGAACATATTTATGAATATAAAACATTGATTCAAGATCCACTGCTAAAAATCCGTTTTTCGAGACGCGACAAATGACAAACACAGGTAGCCTACATTGGTCTTGTGGCAGAAATGTGGCAAAACCCTAAAATGAAGCAACAACGCATAACATACACGAGACTTTTGTTTAGGTCAAAATATGGAGAAGAGTCGAGCAGTAGGGTAGTTAAAATTGAGGAACGGCAGAACAAGAACCCACAAATCCATTGCATTCGTGCTTTTGTAGTTTTGGCAGTATTCGGTGAAATATGATTCTACAAACATAGTCTATCAAAAGTCTCTATGTTAAAAATCTTTTGAAATTGCATCAAGTTATCAGTATTTATTATATTCTCTAATAAATGCTTTGCTGAACTTACCGGGTTTTGTTCCGGTGCTCCTCAATTAGTTGCAGGGTAAGTCAAAGCTACAGTAAGTTATGCGTCATCTACAGGCGTAGACTTGTATTGAACTGTCAGGTGACCCCTCAAGAACAAAGGGAGTATCAGTGTGGCAGTGTGTCGTTGTGGGGTACACAGAACAGGCTGCAGTTATCAGTTGTGCCAGTCGTATTCACCCGAGCACATGCCATGAGACATGTTACCTAGGTACAAGTCGCAAGGGTGGTCACTTTCATCCAGGAAGGATGGACTTCTCGTCGTTTGCCGTGAACCTCAATATTTCTCTGTCTGCTATTCGTCGCTTGTGGAATCGCTACAAGGAGATAGGTTGGTGTACAAGGCGGGTTGGACAAGGTCGTCGACGCATTTCGACCCCACAAGATGCCTGATATTTGGCCATCGCTGTGTTGCGGCGTCGTCAGGCCACTGCAGCAGAAGACCTCAGGTGGGCCACTGGAGGAATGTGTTATTCACAAACGAGTCCATATATCCCCTGGCGCAGCTTGATGGACGTCAACGTGTATGGAGACGCCGTGGTGAGCAGTACATGCCAGCTGTTGTCTAGCAAGTCAACAGATTCTGTGATGGTGTAAAGTGACTACAGTATTGACGGCCGTTCGGATCTTGCCGTCGTCCGTGGTAATCTTACAGTTGCAGCGTATATTGAGCAGATTCTAAGACAGCATGTGGTGGCTGCTGCATACGATGTTGGCCCTGAATTCATTCTCATGCATGATAATGCCAGGACTCGTGTAGCGGACATCACAATATATGTATTGCGAGAACTGGACATTCTAGAGATGGAATGGCCAGCGGTGAGTCCAGACCTTAATCCCATCAAGCAGATGTGGGATATGCTTGGTGTGGACGTCGTGATCCACCACAGACTCTGCAAGACTTCGAACAAGCCCTCATGGAAGAATGGGACCTGACACCACACAGACTTACACGGAGCATGCAAAGGAGGTGCCAAACTGTGATAGACGCTCATGGAGGGCAGACACGATGATGCAGCTCTCGAACTGGGATGACTGGATGAGCAACTGTTTCCCTTTTGTTTTTTGCCACCATTTGGACATTTCCGTTTCTGTTCAATTTCACAAGTTGCACGAAGTTTTAACATTTTAATTTGAGAATACAGCGCCCAGGCGTATGTCCCAATAAATTGCGCTATCAACACTCGGAAATCTACATATTAGTAATGCACATGTTCACTGTTTAGCCTGTATTTTTGGCATATGTTCATTGTTTTGGCTGTGTTTTAATTTTCTACGTAACATCCTGGTAACTCGGAAAAGCAAATTCCATTATCTACCAAGTTTCGTGGCAATTTCTTTGTTACATCCTGGTCTAACGACTTTGTTTTCAGTGTAGATACCGTTACGCTGAGTCATTCAGTGGTGATCGTAAAGTTGGTATTATCTTTTATTTGCGATTAGCAGCATTGACCTAAAAGAAAACTATAGAAGTTGGATTTGGGATCTTCATCGATATCGACCATTGGTATGAAATTACACAAGACTTCACGAACAAGCTTGTTAAATCCATGCAAAGGATGCTTCAGGTCATTATACATGCAAAAGGTTGGCATACCAATTATTAATTGCGTTTGTATACTGTAGAAAGTCTCATCTGTGGTGTGTATGAATACTTTTCTTGGTACCCCAAGAATGGTTTTTGCTTCATATTGTAATACGTATTGTGTTTGAAAGGTTTTCGTTTTCCGGTGATGAATAATTAGTACTTTTCGTTCTACATAATGCAAACATGACGTTCTCTGGCCATGTATTAAACCAACATTCAAAAATAACATGGTGTATGAATACATTTTCTTTTTACCAACCGTATGTTAATATGGAGACAGTACACACACACACACACACACACACAGGGTGTTTCAGAGGAAAGTACAAATAGTTTTACTGCTGGTTATTAGTATGGTCCAGAATACATAGGCACTTGGAGTTACCTGATTAACAGTGAACACTTATTCAAAAATACGATTCAGTTGAAATTGTTGACTGTAGGTGAGTTTGGGGCACAGAATAATCGCATCATTAGGTAAACATGATGTTTATCGTCGTTTTGATCTAATGCTTGGTTGGTTCCTCAGTTTGAAGGCTGCGACAACGCGGTCATGTAGCCCCGTGTACTTTGGGTGTGTGTAGATTCTGTCTGATAACCGGTGTTAATTGTGATGGCTGTATTAGTGTGTGTTATCTGTTTTAATTCAGGTAAGGAGACTGCAGAAATTGAATTTTTCAAGTAGTTCCTACTTTTGCCGCGAAACGCCACCGTCAACGACTTCTAGTTCAGAACTTGGTTACTAGACGCCACCGCAGTCGGCTCCTGACGACGAACGTTGGAACCTAAGAGCGTTATTCAAATTTTTAACCTATAATTTAGCTTCACACAGGTGTAATTAGTGGAAGGTTCTCTAACATGCCATACATCTATGACATGGGACCGCCGGCTTTACTTCCCCTCCGAAGGAAGGCATACTGAGGGATTTTTAACGCTCTGAAAAAATCCGACGACTTCGGCCGGGTTTGAACCCACGATCTTGGGCATAGAAGCTCTGCATGCTACCAACTACGTCACCGAAGTTGCTGGATATAATGCTGATAAAACATGAAAACTCATGCTCACAGAATAGTTTGTACCGCATTGGCATTTCTTCACGTTTCTGAGAAACTTCATGTTGTTCCGTATTTTATGAATGCCTTATTTAATAAGGGACGACCTAATGGTATAGTGAACAGTATTCATGGCAGTCATCCCAGAGGTCCGGCTTCAATTCTCAGCTCTGCCAAGAAAAATAATTCTGGTCTAAGGGCTGGAACGGGGCACACACAGCCTTGTGAGGCAAAGCTGAGAAGAGGTGGGTTCGATTCTCACCTCAGTTTTCTTGGTATTCGGTGGTTTCCTATTTCTACTTCAACTTCAGGCAAATGCTGGGATGGATCCTATCTTTTGGCCACAGCCTCCTCTTTCTTAATTCTCACCTCACTTTAAATACACACACCACAATGACGCAAGTTAACAAATTATAATTATATACACACTCCCAACTACACGGGGCAGATTTGACCATGATAATCAGGCCTCTTAATAAAAATAAAAAAGAAACATTAACAATCAATATTGACGGACTTTACTAATTTGAAATGTTCGCTCGAAGAAAAGAAAAAACCAAATAAATGTTCAACAATTTCCTAAAGCCCCTGCAAGGCTTTACTATTTAAATCCATCTGTCATTATGGCCCAGTTTATTCTGATTTTCCCCCCAGGTGCTCACAACTTGTGGGTCGGTGACCACGGGACCCCAGCTGGGTCTGGCATTGCTTCCACTTCCTTGTGCCGGGCTCCTCTGTCTCATCTTTCCTGTCGACCTTCCTTGTTCTCTTCAGAGCCCGACTAAAGTAGGGTGTCCGAGACCCAGGGACTATTTCATTTTCCTGCCTTAACTGGCCCTTGTCTCGTATTTCCTGATCTCACATTCTTCGAGGGATCAGGCCTCGTCTTTATCATGGTTCTTCTGCCTCCGGAGACAGGGCGTGTGTAGCCTCACCACTCATGGTGCACTCTGGATGGTGCTGCACCCTCAAGAGCTCACGGCGGGAGTTGGCGACTCCGAGGGATTCCTGAGCGGGGTCTGATTTTTTCCCTTTATCCATTGGTTTTTGGGCGGACCCTCTCCTCTTTACCTTTTCTATCTGCCTTTCATGCCTCTCCTTTCTTCCAAGTCCCGTAATTCTCATTCTTCGAGGGTTGAGGGCATTTCCTTTCCTCCTGTCTTTTATTTACCTTATTCTTCCTTTTGCTTTCTATTTCCTATTCTACAGTGAGAACCCTTTCTATCGAACGGAGACTCACTGGGGTCGCGTGACTGCCGGGGCACTGGCGCTAGCAGCAGCGTAGCGCCCAACTAGTTCTATACATTTACACTTTTAACGTATTTAATAATCATATTTACTAACATGAATTTCCGAGTTGCTGTAAATGTTGTCCTCAATTTCTAAACGCACGTTGGACCGACGTAGGAAGTTCCGGTACATTCGCTGTAATTCATCCCCACTGATATTTCGTATCAGTGCAGTTACTTCGTTCTCGAGAGCCTCCAAAGTACGAGGATTGTTTCTGTATACCTTTTGAGTTCCCCACAAGTAAAAATTGCACGGCGCTGAAAGTAACCAATACATTTACTGCAAACTTCCTCTTGAGGAGATAAGTTTCCACTGGGAAAATTCGATGTTTGTTCTCTACCAAACCGTGTTCGCGGGATACGAGGCAGGCTACAGTACGTCACAGCATGGCTTAATTATCACAACTACTGTTTCGTGCGAATTGCGTAATGCTATGTATGACAGCATTCAGGACTTCACGACCTGCTGTTGTAATAGGTACATGGTATAAATCTGAAAGTGAGTCATTGTGACCTGTCCCGGCACGACCTTTGACAGCTCCATTCTATAGGGAGGACCGTCACTGTAATATGCAAGTCAGTAGTTAGTTTTAGTTATTTATAGGTTGGATGGTTCCTTAGTTTAGGGGCTTGTCAACGCGATAATGTAACCCCCTGTACTTTGGTTGTGTGTAGAATCTGTCTGATAACCGGTGTTAATTGTGATGGCTGTATTAGTGTGTGTTATCTGTTTTTAATTCAAGTAAGGACTCCAGACATTCAATTTTCAAGTAGTTACTACTTTTGCTACCATACGCCACCGTCAACGACAACTAGTTCTGAACTTGGTTACTAGATGCCACCGCAGTCGGCTCCTGGCGACGAACGTTGGAACCTAAGAGCGTTAGTCAAATGTAACCTATAATTTAGCTTCACACAAGTTTAATTAGTGGACGGTTCTTTTACATGCCATAAATCTATGACATGAAACCGCCGGCTTTTCTTCCCCTCCGAAGGAAGGCATACTGAGTTTTTTAAATGCTCTTAAAAAATCCGACGACTTCGACGGGGTTTGAACCCGCGACCTACCTCATAGAAGCTCAGCATACTACAAACTACGCCACCGAAGCCGCTAGTTAACTATATACTCACTATCACCCAAACCGTAAGGAGCCGATAATCAGATGTTAGGCCCCTTTAAACAACAATTATCATCTTCATCTTGTTTTATTTACAAGTGTTAGTTATTCAGGCGCGCCATGAATTCGGGAAGTAAGTATTCGACTGTCGGTATCTCCCCATTTCAGCTCCATAGAAATACCAGCAGGCCGGTTCCTTCTGGCAGATTACAGATGCACATGTAGCCCAACACGCGCGGAAATGGCATCTGGCAGCCCTGGCGTGGGAAGCGGCCCAATGCAGCGCCCTACGGATGTTGTCAAGTGCTCCTGGCAATGACACAGCTTGTACACGAGGCAGTGGCGTAACTACCGGGGGGTGATGAGGGGGATCAATCCCCTCCACGGTAGCATGCTGACTTTCTATGCCCAAGATAGCGGGTTCAAACCCGGCCGAAGTCGTCGGATTTTTTAAGAACGTTTAAGAGCCGGCCGGCCCGTTTCCCAGGTTTATGGCATTCAAAAGAACCTTCCACTAACTACAATTGTGCGAAGACAAAATTAGTAGGGTTGAATTGATAACGCTCTATTAGTTCCAACGTTCTCTGCCAGGTGCTGACTGCGATGGCATCTAGTAGCCAAGTCCACAAGCTAGATGTCGTGGACGGTAGCATTTGGTAGCCAAAGTAGGAACTACTTGGAATAATCCAATGTCTGCAGTCCTTACTTGAATTAAAAACAGAAAACACACTACACACACTAATACAGTCATCACAATTAACACCGGTTATCAGACAGATTCTACACACACCCAAAGTACACGAGGCTACGTGACCGCGTTGTCGCAGCCCCTAAACTAAGGAACCAACCAACCCCCCGAGCCAAATAATGAAAATATGAAATTTGATGACGTTTTTAATTTTTAATTAACTTTTTTCAGATTGATGACAAATGATTGGATTGTGCTTGAAAGCATTTATTTTAATTCGTGGAACATTTTTACTATTGCCCTCACTTAACACTTACTGAATGAGCAAAATGGTCAGCTGTTCAGTCAACCAGAGAGGTGTCAGTCAGATGGGTGTAGCACTATCCTTTTTCATCGCTTTCCAAAAATCCACCACTTGTCAGTTGCCATTCTGTTAGTATCGGAGTGTGAGTGTCATTTTGGAAAGTGAATGATATTGTGTTTGCTTGTATCGTAGTTTGAAGTTAAACTTTAGTTGTAAACTGTAGTTTATTTATATTCATACAATACCGAGGAATAGAAAGGGGCAGAGTATTTCACGAAGAAAACTGAACTTAATAATTTAATATCAACAAAATGGTTAATTTTTGTGCATTTGCACATTCGTTCATTCATTCATTCATTCATTCGTGTCAAAAGCACTTACATACTTGACAGTTCATTTACACTGTTGCCGCCCAGAAGCTATGGAGCATCCAGCGTTTAGAAAAGACTGTGGAGCCTTATGGCGACAGTGTTGCTAACTCTACGCAGAGGTAGCGCTGACTTCATACGTTAATCTGACCCGCTTCGAGTACTGCGCTTTCATAAGTTAGCGACACAACACAACCCCAACAGTTACCTGAAATAGGACACGCCCAGGAAGGAGCAGTTTTGCAGGTGTTAACGGATTGGACCAGTATTAAGGATACCGTACGCGAAGAGAACCAATAACGACATTCATTTCGTGGTGATATGACGCATTACTGATTGACAGATGTCGAGAGCACAACCCTTCCTTCCTTCTCGGACGTACTGTATGCTGGCGATGTTAACAGTTTTTACGTCAGCAATACTGTTGATCATCACCTTTCTTGTTGTTAGTTAGGCTATAATTTATTCTTTCAATTTTATTCTTGTTGTTTTGATTAGATTAATATTTGTAATATTGTAGTGAGTTAGCCGTGGAGTTAGGGAGACTTGCATTCGGGAGATAGTGGGTTCGAACCCAACTGTCGGCAGCCCTATTCGATCGAACAGAAAATAACACAGACACACAACAATAACACCAATGACGGATAGTGCTTCAAAATTTATGTTGCCGGCAGAACTAAGCACGTGCTCCACTCCGGGCGAGCATGCAGCACAGCGTGCTAACCTCAATTTTTTTTAAACTACTAAGATGTAATATAAACGATACTTGTATGCAATAACAAAGGTAATCAATTGGCAGATAATTGTAGGAAGCTATCATGCCGAAAAATATATATATTTAGAGTTCCTTCATGATAAAAGGTGAGGTAACAAATCCAGTGTAGGGAGGGGGGGGGGGGGGTCCGTCAAAAGTAAAAGCCCGTAAGACCCATAGTCTTTTCTAAACGCTGGATGCTCTATGCAACCTCTATTGGATTTGGTGTTGCACGCACCAAGTCTTCCAATGTGCAAGTTGTTGGGCAGTGGCTACATTGGAGCAGGTGGGAGGAAGTCTGCATTACACCACATTCACACAGCGGCGACCCCACATTGAAACCCCATTGCATTAAATTACTCTTGCATTGAGTAACTCCTGACCGTAATCTGTTGAGCGATCTCCATGTGATCCATTTCTCTGTGTAGCATATTGATAAGAGCAAATACAACGTATCAAATGCTGATGAAATCAAACCCGAAAAATTGTAGACGGGGGTTTTGGAACTTCGGGACCGCATATTAGATTCAATCCGAGCCCTCAATTCCCCCCCCCCCTCCCCCCATCGCAATGTAATTTTCACTCAGCTCATCCCCCTCGACGAGAAGTAAGCTGTAATTACGACACTGACACGAGGGGAGTGTTCGTCACATAAGTGAATACCGTTTAAGATATGAATACAGTATTCTCTTTTGGCCCTCGTCAATGCTTATAAGGGCGTCACCTCACTCCATTCCTTGGCATTAAAGAACATTACCGTAATATCTTCGGCTGTCCGACTAATTCAGTGGTATGATTAGTTTGAAAAGTGCACGCCTGGAAGCCTGAATATTTGGAGGTTTGAATCACGGTCCTGGCATTCTGAGTGTTCTTATTCATACTCCATACTCCCTCTAGGTAATTTCTGGAATGTTACCTCATCTCAAGTCCTAGACCATCCGTTATACCAGGACTGCCCAACCTACGACCCGCGAGACTATTTTGTCCGGCCTGCCGCTCCGCGTCCGCGTCGTGTCGCCAAAACTTTGAAACAACTAAAGCCAACTGGACAAACCAGTGCGCGCGCACCCCTAACCAAGGTCATTGACTTACTGATGAGCACTTAAAATCCTTATTAAAGATTGGTACTGTCCCCGTATATTCTAGAGGCGGTCAGTTGGATATCCGAAGCAACAGCTGGATTCGTAGACCCTGACAGCTCCGGCGCAAATTACTAGTCATGGATCTACCTCCAACTAGACCCTCGCGAATATACGTGGCGGAAATTACAACACAACTGTGAATTACATGAAAAATGCACTTAGCTCGCAGTAGAACACCTACCTTTATTCTCGGGGATCTCGTGGTCAGCCTCTGGACCTATAATGGGTTTCACAGTTGCATCTCCTTATATCTAAAATAAATCATGACGACGCGGCTTCTAATAAAACTAAACGATTTAATAACAAAAGATGTAAATTATGGCTAAACATTCATACAATAAAATAAAAACACACTCCCATTCTCTCATCTTTACATTCACGCCACTGATAGAACTGCGTTCTATGAACGCTATGATAAAATTTGGGGTAGCTTGTGTCAATACATCAAGCTGTACAACAATTACACTCCCCTGTGTATTCACATTCCTCTGGCGCGTTCCAATGAACATCTGGGCGCTAAGGGCGCGCGACCCTCGCCACGCGTCCGATGTCATAACATAACCCGTTACATTCCCAGTCCTAGCTGGATTAAAAAGGTGCAAGCCGAGCGGTTCGCAACAACTCTCTCCATTTGTGCGACCTAGCCGTGGCCTTGGCTAGAAACGAGTTTTAAAGAAGCCCTCGCTATTCCCGCCTGGCCCACAAATGCACTCTTCTTAAACACTGAAAGCTGTGTTAAAATTAAACAGATTCACGTCAGACAAATACGTGAACTGTACGCAAATCCTACACGCTAATGACACAAAACTTTTATACACACTTCCATTCATACTCTCGCATTGTGACGTCCCAATGGAGTTCATTTCATTCACACTGAACAAGAAACAAACCACATACAGTCACATACTCATTCATACTCTAACCACTACGTTAAACAAATTATAAACTTCCTATGCCTAACATATTATACACTCGATTGGCAAGTAAAGAAAGTTAACATTAAATAAATTTACAATGACGCTTATAGCATCAGCTATAGTCCTTTCAAAATAATAGCGTCTATATACACTTGAGCCTGACCTCCGATCTAACAGTTATGTCAAATACAGTGAACTGAGATCCTTAAAATCTTCTACATCTCCAGAAATACCCACCATCAGTCTCTCCTCTCTCATCTGGTGTCAAAATAGTTTAAATACATTCGACCACTCAAGGTGAAACATATGTCGTTACATACTCGGGTTTAATAATCTCGATAAGAATATAACACGACTGATGTCATTATCTATTTCAACCGTGACCCTTCATGTCCTCTCTAATCCAAAGTCGTGTATACAAAATAAGGAGAACTCTCTACTCACACCTTCATGCCTTGCCAAACCTAGTCATGCCCACGCAATGACTGTACTATAAAATGCGGAACGCCTTCGCAAACCTTCGTATGCCAACTACATACGGAATTCTATACACATAAAACCACTATCAAAGGGTTATCACCTTCACTTCTTTCAAACTGGCATTCCTTAAAAAGGGCATAATTCCTCAGCGTTGTCACCACAATCGCTGGTCTCCTGAACAATAACAACAATTGCTAAATCATTAATTTATACATCTTAACGACCTTTGGACTTTACGATACTAACCTCCTCACTTATTACTCTTGAAACGTTACTCTGATAAATATGAACTGTCGTGCATACATTTAATAAAAATACAACATCTTAACTTCACACATCTGGGTTCGACTTTAATCGAAGAAGGAATATTATGTCTACAATGTGACATGATATTACTCCCCGTAAATATTTAATCACAACATTATATCTGTGTGTGTCCAACAAGAATCGATCACGACGAGGATATCAAACGATAACTACCCTAACGTCGGATGATAATAAATCTTCCAAGAAGATTCTAGCTTCAAATTAATTTTAAATGACTGAAAGTTCATAGCTTTCCTTAATAAAACATACAATTAGTCATATTCGTATTCTCTCCATTCTGAACGAATGTCTATGAGTTCTAACGATAATAATCGTGTCCACATTAAATGTTTCTTTTCCACAAGATGTCATGATATTTCACAATATATCACTACCAAGATCTTCTTCTCTTGACGTTTCTTCTCGACGGATAAAATGCCCAAATTAAACTAATAAAAATTAATTTAATGGGTAACATAGACGAAAATGTCTATCACCTGAATTCAGAATGAATTCATAAACGTCGAAAATAAATTACCGTTCCTTAAAGGAAATGACAAAAGCTTGTTCCTCGAACAAGTAAAATAATCTCAGTTCAGAAACTGGATTCCTAACAAACGAAGCTAAAAGCGTCGCAAGACAATCACTATAATACATTTCGAAGAATAAAAAAGCTAAACATGGAGTACATAAATATGGTATCGAAATATGGATAAAGGATTTGCTCAGAAAATGTCACTACAAGCTCTAACTACAAGGTTAGTGAACACTGCTACCTGGTCTCGAAGTCTAGAAGATCAAGATAGAGTATTACAAAATACTCGGTTGGTACATCTCCCAAAGATCTGGGCTGGATCCTAGCTCGTCTCCAAGAACTCGTGACCTCAGGAAAGGAACGAATTCCCCTACTGGAAAACAGCAAGCTCAGACCGGGACCGAACTGCGGGCCTCCAATCATCATCTTCTTTGTGACCGGGATAACCCTGGACCTCTTGATAATCTTGATGTTTCTTCTTTCTCCGTCACAGCACAGATTCATCATAACAGCGAGTAGCGTCGAAAGTTCAGATTTCCACTTCGAAAGGCATTCGAAAAGAAAGTTATGGACCTCACTCGCATAACGAACATTCATGTAGATGGAATATGAACATCGTTATGTAGTCGTTGATGTTAATGTTGAGCTCATGTTTGACAAGAATGCACTAGAATAGAGTTGTACATCAAGTCTCATGATCGCTCATTAAGTAGACATTCATGAACAGTCTCCTCTAACGAAGCTCCATCGTTGACTATATTGCTTCTATCTGCCTATACTCCTGGCGCACATAATAATTTAGTCCATAATAATCTTCATAATAGTAGACTGAATATTGTTCTTCACTATGGAATACACCTACATCCTAAGTGTGTTGTAATACAGTTCCACACAAGCAATGCTAACATACACTCGTACTCACTTGTGGCTGTTGCATGCGCTGTAGTCGCTCGAACGAAAGTGTCTTGTTATCGCGCTGGAAAGAAACACTTTTCTCGCGCTTCACAAAACTGCTTATAATTGCTGAAATACTTTTCTTTAACTTCTGAAAGTTCGTAATATACAATATCTGATAGCAAGCTACAATTTGTAGTTGAAATAATGTCTTTGAAGCCGATCAGACCGAAGTGATTGCGGCATATAAGTTCATCGCAACTTCACTTAGTTTCAAGGCACGGTAATCTCCTAACTCTACCCTCGCTTATGCCTTGTCTCCACGAGTCACCTTCTACAAGTTCGGTGAAACACCCGGAACTCCTCTCTCTTCCAATAGCACACGTCTGACCTCTCGGACATTCAGGTAATAAAGAGCCTCGATGCTTGGCATCTCCCCTCCAAGTCTACCGATTCTGGCCGCCTTTTTGAGTTCCCACTCAAATTCGGCGGGCTCTAGCAAATCGCTTATTCCTTCCAATAGCGACCTGCTATTGATTTATAAAATATTTCCAATATTTTATTATCATATTCTTCTCTTTTCCAATATATAAATTCACTTAGGGGCTTAAATCAATTAAATATCCATAAAAATTTAGTTGCTGGAACTCCCGTCTCCTCTAAAACTTCTGCCTATTGGCTGTAAGCTCATATCCAATCGGATAATTTATAACACTATTTAAACAATTCCTGGGAATATTCGCTGTTGCTAGGTCGATTCTAAGCTTCTGGAAACTTCCATTGCGCAATACAATCACGTGACGGAATTTCCCTCCTGCTTAACGTCGCCTCACGACTGGTTTCTGCCAAGTTCCAGCCATCGTATTCCTTGGTTAAATTTTATCATGGGCTTCGAAAAAAAATGTATTATTACCATTTTCATCCCTTATAATTCATTTTACGGGGGCAGTACATGTACAACTAAGTTCAATCCTTAGTGGAAATACATTTTAAGTACCGGTACAAAGCTTTTCCAGTCGTCGAACTAAACTAAATTATCATGAACGTTATTTGATAATTTGATTAATAATTGTGTGAAATGAACAGAAACACTCACTCTTTGTCATTCATGCTGTATGAGTGCATTGAATATCATCGTGCTTCTATTTCAAAGGGATTTATTAAAAATATTTAATTTTTTTCATTGTTTATTTATCCACAAAAAAATATAGAAAACGGCAACAATACTAAGAAAACTAAGCTCAGACAGCCACAAAACTCACCATATTGCAGCTATATTATTTTTTTAAATCGATGCACCCCCAAACTTCCGGAGTGTTATTGGCCTGCAAGGTCCTCCAACTATTTACAATGTGGCCCTTAGCTAAAAAAGGTTGGGCACCCCTGCGTTATACTATTAGTCACCATAGAAACACAGGTTAACATAGTTTAACTTTCACTCAAGTACACGGAATTGATGATCAAGATGTCCCAAGCTTATAAAATGAATTAACAATAATCTAGCAGTGTAGCCTCATTTGCTTTGGATTCAAACTGAGGTAGTCACTCGTAAACCATTAAAAGTTTATATGTTCTTTTTCCTAAAAACTTACTTGTCTGATTTTTAAAACGGAATTTGTCCAAATAAGAACTAGGCCTATTATACGGGTAGTAGAAGAAGATATGTTTCCATGTAAAAACCAAAGTTAGCCGTTATCTCATTGGTTAGTAATGTTGTTAATTTTATTACTTATTGGGGCTTACGACATCTGTGTCTAGTCCACTTGGATGTGTTGAACTTGCCTGATTGGGGCAGATGACCTCGTAGTTCCGCCCCTTAAAACCTCATTAACTAACTAACTAACTTGTCTGATAACCTACTGTATGGTTTTGTGGAGACTGTGTAGCTTCAACCTGTCAAGGGTAGTATCAGGTAAGACAGGTTGAAACCTTTCTTGAAACTTTGTGGACGCAATCGTGTAGGAAATCAGCCTCCAGATTGAACTGCAAGGCTCCGAAATCATGTGGCAAATCTCTCATATAAATCAATGGGAAGTAGCAAGTACCGTTCATATCGGAAGGGACAGCCCTGACGGCCCAGGCACTCAAGGCCGGTGGGAAGCAGCCGCACGCTCCAGTGACTACTCCGAATGCCGCAGGGATGTCCAGCTCGGCCAGCCGTCATGCCTGCTTACCAGGATGTCAGGTACGATTTCGGAGCCTTGCAGTTCAATCTGGAGGCTGATTTTCCGCAAGTTGACCTCTTATAGTTCAACGATTGCGTCTACAAAGTTTCAATATAGGTTGTATTTCCTGATAGCCTACTTCCCTCGTGAGCATTTGTCAGGAGAGATGTGGGAAACTCCCTCTTAGGGTGGCGGGGATTCGAACCTTCGATCTTCTCTCTGCAGTCGTGTTGTGGGATTCTCAATGCTAAATAATAATGAGTCCTTTATTACATCCATCAAGGTGTATGTAAAGGTGTATTACTATAATTGCTTCGGAGTCGAGAGGAGTGTTTGGGGAGTTTGAGAAATAAAATTGATGGTTAATGAAATTTGACACGGTATGGAAGGAAAGCGATTGTGGTCTCCTAGAAGCTACCGTCCTGGAATTTGTCTGGTCTTGAAAATAGGAAAAACTCAGAATAGCATTTCTAGGACAGCCGACGTTTGGTTTCGAATCCACTCGTCTTCTAAGTTCGGAGATAGCCTTGCTTGTTACCGCACTGAGCTATCTGGTCGGTTGTTATTATTCATCTCGGGCCACGAAAATTTTAGCTCGGAGACTGAGTGTTAGTGACGCCTCTTATATTCATCCTCAACGCGACATGCTGGAAGCATATGGATGGCAATTTGAAATATCTGCACCAAGCCTCTCCGGGGGCCAAACGCTATTATTATTGTTACTGTCTCGGCCAACTAAGGACCACTTCATTTGAACTGTTTCCTTTTAGCTTTAAAACTATTAATTTTCCTTCATCCGTAGACGGTGTTGTTCCTTTCTCTCTTTTGTCCACATAGGGGCAGATGACCTCGTAGTTCCGCCCCTTAAAACAACAATAACTAACTCTTTTGTCCACGCCATTCCAGTTTTCAACGTCGGCTTAAGTTGGAAACTCTGATGTTCGAAGAGTTTTCTCTTAAGCTGGTCACGCTCCTGGATATCTTTACGTGAGATCCCAATCTCGTGCGGATATTTTCGTACTGTATCTCACTGAACCAAGCTCCCTTTGTCTTTTTGTCCTTTCCTACGACGGGCACCCTGTTGAAAGCCCTGCACCAGGTCTTCCAGGAGGTTATGTTGGTTGTTTCCTTAGTTTAGGAGCTGCGACAACGCGGTCATATAGCCCCGTGTACTTTGGGTGTATGTAGAATCTGTCTGATAACCGGTGTTAATTGTGATGGCTATACTAGTGTACAGTATGTTATCTGTTTTAATTCAAGTAAGGACTGCAGACAATTATTTCAAATAGTTTCTACTTTTGCTACCAGATGCTACCGTCCACGACACCTAGCTTGCGGACTTGGCTACTAGATGGCATCGCAGTCAGCACCTGACGGCGAACGTTGGAACTAATAGAGCGTTATCAAATCTAATCTACAAATTTTGGCTTCACACAAGTGTAGTTAGTGGAAGGTTCTTTTTCGTGCCATAAATGTATGACATGGGACCGTCGGCTTTACTTCCCCTCCGAAGAAAGGCGTACTGAGGGATTTTCAACGCTCTTAAAAATCCGACGACTTCGAACCCGTGACCTTGGGCATAGAAGATCAGCATGCTATCAACTACGCCACAGAAGACGCCTTCCAGGAGGTTACTTGACATTCCATTCGTCAAGGTAGAAACAGAATATCGGAAAGTTGAAGAGATTAGAATGTGGCTAACCGTGTATATTTGTTGTACAATTTACTGAACCGAACTGCATAGTTCTCATATGTTACAGTGCACATTGGCACTGTGTGTGAAATGGTTCCGTGTTGACCCATCATCTGTGGTAACATCTCTAGGCCCCTCAGGTTCAGATCTTAGCCGGTGCACGTGAACAGGAGACGAACTGACAGTCCCTCCTCCTCCTTGAAGTGAAATGCTGCTCGGTTTATGCTCATTCATATTGTTCACCAGACCGCAAAAGAACACTCACCAAGTTCCTCTTCCTAGCCACGGTAATATCAAGATCCGACACCAGAACGTAATTAGTCATATTTAAATACCTCTCGGATACATAATTTGTAGAGTAAAACGGTCTTCCACCCATACGCCTCCTCACAATTAGTGTGAGTCTTGTGCCGGGCTCCTCTCCTTCATATTTCCTGTTGACATAATTAAAATTCACATCGGCATTACGTATGGAGTGAGTTCTTTTGTTCAGTTTTTTCCGCCTCTTATGACCCTGGTCTGTTCGGTTCCTGATATCCTCATATTTTGAACTCTTCCTTTTACCTTTCTTCAATAGCGCAGTTGTAGTTAAGAGGGCAGATGACCTCTATGTTCCACCCCGTCAAGAACATGGTGAGAAGACCATTGCTGGATATGGTCACTCACACCAAATGCTCTATCGAGAAATAAAATTAACGAGATCTCCACTCGCGTCAGCGATCACTTGACCTCTGGCTTCACTGCGCAGCGGGAAATGATGTGGGAACCTGTGTCCGATACGTGCCAGAGAGAGAGAGATTGATTGATTGATTGATTTCCATGGCTATACTTAGAGCTTAAGAGCTCCTTTACAGTAGCGCCCTACATACTATAAGATTTGGCTTGGGCAGGCCCCGGGCTAAGGTGATAGACGCCCTGGGCAACTGGTCTACTGGCGCCATTTTTCTCATATATGTGTTATGAAAATAGCATAATAGGTTTCTTTTTCAAACAACTACGTTACTAATATTGTATCACAGGAAATAATAAGAAAAGTAAGTCGTTCATACAATTTTGTAGCCATTTATTGATACCGTACATTTATCACACTAAATCCCAAGATTACAAATTCAAAAGTTAAATTTTACAAGTACAATATAGGCTACAGAAACATTTCAAATCAAAGGTTTTTTTTCTGGCTTTTAAATTTGCAAATTTATTTATGATGTCAGAAAAGTCTGTGCTAAGGGTTACGTCTTTTTGACAACACAATAACAATAGAGAATTTAGTTTGCTGTCTGAAAGAGTCATAATACTGTATTATAATATAATCATGATTAAACATAAATACTACGGATGTATGTGATATTTAATGTTACTTTTATTTTATATTCGCGTAAATTATAGTTATTTTATCATACTTTGTTAAGATTTCCATGTCATACTTATTTTTAATGTTGGGATTGTTGGGTCAACCTTTTTCTGCATTCAGCGTCACCTAAATTTTGGCGCCCCCTAAAATTCGTCGCCCTGGGCAAATGCCCAGTTTGCCCGTTTATAGCCCGGGGCCTGGGCTTGGGCGTATAAAAGTAAAACATTTCGCTTACATTCACAATACAAAAATAGTAATAGTCGAACAATAATAGTACCAATAAGAAAGTAATAATAATAAAAATAATACTAATGGAAGAAATATGTATAAAAGAGAGAGAGTGAGAGTACCGGGCTGATGACCAGGATTTCCCCAGTCTCTCAACAATTTAATTTGTCTATTGTTCTCGTTCTACGGCGCTGGGATGAGGTAAAATTGAGTGTGATTGGCGAATGATTCTTACAGCTGGGTACCCTCCCTGACACTAACCTCATCAAGATGCAAGAGTTGAAAGGAGTGTTGTCAATTTAGGGTAGAATAATATTTTATCGCGCAGGGTAGTTTTATTTCAAGTTAAGACATAATATTTATATCGGGATAGTTAAATAATTTTATTATAAGAGCAGTATAGGCCTGAATACCCCCGCTGTGGTAATATTGTATGTCTACCCCTTATCATTCCCGTTTTTCAACGGGGATGAGATGCGATGAAGGCTATGTGGCGGGTGTTTTTACGGCCGAATGCCCCTCGTGACGCCCACCTCATGAGAGGAGAATAAATGAAATGAAGATGAAAAAATGTAGTTTTACGTGACCGTTAATTGTGCGATCATGAATGAGTCACGGGACCTCCTTTTTACATGGAATTCAAACCACAGGGCATGGCATTACACTTTAAAAATCTCACATGCATTGACCGGGAATCGAGCCCGGTCCGCCGTGGTAAGAGGCCACGCGCCCCCACGCCCCCAAATGAATATGAATGGAACCGGGTAAGGAGATGGAGGGAAGAGGTCGTGGTCTATTAGAAGGTACTGTCCCAGCATTTGCCTGGAGTTGAAGATGGGGAAACCACGGAAAACCATTTCAAGGACGTCCGATGGTGGGGTTGAACCCCACATCTACAGAGTCCGCAGATAGCTTGGCCCCAGCATAGCTTAATTACTGTGCTTTTAAAGATGCTGATGTGTCGAAATTTTACGACAGATGAAATTTTTAACGTTGCAGAAAATCGACTGATTTGGCCTTTTTAGGCAGACTAAGCCTTGGACTGTGGCGGGATTTCTAATAAGGCCTTGGGCAGGGTCGTCAGTAAAACTGTGGATGACGTCACTTTGTCGTACAGACTGCTAATGTGTCACTATGTTTACATAAATATTCATACATCCACGTGGCCAATTTTAGAGTAATAATTTAGGGCGAAATTTAGTTCACTCTAAGGTCATTCCATTACTTCATGGTGGTGGCAACTCTGGCATGAAGTTGAACGGAGTTGAAGGAAGCTGTCGTACCTTTTGGAAAGTACCGTCCCAGTATTTCCGTGGGAAACTGCGGGAAACCATTTTAAGGACGGCTGACGGGGGGATTCAAAAGCTCTCATTTTATGAGTCCGGATACAGCCTAGATCTATGACATTGTGCGTGTAAGATCTAAGTCACTCTGTGTTGCTGTCTATTATAATGTATCTAACAAAGGGAGCAAATCTTATTGTTTTATGTGGTTGTTACCCTTACGATTACGAGCCATGGGACCTCTGTTACAAGGAATTCCATTTGAAAAGCTTACATGCACTAACAATGAATATAACCCGGCTCTTGCTAAGAAGCAAGCAGCTTCAGTGTAGCACCAACACGCCATTATACATGATGTAGCTAAATATGTGGGAAAGCTCCGGGGATTCGATAGAGGACCTGACAACAAGCAAAACACGTTCTTTAAACATACGGTGTATGTGAGTTCTTTGCCGTTGCCTGTCAGGGTTAGCATACCTTAGCCGAAATACAGTACCTCGTTTTATGGCGCCAGGTTTTCGCCCTTATTCCTCCCCTCTGTATGAGGGGTGGGATTTGCTGGTTGCATAGGTAGCATGGAGGAAAGAATAAGAGGAGATGTCCTGAGCTCGTTTGAGTGAAGCCAAGCACTGCGTCCAAAGTGGGCGTAACCCTATTTTAGTAACTCGTATTCGGTGTCCCGTGACTTGCATGAGGCATTGTGCATGGTGTTTTCTGAGTTTGTTAGGAATAATATCGTGTAATGCATATGGTTGTACGAATCGAATAACTAAGAACATTCCAGGAATATCTTTAAAAAGAGAAAAAAAATCTTCAATTCTAATCTCAGCATGTGTACCCTACATACCAAAAAAAATATGCCATTTCTCTGCAAATCCCAAATTATCAAACAGCAGTCGGTCAATGTCTACGGTAGGCCTACGTAATTAATCAATTCGAGGGTAATCGCCAAGTTTCTACCCCCACAAACAAAATACCGTACGGTACCGAAAAGTAGGCTATAGGCTATAGCCTACCATATTTTTGTGCAAATATGCGTCCTTTTTTAAGTGTTCTGTTCATAAATTTTAAGGTTCATATTCTTGAATATCAAAATGTGTACGAACAATGGGTGAAAGTGGCTGTGCTCGAAATTAGGCCTGAAAACTTATGAATGCCTCAACACCAATAAGAACTTAAAACCAATTTGGTGTAAATAGGCCTACCGTACCGTAATTAGTTCGGCATCATTAGTTCCCAAGATGTTCCTTCTTTGGTATAACTCGCACCTTCAGACACCTGTATTCAATTTAATCAGTGTTTCAGCGTATTATTACGTTTTGCCGCGTCTTTCTTACAAAACTAGCCTTGCAAATGTGCTCTCATATTTCTATTTAAATTGGCTTTTAAAACGATAGCGCAGCTTATTTGTGCCAAGTACCGTGATGTACAGAGTGTATTCTGCCTATCCAAGAAAAAATCTTGACTTGTCATTGCAGTTTTATGTCACTAAAATCCAAGACTAGTTGGAGTGGTTTACGGCTTTAAAAGCATAGGAACAGCCATTTTCTTGCTACCCAAAGTAGGCGTGCCATTTGACTTCAGCAGCTTGCACTAGGCAGCGCAGCGAAGGCATCTCCTTCCGTTCTTTCCTCCATGATAAGTAGGCTATCCTACCAACTTGAGCATTTCCCGGTACTTGTAAGAGTGGCCTTCTCGGCATTGGCGACTCCACCGAGACTCCCAACCAGCCATTCACCCTCCCCATTCTCCCAGCATTACCGGCATCTGGTTGAGCTGGATTGCTACCTCGAAGGCTGGGTTGTTTGCGAAACTTAAGTAGGTATAAATAAGTGTGTGCATGGTATAGGTTTCCCTGGGATGATTTCCTTTTTCATGTCTGTATTCTGTGTGAACTTGTGTAAGGGTACATATTAAGTTGTTCATGTTGTGTTTTCTCTCCCGCCTATGCCCCTGGCCAAACTTTCCGTAAGTTTTCTTAGCTTGCCTGGCATAGAAACGAGAAGCCATTTCTAGGACTGCTGAGGTGGGAACTGAACCCAGGTCCTCGATTCCAACGTCTCAATACGTAGCCCAAGGGCTCAGAAGGCGGGAAACAAAGTTGTATTACGTCAATCGTTACGTAGTTGCTAGACTGATACGTATGAGATGCCCCCCAGGGGCTCACATGTAGTGGGACGTGGGTTAGCGACCACGGGACCCCAGCCGAGTCCAGCATTGCTTCCACTTACTTGTGACGGGCTCCTCTCCGTCTTCTTTCCTGTTGACCTCACTTGGTCAACTCTTGTTCTGTTTCGACCTCGACGGTGTTAGGGGTATCCGAGGCCTAAGGAGTCTTTCACTTTCCCGCCTTAATTGGCCCTTGTCTCATCTTTCCTGATCCCTCCTTCTTCGAGGGGTCAGACCTCTTGTTTTCTTTTCATTCTATTTCCTTTTCCCTTTAAGATTCCCGCACTGTTTTTGTTAATTGGCTCCCCGTGTATCTAAATTCCATTCAGCGAATTTTTTGCATCTCCACTCCATTTTGTAGGTATTTTCAATCTACGTTGCATTTTGCAAGTCTTTTCGATCTAAATTGCAACCTCAATTGCATTTTGTAAGGATTGCCAATCTTAATTTATTTTTAGTAAGTCTTTCAATATAGAGGCTAGGACTTTTGTGAGTATTTTGAATTTCAATTGCATTTTGTAAGTATTTTCAACCTTAACCACTATCTGCAAGTTTTTTCAATCTAAATTGCATTTTGTATGGTGGACATTTTGTAGGTATTTTGGTTCTCAAATCCATCTTGTAGGTATTTTCAATCTAAATTGCATTTTGTAAGTATTGTTCATCCAAATGATTGTAGTTTGAATCTACCATACATTTTGTAAGCATTTTCAATTTCAATTGCATGTTTTAAGCATTTTGAATTTGAAATGCACTTTGTGAGTATTTTGGATCTGAAATGTGCGTTTTTCAATCCAATTGCATTGTGTATTTTCAATTTCAATTGCATTTTGTAAGTATTTTGAACCTCAATTGCATTTTGCACGTATTTTCAAGCTCATTTGCATTTTATAAGTATTTCGACTCAACATTGCATTTGGTACGTATTTTGAAGCTAAACTACATTTTGTGCGTGTGTTTCAATTAATTCCTTTTTTGAGTATTTTCCTTCTAAATTCCCTTTTGTAAGTACAGTATTACCACTCTCCATTTTGTGAGTTGTTTCAATCTGAGGAGTATTTGCAGTCTGACTTAATTTTCGTTCTGATTTCCATTTCATTGTCATTTTCGCTATCACCCAGACCATTAGGGGCCAATAACCTAGATGATAGGCCCCTTAAAACAACAATTATCATCATCATCATAGTATGAGATGTCCTATTGTATGGTGAAAACAACACTCGAACCCGACGTTTTCACTGACATCCTGATATGAAACATCATTGCATTTCTGAAACTTTACAAGTTGCGGGGTAATTCTACTGAACAGTTCAGATTTAGCTGCAATTCTCATAACAACGCTAATGCAAGGAAGACTAAAAATAGAAGACTGTAGGTCATAATTTCGTTTCTAAAATAGATTTGATACAATTAAATATTCTGCGTTATTATTCACCGAAGCAAAGCAATCTCTTTAGACTTGGAAGAGGAAGATATTTCCATGGATCTCAAAAACTATCCATTAGAAAATACAAAAACTAATCCTGGATAAATATTATTTTGAATGAATATTAAATTGTACGGTAATCTTACACGGATCTCTAAAATACCTAACATAACGGCAACAATAACATGTCGTACGATGAATTTTACTTAATAAACGCTTCCGTATTTCGAAACATCATCAGCCTATCACCGATTTAGTGTTCAGAAATACCTACAGTTTATCGCTAGAATAAAGGTATCTATTTTGTCACTTGTAATGTGCAATTCTTTGCAGTCAGCCATCTTGGCATGTCCCGCAGCGTAGCCTGCAAGTTTAATCATGCACCACGCCCATGAGGGCAGCTGTAGAAAGTCTGGAGATGGCAGGTTTGAATTCCAGCGCTGACAGTGGTTATCCTGAGTGAGTTTTCTCCCGGGATTTTTTACTTTCCCTCGGGCAAATGTTGGGATAGTGCCTTACTTAAAGTCCCGGGACGTCTACCGCATCCCTGTCCTTAATACAATTACACACACTACTACAGTCATCACATAAATACAGGTTATCAGACAAGTTCAACACACATCCAACTACACGGGGCTGATGTCCCAAGCCCCTAAAATGAATTAATAACACTTGACATTGAGCTTACGTATGACTAAAGTTCAGATGTTAGGAAATGCCATATTTTTTTCCTTGACTACATTTTCATTAAAAGCAGTAATTAAGCAGGAGTTCGTGGTTCCTGATTCGTTTTAGGTGGATTTTAAAGGGAATATAAATGCGAATTTGGGTCATTTTCATATTAATGTGTTAATGACATATTTTAGTTATATTTTAGGGGTAGCTGGTGGTATCCGCTGGCTGCTGCAAGGTTTCTCTGCGTTAGCGGCGCTAAAAATTAAAAAAAAAAACTTGCCAATTGTTGCAGTCTATCAAAAAATATTTAACTGTGTTTAAACTTGGTAGTATTTTTAACGTAGGACATTTTCTTTCTCTTTTACATAAAGTGTGTTTTGTATCGCAGTTTTTAACGCGAGAAAATGTGAAGAATACGCTGCTTTCCGCGAGTTTCTTAAAACAATCCTCATTTTTTTATCGTAGGCCTATTCATGAAATCAGCGTAGATTTTAACAATTTTTTAGGTTTGAATGTAGAAATAATAACAAAAATAACATTTCACTACATTATTAACACGAGTTTTTAGAAAGCATGTAAATACATTAGGTCATATTGTACCTTAAAAAATCATAGGCTATATCAGTATTTTTAGGGCATATTTGCCTGCATATTTCTCGTTTCTTTAGGTCCTAAACAAAAACATCATCACTCTTGTGACTGTGGTGCGTCCAGACATTGGAGAAAATTGTTTAAGATGCAACATGATATCGTGATATGTAAAGTGACTCAAGCATTAACTATCGACTTTTCTCCAACTCGATGGTGTAGCTACTGTATGTAGTGTCACTAGCCTCCCTGCTCAATTTAGTAAACAATGTGGTTTATCACTATGTATCTATTTTAGTCCCAAACCTTTGACATACTCTCGACAGATGCAAGGATTTTTTTAAGGAATATAATGTGGGAAATATCCTGGTAGAAGCCCAGCAGTAAAAAGAAGGTTAAGTGTGAAATGTGAGCTACCCCGCACGTCATCAAACCGCAGCCCGTAAGAAAACGAGCTCATGAAGCAACTAACGCGACGCCTACAAGAACAGGGGCAACAATTGAACTTAAGTAACAGCTGACAAGGTGACGTCATGTTACTCAGCAAGTAACACGGTTTTTTGACCCATCTTAATTGCTTGCCGAGTCGGCGACATTGTAGTGCGGAGGGCTGGCTCGTCTCATCTTATTATTCATTCTGTGATGGTTTTTCTCGCTGGTGGGTTTGTTTTGTGGTGCTATATTTGGCGACTCTATTTCCGGGTGCAGTCCTGAGGACTGTCTTGAGTCAGTTGGCGTTCGACTGCCGCCCGGGGCGAGTGCTGCCAGTGCGTGGTGTGTGTGGATGTGCGTGTGCTGCGTGTGATACCAGTGTATGTGCTACATCATTACCGTACATATTTATTATAAAATCTGCTGTATAATCATTCCAAAAATTAATTGAATGTGGAATTAATATTTGGCGACCATTGCCTTTTTTGAGGTTATTTTTGTCACTTAATTAGTGGGGAGCCGGTATGGTACACCACCGATTAAATAAAATGTCAAAAACCCATATCTGCTGTAGGTATTTAGAATTAATGAATCGCAAGGTTGAATCTTGGCATATTTCCTACTTCAGAAGGAATATCTATATTTACCTGTGCTTTGCGTGAAGGTCAAGCAATGTAACACGTGCAGTGCATTCTCTCTAATTCAGTCTGTCTTAATAAATTCAACACTTAGAAACTTTGCTAGAAACGACTTTGCTATTTGATTTGCGTATGAACTTGTTTACCCAACGACATGGGCCGTCTGTGTAATTGTGTGCCGAGCTTCACCTCTAGTAACTTAGTCTAGTTGCACGACCTTAAAGTTCAACATCCACGCCAATCCACAACCCTGCGAAATTTCGTATCATTTCGTTACATCACTTTCTCCCACGCCATCTAATACATGTATCACTATTCCTTCGAACCTCTTTATGAGCGGCTTCGGTGGCGTAGTTGGTAGCATGCTGAGCTTCTATGCTCAAGGTCGCGGGTTGAAACCCAGCCGACGTCGTCGGATTTTTTAAGAGCGTTAAAAATCCCTCATTATGCCTTCCTTCGAAGGGGAAGTAATGCTGGTGGTCCCATGTAATAGATTTAAGGCATGATACAGAACCATCCACTAATTACAGCTAAATTATAGGTCATATTTGACCAACGCTCTTAGATTCCAACGTTCGTCGCCAGGAGCCGACTGCGGTGGGATCTAGTAACAATGTTCAGAACTAGTTGGTCGTTGACGGTGGAGTTTTGGTGCAAAAGTAGGAACTACTTGAAAATTGAATGTCTGCAGTCCTTACTTGAATTACAAATAATACAGCCATCACAATTAACACCGGTTATCAGACAGATTCTACACACACCCAAAGTACACGGGGCTACATGACCGCGTTCTCGCAGCCCCTAAACTGAGAAACCAACCAACCTCTTTATGACTCTCCTGTTGATCAAATACTTTTCAGTTTCTTACAAGCCACCATGAAATCTCATACCTTCTAACTAGAGCACAACACTTATTCACGGAAACGCACTGAATACAATATTGGTAAAATGTTCCTTTCATTTACAACGTGCTACTGACTTACGTCTGCCCAAAGAGTGACGTTGCGGTCCGCCGGACACTTGATTATGATTAATATATGCAGTTTAAATCATCCCTCCACCAGCACCTCTCCCACACGTTCACGTTCTAATGACTGCTGCTCAAGCAAATACTTTATGTAACTTACTGTACTACAGATTATGGGGTGACGCGTAGTCAGCGCGTCGGAACACCTCGGCCGTTAAACTTGGTCTCCGTCACTGTCAGACAGCTACTCAATTGTTCTCATATGGCTGAGTCCACCCCGTTCCAGCCCTCACGTCAGTTTCTAAAATCCCTGACGGAGCCAGGAATCGAGCCCAGGGCCTCCGAGTGGGGGCAAATACTGTACTGCATTATTTAATATTACGCTAAGAGATACCTTGTTGTTGTTGTTGTTGTTGTTGATTATTTAGGAGCTTTGTGACATCGTGGTCATGTAGCCCCGTGTACTTGGGTAAGTGTAGAATTTGTATGATAACCTGTATTAGTATGATGTCTGTACTAGTGTGTGTATTTGCGATTGAGGTAGGATTTGGGAAGGAAGCGGCCGTGGCCTTAAGATAGGTACCATCCCGTCATTTGCCTGGAGTAGAAGTGAGGAAACCATTGAAAATCACTTCTAGGATGGCTGAGGTAGGAATCGAACCCACCGCTTCTCAATTTTGCCTCACGAGGTTGAGTGTACCTCGTTCCAGCCCTCAGACCAGAATTTAATTTATTGGCAAAGCCGGGCCTCTGCGGTGACGTGATATCTTGAAGAACAAAAAAAATAATAAGAAATTAAAATCTACTTCCATCATAAATAAAAATACAACTAAAATACTATTTTGCCCGTTTTCTAAACTCGCGCGCATTTCCATGAAATGCTCTTCATTTGTAGTTTCCACACGATACAAGCAAATTAAAAAAACGTGTTGGTAGAGAGGAAATTGAATACAATGGACAATAGCCAACGTTGATTCTTCGTACCCTCCAAATGGGTTATTCGAAAGTAGAAGAAGAAGAAGAAAATATAAGATATGTTATGGACTAAATCTGCGCACAGGAGCTTACCACTGTATTGGTCTTCATTCGCTTGACTGTGTTACTAGTGACATATGACCTCGATGTTCCGCCTCTCGCAAGAGCAATTAACTCCATAGTATCATTCATGAAATTATACAAGAGATGGGAGTAGTTGGCATTACCTGACGAGATGTTCTAACTAATAGCATTGGACAAGCAGCATATTGAACAGTTTCCTAATGAAATCCAGACTTCCTGTGAGAAAACAGATCGGATTATTCGGTTCTTAACTTAGCTGCTAGCTGTCGGGTGGTCTGGGTTTGTTTCCCGGCTCTGCCAGCCAGGAAGTGTTTTTCCGTGGTTTCTCATTTCTACTCCAGACAAATGCGGGTATGGTTCCTAACTGAAGACCAAGGCCGTCTCCTTCCCAATACTCGCCTTAATTGAAAATGCACTTACTACTACAGACCCACAATAACACAGGTTAACATTAAATCTTACCCACACACACGAATACACGGGGCTAAATGACCACGATGTCCAAGCCCCTCAAATGAAAAAGCTAAAATGATTCTTAACTAGTTTCAGCTGACTCATGCCTAGAGAGATGAGCTAGAATTAAAATAAATAGTTTATTTTTGAGAACTATTATGGTAATATTTTATACGCTATCTGTCATTCTCAGAAATTGTTTTAAAAGTTGTATACTTCGAGGATTGTGAGTGATGTAAGGGATTATTGCTGGAGCATGGAACTGAGGACTCAGAAAGAGAAAGCTCTTCTAGCGGAAAATATATGCAGTATATGATGAGAAAATTAGACCTGCGAGGAAAACAGACTAGGAGCTTTTACGTTTGAGAACGGAATCATCACTTCCTGTATTTAAAAAAAATCACGTGTACGATAGTCCTTGATGAACCTTTGTGACATGGTTTTCATTCTCCATCGATCGGGGTTTAAAAACTAAAATATCATTCATCGTTTCAACTGATCCGGGTTTATTTTTTAGTGTTGAAAGTACCATTTCTGATAGATAAAGGAGAAGGTTATCGACCCAGTCGTTAACTCGAAGGTAGTCTTAGTGTATTGATGATGTCAAACTAATTTCTGTATTGTGCCAGTTACTCGCACCCTTGTTGCAGGATGGCCTCTGGCATTCTGTGATAACAAAGGGGTTTTTGTTGGCAAATTTCGCCTCCAATATTCTGCAATACTTTAAAATAGCACTTGATGTTCGGGAATTATTGATATAAACTCGTCCCCGACACACATAGGAAAGGTTATATCCTACGAATGAATTGTATGCGGAAGCAAACGTCATGAATATAGGACAACTTTACGTGACGGAAGTCTATAAATATATCTATAAAAATAAAAATTCAGTCATAAACATGAGCCACACCTACCAAACAAGAGGTAGAACAGGAAATATGTCTGTCCTCTTCAAACCAAATCTATCTATTGCAAAGCGTAATTTTCAATACTTTATTCCTAAATTTTACAATATCCTTCCTAATCCCATAAAAGACCAGTTACATAAATCTACAAAGTTTATACGTAACGCAAAGATATTTGTTCGAGAAAATAAAAATGTCATTAAAGATATATTAAAGTAGCTTAATCTATAAATTAGCATTACCATTGCTACCTAGCTGTTTCACAACGCTTATTTTAATATATACAGTATATGTAATATATTTTTTAACATGAACACTTAACGTTATAATTAGGTAAGTAGACCTAATATGCCACCCACAAGGCCTTGCCTTACGTGGTATAGCTTACATGTATTCTTCCCTAACTCGGCTGAATTTGATATTCATCACATAGATCTCAGAATGTACATTTTTAGACCAATACGTTTACTTAGATAATAATCAGAAATTGACTAAAGTTACGATATGATGAAGATTGTACATATTTAATATAACGGGACTCCAGTGATCAAGAGAACAAGTAGTGACTTATACAATGTTGTAGTGCAAAGGACAATGTGTATATAGCACACGCGATTTCTTGAACAATGTACGGACGTATGTCCTAATACTTAAAAAGCTATGTGTGTATATATTTTCTTGTATTGCTGGATGTAATATTGATTATTCTTAATAATAATAATAATAATAATAAAAATAACATAATGACTGTTTCCTTATTGGACGAGACAAGGGGGTCATATGCCCTAAATGAGTGGGGTAGAGATTGCTTAGGCGACTAATTAACTCAGCTGATGAGAGTGGGAGAAGCAACTGTTATAAACTACATTGAGAGCATATAGATTTTAAACTCTTTTTATTTCTGCTCGCACTTCATTCCGACATGATCGCAGTATCCACTCAGTAAGCTCTATTGTTGTTCCCGTGGGAAAAGTGAACCGTTTCTTTCGTTGTTGCTGTTGTTGTTACCATCAAATCCTACAGAAATAGGGAAGTAAGATAAGATAAGAACTTAATCATATCCAATATTTTCCTTATTAACTGTTGAATCACGTCAATGGTATGTATCGCCTTAAGTCTATAAAAATTCAATTAGGCCTACGCAAATTAATTACTTAAAAGAACCAGTTCTAATCATATTACCGTCTTCTTCAGCGTTATTATCATGTGAAATTACAATAATTGCGAGCAAAACGTTATTTTAAAAAAACATAACAAAAACTATATTAATTCTAAGTACTGTAAAAATAAAATACAATAATAAAAGAATGCTAATGAAATATTACTATCTTCCAAAATAATGCCATGGAAAAGAGTTCAAACTTAAAACAAAATTGGTCTAAAGATTAAATAATTCTAATAATAACCGAGGAAAAATACCTCATAAAATTAGATCTATTACATTGGTTTTACGTTCCTTTTAACTACTCTGGCTTTTAGAGACGCCGGGGAGCCGGAATTTAGCTCCGAAGGGGATCTTTAACGTGCCATTAAATCTACTGACACGGCTCCCTCGCATTTGCGCACCCTTAAACGCCAGCTGACTGCGCCAGAATTCGATCCTGCAACCGCAAGCGAGAACGTTACCACTGAGCTACGCAGCCAGTCGGTATCTATTACAAATGTTTGCTTTAACTGGAATTTTTTTAAATGTTAACTGAAATGGCTATATTGTATTCTTTTAATTGAATCTGCAATGTGTCTTGATAAAATTTGGAAATTCCTTATGACTAAAAACATGTCCAATGTTGGATGAAGATGGCCAACAGATCGTACGCGGAGCGTAAAATGTGTTCTCCGTAGGAAATAAGAGTTCTTTTTGGAATGGATCATATGTTATCCTTTCATAGATGTTGTTTTCCCAAATGGAAACCTTGAAGTGACGTGTTTCGTCTCAACCTATTTTCAATCATGTTGCAGTCTTCTGGTAGAAATTATTATTATTATTATTATTATTATTATTATTATTATTGTTACAACGTTATGCCCAACTAAGGAGCGTGATTGCACCTATTTAGCAGATGAATTTGAATTTGCTTTCTTCTCTTCCGAAAATCTCGTCATTCTCTCGCTATTTTGCTTTCTTTCTGCTGTCCATGCACTGGTGGCTCTCATTCGGGTGTTTGCAGCAAAATCATGTTTGTTCACCAACGACCTGAAACTAGGCCTGTCCCATAAAATTTCGTCTGTTACGTTTGTTTCTTGAAGGACATTTTCAATACCTATTATTCAGATATTCTTGGCTTTTAATGAGGAGGCATGATTAAACATCCTTTTAGTAACTTAAGTCTTTCATTGTCCATTCTTTGAATATGTCCAAAGAATTTGAATTGTCTTTTTCTAATGTCTGTTTTCTGGGATTTTTGGCATTACTCGTAAGGCCTTCTTTTCATGCACACGGTGTCGTGCCGCAAGCGACCCACCAATTTGTCATCGTGCCTCTTGCGACCCAAGCACTGAGGTATCGGTGGAATCTGCGAATTTCTAACACATCTGTCTCTGCTAAAATTCCGCTTAGGTTAGGCTAGGTTAGGTTAGGTGCCGTAAATATTGAAGAGCTTATTTCCAAAGTGACTTAAATCCAAAATTGACGGTTTTTCAATTTTTCTTTCATAAGCAAGTTTATAGGTTTTCTCAACTTCAGCGAAGGTTTTAAGTCGCAATACGTCGTACATCCCATATTAACAGAGATCTAAAAACTAAGTTTATTTGCAAAGTGACGTGACTCCAACGTGTATTTATTTTCAATGTGTCTTATATCAATGTTGACCAATCCGATGACTCTCTGGACATCACGTGATATCACGTGATAAATCAAGGCCATGACTAACTTTGAATAATATGTAGAGCATCAGTTTGTGTGTGTTGTGTTTATACCATTTAATTTAAATGTTTATAAATGCCACTCAAAGCGTATGTCAATATGATTTATTTCCAAAACGTCCTAACTCCAACTTACAGGAGACGATTACCACAATTTCCTATGATAGGAGATTTTTAAACAGAGTGTCAGGATGTGCATAAAAGTAATGAATGAAATTACATTATATTCATAATCATATCATATTTAATTATACGAAGAAACGAAAACGCGATTTCTGAAGTTTTGCATTTCATAGATTTACGTCACTTTGGAAATAAGATCTTCAATTCTTCTCGCGAATCCTAGGGATTTTCCTCTCATGGTTTTCTAAATTTTTTGTTAGTGATCTGCCTCCAAGGATCAGGGTTTCTGATGCGTATAATGCTTCAGGTTGATTTAGGATATAATAATTATAAAAGTATGTGCTTTTAAATTTCGGTTAGTGAGGGCTGTTTTGACACGAAAGAGAGTTACTCACAACGGAGCGCATCTCCATGATACATTTAAATCGCTCCGCAGTGAAAGTTCTAATTGCTGTGTGTATGCTACTGGAGAAAGTGTGATAAAATCTACAAGGGTTATGAGTTCGGAAGAAACGCTCTGAAGGATATTCCGCTTCTGGTCCGTCCCAACTTGTGAATCCCGCATATTAAGTTTCGATGTTAGTATTCTTAAGAAAACGTTAGCTGCAGAAGTGAGTTAATGAGGAATACATGTTTCTAAGTCACAATCATGAGAAATCAAAGAAAGCGAAGTTTTGATGGCCAGGACTCTGTCTTCTGTGGGTTCGAATCACACCTGGGTCATGGATCGAATGGATTGACAGATAATTAAAATAAATAATTTCAATTAGCGATGAGAAATGTTCTTTCCCTTGAGTTTTAGAAGTAGCTCAACTAAATATTGATTTACTAGACCAATGTTTTTAACTAGGCTACACGTCTCCCTGTTCCTGATAAAGAGTTACACATCCTACAACTCGTATATCCATTAGCCTGCAGGAATGCAAGTTATCACTCACACCCAACTACACGGGGCTGTAATTCTTGAAGTCGGGGATAGGGTAGGTGCTCCAGGATTGAAATGAGGTACTATCCTAGTTTACCTGGAGGGAGTATAGGGGAAAAGCACACTCAGGATATCTGCTGTCAGCGCCAGGATTCGAACCTGCAATCGCCGGACTTGCTGCAGCTGCCCTCGCGGCCGTGATGCACGAGGTAGCGAGCACGGTTACGCCGCGGGGTCTCTGTAGTTAATACTGAGGCTTGGGCTTGCCACGGTGGGTGAGTGGTTATCGTGTCAGACTACAAACCCCAAGATTGCAGGTTCGCTCCTGGCCGTGGTAAGTGATTTTTTTTTATAGGCGGCAAAAATCACGACACGCATGTCATACGTTGTTGGCATGTTAAAGAACCCATTTGAATTCAGTAGGCCGTGTTCATAATGGCAAAATTAATCTCGGGATTTTCCGCCAACACAAAGTTCGCCATTTCTCTACTAGGAAGCGCTATAGTGTCAAGGAGCTTAGATATCTAACCTCCTTGACTTTCATTCATAGTGCTTCAAGGAACAAAAAAAATCGACATGCAAGCTGCTCTCTGGGTGTCAAATAACAAAGCTTGCACTCGAGGCTATATGATATTATTATACTGAGGCTTGGGACTTCGTGGTGATCATACTGTAATCTGTGTACGTTGGTGTTTGTAGAGTAGGCTATCTTCAAAACGTGTGGTATTGTGGTGACTATACTAGTTAGTGTATGCTCTTGTAATTAGGGCTGCGTTTGGGATGGAGGCGGCTGTGGCCTTGGCCTTGAGCTAAGGTACGAGTTCCGGTGACCAAGTTGTTCACATGTTGACAGGTACAGTCGCGTGGGTAGGATATGACTCGGGTCCAGTAGCCTCAGTCATCGTTCTCCTCTCCACAGTAACATGTCCTTCAGGGTGTCTACTACTCTGGAAAACGGGGAATACTCAGGGAATTTTTAAATCCTGGAAAACTCAGGGGATTATCAGGGTATTTTAATGACACTCAGGAAATTTTAGTTTAACAAGGTACAACCTTGAATAATTGGATATTAAGCATTTAAATTTTGATGGGGAAAAAGTATATCCCGGAGAGGATGGTTGTAGATGTATGTTCGTACTGACGTTAAATCAGTAAGCTCTCATTTCTTACAAGATGGAGCACACAAATTACATGTGTAGACTGCGTATTTGTATATAAATGTGTAACTGTATGATTTTTGAGAGCATTACTATTGACGAGCTACTTTTAATACTCGCAAGTACAAGAGTTTTTCTGGATGAAAAATTTAGAAATTTGCAAAATATATATATAGTTTTTCTTTTCTTTTAAACTTTGTTATGCTACCCTTTATTGTGCGAGCACTTTTTGAAATACTTTTTAATTACAAACTCTGTTTAATATATTTATTATGGCCGCTACTGTTACTCAGGGAATTTCTGTTTTATCCTGGAAAAATCAGGGAATTGTCAGGGAAATCTGTTGGTTGGTTTTGGTAGACATCCTGGGACACTGTACTCCGTCACCGCTGTGTCCGCCTCTTCATCCCGCAAGGCTCCAGCTGCTGCGATCATCAGTCTCTAGACAGTGGCACTAGTTTGTCAAACACCATCCCAACATTATCCTGGAGTAAATGTGGCAAAACCACTTTTAGGAAAGAGTAGTTCTCGACCTTGGACAGTTTGAATGCACTGATGGAAGGCCCAGGGGTAATGTGCGCAATCTAAAGCAACAGTGCACCGACCTACTAACTGTGCCACACTACGTTGATAGACAGCAATAATTATTAATTCTGATTGCCTTGGCCTGAATAAAGGTTTAATCACCAACTACTCCCAAACAAATCGAGTTGCTTCATGCATGCAGCAAATTACACACATGTCGTTGTTGCTTATTTTAGGCGCTGCGACATCATGGTCATATAGCCACGTGTATCTGGGTGTGTGCAATATGTGTGATAACTTGTGTTATGGCTATTCTAGTGTGTGTAGGCTATTTATAAATTGGGAGTATGATTGGCAAGGAGGCGGCCATGTCTTAATTTAGGAACCATCGCAGCATTTCCTGGAGTAGAAGTGGGTGGGGGCACAAGAAACATTTCCAAGATGTTTGTGGTGGCAATCGAACCCACCTCTTCTCATTGTCAGTTTCGCCTTACGATGCTGAGTGTACCCCGTTCCACCCCTCACACCCGAAATCAAATTTCTTGACAGAGCCGAGAATCGAACCGTTACATCACGAGGTGGTCAAATTACACACTATTTTAGTGTGTTCTTTTTGAATCGGATATTTTCCTGAACATATTTTGACTGTCAAATTTTATAATTATTAAGTTATGTTTATACTCGCAATTCCTTATGAAGAACTTGCCAACCATTTGGAATCACTGATTTTTAAAGAACTTGGATGACATTTCCTTTCATGTTCTGTGACACCTAGTCCCAAATAATTACAATTACACAGCTATTACCATAGGTATCTAACATTCTCACCTAGTTCACGGGTCTGGTGACCACGGCATTCTCATGAACCAACAACAAACTCAAAATGCTGTGATACAATAATTGGGAGTTCATTACTCGATGGAAAGGCTTATTGATGCCAGTACATACATACAGTATGTGAAATTAAGTGCAGCCTGCTCTCCTGGTGCAGATCCCCCGTAGACGACTTGCGGGTCGTGATGAGGATGACGTTACAAATACACAGTCCCAGAGCCGAGAGAATTAACCCAGGAGATTAGGGACATGCTAACTACATAGCCACAGAGCCGGATGTCCCGATAGGTAATATGGCATAACGGTAAGAGAGAGAGTATGCAGACCACAAATGGTGTCAAAAGTTATACATTTTTTAGGGGAAGATGACCTCGCTGTTCTGCCCCTTCAACTAATTCTCTCTGAAACAAATAATCCACTTCATTCTTCCATGACGAATGGACCAGTGACGATTAAAGCTTGACATAATCACATTCTCTACATATTCTAACACCAAGTCCCCGATTCTTGGATGTAACGGGTAATCTCGTGAACCTCTGGATGGATTTTGATGCGGCTTTCACCATTCAGTAAACGATTTCTTGAGGAAGGTTTCTGTAGAAATACATTCATTCATGACCAAAGGAAGCCGAGCAGTAACGATTTCAGTGAATCGAGTCGAAGAAAAACCTCCCGTCCGTGCGTCTTTTAAGCTAACGCTGGGTAAATCGTTAAAATATCTATGTAATAATTATTCAGCATGAAAAGTTCTACAAAAGAAAGTCCATGACAGTATATCTGTATCTTTAATCCATCGCCCACTATAAGTGTTTATACGTTTCCATTTCTTCCAAAAATCTCCATTCAGTGGAAATTTAAATTATTAGCTTTGGAGTGAGTTTACCAGCTAGTGAGCTAGCCTATCGCCCCAGCCTCGGCCTGCATCAAACAGTCGAGTCTGTCGAGTTTAAGACTTCAGAAAAGAGTATATGTCTTCGGAGTTTCACTGTTCACTTCGGTCTTTCTGAATTGCGTCTGGGACCTGCCGTCCGTGCGTCTTTTAAGCTTACGCTGGGTAAACCGTTTAAGATACCGTGTGAAGCCAGGGCGGGTTGCTAGTATTATATACGGTATTTCATATAACTACACTCTTACAACGTTGACATTGAAATTGGTCGAGCTCATTTATACTGGACTGTATCCAGTATCACGGCAGCCATACACTAATTTGAAGTTCACCACTGTGCCTGTATTGTATGCAAGCTAGAAGAACATTTTCGTTCATAATACATTAGAAGAACCAATTATATTTATTAAGAACTATCAGACAAATTTAATGAAATAAGACCAGTACATTTTTAAGGATATTCAACAGATGAATTAAACAAGCTTTATATATCCCACAGTGTTTTTATTACATTTTAACACGTTTTTTTTAGTTTTTTTAAGACAATTAGTCTATTATTAATTAACATTATAAAAGATCTGATGTTTTAACATTTCTAAATTTTATGAATATTTGAAAATATAATTTATAGTAAATACGTTTTATATACAGTATACGTTTTTATTTTGTTGTATAAGAAAACAATTACAATATCAATACCGTACTCGCAATTACAAACCACTTGCCAATAATATTACGTATGCTGAAGAAGATCACGATATGGTTGAAAATAGTACTACACCATTAAAGAACTTCTAGTCTGAATTTATTGACATTTGGTGGATCGCTCCTAATATTATTATGGTATTCTTAATATATCTGTCAATAAGGACCAATTAGAATCAAATATGATTAATTCCATATCGATACATAACTATATTTTGGTTGTATTCTTTAACTACTGCAGCTTTAAGAGGCGCCGGGGTGAAGGTATCTTTCCCCGAAGGGGATCTTTAACGTGTCAGTAAATCTACTAACAGGACTTCCTCACATTTACGCACCCTAAAATGCCAATTGACTGCGCCAGGCTTCGATCCTGCAACCTCGGGAATTGCAGCCGAGAACGTTACCGCTGAGCCACGCAGCCATTCTCAAAGGTTAAGAGACAAAATTTGGGACTCGTGATTTCGGAAATATTGTTATTACTAATATTATTATTATCACTATTATTATTATTTAATTATTATTAAACACGGGCAATTATTGTAGGTTTTTGGTGTGTATGTTGCTGGATTCTTCCCTTTGTACACAGACGCTGATACAGTGTGTCTAAACCCTCTCCGGAATATTATATTACGTGTTACGTAATATACCGTACTGGCGATTGGCTAAAAGAGCTATGAGTTGCATTTGCACAACTTACTCCCGATGGAGGGACGAAAAAAAATGAAATCCCCGCAATATAATGTCTATACGGTAAAGACTTAAATAATTTGCCAATGTGAGATTATTTATTTGTCCGTGAAAGCCCATATTCAGTTAGTTAGCTAAAACATGAACAAAGTATTCATGGATAAATTTCTAATCTTTTTTAATTCAGCCAAAACTTTTCTATTTGACTTGAGAATATTCTTGCACTTTGACTGTGTCTAGCTATGAGGCTAGGCTATGCACGGAAACAATTCCGGTTCTTGTCATGTCACGCTTATATCAATGAAGGGTTTTGCGCGACACGGCCCTATCCTAATCATTGTCAAAATCTGGATGAGAATTAGTTGCACGCAACGGAAGTTACATTCCTTGTGGTGTGTCTTGGTCTGATGCCTCCCTCTCATTGTACTAATCATAGAGCAGGCAGGCAGGTAGGACTTGCCACGCGGGGGCAATACATATCGCACGGGCTATCGTGGTCACGGGCGCGAGACATGCGGAAGTGAGCTTTATGCTGTACAGTTAGCTGTTCCGTGCCTTGCCTAAACAGGCTCTCATGACGATTATCACCTCTTTCCTGCTTCGGCTCTAGGTGAATGTAGAGTTAACTTAACTTTAGGCCACGGTCACCTTCTTCCCAATGAAAATCCACAGCCTGCTTTCAGTCGACCGACCGGGTCAGGAATGAATGAAGCCCCCATCTAGCGGCGAGGATATGAACTGTGCCGGCTGCCGAAGCCTGTCTCATTCCTCTGGGTCAATGATTAAATTAATGACAGATGAAATGATAGTGGAGAGTGTTGCTGGAATGAAATGTTGACAGGGAAAACCGGAGTACCCGGAGAAAAACCTGTCTGCCTCCGTTTTGTCCAGCACAGAACTCACATGGAGTGACCGGGATTTGAACCACGGACCCAGCGGTGAGAGGCCGGCGTGCTGCAGCCTAAGCCATGGAGGCTCCTTCTTCCCAATCCTAGCCCCAATAGGGATGTAGCGGGAGAAAGTTCGCGCCAGATAGCGCTCGTGTAGTACTGGGTAAGCGCAAGGCGATCGTCTTAGGTTTCTCCCAGTCAGCTGCGAGGAATGTATAAATTGTGACCGAGTTTTCTAAGCTAAAGTAAATTATATCTTCTCTAATTTTACTCCAAGACTATATTAATTAATTCTATAGGTATATCTCCTAATATATTATGGACGATTTTCAGCGATTAAGCGTTAAACAGCTGCAAAATGAGCTACGGACTAGAGACACTAAAACTAGCGGGAGGAAGGAAGAATTAATGGCCTACAGCGGTAATAACAAAATTCTAACACGCTTTATTATTCAAATAATGAATATGAGTCAGCATGCTTTCTACTAAAGATTACAATTACTAGAGTATTGTAGGCCTATATTGATAAATATATCTCCATAAGACTTAAATCATAAACAGAGATTTAAATATTCACTTGTTCCCCCCTGCTTACAAACTTCGATTCATGTATTTTTTTTAGGTTGATAGCTTACACGAAACTGTCGTGTTTTAAGGTAAACATAATCAAAGAAAGTTGATACCGGTAATGTGTACCTCGAAAATGCATCGCAACGTTTGGTTCGTATGTAATTTTGTCAATTTCTCAATAAGAATCGTTCCCTTGCCCCTGGAAAAGGACTTGGGGGGACAATTTTTTAAAAGTTTGAGAATCCCTGCTTTAGAGCCACGAACTGTTTCCATTCATCTGACTATGTCTCAAGAATGTACTGTAGAAGTCAGCCGCTACCACATTCTCCGTCGGGCAGATGGAAGTTGACGATTAATTCTGATTTCAAGAAACCAACCATAATACGTTTGTGACTGTTAATGTTGCGACATTTATTCTTGAAGAATTTGACCAAGTAGCCTATTGATGTCTTTGAAAATGGGAGTCAGAAATGTTACTTTCATTTCTTCGTGTATATTGACGATTTCTTCCCGTACTTCAATGGAGATGATTTCTGCAGATACCGATATTGTAGGCTTATCGTGATAATCCGGCAATTTTCTTGTGTATGGCCTCTTCCTAAATAATTCTTTTTGTTGTGTTCGTGGTCCACGGAAAAAGCGATGGAACAGCGCCCGGTTTTTATCTTGCTCTCTCACCTTCAGATACAAACGCATAAATTCAGTGGTTGTTATCGAAATGTCTAATCAGTTTATAGGTACAAAACAGGAATTGTTTCCCTTTGTAAGTCACACTAATCCAACCCAGTTTTCGTGAAGTCATCGGGTTGTAAATGATGGAAACACACTTTAATATATTCGGTCAGATTTTTCTCATCGAAATTTTTCCTTCTGATAACATGTGACCATTTCTTCCTCATTTCTTTATTTTGTGGAAATTGGTGAAACGAAAACGGGCTTCCCTGTTTTTTGCAAAGAGGAACACTGCAATAGCTCGGCATAGTCACGAAAATAACAATTTAAACAACTTAAATTCGTACATATTAGCGGCATGGGAACACAGGAGACAAATGAAGAGTGCCTTGCGCTTACCCAGTACAACAGCAGTGCGCTCTGTCGGTGCTAGTTCTATACATCCCTATTACATGTACTGTACATGTAGACGCTAGTGTAGCACGTTCAAGCTGCTTGCCTGCCACCAAGGGCGAAGCGGGTTCGATTCACCCTTAAGGGAACCGGGACGTGTGAATCGATAGAAAAATGTAGCTTCCGATGTTCAGTTACATATCTCAGAAACTACAATAGATATTTTCTTGAAAGTTCTTTTGGTGTATTCAGAGTACATTCATCATTATGTGGGTAGAATTTGAAGCGTCTATGTTGGCTATTTTGTGTCTGAGAGAGCAGTACAAAAACAATCTTAAAAAAATATATTGTTAAAAATTCCCTTAACTCATGTCCCTTTTTCTGAACAAATACTCAAACCGGACCCAACAAACTTTGCATGCATAATATTTAAACCATTTTTGAGCTACTGAAGTAAAAGTATTGTCCTATTGTTTACAAGAGTTGAGTTTTATTACATCCTAGTTGAAAACTGAAATTTTCTGTAAAATTGTCAGTGCTTTTCAAGCTGGGCTCCATGAACTTCCACTAGTAGATCTATATATTGAGAGACTACCAAGTTTCAGATACATTGATCAGATAGTTTCTGAGAAAATGGTACATGAAGTTTCAAAAGATACCGTATGACTTACCGAAAACACAAATAGAATGTTTGACTAGTAGCTACAGTATAGCCTTAAAACATGATGTTTTAACCTAATTTTATTGCATCAAATATCGCTTCAGCACAATAATTGATACACCAAATTCTTCAAGAAAGATGGGAGATTTTTTAAACTAAAAATTAAATTGGCATTTTTGAGCCTATCACACGTCCCGGTTCTCAGGTTTTCGACGTGAAATGCCACGTCCTGTGGTTCAAATTTCACGATAAATTGCACGTGGCTCATGGTCACTTAGAGCCTAAACTTTATAAGCAATACTAAACAATGAATGCCCCTAAAGAATAATTGCTGCTCTATATGCATAATTGTCCCATTATAATTATTGGTAATCGAAACTAGTAAATGATAGATGGTTAAATGGTGTAAACTCACAAACTTCTAATTGCGAGTTTTGTCAGTTTTGAATTTGTGGCGCATGACTTGCCTTCGTATAACTTCGATTGGTGCTACGCCGGTGTTGTTTCACAGACGCTAGGTAGCAGAATGTTAGCTTAAAGAGGATATTTACTTATACAAATCTTATATAGTTATTGTTGTTATAAGGGATGATACAGCGAGGTCATCTGTCCCTCTTAACATAGATAAATTGATACAAATGTAGAGGTGGACGCCTAAATATGAAGAGAGCCTAATATCAATAAAACCAAAAAAATAGATAAATGTAATAAATATAATCATAAACAAAATTATATATGGAATTAAAAAAAACAGAAATTCAAAAAAGAATGAGTTCTTTGAGTAAATACACACTTATAAATTTATATTGCTGGTCCTAACCCACTCTCACTTATAAAGCGGGTGACGAGATCAGCAGCCACCGCGTCATCGGCTAATATAACATCGAGTGTCATGTGCAAACTAAGGTTTCTTCGTAGTTCAGCAAGATCCACATACACGGTTAAAATGTGGGCCACGATGAATACGGCTCCACAGGTCATTAAGTACGGAGTGGGTGGATCTTGTATGGCCTATCCTCAGCCCACACAAAGTAACCGACTCCCTCCGTGACTGGAAAAAGCTCCGCCTCACGATAGTAGTTCCCTTGATCGCTTGATGCCTTGATCAGCCTTCTGAGCCACCCGACTCGAGACCCGGTTGTTACAGACAACCCCACACTGCCTGAGAATAGTAGTAGTCTTCGGTAGTCGATACGCAGTTTGAACTAGCGGGTCCTTACAGATTTGTGGATTTGGCTGCAATGGTTGGCTACACCTTCCAAATACAGTACAATGAAGTCGTGCTTAGCTCCTTTCACTTCACACAGTCACTATTTCAATCGCAGATTGTATTGCTCGGTGAAGTTGGTATGGGACTTGGCCCTCATGACGGAGACAGTCCACGTTTCGAGGACAGTGTGGATATCTGATCTGATCGCCAGTCTCACCGTTAGGACAGCGCCTACTTATGCCTAGTTAACGGTCCTACGCACATCGTTCTTCATGTGGACACCTAACAGGCTCGTAGCCAGGGGATGCTCACCAAATCCTAATTATATGGTTACGAAAGAAAGAAATGTTTCAAAAGTTTTGAGTAAATTTTGATATGACAAACTTTTAGTTTTTAAAATTATTGACAATCTCGTGTAGCGGCTAGCATTCTTGGCTGTCGCCCCAGAGGCCGGAGTTTGATTCCCAGCTTTGCCAAGAAATTTAATTCTGGTCTGAGGGTTGGAGCAGGGTATATCAGCATCATGAGGCAAAACCACCTCGACCATCCTAGAAACGATTTCCGTAGTTTTCCCGTTTCTACTTCAGGCAAATGCTGGGATGGTTCCTTACTTAAAGCCACGGCCGCCTCCATTTCAATCCCTTCGTCAATAAAAAATCACACACACAAATTCATACACTCACAATAAAACGATATCAGACAAATGCTGCACACACCCAACTACACGGGAATGAAAATGCACGATTGCCAAGCCCCTACATAAAACAAAATACCCTGTAGATTTTTTTTTGCCGTGTGTGTTGTGGGATTACGTCTAGGCGTGTCAAGTTGGGTTCATCAGCAGACTTTTGTACCCCGCTGGGATAGCAAATTTCGCGCGCCGTCCCACATTTGAAGCCCATCGTAGTATTTCTTTGCAAGGGGAACTAAAGAGCTTCCCCAGCATAATTTTCTCCTTGTTGATGAACCAAAAGATTTAAAATTTTATTAATTTCTAAAATGTCACGCAACCTACCTACTTAGCCGAGCATCATGCTTCTCGCGAGATATAATCCTACCAAATGATAGAAGTGAAATATAAAATACAGTACCGTACAAAAATATTCTGAAAAAGAAAATAAATTATCTAATAAAAAGAGCAATACATTCGACTTACAATAATTACGAAATTTACGTAAACCGTGGTTGGTTGGTTCCTTACTTTAGGGGCTACGACAATTCGGTCATGTAGCCCCGTGTACTTTGGGTGTGTGGAGAATATGTCTGATAACCCGTGTTAATTGTGATGGCTGTAATAGTGTGTGTTATCTGTTTTTAATTCAAGCAAGGACTGCAGACATTTGATTTTCAAGTAGTTCCAACTTTTGCTACCAAACGTCACCGTCAACGACCATTTAGTTCTGAACTTTGTTACTAGATGCCACCACAGTCGGCTCCCGGCGACGAACGTTGGAACCTAAGAGCGTTAGTCAATTATAACCTATAATTTAGTTTCTCACAAGTGTAATTAGTGGAAGGTTCTTTATCATGCCATAAATCTATGACATGGGAAGGCCGGCTTTACTTCCCTTCGGAAGGAAGGCATACGGAGGGATTTTTAACGCTATTAAAAAAACGCGACCGTGGGCATAGAAGCTCAGCATGCTACCAACTACGCCACCGAAGCCGCTAGTTGAGATTTCTGTCACAAAGGTCCTAGGTTCAGTTTCCGACTCTGCCAGGAAATGTAATTCTAATCCGAGGGCTAGAACGAAGTTTGTTCATCACAAGTGAGAAGAGGTGGGATCGACTTCCACCACAACCTTCTCCGTGGTTTCTCTCGTCTATCCCAGGCAAATGTCGAGATGGTACCTAACACACGGACACGGCTGCCTTCATCCTAATCCTAGCCTCAAATACAAGTAAACACACCACTACAGACATTATAATAATACAGTTTATTAGACGTATTACACACACGGGGCTGAATACCACTATGCCGCAAACCATCAAATGGAACAGCAATAACAACACAAAGGACTGATAACCATATTTTCATTTGTCCCCAAAGTAATACAAGTACCTACTTGTATAGTTTGATCACCTCCTGGTGTAGTGGCTAGTATTCTTGGCTGTCGCCCCGGTGGTTCTGGTTCGATTCAAGGCTCTGCCAAGCAATACAATACTGGCCTAAGGGTTGAAACGGGGTACAGTCAGCAGAGGCAGTGAGTGAGGCAGAACAGAGAAGAGGTGGGTTCGATTCCCACCTCAATCATCCTGGAAGTGGGTCTGGGCCTATTTGGCTACCAAGGCAAAAAATATCTCAAAATGGGCTGTAGCAGAACAGCGTCTTTTAAACCTGCTGTCTAACTGTTCCGGAAATACAGAGAAAAAGCTACTGCACCATTTGGAAATTCCATGTTTTAAACTCCTCCCCGATAACATGCAGGCCTTCATTGTCAATATTTAAACAAAAATGCTCAAAAATAACCAAAGATGATATTGTGTCACTTAAATGAGCAAAATATGACGAAAACAATACAAAATTACAAAAAAAAAATGCATTTATAGGCAAAATAAAATTGCGTTAATCTAATTCAGGGGACCTCTATTCGCATATTAATTTTCAAATTTCTGGCAAAATAATTCAAGAAAAAATATTACTTTTTCTTAACTCCCGAACCTAACTGTTAAGTGATAATCGTTAACAATTAAAATGTGTATAATATTTTGGTATCTAATTTCATGTATTGCGCAGTGTTGAGTTTTGCTTGCTCATAAGTTCCAACATTCGTCGCCATGTGCTGGTTGCGATGGCATCTAGTAACCAAGTTTGAAGATAGGTGGTGGACGTTAGTATTTGGTAGCAAAGTAGGAACTACTTATAATTATCGTCTGCAGTCCTTACTTGAATTAAAAACAGATAGCACACACTAATACTGTCATCACATTAACACCGGTTTTCAGACAGATTCTACACACACCCAAAGTACAAGGGGCTACATGACCGCGTTGTCGCAGCCTCTAAACTAAGGCACCAACCAACCAACCAACCAAACTTTATCTTCTGAATGATGATGATCAGATGGGTAAATAGAGTAACAAATGAAGGAGAGAGGTTTCTGGCGAATGTTAATGAATTCTAAAGTATAAAATAACTTATACGCCAATCAATACTTAAATTGGGGGCTACAAGTGGACAGGCTGCTCTACGGAAAACATCATGATTCAAGATTTCAATGTCGTTACATCAACAGACAGTGAAATCAAGTATTGATTAGCGTATATTTAAAACTTTAGAATTCATCTATCAACTAGCAACCCACCCCGGCTTCGCCCGAGAAGAGTTATGAATGCATTACGTGATAAGCGCTTTTGTTTCGATGTCAATGAACTACGACCTATATCCGTTTTACGTCTCGGCATTATGGGTTAAAATCACTGACTGGACTATTCATGGAGATGCATGTGCAACGAATTCTTGTCAGACGTAATTTAAGAATGGCGAGGTGCACGAAACACAAATCCCCCTTCCGTCCAATCTTAACTTGACTCTGTATTTTGCGGAACGAAATGTTCACAGTTGAAATGAAGAAAAGCTGAGTTGCACTTCCATGGAAACTCCAGACACAGCCACTCTTCTCTGAAGTCTTAACTCAAAACGACTCGACAGCTTACTACTGGCTGTATCTGAGGTAATAGGCTCGCCCGCTAGCTAGGCTGTAACTGGGGTGATAGGCTCACCCCTAGCTAGCTCGTAAACTGTCGCCTCAGTAATTGAATGGAGATTCTTGGAAGAAATGAAAACGTAAAAACCCTTATAGTGGGCGATGTATTAAAGATAGACATATGCTCTCGCGGACTTTTTTGTAGAACTTTTCATGTTGAACAATTCTTACACTCATAGGATATTGTTATTTTTAACGGTTTGCCCAGAGTAAGATTAAAAAAAGCGCATGGACGCCACGTTTTTTTCGATTTTTTTCACTGAAATCGCGTCTGCTTGGCTTCCTTTGATCATAAATAAATTATATTCTACTGAGACCATCCTCGAGATATGCTTTACAGAATGGTGAAAAACGCATCAAAATCCATCCAGTGGTTCTCGAGTTTACCCGTGACATCCAAGAATCGGGGACTTTGTGTTATACTAAGTAAAGATACGGATATCAACAAACATTTGCTATCAATGGCAAATGTATTTGCATTCTATGAATGTCAATGAAGAGAAGAGATCAGTTGGTAGGACACATATTAAGACACCCAACAATAGCAAACTTAGTTATGGAAGGAAGGGTCGAGGATAAAAGCTGCAGGGGTAGACCAAGGCTTAGAATATGTTAAACAGATTGCCTCGGATGTAGGATGTGGTAGCTATGTAGAGATGAAACGATTAGCTCAGCACAGGGAGGTATAGTGGGCTGCATCAAACCAGTCAAAAGACTGAAGTCTCAAACAACAATCTTCTATGGAAGATGGCTATAGGCACTTAGCTTCCTTTTTTGCATACGTTTTTGTCCTCCCTCTCGCAACGACTGATTGCCTGGTGCAACAATACATTTTTCGTCTGCTGGTCCCAAGGTTGCAGGATCACATCGTGGCGCAGTCGGTTCGCATTTGAGGGTGCGCAAATACAAGGGAGCCGTGACAATAGATTTACTGGCACGTTAAAGATCCCGTTCGGGTTAAAATTCCGGCACTCTGGTATCTCTCAAACCCACGATAATTAAACGGGACATAAAACCAATAACATTATTATGATGATGATGATGATGATGATGATTATTATTATTATTGTAAATACAGGCTAATGTTCGATCCTTGCTACAGATATGGGCGTGTGACGCTCGATCTCGAGCCAAGATGACCAAAGAGAGGAAGTGGTGGAGCATCCCCCGAGCGCCGTCCACGTGGTGGCGCCGGCAGGGATTGCCTCAAAGACGAGCATGCAGCGCCGATGTGGCCGAGGTCACTTACTGCAACACCCAGGCACCTGCTGTTACGACATGTGGACGTGATGAAACAATCGCACAGGTAGAGCAGGCTACTGCTAATTGCAGTTCGCAGGACCCGCCCGCTGTGGACGTTATTCCGCGTATTAGCTTCTCTTTCTTCAACGAAGTGGCGCAGCAACATTCTGCAGGGGCTGACGACGAGCCAACTGTCGTGGGGCTACAAGTGGACAGGCGGGAATGTGACGGATGCTCTACGGAAAACATCAAGATTGAAGATTGCAATGTCGTTACATCAACAGACAGTGAATTAAATGCGCTAGTGCCCTCGAAAGACATACAGCAAGACATATCGCCAGCAGAAGGGCACAATGATGACGAAATTATATCAGCGTGTGACACTGTGAAAGAAACCGTCTCAACAGCTTTATCCGTAGACATGCAATCTGATCTGGACAAGACTGCTGTGAATAACAATGAGCTCAAGAAAGAAGAGAATGCAGCAGACGATAAGGAAATTAGTTCCTGTGCTGTAGAGAAAGTAGCAAGTGCGGATCAAGAGAACGCCTGTCAAGAAACTACCGATGCGTCTAAAGCGACAGAGAATGGGTATGAAGTGTTACGCGTGCGTCCAATTGTTCCATTGGAAAGTACCCGGGAGAATTTCTCAGTCGTGATTAGCACCGAGGACATAGTGAAGAGACTGTGTGATGATCACACGTACGCACTGCCGCGCGGGAGTTGTATGGGCAGCATGTCTTGCTCGCGAGAGACCACCTGTTCGCCGCTCGGCTGGGACAGTACGGACGTGGCGAGCGAGGATTTGTACTACGAGCTACGACAGGCGCGTAGCTCGCCCTCTGTTGTGGACAAGGAATACGAGGTGTTGGAGTACTGCGCGCATCGTGCCGGGCAGCGTCGCGCCACGCTGCTCAGACCGCGAACTGTGAAGGTGCGTACCAAGATGGGCAGAGCGTGGCGCGCCTTCAGGGGCTGGTGGCGCGAGGAGCGAGAGCGCTTAGCCGACACAGTACAGCGCCACGCGCATGCGCAAGCCGTGCAGCAGCAGCAGCAGCAGCCGCAGCCACCCGAGGAGGAACAACAAACACAACAGGAGGTAGGGGAGGAAGAGGCCAGCATGGCGCTGGTTGTGAGGAGGTCGCGGGGTAGCAGACCTGTGTCTCGAGCCGGCCTCACCCGCAGCAGGTACATCCCAGAGGTATGTCCATCCTTCATTTATCTTTAGATCTCGTGGACTGATGTACAGATCCCGGTGCTTAGCTCTGCACTTTATCTTGAGAGCTGAGGGGTGTAGAGTGGTGCAGGGATCGTATCCTGTCTAAGAACATTGATGCAATGTTCCCTCGGACATTACTTTCTCAGCCAGTGCCGCTTAGCGTGGCAAATGTTTTAAGCTGCAGTAGTATGCATGAGGAGAGGGATGGGTAAATGCAGAGCTAACTGCCGGTAACTGTAGCCTACATGATAAACAAAATGGAAATACAGTAGAACTTCAATTATCCGGAGTAATTGGGACTGGACCCGATCCGGATAATCGAATATACGGAAAACTGAATAAATCGTGAAAAAGGTCATTTCAGAGACTCAGGACGCATCGCCTGCGTATGCGCTAGTCACTACACTACGTTCGAAATGGGAAGGGCCCAATACGGTGCGCAACTTAAATTTATTCATTATTCGCTGGAAGATTTTGTATTTTCATACATTTGCATGTCCATGACTTTAGTCATTGTTGATTTATTTGCTGCGGATTGATTAGACAACATAGAGGACCTGGAAAATCGGGAGTAGGGGAGCGATAAAACCCGCAAGTGCAAAGCGAGATTTGATAAGAAATTAATCACATTAAAATTGAAATAGGTCCTTATCGACAAATAATCTACTGTGGTAATACCAATGGGTATTAGTCTACTACAATAGAGTACCGTATTTGATTGTTCTATTTGAAAAATCATTTGCGCCTCTACGCGGCGACCAGTCAGTCCAATGTATCAGTACCACCATCCAAGTGCTGACAATGTTGGATGGCTAACCAATGTATTATTTTAAGGGCAGGTAATACACAGATGGCGAACTATTATATTATGGTACTTGTGAAGGAGTCTGCATCGTGCTGCCACAATTTGGCTTCCATTTATTCGAGTTTGAATCATTAACCAACAATACAGTTTGAGTTAGTGAGCCTAGACATTGTTATTTACAGTGGCAGCTCGTCTTAAATCGACTGTCTGCTACAGTGAACAACATTTAAGTAAAATATATTGACTGAGATTTCAAAGCGCTGAGAAAAAATAAGAACTGTCTTCCTGAAACCCCCAGGCCCATTTGGACGAGCCACTGTTGATTATTTAAAATGCAATTATCTCTTAACTCATTGTTTTTCTTATTTTGATGCTCCCCAGGGGCTCACAACGTGGAATGGCGACCACGGGGCTCCAGCTGAGTCCGGCATTGCTTCCACTTACTTGTGCCGGGCTCCTCTCCGTCTTCCTTCCTGTCGACCTCTCTTGGTCAACTCTTGCTCTCTTCCGGCCCCGACGGTATTAGGATATCCGAGGCCTAGGGAGTCTCTTCCTCTCCTGCCTTAATTGGCCCTTCTCTCATCTTTCCTGAGCCCTCTTTCTTCGAGGGATCAGCCTTCTTTTTCTTTTCATTATATTTCCTTTTTCTCTTTAAGATTCTCGCACTGTTTTGTGAATTGGTTCCTCGTGTATCTAAATTACATATTGAAAGTTTTTTTTTTCAAATTCCCTTTTGCGAGTATTTTTAATCTACGTTGCATTTTGTAAGTATTGTTACGGCTGTGAGTTTGTTTTGTCGCTCGCCGCATGAGTCACAGCTCCCCCGGGCTGTGTGTGCTCTGCCTCAGTGTATTACGTGCGCGTTACGCAACGGACTGCGAAGTGAAAGGGATGGTCCAGAATATTCGTGACCCAGCCAGTAAAGGAAATGTCGAGATGCCATGTGTCCTGGACGATTCTAGAATTCATTGAGTCACCAGCCTGCTATATAAGCGGCTTCAACAGTGAGGGGACCGAGTTTTCTGTGGGTGTGTGTTTCTGAGCTAGTGCGTGTTTTCCTGAGCGACAGAAGTGTGGTGACGAAGTGCCGTGCGAGTTACGAAATCCAGTGACATTGTTTCCCAGCTTGTGAACAACGTGCAGCAAGTTATCGTAAGTAACTGTAGTTGGTGTACATAAGGGAGAGGAGCAGGTAGTTTCTGTCAAGGCCACCGTACTCATTAAGACGGTTTAACTTCTGTGGTTTGTTGACAAGTGAAAGGGTCAAGACCGCTCAAGGAAGAGACTTGAGGAAACTGGAGTAAGGTTCCAATTGCTTGTGTTTGCTGTTGAGTGGTGTATCTTTCCTGCAAGCAATAAAGCTAACTTCTCTTTAAAGCAGTAATTGGTGTTGTGCTTTCTACCCTCCTTAATCCAGTTAACGGAATTGCCACTAGGGGGTGGCACGTAACAACTGGTGTCAGAAGCCGGATTACGAACTCAAGCACAACACCTGACGGTCCTGGTTTCAAAACCCGAGCAGGTCATTTTTTTATTTTCCTGTGAGCGCATGCCCCTTACAAGACAAACATATAAAATGGAAGAGCAATTCGCAGCATTGCTAGAAAAGTTAAGTGGCATGGAAACCAAGATGGACGACGGCCAGAAGAATTTAACCGAGGACCTAACTGCCAAATTAGAAGACGGCCAAAAGAAGATGGAAGACGGTCAAAATAAGTTAGCGGAGGACCTGAAGAAGATGGAGGACGGCCAGAAGATGGAGGACGGCCAGAAGAAGTTGGCCGAGGACCTAACTGCCAAACTAGAAGACGGCCAGAAGAAGTTAGCCGAGGACCTAACTGCTAAATTAGAAGACGGCCAGAAGAATTTAACCAAGAAGATAGAGGACGGCCAGAAGAAGATGGAAGACGGGCAGAATAAGTTAGCACAGGACCTGAAGAAATTAGAACTGGGTCTGCGTGAGGAAGTCACGGCAGTGGAAAAGAAGTTCGACGCCTTAAAAGAAGAAGTTGCTGAGCTACGCCGACGCCCGCTGACGGGGGTGGAAGAGAGATTCAACGCTCTACAAAAGGAATTTGCTGAGCTGCGCCGACACCCGCCGACAGGGATGGAAGATAGATTCAAAGTCCTACAAGAGGAAGTCGCCGAGCTGCGCCGACGCCCGCCGACCGGGTTGGATGAGAGAGTCAAAGCCCTACAGGAGGAAGTTGCCGAACTGCGCCAACGCCCACTCACGGGGGTGGAAGAGAAATGCAACGCTCTTCAAGAGGAAGTTGCCGAGCTGCGCCGACGCCCGCCCACAGGTACACCGAGGACATCAGGAACGGGACAGATCAGAATAACGCCCCCAACCTTCGACGGAAAGGTCCCGTTGAGCACCTACTTACGTCAGTTCGAGGCGGCCTGTTCCATAAATAACTGGAACAACACAGAAAAGGCTACAGCTCTCATTGTAGCGCTGAGAGGTGACGCCCTTAACGTCCTTCAGGCCATCCCGACTGGATCCCAGGACTACGCTTCACTGATCGCCCATATGGAGTCCCGATATGGAGATAGCCATCTTCAGCAGGCCTACCAGATGCAGCTCCGGACCTGGGTACAGAAGAACGCGGAAACCCTGCAGGAGTTCGAGATGGACATCGCACGCCTCGTAAGGCTCGCATATCCAACAGCGCCGGCCGACTTTCTGGAACAGATTGCGACGCAGACCTTCACCGACGGGCTACGGGACTCGGACACTCAACAGGCGCTGCGACTCGCGCGCAATAAGACCCTGGCAGATGCGCTGAGCCACGCACTTGAGTTCGAGACGGCAAAACAGGCATCTGGAATGCACGCGCGGGTGCGTCGAGTGGACGTCGACGAACCAGCAAAAACCAACGAGACCAAGCCTCTAGCCGACGAATTGATGGAGGCGCCAAGCCGTTTCTTCAATAGTCGCGTCACCACCAGCAACGACACAGCCGGAAGACAACCAGAGAGGCGGCCCGGAAGAGGACTACCGACCTGCTGGGCCTGCGGTAAGAAAGGCCACCTGAGCAAGGACTGCAGTGATCGCCGCCGCCGAGGGTATCCGACGGGAAATCAGTCGTCTGAAAACCGCGCGGCCCAGGGAAACGAGTATTAGCCAGCTTTGGGGGGCAAAGGTTGGCTTGTGACAGTCGTCAAGCCCCGGCAGTCCAGGTGCGTGTGATGAAGTTACGGAGGGACAATAGCAGCCTGATGGTCGACGGAGTCGTCAACGGAGAGAGCTGGCCCATGCTAATCGACATGGGAGCATCGAGGACCATCGTCAATCCCACCGTGATCCCGAAGTGGAGAGTGCAACCCACACAAAGGAACCTCCTGCTAATAACCGCGACCGGAGAGACCGCACCAGTACATGGCGAAGCATCACTGGAGTTCGTCATTGGTCGACGGGCGATAAAGCATCCAGTGCTTGTGGCTGCCGTATCAAATGAAGTGATCATCGGACTGGACTTCCTGGACCAGAACAACATCATCTTGGATCTGAGTGCCAACACTCTGCACTTCGGAAGTGAGGAACTTGCTTTGCAACCAGCACACGAGGCCGTCGCCGCACGACGAGTAAGGCTGAGAGAGGACGTCATCGTTCCCGCCAGGACGGAAGTCAGCGCTGCCGTAATGGTCGACGGAACAGCTGAGGGAGTGGCGGCTGTCATCGAGCCAAACTATGAGGACATCCAGACAAAAGGATTGCTAGTTGCCAAGACTTTCATCAACATGACGTCTCGGCCGTATGTCCGCCTGTCCAACCTGAACGACTACGATATTACGGTTCACCGGGACACCAACCTAGGAGTCTGCGAGCCCGTTACCTGGATTGCCCGCATCACAGACACGATGGACGGATACCTGCAGACGGACAACCGAAGAAGACGCGCCCTGCCGGAAGAACTACAGAAGCTGTACCAAGGAACAATCACGCCAACTTCGGGACCTGCTACACGAATTCCAGGATGTCTTCTCCATGGGGAGCAAAGACTTCGGTAGGACAAGCTTGGTCCAGCACAGAATCGACGTTGGGGGCAGCGCACCGATTAGGGCCCCATTCCGACGTGTCCCGCTCGCCAAGCAAGCTGAAGTCGACCGGATGGTAGAAGAGATGAAGGAGCAAGGAGTGATCGAGTCATCACGTAGTCCTTGGAGTTCTCCTGTCGTGCTAGTGAAGAAGAAGGACGGTTCCACCAGGTTCTGCGTGGATTACAGGCGGGTGAATGACGTCACGAAAAAGGACAGCTACCCTTTACCCCGGATCGACGACACCCTGGACACCATATCAGGGTCAAGATGGCTCTCCACCTTGGATTTGAAGAGTGGCTACTGGCAGGTGGAGGTCCACCCTAGGGACCGCGAGAAAACTGCGTTCTCTGTGGGCAGCGGGCTCTGGCAGTTCACCGTCATGCCATTCGGTCTGTGCAATGCCCCTGCGACCTTCGAAAGGCTAATGGAGTCCATTCTGAGGGGACTACACTGGAAGACCTGCCTGGTCTACCTAGACGACGCCATCGTTCTGGGGAGAAGCTTCGAGGAGCACTACAGCAACCTGAAGGAGATCTTGATGAAGCTACGGGCTGCCCAGCTGAAGTTGAGCCCCAAGAAGTGTCAGCTCTTCCAGAAGCAGGTCCAGTACCTTGGGCATATCGTCTCCGAGGAAGGGGTGCGCACCGACCCAGAGAAGACCGCAGCTGTGAGGGATTAGCCAGTCCCGAAGGACAAGTCTCAACTACGAAGCTTCCTGGGACTCTGCACTTATTACCGTCGCTTCGTGAGAGGATTCGCCGACATCGCCAAACCACTACATCGACTAACTGAGAAGGACCAACTCTTCACGTGGACAGCAGAATGCCACAGTGCTTTCGAACAACTCAAGCAGGCTCTGTGCACCGTGCCTATTCTGGCCTAACCCAGACCTGGAACAAGGTTCATCGTCGATACCGATGCCAGCGACGTTGGCATAGGGGGAATCCTGTCGCAAATAGTGGACGGCGAGGAGAGAGTAGTGGCCTACTTCAGCAAAGCCTTGTCAAAACCAGAGAGGAACTACTGCGTCACCAGGAAGGAGCTGCTCGCCATCGTGAAGACCATTGAACACTTCCACAAGTACCTGTACGGACAAGAATTTCTCATCAGGACCGACCATGCATCCCTGCGGTGGCTCCTGAACTTCAAGCAGCCCGAGGGTCAACTCGCACGGTGGTTAGAGAGGCTTCAACAGTACAACTTTGAGATACAGCACAGGAAAGGCCAACTGCATTCTAACGCCGACGCCCTGTCACGAAGACCGTGCCCCGAAGACTGCACCTTCTGTACCAGAAGGGGGGGGAACACCGGGATACAGTGACGAAGGACTTCCGTGGAACTTCAAGGGAGCTGGAGCCGCGAATCTTTCACGCGGGCGCAAGTGGAAGATGATGACCTGGGACTGATAGCCGAATGGAAGGGGGCCTGTGTCCCCAGACCCGGGTGGAACATTGTGAGTGACTGCAGCCCAAAGTTTAAGTCCTACTGGGCGCAGTGGGACTCGCTGGTTGTAAGGGATGGCCTCATCTGCCGTACCTGGGAGAGCACCGACGGGAAGACATCTCGGGAGCAAGTCGTCGTTCCAAAGGCTATGACGGAGGAAGTCCTGAAGGAAGTCCATGGAGGATCATCTGGTGGACACCTAGGGATAAAGATGACCCTGGAGAAGCTGAGAGAGCGGTTCTACTGGACCGGATGCCGAACTGACGTGGAGAACCACTGCGCGAGGTGCCACGATTGCGCAGCCAGCAAGGGCCCAGGACGAAGACGGCGGGGTCCACTAATAATAATAATAATATCGTATGGCCTCGGGTGCCTGGTGCAAGCTTTGTTAATTGACACCCAGAGGGTAGCTTGCATGTCAAATTTCGTCGTTCCTTTGAACGCTATGAAAGTCAAGGAGGTTAGATATCTAAACTCCTTGACACTACAGCGCTTTCAAGTAGAGAATGGAGGAACTTTGTGTTGGCGGAAAATCCCGAGATTAATTTTGCCATTGAACACGGCCTACTGAATTCAAATGGGTTCTCTAACATGCCAACAACGTATGACATGAGTATCGTGATTTTTGTCGCCTTCAAAAATCACTTACCATGGCCAGGGGCGAACCTGCAATCTTGGGGTTGGTAGTCCGACACTATAACCACTCACCCACCGTGGCAAGCACGGGGTCCACTGAAGACCTACAACGTGGGCGGCCCCATGGAGAGAGTGGCCATCGATGTCGCTGGGCCATTCCCGTTAAGCGAGGCAGGGAACCGCTACTTATTGGTCGTCAGCGACTACTTCACCAAATGGCCGGAGGCGTATGCGCTCCCTAACCAAGAAGCCGCGACGATCGCAGAGACCCTGGTGAAAGAATTCGTCAGCCGGTACGGAGTACCCCTGGAGCTGCACTCCGACCAAGGGAGGAACTTCGAGTCGCAGGTGTTCCAGAATCTATGCCAGCAGCTGGGAATCCGGAAGACAAGGACAACGCCGCTACACCCTCAGACCGACGGGATGGTAGAGCGATTCAATCGCAGCATCGAGAACCATCTCCGAATAGTCGTCAGCGAGCACCAGAGGGATTGGGACAAGCATCTTCCACTATTTCTCCTGGCCTACCGCGCCGCCGTGCATGAAGCCACCGGGTGCACACCAGCGCGGGCCATGTTTGGGAGGGAGCTCCGTCTACCTGTCGATCTTGCCTTCGGCCGACCTGGGAATGATCCGGTCCCGGTAAGCCAGTATTGTCAAGAACTGGTCGACCAACCGGAGGACGTGCACGCGTTCGCGAGGAGGAAACTGCGGATCGAGACCGACCGAATGAAGACCCGATACGACCAACAGACGGTTGCTGGCGGATTCCACGAGGATGACCTGGTCTGGCTCTTCAACCCATTACGGAAGAAAGGTCTGTCACCCAAACTGCAGGAGTCCTGGGAGGGCCCATACCGAGTCGTGAAACGGATCAACGATGTCGTCTACAGGATCCAGCGGAGCCCAAGGGCGAAGATGAAGATCGTGCATCGAGATCGCCTGGCAGCCTACGGAGGGACACAGACGGACCAATGATTGATCGGGACGATCAGCCTTTTAGGAAGGGGGTGGTGTTACGACTGTGAGTTTGTTTTGTCGCTCGCCGCATGAGTCACAGCTCCCCCGGGCTGTGTGTGCTCTGCCTCAGTGTATTACGTGCGCGTTACGCAACGGACTGCGAAGTGAAAGGGATGGTCCAGAATATTCGTGACCCAGCCAGTAAAGGAAATGTCGAGAAGCCACGTGTCCTGGACGATTCTAGAATTCATTGAGTCACCAGCCTGCTATATAAGCGGCTTCAACAGTGAGGGGACCGAGTTTTCTGTGGGTGTGTGTTTCTGAGCTAGTGCGCGTTTTCCTGAGCGACAGAAGTGTGGTGACGAAGTGCCGTGCGAGTTACGAAATCCAGTGACCTTGTTTCCCAGCTTGTGAACAACGTGCAGCAAGTTATCGTAAGTAACTGTAGTTGGTGTACATAAGGGAGAGGAGCAGGTAGTTTCTGTCAAGGCCACCGTACTCATTAAGACGGTTTAACTTCTGTGGTTTGTTGACAAGTGAAAGGGCCAAGACCGCTCAAGGAAGAGACTTGAGGAAACAGGAGTAAGGTTCCAATTGCTTGTGTTTGCTGTTGAGTGGTGTATCTTTCCTGCAAGCAATAAAGCTAACTTCTCTTTAAAGCAGTAATTGGTGTTGTGCTTTCTACCCTCCGTAATCCAGTTAACGGAATTGCCACTAGGGGGTGGCACGTAACAGTATTTTCGATCTAAACTCCATTTTGTAAGTATTTTCGATCTAAACTACATTTTGTAAGTAAATTCAATCTATATTGCATTTTGTAAGTATTTTCAATTTCAATTGCATTTTGTAAGTCTTTTGGAAAGGCCTATGTGAAAAATTAGACTTTTTCATTTTCCGCCTATTCAACACTTTTAATTCTAAACACTGCAGGGGTACATGTTTTGGAATCTATTGATTCCTTCCTCAGCCCATAATCCTATGATTAGGGCATATTACGAAATAATATAAACGTCGGATATCTCAACAAAGACAAAATAAAACACCTGAGTAACTTGAGAACCTTGCATGCATGTTGTTTTTATTAGTTTTTAATTAGTGTTTTTAAATGTTTTATTGTATCAAGTGTATTTTGTCTTTGTTTAGAGATCCGACGTTTATATTTTTCATGATGTGTCCTAATCATAGGATTATGTGCTGAGGAAGGAATCAATAGATTCCGAAACATGTACCCCTGAAGTGTTTAGAATTAAAAGTGTTGAATAGGTGGAAAATTGAATAAGTCTTAATTTTTCATATATTAACTGCCAACACGGAACCTAAAATGAATATTATTTCTAATAGTATTTTCAATCTAAATTGCATTTTGCACATATTTTCAATTTCAACTGCATTTTATAAGTATTTTGAATTTCAACTGCATTTTGTGCGCATTTTTCAATCTAACTTGCTTTTTGTGAGTATTTTCCATCTAAATTAAATTTTGTATTTCCCACTAGCAGCCTCCGTGGCTTAGGCGGCAGCATGCCGGCCTCTCACCGCTGGGTCCGTGGTTCAAGTCCCGGTCACTCCATGTGAGATCTGTGCTGGACAAAGCGGAGGCAGACAGGTTTTTCTCCGGGTACTCCGGTTTTCCCTGTCAAAATTTCATTCCAGCAACACACTCCACTATCATTTCATTTCATCTGTCATTCATTTAATCATTGCCCCAGGGGAGTGCGTTAGGCCTCGGCAGCCGGCACAGTTCATATCCTCGCCGCTAGATAGGGGCTTCATACATTCCATTCCTGACCCGGTCGGAGACTGGAAGCAGGCTGTGGATTTTCATTTCAAGTATTTCCCACTCTACATTTTGTGAGTCTTTTCAATCTAATTTCCATTTTTGTAAGTATTTTCTATCTACCTTGGTTTTCGTTCTGGTTTCCATGTCATTGTCAATTTCGCTATCACCCAGACCATTAGGGGCCGATAACCTAGATGTTAGGCTCCTTAAAACAATTATCATCATCATCATCATCATATTTTGATGCTCCTGGCAGAAACAAGGCCATCTTTATGTCCTACAGTAACCTATTTTTGATGGCAAAACTCAAAGGACTGTCTTCGAATGTTCCACATCCTCCTCAGGAAGACCTCTGGAGTACAGATGCCGTGTTGGTTGGGAGTCGGTAGATGGCTTTCTCATACAAATCAAGGAAGGTTTTAATTAGACAGTTGTTTTGTGGAAAGTCCTATTCTTACAGTACTTTAATTACGATGTCGTTTATTGAGTTCCCTTCCTGAAGAAAGCTAATGAATCAAAAAGGAGGTTAACGAAGTAGATGAACGTACATCACGCACGGTGCGTGTCTCGGGGGTCAAGGTAGAGAGAGCACACATCATCCAGCATTGTGGTCCCAGGATCGAATCCTAGTACTGTAGACCTACACATCAGAGGACAGCGTTGCGTTGACCACGTGTCGAAAGGGGCACGGCTGGATTCGAGAAAACCCCTATTATAATACTTTGCTTCATGCGTTGATACATTTGCCGGCTTTCGATTCAGATCATGAGGTTCCAGATTAAACCATGCTGTGGCGATGGTGATCTACGTACAGTGGGTAAGAAAGAAAAGTATTCATACACTACATTTTACCCTCTTGGTGTCTCTAATTATTTGTCTTGCAGCATTATGGTATTCCATAGGTTTGTATAAGGACCTTATGGCACACAAACATATTCTAGTAACGTGAACACAATAGTTAATAACAGAACAAAAGGCATATTCGTAGGCAAAGAAAGTATTCATACACGTCCAATGTTTGTAACCTCTGGACTGTTACACGCCCTTCCCCCGTCTTAGGGCGTAAAGACAAGCGTACAGTAGGCCTACTCACCGTAGTGTTCTTAGATGAGACTGTTTACTTTACGTCTGACAGTGGTACAAAATGGATCGGAAATCACAAGAGTTGAGTGCCACCTGCAAAGATCACATAGTTTCATTATTTAAACAAAAGATTCAGCTATCGGAAGATAGGGAAGCCGGTGAAACGATCTCGTGCGACTGTCCAGTATATTATTAACAAGTTCCAGACGGGATCGACCTATAATGCAAAGCGACAGGGACGACCAAGGGTCATTTCGCAACGTGAATCTCGCCAATTGGTTCGTGAAGCCTTAGAGAACCCTAGAATTAGTGTAGCTGAACACTAGGGAACCAGCTTGCTTCACGTTCCAGGAAAATTGTTACACCTCAAACTATCCGGAATCGGCTCCATGAAGCAGGCATTCTTCTATTGCATGTTCCTTGTACGAACGATACATTGTTAGATACCCATTTTCCATTTGCTGACCTTCATGATCCAAATCTTTCGTCACCCGATCATCTTAGAAGACAATGTTTCAATCTTACCTCTATCTGTGTGATCACTAGGAACAAACATGGAACCATTTTAAATCGAGAACTCTCGGGAGGAGACCTCCTTTATTATTTCTTACTGTTTGTTTGACACTTGTGCACCGGCTATCTAAACTTAAAGACAGATCACTCGTCTACAAGTAAGTTGAATATTTGAACCTAATCGATGGATTCAAAATGACATCTCCGCATAGCTTAAGCTTAAGAGTTGACAGAGCCCACGCAGCACGCCAAGTCTTTATGATGTGTGCCCAGCTTCCGCTATTACCTGCACTACGTCACTTCAATCACAGTGTGTACACGATGTGTTATAATATGTGACCACCTCGTGGCGCAGTGGCTAGCATTCTTGGCTGTCTCCCCTGAGGTCCGGATTCGATTCGATTCCCGGCTCCGGCCATCCTAGAAGTGGTTTTCCGTGGATTTCGGCCGGTATTACACTATGACAGAAATTTGTCAAATATCTTTTATAAAATATATGACAGTGTAAAAGGGGAATCTTTTATAAAAGGTGGTTTTATGCTATCTTTGATAAAAATATTGAAACCAAAATAGCGGATCATAACAGCTGGAATATTACCACAACAAAGATGCTCATATCAGAGTGTGAAATGCATGAAATGTTACATAATATGTTACTTAATGAATGAAAAAATCCACAGCCTGCTTCCAGCCTCCGACCGGGTCAGGAATGGAATGAATGAAGCCCCCATCTAGCGGCGAGGATATGGACTGTGCCGGCTGCCGAGGCCTGACGCACTCCTCTGGGGCAATGATTAAATGAATGACAGATGAAATGAAATGATAGTGGAGAGTGTTGCTGGAATGCAATTTTGACAGGGAAAACCTGAGTACCCGGAGAAAAACCTGTCTGCCTCCGTTTTGTCCAGCACGGATCTCACATGGAGTGACCGGGATTTGAACCACGGACCCAGCGGTGAGAGGCCGGCGTGCTGCCGCCTAAGCCACGGAGGCTTATCTTACTTAATGAATGGTATACACTAAATAATGATCGTGTGGCCTCCGGAGAGGCCGAGTGCAGGTCTTTCTAATCGACGCCCGTGGGCGACCTGCGCGTCACATACACCAAGTCCCCGAGCTACGGGAATTAAACCCAGGAGATTAAAATCCCGGATGGCTCGGCTGGGAACAGTGTATCCATCCCGGGCACTTCGGGCCAAAGCCTAGCGCGCTAACCATTTAGCCACGGAGCCGGACAATGGTATACAATGTAAAACATAAAGGGTAGGTAAAACTAGCCGAGGCTATAAGCGCTGCACACAGAGAACGCACATTTCAGGATATAAAGAAGAATAAATTAGTTAATTAGGCTGAAATAAGCAGTGAATAGTACTGTATTTTATGTTATACCTAGGTAATATTTGTATTATAATTACATTACATTTATTATTCAATTTCACTTTGGTTGGTTGGTTCTTATAAGTTTGGGGGCTGCGACAACGCGGTTATGTAGCCCCGTGTACTTTGGGTGTGTGTAGAATCTGTCTGATCGGTGTTAATTGTGATGACTGTATTAGTGTGTGTATCTGTTTTAATTCAAGTAAGGACTGCATACGATCAATTTTCAAGTAGTTCCTACTTTTGCCGCCAAACGCCACCGTCGACGACTACTAGTTCAGAACTTAGCTACCAGACGTCATCGCAGTCTGCTCTTGGCAACGAACGTAGGGACCTAAGAGCGTTGTTTACATTCTTAACCTATCCGATTTAGCTTCACACAGGTGTAATTAGTGGAAGGTTCTTTAACATGCCATAAATCTATGACATGGGACCACCGGCTTTACTTCCCCTCCGAAGGAAGACATACTGAGGGATTTTTAACGCTCTTAAAAAATCCGAAGACTTCGGCCGGATTTGAACCCGCGATCTTGGGCATAGAAGCTCAGCATGCTACGGACTACGCCACCGAAGCCGCCAATTTCACTTTCAAGCGAGTGTAAATAAGCACTTCTTTACCGGTAGATAATAGATGTAACCAACCGCTACGAGCGTTTAGTTGGCGGAATTAGAAGAGCACTCGACTCCAGTACGAAAGGACCAGGGATCGAATCCCACCTATTGCGTACTTTCTTACTTCGTATGTTTCAGTTTTCTTGATCACCCCTCGTATGTTGGCAAAAGTCACATTCATTTCTGTTGCTGGTGCGGACGCGTCTCACCCGACTAACGGGTTGCATGCCCACGCTGTTCGCAGCTAAATTTTCACTTTCGATTCGGAGTTAATTACCCAGGATGGAACAATAAGAGTGAAGATACGAACACGAGTACATGTTTACCCGTTCGAAGTTGGGCAGCGAGCTACTGCACTATAGGCTAAACGAAGAGGATATGCGTTAATAAGTTAAATAAATATTCGTAATTCATCACATACTTAGTGTGTAAGTAAAGCTTACGCATTTCCTCCTATATTGCAATATTCATCTGATTAGATGCTGTAATGTGCCGGGCGACGGGGCGGATGAATACTGTGGAGCTTCCACGATTCAAAATTACACCTCCCCCAGGGGCTCACATCTAGTGGGACGTGGGTTGGCGACCTCGGGACCCCAGCTGGGTCCGGCATTGCTTCCACTTACTTGTGCAGGGCTCCTCTCCGTTTTCGTCTTGTTTCCTGTCGACCTGCCTTGGTCAACTCTTGTTCTTTTCCGACCCCGACTGTATTAGAGTATCCGAGGCCTAGGGAGTCTTTTACTTTCCCGCCTTAATTGGCCCTTGTCTCATCTTTCCTGAACCCTCCTTCTTCGATAGGTCAGACTTCTTGTTTTCTTTGCATTATATTTCCTTTTCTCTTTAAGATTGCCGCACTGTTTTTGTTAATTGGCTCCCCTTGTGTCTAAATTCCCTTTAACGATTTTTTTTGCATCTACACTCCATTTTGTAAGTATTTTCAATCTACATTGCATTTTGTAAGTCTTTTCGATCTAAATTGCATTTTGCGAGTGTTTTTCAGTCTCCATTGCATTTGCAAGGATTGACAATCTAAATTGCTTTTTAGTCAGTCTTTCAATATATGGGCCGGGACTTTTGTGAGTATTTTGAATTTCAATTGCATTCTGTAAGTGTTTTCAACCTATACTGCTTTTTGCAAGTATTTTCACTCTAAATTGCATTTTGTATGGTCGGCATTTTGCAAGTATTTTGATTCTAAATTTCATTTTGTGGGTATTTTGAATCTAAATTACATTTTGTAAGTATTTTCAATCTAAATTGCATTTTGTAAGTATTGTCTATCCAATTAAGTAGTTTGAATCTGCGGTACAGTTTGTAAGCATTTTCAATTTCAATTGCATTTTGTAACCATTTTGAATTTCAATTGCACTTTGTGAATATTTTGGATTTGAACTGGGAGCTTTCTCATCTGAATTGCATTGTGTATTTTCAATTTCAATTGCATTTTGTAAGTATTTTGAACCTCAATTGCATTTTGTACGTATTTTCAATCTCATTTGCATTTTGTAAATATTTTGAATAGCAATTGCATTTTGTATGTATTTTGAACCTAAACTACATTTTGTGCGTATTTTTCAATATCTTCCGTTTGTGAGTATTTTCGTTCTAAATTCCCTTTTGTAAGTATTACCACTCTCCATTTTGTGAGTAGTTTCAATGAGTTCCTTTTTGTAAGTATTTTACGTCTCACTTAATTTTCGTTCTGGTTTCCACTTCATTGTCATTTTCGCTGTCACCCAGACCATTAGGGGCCGATAACCTAGATATTAGGCCCCTTAAAATAACAATTATCATCATCATCATCAAAATTACACCGAACACCTGCAGTCCTTACCATAGAACTGACGGCTTCGGTGGAGTAGTCGGTAGTCGTAGCTGAACTGCTATGTCCAAGATCACGGATTCAGACTCGGCCGAAGTCGTCGGATTTCTAATAACGTTAAAATCCTTGACTATGCCTTCCTTGGGAGGGAAAGTAAAGCCGGCGGGCCCATGTCATAGATTTATGGCATGTAAAAGAACCTACCACTAAAATTGGTAGTGTGTGGCCAAATTTGTAGGTTATATTTGGTTGGTCAGAAACGCTATATAAAGTTCCAACGTTCGCCGCTAGGTGTCAGTGAGAGTGGCATATGGTAGCCAAAGTTGGAACTACTTGTAATTAAACTTGCTGTGAGCCTACGGGAGTTCAATTAAAATACTCTGCTATGGCAATTGGCTGCAATTCATATATAATACGCGTATATCGAACTTCCGGTCTGTGAGTTTCCATTGGATCTTCACTGATATTGAATTGTCTGCTATTGTTTTCTTTTGTTATGTCTGTTCATTTTTTGGGTGTTCAGCCTATGCAGTGAGGAATAGATGGATATCTCAAAGACAAGCGTCTCCTAAAAGAAAGTGGAACGAAACTTTGCATCAGAAATACCCCAACTAGGGCTATAGTGCGTGCGGTTTGCATTTTCAAACAACAATCTTTCTTACACTACTTAGAGCATAATGGAGTTAAAGTTGGCGTCTCTAAAGTCACAGGAGTTAAAAGGGACGTTAAACCCATAAATCCATTAGCTTTTACTCCAGATAATTGTGGGAATTGTATCTAACTTAAGGCCACGACCCCATCATCCCTAATCCAAGATCAAATTAAAAGTTCACGCAAGGGGCAGGTGACCTCGCATTTTCGCCCCTTAACATAAATATCATAAAGTGCACACACTAGTAAAAAGTCGTCATATACTGTAGGTTATCGGGCAGATTTCATACACCCAAGTACGCGAGCCTCTTGACATCAAGATGAAACAACAACAAAGATACTAGATTAAGCTGGAGAGCGGGCACTTCGGCAAATATGAACTTGACACTGCGAGACAGAAACTCGAGGACTCGGGTAACTCAAGAACAGAAAATGTAAGCAGATATCTTGAGGCAGGTTGCGGCTGTGGTGGCAGTGTATCGTATTGTCTACCTGGTTGTTATTATTAGCGTATGGCAAGGAAATTATATACATAATATAGACTATACAATATATACACAATAACAAACAAAAAACATTGATTCACTTCAGGCATTAGTGTTATCCCTTATAGCTGAATGTCCCAACTTTTGAATCCACTGCAGTGCCTCCGCTGTTGGTGATAGAAAGTCTTCCAATCTACCTGGATAAGCCCGTAGTTGGACACTCGCTTAAAATGTGGGGAATGGTCTGGCGAGGGGCTCCACAATCACATTCTGGAGATGGTACAAAGTTCCACTTATAGAGGGAATCCCTGCACCTTCCATGACCTGTCCTGATCCTGTTCAGTCTGGACCAAGTTGCACGCGGTAGTTGGAATCCGTTAGCATTTTTTTCCCCTCTGAAGATGTTATGTAGGGGCAAGTCAGTGGAGTTATTCCAGCGGCCTTTGCATTCCTCCAAAGCATCGAAGTTGGTGGATGTCTTCAGAGCAGCATCACAAAGAGGTGGATGTCGTGATTTCAATCTTGGGTGTCTACCTGGTACTTATGTTGTAAACATTATTCCAGTTTCTCCCCAGAACATGGGAATTAGGAGCACCTAGGATGTAGGCTATTAAGACTTTTAGTGAACTATTTCTTCTCAGGATGCCTGTCCGCTTCGAACGTTGGCGATCATTCTGGCTAGGGTGACTTTATTGGTCACTATCCGGAACAATTGGGTGGATGTTTTTCTGAACCATACTCTGTGGTTGGCAAGCCAGGAAATTCTTCTTCGTCCTAGGGCTAGTTTTCCTTCTATTTTTCCTTGCAAAATGCATTGCAGTAGTTCGTATCTGCCTCTGTTCCTCATTATGTGATCCAGGTATTGAAGCTTATGGCATTTAACAATAATGAACTGGCTCTTCATAATATTATTTTCAAGAGTTTGAAATAAATATCACACTTGAAATTTGCTGGGTTTTATTTTATTTTATAAAAGAAGACATGTTATGTTCAGTCTTAAAAGTTGGACGAACGACTTTTACTCCACAAGAAGGAAGGAAGAATGGTGACATCTCATCTCCCTCGTTGCTGACATTTTTTTTTCTGAAACATTCCTGGTTAAGATTAACTTTTAACACACCACTATTAAACTTTTTAAAGCATTATTTCTTTTCCTTTATTAGTTTGTAATTTTACTGACATTCAAAGGACCGGCGCGGCGCGAGTTACTTCCGAGTGGGCGTCAGGCAGATTGTGTTTAGAGCCCCGCAACTCATGTCGAAAATGACAATGAATATTTCCCTTAAGGGACGATGAATGCTGTTTTAACAGGCAGAACGGCTAGGTCATCGTCCCCATTCAATAAGAGAATTTTGAGCTGAATTCTTCCAGTCACCATTTAGTCCAAGTGTACAGGTGTAGTGTTGTTTCCTTTTCGCTCAATCTATTTACTAGTGTAGTCGTGCGCATTAATTCACCCACCACGACTGCAAGAGGGAGCTGGAAGTCGGATATCAATGTTTCGAATCCCATCACTGTCAACAGCCTTGCCTGTCGCCCCTGAGGCAGCCCCAGTACAAAAGGGAGTCTTGTAAATAACATATAATAAATGATGTAGGCTATATAGTTTGCCCTACGTCGCCTCTTGAGCCAGTGCTCGCTCTTCCCACAGCGGTTACGGAGCTTACCCAACTGGTTTGAGGGCTTTGACTAAATAAGACATGTTGACGCAGAATGAACCTGTGTGGTCACTCCCAAACCCCTTAATTGCGTCTCGGTATTCACCAACACTGCTGTGGTCATATTGCAAGCCTTGAATAATCCGCTGAACGTAGCTTATTGTGTCATTAGAGTGGCTTGGTCATCGTAGTCATTCCAGTTTAGGCGTGCGTAGAATTTGTCTGATAGTTCATGCTATTTCGGTGTCTGTAGTAGTGTATATATTTGTAATTAAGGTGATTTGGAATGGGGTGACCGTGGCCTTCAGCTAGGTACTATACCGGCATTTGTCTGGAGTAGAAGTGAGAGACCACAGACAACCTCTTCCTGAATTATAATAAAATGTATATAACCATAAGTCAATATATATTGTACTTTAATGTCGCACCGGTTTCAGTCACATTGTGACCTTCTTCGGCGTAATTCAGGACATGAAAAGGTGCAAGAACATGCACTTAGAGGGTTTAGCTTCACACAGGTGTAATTAGTGGAAGGTTCTTTAACATGCCATAAATCTGATATGGGACCGCCGCGCCGGCTTTACTTCCCCTCCGAAGGAAGGCATACTGAGAGATTTTTAACGCTCTTAAAAAAATCCGACGGCTTCGGCCGGGTTTGAACCCGCTATCTTGGGCATAGAAGCTCAGCAGGCAACAAGGGTCTTATGACTGTTGTCTACCTAACTGCCAGGGTTTTACATATCATTGTACGTATTCTCGGATGAAATTACCGTAACGTCGGGTATCTCTCAGGATAGCGTGCTCGAACTCGTGTCTCCACGGCCGATTCCCTTCTAAAATCCCTTCCATGACCCCTCCTAAAGAGAAAATAAATGGCCATTGGCTGCAATAATAAAATTACTGTAAATGACTTACCAAATAAGATTCGCAGTGTCCGTTGATTGTTTAAGGATGATTGTGTAAAATATCAAAAGATACATGACTCACAAGATAACGCAAGATGGCCTGAACCTGGTCTAAAGTGGGCGATGGAAAATAAAATGAAAATAAATACATGAAACAATAGGGAAAGGACGAAGGCAAGATTTTCAATATAACACTGGCTCGGAGATACTTGTAGAAGAAGATTTGTGCTAATATTTGGAGGTTCACGTTGTGGGAGTAGTCATGTGGGATGTGTAGTTTCTAAAGCACTTTGCACTTTGCAATGAGAGTATTAAAAGGAAGTGGTGCCTCTGCTAAAGAATTAGGATATTTGTCTCTTGTAAAACCAATCCTGGAATACGCCTCGTCTGCTTGTTGGCACTTCGTATCCTATAACTTAACCTATACGCAAATGGACTCGCAGCTGTCTGGCTAATTCGCTTCTTCAGGCTTGTGAATAAAGCACGTGTGAATGACGACTACTGGTGCTAAATTAACTGAATGGTTCTTGAAGTAACTTATATAATTTTCCTTCTTCCGCTACTCTTTTCAGATGTCGCTGGCGTGTTGTTCGTAGAACAAAGAGGAGCATACTCCTCCTTTTTGATCTTACATTGGGCGTTGTGTTATTTGCTTTTGAAATCGATAACAATATTGTAAGAAAGGCGTTTTGGGTCTAGTCGTTTATCAGTTTGTGGATCAGCTGATTAGAAAAAACTGTCCATATGAGGACAATTTGACAATCCGATATGACTTGTTGACGGGTTGAAAGACCTTCCTTGTGTTCATATCCGAGGGGCATTGTATAGACCTTGCTTGCTTCCCATTTACAATATGTCATTTAACCATCCAAGTGCTGAACGTTTCACTCTTTAGTGCTAAGCATTTTTAAGGCAGCGTGCAGATTTTTTTTTTAAATTATAATAAATACAAATTTGTAACTAGGCCTATATATGGCATGTATTAAGGAAATATTAGAGAATAAGATAACAATGTTAAATCAACCGTTAATCTACACCCTTTAACATCTGTGATGTCACGCCCTCACTGCAAGTGGACGGAAGAAAGGAGAGCTGAACATTCGTCAAGAATGAAGATCTACTGGCAGACAAGAAAATAAGCATTACAGTTATCATATGAGTGAAGAACATCGTGGTCCATTGATGGCCGAAACGACTCAAAAAAAAAATGTTTTTTTTACTTAAAAGTATCCAAGCCTCCGTGGCTTAGGCGGCAGCACGCCGGCCTCTCACCGCTGGGTCCGTGGTTCAAATCCCTGTCATTCCATGTGAGATCTGTGCTGGACAAAATGGAGGCAGACAGGTTTTTCTCCGGGAACTCCGGTTTTCCCTGTCAAAATTTAATTCCAGCAACACTCTCCACTATCATTTCATTTCATCTTGCATTCATTTAATCATTGCCCCAGAGCAGTGCGTCAGGCCTCGGCAGCCGGCACAGTTCATATCCTCGCCGTTAGATGGGGGCTTCATTCATTCCATTCCTGACCCTGTCGGAGACTGGAAGCAGGCTGTGGATTTTCATTTTCACTTAAAAGTATCCAGTAGAAGTATAATTGACGATTTGTCAGATTAAAAAAAAAAGAAGATATTCCAATTTTTGAGGTTGGTCATATGCACTACTTTATCTGAAATAAAATTCGAAAATATACAAAATGTGCCAAATTTCATTACAAGCTCAATGATATACTATAATATATTTTTTGATGAATAATGATAATGAATAATAAAAGGTGACTGGTAAAGAGTCTAACCATATCACTTTTCACAGTTTAATCACATAGTCTATATTATAACGTACATAAGTAGAAGTTCATCAGATTTTTTTTCAGAAGATCAAAAACAAACTTGCATTGCCTACCAGAGAGAGAATTTCATTTCGCAGTGAGTCTATTTGTAAAGTCGATTACTATATCGAGATTTTACGAATTGTTATATCGATTTTACGAATAGTCTCACTGCGAGACGATAGCGCTTCAGCGGGGGTCCGAATCGTCTCATAGTGAGACGATAGCACTTCGAGGGTTCAACTCAAGGCCACATGTTGATCCCTTGCCTCTTGCTGTTATTCACAAGAACTTGTACTGGCGGTAGCGAAACTACTTCGGGGTTACCATTCACCCAATCGATGTGCTTGTTTATTATTTAAATTGATGTAACTTGTGTTAAACCCACTGTGTGTACGCATGTGGATATAGAATCCGACGCTTCTATAAAATGTTGAACATGGAATTCTAGCTCGCACTGTATAAAGTTCAGAATAACAACTATTTAATTTCCGTATTTGGCGCGGCCGGAATAGTGGTGACCTTGCTCTGACTCGGCCTTGCCGGGACGATGGTGAAACTACTTGGTGGGTTTCAATACCGGTTTTAGATGTGACACCGATCTATCCACGTATCTACACTTTTTTCTCCTGCGGTAAGTTGTTACGCGGTAATTGAGTGCCAATGCGCAACTCGTGCGCCGAGGAGAGCTTATTTGAGAAACCGAGTGACTGACACAGTTCAGGCGGGTAGGAAGTGGCTCTATACTCACACGCCATGTTGGTTCTTCGCCCCATTCCAAGTAAACTGGCTCTAAACCCTTCGATCTTAAGCCAAAGGCCTTCTTCTTGAGTGGAAACCGATCTACTGAACGCGACCTTTCACCTCAAAAGTCTCATATTCATTAACCGGGGATCGAACCTTGTCTATCTCGGGGAGAGGCTAACAACTTGATCGCTGCAATATCACGCTTATTCCATAGATTAATTGCCTGCGCAAACTTTCTATCCCTTATCTTTTCTGGATATGCAAACTACTAACCAAGACAAACATCGCTAATTGCCGTCCGTGGAATTTGAACAAGGGGCGTTTCACTACATCTCTATGATCGATCCGGTCCCAAAAGGTATTCGAAAAAGCGACCATGACCCATTAGAAAGGTAAAAGGGGATTGAGAATTGTTGGAGAGCGCTTGCCACAAGGTTCGGATACTCCAAGCTGGTTGCCGAGAGCGCTGGCATAGCCTGATCACCATGGATTGCAAGGCAGTGTGTAGTCGTGGGTGTACACTCTGTGGAAAACAAACTCTACCATCTCCAATGATTGTGGTGGGCTTAGAGTACATGTAATATTGTTAGAATGTAGGCTATGACAAATAAAAATGCACTCAAGTCTTACAGTTAATTGATCGTTGATATTTATAATAAGCTGCTAATTCATCAGGTTATGGGCCCAGTCTACGGCAAACTGCGCGTAAGTGGATTAAAAGTCTGTTTAACGATCGTGTGATTTGAGTGTGTGCGATTACAAGATGGCTCAAGAAAGTGTCAAATTGAATATTCCAATGTTAAATGGTGGAAATTTTATATTTTGGAAAACAAAGTTTCGAGCCGTGTTAGTGCGTGATGATTTGTGGGAAGTTGTCAGTGAACCAAAGCCTGAAGTAATTAACGCGGTGTGGCAGAAGAAAAATAACAAAGCCTTAGCGTACATTACATTGAGTGTTGAGGACAGTCAACTCATTCATTTTGCACACTTGAACGATGCGTGTGATGCATGGCAGGCTCTCTCGAGAAAGTACGAGAGATCCACGTTCGGAAGCAGGTTATATTTACGACGTAAACTGTACGGCATACATTATCGTGGTGGACCAATGAGCAGTCACATCGACGCAATTATGGAAGTAGTGGGTTTACTGCGTGGATCTGGTAGGCCACTTGAAAACGACGATATTGTTGCGGTTTTGCTGGTGAGTCTTCCAGAATCTTATTCAGGGCTTGTCACAGCGCTCGAGGGCCATGACGAGGCAGATTTAACGGTGGAGTATGTAACTGGGAAAATGCTTGACGAATACCAAAGGCGTGCCGAAGCTGGTGTGCCTGGAAATTGTGATTCAGAGGTTGCACTACAGTCGGCGGTCGCAGACTCAAGTAAGGTTAGTCGCGCTCATCAAAGAGGAACAACTAAAAATTCAAGTGGGAAACCAAATAAGGGTGTCAAAGAGACACGGGCATGTTACTTCTGTAATAAACTTGGCCATTTAAACGCAGATTGCTATCGATTCAAGAAAAGTCAACAGCAGAGATCAGCAGGTTCAGAATCGGCAAGAACATCGGTTGAGGTTAAGGTATGCAACACACAGAACTATGCCACATTTAGGGCACTGGATCAACAACATGCTGCAAGTAGGCCTAATGGAGGATGGTGTATAGATTCCGGGGCAACCAGTCATATGACGAATGATAGGCAATTTTTCATGTCTATTCGTGACACAAGTGCTACAGTCTTTCTTGCTGATGGTTCATCCGTGGTAGCTGCTGGAATCGGAGATGGACAATTTTACTGTGAGGTACCAGGCGGGCACCTCCAAGAAGTACTGTTGAAAAATGTGCTGTTTATTCCACAATTGGATGATAGTCTACTTTCGGTGAGGCGCATAACAGAGCAAGGTCACCGAGTAACGTTCGAGAATGACACGTGCAGCATCTACAAAGAACATCAGGTCATCGCAGAAGCAAGGAACGATGGGAATTTATTCAGACTTCAGACTGTGGTACCAAGTTCGTCAGTTCATGTGGCGAGAGAAGCTGTATGCCTACACCAGTGGCATCGTCGATTGGGACATCGGGATCCGGTTGCAATCCAGCGTCTGATCAATGAGGAATTGGCTACAGGAATCCAAGTGTCGAAATGTTCGGAGAAGGTGGTATGCGAAGACTGCATCAAGGGAAAACTAACCGAAGCAAAATTTTCTGAGAGTATATCCAGAGAGAAGGAGCCCATGCGACTCATTCATTCTGATCTTTGTGGGCCCATGCAAACTGCAACGCCAAGTGGAAATAGGTATTTTCTATCATTCATTGACGATTACTCCCGTTTTACTGTGGTAAGGCTGGTAAAATCCAAAGATGAGGTGGCAGGCGTCGTAGAAGAATATATTGCTGCAATGCATACTAGATTTGGAAGGAAGCCGATTGCCATTCGTACAGACAATGGCAAAGAATACGTTTCACAAAAACTGGAGAACTTTCTGCGGAAGGAGGGGATCCAACATCAGCTCACAGTCCCCTACACTCCACAACAAAACGGTGTAGCAGAGAGGAAGAATCGGTCATTGACAGAATCTGCAAAGTGCATGTTGTTGGATGCTGATCTGAACAACCGCTTCTGGGGAGAAGCAGTTTTGACCGCAGCTTATTTGCAGAATCGCTCAACGAGCCGGAGTATCAACAAAACTCCAGTTGAATTGTTTACAGGTGTGAAGCCAGATCTGGGTCATTTACGTGTGTTTGGATCTAAGGTCTATTCGCTTGTACCCAAACAAAAGCGAAAGAAATGGGACAACAAAGCAATAGAGGGCGTCCTGATTGGCTATGATGGAAATACCAAAGGATATCGGATTCTAGATCCAAAGACAGCCAAGGTTTGGATCAGCAGATCGGTGAGGGTAATTGAGAGTGTTGCCAGACATCCAGCTTCGGTAGGCAGTGCACCGAAAGAAGGGGTTAATGAAATCACACCGCAGCATGTAGGGACATTGGAACATGTTTCGACACAGACGGAATCAGCTGACAACTCAACACTGAATCCCAGAGGTAACAACATGGTGACTTTCAACAGAGGAGAGACTGTAAGCAGCATAGGAGATGGATGTGAGACTGAACCAGAAACTCCACAATTTCCACAAAGAGTTTCTGAACGGCAAAATAAGGGTATACTAGCAAAGAAGCTAACGTACAAGGTGCAGACGAATCACACCAGAGAGCCAGCCTCATGGAACGAAATGCTCAAAATGTCACCTCGTGAGCAAAAGTTGTGGACTGCTGCTGCGGAAGAGGAAATAAGCTGTCTCAATCAACATTGTGTGTGGGAATTAACGGAGCTTCCACCAGGGAAGAAGACTCTTTCTTGTAAGTGGGTATTTAAGGCAAAATTGGACGGTAACGGTCAGATCCACACTTACAAGGCCCGATTGGTAGCCAGAGGATTTTCTCAACGATATGGTGAGGATTACGATGAAACTTTTGCGCCAGTGGTGAAGCATGACACTATTCGAGTTTTATTCAATGTAGCTGCACAGAGGGGACTTCACGTTCGGCATCTTGATGTGAGAAGTGCTTATTTGAACGGTGAATTAAAAGAGGAACTATATATGGAACAGCCACAGGGTATTGAGGAACCCGGTCAAGAGAGCAAAGTTCTGAAATTGCGGAAAAGTCTCTATGGTTTAAAGCAATCGGCACACGTTTGGAACAAGACAGCTACAGAGACATTATCCAAGTTAGGTTTTCAACAAGGAAATGCAGATCAGTGTCTTTATTCAAGAAAGGAAGTAGATGGAAGCATCACTTACATTCTGTTGTATGTCGATGATCTGCTGGTAGCCGGTCAGTCTGCAAAATTAACTGATGAAGTTGGTACAGAATTGCAGAATTATTTTGACATCAAAGACTTGGGTGATGTTAGTTACTATCTGGGAATTCAAGTGGAACGACAGGAAAATGGAACATTTTTGCTAAACCAAAAGGCAAAGATCGCAGCATTGTTGGAGGATCATGGCTTATCGGAGCCAAAACCAGCTGCGACTCCAATGGAAACCAATTTCTTGTCTGGTGAAGTGACTGCAAGTGCAGAGTTACCAAATAATACTCTGTACAGGAAAGCCATAGGGTCTCTACTATACATAGCCACAGTATCCAGACCAGACATCGCAGTCGCAGTGAGTCTACTTAGTCGTCGAGTGGAGAAGCCTACTCAACAGGACTGGAATGCTGTAAAACGAGTGATGCGGTATCTCGCATTTACAATACACAAGACACTTCGTTTATCTTCAACTAAAGACACAGAGCTCAAATGTTATGTGGATGCTGACTGGGCTGGTGACAAGACCAACAGGAAATCTACAAGTGGTTATGTTTTCTTTCTTGGCGAAGGAGTTGTAGCATGGTCAAGCCGGAAGCAAACGTCAGTTGCCATGTCGTCTACCGAGGCGGAATACATTGCAGCATCATTTTCCAGTCGGGAGCTGCTGTGGCTCAGACAATTACTTATGGACATGAGTTTACCGATTGTTGGTCCAACAATCATGTATGAAGATAACCAAGGTTGTATTAAATTAATTGAGTCAAATCGGTTTGGGGCTCGCACCAAACACATTGATGTATGTCATCACCAGCTTCGGGATCTTCGAGAAAAGGACATCATAGAAGTGCTGTATTGTCCATCCAACAAGATGCTGGCTGATGTATTCACGAAGCCTTGGCTAGAGAACCATTTCAGAACATTGTGGAACAACTGGGTCTACAATTATACGAACCTATGACAGCGAGAAGGGGTGTTGGAGAGCGCTTGCCACAAGGTTCGGATACTCTAAGCTGGTTGCCGAGAGCGCAGGCATAGCCTGATCACCATGGATTGCAAGGCAGTGTGTAGTCGTGGGTGTACATTCTGTGGAAAACAAACTCTACCATCTCCAATGACTGTGGTGGGCTTAGAGTACATGTAATATTGTTAGAATGTAGGCTATGACAAATAAAAATGCACTCAAGTCTTACAGTTAATTGATCGTTGATATTTATAATAAGCTGCTAATTCATCAAGAATGTACAAGATGGTTGCTGGTGGCGTTCAAAGCCAGTTACCTCGCTCCCACTGACATTGCCTGAGCTAACCTGGTCAGTACATAAATCATAAATCATGATTTTTCTCAGATTATATTAAGAACATTGGTATAGGACTTCACACTTGTGAAATGAAAACCCGAGTCTATCAAACAACTCTTACAATTTTTTTTTCAAGTGTGGAGATCAAATTGTGGCTGTGAATGAACGAACAAACATGTCTCTTGTTTTCAATGTGTGCGTCCTATTTTAGCTTGCCGAATGGTTCAATATAAACTGTTTTGATATAATATTGCTAGCTGATTATTTACGAGATTTTATAGAAAACTAAGGAATAAGAATGCAAATATACATATAAACCTACAGCATAATTTGCACACACAAACATTTATGATCGTTGATCGTGAAAGAAATCCCTTTCGATGAAAAAGTCCAAACACAAACCACCCTAAAGAAAACTAATAAATATTTCAAGAATGTATACCTTTCTTGCGAAGACATGCACCATTATTAGGTTTAACATTTGTTTTTATTTTTAGATAAACAAGAATATAGCATTTATTTTGCATTTTATCGCTAATTGAACGATTAGCTCAGGACATGGAGGCACGGAGAGCCTCATCAAACCAGTTGAAAGACTGAAGACTCAAACACACAGGAGTTACAGAACATGAAGCTGCATAAGGCGATACGTTTTGAAAAAGAAATGCATCGCAAATGCTCACAAGCACAAACGCTAGTTTTGTTGTGTTGTTACTCTGCTTAGCAATTTGGAGATTGCCGACCAGCGACGTCGTCATGTCGGGCAAAAGACGATCGGTAATTGCTGAAATCAGAAACCCCTATGGACGCCAAATTGGCGGGTGATAAGCTAAAGGAAGTAGGATACTTCTGTTACTTAGGAAGCAAAATAACAAGGGATGGACGAAGCAAAGATGATATGAAAAGTAGGTTGGCTCAGGAAAGGAAAGCATTTCAACAGAAAGGGAATCTGTGGACATCGAATATAGATTTAGGTATTAGAAAGTCTGGAGCGTGGCGCTCTATGGAAGAAAATCTTGGACTGTTGGAGCAGCAGAAAAGAGGAGAATTGAAGCGTTTGAAATGTGGTGTTACAGGAGAATTATGAAGATCAGATGGGTAGATAGAGTAACAAATGAAGAGGAATTAAGAAATTAAGATGAGTGGGAGAGGAGAGATGTTTCTGGCGACTGCTAATGAAGAGAGGAGATAGGTTGGTAGGACACATAGGCCTACTAAGAGACCCAGGAATAGCAAACTTAGTCATGGAAGGAAGGGTCGAGGACAAGAACTGTAGGGGTAGACCAAGGTTACAAACAGATTGCCTCAGCTGTAGGGGAAGGTAGCTATATAGAGATGAAACGGTTAGTTCAGGACAGGGGCGTATATAAGGGGGGGGGGGGGCAGCCCCACCCCGAAAATTTTGTCACATATTATTTGTTTATGAATTAAAACATTAAAAATTAATATACTCGTATTTCTCATGTACTATTGTTACTAAGCGGCGTATGGCAACGGTAGAGCGATGTAAACAGTGTGACAATCAGTTTGCTCTGATCTTCTGTGTAACATCATAACCTCTCCAGTGCCTTCGCTCTGAAGAACCTACCAAGAACAAAAGTATTTTCCCTAACTGTTATACCCTTATCAAACTTTTGGCAAATTTCCCTCTCTCTGTAGCTACCGGTACCGCCGAACGGAGTTCGAGTTGGTTGGTTGGTTGAAAACATACCGCACTTACGAAATTCTACTTCTGAAAACAGCCTCAACGGTCTAGCATTGTTATCTATTCAGAGAGACATACATCTCACTGACGATGAAGTTATAAACCGATTTTGTAATGCTTCAAGAGACCTTGACTTTATATAATGGTGTAATTTCTAAATCAAACAGTAACATTAATTCTTCCCGTGTAAACACTATCAAGTGAGCAAGATGATAGTATGGTCTTAGTTATGTTTGACATTAACTAAACTTAAAACATCACAACAAATTGGTAGAAAAAGTGATGCCAGGTAGCCTTAAATTTCATCATTTTGCACCAAATTATACAAAAGTTTTCCGGGGAGAATCCAGGACCACCTATTCTTTGGGGTCTATACCATGGCCCATAACCCTCGGTTGGGCACCCCCCGAAATAAAACTGTATATACGTCCCTGGTTCAGGACATGAGGCATGGGAAGCTGCATCAAACCAGTCAAAAGACTGAAGACTCAAAACAACAACTGCTGCCAACTTGGCCCTGTGAACGTGAGTGGCGACAGTGAATGCATCACATTGCTGAGAAAATCACTGTAAATTAGCATGTTTGTAGTTTTGGGAACAAGTCGTCGCCCTGTCTGGGGGCTGCTGTGTGGTGGCCGTACAAGGCCCGGGCTCCACTGGCTGCTCGCCAGCTAGCCAGTCGCCCACTGCGGCGTACGGCGCTCAGCGGGCGCGGCACTCGGGTTATTTTAGCTGGAGCTCTGCCTCCAGCGTGGACTCGCTGCATTTAGCCACGCGTTAGTATCGCAGTGTTGATAGTGAACACACGCCAGGCATTGCCATGAGGCCCGGTGGGCACTAGTGCTGGATTACCCATTAGGCCCGACTAGGCCCAGGCCTAGGGCACCCAATTATTTGACCCCCCCCCCCCCAAATTTTATTCCGAAGATTTCGAAAATTTTTATCCAGAACTGAGACAGTTTCAGCATTATATTAAATTACAATGCCCTTTAAAAACTGAGCTCACTCATTCTGAACTTAACGAAATTCTTATTCGAGACAAGCTTGAGTCTGTTTTTCCGAACGTTGAAATTGCTTTTCGCATTTTCCTGAACCTCATGCTAACGAATTGTTCTGCTGAGCGCTCGTTTTCAAAATTGAAACGGATCAAAAGTGCGCAAAGAAGTATCATGTCACAAGAACGATTACACATGTGTCAGATGTTCTGCGGGAAATTGATTTTGATGACATTGTAGAAGATTTCATTGACCGAAAAAAACAGAAGAAAAAAATTTGGTTACATTTTACAGAGGTAAAAAATAGTATGATTTGTTAAATTGTTCATCAAATCATCTGAAATGTTTTCAAATAACGATGATCGTTCCAATTGAAATGTATGTGTATATGCAGCCTATATATGATTTAATAAAAAGTGTATTATTCATCTTGAGAAAAAAAACTCTTGTATATACTTTATTAAATGTACAGGTGCTAAAAATAAAAATTATTTGAAAAAAATTAAGGGGCCCCAAAAATCTGAGGGACTTTTTACCTTAATCTGGCACTGGGGGGCACCCAAATGAACAGTATCTTCGCACCTTAAATATGCCTATAGCCTATCTATGGTTGCTCTGGAAGGTGACAGTAAGCAAGGAAGCAGACTGGTTTGGTGCAGTGTTTGCATGCACACATGTTGAACTGAATACGTGCACAGCCTGGATTCGTCCAAATGAGTCCAGTGAAATGTTATTTAATTTCTGATGTGTTAGTTATCACCGTATGAAGGATTTGTATGGGAATGGGTGTTTTTTCACGTAGCACATTGTTTAGATATCGTGACCAATGCATGCGCTCCGAGGACAGGCGTGGACCAGATTAAACACTCGTAGCTATCGCCAAGGAATCAATTGACAACCGTGTTCGCCAACAACGTTGAGGTCCGTGACCCCGTTGAACGCCATTAACCACGGGTGTTCTTTGCTCAGATTATCCAGAACCTTGTGACAAGTACAGTATGTGTAGTGGATAGGCTCGTATGCTGTTATATACCAACCTAGAGAGAAAGAAATGTCTCGCTTAGTTTCGGGCGCCCCTTATAGCCGATATTCGAGCAAAGTGCCATAAATTAATTTCTCTAGTAAGCTCTCTGAACTTGGCTTGAACATGCTCCGCGTTTACCCACTCGTGCAAATGGCGGGGACTGTACCCAACCCTACAAGCAAGGAAGCTTGTGATTCAAAGCTCCGGACACCTACCCCAATCCAGGCATCATAGGGAATGTAACGAATAATGTTTGAACGTATCTAGATGATTCCAAAAGTACGAGTTGCTATTTCATGAATAAACTGGATTACATTTTAAACTATGATAACTTGATGTGCAGTGGTCAAGCTGCTTGCATATCACTAAGGCTCGTTAAGGGTTCGATTCCCGGTTAATGCATGCGAGATTTTTGAAATGAAATATCACGTCATGTGATTCGGATTGCACGTAAAACTGGATGTCCCGTGGATCATGATCGCGAGATTAACAGTCTCGTAAACCTACAACCTGTCTTTCCTTCTTTAATTACTGTGGCTGTGTGCCAGGCTGTGGTGTTGGGTACCGTCCCCGCTGAAATCTCACTTTCATTTGAGTGCCCCCATATGTACTCAGTGCCCACCAGACCAGTGTTTACGGCCTCTGGCGTGTGTTCACTGTCAACACTGCGATACGAACGCTATCCGTGGAGAAAGAAGAACCGGACTGTTGTCTGGAAGAGTATATCCTGTTAGATGATAAACCGTATTGAAGCATCACAATAATTTGTATTTCTACTTTCTTATTCCCGTTCTGTGAGATTGGGGATGATATGAGATGAGTCTCTTTCCGTCAGAGAAATTAGTGAGAGGTGAAATGAGTGTATGTGATTGAAATTGGCAATGAGCTGGAAGAAGCGGCTTCGGTGGCGGAGTTGGTAGCATGCTGAGCTTCTATGCCCAAGGTCGCGGGTTCAAACCCGGCTGAAGTCGTCTGAATTTTTAAGAGGGTTAAAATCCCTCAGTATGCCCTCCTTCGGAGGAGAAGTAAAGCTGGCGGTTCCATGTCATAGATTAATGTCATGTAAAAGAACCTTCCACTAATTACACTTATGTGAAGCTAAGTTATAAGTTAGATTTAAGTAACGCTCTTAGGTTCCAACGTTCGTCGCCAGGAGCCGACTGCGGTGGCATCTAGTGATCAAGTTCAGAACTAGTTGTCGTTGACAGTGGCGTTTGGTAGCAAGAGTAGGAACTACTTTAAAATTGAATGTCTGCAGTCCTTACTTGAATAACAGATAACACACACTAATACAGCCATCACAATTAACACCGGTTATCAAACAGATTCTACACACACCCAAAGTACACAGGGCTGCATGACCGCGTTGTCGCAGCCCCTAAACTGAGGAACCAACTAACCTGAGTTGGAAGAAGGCGATCAAGGAATATGTCGCTGGAGTTGAAAATGGAAAACCCACTAAAAGCCATTTCAAGGACGGCTGACGGTGCGGTTCGGACCCAAGAGGTAACCTGGCCCCATGCACTGAGCTAAATGGTAATGATGTCATTATTACAATCACATCTCTGCTTATAATTCCAGCTTGACCACCCCGTGGTGTAGCGGCTAGCGTTCTTGGAGGTCCGGGTACGATTGCGGTTCTGCCTACGAATGCAATTCTGTTCTGAGGTGAATTCGATTCTCATCTCTGCCGTCCTGGAAGTGGTTTTCCGTGGTATTCCATTTCTACTCCATGCAAATACCGGTATGGTGCCTAACTTAAAACCACGGCCGACTCCTTCCAAATCCTCACCTGAATTATAAACACACACATACTACTACAGACACACAATAACATAGGTTACCAAGCAAATTCTATCTACATATATACAGTATATACCCAAGTACATGGGGCTAAATGACCATGATGTGCAAGCCCCACAAATGAAACAACAACAACAACAACATAATTCCAGCTAAGTGCCGGACCACGGTTGATGCCCATCTAGTGCGAGGAACGTTAACGCTCTTCTGGGGCGATGACAAAAAACTGATTGTGGGGTGAAATCATCTAGGAGGGCCTGGAATGCAGCGATGTAAAGTTTGAGCCATGAAGGGGCCATATATTATTATTATTATTATTATTATTATTGTTTATTCAAATGTTCACCATGACATTGGGTACAATTCACCATATCATCGGCAATTGTTGCAAGATGGAGTGGAGGTCTCTCTATTGGCAGGTTGAGGAACGAACGAACTATGGAGCAAGTCTATAAAATAACTACTTGCTGCATACTGGTATGCAGATTATGGTGGAGCTCCTGTTTATCGAGGTTAACCTTCAGCGACTCCTGTATGATCCCTGTGGAAGAGATTACAATTGGCAATACAGTGACAAATTCCTGTCGCCACATCTATCGGATCTCTTCAGCCAGAGGCATGTATTTCGTCACTTTCTCAGGATAAATGTTTTGGATATTATGCGAGTTAGGGACTGCGATCTCTATTATTCTTATTAATTTATTTATTTACTTTGTTTAGACCCAAAGGATCACATCAAGCAAATTATGATCTGTTACTGTTCTTCTTGTTCTTCCAGAACACTGTGTCGAACTCGACGTTCCTCCGTCCATCCTTTCCCTGGTCTCCTTGGTCGATCTTCATGTGTGACTTTCCAACTGTGGATCTTATGTCGGAATGTCATTCGATCGTCTATGTCTATTGGTGTGATATTTGCACTTTCGAGATCAATTTGGACTTGGGTAACCCAGACTGTTGTCACTTTAAGTTTCCGCAAGTTTTTTTTTTTTTGTAAGTCCGTCGTCATTCAATCTCATAATGTGGCCGTAGAATCTCAGTCGTCGCTTGCGGAAATTTGACTTGATATTGGAGTATCTCTCTGTGACTTTGTGATTGCAGACGATACCCATCATCTGTGAGTTTAGGGCGCAATATTTTCCGGGTGATTTTTTTCGCAACGTTTTTGATATTCTCGAGATCTCCTTTATAGTTGAGGTTTAGGGTCTCGCTGGCGTAGAGTGTCTCAGGTTTGATGACAGTCGTGTATTGTTGAATTTTGGCGTTGATGAACATGCATTTCTTGTTGTAAATATTCGCGATTTATTATTATTATTATTATTATTATTATTATTATTATTATTATTAAACTTTTCTTGGTTGAGGCTCATGCCTGCGTTGTTATGTAATACTGGACTGGAACCAGTGGTTGCCACAAGAAGTAGGCCACAGGTAACAAGATAGATATTGAGCGTAGGTGTATTGTCGATAATGTACTTCCTGCTGTGCGAATGGGATAATGAGAACGATCGCGTGTAGGTGTCACATCTCTGTCGTATTGGCGATAAATGTTCTTCCTGCATCTGCAGAGACAGCGAGGTTTTCCGTTCGCACCGAGTGATAGAGTAGTCTATTATGTAAACCTGTGTTTAACGATCCCTTGGACCGAGTAGTGATACCGGGTTAATCGGTCAAGCTTTTCGTCTCTCACCAAGGTGGATCAAGTTTTATTTCTGGTCAGTACATGTAAGATTTTCGAGATGACATGCCATGTCCTGTGGTTCGGGTTCTACGAAAGAAAATATAAAACTACAAGCTTATTCTAGTAGTAAATTGAGTTAAACTGCAAAGCCCTTTTTCACATTGCCAACGTGTTGTGTTGGTTGGTTCCCCAGTTTAGGGGCTGCGACAACGCGATCATGTAGCCCCGTATACTTTGGGTGTGTGTAGAATCTGTCTGATAACCGGTGTTAATTGTGATGGCTGTATTAGTGTTTTTTAATTCAAGTAAGGACTGCAGATATTCAGTTTTCAAGTAGTTCCTACTTTTGCTACCAAACACCACCGACAATGACAACTAGTTCTGAACTTGGTTACTAGATGACACCGCAGTCAGCTCCTGGCGGCGAACGTTGGAACCTAAGAGTGTTAGTCAAATCTAACCTATAATTTAGCTTCACACAAGTGTAATTAGTGGTAGGTTCTTTTACATGCCATAAATCTACGACATGGGACCGCCGGATTTACTTCCCCTCCGAAGGAAGGCATACTGAGGGATTGTTAACGCTGTTAAAAAAATCCGACGACTTCGGCCGGGTTTGAACCCGTGACCTTGAGCATAGAAGCTCAGCATGCTACAAACTACGCCATCGAAGCCGCCAGCGTGTTGTGTTACACAGCGCAATGCAATCAAGGATCCTGGACAGGGGCGGGGTTTTACGCCTGGATGTTAAATACTATAGCTCGAGCTTGAAGTGCTATGCTACGAAGACAACCTCGTAGAGTAGCGGCTAGTTTCCTTGGCTGTCGTCCCCGGAGGTCCGGGTTCGATTCTCGGCTCTGCCATGAAATTCTAATCTGGTCTGAGGGCTGGAACTGGCTACACTCAGTCTCCCGCCTAGCCGTCTTAGGGGTGGTCTTCCGTGGTTGCCCACTTCTACTCCAGGCAAATGCTGGGATGGTTCCTAACGTAAGGCCACGGCCGTACCCTCCAAATTCTGGCCTTAATTACCAAGGTGGGGATTTATAGGCACTAAAAGACCCAAAATAAGCAGGGAAATAAGCAACTAAAAATCCCAAAATAAGCACTAAAAACCAACCCGAATATCATCTACTTAGCATTTGAAATCACTCCATATAATGTGAATCGTGCCACATCGTTCTCAACTAAGGGTCTTACGCCAAGGAACAAGAGATCACCAAAATCAGGAAAGGTAAATGTAGTAATGAATATTATTATTAATACAATTGAAGACAAAAGCCTCCGTGGCTTAGGCGGCAGCACGCCGGCCTCTCACCGCTGGGTCCGTGGTTCAAATCCCGGTTTTTCCATGTGGGATTTGTTCTGGACAATGCGGAGGCAGACAGGTTTTTCTCCGGGTACTCCGGTTTTCCCTGTCACAAATTTCATTCCAGCAACACTCTCCACTGTCATTTCATTTCATCTGTCATTCATTTAATCATTGCCCCAGGCTTCGGCAGCCGGCACAGTTCATATCCTCGCCGCTAGATGGGGGCTTCATTCATTCCATTCCTTGACCCGGTCGGTCGACTGGAAGCAGGCTGTGGATTTTCATTTTCACAATTGAAGACACTGTATTTCTTCCATCAACATAACACTTCAAATGGATCTTAGGCAGCACATGTTACAATGGAGAACCAGATATTGTTCCAAATTTTGAACAGTAAAACTTTGCCTTACTTACTTCCTCGGCGCTACTGCCCTGGGTGAGTCTTGGCCTCCTTCACAATACACGTCCAAACTTCTCTCTTCTTTATCTTCTCCCACCATCCTTTAATCTCCATCTTCTTAAGGTCATCTTCTATGTCCTTGATCTATCCTTTTTGGGTCTTCCTCTCTTCCTTGTTCCATACATTCTTCCGTGCATTACTTTCTTTGGCATTCTCCCCTCCCCATTCGTTCCACATGACCCAACCATGACAACCTCCTAGATTTCACAAATCTTACTATATATTCACCATTGATAATATCATTCAACTCTTCATCAGATCTAATTCTCCATTAATCTTCTTCTCTAATGGGGCCATAGATCCTTCTCAATATTTTTCTTTCAAATACTCTAAGAGCACTTTCATCCGCTGCAGTCATGGTCCATGCCTCCGCTCCATATGTAACCACTGGTCTTATCAAGGTCTCGTACAGCTTTAATTTAATTGCTCTAGACAGCAGCGTAGACTTTATAAGATTTTGGTCAGCATAATAGGCCTTGTTACCCTTCATCATTCGTTTATTAATCGCCACTGAGATTTTGTTTTCAGTTTCTGTGATGGTCCCTAAGTAACTAAGTATTCCCTCCCAGGGTAACACTTTGCCTGTTGTCTACTAATCAGAATCAGAGGACACAAAGAACGCGGTTGTCCTTTAATCACATTTAAGTGCATGTCGTTAGTAGCTACCTGCGGTGAAGGAAACTAACAACGTATAGATGCGTGGAAAAATACGATTTAAAAACTTAATATTTGTCGCTTTAGGCACTTAAAATGCAAATATCTTTAAAATAGGCATTTATTGGTACTCTACAACCCATGTATTTCCTTCACAAAACAACTGAAACAGGTTTTAGACTTATGAGCTTACAATTCTGGGTTGTGTATTTAAAAAGAAAGGTGCATGAAATAGGCATTTAATGCTTTATCAGTCGGTCAACACGATTGTACCCCATTGTGTTTGGTGTTTTCCCAATCCTGAAAAATATACAGGAGATTCATAAATTCAATTGCATCCAAGTTTCCCTAATCCTGATCAAAGGGAATTTATTAATCTCATGTAAAACTTTCAGGATTATGGTAACACCCATTGCAATTGGATACAATCGTATTGATGGACTGAAAACGCATTAAATTTCGATTACGAAGGCAGGACTGAAAATTGGCTTCCAACGCGATAATGGTTCTACAATTCTGAGTTGAGGATGAAAATCGGCATTTAAGACAAAATCCTCGCCGTATTAATTACAAATATATACACAACTTAGGCCCCACACTAATACAGGTTATTAGACAAATTCTACACACACCCGAGAACATGGGGCTAAATGCCCCTCAAAAGGAATAACTACCACAACCTACTCCAGCCGTGATCCCTGCTTCTTACAGTAGGCACGAAATACCGTAAAGAAATAAGAGTCAGAACATGAGTGTATCGGGAGAGAAAAGACAAGGGCTGGCTAATGCTGGATAATGAGAGAGACTCTGATACCATCGGAGTTGGAAGAGAAGGGAGGAGCCCGGCCCACGTAAGTCGAAGCTATGTGAGACTCCTAGGTAGACCGCGGACTTTCAGGCTGCAAAGTGTGCATTTTCGGTGCTCTTTCAGTACCTCATTTAAAACCTAAAATAGGTTCTGAGTAAAATAGTGAACACATTATTCATTTGCGAAAAAGTAGGCTTATGAGATCACCTTTTGACCGTGTGTGTGTGTGTTTGTGTGCATCCGTGTGTGTGTGTGTGTGTGTGCCCCTTCCCTCTTCCCCTTCCCCCAGCCCCCCCCCCCTAATAAAATATAAACGGCTGGAGCGATTTCAATGAAACTCTGTAAGGTAATAGTACTATATCGTCCAACCCCGACCGTGCACTTCAAATTTTATTACGTCTCACCAATCCAACATGGTGGCTGTGCGAAATATTTCACTGGCATTCTATACCTCCGAAACTATTAGGCTACTGATATCACCCTGAAATTTTGTAAGGTGATTTAACCATCCAAATGCAGTGAAGCTTGGTACAGCAAATGTTTATAGACATTATAATGCACTGAAATCCAGTTTAGTTCAATTGTTTTCATAACCTTAAGATGGCGGCTGTGCAAAATTTTAAAATTAAGTTTTTATTTGTTGTGTCCTAATCATGCGATCGAAGTCAACGTTTGAATAATGAACCTACGCAATAATCCCCATCTAATAGTTCATAACTCTTTAGCCTACATATAATAAAATCCAACATGATGAACACAAATCCAACATGGCGGCGACGTGTAATTTATTAGGTTTTTAAATAGACGTTTCTCGCGATTTAACCATCCGAGCGCAGTGAAACTTGGTACGGTATATGCTTGTACACATTTTAATCCACTGGCATCTAATTTATTTCAATTGTTCTCATAACCACAAGACAGCGGCTGTGCGAAATTTTAAAATCTCGTTTTTATTTCTTGTGTCATTATCATGTGATTGAAGTTTGAATAATACACCTACACAATAATATTCATGTATTAGTACATAACTCTAAGGTCTACATATATAATAAATCAATATGGCGACCATCCGAAATATTTACATGGTTCTGAATATCTACGAATTGTATGTTGATAGAGGCAGTTAGGATATATGAAAATAGGCTATATAGTTCTCCATGGAACTACTTGGTTTTAACATTTCAAATGTAAAGTAGGAATAAATTAGGCGCTAACGTCCAAACAGGCAGTTTCTGTTGTTAGAAAATGAGCAGTTTAATGAAGCGATACGCCAAAAGGGATCTAACCGCCATTTTCCTGAGAATGATGTTGCATTGGAATGAACGTTCCTGCAATGTGGTGTAGTCATGTGGAAGAATTTGGAACTTGTTGCGGTGCTAGGGTTTGGGGATCCGTCTCGCGCGGAATAGGGATCTAACCGCCATTTTCCCGAGAATGATGTTGCATTGGAATGAACGTTCCTGCAATGTGGTGTAGTCATGTGGAAGAATTTGGAACTTGTTGCGGTGCTAGGGTTTGGGGATCCGTCTCGCGCGGAATAGGGATCTAACCGCCATTTTCCCGAGAATGTTGTTGCATTGGAATGAACGTTCCTGCAATGTGGTGTAGTCATGTGGAAGAATTTGGAACTTGTTGCGGTGCTAGGGTTTGGGGATCCGTCTCGCGCGGAATAGGGATCTAACTCCAGTACAAGATGGCGCAGCATAGTTATTTGCTTGTAACGAGTGCATTAAAGCATGACAATGCAACTAGAAAACGCAAACGTAATGTGAATGAGTGGAAGGACGTCAACAGCGGATGTTTTTCTTCCTGACATGCTTGTCACTTCACTTTTGAAGGTTTACAAGGTTGTAAGTAATTTCTTTTGTACCGTACCGTACGTAGTTCATGGGCTGTTTCATTGCCTCAGTCATCATAATCGTTATCAATCTTCACATAATGGCACACATTATACTTACATTTCGTTTACGTTTTTTGCAATGAACTCGTAATATAGTTTTTGGTGGTTAGACCCCTATTCGGTGCATCGCTTCAATTAGTAATGAAACGGATAGGAAGTACAATGTTATCGCTGCCAATACACTCTGAGCTCGCAGTACCTTTACCGCAGCGACTGAAGTCCAGACAACCATCATGGCGAACAGCAGTCAACCTGCAGGATAATCACTTCAACACTCTAGATGCCTGGAACAATCAATGGCAGGAACAAACTTCCCTGACACATCGCCATCTAAGTGTGACTCCTTGGGAACGACCTGCAGGTTTTCGTTTACCTCGACGTCAATGGTGCACACTGAACCGGATAAGAACAGGCCAAGGCAGGTGTGCAGCGATACTATTATTTATTTATTTATTTATTTATTTATTTATTTATTTATTTATTTATCGTATGGCTTTTAGTGCCGGGAGTGTCCGAGGACATGTTCGGCTCGCCTGAGTCTGTAGCTGCTTCCAGCGGACACCCTAAAGGGCGAGCTACAAGTTCCGTTCAATTTCAAGTAGTTCCAACTTTCGCCACCAGATATCAATGATACCTAGTGGTGAACGTTGGAACTTTGATAGAGCGTTCTGACGAAATCTAACCTAACAAATTTTGCTTTACACAAGTTTAGTCTGTGAAAGGATCTTTTACATGCCATAAATCTATGACATGGGACCGCCGGCTTTACTTCCCCTCCGAAGGAAGGCATACTGAAGGATTTTTAACGCTCTTAAAAAATCCGACGACTTCGGCCGGGTTTGAACCCGCTATCTTGGGAACAGCAGTTCAGCATGATACCGACTACGCCACCGAAGCCGCGATACTGAATCAATGGGATTGGAAGTCCTCCCCTGAATGTGACTGTGGAGAAGATCGGCAAACTATGGACCACGTAGCTTTCGAATGACCTCTCAGAGCATTCAAAGGGACAATACAAGAACTCCACCAGCTTAATCAAGAAGCCATCGATTGGATTCAACAACTTAAAATTGAATTCTAATTTTACAAACATGAGATCATGTGTATCTTGTTGTATATATTTTTGTACATATTCCTCCTTTCATCATACGATAAATAAATAAATAAATCTGCAACTAGGAACTCGGGCAAAGAACAGAGTAATGTGCGGGGTGTAGCAGATGCTAGCGATACTACAACTAATGGATGTTTTAAGATAAGCGACGGCAAGTGTCATATGGTAGCTAGATTATGTCACAGGACACGATCAAACACTCACTGTGTGGGTGAGGCTAGCATTCCAGGGCCTCGCGAGCCGTGGCTTCCCACTTCTACTCCAGGCGAATTATATGAGGCGTTCCAAAAGAGATTTGTTGTTGTTAATTCATTTAAGGGGCTTGGGACATCCTGGTCATCAGTCCCGTGTAGTTGGGTGTGTGTTGAGTTTGTGTGATAACCTGTATGTCTATGACGACTCTAGTAGTGTGTGCAACTGTAGTAGGGACAGGGATGAGGTAGGTACCCCGGGACTTGATGATGATGATCGTGTGGCCTCCGGAGAGGCCGAGTGCAGGTCTTTCTAGTTGACGCCCGTGGGCAACCTGCGCGTCGTAATGCGGATGAAGTGATGATGAAGACGTTACATACACCCAGTCCTTGAGCCACGGGAATTAACCCCAGGAGATTAAAATCCCTGATGGCTCGGCCGGGAATCGAACCCGGGGCACTTCGGGCCAAAGCCTAGCGCGCTAACCATTCAGCCACGCAGAGTAAGGTACTGTACTATCCCGACATTTGCCTGTAGGGAGTGTGGGAAAACCACACTCAGGATAGTCACTGTCAGCGCCGGGATACGAACCTCCAATCTCTGGACTTACTGCAGCTGCCCCCGCGACCGTGGTGCACGATTTAACGAGCTTGCTATTGCACATGAAGGTGACAGAAAACCTACAATAATAATAATAATAATGATACCGTACTGTACTGTATGTATTAAAACGACAGTACATCTTTAAAACTTTAAATATGAAGAGTGATAATATTTTTAACTAGCTTTTTCTCAAAACTTGTTTTCTTGACCCGGGACTGGAAATAAGACACCATCCTGACATTTGCATGGCGATATTGTACCGGTGGCTGGCTGCTTTCAGCGCTGGGATCGAACCTGTAATCTCCGAACTTCCAGCACACGTGGCGCGTGGTCCTGTCTGAATTAGCAGACCAGCTGTGGTACCTAAACATTGACTGTCAATTGATCTGTCTCTAATCTAAGGCCTAGGGGACAACATGAGCCTACATGCAGTGCAAAGGCTAGTTGGTTGTTGTTGCTTATTTTAGGGGCTTTGCACATCGTGCTAATGTAGCTGTGTGTGGAATTTGTGTGCATTAACCTGTGTTATTCTGATGGATGTACCAGTGTGTGTATTTGTAAATTGGGGATAGGATTGGGAAGGAGGTGGCCGTGGTCTTTACCTGACGTAAAAGTGGGAAACCATGGTAAGCCACTTCCAGGATGGTTGAGGTGGGAATCGAACCCCCCTCTTCTCAGTTTTGCCTCGCGAGGCTGAGTGTAGCCTACCCCGTTGAGCCCTCAGAACAGAATTGCATTCATTGGCAGAATTAAGGTTTCTTGGGAGAGAAGGAAATCGAACCCGGAACAAGAATGTTAGTCGCTAAGGCGGCTTCGGTGGCGTAGTTGGTAGTATGCTGAGTTTCTATGCCCAAGATCGCGGGTTCAAACCCGGCAGAAGTCGTCGCATTTTTTAAGAGCGTTAAAAATCCCTCAGTATGCCTTCCTTTAGAGAGGAAATAAAGCCGGCGGTCCCATGTCATAGATTTATGGCATGAAAAAGAACCTTCCACTAACTACACTTGTGGAAACTAGAATTTGTGGGTTAGTTTGATAAACGCTTTATTAGTTCCAACATTCGCCGCCAGGTGGTGACTACGATGGCATTTAGTAGCCACGTCCGGAGCTAGATGTTGTGGACGGTAGCATTTGGAAGTAAAAGTAGGAACTACTTGAAAAAATTGATCGTCTGCAGTCCTTCTACCTGAATCACAGATAACACACACTATTACAGCCATCACAATTGACACCGGTTATCAGACAGATTCAACACACACCCAAAGTACACGGAGCTACATGACCACGTTATCGCAGCATCCTAAACTAAGGAACCAACCAACCATCCAATGCTAGTCGCTACACCACGAAGTGACCCAATGTAGGAGGTAATGTGAGTTACGTAAATACGCTGGAGCGTTACTTCCTCTGATATACTTGATCGCTCACGATACGGAGGAGATACAGTTTTGGCGGGCAGTGGAAGTGGCGAAACTTTGTGGACCAACTCAAGGACATGCCTCTGCAGAATAGTGGGTCATTACGGTACTACTGTAGATTCTTAAATACCTGAGGTACCTACGTGTTTTAAGGCACAAGGCCAGGCTATTTCCAGACTCGAAAGACAAGTGGTTTGAATCCCATCGCCAGCCGTCCTTAAAATTTCATTCAGTGGTTCTCATTTCCATGTCCAGGCAAATGTCTCATAGACCGCACGCAGTAGCGTCCATTCAACTCCTTGTCCAGTTTCATTCACTTCATCTCTCCTTAACTCCTCTGATGAGGTTGGCGTCAGGAATGATATCACAGCACAAATGGAAAATTGCCGAGAATCCTTTCTGCAACTGTGACCATCAGTCACATCGCTATGGATTGCCCACTCGGAAGGTTCAATGGTACAATGAAGGAGATTCATCAAGCTAGTGATGAAGCTGTAGAATGTTAAGAAAGAAAATATACATCCAGCTCTAACAACACTGAAGGTCTCAATCTGTATACATTTACTTGTAAATACTGTATATGTAAATAATTGTATATTGCATCTTCATGCCATACGAAATATATATAATTAATAATAATAAATTAAAATGCTCCGCCAATCAATACAAATTCGAATCAAATGTTAGTACATATTTCGATATATTATCATATCTTCTTCAGCGTTTATACAATATTATAATAAAATAAAATGGATACCCAAAATTCTAAATATTTAAATATAATTGCCAAAAATACTCTGGAGATGCTTTTTCCAAACTGGTCAATGGAGTCGTGATGAATGGTTGTGAAGTTGAAAAAACTGAAAGATGGAATTGAGACTTCCACTCTCGACATATACCAAATTTAAAGCCACAAATGCCGACCTATTTTCGTTCTATTCGTTTGAAATGCTTCATAAAATATTTATATACTTCATACGGATCTAATCATTCTGTGCGTCTCTAAAAGCCGGAGTAGTTAAAGGGACGTAAAACCAATAATTATTATTAATCATTCTGTGCTGTTAACGAATGATTCCCTGTGTTAGAAGCTCTGATTGAAAACCAATGCTATGCTCTCATACGTCAAATAATGGATTGAAATGAATGGAAATATCCACATGTTAGTTTTATCTTGAGAATCAGCTGTTATAAATTCATCTCGCCCGAAAACAGATCCTATATTAACAGGAATGGTAAGGGAAATACACACTTGCAATCGTAAACAAGTAGAGTGAGTACTCCAGCCTCGATTTCTATTGCGAACTGCCAATCTTCACATTCGCGTTGCTACTGAACTTTCCGTTCAGCGCTTGGCTCCTTCGGTCAAGCATCGACAAGTGCTACTTGACACTTTCTCAGAGACTTTCTCGTTGATATTAACGCGAAGGGGCGCGTTGTTTGGTTAATGGAAGACATCAGCTACAGTATACCATGTCAATACAATCCACTTCGAGGGAAATCTTTAACTTCTTGACATTATTTTGGACGTGACAGTATAGTAAGATGGGATAATCCCTGAAAATGTGATGGAGATGCTCAACACGTCCCTTGTTATTGATTGATTCAGGGGTCATGTATTCATTAATGATGTGATTGCCGAGTATTAGTTCTGTGACAATGCCATGGGAAATATGGGTTGGGTGTCCATGTATCTGCCACTCTGGATTGTCAGAATACGATGACTGAAGTCTTTTCATGTGAGTGTTGTTTGTTGTTGTTGATTTATTTAAGGTCTTTGTGACATCGCGGACATGTAGCCCAGTGTAATTGGGTGTGTGTGGAATTCGTCTGATAACACTGTTCAACAAAGAAATTTTACACGAACAAAAATACTCAATATTTATAGATTTTGGTACGCTGAATTCGAAAATGAAAATAATTTGCGTTCTTTTTAGCTCTCGTTTTCGTGCTATATGAAGTTGGTTACGGCCTTATTTCTGTTTTAGCTCTCGTTTTTTCTTATTTCAGGAATGCCGATGAATGCTGTGTTTTGTTTCTAGCTAACACAGTCTAAGATTGCTTGTTTTCCTTAGTGATCCATTGTGTGTTGTGACACGAGTTTCTGGAACCAAAACTGCTCCTTTTTGTATTGTGACTTTTACGTGAGTTTTTGAGTTACTGTGTGGAATCAAAACTTCTGTTATAATGTCCCGCAGATGTTCTAATAACTCCAACAATTTTTGTTCCATTATAATAGGCTATATAAAGGACATAAAAGTTTCAATAACTTCCAAACCTGAGCTAATCTAGATATTTAACTGTCATTTTCAACTTCAGCACACTCATGCATATAAATCAATTATTTTTGCCTCTATAAAAAACGAAAAGTTAAAATTTGTTATCTAGTTTTATCAATGTTGAATGTCCATAGTTTGTAAGACGTTTTCTCAGGAACTGTTATCCCCACGTAGGCTATACCAGATGTTGGTATGCTATTATGATGAAACCTTGCACATAGGCTACACTGAGATTGTTCCATACAGGTTATAAAAAATTAAATTAAAATATATATTTTGTAAAAGTGACCCGTTTTGTTAGAAACTGCACATCGTAGTCCAGAACATACTAATGCTAAATCTACTGAGTAACTCCTAATGCCCTTCTTACAGTAGTGTGGGTGTTACAGACAAATGTTTGATGAAAAATGGAATAAAAGTTATATACAACCGAAAAAAATATTAACAAATTAATTTTTAATAACATCTGTATGAAATAAATTGATTGTATATGCTAGGTATCACCAAATCTGGTGTGTGTGGAGATAATAGTTCCTGAGGAAACGGGTCACTAAGTATGGCAATTTAACATTGGTAGTATAGGGGCTAACCATCCCGGCATTTGCTTGGAGTAGAAGTGGTAAACCACGGAAAACCCACTTCCAAGATGGCTGAGGTGAAAATCAAACCCATCTCTCATCAGTTTTGCCTCATAAGGCTAAGTGTACCCCGTTCCAGCCCTCAGACCAAAATCGAACCCAGACCTCCGGGGTGACAGTCAATCATGCTAGTCACTACACCACGAGGTGATATTTTATGTGAGTGTGACGACACTGGGGGTGTTCACTTCAAGTCCTCGGCGATGTCCTATAAGCACTTATCCATTGACACACGACTTGACTAAGCAAGTACTGTCAACACACGAGATCTTTCTCACAGCAGCTTTCTGTTAAACTTGGTGGTGTGTTTGATGATATTTTAATGTTTTCACTCGTGTGACTGGCTGGCTGGTGTAACACGAATGCTAAGCGACTTCACAGCGAAAGTTTGTGAACGAGACCTTCGCATCTTCAATTGTGTGCTTTGTGTAGAAAGTCACCGTGAGTGTCTTAATGAAAGTGGACGAGGCGCATGGTATTATTATTGTTATTTAGTTATTTATTATGGATCCTCTCGTAAAGCTAGGAAACTCACCCCTCAGTAGGCCTATGCTCTTTGGTTTAAATATGAGCTAACTTTGAGACTTGTAGAGCGCGGGTTGGTTTCACTGCAACCCTTCAGGATAAACGATAGATTTGACGCCATTTTTCAGTGTTGCCTTATTCGGTGGCGTAGCTGTGCCCAAGATAGCTGGTTCAAACCCAGTATGCCTTACTTCGGAGGGGAAGTAAAGCCGACGGGCCCATGTCATAAATGTAAAAGATCGTTCCACAGACTAAACTTGTGTGAAGCTAAGTTTCTAGGTTAGATTTCGTTGGAACCCTCTATCTATGTTCTAACGTTCACCACTAGGTGTCAGTGACATCTGGTGACGAAAGTTGGAACTACTTGAAATTGAAAGGAACTTGTAGCTCATCCTAGTGGTGTCCGCTTGAAGCAGCTACAGACTCTGGCGAGCCGAACATGTCCCCGGACACTCCCGGCAGTAAAAGCCATACGACGAATAAAACAAATAGATAAATAAATAATATTGTAGCTTTCTCTCGGTTAACACAAAATAATCCCAATTACTGGAATATGTGAAAAATAACTGTAATTAATGACATGTGATTATAATTTATATAATATTATATTGTTACGGATTGTTGATAGCTATACAAAATACTGCCAAACCTACAGGGATACCCACAGACAGTCTCAGTCCTCCGAAAATAAGAAAAAAAATTACTGTCATGCTACAAATGCTACACATGTTAGAAAGGCTTCGCTCGAAGCCCCAGGACTCTTTCAACAGACTCCAATACCCATTAGCTTAGGCTTCCCGCGCGGGCACCTCTCTTTAAGGGTCACCCTGTATTTGAGTCTGACATCTTTTACAACTCTTTGGGAGTCATCCTGTATTCTTCTCTGCCATTTTGTACACCTCTTTAAGAGTCACCTTGTATTCTTATCTGGCATCTTGTATATCTCTTTAGGAGTCACCCTATATTGTTATCTGGCATCTTGTACTGTATTTTGCTCTGACATCCTGCACACCTCTTTAGGAGACACCCTGTATTCTTATATAGCATCTTGTATGTCTCTTTAGAAGTCACCCTGTATTCTTGTGTTCGTTTCGCTCAAAGCCCCAGGTCGCTCGACGCCCCAGGACTCTTTCAACAGACTCCAATAACCATTAGCTTCTGCTTCTCGCGTGGCTGCATGACGTCACGCACTCGCTTTCCGCGCGGCTGCATGACGTCACTTCCGTCTCCGTAACGCTTAACGTTGGACCCAAGCATAACAACGCAGTCGACAAGCCTGTCAGAAAAGTCAGTTAGTGTGATAATTATTATTGATAAATATTAAAGCATAAAAGTATTGGTAGTATTGTGTAGAGCTATTTGTCCTGCATATTTGGATCTGATGATGTTCGCTTGACGAGCGAAACATATCATCCCTTAGATTTCTAGTCCTTCCTCTTCTTCTTCTTCTTCTTCTTCTTCTTCTTCTTCTTCTTCTTCTTCTTCAATAGTCCGTAACAATATAGACTATATATAAATCTTAATCACATGTAATTTAACAATCAGCAATTTTTCTAGGTTTGTGCCGTGTCTTATGTGGGGGTTTCGCCTAGGACACCAAACTGGCTCATCAGAGGGCTCTTGATGTCGCCGCCCGGACCCCTACAGGAGTAGCGAACTGCGAACTACCTCCCTTCTTTTGAAGCGCACGTGCGCCACACTTTAGTGCGAGAACTAAAGGCTCAAGCAGCTTAAGCTCCATATGAAGGCTTCCAAAAAGATGGTATATTTGCTTCCACGGCCAGTGATGAGCGAAACCCCACACAAGACACGGCACAAACCTAGAAAAAAAAAAGGCTGAGTTTTAATTCACTGGCCGTGAAAGCCAATATACCACATGTATTTTTCCCCCCCATATATTCCAGTAATTGATATTATTTTGTGTTGACTGACTGAAAGCTACCATATTAATTCCTCACGTTAAAGATAACATATTCGATTATGAAAAAAGGCCTGCTGAATTTTAATAAATTAAGAGCCATGAGTTTGCCATTTAGTGCGTGATAAAGTAAAAGTGAGAACTGGGTTGGAGAATTGTAAATGATACTGGACTGCACTTTTATAAATTCATACCCAAATCGTCATTTCTAAATTTGGTATGTTCATAACGAAACGTAACGTAAGGCGGTAGCTCAATGGTTACAGATTCGAGTCGTGTTAGTAGTAATAATAATAATAATAATAATAATAATAATAATAATAATAATATCGTATGGCCTCGGATGCCGGGTTAATTGACACACAGAGGGCAGCTTGCATGTCGAATTTTGTTGTTCCTAAGAGTGCTATGAAATTCAAGGAGGTTAGATGTATAAGCTCCGGGGCCGATAACCTCGATGTTAGGCCCCTTAAAACAACAATTATCATCATCATCATATATAAGCTCCTTGACACTATAGCGCTTTCTAGTAGAGAAAGGAGGAACTAATGTGTTGGCGGAAAATCCCGAGATTAATTTTGCCATTATGAACATGGCCTGCTGAATTCAAATGGGTTCTTCAACATGCCAACATCGTATGACATGAGTGTCGTGATTTTTGTCGCCTTTCAAAAATCACTTACCATGGCCAGGAGCGAACCTGCAAGCTTGGGGTTGGTAGTCCGACACTATAACCACTCACCCACAGTGGCAAGGCGTCGTGCTCGTTACAGATCTAATAGCTATTTAGTGGAAGATTCCCAGTCAGTCAGCACGAGTGTACCTAATTTTTTTTTTGCGCGTAAGGCTTTTAGTGCCGGGAGTGTCCAAGGACATGTTCGGCTCGCCAGTTTTTGTAGCTGCTTCGAGACGGACACCCAATGGGTGAGCTACAAGTACTGTTGGGGAGGAAAGTTGGAATGTAAGGACAAGGAGTTGGAAGGTAGCGGCTGTGGCCTATCGTTAGGGACCAACCCCAGCATTTGCCTGGAAGGAAGATGAGAAACCACGGAAGACCATCTTCAAGGTTGCCGGCGGGGGGATTCGAACCTCCTCGCCTCCCGGATATGAGCGATTGCCAGCAGTCATGCCGTAACGACCACGGCTAACTCACCCAGTAGTGTACCTAATTACATTGAGTAACAGTTAATTTCCTAGTGCTTGAAATAAATACATGAATTATTTATACACTTCATAAATCACTTCTCACATAAACAGGGTAGGAGGCGGGTTTAATTGGGTGACTAGCTTCGTTCGTCAAGCACACATCATCAAATCCTGCTAATCCCATGGTGAACAAGATCTAATTGGTCACACTCGTGTTGACCGACTTAAAAGCTTCTATACCTCAATTATTACCGGCTGGCTGCGTGGCTCAGCGGTAACGTGCTCGCTTGCTGTACCCAAGGATGCAAGATCGAATGCTGGTAATAAGGCCAGCTGGCATTTGAGGGTGTGCAAATGCAAGGGAGCCGTGTCAGTACATTTACTGGCACGTTAAAGATACCTTTCGGGGCAAAATTCCGGCACGCCGGCGTCTCTAAAAGCCGCAGATGTTTAAAGTGACATAAAACAAATAACGTTATTATTATTATTATTATCAATCATGACCTGATGTCACATGCGTATGCAATGAGTTCGGTATGCGGGAGAGTCACTGTGCTGCAGCATGGTTAAGAGGGGAGGACCGTTCACTTCTCTCGTTGCTACGGAAATACTCATATCGGCTCCTGCTGTAAACTGTAGCAGTATTGCACGTGTCTCCCACGAGCACAGCAGCAGTGACCCCATCCACTACCTTTCTTTCTCCCTTCTCCGCTCTCAGGTCCACGCATATTAGCGCCATAAATTGTTGTTTACTAATAGATTACTTAGCCAACACTGAAAACTGGCGTCTAATATTTCAAGATCTGCAAGTCTCATCTGGAATAGTTGCGATATTTCCCTCATATCCTTGCGAACCATGAACGTAGCTGCTCATCAGCTAGACGATTCTGTCTTGGACTGTTTTAATTAATATCAGTGTACAGGCTTCAAAACTTCACATACGGCACGTTAAATATAACTGTGGAATTTAATAAATACAGTACTGGCATCTCAAATACTGTAGTTTCATTTCGTATCCACACTAGAGCAATCGTTTAGCTCCAATGCACTCTATTCACGACTAGCTTTCATTACCTTAGTTGACAAGGCCGTAAAGTGGGATAACCTCAGCGTTACCGAGACTGGTGCTGGTGGGAATAATGAAGCCGTGGTTAGCTAGCTTCCGTGGTCCTGTATAGTCATAAAGCCCTGCGCGGATGCGGATATAGTTTGCATGGTTTGGGGGATAGCGGATAAGCTGCGGATAACGTTTGGAGTAAATTTGCGGATAGTTTTTAGAACACAATCCGAACCTGTTTAATATCATGAGGTTTACTAGGACCCGAATGTTTATGACATAGGCCGACATAGCCTAAGGCAACGACTTTCCTCTCAAATGTCTAATTGTGTTGCTTTAATATTATATAAGATTAAAAATATTATAAAATGCTTGTAGATTCAGATAACATACGTGCGGATGGGACAACAGTGGTACTGATGTGGGGCGGATGCGGATAAGTCATGCGGATGCGGGGCGGATGCGGATAACATTCGTGCGGATGCGGATAAAAGTCATGCGGATGAGGATAACAGTCGTGTGGATGTGGGGCGTATGCGGATAACGTTTTGTTTATATAGAGTTTATATAGAGTGTGACTTGTTATGCGTTCTAAGGTGCTTACTACTTAAGAGACATATCTACGTCAGAAATGTGTCCTCACCCCGCACGTGCCACGTGTCATGTCGGGGGGAAATGAGATGCAGATTGTGCAATATTGTCTTCTTCCCTGGACGAACGAACGATAAAACTATTGGATGTCTTTACGATACAATAACAAACATCTAACAGTGCTCATTAGATATTGGTCCCTTCTATACATGCTGTGTGCTGTCTCATAACCCGAGTTATTGCAACCCACTAGTGGGTGTAATTAGGGCACGGATTGGCCTCGAGTTAGTTATGTATCATCTTGGTGGGTGGTATTCGCACCCCTAGATCACAAAAGTGGCCATGAATGATTGATAAGAAGCGACAGGAGGTACACCTCATTAAGTTTTATGTGCAGTAAGAAGCGAGTGCAGTTACATGAGTCTCCTTTCTTGCGTTTCAAGGTCCAAGGTTACATTTCCTGCCCTCGTTTTGTCTCTGCGCATGTAACGATCATATTATTACCGCGAAGGAATGGTCAACAATACACCTTATCGCACGTATGTCTTAGTTATGGACGTGGATCTATACCTTAAGAAAGTTTATGTTCGACCCTCACTATTATGTGTTTGAAAACTGTATCATAATGATGGTCATTATAACACCGTTTTTCATTACGATACAGTTTCTCCAGCCAATCAGAGCTCGTTCATTGACCAATTAGGTAACGATAATTTCGCGCATGCGCTCAAAATCCAACATGTCGGACATAAACACAACATCGAACTATAATAAATTACCGACATGGAATACCCACCGTCCATAAGTTCGCGCAAATAAACTGGCGAATATGAGACAAGAAATAGCACAGTACCTTAAAATCACTAACACTAATTTCTACACAGCGCATTGTCTTCAAATGACTGCGGTGACAATATTACTGAGGGACGGCTGATGTAAACATATGGCTGCATATGGCAGAGCGCATGCGTCGGCCGTTCAAAGCTCTTGAAAGACGAAGCTATAACACCCAACGCTCGCTCTGCGATCACAAAATTCCAGTAGCTGACTCTCAACAGATATTTATGAATATTTATGTTAAAACATATAATAAAGTTATAATTATCGTCGAACATAAACAGTCGTATGCAACTCGCCTATAATGGTAATTAAGACACTCGTATGGAAATTATAAAACTCGCATACGCTCGTTTTATAAAAAATACTCGTGTCTTAATTATAGCCATTATAGGCTCGTTGCATAATGTACTATTAGAAAACTTTGACGCATTTGACGACACATTGTGCAAATTTCGCATGATTTATCTGCGTATTATTACACATAATTTCGCGCTTTAATAATAAGGAACTTTGTAAACTCCTCTAATAGATACAACGTGCAAGCTGTAGGCGTTCTTTCGTTGGAAATAATGTTTCCGATTGAATAACAGAACTATCTTAATAGCCGTGGCCTTTTAATGCCTCAACAAAGCAAATAATGGAGTGGATATTATCGCAATTCTTCCGCAATGTACAGTATGTGTATAAAAGACATCGGATAGGCGAGACTTGCAAACTACATAATTTTGTGATATGTTCATTAAGGTACAACTTTCTCGAGACAGACATCAATTACTGGTGCAAGACGCCTCTCTTGATTCACAGTTGGTTACGCTTGACTACCAGTTTCCTCGTGTTGAATCACCGGAGGTTGTAACTTACACTTCTTGCCGTAGGACTATTGTGACTGGCTTATTCAAGAAAAACTGGTGTCTTGTCATGCAAGGGAAGCCAGGATGTTTGGTTTTAACGATATCAGCAAAATGTATCACAATGATATATTTACCCCCAAATATGCCATTCTTTTCGATAACGAAATCGCGAAAAAATATATTTTGAGAAAAATACTACTTTCACCCTAAAATGCGAAATACCAACGAAATGCTAGTAATAAGTTGAGATTTTTTGTTTTTAATTTGATTGAAATAGTTCCACTATCTGTTCTGTCGTTTGATAAATAACTTAAAACATTTATAGTTTTTCTTAAGATAAGACAGCGGAAGAGGCTTTTCTGTCTACTCAAATAAAACAAAAAGGGAAGGAAGATTGTAGTTTTACGCGACCGTGAATCTTGTGATTGTGAGCCACGGGTCCTCCTTTTTACGTGGAATCCGAGCCACAGGACATGGCATTTCACTTCAAAAATCTCACATGCATTGACTGGGAATCGAACCCAGTCCACCTTGGTGAGAGGCCAACAGCAAGACCGCAGCGCCACCACGCCGCCTGTACACTCAGATAGGTGTACAAATCTGCACTCTGAAATCATGGAAACGATGCTCTGCTTATACTTTGGGGACAACATAAGTTTTACGAGTTAGTGACTCTGGTAGTCATGGGAAGTATTTGTTGAAGTGAATGTTTGGTTAAGTATTAAATACAGAAAATTGTTCGTTATTCCTCAAAATGTTTATATAGTGTAAGAACTTATGGTCTCCCACAAAATGATTTCAGTAACATGGCTCCATACACCGCATACATAGTTATTAGGCACATTCAACCCTCACTTTTGTTTATTTCACCGCTTTTGAGCCTTGTTTTTTTTTAGCGTACGGCTTTTAGTGCCGGAGTGTCCGAGGACATGTTCGGCTCGCCAGTTTTGTAGCTGCTTCGAGACGGACACCCAATGGGTGAGCTACAAGTACCGTTGGGGAGGGAAGTTGGAATGTAAGGACGAGGAGTTGGAAGGTAGCGGCTGTGGCCTATTGTTAGGGACCAACCTCGGCATTTGCCTGGAAGGAAGATGGGAAACCACAGAAGACCATCTTCAAGGTTGACGGCGGGGGGATTCGTACCTCCTCGCCTCCCGGATGTGAGCGACTGCCAGCAGTCTTGCCGTAACGACCACGGCTAACTCACTCGGTTGAGCCTTGTTTACTACCTGGTATAACATGTTTACTGTTACCGAATCCAGTCATTGGTTTATTAGTGCATGCCTTGTAGAACTGTTGTGGCGTTAAGCTTTCTTGACGTCAACTCACATGTAGAGCCCGTAGCGCTGGTTTTCCGATGACACCACAGCCAAGCCTGGAAGAGAACGTGGGGCTCCATTAATATCTCATTTTCATTTCAAAAACACTTAAACATAGCGTAACGCTGCAATAACTGGCCCTTACAATTTGGAAATTGCCCTACACTATGGTTCATTGTTCTTTTAAGTTTTAGCTGGCTACGTGGTTCAATGGTAACGTTCTCGCCTGCTGTGTCCAAGGTTGCAGGATCGAATTCTGGTGCAGTCATCTGGCATTTGAGCGTGCGCAAATGCGAGGGAGCCGAGTCAGTAGATTTACTGACACGTTAAAGATCTCCTTCGGAGCGAAAATCCGGCACCCCGGCGTCTCTAAAGCCGCAGTAGTTAAAAAGGACATAAACCAATAACATTATTATTAATTATATCTCTTAAGTTTTCTAGATGCCACCAAACGATGCAACAACTGAGCATACTGTTGAATCATCGTGAACTTTGTTGAGAATATCTGAGCGTGAAACTTCACTAACGTGTTGATTATACATTGTGTCGTAGCTGCAACAGTACAGTGAGTCCAAAAAGTATTCGTCTATGTGCTGTTTTGCGAATGAAACCGGTTTATAGACAGTGAAAAGCCGAAAATAAACAAAAAACAAATGTAGTTGGATGGCGCATGGGTCAGTACATCATTATTATACAAAACCAAAACCGAAAATATATTATAAGCGATAACAAGGATAGCAAAACGTGAAAGCTCCGTTATTACCTAGTTCATAAAGTATTCGTCTACGCTTGGAATGATAGTTTAAAATGAGAGATCGGGGTGAAACGTCACTCGTGATTCATGCATTGGCTGGTGTCAGCCTGCCGCAACTCACTCAAAACATGTTGTGAATGGCTCAGGAGATGTGCAAGTTGTAAAATGGGTCGGAAAGTTAAAGAGAGAAGCGTAACGGAGAGGAAACTCATCCTGGGCTTGGATAATCAGTGCAAATCGTCCTATGCGATTGCAAGCTAGTGGGCAGACCTCGATCAACGTTTCAGTCGGTGGTGGATCGCTTCTGCACAACAAAAACATTCAAAAACAAGCCGCAGAGTGGTCGTCCTCGGGCGCTGACAGATCGAGACGAGAGATTTATTACGCGAGAAATCTAGAAAAATCCAAGACTTCGTGCACCGAACTTGGCTGGTGAGCTGGAGAGGAGAGGCACATAACACAGTAAGGAATACCTGCAAACAAAATGGGTATAATGGCCGGATAGCTCGTAAGAAATGTTAGGTGAATGCAATGAATCGCAAGAAACGGCTTGCTTTCGTCAAAGAACTTGTATTAAAGGACGAGGACTTCTGGAATAAGTCATATTTTCGGACGAAAGCAAATACAACATATTTTGGTCAGATGGCAGGTGAATGGTTTGGCGAATGATAAATACGGAGATGCAGCCGCACAACCTTGTGCCCACAGTGAAACACGGAGGGGGTTCCATCATGGTGTGGGGGTGTAGGAGTGCAGCAGGTGTAGGCCAATTACATGTCATAGAAGGAACAATGGATCACAAGATGCACATAAATATAACACTAGTGACGAAAAATTAGATCTGCAATGCACGTGCATCTTCCAACAGGACAACAATCCGAAGCACACAGCTCTAAATACTAAGCTGTGGCTATCATATAACACCCCAAAACTAATCAATATCCCCCTCAATCCAATAGAACACCTGCGGAAAGTGCTGGAAGATAACATCACGAAACGGCCAACTTTTAACTGTGCAAGACGAATGGGACAAAATTCCATCCTCCACCACGGCTAACTACCGTAGGTCCGTCCTATGCCGCGACGATTGCAAGCAGTCATTGCTGCAAAGGGGAACCCTACCAAGTATTAATTTCTGTTGTTATGTACAGTATGGACGAATACTTAATGATCTTATTAAAAGGTGCATTTTTACGTTTTGCTATATTTGTTATCGCTTAGAATATATTTTCGGTTTCGGTTTTGTATAATAATGATGTACTGACCCATGCGCCATCCAACTACATTCGTTTTTTGTTTATTTTTGGCTTTTCACCGTCTATAGACCGGTTTCATTCGCAAAATAGCGCATAGATGAATACTTCTTGGACTCACTGTAGGTCTACTACGATAGCACATGGACATACTGGCGGATGATTCTCAAATAAAGCACCCCAAGCTTGCAGGTTCGCCCCTGGCCATGGTAAGTGATTTTTGAAAGGCGACAAAAATCACGACACTCATGTCATACGATGTTGGCATGTTAAAGAACCCATTTGAATTCAGTAGGCCGTGTTCAATGGGAAAATTAATCTTGGGATTTTCCGCCAACACAAAGTTCCTCCATTCTCTACTAGAAAGCGCTGTAGTGTCAAGGATCTTAGATATCTAACCTCCTTGACTTTCATAGCGTTCAAAGGAACGAAATTCGACATGCAAGCTGCCCTCTGGGTGTCAATTAACAAAGCTTGCACCCGGCATGCGAGGCCATACGATATTATTATTATTATTATTACTTAGAATTTACACATGAGTTCTGTATTATGATTGTTGGTTCATTTATGGACTTGGACATCGTGTTCATTTCAACCCTGTGTATTTTGTACATACATGAAATTAAATATAAAATAGAAAAATAAAAAATAAAGTAAAAGTAAAAAATGAATAAATAATAAAAATAACTACACACATCAAAAAAAGTTTTGCATCACCTCGGTTCCAAGAGTTCCGGAACCGTTAAATACAAAGGGAATAGAGATCAACACAAAACAACATTTCAGCTCGTTTTATTGCTCATGAGACCCACACATTGCATGTTGTACCATCATACAGCTAGACTTTCAGCATTTGTGGTCCAGATTGCAGTACACACCACTACCTCTAATACCCAGTAGCACGTCCTCTTGCATTGATGCATGCCTGTATTCGCCGTGGCATACTATCCACAAGTTCATCAAGACACTGTTGGTCCAAATTGTCCCACTCCTCAACGACAATTCGGCGTAAATCTCTCAGAGTGGTTGGTGGGTCAAGACGTCCATAAACAGCCCTTTTCAACATATCCCAGGCATGTTCGATAGGGTTCATGTCTGGCGAACATGCTGGCCACTGTAGTCGAGCGATGTCGTTATCTTGAAGGAACGCATTCACAAGATGTGCACGATGAGGTCGAGAATTGTCGTCCATGAAGACAAATGCCTCTCCAATATTCTGCCGATATGGTTGCACTATGGGTCGGAGGATGTCATTCAGGTATCGTAAAGCCGTTTCGGAGCCTTCCATGACCACCAGTGGCGTACGTCGGCCCCACATAATGCCACCCCAAAACATCAGGGAACCACCACCTTGCTGCACTCGCTGGACAGTGTGTCTAAGACGTTCAGCCTGACCAGGGTGCCTCCAAACACGTCTCCGACGATTGTCTGGTTGAAGGCATATGCGACACTCATCGGTGAAGAGAACGTGATGCCAATTCCGTGGGGTCCATTCAGCATGTTGTTGGGCCCATCTGTACCGCGCTGCATGGTGTCGGGGTTGCAAAGCTGGACCTCGCCATGGACGTCGGGAGTGAAGTTGCGCATCATGCAGCCTATTGCGCACAGTTTGAGTTGAAACACGACGTCCTGTGGCTGAACGAAACGCATTATTCAACATGGTGGCATTGCTGTCAGGGTTCCTCCGAGCGGCAATCCGTAAGTAGCGGTCATCCACTACAGTAGTAGCCCTTGGGCGGCCTGAGCGAGGCCTGTCATCGACAGTTCCTGTATCTCTGTACCTCCTCCATGTCCGAACAACATCGCTTTGGTTCACTCTGAGACGCCTGGAAACTTCCCTTGTTGAGAGCCCTTCTTGACACAAAGTAACAATGCGGACGCGATCGAACTGCGGTATTGACCTTCTAGGCATGGTAGAACTACAGACAACATGAGCAGCGTACCTTCGTCCTGGTGGAATGACTGGAACTGATCGGCTGTCGTACCCCCTCCGTCTAATAGGCCCTGCTCATGCATGGTTGTTTACATCTTTGAGCAGTTTTAGTGACATCTATGAACAGTCAAAGGGACTGTATCTTGGATACAATATACACAGTCAACGTCTATATGCCGGAGATCTGGGAACCGAGGTGATGCAAAACTTTTTTTGATGTGTGTATAAATTTTTAATAAGGTAACCTGTGTGGTTGTGGTGCCTGTAATTGAGACATGGATTGGGAATGAGGTAGTCGTGACCTTAAGTTAACAACTATTCCATCATTTGTCTGGAAGGTTGGCTTAGATATGAATCATATCCGCTGCCTCTTCTCAGTTTTGCCTTAAGATGCTAAAAGGTAGACTAATATTAAGCGGCTTCAGTGGCGTAGTTGATAGCATGCTGAGCTTTTATGCCCAAGATCACGGGTTCAAACCCGGCCAAAATCGCCGGATTTTTAAGAGCGTTAAAAATTCCTCAGTATGCCTTACTTCGGAGGGGAAGAAAGCCGTTGGGCCCATGTCATAGATTAATGGCATGTATAAGAACCTTCTACTAACTACAATTGTGTAAAGCTAAATTTGTATGTTAGATTTGATTAACGCTCTCTAATTTCAAACGTTCGTCGCCAGGTGCTGGTTGTGGTGGCATTTAGTAGCCAATTTCACAGCTAGGTGTCGCTGACGGTAGATTTTGGTAGCAAAAATAGGAACTACTGAACTTGAAATTGATCGTCTGCAGTCTTTACCTGAAGTACAGATAATACACACTAATACAGCCATCGCAATTATCACCGGTTATATATCAGACTGATACTACACGCACCCAAAGTATACGGGGCTACATGACCGCGTTGTCGCAGCCCCTAAACTGAGGAACCAACCAATCAGAAATGTTCCCTTAGACGAGAATGAAATTTCTTGGCAGACCAAAAATGTATTGAACCCAAAATTTTGGTACTGGAATCACATTACGTCCCTCGAGACTACAGAGGACGGTAGCATTCTGATCGCTGTCTCGTTTAGTCTTCTCGCGTCACACTTTGCGCCATTGTTCCCTGGAAATATGTAAATTTGTTAAAACAAAGTAATATTGAACTTTCAGTGAAATCGAACGAAAGAAACACTTAATTACTATGGTTCTCAACAGCCAATGAAACAGGTTTCATACTTAACGGAGTGTGCCCCTGTGCAAATAAAATCGAAAAAATACAGATATTTTATATTTCAATTAAATATTTATAGTGGCAGATGACCTCGTAGTTCCGCCCCTTAAAACAACAATAACTAACTAAATACACTGGCGGAAAAAATATCCCAACACCATGAAATAAGGAATGTAGAGTACGGAAATTTCGGCAATATATTTGGGGAGGTAACATATTTAATTGATTGAAGGTACAAAACAACAGGTTACTGTCTGCGTCAGAAAAGCCATCGCAAATGTGCCATGCTGGTCCATTAATAACCGGCATAATCACCAGACTGTTGAATGCAAACGTGCATGCATTGTGTCGTACAGGTGCCGGATGTCAGCTTGTGAGAAGGAGCTCCTTGCCTGTTGCACTTGATCAGTCAATACAGGGACGGTTAATGCCAGCTGTGGAAGACGCGGGAGTTGTCGTCCAATGATGTCCCATACGTGCTCGATTTGGGACAGATCGGGGGATCGAGCAGGCCAAGGGAGCATGTCGACACTTTGTAGAGCACGTTGGGTTACAACAACGGCATGGGGACGTGCGTTGTCCTGTTGGAAAACACCCCCAGGAATTCTGTTCATGAATGGCAACACAACAGGTCGAATCACCAGACGGACATACACATCTGCAGTCAGGGTGCGTGGGATAACCACGAGAGTGCTCCTGCTGTCATAGGAAATTGCTCCCCAGACCAAACCGCCCGGTGTAGGTCCAGTGTGCCGACGTCACAGACAGGTGGAATGCAGGCTCTCACTTGGCCTTCTTCTAACCAACACACGACCATCACTGGCATCAAGGCGGAATCGGCTTTCATCGGAAAACACAACAGACCGCCATTCCATCCTCCAATGAGCTCTCGCTTGACACCACTGAATTCGCAGACGGTACTGGTTTGGGGTAAGTGGAATGCACGTCGCAGGGCGTCTGGCTCAGAGCTGTCATTCAAGTAACCGATTTTGAACAGATCGTTGCGTCACTGTGATGCCAACTGTCGCTCGAATTGCTGCTGCAGACGCTGTCCGATGTGCCAAAGCCATACGCCGAATACGGTGAATACGGTGGTCCTCCCTCTCGGAGGTGCCACGGAGACGTCAGGAGTCCGGTCTTCTTGCGACCGTACCTTCTTTTGACCACTGCTGCCTGCACGCATGCACAGTGGAGACATTCCTTCTAAGTCGTTCTGCAATAGCGTGGAAGGAAAATCCACCTTCACGTAGCCCTATTACACGGCCTCGTTGAATCGCAGTCAGCTGTTGATACTGGCATCTGCGTCGTCGTGAAGGCATTCTTGACCCACTCACAGTCACTCCGTCCTATCTCACAGGTAACTAACACTCTCGCACAGCACAGCCCGTATTTAAAGCAACCCTAATGTGCAACATCATGGGGCCACTACTAGCGCCACGCTAATGCGATTTGCGGGAAGTTTGAATCAACGTCATCTTTAAGATGTATAAACACGCCTACCAACATTCGTTATTCCAGCCCAACCTCTTCTTGGATGTTTTTTTCCGCCAATTTAATTTTGCTTTGCTGAAATCACCTTCACAAAGCTGTAAGTTTTTTCTCTATGTCATATTCTTAACAGCGCTATTGGAACAGACTCAAGAAGGTAGTTGAAATCCTGTTGGATTCACGATTCCTCTATTAGTGTTAGACATGGAAAAACTGGGAGTTCCTTTAAAACAAAATTAAGAAGAGGTCTGTTAGGTAGTCAGCCCGAAGGCTGGTTGGATCCTCAAAAAGCACCGCCGTTAGGTTATGTGGGTATATACTGAACCCTTGCAAAGAAGCATATGAGACTCAGATTCGGGGCGTAACAGGTCATATTCGTAAGTTGCTGTCAGGGCGCTTCATTAACTTGCAGGGTAACATATAACAAAATAACATGCAGGAAAGAGTGAAGCCAGGGTTAAAACAACTGAATTTAATAACAAATCACCATATTTACACATAAACAATTAACAACAAAAACTCCCAACTGACTCCCGCTTAATAAAAATGCCAAACAACTTAGGCGATATCTCTGGAGAGATTAATTACCTGGACCAAGTGTCCTTAAATAAAACGATACCAAAGTGACCATATAAGTGCGTACGCCGTTCTACATGCACCACGATGTGTACTTTGAATGCGTGATTCGTTATCATCCAGAGTGACCCTTCAAACAACGAATCCGCATTTCCTAGAGCTAGACCGACACAAGGGAACACAACTACAATACTTAAATTAAACCGACACTTCCTAAATCTACTATAAACAAACACAAAATTTCCGTGTGAAATTGGACTTAAATTGCCGTAGCAACATTTACTGCCTAAAATCTTAGGACTTCTCACACAAATCAACACAAGTACATTAACACGTGACCAATAGAAAAATACTCAAATGACCGCTGTCAAAATTTACAAATACTCTACCACTACACCACACGGGTGTGACAAACAAAAATTACATGAAATCGAGTCATCAACAAAGCAATAGGCAAAACAGCCAACATTTACGTTAATCAGAACATTCTTATCCATACAAGGTACAACAATCCGTTACACACATGGCGAACTCCCCAATTAATTATGGCTTAAAAATTTAGCCATCACAATGAACAGGTTTGCTACATGAAAGCTTACAGGGTTCAGTCGGTCAAATAGGACTGCCTATCAAAATAAATCACAGGCAAAACGGGCGGTTTGTGGAACTCTGCATGTCTGTCAACCCACGTGTCAATAACCTCGACCTCCCAGAACATGGGGTCGAACCTCGAAGAAATGTGCCCCAAAGCACAATAATACGTGTGTGTCAGAAAAACATATGGACAAGAATCAGCAGTCTCCCAAGAGCACTCTGTCTTTCCATCTAAAATACAACAGCAGCAAAAATATATAAGGGCGGTAGGACAACTACCCCCTCCTCACGTAGAATCAACACACACTAGACACATCAACACATACTGAATCACACGTATGGGTTGTGACAGACCCTGAAATAAAAGACACAAATAATATCCACATGCTGGCGCCATCGTTCTATGCCGTGACTAGTCACCTGAAAAGGACTCAAGAAAAATCTATCAAAATTTAGAACGAAGGTGTTCTACAATTACTTTTAAGTTGGTGCACTCGGCTACCCTAACATGAATAATAACCTGTTCAGCAAAAAGTTTACAATCATTTCCTCCCATTCCTATTTCAAATATTAACGTTAATAAAGCACCATTTATCGAATGTAACGGGTTCCGCAATTGCAAGGATAAAAATCACGCACGCACGCCGCGTACATTACACATGACTCAAGAAAAATAAATCAACATATCAACAAACACTTTGGCCACGCGCCAACGGACATTTAAACATATAGTGTCGGTACGAGAAAAACAGCTATAAAAACAAGAAAGAAAAACATGACTATTTACAAAGTTCCCCGGCCAAATCTAACTACATAATTGAAATAATCCAATTTTAGTACATCACCGCTTCTGCATGTAGGACTAAGGACATCCTTCTCAACCCATTGCCCTATGGACAATTTAGCACTCCATAGTAGTCGTCTGCGTTGATTTCTTGAAGCTCATCCCAACTTCAAACCACGTGCTGATCATCTTGGTCTCGACTCCTTGGCAGAAAAGTTCAATGTTAAATATTTGCCTATCTATAATCGCTTGCAGGCTACTCAGTTCACCCACAATTGTCCTACTGCGATTAATAGCGAAGACTGGCCCTAATTATATCGCACATACGCACTATAAAAACACACATACAATACACACAATTTATACATAAAATATACATCTCGAGTCCGCGCCACTGGCTCGTTAACAAGTTCCAAATCCTGGCTGCACTCGCAGTCGCTATCTCGTCCGGTATTTCCGTCCCGTCTTATGGACTTCGGTTCTGGTAAGCGCTAATGAGGGTGATACGATACTTCCCCCTTAAAGTTGAACTCGTCGTCTTTAAAAGAATGTTACAGTTTATCACGCGCTGGCGTGAAATATTTAGATCACACAATTTAGTTGATTTTAGAACAAAATGTATAATAGCTTTTAAAATTCGATACTGCAAACGCTGCGACTTTAGCTTCCCAGAGCTCATAAAATAAATTAGCTTCACTGATTTTAGAGCGTAAAAATCACATTTCAAACTGGCGTGGAGTATGCCTCTGAAGGCTCCACAAGATAATACTTCGATTGGCGTCAGGCCAGACTATTTATGAGAAACTGACAAGGGCGGTGGAGTGGGGCGGAGTCGGATAAAAACTTCCAGAGTTTTTGTCTCACAAAGATGGGGCTAGTGTCATTCTTCTCCAAATGAATCCAACGTCTCAAATTACTCGAGCGGAGATTAATCCGTTCGGCGGTTCCTTAGATACACACTTCCGCGCGCTTTTTACTACTGACGCCGTCCACCTCGTGGTCACGGCTTGGTCTCTTGCGATTGGCTGATTCAATCGTATGTTCGTTGAGAGGACCTCGTGATTCTTCCTTTATGTCTCCAATTTTGGTACAGTAGTTGCACAATTTGGCCTTGAACTCGACTAATTCTGGCCGTCCCCAGGAATAGCTACCAACTCAGCTTCTGTTGCAACCATTACGAAATACTGGCCTCCCTAATATCCAAGTCGACTTCCTTATGTGCTGCCTGGGCCGTAGTAATAATAATAATAAATATGAATACTTATTTATCGAAGATCAATAAGGGTTCATTTATCCTCAGCAAGGTTTTGAAATTCGAAACAATTTATTGGTTTGGATTTCAAAAACAAAATCCACTGTAGTAACAACACATCTCTTTAAATCTCACTCAGCTGCTCGAGTGTATGCCCCTCTGACTCACTTAGTGTGCTCCCTTCTCGCTGGAATGTCATTCATATTTTCATTAGGTCTCCCCCTTCTCCTCACGTAGTTGCCACTCCCGTCGTCTCAGCTGCTCGTTGTTTACAAACAAAGTGCGTGCTCACGCGCTCCCCGTGGATTTGAGTGTTTGCTTTCAAAAAAAATATAAATTTTTGGCAATACATATTCTGCACATATCATCTTTCCTAATCATCAAATGGTTCCCTTCTCCTTCTTCTTCTCCTCCCATCTTCTTCTTCTCCCATCTTCTTCTCCTCCCATCTTCTTCTCCTCCCATCTTCTTCTTCTCCCATCTTCTTCTTCTCCTGCTACCATATTTCCAGGCCCTTGCCGGAAACTTCGTCCCGCGAATTTCCTCTATTATTTTTCTGTTTTGGTTTGTCGGCTGGTCTCTTCTCTTCTTCACGGTGATGGTCTGGGCTCCGTCTGTTCGCCATGGCACGCCCCCACTTCTCCTTCTCCGCTTCTTCATTACTTAATTGATCCAAGTATTTACGGGATTCAATATATCGTTCGTCCCAGTTATTCCTATAATCTCCTCTGTTTTCTTGGCGATAGTCCCTGCCGTTACTCCATCTACCATCTCCATTTCTTTGGTAAGGTCTACCTTGTCTCTGGTTTCCCCTCCAATTCGTGTATTCCCGCTGGTACGTCCACTGATTATTTTGATTTTGGTTATTCTGATGATATCTCCCGCGGTTATTCTGATAATTCTGATTGTTGTGATGGAACTGGTTTCGGCCGTCAAAATCTTGTCTTCTTGGCGTGAACTGTGTCCCTGTGGACTGTGTCTTACTTTGGTTTCCCTGGCCGTGGTTATTTTGGAGTCCCTGAACTACCTCTGCCGTGTTGACACATTCCAAATTCCTTCTTCCTGTCTGTGGGCTTACCATACTCGTCTCATCTAAGTGTCTGAGTAATTCTTCGGCTTGGACTGCGGTCTGAATGTTTCCTGCGACTAATAATTGTTGGATATGCATTGGGAGTTGTTTTCCGATGGTTAGAACCATATTCGGCTCGCTAGGCGGGTCATCAAAATCCCTGAATTTTACCAATTGCTGACTGAAGAATTCTGAAAAACGGGTTGGATGTGTACTGTGGTATTTGCGCGTGTACAGGTCCATTCTTAACCCTTGCTGTAACGTAGGACTCCAAAACTTCTTCAAAAACGCCTCGCGGAATTGGGTCATGTCTGTAAACGTGTACTTGAAACTTAAAAACCAGGTCAGGCTAGGTCCTTCTAAAAATTTCTCCACCAGTCTTAATTGTTTCTCCGGGCCGATGTGTTGGTCATTAAAGTAGTCAGTTAATTGCCGTAGAAATGCTTCGGGAGTGGTTCCTGAATGTTCTTTAAACTTATCGGGCTTAAAATCATTACCCCGAATGACTTGGATGACTTGGGCTGGTGCCAAGTTCGGTTGCGGAGTTGAAGTCTCCCCCCTGTACTGCTGGAATGCATTAGTCGTTAGTCTGGGACTTTGACCCCGACTCGTGTCCTCAGCCAACTTCGAACCTGCCGGACTTCCAATACTTGTTTGCTTTTCCGGAATATTTTCGTTTGAAAATAATGTCGCATTCTCTAACGATCTAATCTCGTTTTTTATGATTAATTCTGAATGTTCCTGTAATTTCGACTTCATATTTTCCTCCAGTGCCTGCATTCGCTTTAAAACTGCCAGCCTGTCTTCCTTATTCGCATGAGCCTGCTGGTCCCAATCTCGCCGGATCCTACTTTTTAAGCTATTTATTTTCTCCTAGTTCCTCTCCTGATTTTTCTCTAGCTCTTCACGTATCCGTTCCTGCGTTTTCACTAGTTGTTCCCCCACCTCTTCTCTTATAACCTCTTGCGTTTTCATTAGCTGACCTTCCAAATTATCCTGAGTTTTGACGAGCTGCTCCCCTACTTCTTGTCTTATGACCTCTTGTGTGTTTATCAGCTGGCCTTCCATCTCTTTTCTTATGATCTCTTGTGTTCTGCCTAATTGCTCCTCTAAATTTTCCCGCAAGTGTATCCGCTCGGTTTCAGCCTTAACTTCGACTTTATCTATTTCCTTTATTAATTCCAGCACGTTGTTATCTACCGAATTAATTTGCTGCTGTAGTTTCTCTTGGGTTTTCTTCACTCCCGCGGTGTTACTGACACATGCTGCCTCTATCTGCTTGAGTTTATCTGCCACCATCTCGTCAAATTGTACTAATTTGTTATCAAATTTCGCCTCCAATTTCTTCATTTCGCCTAACTGTCTGATGTTATTTTCCGCAACCTCGCCTGCCAGTTTCTCTACTTTTTGAACGCTCTGATTAATATCATTCGTGATTTTTCCTAACTGTTCGGTTTGTGTTACCGCCTGTTGTGACAATTTGTGGTTTAGTTCATTGAATTGTTTGTCAGTGTCTAATTTCTGGACTTCTAACTGGACCGAAATGTTACCGCTCATATCAAGTAATTGTTTTTCACTATGCTCACGCTGAGCTTCTAATTGTTCTTTTAATTGCTCTTCCGTCTTTACGGACATTTGGATCGACATCTGTTCTAATTGTTCTTCCGTTTTTGCGGACATTTGTTCTAATTGTTTTTCACTATGCTCACGCTGAGCTTCTAATTGTTCTTCCGTCTTTACGGACATCTGCACTAATTGTTCTTCCGTTTTCGCGGACATTTGGATCGACATCTTTTCTAACAATGCCTTTATCTCATCAACACTCGCCATATCACACACAAAATATATTCAGAGAAAAACAGGGTTATGGGCTAAGGTTTCAGCCCTATACGCACATACATGTCACACATTTAAATATTACTGGCTCTAATTTAATGAAAATTTCAGTAACAAAATTTACTGAATACAATGACATTTATTCCCAAACAACAAAATAACCCCTAGTGATCTGCTTCTAAATTCCTAACCAACAGAATTTACGAAACACCAATTAACCGAAGTCAATTAAATGTCAAATATAAGGCAACAACTTCCTGCTTTGACTGAGTTCATTAATAATGCAAATTTCTAATTTTAATGTGGGCGCCAGAACAAGTTTATAACAAATACCAAATCAAATTCTAACCTTGTTCGATATTTCTAACTTTAGGAACTCAGTGATTTTACTAATGCACATGGCGGTACAACATCGCCTCCATTTACTGAATTTACATGTCCGCTTGACCTGGCATCATTTCTCAACGAAATAAATATGAGATCAGCGAAGCAACAACAACAACAAACCCCACGTTGGGCGCCATTTTTGTTTTATGAACCCTTGCAAAGAAGCATATGAGACTCAGATTCGGGGCGTAACAGGTCATATTCGTAAGTTGCTGTCAGGGCGCTTCATTAACTTGCAGGGTAACATATAACAAAATAACATGCAGGAAAGAGTGAAGCCAGGGTTAAAACAACTGAATTTAATAACAAATCACCATATTTACACATAAACAATTAACAACAAAAACTCCCAACTGACTCCCGCTTAATAAAAATGCCAAACAACTTAGGCGATATCTCTGGAGAGATTAATTACCTGGACCAAGTGTCCTTAAATAAAACGATACCAAAGTGACCATATAAGTGCGTACGCCGTTCTACATGCACCACGATGTGTACTTTGAATGCGTGATTCGTTATCATCCAGAGTGACCCTTCAAACAACGAATCCGCATTTCCTAGAGCTAGACCGACACAAGGGAACACAACTACAATACTTAAATTAAACCGACACTTCCTAAATCTACTATAAACAAACACAAAATTTCCGTGTGAAATTGGACTTAAATTGCCGTAGCAACATTTACTGCCTAAAATCTTAGGACTTCTCACACAAATCAACACAAGTACATTAACACGTGACCAATAGAAAAATACTCAAATGACCGCTGTCAAAATTTACAAATACTCTACCACTACACCACACGGGTGTGACAAACAAAAATTACATGAAATCGAGTCATCAACAAAGCAATAGGCAAAACAGCCAACATTTACGTTAATCAGAACATTCTTATCCATACAAGGTACAACAATCCGTTACACACATGGCGAACTCCCCAATTAATTATGGCTTAAAAATTTAGCCATCACAATGAACAGGTTTGCTACATGAAAGCTTACAGGGTTCAGTCGGTCAAATAGGACTGCCTATCAAAATAAATCACAGGCAAAACGGGCGGTTTGTGGAACTCTGCATGTCTGTCAACCCACGTGTCAATAACCTCGACCTCCCAGAACATGGGGTCGAACCTCGAAGAAATGTGCCCCAAAGCACAATAATACGTGTGTGTCAGAAAAACATATGGACAAGAATCAGCAGTCTCCCAAGAGCACTCTGTCTTTCCATCTAAAATACAACAGCAGCAAAAATATATAAGGGCGGTAGGACAACTACCCCCTCCTCACGTAGAATCAACACACACTAGACACATCAACACACACTGAATCACACGTATGGGTTGTGACAGACCCTGAAATAAAAGACACAAATAATATCCACATGCTGGCGCCATCGTTCTATGCCGTGACTAGTCACCTGAAAAGGACTCAAGAAAAATCTATCAAAATTTAGAACGAAGGTGTTCTACAATTACTTTTAAGTTGGTGCACTCGGCTACCCTAACATGAATAATAACCTGTTCAGCAAAAAGTTTACAATCATTTCCTCCCATTCCTATTTCAAATATTAACGTTAATAAAGCACCATTTATCGAATGTAACGGGTTCCGCAATTGCAAGGATAAAAATCACGCACGCACGCCGCGTACATTACACATGACTCAAGAAAAATAAATCAACATATCAACAAACACTTTGGCCACGCGCCAACGGACATTTAAACATATAGTGTCGGTACGAGAAAAACAGCTATAAAAACAAGAAAGAAAAACATGACTATTTACAAAGTTCCCCGGCCAAATCTAACTACATAATTGAAATAATCCAATTTTAGTACATCACCGCTTCTGCATGTAGGACTAAGGACATCCTTCTCAACCCATTGCCCTATGGACAATTTAGCACTCCATAGTAGTCGTCTGCGTTGATTTCTTGAAGCTCATCCCAACTTCAAACCACGTGCTGATCATCTTGGTCTCGACTCCTTGGCAGAAAAGTTCAATGTTAAATATTTGCCTATCTATAATCGCTTGCAGGCTACTCAGTTCACCCACAATTGTCCTACTGCGATTAATAGCGAAGACTGGCCCTAATTATATCGCACATACGCACTATAAAAACACACATACAATACACACAATTTATACATAAAATATACATCTCGAGTCCGCGCCACTGGCTCGTTAACAAGTTCCAAATCCTGGCTGCACTCGCAGTCGCTATCTCGTCCGGTATTTCCGTCCCGTCTTATGGACTTCGGTTCTGGTAAGCGCTAATGAGGGTGATACGATACTTCCCCCTTAAAGTTGAACTCGTCGTCTTTAAAAGAATGTTACAGTTTATCACGCGCTGGCGTGAAATATTTAGATCACACAATTTAGTTGATTTTAGAACAAAATGTATAATAGCTTTTAAAATTCGATACTGCAAACGCTGCGACTTTAGCTTCCCAGAGCTCATAAAATAAATTAGCTTCACTGATTTTAGAGCGTAAAAATCACATTTCAAACTGGCGTGGAGTATGCCTCTGAAGGCTCCACAAGATAATACTTCGATTGGCGTCAGGCCAGACTATTTATGAGAAACTGACAAGGGCGGTGGAGTGGGGCGGAGTCGGATAAAAACTTCCAGAGTTTTTGTCTCACAAAGATGGGGCTAGTGTCATTCTTCTCCAAATGAATCCAACGTCTCAAATTACTCGAGCGGAGATTAATCCGTTCGGCGGTTCCTTAGATACACACTTCCGCGCGCTTTTTACTACTGACGCCGTCCACCTCGTGGTCACGGCTTGGTCTCTTGCGATTGGCTGATTCAATCGTATGTTCGTTGAGAGGACCTCGTGATTCTTCCTTTATGTCTCCAATTTTGGTACAGTAGTTGCACAATTTGGCCTTGAACTCGACTAATTCTGGCCGTCCCCAGGAATAGCTACCAACTCAGCTTCTGTTGCAACCATTACGAAATACTGGCCTCCCTAATATCCAAGTCGACTTCCTTATGTGCTGCCTGGGCCGTAGTAATAATAATAATAAATATGAATACTTATTTATCGAAGATCAATAAGGGTTCATTTATCCTCAGCAAGGTTTTGAAATTCGAAACAATTTATTGGTTTGGATTTCAAAAACAAAATCCACTGTAGTAACAACACATCTCTTTAAATCTCACTCAGCTGCTCGAGTGTATGCCCCTCTGACTCACTTAGTGTGCTCCCTTCTCGCTGGAATGTCATTCATATTTTCATTAGGTCTCCCCCTTCTCCTCACGTAGTTGCCACTCCCGTCGTCTCAGCTGCTCGTTGTTTACAAACAAAGTGCGTGCTCACGCGCTCCCCGTGGATTTGAGTGTTTGCTTTCAAAAAAAATATAAATTTTTGGCAATACATATTCTGCACATATCATCTTTCCTAATCATCAAATGGTTCCCTTCTCCTTCTTCTTCTCCTCCCATCTTCTTCTTCTCCCATCTTCTTCTCCTCCCATCTTCTTCTCCTCCCATCTTCTTCTTCTCCCATCTTCTTCTTCTCCTGCTACCATATTTCCAGGCCCTTGCCCGAAACTTCGTCCCGCGAATTTCCTCTATTATTTTTCTGTTTTGGTTTGTCGGCTGGTCTCTTCTCTTCTTCACGGTGATGGTCTGGGCTCCGTCTGTTCGCCATGGCACGCCCCCACTTCTCCTTCTCCGCTTCTTCATTACTTAATTGATCCAAGTATTTACGGGATTCAATATATCGTTCGTCCCAGTTATTCCTATAATCTCCTCTGTTTTCTTGGCGATAGTCCCTGCCGTTACTCCATCTACCATCTCCATTTCTTTGGTAAGGTCTACCTTGTCTCTGGTTTCCCCTCCAATTCGTGTATTCCCGCTGGTACGTCCACTGATTATTTTGATTTTGGTTATTCTGATGATATCTCCCGCGGTTATTCTGATAATTCTGATTGTTGTGATGGAACTGGTTTCGGCCGTCAAAATCTTGTCTTCTTGGCGTGAACTGTGTCCCTGTGGACTGTGTCTTACTTTGGTTTCCCTGGCCGTGGTTATTTTGGAGTCCCTGAACTACCTCTGCCGTGTTGACACATTCCAAATTCCTTCTTCCTGTCTGTGGGCTTACCATACTCGTCTCATCTAAGTGTCTGAGTAATTCTTCGGCTTGGACTGCGGTCTGAATGTTTCCTGCGACTAATAATTGTTGGATATGCATTGGGAGTTGTTTTCCGATGGTTAGAACCATATTCGGCTCGCTAGGCGGGTCATCAAAATCCCTGAATTTTACCAATTGCTGACTGAAGAATTCTGAAAAACGGGTTGGATGTGTACTGTGGTATTTGCGCGTGTACAGGTCCATTCTTAACCCTTGCTGTAACGTAGGACTCCAAAACTTCTTCAAAAACGCCTCGCGGAATTGGGTCATGTCTGTAAACGTGTACTTGAAACTTAAAAACCAGGTCAGGCTAGGTCCTTCTAAAAATTTCTCCACCAGTCTTAATTGTTTCTCCGGGCCGATGTGTTGGTCATTAAAGTAGTCAGTTAATTGCCGTAGAAATGCTTCGGGAGTGGTTCCTGAATGTTCTTTAAACTTATCGGGCTTAAAATCATTACCCCGAATGACTTGGATGACTTGGTTTGGTGCCAAGTTCGGTTGCGGAGTTGAAGTCTCCCCCCTGTACTGCTGGAATGCATTAGTCGTTAGTCTGGGACTTTGACCCCGACTCGTGTCCTCAGCCAACTTCGAACCTGCCGGACTTCCAATACTTGTTTGCTTTTCCGGAATATTTTCGTTTGAAAATAATGTCGCATTCTCTAACGATCTAATCTCGTTTTTTATGATTAATTCTGAATGTTCCTGTAATTTCGACTTCATATTTTCCTCCAGTGCCTGCATTCGCTTTAAAACTGCCAGCCTGTCTTCCTTATTCGCATGAGCCTGCTGGTCCCAATCTCGCCGGATCCTACTTTTTAAGCTATTTATTTTCTCCTAGTTCCTCTCCTGATTTTTCTCTAGCTCTTCACGTATCCGTTCCTGCGTTTTCACTAGTTGTTCCCCCACCTCTTCTCTTATAACCTCTTGCGTTTTCATTAGCTGACCTTCCAAATTATCCTGAGTTTTGACGAGCTGCTCCCCTACTTCTTGTCTTATGACCTCTTGTGTGTTTATCAGCTGGCCTTCCATCTCTTTTCTTATGATCTCTTGTGTTCTGCCTAATTGCTCCTCTAAATTTTCCCGCAAGTGTATCCGCTCGGTTTCAGCCTTAACTTCGACTTTATCTATTTCCTTTATTAATTCCAGCACGTTGTTATCTACCGAATTAATTTGCTGCTGTAGTTTCTCTTGGGTTTTCTTCACTCCCGCGGTGTTACTGACACATGCTGCCTCTATCTGCTTGAGTTTATCTGCCACCATCTCGTCAAATTGTACTAATTTGTTATCAAATTTCGCCTCCAATTTCTTCATTTCGCCTAACTGTCTGATGTTATTTTCCGCAACCTCGCCTGCCAGTTTCTCTACTTTTTGAACGCTCTGATTAATATCATTCGTGATTTTTCCTAACTGTTCGGTTTGTGTTACCGCCTGTTGTGACAATTTGTGGTTTAGTTCATTGAATTGTTTGTCAGTGTCTAATTTCTGGACTTCTAACTGGACCGAAATGTTACCGCTCATATCAAGTAATTGTTTTTCACTATGCTCACGCTGAGCTTCTAATTGTTCTTTTAATTGCTCTTCCGTCTTTACGGACATTTGGATCGACATCTGTTCTAATTGTTCTTCCGTTTTTGCGGACATTTGTTCTAATTGTTTTTCACTATGCTCACGCTGAGCTTCTAATTGTTCTTCCGTCTTTACGGACATCTGCACTAATTGTTCTTCCGTTTTCGCGGACATTTGGATCGACATCTTTTCTAACAATGCCTTTATCTCATCAACACTCGCCATATCACACACAAAATATATTCAGAGAAAAACAGGGTTATGGGCTAAGGTTTCAGCCCTATACGCACATACATGTCACACATTTAAATATTACTGGCTCTAATTTAATGAAAATTTCAGTAACAAAATTTACTGAATACAATGACATTTATTCCCAAACAACAAAATAACCCCTAGTGATCTGCTTCTAAATTCCTAACCAACAGAATTTACGAAACACCAATTAACCGAAGTCAATTAAATGTCAAATATAAGGCAACAACTTCCTGCTTTGACTGAGTTCATTAATAATGCAAATTTCTAATTTTAATGTGGGCGCCAGAACAAGTTTATAACAAATACCAAATCAAATTCTAACCTTGTTCGATATTTCTAACTTTAGGAACTCAGTGATTTTACTAATGCACATGGCGGTACAACATCGCCTCCATTTACTGAATTTACATGTCCGCTTGACCTGGCATCATTTCTCAACGAAATAAATATGAGATCAGCGAAGCAACAACAACAACAAACCCCACGTTGGGCGCCATTTTTGTTTTATGAACCCTTGCAAAGAAGCATATGAGACTCAGATTCGGGGCGTAACAGGTCATATTCGTAAGTTGCTGTCAGGGCGCTTCATTAACTTGCAGGGTAACATATAACAAAATAACATGCAGGAAAGAGTGAAGCCAGGGTTAAAACAACTGAATTTAATAACAAATCACCATATTTACACATAAACAATTAACAACAAAAACTCCCAACTGACTCCCGCTTAATAAAAATGCCAAACAACTTAGGCGATATCTCTGGAGAGATTAATTACCTGGACCAAGTGTCCTTAAATAAAACGATACCAAAGTGACCATATAAGTGCGTACGCCGTTCTACATGCACCACGATGTGTACTTTGAATGCGTGATTCGTTATCATCCAGAGTGACCCTTCAAACAACGAATCCGCATTTCCTAGAGCTAGACCGACACAAGGGAACACAACTACAATACTTAAATTAAACCGACACTTCCTAAATCTACTATAAACAAACACAAAATTTCCGTGTGAAATTGGACTTAAATTGCCGTAGCAACATTTACTGCCTAAAATCTTAGGACTTCTCACACAAATCAACACAAGTACATTAACACGTGACCAATAGAAAAATACTCAAATGACCGCTGTCAAAATTTACAAATACTCTACCACTACACCACACGGGTGTGACAAACAAAAATTACATGAAATCGAGTCATCAACAAAGCAATAGGCAAAACAGCCAACATTTACGTTAATCAGAACATTCTTATCCATACAAGGTACAACAATCCGTTACACACATGGCGAACTCCCCAATTAATTATGGCTTAAAAATTTAGCCATCACAATGAACAGGTTTGCTACATGAAAGCTTACAGGGTTCAGTCGGTCAAATAGGACTGCCTATCAAAATAAATCACAGGCAAAACGGGCGGTTTGTGGAACTCTGCATGTCTGTCAACCCACGTGTCAATAACCTCGACCTCCCAGAACATGGGGTCGAACCTCGAAGAAATGTGCCCCAAAGCACAATAATACGTGTGTGTCAGAAAAACATATGGACAAGAATCAGCAGTCTCCCAAGAGCACTCTGTCTTTCCATCTAAAATACAACAGCAGCAAAAATATATAAGGGCGGTAGGACAACTACCCCCTCCTCACGTAGAATCAACACACACTAGACACATCAACACACACTGAATCACACGTATGGGTTGTGACAGACCCTGAAATAAAAGACACAAATAATATCCACATGCTGGCGCCATCGTTCTATGCCGTGACTAGTCACCTGAAAAGGACTCAAGAAAAATCTATCAAAATTTAGAACGAAGGTGTTCTACAATTACTTTTAAGTTGGTGCACTCGGCTACCCTAACATGAATAATAACCTGTTCAGCAAAAAGTTTACAATCATTTCCTCCCATTCCTATTTCAAATATTAACGTTAATAAAGCACCATTTATCGAATGTAACGGGTTCCGCAATTGCAAGGATAAAAATCACGCACGCACGCCGCGTACATTACACATGACTCAAGAAAAATAAATCAACATATCAACAAACACTTTGGCCACGCGCCAACGGACATTTAAACATATAGTGTCGGTACGAGAAAAACAGCTATAAAAACAAGAAAGAAAAACATGACTATTTACAAAGTTCCCCGGCCAAATCTAACTACATAATTGAAATAATCCAATTTTAGTACATCACCGCTTCTGCATGTAGGACTAAGGACATCCTTCTCAACCCATTGCCCTATGGACAATTTAGCACTCCATAGTAGTCGTCTGCGTTGATTTCTTGAAGCTCATCCCAACTTCAAACCACGTGCTGATCATCTTGGTCTCGACTCCTTGGCAGAAAAGTTCAATGTTAAATATTTGCCTATCTATAATCGCTTGCAGGCTACTCAGTTCACCCACAATTGTCCTACTGCGATTAATAGCGAAGACTGGCCCTAATTATATCGCACATACGCACTATAAAAACACACATACAATACACACAATTTATACATAAAATATACATCTCGAGTCCGCGCCACTGGCTCGTTAACAAGTTCCAAATCCTGGCTGCACTCGCAGTCGCTATCTCGTCCGGTATTTCCGTCCCGTCTTATGGACTTCGGTTCTGGTAAGCGCTAATGAGGGTGATACGATACTTCCCCCTTAAAGTTGAACTCGTCGTCTTTAAAAGAATGTTACAGTTTATCACGCGCTGGCGTGAAATATTTAGATCACACAATTTAGTTGATTTTAGAACAAAATGTATAATAGCTTTTAAAATTCGATACTGCAAACGCTGCGACTTTAGCTTCCCAGAGCTCATAAAATAAATTAGCTTCACTGATTTTAGAGCGTAAAAATCACATTTCAAACTGGCGTGGAGTATGCCTCTGAAGGCTCCACAAGATAATACTTCGATTGGCGTCAGGCCAGACTATTTATGAGAAACTGACAAGGGCGGTGGAGTGGGGCGGAGTCGGATAAAAACTTCCAGAGTTTTTGTCTCACAAAGATGGGGCTAGTGTCATTCTTCTCCAAATGAATCCAACGTCTCAAATTACTCGAGCGGAGATTAATCCGTTCGGCGGTTCCTTAGATACACACTTCCGCGCGCTTTTTACTACTGACGCCGTCCACCTCGTGGTCACGGCTTGGTCTCTTGCGATTGGCTGATTCAATCGTATGTTCGTTGAGAGGACCTCGTGATTCTTCCTTTATGTCTCCAATTTTGGTACAGTAGTTGCACAATTTGGCCTTGAACTCGACTAATTCTGGCCGTCCCCAGGAATAGCTACCAACTCAGCTTCTGTTGCAACCATTACGAAATACTGGCCTCCCTAATATCCAAGTCGACTTCCTTATGTGCTGCCTGGGCCGTAGTAATAATAATAATAAATATGAATACTTATTTATCGAAGATCAATAAGGGTTCAATACCCACAAAAACCCAAGGCAGCGCTATATTGAGGCGTACTAGGCAAGATGAGGAGTGAGGTAGTTTGCCATTGCTTTCCTCACTGAGTCAGAACAGCACGGTGGGTGAGTGGATAGCGTGTCGGTCTACTAACCCCAAGATTGCAGGTTCGCCCCTGACCGTGGTAAGTGATTTTTGAAAGGCGGCAAAAATACGATACGCATGTCATACGATGTTGGCATGTCAAAGAACCCATTTGAATTCAGTAGGCCGAGTTCATAATGGCAAAATTAATCTCGGGAGTTTCCGCCAGCACAAAGTTCCTCATTTCTCTACTAGAAAGCGCTATTGTGTTCAAGGAGATTAGATATCTAACATCTAACCTCCTTGACTTTCATAGTCAAGGAACTACGAAATTCGACATGCAAGCTACCCTCTGGGTGTCAAATAGCAAAGCTTGCACCAGGCACCCGAGGCCATACCATATTATTATTACCCTATGAGTAGAACCTTTCACAGCATCCACAGGCACTGACTGTGCCCTGGATGTCATTACTAAGCACCACCCATACCTCAGTAGCTTCCATATAATCACAGCCATGAGTGAGACTGAGACCTCGGGGCAAAGCCACATTTTACTCTAGCCTGTGTCAACAGACAAATGCAAAGGTACTGCATTCATCAAGAGATGGCAAACAGGCCATAAGAAGAGGTAACAGAGTATAATGTATGTTCCGGAATGCAACCTGCCTTATGCGATTAGTATAAATGGTAGGCGCTACCCTTTGAGCTGTAGCAAGAGTTCATCAGAGCCTGCAGAGTGCTATCGACGAAACGATTCGTCACGAATTGTATCACGCGGTGGTGCTAACTGCTAATGACGAAACGGATCGTCGCTACGCGCGCGTCTCTTTAGTTTCATATTCCAGCTGTTTGAGGCGATGTTATGTAAAATTAGACTTCCCTGCTCTTTTGTGATAGTCCATAGAACCAATTACTTTGCATTTTTAATCTCTATTATGATATGAATTACGCTATGCATTTGTCAAAGAGATTTTGTCTTATGTTTGACTTCTGCAATGGCTGACAACAGATCAAGTAATAGTTCGAGCAGTGGCGATTGTGAAAGTTTACCGTAGCCGGGAGGGGGCATAGGGTTAGTTAGTTATTGTTGTTTTAAAGGGCGGAACTACGAGGTCATCTGCCCCTAGGGGGCATAGGGGATATATCCTCCCTAAAAGTCTAAATTTGTCACCCCTAATGAAAGGCCGTTTAGCCAGCCACTTCAATTATTCCCCCGGAAGGGGCGTGATGGCGCAACGGTCAAGCTGTTGGCCTCTCACCAAGGTGGTCTGGATTCGATTCCCGGTCAATGCATGTGAGATTTTCGAAGTGAAATGTCATGTCCTGTGGTTCGGATTCCACGTAAAAGGAGGTCCCGTGACTCATGATCGCGTGATTAACGGTCACGTAAAACTAAAATCTTTTGCGGAAAGAAGTTCAAGTGAGTATTTAGTAACGAGTCGTCTGAAAATGAGCTCGGAATGAATGGTCTCACATTGGTCTGATACCAACTTCTAGGATGGCTGGCAATAGGCTTTAAACCCACCTGCCTTTAGAGTCTTGGATACTTGAGCCTAATATCCACATGTCTGGTTATGACATTCTCCACATTTCAGAGAGGTGCATATTCCTGTGAGAGACGAACAGTTTTCTCTTCTGCTAATTGGTACCGAAGTGTGTCACGCTTGGTCCACTCCGCTACTTGACTTTCTACAAACAAAATATATCAGCCAGCCAACACCTGCCTCCTGACACCAGCTACTGAACCATATAATTCAAAGTTACAGTGTTGGTAACATTTCACATATCTTCATTGGGATTCCCAACTTTGTCTGGAATAAATTCCTGACACAGAATATTTAATTGAGAATATGTTTTATAAATCCACGGTACAAAATCATGTTAAACTTCGGTGCACTTACTGTGATGAACGTAATAGTACATTATGCAACGAGCCTATAATGGCAATAATTAAGACACGAGTATGTTTATGAAACGAGCGTATGCGAGTTTTATAATTTCCATAAGAGTATGTTCGACGATAATTATAATAACTATTTTATGTTCGAACATAAATATTCATAAATATCTGTCGAGATTTCGCCAGTTTTATGTACTGAACAGAGCGCACGAGACGCAGAGAATGCCTTGTATTTGACCATGGTCTCCTCGATTACCCTACTATGACACTAGGCCAGGCAGTGAAATTTAATTTAGAAGGCCGTGATGCGCTAATTATCTAATTGGTCAAACAACTGTTTCTTGAGCTCTGATTGGTGGAAGAAACTGTTTCATAATAAAAATAGTGTTATAATGAGCCTCTTTATAGTACGGTTCTCTGACATATAATAGTCAGGGTCGAACATAAAATGTTTTTTAACACAGTCGGTTTCGGAATTTGAATAATGTAGCTTCTTTTGAATAAACATTCAACCAATGCATAGAAAAAAACGTTAAATGCAAAATAATTGATTCTGAAAACTGGTCAGCTGATTGGTTAGCTAAACTATCTACTGCGTGCGTCACTTCGAGATATGCTTGCAGTTTCACGTGACAATCTCGCGACCATGGGCCATGAGACCTCCATTTTACGTGGAATCCGAAACATAGGACGAGATACTTCACTTTGAAAATCTGACATGCATTGATCGGGAATCGAGCCCGGTCCGCCTTGGTGAGAGGTAAGCAGCTTGACCACGCCCTAAGAGCTATTAATGAGGTTTACGGTTAGATTAGTCTACGGCTACACAGAAAGAGTTGAACTCTAGTAATTCGGAGATATACAATACTGCATATTGAGAAAACGCATCTTCCCAGATTTGGTGACAGCGTTTGTCTAAAGCCTTAGCATATTAACTCCAAATACTCATGAACGAACAAAGCAAAGAAAATTTTAGTGCATTATGTACCCATCCTAATTGTATTAATTCATTCATTTATTCATTCGTTTTTATGGCAGATTATAGTAAGTCATTCCTCGTGTAGTCTGAAGAGTTTCTCTCTCCTAATTTCCTAGAATTTTCTCTTATCTACTACCTCTACATCCGGTTTGAAGTGATTGTTTTTATCTGGATCGTAATACGATTGATGGAGTCTGAATTAGATCTCAGGATGCTCACGTCATCTTGAGAATACGACCTTCCTTGGAGACTGGGGCCATTGACATGAACAGGTCTTCCCATATTTGTCCAGCGTGTGATGCCCATTGTTTAACAAACGGTGAACATGACCTCAGAACAATTCAGCTGGCAGTGGGAGAAAGTAGGAGAGAGGCATTAGATCAAGGACTGGAGTCCATTCGCTTCTTTAATCTGGGCCCAGTGTCTATATTCAGAATTGAGACTGTCCCTTTGCGACTCTGTACTTGACAATGTAATTCTCTATAACTACACATTACCAGGGATCATTGGTGTAACTAGGGTTTGCTGACTAAGCTGAGTCAAAATTACATGAGGGGTGGGGGGTGAGGTCTAGGACGTACTGGGATACACATCAAGGAAAGCAAATATACGTTGCCGAAGTTTTAATAATAATAATAATAATAATAATAATAATAATTATTATTATTATTATTATCGAGTCAGAAAATCTAAATTTTCCAGTGAACATTGACTCAACGACTTGTTTGTTTTTGAATGATAATGTTTTGTTTTTCCGTAAATTTTGTTTATTTTTATAGTTTTTATTTTTATTTAATTTTTTGTTTTTGTTTTATTAATTTTTGGTCTTTTAAAATTTAGATGTCCACTTCAAAATTTTAAATTCAATTCCAAATTTGTATTGTTTAATCTGTGTTAAGAGGGGCAGATGACCTCGTAGTTCCGCCCCTTAAAACAACAATAACTAACTAACTAGTCAGAAAACATCAAATAAAACACAGATACAAATACTATGACTACAAACATTATATAATATTTGACCAAACTTGGCCACTTCCACTGCATTCTGTGATGCTTCATAATAATAATAATAATAATGTTATTGGTTTTACGTCCCCTTTATCTACTGCGGCTTTTAGAGACGCCAGGGTGCCGGAATTTTGCCCCGATGGGAATCTTTCTTTCTTCCTTTCTTTCTTTCTTTCTTTCTTTCTTTCTTTCTTCTGCTTCTCCCAATTAATTGGGGTCGCTGGAGCCAATCAGGCTCATGTTGGTTTTGGTCGGGAATTTAAGGCCGGATGCCCTTCCTGACGCCACGTAATTTTTCAGGTGAAAATTCCACCCCGATGTTACCAGGATTCGAACACCGGCCTTCCGGGTGAAAAACGAGCAGCTAAGCCATTGCGCCATCACGCTCCCTCTTGGGAATCTTTAACGTGCCAGTAAATCTACTGACACGGCTCCCTCGCATTTAATCACCCTCAAATGCCATATGATTGCGCAGGGATTCGATCCCGCTATCTTGGGATCAACAGGCAAGAACGTTACCGCTGATCAATGCAGTTAGTCCCGAAGTATTAAAATATCATTTATTTGATACGTTGTATTTGCTCTTATCAATGTACAAATGGTTGAAAATTAACGATGTTGTTGATGTTATTCCAGTTCTTCGCGAAATCATCTGCCCCCAAAGAATATGGGGTCCGGTGTTCTCCCCGGGGTACTTTTGTATAATTTGGTGCAAAATGATGAATTTTAAGGCTATCTGGCGTCACTTTTTCAACCAATTTGTTGTGATGCTTTGTTTGGTTAATGTAAAACACAACTAAGACCATTTTATGTTACTTTTTATTAATACAGACAGTCATCTTGCTCACTTGATCGTGTTTACATGGAAAGAATTAATGTTACTGTTTTGATTTACTACTTACACTATAATATAAAGTCAAGGTTTCTTGAAGCATTACCAAATCGGTTTATAACTTCGTCAGTGAGATGTATGTCTCGGTGAATAGATAACAATACTAGACCGTTCAGTCTGTTTTCAGAAGTAGAATTTCTTAAGTATGTTTTCAACCAACTCAAACTCCGTTCAACAGTACTGGTAGCTACAGAGAGAGAGAGGCAAATTTGCCAAACGTTTGATAAGGGTATAAAAGTTAGGGGGAAAAACGTTTGTCACACGCTTCAAGGGCACTTGTTGCTGCTCTTGATACGTTCATAAGAGCGAATGTACTGCAGAGTAAAAAGAGGTTATGTTGTTACACATGAGATCAGAGCAAACTGATTGTCAAACTGTTCACATCGCTCTACCGTCGGCTTGCTTTGCAAAGTTGCCATACGTGGCTTAGTAACAATGGTACATGATAAGTACGAGTATGTCTGTGTATTCATAAACAAATAATATATGTGACAAAAATTTCGGGGGGGGGGGGGGGCTTTATTTACGCCCCTGCTGGACACGATATGCAATGTAGGCTTATACTCGCTCTGCAAGCTTGAGCCGTCAGCTCCCAGATATGAAAAAATGTGTTTATTGCTCACTTTCACTGAACTTCTCAGTTATAAAGCATTCACATTGAAAGTTATATCTCTCGTCTGACTGCTGCTGGGCTTGATAAGAAACATTATTATGAGTACAGCACTGACCTGGTACAGTAGTACTGTCACCCTAGCTTTCATTTCTCTGAGAGCTCTTCTCCTTCTACAGCAAACCTAAGTATTTTAGCTCCTTATTATATTTCTACTCCTCGTGAGTGAAGCGGATTTTGGTATTATCCTGTAATTTCAAAGGCAGATAGTATCTCTTGAATGGCTGGTCGTAGCGTCATAGGGTTGGACAGCTTCGAAATAATTACGTTGTTACACAGAACCATAGTAACTGGGGGATAATCGTAATTCGGGGAATTGCTGGTCATCGGTAATACGATGAAGCAACTCTGATATCTCACACTCAATAAGTTAACAACGATCTCCAAATTAGTGTTAATATACCCATATAGGTTTCTAGATCCTTATTAAAAAATTATTTATAAAAACAGACCTGTATATCTGTCTGTCTGTCTACCCATCCGAGATTAATAGACTCTCAGACACCCTTTAACCGATTACATTGAAATTTTGTAGGTGAAGTAGTTCTCAACCCACAGGAAGGGTTTTGGCAACAATAATTTTAGATATCCCTCTCCTTTCCCTTCATTTAGGCCCTTTGGCACAAATCTACACCATTTCAGCGAACTGAACCGAATTTTACGTACTTACCCTTTGTAACCCGACGAGTAACACTGTCTACTTGTAATTTGAACAACCCTCTCCATTCACTAGATTTAGGCCATTTGGCACACGGACGAAATATCGAACAGCGCTATGAGGCGAAATATGAGACTATTGCTCCCTCAGGAGCTCTGGACAGCCGAAGTTTTCCGAAGTGCTTCGATTATTTTCCTACAGCGCTATGTGGCAAAAGACGGTTGCCCTCTCCTTTTCTAACAGCCAATGATATAAAGGCAGCGTCTTTTGTTTCAATTACAAGTTCATTATTATCATTATCATTAGGGGAAAATGACCTGGACCTTACGTCCATTTTACTACTTATCACCATTGTCTTGTGCAGCTTTTCAGTCGGTCAACACGATTTGCCCAATGAATTGGGCGGGGTACAATATATAAATATGTAAATAAACTCCTGAAAAAAAAAGTGTCAGTTCAGTAGTATTACTCATTATCATCCATAAAGAAAATAAATAAATCCACCGAGCGAAGACGGGTGCTACTACTAGTATTTTATAGACAACTTCTCTCCCGCTAAGAAAAGAAAGAAAGGTAATTGTCCTGTTAGGCGGGATTTAAAAACTATTTGGCGCTAGACAATGTTTGAAATATGCTATATTTAGAGACGAGAAAGCTAGATTGGCAACCCTGAGAGGACGCAGTTACAAGTTGTCATGAAGACAAAATTACATCACCAAGCAGCGATGGAGACACATATCACAACCATACAGATTTGTCACATAGCATGAGTTATAGAGCAAGTGTCATTATTTAATATACTTAGTGTTTATTTAACTGATTGTTTATTATCAGTATATGATTTATTTTAATTTTTGTAAACATTCCAAAAAGAGGAGATGTTCTAACCCCCCATGACAGACCCTTGGTTACGCCACTGAAACGGAACTCTAGCTCTCCTGTTTGACAGTAGGTGTTGATTGCTGCAATGGTCTCACGGTCCAAAGTGAAGGGACCGATTGGCAGCATTTAAACTAATTGCTTTCAGTATATCCGCCTACACGTCCTCCTTCTAGACTCCACGGTCTCCATCTTAGATCGGAAAGCCTTCTAAACCAGTAATGTCTCTCAGAAAAGTATTCTAGACTCATGGGGCAGATGACCTCATAGTACCGCCCCTTAAAACAAAAATAACTAAATATATAACTATTCTAGACATATTCTTTTTCATCCGCCTCCTCAGAAACTGAGGCGTGGTGGCACAGCGGTCACGCTGTTGGCCTCTCACCACGGCGGATCGGGTAAGATTCCCGGTCAATGCATGTGCGATTTTCAAAAGTGAAATGCCATGTCCTGTCGTTCGGATTCCACGTAAAATGGAGGTCCCGTGGCTCATGATCTCGAGATTATCACTTACAACTAAAATCTTCCTTCCTCAGAAACTTCTCCCTTTGCATGTTCAGTCTCTGAATAATAATAATAATAATAATAATAATAACACAAACTCGGAGAATACCAAGGGGGTTTTAGGAAAGGCCGATCGACTGCAGAACAAATCTTTAACCTAAAAACCATAATTAGGTACTATGTGTTGAGAGGTCGAACGTATGTATCGACATTTGTAGACTTTAAGAAAGCGTACGACTGCATCGACCGTGATGTGTTGATTAACATACTTGCAGAAATGGGAGTCGATATGAAACTGCTGGCGATAATAAGGGCAACCCTAATTAATACCACATCCAAAGTCAAATTCCAAGGATGTATCTCTGAACCCTTTGAAATCAAGACAGGTGTTCGACAGGGAGATAGCCTGTCACCTCTGTTGTTCAACTGCGTGCTTGAAAAGGTAATACAGAATTGGCGACAGAAGTTAAAAGAAGGAGGCCTTTACAAACCTTTAAGGATCGGGACGAAGAAAAACGGAGTGGAAATAGATTGCTTAGCATTCGCTGATGATATAGCCCTGATGACAGAAGATTTCGAAAGTGCAACAGAACAGGTCAATATATTGAAGGAAGTAGCAGAACAAACAGGATTACAAATTTCCTTTCAAAAGACAGAAGTAATGTCGAACATCAAGGATGATACAGCACAACTAAACACCAAATATGGAACGATAAACCGTGTTAATAAATTTAAATATCTTGGGGAATGGATCCAGCAAAATGGCCTTGACAAGGAAGCCATAGAAGCAAGAATCAAGAAAATGGAAGTCACTTTTCAAACCACCCGCAACATATATAACAAAAAGTGCTTTTCTATGAACACAAAAATTCGTCACTACAACACTGTCATCAAACCAGTACCGCTATATGCATCTGAATGCCTTATCCTATCCGAGAAATGTTTGCTCGCGAAGTTAGAGAGAAAAAAAAGAAAGATCCTACACATCATACTTGGCCCAGACTACAAAAATGGCATCTACATCAGAAAATCCAGGCAAGAAATTCACTCGAGGATAGAGAAGATCACAGACACAATGCGAAAACGCAGAGTGCTTCTACGGTCATATGCGACGGATGATCGATTCCCGATGGACGAAACGTATCTTCAGTATATTCGACTCAAAACCAAAAACGGCAATGCCATGGTATGTTAACGTCCAGAAAGATTTGAAAGAAATGGGGATACGAGCAGAAGATGCACAAGACCGAAATCTTTATAGAGCAGCCATCAAGACGTTTGGGACTTTCCGGGACGAAAAACGGACAACTGGTGCGAAATGGACAGAGGAACGTCGTGCTAAACACAGTGAGCTCATGAAGGCAATGCGGATCAAGCAAAAAATGAGCAAATGCCAGAATGTAAAATGAGGCTTATCGTGGTCCCTAGTTGGCCGATTAGCGAAATTGAATGAATGAATAATAATAAACAGCTGCAGAACATCTAGTGGCACCTCTCGATCTCAACAATCGAGTAGGAACCATGTGATCATTTCGTGTGATCACCCCAACCTTTCACTTTCAACTTGTGAACCTGGCATGATGGATCGTATTTGATCACAGCAACTACCCCAGGCCCCGGACTTATACAGTTCGGGTTCTCCCGATCATCGGATTCTGGGGGATCGGGAGCATCATGCTGAGAAGAGTCGGAGCTTCTCAAAATCTCTTCGCCCGAAGAAAAAGAACTTCATCGGAACAGTCAATGTGAACACATTGCTCAAAACTGGGAAACTTAAACAGTTAATTGACACCTTGAATAAATTTGATATTCAAATTGCAGCCATTCAGGAAACACGTTTCCAAGACGAAAACCATTTTGAATCAGAAAACTTTAGGATATATAAGGGGAAACCAGCCATAAAAATTGGAGATAATTTATCACAATTCGAAACAGCGTTTTTTGTAAGAAAAACAATAGCCAGTTCAGTACTCAACTTTACTTCTCCCTCCGAAAGGATCTCCGTTCTCTCAATAAAATCAAGCAACAAGGCATACACATTGATTAATGCCCACGCTCCCATAAACAATGACAATAAGAAAAACCCTCAGAAAGTAGAAGACTTTTGGGAACTCCTGGAGGAAACCATCAGCAAAATTCCTAAACATCATGTGAAAATTTTACTCGGTGACTTTAACGCACAGGTTGGTAGAGAAAAGAAGTATAGATCCATAGTTGGTCATCATCCAGCACATTGGAGAACAAATCAGAATGGTGAGCGTCTGATAAATTGCTGTAAATCCTTTAATTTGAGGCTCATGTCTACATATTTCACCAGGTCTCCACACAAGAAGAAAACATGGAAATCACCAAATCCAGCACTAGGAGAATCCCAAATTGATCATGTAGCAGTATCCAAACAGAACATATGTGAAATCCTAAATGTTAGAGTGCGCAGGGGAGTGATTGACTCTGATCACTACTTACGCCAAATCAAAGTGAAATTCCAGCCTAATAGATCCTAACCAAAAACTAAGAGATTACTAAGAGTGGATCCGGAGCACCTCAAGCAGAACGCCAAAGAATTTCTTCAGGCTATAAAAGAGCAAAATCCCAAAGACTGGAGGGACTTAGGAAATTCAATTCTGACATCAGCACAGAAGTTAGGGCAGCCCCCAAGGAAAAGGAAACACAGATGGTGGAACAAAACCTGTGATAAAGCAATTGAAGACAGAATTAAAGCCTGGAATAAATGCAACGGACATCAGACAACTGAACGATGGGAATTATTCCTTAAGATCCAGAAATCAACAGCTAAGGTCATCCGCAGGGAGAAGCGGACATACGACAGGAATAAACTCATAGAGATAGAACAGGATTTCCTAAAAAACAACACCAGAAATTTCTATAAGACCTTCCGTGAGAGTCTGTCTAGTTATCAACCACCTAGCATATGTTTCAGTAGACCAGATGGCTCACTAGAAACAAACACCAAGGAAAACTGCAAGATCTTAGCAGATTACTTCCAAGACCTACTCAATTGTGACCCACCGAAAGAAAAAAAGCACTTCGAAAAGCCTGCACCGAATCCAGATTCACATCCACCGACAATGGAAGAAACAGCAGAAATCATTCAATCTCTTAAAAATAACAAAGCACCAGGAGAAGACGGTATTACCGCTGAAATGTTGAAACTCGGAGGGGAAGAGGTCACCAGAAGAATTCACGCAATTTTAAAAGCAATTTGGGAAACAGAAGTGATCCCACAGGACTGGAAGTGCGCGTTAATACATCCATTGCACTAGAGAGGTAACAAAACTGATCCAAACAACTATAGAGGTTTATCCCTATTATCTGTGGCCTATAACATCCTATCTAAAGCTCTTCTGAACAGACTAGAGAAACAAACAGGCCATTTGATTGGTGAATATCAAGCGGGTTTTAGGAAAGGGCGTTCATGTGCTGAACAGATATGGAATCTGAAGGTGATTTTGAAGATCCGCAGATCCAACCCCACAATTGTCACCTTTGTGGACCTAAAGAAAGCATATGATTCTGTGGATAGGCAGACCCTGTTTGAGACGCTAGAAGAACTTCAAGTGGACAGGAAGACCAGAGAACTGATTCGTCAGACTCTCACCAATACAACATCGAAGGTGAAGTCTCTTGGGGAAATTTCTGACTCTTTTGAGTACGAACAGGTGTTCGCCAAGGAGACGGACTTTCACCCCTTCTATTTAACCTGGTTCTAGATAAAGTCATCAGAGAGTGGGAAAAGAACATCAAAGGCGTTAACATAGGAACTGCTGGAAACAAAATCAATGTGAAATGCTTGGCTTTCGCAGATGACCTAGCGATTATCACTAGGAACAAAGAAGAAACTATAATAATAATGTTATTGGTTTTACGTCCCTTTTAACTGCACTGGCTTTTAGAGACGCCGGGGTGCCGGAATTTTGCCCCGAAGGGGATCTTTAACGTGCCAGTAAATCTACTGACACGGCTCCCTCGCATTTGCGCACCCTCAAATGCCAGCTGACTGCGCCAGGTAAGAAGAAACTAAGCATGCTATTGAGACATTATACAGAATAGCATCACAAGCAGGCCTTCAAATATCATTTGAAAAAACCAAGTACATGCAGAATTTTCAGCAAAAGAACAAGAAAGAAAAAATAGAAACAGCGTATGGAGCAATATCCCAAGTAGAATTTTTTAAATACCTTGGAGAAATAATTCTTCCTTCAGGATTGGACAGTTTGGCTAACACAGAAAGTGCCTCAAAACTTCATAGAGCATTCAGACTAACATGGGATCACTATAATAAAAGAGTAATGTCACGTAATGCAAAACTGAAACACTACAAAACAGTTGTACTACCGGAAGCTCTATATGCTTCAGAAACCATAGCATTAGGAGGTCATTCTAAAATTGCAAATATAGAAAAGCAAGAACGTAAAATTCTTAGAAAAATATTCGGCCCCATACAAGAAAACGGAATTTGGATTAAAAGACGAAATTCAGATCTATACCGTCACACAGATAGTTTCAGCAACACTGTACGAAGAAGACGTTTAACATTTTATGGACACCTCTTCAGGATGGACGATTATAGACTTACAAAAAGGTTATTCAATGTAATAAATTCTCAGAAGTCAAGGATAGCCTGGCTGGATGAATCAAGAGAGGACCTGCAAGAGTTGAACATCGGAGAAAATGTTCTGAGAAACCGCAAAGTCTTCAGGACCGCAGTAACAAAGCACAAGTTTAGGGTGAAAACTAGTGGCAGGACTGGAACCAAGTGGACAGAAGAACGGAAGAAGCAGCACAGTGACTTCATGAAGAGATTTTGGGAAGATAGGAAGGCGAATATCATCAAGCCGAAAAACAAGTTCAAGCGCGCTCTATAATGGGCAAAACGCAAAAAAGAAGAAAGAAGAAGAATAATATCGTATGGTACCGGGTGCAAGCTTTCTTAATTAACGCCCAGAGGGCAGCTTGCATGTCAATTTTTGTCGTTCCTTGGAGCGTGATGAAAGTCAAGGAGGTTAGATATCTAAGCTCCTTGACACTAGAGCGCTTTCTAGTAGAGAAAAGAAGCACTCAGTGTTGGCGGAAAATCCCAAGATTAATTTTGTCATTATGAGCTCGGCCTACTGAATTCAAATGGGTTCCTTAACATGCCAACAACGTATGACATGCGTGCCGAGTTTTTTGTCGCCTTTCAAAAAATATCACTTACCACGGCCAGGAGCGAACCTGCAAGCTTTGGGTTGGTAATCCGACACGATAACCACTCACCCACGATTACTGTGGCCTTATACGGAATGAAAGTAAAAACTGATGCGAACATGTACAGGACGCCAACCATATAGTCTGGTATAGTCGTGACGGGCAACGCGTAGGCTACTCAACCTCCGTTCTACCGCTCAGTCCCACTCAACTATTATTAAGTGTTCTGTTTCCTTTCGCTCAGCAACAGATGACCCTCGTAATAATAATAATATCGTATGGCCGCGGGTGCCTGGTGCAAGCTTTGCTATTTTGACACCCAGAGGGTAGCTTGCATGTCGAATTTCGTAGTTCCTTGACTATGAAAGTCAAGGAGGTTAGATGTTAGATATCTAATCTCCTTGAACACAATAGCGCTTTCTAGTAGAGAAATGAGGAACTTAGTGCTGGCGAAAACTCCCGAGATTAATTTTGCCATTATGAACTCGGCCTACTGAATTCAAATGGGTTCTTTGACATGCCAACATCGTATGACATGCGTATCGTATTTTTGCCGCCTTTCAAAAATCACTTACCACGGTCAGGGGCGAACCTGCAATCTTGGGGTTAGTAGACCGACACGCTATCCACTCACCCACCGTGGCAATGTATGAACGGGTACTGCAAGCTTAAGAGATAAATTCCCCCTTAAAGCTCCAAACCCTCATTAAACCTCCCCTCTCCTGGGCAAGAATCACTTGTATAAGGCTTGGGATCAATCGCATGCTAACTTGTTTGAAACCTCCTGGGACTCGGTTAGCCGTCACGACTATACAGGTGCGTAATGTGTTCATCCACCTTATGGCGTAGTGGATGTCATTCATCGGAGTCACAGCGGAGGTACGGGTTCAATTCCAAGACATTCATTTCTGGTCTAAGGGCTGGAATGAGGCAGAACTGACAAGAGGTGGGTTCGATTCCCACCTCCGCCATCTTGGAAGTGGGTTTTCGTGGTTTGTCACTTCTACTCCAAGTGAATGTTGGAATGGTTCCTAACTTAAGGCCAATCCTCACCTGGTTACACAGGAACTCACACACCACGAGGTGGTGAAGCCCCTAAATGGGTTGAAGCAGCTCCTTCTAATCACCCCCCCCCCCCCCCCCGAGGGGCTAACATCTACTGGGACGTGGGATGGCGACCACGGGACCCCAGCTGAGTCCGCCAGTGCTTCCATTTTTGTGCCGGGCTCCTCTCCGTCTTCTTTCCTGTCTACCTCCCTCCTCCCTTGGTCAACTCTTGTTCTTTTCCGACCCCGACGGTATTGGGGTATCCGAGGCCTAGGGAGTATTTCACTTTCCCGCCTTAATTGGCCTTTGTCTCATCTTTTCTGATCCCTCAGACCTCTTGTTTTCTTTCATTATATTTCCTTTTCCCTTTAAGATTACAGCACTGTTTTTGTTATATGGCTCACCGTGTATCTTTTTAGCTAGGCTTGCCAGATATCTAAAAATGTTCAACCGGGGACCCTCCCCCCGCCGCCGCTTCTAGGTTATTTAGGGGTACACACCCTTGACTGGTTTTTAGAGTTTTAGAGGTTAGTATATTCATAATGCCATAGATAATAAATGACAATTATAAATTGAAACATGTTAATATTTATTAGTTACAAGTAAGAAAAAACACTTTGAATAATGAATAAAACTTTGACAATATTTACATGTACTTTTCATTGGCTAGGACTTTTTTTAGAAAGTCTTTTTTGGTTTTAATTTTGTTGTAAAAAATCTCCACAATCCAATCCAATGTTAATTTTACAAATCATCAAGCATTTTAACTGTAGATTTCTTCATCAAACCTCTATCATCAGTCCATGCGTTGTTCATCAAAGAAAATACTCTCTCAACTGGTGCTGATGTCCCAGGTAAGCAGAAGGCATACTCAACAATCTTGATCAGATTGGGGGCTGCTATGCGATTCTCGTTGAAGTGACCAAACAGCCTTAGCCATTTTTCTTCGCTTGAAATAATCACGTCTCTGGTAGTCTCTTCTTGCTTCCACTGTTCCCAATTTGACTGCAAATACTCCGTAGCAAGCACAACTTCGTCAAACAGCTGATCATTGTTTATTTTCATATTTTCATCAAGAAGACTGCTATTGATGATTTCAGCAGAAGTTTCGGCTTTTTCCCAATCAACAGCATCTGTTTTCGTCAGATTGACCCATGAAAACTGTTCAGCGTTTCCAAAGCTGTTCTCCCAGAGTTCTAAGTATGCAATGCATCTGTCATAAAAGCCATCAAATTCTTCTTTCACACTGTTACGTACTTTCTCATCTAGACTCCTGTAGATGTTCTTTGCACCCGTAGGGATAAAGTTTGAGGCCTTTCTTTCTGTCAGGTTTCTTTTGAGAGCTTTGTGAGCTTCAGCAACCTCAAAAGCTGTCGTGTTATTTTTTCCATTACCAGGATGGCCTTGTTAAATAGTGCAAGCTGTCCGTGGACAAACCACAAGTAGAGCTCGCCCTTTGAATCAGTAAATAATTTTTTTATTATTGATGGGCATATTTCTTGGTCTAAAAAACCCTTTCAGACCTTCAAACATCTGTAGAATTCTTTCCAGTGCCGGCATCATTGATAGAAACCGAGTGTTTCCGTGTTGAATTAGTTTACGGTACTCTATCTCTGCATATTCACAAAATGATTTTAGTTACACGGACTGTGTATATGTGGAAGTATTTATAAATCTTCACCACTAAGGCCTCAATATCGATTGGGAGACTATCTACTGCAGTTTGCACACAATTGTGCACAATGTGTGCTCCACATCCGATTCCATTGATTTCCCGTCCTAGGCTATTCTTGAGTCGATGGAAAACATTGTTTTTCCCTGCTCTTTTCACACCACCGAAGTTAGTGTTGCAGTTATCGCCACAAAAGCCAACCATTTTGTTGTTCAAATCGTTTTGCAACAGGACAGAGCATAATTGATTTGTAAGAATTTCAGATGTTTCACCCTCCACAGATTTGAAATCTAACAGCATTACTTGCACACCTGAATTAGGATTAAAGTAGCGCACAACAATTGGCACACGTTTTATATCTTTTCTGTTTGATGCATCCATACTTACAGATACGTAGTTTGACTTGGTCAGGTCTTCTTTAAGCTCTTCCTGAGCTAATGGAGCTATGACATTTAAAACTATTGCTTCACACTTAGTTTTTCCGAGTGAGAATTTAGGTTCAAAAAACTTAGAAATTAGTTTTGATGAACAAGAATTGGAATTGAAACTTAAGCTATGGTTTTATGTGTGGTAAGCAAAGGTCGTCTCTTTTGCTGCTAAATCTTAAGTTTTTGTCATTAGAACTCGCAGTCTAAAAAAAACTGTTCAGTTTTGATGAGCTAGCAGCACATGCTAAACTCTTTTTGTGTTTACTCGATTGCAAATGATATTTTATATCAGATCGACCACAATGAGCAACCAAAAAATCAGAATTACAATGTGAACATTTAACTCTATCGTCTTGATCTTGATTACCAGTACATACCGTCTTCAAAAATGGGAATTCATTCTGTAAATCATCGGTAAATTTACACGACCGTTTTGGCATTTTAACAGAGAAAGAATAAACTTTTAACTTAAAACATAAATAAAACAGCGCTAGCTCGCTAACACAACACGCACCGCTGACAAGGACTGACAACTGAGTTTCATCTTCATCTCTATCGCAAGCCTAGTGCCGACGTGAGCGAGTCCAATGTTATTGCACGAGGGGGTGTACTGTGCAGCGAGTACCCAGTACTAGACTCGCCCGAAGAGACTATCCCATCGCGTATAGTCACGGTTGGCTAAACAAGACGATACGATGACAATATTATTTACTAGAAAACCATCACTCTTCTATAGTTTTACTTTTCATACAGTGCAGAATTAAATGACAATATTATGATTATCCTTAATAATCCTACACAATTAATTACTTTAGACTTTTTTGGTCATCTAAAAAATCGAATTTATTTTTTTCCGGGACGTGAAGGAAACCGGCCGGGACACCGGGACGTAAGGCAAGCCTATTTTTAGCGAATGTTTTGCATCTACAATCCATTTTGTAGGTATTTTCAATCTACGTTGCATTTTGTAAGTCTTTTCGATATACTGTAAATTGCATTTTGCGAGTATTTTCAACCTCAATTTCATTTTGTAAGGATTGACAATCTAAATAGCTTTTTAGTAAGTCTTTCAATATAAGGACTGGGACTTTTGTGAGTATTTTGAATTTCAATTGCATTTTGTAAGTATTTTCAACCTAAATCGCTTTTTGCAAGTATTTTGAATCTAAATTGATTTGGGGGGGGGCCATTTTGTAAGCATTTTGATTTTCAAGTGCATTTTATGGGTATTTTGAATCTAAATTACATTTTGTAAGTATTTTCAATTTCAATTGCATTTTGTAAGCATTTTGAATTTCAATTGCACTTTGTGAGTATATTGGATCTGAAATGGGCGTTTTTCAATCTAAATTGCATTGTGTATTTTCAATTTAAATTTTATTTTGTAAGTATTTTGAACCTCAATTGCATTTTGTAGGTATTTTCAATCTCATTTGCATTTTGTAAGTATTTTGAATTTCAATTGCATTTTGTAAGTATTTCGACTCTACATTGCATTTTGTTCGTATTTTGAACCTAAACTACATTTTGTGCGTATTTTTCAATCTATTCCTTTTTTGAGTATTTTCCTTCTAAATTACCTTTTGTAAGTATTACCACTCTCCATTTTGTGAGTCGTTTCCATCTGAGTTACATTTTGTAAGTATTATCAGTCTCACTTAGTTTTAGTTCTGGTTTCCATTTCATTGTTATTTTCGCTATCACCCAGACCATTAGGGACCGATAACCTAGATGTTAGGCCCCTTAAAACAACTATCATCATCATCATCATCATCATCATCATCATCTATCATCAGCGATGTATTTAAAAATATCCTAAACTCACGTCAACATGACATCTCGATGTAAGCACTCTCTCTTATTACCGCACCATACTCACCCATCCCACTATACTAGAGATGTTACTGACATTTCAGCATGAAACAGGTCGGAAATGAGGAGGACTGTGGCTTGTTCCTGTCGTGAGAGGTGGGGAGGGGTCACAGAAGGCAATTGCACGCTCAATTAACGCCTGACCGTAGGGTCAGGTCAAGGGTTGTGACCTTCGTGTGACCCACATAGATGAATGGACAGCTGCTATTTGGGAATTGCCTGCACAGCTCTCGTGCTGTGTGTGTGTGACACAATAAGGCAGGGCTTTACTTCCTAAGAAATGTTTTTTATTGCTAGTCTATTTTGAACTACACATTTCGCGAGGTCTGTTCTCTTCTCAAATGGATGGGATCCTCAACTCGAACTGTGAACGTACAGTACACGTATTAATCTAAGAGATTCAGGAAAGTTATTCTCGTATTTATTGAATTAAGCCTATTTATGTTTCAGTCAAATGTATTGTTTGAACTAAATTAATTTTCAGGATCTTACTTCCAGATTTGCAATTATTATTTATCGTATGATGATACAGAGTTAAAATAAAAGTTCATACACTACATATAAAGTTATATAAACAGTTATATACATAGTCATAAACACAAGTTCTTGCTTTAACTTCTAAATCCAGGCCATCAATCCACTGAAGTGCCTCAGAAGATGCATGATGAATGTCACCTACTGATCCTTGGAACGCTCGTTGCGGACATTCACCAACAATATGTTCGATGGTTTGCAGGGTGGCTCCACAATCGCAGTTAGCAGAAGTAACCCAACCCCATTTGTGAAGCAGGAATCCACATTTTCCTTGTCCTGTACGGATCCCAGTGGCAGATCCAGAGGTTCACCTCGGAGGGGGCACTCGAGGATTTCAGAGTAGCAACAAAAAATATGTAATAAAATTACTAAATTTGTATTTAATCTACAAACACATAACATACAACCACCAGATTTTATAATTCTACAAGAAATTCGTTTTATTAAAATGGTTTATTGGTTTTAATTTCAAGTCATTGTCATTATGTAAAAAAACGACATTTTAATTCTACAGAATATGAACATTTCCACATTTTAATGCACATTACACAGTCTGATATGTATTAAAACATTTGCAATCATAGTGACTATCTGAAGACAATATACAAGTCTACTACACAAATGGTACATAGTACCAACATTGTCAGTCACTGAGTCACTACTAGTCACATAAATATATATAAAAAACGATTGTATTGAATACTGATTGGATCTCTATTTGGTGACTATCCTAGGCAAAATACATGCCTATTACAAAATAACATCCAGGGCGATCCTTCGTTTACCCCCTTTAGAGAAACGTTCTAGAACTTTTTCAACGTCAACATTTATATCACGGTGAACAAATACCAGACACAAGCCATTCAACCTTTCCTCTGTCATTCGCGTTCGTAGCCACGATTTAACAATTTGCAGGCTGCTAAAATATCTCTCTGCACTTGCAACACTGTCGATGTAGCGATTATATTAACAGTGTTGGCATTACATACTATATGATAACAAACATTGACCACATTCATGAATGCAGGCAATACAGCAAAGATTTTACTTGCAATGCAGTTTGGAGAAACAATAATTTTTATGGGCAGTATCAATGTAGCAGACAACTGGTTTTTCGGAGGGGAGGGGGGGGGGGGGCACTTGCCCCTGGTGCCCCCCCCCCCCCCCTCTGGATCTGATTCTCCATTGGCGTCTGGGGAGTTTGAAACCTTCTATCCGGTTGGAAGGGTTTTCAATCAGATGTGCATTGAATACTGATGATGCTTCCCACATAGTTTTCCATGATTCTGAGATGTTAAATGAAGAGTCTTCAAGAAGTACTGCAGAGCGCCAAGGTGGTTTTCTTGATATCAACCGTTGATTACCTGCTTTTGCAGTATGTATGGGTAGCTGGGGGTTCTTCTGAATGGTTTTCCAGATCTTCAGGAGAGCCTCTGATCTTCGAAGACCTGGAGGTTGAATGTTACTTAGAACAGGTAACCATGTAGTGGGTGTGCTACGTATGCAGCCCGTAATTAGTTGTTCCAAATGAGTCTGAATTCTTCTTCTTAATGAGCATCGTGCCATTGCAAATTATAGTCTTTATACGTCACTATTCATTGTGGGCTTCTAAGATAGGCTACATTTTGGTTGTCGTAGCCGATGGTGTTTCGAGTGAGGACAAGAGCAGGTGTTTATGAGACCGTGAACGCCATCTTCATGCCGTAACAAGTACTCGAGCACTATTAAATCGGATATAATAGTTTTTTAGCGTATGGCTTTAAGTGCCGGGAGTGTCCGAGGACATGTTCGGCTCGCCAGTTTTTGTAGCTGCTTCGAGACGGACACCCAATGGGTGAGCTACAAGTACCGTTGGGGAGGAAAGTTTGGATGTAAGGACAAGGAGTTGGTAGGTAGCGGCTGTGGCCTATAGTTAGGGACCAACCCCGGCATTTGCCTGGAAGGAAGATGGGAAACCACAGAAGACCATCTTCAAGGTTGCCGGCGGGGGGATTCGAACCTCCTCGCCTCCCGGATGTGAGCGACTGCCAGCAGTCATGCCGTAACGACCACGGCTAACTCACCCGGTGGATATAATAGTATTATTAATAATATTATTATTAGCCTACTTCACATTTTGCAAAATGAGGAAAAAGTAGACTTACGAGATCGGGCAAATGTGTGTCCGTCCTTCTGTCTGTCTGTCCTTCTGTATGTCTGGCTGGCTGTGTGTCCCCCCCCCCTATCAACTCCTAAACGGCTGCAGCAATCGAAACAAAATTTGGTAGGAGTAAAGAACTGTACCTGAATATCTCACGGCCTTATTTGAAAATGATGTCAGTGCTACCAACTGCTGAAAACTCGCAATTGAAATTTGAGCTCCATGTTGGATATCATGGAAGGTATGAATGGGAGCTATTTCAAAATTGGCACACGTATAGATAATAATATTGCAGTTTAATTTCCAGGAGGCCATTCATGGCAGTGTTGCCAAAATTATTCTAAGCCTGCTGATAGGTCCAAATTTTGAATGCATATAACTTCTACACTATCAATTGGATTTCAACCAAATTTCGTATGTGCTATGTGTACATAAACAGATATGACTGGGCGTATTCTTAAGAGCCACCAGGGCTGCCAACTGTTAATAAATGCTCCGGGTGAGAGGCAGGCATGCTACCCCAGGCATGCTACCCCAACACCACGGGGCCGGCTGTCTCTCTCTCTGAAGTGCTGAAATAGCTCACCTGGCATGCTGCACTTGCATGACTCATGCAGATAAAATACACGTGTGGACAGTCAAGTTGAATCAGCCAATTTTGTGTTACTTATAAAACAAGGATGTTCAATTAATTTACTGTAGATTAAAAAATACTATCTCAAAAAGTGATAAAATTTCTGACTGCCAAAATTAGCAATGAAAACACTATTTTTCAGAAGAGGCGCACGTGCGTTTCATAAGAAGGGAGGTACTGCACAGTTCGCTACTCCTATGGGGACCGGGTGTGGACACTAAGAGCCCGCTGATGAGCCAGCTTGGTGTTCCTAAGCGAAAGCCCACACAAGACACGGCATAAACCTAGAAAATTTGCAAAAGTTTTACTATTATTCAGGTTTGTGTAGCCGAATTTGAATGGATCTCAGGGGAGCTGGTGCTCGAACACGGTTTGGATCTTGTGGCGAGCACCAGGTTGAGAACGAGTGCACTAGTAGAGCATAAGGTTAGTGTTCCTTACATGTTGTTTGGAACAAATCTTAGAGACCACTGTACTACGCGGGTCACGACGTGTGGTTTGACACTGGGTCTCGTGGAGGTCTGATGGCGTGCGCTAACATCGCACGTCTGTGATCCATAGAACGCCAGAGCTCGTCGGCAAGGGCAGCATGACAGGATAACCTTGTGATCACAGCACGCGATCCTTCCACCTTACTGTACTTAGAAGCTCAGCAACTCTAACTGAAACCCCGGAAAAAATGCGAACTAAAAGTACTTCCCCCCTGCCCGCTCTGACCAACAAAAGCAAGACCAATATCTGTACAGAAGGGTGTAGTCCATCGCTGGCCGGGAGCCAATAGATGTGTTGACAAGCGTTCACAGTCCACTCTCTCGCTCAAGCTTGCCCTCCTCTCTGTCACACTGGCTGACAGAGCTAGCGCTGTCACCAGGGTCTCACTTCAAGTTGCTGAGCTCTAGTTCCCTTTGCAGTTGCTTCTTGGTGGGCGATACTCACATTCGGCCGCTAGTTATTTATTTTATTTTATTTTATTTTATTTTATTTTATTTTGCGCATGGCTTTTAGTGCCGGGAGTGTCCCAGGACATGTTCGGCTCGCCAGAGGCTGTAGCTGTTTCAAACGGACACCCGTGGGGTGAGCTACAAGTGCCGTTCAATTTCAAGTAGTTCCAACTTTCGCTATCAGATATCTCTGATACCTAGTGGTGAACATTGGAACTTTGATACAGCGTTTCAACGAAATCTAACCTAGAAATTTAGCTTCACAGAAGTTTAGTTAGTGGAATGATCTTTTGAAAATGAAAATCCACAGCCTGCTTCCAGTCTCCGACCGGGTCAGGAATGGAATGAATGAAGACCCCATCTAGCGGCGAGGATATGTAGTGTGCCGGCTGACGAAGCCTGTCGCACTCCTCTGGGGTAGTGATTAAATGAATGACAGATGAAATGAAATGATAGTGGAGAGTGTTGCTGGAATGAAATTGTGACAGGGAAAACCGGAGTACCCGGAGAAAAACCTGTCTGCCTCCGTTTTGTCCAGCACAGATCTCACATGGAGTGACCGGGATTTGAACCACGGACCCAGCGGTGAGAGGCCGGCGTGCTGCCGTCTAAGCCACGGAGGTTCGGAATGATCTTTTACATGCCATAAATCGATGACATGGGACCGCCGGCTTTACTTCCCCTCATAAGGAAGGCATACTGAAGGATTTCAACGCTCTTAAAAAATACGACGACTTCGGCCGGGTTTGAACCCGCGATCTTGGGAACAGCAGTTCAGCATGCTACCAACTACGCCACCGAAGCCGCTTGTGAACGAGGTTTGGCGCATCGCCTGGAGTATGGTCATCAGCCTCGTCATATAGCCTACTTGATCTAAATTATACTACTATCCTAGCATTCTTTTCGGCATGAAGAAGTGTGACTTCCTCGTTCTCTCGTGGTACGTGTGTTAATGAGGTAGTGGCTCAACTTCGTCCTCTAACTCATTGCACTGGATAGAATATTCCCACAATTCCTATACCCGGCATTGTGTTTATACAGTCCACTTGTGGCGTAGTGGTTAGCATCCTTGCTGACATCCCGGAGATTCGAGAATGCTGGAATGAGCTACACACAGCTTCGTGAGGCAGAACTGAGATTAGATGAGTTACTACACTTGCGGGTTCAAACCCGGCCAAACTCGTCGGATTTTTCGGACTTTTTAAGAACATTAAAATCGCTCAGTATGCCATCCTTCGGAGGTGAAGTTAAGCCGGCGGTCCCATGTCATAGAATTATGACATAATAAAGAACCTTCCACTAATTACACTTGTGTGAAGCTAAATTATAGGTTAGATTTGACTAACGCTCTTAGGTTCCAACGTTCGTCGCCAGGAGCAGACTGCGTTGGCGTGTAGTAACCAACTTCAGAACTAGTTGGTCGTTGACGGTGGCGTTTGGTAGCAAAGTTGGAACTACTTGAAAATCGAATGTCTGCGGTCCTTACTTGAATTAAAAACAGATAACACACACTAATACAGCCATCACAATTAACACCGGTTATCAGACAGATTCTACACACACCCAAAATACACGGGGTTACATGACCGCGTTGTCGCAGCCCCTAAACCGAGGAACCAACCAACCAATGTATTTAAATGGAAGAGAGCGAAATTGTGATGAAAAATGGAAACATGAGTCACTTCCGAAATACATTACATTAAGTGTTCCAATCATTGCATATTGAACTACGTGGAACATCAGGTGTGGGCAGATCCAAAGTGACCTTGGGGAATACTCTGACAAGATCACGTGTGAATGCGGAGCAGTTGTGCAGAGGATGAATAGACACATGTAGCACTGTTCCCCAATGTAATGTTTCTGGCGCAATTGCCTGTTGGAAGCCTAAGTTCTAACACACCCAAATATACAGGGCTATACGACGACGATGTCGCAGACCCTAAAATCAGCAACTGTAGTTGGCCAAAGAGATCTTGGAAATACTTTGACCTTTCCGCGAGGGAATTCGTTAAACGGTGTACGAACCATTACAGTACCGTATTTATAAAAGGTTAACTACTTGCACCGACCAATAAAGGCCCGTCAAAATCTGTGCGTGGTTTGCTCCAGCTGGTGCAAGGTGCGTAGAAAGCTTTGTTACAACCAGTCTTATTGAAACTACAGGTGCGCTCCACTTGTGACTTTCTCAATATAAACTTTAATGATGACCAAGATGTCACTAGCATCCCCTGCGACCCCTGGTATTTGGCACAGAAATTTAATGTATTTGTAAATGCTGGTGACCCCCTCAAACTTTCTATACTGTACCTATTTGTGAAAATATAACTCCAGTTCCCATTATTTGTGCCCAAGATCGCGGGTTCAAACCCGGCCGAAGTCGTTTGATTTTTAAGGACGTTAAAATCCTTCAGTATGCCTTACTTCCGAGGGGAAGTAAAGCCGGCGGGCCCTTGTCAGATTTATGGCATGAAAAAGAACCTACACTACAATTGGTAGTGTGTAGCAAAATGTGTAGGTTATATTTCGTTTGAAACGCTCTATCAAGTTCCAACCTTCGCCCACTAGGTGTCAGTGACATCTGGTAGCCAAGGTTGGAACTACTTGAAATTGAACGGTACTTGTAGCTCACCCCATGAGTGTCCGCATAGAAGCAGCTACAAACTCTGGCGAGCCGAAATGTCCTCGGACACTCCCGGCACTAAAAGGCATACGCTAAATAAATAAATAAATAAATAAATAAATAAATAAATAAATAAATAATGTTCTGGTTTTGGGTAATTTCTCTGTTTGAACTGTCTCTATTAATCACTTCGTCACAAATTGAGCCCGAGGACACTAGTGGAGCGTGTATCTCGCCGCTTGGCCACCAAATTGTCCATCCTACGTAGACTCAGTCTACATCCATTACAGTTTGTTATTCCCAAATGTCACATACGCGTTGAATTCACAGTCCGAGAATAATATTGTATTTGTGCTCAATGTTTCAGTGCTATCAATTCGAGTCGAGCGATAATACTAAACGAGGGTCTAGAAAAGGCGTTCTCAACCTTTTTGAGACTGTAAGCACCACCTTCATGCCATACCAAGTGCTCGAGTACCACTAAATCCAATATAATAATAAGAAGAAGAATAAGAAGAAGGCTTGCGGATATTCTTTGAAAAGATGGAAGTAATGTTAAGCATCAAAGACAACACGACCCAACTGAACACCGAATATGGAACAATAACCCGTGTGCATAAGTTTAAATACCTTGGTGAGTGGATCTAATCAAACGGACTAGATACAGAGGCCATAGCGGCCAGAGCAAAAAGACTGGAGGTAGCTTTTCAAACCACCCGGAACATATAACAAATGGTGCTTTTCTATAAATACCAAAATTCATCACTACATCACTGTCGTCAAGCCGGTATCCCTCTATGCGTCAGAATGCCTTATCCTCTCTCAGAAATGTGTGCTTGCTCAGTTAGAGCAAAAAGAGAGAAAGATTCTCCACAACATACTTGGTCCAAACTACAAAAATGGGATCTACGTAAGAAAATCCAGGCACGATATCTATACTAAGATAGAGAAGATCACAGACACAAAGCGCAAACACAGGGCTCGCTTCTACGGTCACTTGCGACGGATGGACGACTCGTATATTTGCTCACGTCCGTAGTGGTAACCTATTACTTAACCCTACACGTGACCCCTGGATGGTGCTAAACGAGCAACAATATTAGGTGAACTATACATATAATGCCAAGAATGCAATGTAAAAATGGTTCTTTTCAGAACCACCAAACTAGAGATATTGGACACTCAATACGTATTATGCAACTAAATATTGAAGGCCTAAGTTCAGCCAAATGTATTTATCTACATAAACAGCTACAGGATCTTGATATTGACATCGTTAATATCCAAGAGACGCATACCAAAAATGAGCAGGACTTCCATAGAAGAGGACACCTTCCAAGTTATACCCTAGTAAATGCCATCCACCACCCACAGTATGGTATAGCCACTTATGCCAAGTCCAGCTTGACTGCAGTCCAAGTTCTTGAGTCCACAGTCGTAGACAATACCTTCCTATTAGTGATTGAGGTTAACGGCCTCAAAATTGTCAATGTGTACAAGCCTCCATGCATAAACTGGTCTCCAGCTGTACTGCCTACTTTTGCCCATCCATGTATCTATACTGGTGACTTTAACAGTCACCACACATCATGGGGTTATGATACAGTAGATGATAATGGAGAGACATTACTTTTATGGGCAGAAATATCCAATTTACATCTGGTGTTTGATGTAAAGGACAAAGGTACTTTCCATTCCGCACGCTGGAATAGGGACTACAACCCAGATCTAGTATTTGTTTCTATGGATCAACTATCGCAACCCTTATATACCTCACGAAATGTTCTGTCTAACTTTCCAAACAGCCAACACCGTCCTGTAATTGTAGAGGTAGGGCTGAAAATCCCTCTTGTGAATTTGATGCCCTTACCCAGATGGAATTTCCAACGCGCTAATTGGGACGCATTCTCTAAGGAACTTGATAAAAACTTAACTGAGAAGAACTTACAATCAACAGCAACCAACTATGGCGAATTTGTTGAACTCGTTATTAAGGCTGCAAAAGCAAACATTCCTAGGGGTTATAGGAAGGAACATGTGCCTGGATGGAATAAGGACAGTGAGGACTTGTATAAAGAATATCAAAGTACTGGAGATCAATCATCAGGCACTCAGCTACTACTGTCCCTCAATAAAAGCAGGAGAGAGAAGTGGGAAGCAACTGTTACAGAAATGAATTTTGTAAAGTCGAGCAGAAAAGCTTGGAGAATACTTCACGGACTGACTGGTAAGAAAAACTCCAGAAAAACATACGGTACTTTAAGTCCTGACACCATTGCTAATAGAATGGTAGATCTTACAAGGGCAAAGCGAGACAAGTGTCACACCAAAATGGTGAAACGTAACCTCACTCTCCTCAAAAAGAACGCCCAGAGAAATAATGAACTATCCAGGGCGTTTTCTGTTGAAGAAGTTGTAGCAGCTATCAAGCAGTTGAAGACCAACAAGGCAGCTGGTCCTGATAACATCTATAATGAATTCATCATACACATGAGTCCACTCAGTATAAACTGGATTACTTCTCTTTTCACATATATCCTTGAAAAGAATCACCTACCCAAACAGTTTAAACTATCCAAAGTTATAGCTATTCTGAAACCAGGTAAATCTGAACTCAATTCTGAAAGCTATCGTCCCATTGCCCTGCTTAGCGCCATGTTTAAACTTCTGGAACGTGTCCTTCTGAACAGGATAGCACCGTACATTGAAGATGTCATACCACCTGAACAAGCTGGCTTCCGAAACGGTCGTAGTTGCACAGATCAAGTTCTTGCCCTTACAACACATATTGAAGCAGGTTTCCAAAACCATCTAAAATCCACAGCTGTCTTCATTGATCTCACGGCAGCCTATGATACTGTCTGGAGACAAGGGTTACTTTTCAAACTGTTTCAAGTTATTCCATCTTTTGAAATTGTGAATTTGTTATCAAACATTCTCAGTGAATTCAGTTTGAGGTGTTCTTGGGTGACTCTAAAAGTCACAAGAGGAAGCTGAATAATGGACTCCCACAAGGATCTGTTTTGGCCCCAATCCTTTTCAAGCTGTATATTCATGACTTGCCAAATACTAAGGCAAGAAAGTTCATTTATGCTAACGATATTGCGCTTGTAACACAGAGCAGAAATTTTGAAGATGCAGAAAACACCCTTACTGAAGACCTTAAGAGAATGTCAGCTTTCCTTCAGTCCTGGAGATTGATTCCGAGCCTGAATAAAACAGAAGTATCTTGCTTCCACCTTGCACATCGGTTTTCTAATTACAAACCAAATGTTTTGCTTGACGGACAACAACTTAGATACAATCCCTTTCCTACTTATCTTGGAGTGACTTTGGAGAGAACCCTGACCTACAAAGAGCATCTCACCAAGCTCTCCCATAAAATTGCTGCAAGAAACAACATCCTACATAAACTTAGTGGTACTTCCTGGGGAGCCTCTGCCGACTGCTTACGCCTAACTGGCATTAGCCTTGTCTATTCAACAGCAGAATACTGTGCACCCGTGTGGTTGGAAAGTGCACATGTGCATAAAGTAGACTCAAGGTTAAATGATACAATGCGATGCATCACTGGTACTATTAAGTCAACGCCTAGCCATTGGTTGCCTGTGCTGAGCCACATTCCTCCACCACATCTAAGAAGGAAACAAGCATTGTTGAGAGAGGCTAAGAAGATCAGGGCTTCACCTACTTTACCACTATACCATGAATTTTGCCATCCCTCACAACAGCGACTACGGTCTAGGAGGCCAGCATGTGTTACTGCAGAAATACTGTATGTGGATGGGTTTAATTTAAACCAAAGTTGGAGAAACGAGTGGTTAACTAAAACAGCGGGGACAAGTGCTCATTCTCTTGATCCTACAAAGGAACTGAAAGGTTCTGACCTCCCAAGGAAACTGTGGTGCCGTCTTAACAGATTCAGAACCGGCCATGGCTGCTGTAAATTCTTTCAACACAGATGGGGCTGGATCAATTCAGCAATGTGCGACTGTGATCAAGAGGAGCAGACAATGGATCATCTGCTCCGACGCTGCCCTCTGTTCTCGTTCCCTGGGAACCCTGCTGAACTCTTTCATGTCACTCCAAATGTCATAACGTGGTTGCAGAATGTGGATAATGTTGTATGATGTAAATTTTGTATATAATTCACCATTCTCTCTCTCCTCTTTCTCTTTCTCTTTCTCTCTCTCTCTCTCTCTCTCTCTCTCTCTCTCAGTCAAGTGGTGCAGTGGCAAGGGAGGTGGCGTGCAGTTCGTCACCCCTGTTGGGGTCCGGGCGGGGACACCAAGAGCCCGCCGATGAGCCAGCTTGGTGTCCTAGGCGAAACCCCACACAAGACACGGCACAAGCCTAGAAGAATTGCTGAGTTTTATTATATAGTGGTTTATAGTGTAGTCACATCCTAGTTCATGAACCATGGGCAACGGCTGAGTGGACTAGTAAGTGGTCCTGACAGTCGGGATATCAGTTACTATGGACTAGGAACGGGCATCTTGGACATATTCTGGGTCGTGGCCCTGCTTCTGCTCAGGCGGCTAGGACTACCCAACTCACTTATTTGTTTCCTGAGGTGAAATTCAGGAGCCCTGTATATGTATGTATGTATGTATGTATGTATGCATTATTTATTGTCAGACAGATAGATCCCACTAGTGACAATATAATAATTAACAATAAAATTTACAAGTATAAACAAAACAAAAACACGAACAAAAATAGAATACACTATTATATATCAACAACTACAACCTTACAGACACGCACTCAAACTTCCCATCTCAAGCATTCATACAATCCCTTTGAACAAGAAATATTAAAATAATTATTACAGAAAAATCAAAACTATCTACAATAAACGGAAAAAGGCAAACACCTAAAATAAAAGATAAGAAGAAAAAGTCCAGAAACTGGGAAAAAAAAAGTAATACAAGAGTGACATTAGAGTATCTAGATAACAGCAAACGAAAAATACATTTCTTCAGTCACTCGTACATTCAATCAAAAAATCAATCATCCATTCATTCAACCACATGTTCAATCAATCAATCAATCAATCAACACAAATAGAAAAGAACACAATATGCATTCACTATTTGACAGCCCACTTGATATGTTTCTCATAACAGTTGACAGACAGTCTAAGTGAATATCAGTAGCATTTTTACTCTCCATCAAGCTGTATGTTGACTGCAACCGGATCAGACATGATTTTTTGTGCACATTAATTCTCGTCTGACCCCATCGAACGTGTGCTTCCGTCTGGTGGTTCTCTGAGGGACGTGAAAACCCAAGTCAGCTAGCAACTGATTAGAGTCAATTCCACCATTTACAAGCTTCCAAAGGAATCTCACGTCACCCACTGTGCGTCGACTGCTAAGTGGAGGAAGACCGTACACGTTGCAATAACTCTCATACTCCGCTCTATGGTACGATCGTCCACCCCTGTAACAGAGCCATTTAACAAATCTCGTTTGCACACGTTCGATGGCGTCAATTTTATTACTGTGAAACTGATTCCAGATCACACTACAGTATTCTAATTTAGGCCGAATGAGTGACTTAAATCATTGGATAGAGTTATGTCCGAAAAATAATTTAAACAATTTCTTTTAAAAAATCCCAGGATCCGGAATCTTTCACGACATATTTTTGAAATATGTTCATCGAACGAGAAATTATTTGTGATTGTCACCCCTAGATCCTTAATGGTTGACACTCTACCTAGCGCCTCATTATTAATACAATAATTAAACCTGGGTAGGAGGTTACGTTTCAATGAAACTGACAAAACTGTACACTATTCAGTTTCAGTTTCCATGTTTCACACCATTCACTGAGTTGGTGGTGTAAGCCTCCGTGGCTTAGGCGGCAGCACGCCGGCCTCTCACCGCTGGGTCCGTGGTTCAAATCCCGGTCACTCCATGTGAGATCTGTGCTGGACACAACGGAGGCAGACAGGTTTTTCTCCGGGTACTCCGGTTTTCCCTGTCAAAATTTCATTCCAGCAACACTCTCCACTATCATTTCATTTCATCTGTCATTCATTTAATCATTGCCCCAGAGGAGTGCGTCAGGCATCGGCAGCCGGCACAGTTCATATCCTCGCCGCTAGATGGGAGCTTCATTCATTCCATTCCTGACCCGGTCGGAGACTGGAAGCAGGCTGTGGATTTTCATTTTCACTGAGTTGGTGTAGGTCTTCTTGCAACAACTCACAGTCATTTATAGTACTGATAGGCATATACAGTTTACGGTCGTCAGCGTACATCAGGCACCTAGAATTATGAATTATACGATGGATATCATTCTCAAAAAGTATAAAGAGCAGAGGGCACAATACAGAACCCCGAGGGACACCGGAAGTAACGTTAATAGATTTAGACGTATTATTATTAATTGTAACTGATTGGGTTCTATTTGAGAGGTAGCTTTTGAAGAAATGTAAAAGATTACCAGTTATACCAAAGTTTGAAAGTTTATGAAGCAGTAAGTTGTGATATATGCTGTCGAAAGCCCTAGAGAAATCAGCATAGATAACATCAGCAATACCACGGTTATTCATCAAATTGGATACGTCATGAGTGAAGACAGGCTAGCAACCTGCTTCATTTGTATTTCATATACCTGCTAAAAATGTCATGAGCAAGCCTCGGACCTATGGGAATGATGGCGTCCCACTCCCATCTGACAAATCAGGGACTCCTTGGAAACGAACAGGCAATCTGACTGGTATTAGATAGGGTACAATTAATATCATGGGTGGTTATGGAAGGAAGAAAGTAGAGCTACCTGAGTAGCAAGTAGATTGGGATTGGATATTCTAGGGATTAGTGAAGTTCAGATAAAAGGAGATAGCAGGAAGTAGGAGATTACAAGGTGTGCCTCTCAAGTCTAAAACGAGGCAGGGAAAAGTGGGGAGTAGGGTTGGAGCGTAAATGATCGTGGATAGATTTGGAAATGACAGGAAATCGGGTCAGGATTGTTTCAGCGTACGCTCCGTGTGAAGGACCAGATCAGGACCAATTAGTACTGATGGGGGATATCAGTGCCAGAATAGGAAATAGAACTGAGTTTATTTTTTAGCGTATGGCTTTTAGTGCCGGGAGTGTCCGAGGACATGTTCGGCTCGCCAGTTTTGTAGCTGCTTCGAGACGGACACCCAATGGGTGAGCTACAAGTACCGTTGGGGAGGAATGTTGGAATGTAAGGATGACGAGTTGGAAGGTAGCGGCTGTGGCCTATAGTTAGGGACCAACCCCGGCATTTGTCTGGAAGGAAGATGGGAAACCACAGAAGACCATCTTCAAGGTTGCCGGCGGGGGATTCGAACCTCCTCGCCTCCCGGATGTGAGCGACTGCCAGCAGTCATGCCGTAACGACCACGGCTAACTCGCCCGGTACTGAGGGGTATGAGAAGGTAATGGGTAAGTGGGGTGATGATGGGAAGCGAATACCAATGGGAAATGCTTATTGGACTTTCGTGCTAGCATAGGGTTATTTGTTACGAACTCATTCTCAAAGCATAAGGAGATTCATAAATACACATGGGAGGGTAGAGGAACAAGATCAATAATAGACTGTGCCATTGCTGACTTTGAATTTAGTAAATTGACCAGGTATTCAGGGCCTTTTTTGATGAAACAGACCACACACTGATATGCTGTGAATTAAGAACAGTTAGACTAAAGTACAGAAACTCTGAGTGGTTTGCAGACGGATTAGTGTTGAAATTCTCCAAGATAAGGACCTTAGGCAGATATACCTGGATATAATCGATGTGAGATTCCAAAGAGTAGATGGTTAATAATTTCAGGACATTGAAACGGAGTGGTCAGGATACAGACCTGTAGTACTAGAAGTAGCAAAGACATGTCAACAGTGTTCAAGGACAGAAAATAGCACACATCCTGGTGGAATAATATAGCGAAGTCTGCTAGTAAAAGAAAGGCCGGCTCCGCGGTGTTGGGGTAGCGCGCCTGCCTCTCACGGTTCGATTCCCGGCTCCGTCAGGGATTTTAGAAACTAACACGAGGGCTGAAACGGGGTGCACTCAGCCTCGTGAGGACAACTGAATAGCTGACTGACAGTGAGGCAGCGCCCCAGTCACGAAAACCAAGATTAACGGCCGAGGGGACCCGACGCGCTGACCACGTGTCATCCCAATATCTGCAGGCCAAATGGCAGGGCAGCGGTCGCTTGGTAGGCCTTGGCCCTTCAAGAGCTGTAGTGCCATGGGTTATTATATACGGTAGTAAAAGAAAAAAGAAGGCTTACAAAAAAATGGCTCCAAACGTCAGAATGCGCGAGTTGAACGAGTATAGAACAAGCTCGTGTTTGGCTTTCACCTGCTCCTTGCTTTGGATACTGGAGCACAGCTCACACACACACACACACGCAGGTGGACAAGGTCGTTGAGGATCAGTACAGGTAACACTATGTTGTGGCTCAGCAATGGTTCGTGTCGGCACAGTGAGCAATTGGAAGGCTTTCTCCTCACTGTACAATTACTGCAAGTGGGCAGTGTGCTTCTCCGCGGGTCATGCTGGCTGAACAGGGACAGTTCTATTATAGAGGTGAAATTAATGATTTTCGCGCGGTAAACACGATTGCAATGGGTCTAAAAATGAACACGAGGTTAATAAATTCACTTTGATGAGCAGTTTCGATCGTCAAGCGATCGCCATCAGATCCTTCACACTAGTATGGATGAGATTTAATAGCCTAGGGGTAAAGGATCTGATGATGATCGCTTGACGATCAAATCGGCTCATCAAAGTGAATTTATTAATTTGACGTATTTTCTTTTCAGGTTTAAGGAACACCCGTTACAATTGAATTGGACTGAGGAGAAACGAACTAAGTCACATTGAGCTGCTATATAAAGCCGCACCTACAACCTATCAGCCAAATTATGAGCAATTTCAACACCCTAACAGTAAACATTAGTAAGATGAACATAATAGGAGCGTACTTCACGCCCAATACAGATCCTGAGGTTATAATAGATGAGCTAGGGAAGGCACTGGAGAACACAGATAATGATAAACCAACCCTGTTACTTGGTGACCTGAATTGCCGCGTAGACAAATGGGATACAAAATCTCAAGCGGTCACAGACTTTCTTCTAGATTACCATCTAAGGCTACTAAACAGGAAGAGTGATTACACGCACATTGCTCCAAATGGAAGGAGCACAATCGATTTAATCTTCTCAAATGCAGGAGGACAGGCACAAGTGAAGACCGAAAAAGTAGTAATCAGAAAACACCTCCCAGTAATAGCGGAAATCCAACTAAGTACTGGAACACAGCATCAGAAAGGAGAATCCCCTAAGCAGAAAGTCTCTAGACATATAGAGGAGGAAAGATGGCAAATGAACAGAGAGGAGATACCGACAATCATGCATATGATAGGACAGGGGAACCTGGATGGAGCGACAGCAGCACTGAATAACACAATTCTAAACGCCACCACTGTTATACCTACATATGATCGCATTGCAAAGCCATGGTTTGATGAGGAATGTTACATCATGAGACAAACAACGATACATTTACTTCATTCCGCTAGGGTATTTGGTATGGACGCACTAACGAAATATGCTGAGGAGCGTCAGAAATATAAAAGTCTACTAAAAGAAAAGAAAACAGAGTACGATTTATACATAGAACAGAGGTTAATAGCCGAGGCGGAAGCGAAACCTTATAAAATCTTAAGGAACTCGAAGAAAAAGGCAGCAACTCCTCTCATAAACATGGCGCAATGGGAGGCACATTTTAGTCATCTTCTCGGAGAAACTAATATAAGGACAAACGGCTTCACACCGCAGCTGGCAAACATCCAAGACACTCGCCCAATCACAACAGAGGAGGTCAGACAACTTATAAGCAATGGGAAAAATAACAAAGCTTCTGGGCCATATGGGATTTTTACAGAGCATTTAAAAGACACTCCATGACTTGTTAGACCCGCTAACATGTCTATATAACGAATGCCTAAAACGTAAGTCAATCCCAGAACAATGGAGGAAGACACTCATAATTGTGATCTACAAAGGGAAAGGGAAGAAGGAGGATCCAAACTCTTACAGGGGAATTGCCCTGGAAAATGTTATGTTCAAAACCTTCTCTAAACTCCTTCTAATACGGGTGGAACATAGACTACGTGCTAGTATACCATCAAATCAATATGGCTTTACCCCGGGTAGATCAACTCTACAGGCTGTACAGGAACTTGTGCAAGAAATAATAACGACCTTAGCCCAACCCGGTAGACCGCTGTATACAATCTACATAGACTATTCCAAGGCATTTGACAGTATCAACAGAAGGATACTTATCCACAAACTGGAAAACATATTAGGCACCTCCAATAGTGAATTAGAAACATTGAAATCGATTTTAAACGTGAACTATGTTACAATCCATGATGGCATCACCACGTCGAGGAGTATTACTCAAACAAAGGGGGTTCTACAAGGGGATCCCCTGAGTCCAGTCCTCTTCAACGTAATGACCTCAGACATGAGGCAAACATTAGACTCAAGAACAGTCAAATTACTCATGTACGCGGATGACATACCGAGATGACCTACAGACAGCTATGGGGAACATTATGGTATGGGCGGAAGAAAACTCTATGGAAATTAACAGCTCCAAAACAAAGGCTATGAAATTTAGAAGGGGAGGAAGGATAGCTAAAATGGACCAACTTAAGTGTGGAGAAGAACCTTTAGAATTCGTACCCAACTTCAAATACCTGGGTGTCGTGCTACAAACTACTGGAACTGCTTTCTCCCTTCATGTACAGGAGCGAGCTACGGCAGCAACGAAAGCCTCATACGACATTCCCAAACTCCAAAGCCTATCCCTGTCAACAGCGATAAAGCTATTCAAAATTAAAGTTATGCCGACCGCCACATATGGCATACAATTAATTTGGCCCTACTTGTCGGTGAATAACCTCAGGAAGCTAGAGAGCGTCAAAGCGAGATTTATTAAGAGAGCTCTATCTATATCAAAATTCTCAAGGAACAGCTACGCCTATAAAATAGCACAGGAATCCTTCTTTATGGAAGACATAAAGCAATCTTTCGATCTACCGGAAACTCAAACTTATAAAACCATCATCGAGGAGAGACGAAAAAAAGCCGACGAAATACCCAAGAAATAATGGAGACTGAAGCAATGAAGACAGATATCTGGAAGGGGCCAAATTTCAAACTTCGACATCTGTATACGCGATTCGCTGTCCAGAGGTTCCATGGAAGGATCTGCCAGAATGAGTCATTTCATGAGCCCAAGGAGGACTGCGTCTGCAAGAATTGCAATAATCCATGCCCCAAATACCACTTAGTGGAATGTGTAAGCAGGTCTCAAACTCTAATCTCAGAAATGTCAGACTGGTGAAAACGTGATTGTACACATTGTGTTTAATAAAATCATATATTTTTTGCATTTTTCAGGAGAGGGCAAAAAACTATTTTATCGCCAAATTACAACAGTGGTGTTCTCCTCATTTTGTTTATGGCAACTAACTTCGTTTTGTAATATTATAAGCAGTTTTAAATTAACATAATAGTGCAACACATTTCAAATATAATGTTTGAAATAAATGGACTTAATTCCTTTCTCCACTCGCTGGCAGTTTTCAAGCAAGAATACTACAAAAATATGCGAGTAAGTGACTATTAGTTGTAACATGAGAACTAATTCCGGTATAATGGTACAAAATATACAGCATAAGAACACCAAGAGTTCCTTTTCACAGATCACTATTGTAAGACTTACCACTGAATATTTCTTAGTAACTACACCGCTCAACAAAAGTTTGGACTACTGCCATCAATTGTATGCTGATGCTGCCGTAGAGGAGTGGGACCTCTTACACCCAAGAGCACGCCTCCTCCGTGTGCGAGGAGGACTACTAAAGACTGATACTGATAAGATACAGATTTTCAATGTTTTTGTTTTCAAAAGGGACACTTACAAGCGACTTCGCTTTGTTTCTGTACCGTTTCATTGTTATCTAACAACGATTGTTATCGTTTTCAGAAGGACTGATGTTTAGTTTGTTATTAAGTTATTGTATAAACCCCAATGGGTTTGGGTTGGTTGGTTCCTCAGTTTAGGGGCTGCGACAACGCGGTCATGTAGCCCCGTGTACTTTGGGTGTGTGTAGAATCTGTCTGATAACCGGTGTTAATTGTGATGACTGTATTAGTGTGTGTATCTGTTTTAATTCAAGTAAGGACTGCAGACGATCAATTTTCAAGTAATTCCTACTTTTGCCGCCAAACGCCACCGTCAACGACTACTAGTTCAGAACTTAGCTACCAGACGTCACCGCAGTCGGCTCTTGGCAACGAACGTAGGAACCTAAGAGCGTTGTTTACATTCTTAACCTATACAATTTAGCTTCACACAGGTGTAATTAGTGGAAGGTTCTTTAACATGCCATACATCTATGACATGGGACCGCCGGCTTTACTTCCCCTCCAAAGGAAGGCATACTGAGGGATTTTTAACGCTCTTAAAAAATCCGACGACTTCGGCCGGATTTGAACCCGCAATCTTGGGCATAGAAGCTCAGCATGCTACCGACTACGCCACCGAAGCCCCCCCAATGGGTGTTTACTATAAGAAGTCATTGTAGTAAAATATATATATTCCAAACTTTTGTTGAGCAGAGTATTTCGGGCAAGAAAAAACAAATAACACCTGCTTTTAGCATATTAATAACCCTACACTAATCAAACTGAGATACTGAAAGGTTCATTTCAGCCATGGTAACACTTAAGTTCCTTCCACCACAGCAGGGCGTGTCTTGCCCACCACAATTCATATACCGTACAGTATACCTAGGTATACGTGAAAAAATGAAAAAGCTAAAAAATGGATTTAGTTCCTTTCTCCACCGACCGATACAATCGGGCTGACTGACTGAAAAGCATTAATTATGATTACTAAGGCAAGACTGAAAAATGGCTTCCAACACGATAATATAGGGATGCAATACATTTGACATAAGCGTGCACCGCTTGAAATGCCATTGCCTGTTGTATAAGTTTGTAGTGTTTCCAAAAGGATAGGATAAACATACACACATCAAAAAAAGTTTTGCATCACCTCGGTTCCAAGAGTTCCGGAACCGTTAAATACAAAGGGAATAGAGATCAACACAAACAACATTTCAGCTCGTTTTATTGCTCATGAGACCCACACATTGCATGTTGTACCATCATACAGCTAGACTTTCAGCATTTGTGGTCCAGATTGCAGTACACACCACTACCTCTAATACCCAGTAGCACGTCCTCTTGCATTGATGCATGCCTGTATTCGCCGTGGCATACTATCCACAAGTTCATCAAGACACTGTTGGTCCAAATTGTCCCACTCCTCAACGACAATTCGGCGTAAATCTCTCAGAGTGGTTGGTGGGTCAAGACGTCCATAAACAGCCCTTTTCAACATATCCCAGGCATGTTCGATAGGGTTCATGTCTGGCGAACATGCTGGCCACTGTATTCGAGCGATGTCGTTATCTTGAAGGAACGCATTCACAAGATGTGCACGATGAGGTCGAGAATTGTCGTCCATGAAGACAAATGCCTCTCCAATATTCTGCCGATATGGTTGCACTATGGGTCGGAGGATGTCATTCAGGTATCGTAAAGCCGTTTCGGAGCCTTCCATGACCACCAGTGGCGTACGTCGGCCCCACATAATGCCACCCCAAAACATCAGGGAACCACCACCTTGCTGCACTCGCTGGACAGTGTGTCTAAGACGTTCAGCCTGACCAGGGTGCCTCCAAACACGTCTCCGACGATTGTCTGGTTGAAGGCATATGCGACACTCATCGGTGAAGAGAACGTGATGCCAATTCCGTGGGGTCCATTCAGCATGTTGTTGGGCCCATCTGTACCGCGCTGCATGGTGTCGGGGTTGCAAAGCTGGACCTCGCCATGGACGTCGGGAGTGAAGTTGCGCATCATGCAGCCTATTGCGCACAGTTTGAGTTGAAACACGACGTCCTGTGGCTGAACGAAACGCATTATTCAACATGGTGGCATTGCTGTCAGGGTTCCTCCGAGCGGCAATCCGTAAGTAGCGGTCATCCACTACAGTAGTAGCCCTTGGGCGGCCTGAGCGAGGCCTGTCATCGACAGTTCCTGTATCTCTGTACCTCCTCCATGTCCGAACAACATCGCTTTGGTTCACTCTGAGACGCCTGGAAACTTCCCTTGTTGAGAGCCCTTCTTGACACAAAGTAACAATGCGGACGCGATCGAACTGCGGTATTGACCTTCTAGGCATGGTAGAACTACAGACAACATGAGCAGCGTACCTTCGTCCTGGTGGAATGACTGGAACTGATCGGCTGTCGTACCCCCTCCGTCTAATAGGCCCTGCTCATGCATGGTTGTTTACATCTTTGAGCAGTTTTAGTGACATCTATGAACAGTCAAAGGGACTGTATCTTGGATACAATATACACAGTCAACGTCTATATGCCGGAGATCTGGGAACCGAGGTGATGCAAAACTTTTTTTGATGTGTGTACATATGAGTGAAGTTACTCATCTACAACGTGTTCTCCTGCACTATCTAACACAACATGACGACGCTGGGGAAGTTTCTCGATCATGAGCAAGCTAAGATACACAAATGGCCACCCGCTGTGGTTTTGGCTTGATGCATGCAGTACCCATACACTCGATTTGAACCTTTCCCATTGAATGGAAATGTCACAGCGTGGTTGGTCACATTTGCCAATTACCGAGTACACGGACTGGGATCTTTACTGACTGAAGTGTTTAAACGGTCTTTATCAATTCTTTCCGTGCTCTCTCTGATGGCAACGCCCAGATACACAGCGCAAATGGTTTTAGCCGCAACCACAGCCTTCGCCCCTCTATTGAACTCTCAGAGAAGATAATGTCGGAAATGTTCCACTTTTTCCACTTGACACGTCAACAACACTCACTCTGAAGAAAAATAAAAATATATATATGCAAAAGTCAATTCGTAACTTCAAACACAAAGCGGCAGATAACCTCGCTGTTTCTCCCCTTTAAACAACAATAACTAACCTCAAGCACAACACTGAAAATGATAGTCGTTAAAACACGAAAACATAAACGCCACGAACGTATGCACCAATACATTAGTTACTTTTCCACTTCTTAATGTGGAATGGTGTCATTTATTAATTTTTTATTTGAACTCCTCTGCGAATGTAACAAATGATTTATTGCAACAGTTACATATTTGTAGAAGGATACATTGGCTTCATTCGCAACAGACACGGTATCTAGTAACAGGAAGAAAGTCAGTAAACATTGGCATAGATTGTAAAATGCCATATAAGCTGCTGTATGTAATTTACTGTTCTGGAAGACCGTGTTCACCTTTCAAAGGATTTAAGGGGGACGGGGGAGGAGGCAGTTTTAAGGAATGGAATGGAGGGAATAATATTGCAGTAGCGATGTATACAATGATCAGAGAATGAGCGTATTGTATTGACCAAGGTTTCTTCGTAGGTCTGTAAGTGTATGGATACGCGCAATCTCTTATTAACCGATGACTTATTGACTTCTGACTCGTCATACGCTTTAGGGACAGAGTGGGATAGCTCAATATTTTTAAATTTACTAGTGGACTATGACTCAAGGAATAAGCGTTCTTTTTAATATGGGAAATTTTTGGTTTAATTATTACATTGTTTTATTCCGTGCAATTTTGTTTGTTAAAGTTTTATAATTATTATGTATTGTATTTTATTTTTATGTTTTAATAATACGACTCTTAATTATTTTGGCATTTAACTAAAAATGTTAAATATCATAATTATTATGTCGTATTGAGTGTGTTTCATGGGGCAGAAACCTCAATATGCTGTAGTTACTGTTGTTGTTTTTGATTAATTTAGGAGCTTTGCGATATCGTGGACATGTAGCACCGTGTACTTGGTTATGTGTGAAATTTGTCTCATAACCTGTCTTATTGTGATGGCCGCATGGCTGTAATCTAGGTGAAGATTTGGAAGGATGCGGCCGTGGCCTTAAGTTATGAACCATCCCGGCATTTTCCTGGAGTAGAAGTTGGGAAACCATGGAAAGCCACTTCCAAGATGGCTGAGATGGGAATCGAACCCACGTCTTCTCAGTTTGACCTCACGAGACTGAGTTGACTCCGTTCCAGCCCTCAGACAGGAATTCACATTTCTTGGCAGAGCCGGAAATCGAACGTGGACATCCGGGGTGACAGTCAAACAGCAATCACCACCAGGTTTTACTAATATCGCCAGGGGTCGGCAACCATGGGTACCCAGCTGAGCCCGTCATTGTGTAGGCTCCTCTCTTTCAAGTTTGTCTGGCTGCGTGGCTCAGGGGTAACGTTCTCGCTTGCTGAGCCCAAGGTTGCAGGTTCGAAACCTGGCGCAGTCAGCTGGCATTTGAGGGTGCGCAAATGTGAGGGAGCCGTGTCAGTACATTTACTGGCACGTTAAAGATCCCCTTCGGGGCAAAATTCCGGCACCCCGGCGTCTCTAAAAGCCAGGGTAGTTAAAAGGGACGTAAAACAAATAACATTATTATTTTCTTTCAAGTTTACAATATTGACCTTCGTTTTCTGCTGACTCCGATGGTACTACGTAAGGAGGCATGAATACTCATTTTCTTGCTTTTTAATGTATTTGCCTTTCCCTTTGAATTCCCGATACCGTGATATTTATCTTCCTTCTCGATGCACGGGGAATAGTCTGTAAAGATGCGCTAGAGAAAGTGCTTGCATGGTCGCGATCTTGAGAACGTGTGGAATGAAGCCAAGTGCTGCCTGCCATAGAAAGTCGCACTCACTGCTCTTGACCCTCCAGAACATGGTGTCTTTTCTCAGCTCCACCAGCCTCGTGCACTTACAGTACGATATGATGTCATAGTGTCCATTATGTTAATAAGTTTCGCCCCACAGCGTTGGTTGGTTGGTTCCTCAGTTTAGGGGCTGCTATGACGCGGTCATGCAGCCCCGTGTACTTTGGGTGTGTGTAGAATCTGTCTGATTCTTCTTTCCTAGCGTTTATCCCAGTACGGGGTCCGCTGCTCTACTACATCTTCTCCAATTTTTCCTGTCGTTGACATCTGCAGATTGTAAGCCAACATCGTACATATCCGTCTTAATGTTGTCGATCCAACGCTTCGCAGGTCGTCCTCGTGCTTGCATTCCACCTGGGTGCAGGTTGAAAGCTACTTCGGCGACAGAGTCGTCCGGCATTCTCATAACATGACCATGCTAATGGAGACGAGCTTCCCTCACTTTCTCCGTAATTGGTGTGACACCTAAGTGTTGTCGAACATCTGTATTTCGTACATGGTCTTATCTAGTCAGTCCAAGTGTCCAACGGAGCATTTTCATATCCATCGTGTGCAGAGCCTGTACATGTTTTCTTGTCATTGGGCGGGATTCTGCCCCATAAATTGCTGCCGGACGTACAACTGTCTTATAAACTTTTGCCTTTAGGTATTTAGGCATCTTTTTGTCGCAGAGGACACCAGTGACCTGTTTCCATTCGAGCCAGGCTGCATTTACCCTCGCCCGTGTATCTAAAGTGACATCACCATTTGACGTGATAACAGACCCTAGATATTTAAAATTATTTGTCTTGGGCAGATCTTGATCGCTAATTTGGACAGTGCCGTCGGTTTGCGGGCCATATGTAAGATATTCTGTCTTCTGGATGTTAAGGCGCAGTATATAGGTAGAGCTCTGCGCGGGTAAACAAAACGTTATCCGCATCCGCCCCGCATCCGCATGACTGTTATCCGCATCCGCATTACTTTTGTCCAAAATCCGATGATATTTTAATGTGTTAAACCAACACATTTCGACATTTGAGGAGAAAGTCGTTCCTGACAATTTGCTTCATTGCAAGGAACTTCAAGTTGGATGACACTTCTAGTTCCTTGACCTCCGCTTAAGAAAAAAAAAAAAAAAAAAAAAAAATGGCTATACTTTCTTGGCTACTTTCGTACTTGTGCCTCAGGGTAAGTTTGATGTGCCCGATTTGTGTCCTGAGTATGAATACACTTTTTTACAGGTAAAACATCACTATATCGTTCACCTTTTCGTTTCCATTGAAAACGTAACCAAATGTCTGCCATGTCGTTGACTTGAGCTTTGTTTCGCGCGCTATTGAATATTCACCTTGTTTTATTTTAATAGATAGTTTATTCATGTTGGTGTAACGATGTTCATACTCATTACTCACGGTCGCGGTAACATTCACTACGTGAACTTCTCTTTAACGCTTGGAGAGAGGGATTGACATTTGGCCGGAAATTCCAAGTCAGTCATCATCCTTCTGCTTCTGGACCCATCCATGTTCGCATAGTTGATGTCATAGGTGATGTTGCAATATCACAGCCAAAGTGCTTCAGTGACAAGTTGGAAATAAATCTACAGATAAACCTGGATCCCGATCTTCCAGGATAGCTTATTAGATGGCGAAGTAGCTGACATGAGGAATGTTAATGTCACCACGATGAACTATTACAAGCTTATTGACAGCATTATATCTCGTACGTAAAGTAATAATGGCAGTGAGAATTGATGATGATGAGATGTCAAGACCATCTACTACAAACATACAGTAGGCTACTTAATAAAATGTAGTTGAAAGCATACGAGTAAAATGATCTTCTCGTGTATAAGTGCAATACGTGCCTGAATATTTCGTACGCAATAGGCTATAGGAGTATTCCTCTTTTAAGCATGAAGCTGTAGATTGGCATATCAAATATGTAATATTAGCGTTAGCTTGTATTCTAAAAACTATCCGCAAATTTACTCGAAACATTATCCGCAACGTATCCGCTATCCGCACAGCAATGCACACTATATCCGCGTGGCGAAAATATTTGCGGATATCCGCGGGTTTATCCGCGGATATCCGCATCCGCGCAGGGCTTTATATATAGGCAGCCAGCCTTTCCATCCATATTTGCGCTTGATGCTGGAGTTCAAGGCGTGTTTCTTGTACAAGTACAATATCGTCAGCGAAAAGAAGGGTCAAAGGGTGTGTTGTTTGTATGTCAGCCGTAACTGTATCCATGCAGAGGATAAACAACAGTGGCGATAGTGCAGAGCCTTGATGAGCACCGACAGTGATATCGAACGGCGGGGAGAATCCGGCTGGGCAGCGTATTTCACTGTTACATTGCAATAAAGAAGTTGCACCCATTTTATATAGGTTTCAGGAACCCCATGGGAACGAAGAGCACACCAGATAAGGTCATGTGGGACTCTGTCAAAGGCCTTTTCTAGATCTAGGAAGGCCATGTGTAAACTCTTCTGTCTCTCTCTGTGCTTTTCCAACAATTGACGTGTGGCATAGATTGCATCAGTGGTGTTGCAACCTTGAACAAAACCGCATTGATTTGGTGTGACAGTGACAATATTTCTGAGCCTCCTATCCAGCACTCTTTTCCAAATATTGTCAATGTATGACAGAGGAGTCTAATAGGTCGATAAGTCGAGCAATCATTAACATCACCTTTACGCTTCCAGATTGGGACTGTAATGCTAGTTGTCCATGCATGTGGGAGTTTATTTTCGGTGATGATCAGCTGGAAGAGCGTGGCAAGGAATTCTGCAGCAGGCTTCCCAAGCATTTTCCAGATTTCCGCTGGGATGTCATTTGGGCCTGTGGCTTTCCCATTTTTCATTTTTGTTATGGCTATTTGTACCTCGTCAGCTGTAATTTGGGGCACAGGTCCGAAGGTGGGATCAGGGCTTACAATAGGAGGATGTGGAAAATCTTTATTGCTTATATTAGAAAAATATGCTGACCATCGTTGAAGGATTGCTGTTTGGTCTCGCAGTATTTTGTTGTCTGAGCCTTTAATGTGCATGACGTGTCCAATATCCTGAGTTGAGAGGTGAGGAGATTTGGCAATGCGATAAATGTTGTTCTCTCCAGAATCTGTCTGATAACTGGTGTTAATTGTGATGGCTGTATTAGTGAGCGTTATCTGTTTTTAATTCAAGTAAGGACTGCATAAATTCGATTTTCAAGTAGTTCCAACTTTTGCTACCAAACGTCTACGACCAACTAGTTCTGCACTCTTGTTACTAGATGCCACTGCAGCCGGCTCCTGGCGACGAACGTTGGAACCTAAGAGCGTTACTCAAAGTTAACCTATAATTTAGCTTCACATAGTTGTAATTAGTGGAATGTTCTTTTACATGCCATAAATCTATGACATGGGACCACCGGCTTTACTTCCCCTCTGAAGGAAGGCATATTGAGGGATTTTTAATGCTCTTAAAAAATCCAACGACTTCGGCCGGGTTTGAACCTGCGACCTTGCCCCACAGCACAGTTGAATCGTGCACCACGGCCGCAAGGTCAGCTGCAGCAAACCCTGAGACCATAGGTTCGAATCCTCGTTCCTACTGGGTAGATTATTAGCTTGGGAATAACCTAACCCCCAAGGGAAGATGATGAAGAAAAAGGAAGTGGGTTTCGGACCGGAGAAAAAGGACGGAGAAATAGGAAGAGAGTTTGACATAAGTTATAACTAAGAGTTCTTGCTCAAATGCAACAAGTGGTGAACACCCTATCAATAGATTTATTTTTATTAAAGAGGGCATGAACCTGGGAAGAGTTAGGCAAGGCAGAATCTTGCCTAACCGCTATATTAGAGAAATGATAAATCCAAAAACAATTTAATTTATTTAACAATGCAAAAGGAAGAAGTTTTTGTAACAAATATATAATTTTGATTTCTATAAACAATTGGGGTCGCAGACCTCCGAAATCATTTAAAGCTTGCGCCAGGCAATTGATAATTCTTTTGGTTTCAAACCTTTTATATGCTTTAAAATCTTCGTAAGATTTTGAAATGACGAAGATAAATAAATGAAAAATTTAAAGATAACTGACGTAATTCAAGTTAGACAATAAATCAAGTACAAGGTGTGTACTTTAAGGATTTCTAAGTAAGTATCTTAGAAAGAATAACAACTTCGAAAGTAACAACAACGAAAAGCAGGAAGAATAAAATAGAAGTTTCTATAACTTCTTGTATTGATACTGAATTACTTTTAATGATTATACAAATTGGGCAGGTCACTTATTGTGAAACCTGAAGAGAAAAATCGAAAGGAAGTTTCTATAACTCCTATGTTTAAGTAGGGATCACGAGACAAATGGGGCAAGTTTCCCTTTCGTGAAACCTAGAGATAACTCACTTATGAGTTGAAAGAATTGTATTCCCTAATTAGAAGGGAGAAACAATATAATTTAAGGCGTGTACTAGACACGAAGTTTTACAGACATTAATTCGATGTACATAAAGCAAGAGAGGGAGGGCACTTATTGAGAGTGACACCTCATTGAAAAAAGACCTAGAGTAACAATTTTATTATTTTGGTTTGTTAGTAAAGGGTTTGGGAAAGCCTCCGTGGCTTAGGCGGCAGCTCGCCGGCCTCTCACCGCTGGATCCGTGGTTCAAATCCCGGTCACTCCATGTGAGATCTGTGCTGGACAAAACGGAGGCAGACAGGTTTTTCTCCGGGTACTCCGGTTTTCCCTGTCAAAATTTCATTCCAGCAACACTCTCCACTATCATTTCATTTCATCTGTCATTCATTTAATCATTGCCCCAGAGGAGTGCGTCAGGCCTCGGCAGCCGACACAGCCCATATCCTCGCCGCTAGATGGGGACTTCATTCATTCCATTCCTGACCCGGTCGGAGACTGGAAACAGGCTGTGGATTTTCATTTCAGTAAAGGGTTTGGGAAAGATCAAATGGGATTGAGGAAAAGTGTTCATGGCCGTATTTATTGTACTCGAACGAGCGCGACGCGGATGAAAGGTTGAACAAGCACTGTTTTCACTATAGTCCGTTGATATAGTTGAAAAGTTCACTGTAGTAGCACAAAAAGTTTATGGCAAAGAAAGTTATTGCAATGGTGGAAAATAACTAGTTACACTAGATTTGCGAGAGTCTATTGCTTGAGAAAGTTGTAGATTATAGTTGAATGCGCCAGAGAAAATCCCAACGGAGGAAGAAAAATTAGATATTGATTAGCAGTTCATAAGGAATATTCCTTAGTTTGAAAAAGTATTCCCATATGTGAGTGGAAAGTACATGACAGTATAACTGGTAGATAGAGTGCAGATTCTGGAAGGTTCCAGAGCAATCATGACTGAAGAATTGGGCAAAAGTTAGACCAGCGGTGGAACGAGCTAAGTATTTTATAGACAGTGGGTAATTTAATGGTATCCCACGTTGTGAGAAAATCTCTCATTTAATAAGCATAAGAAATGCTGCTTCATGTTAAGATTGGCTTAGATAGACAAAAGCCCAACATAGAAAATCCCGCGAAGGATGATTACTGCCCCAAATATAGAAATCTCACACTGCCTATAAAATGATCATTAAAAAGCATGTAGCTATTTAAAATCAATTAAAATAAGTTGAAGAACGTAGAAGTAGTACTTAGCTTTGCTTCATGGCGAAGGCGATGTTCCTCGAGTTGAGGAGGCGAGCTTTAGTTAAGCTCTAACTGACTGGGTCGACTTCTGACGTACAAGTGAAGGCTGCTAGACGCAGCGAAAGTACACTGGCCTATACGGCATGTCCAACGAGAAGTTGAGTGCACACAGAGGGTGAGCGGTTGCTCACGACACGGAGACAAGTCGAGACGAAGTGTAGAAAACATGAAAAAACTTGACAAAACAAAATTCTTCTTGGAGCGGTGTCTTCACGGAGTAGTAGATTGGTGAAGAACACGATGCCCTGCGGATTTATATAGAAGTCTTCATGGTTTGAAGCAATGGAAGTTCGGAAGGCAGCGATGGGACGCTGTCAGGCTGGTTCGACGGAATATGCGTTTCTGTAAAAAAATGACAGAAAAAATGAACAAATGCACGGGGCAAACAGGAGGTAACGGTTCGATGTTGGTGTGGGCGGGAAAGAAATTTAAATAAATGGACTGATATAAAGTAATGAAGAACCGCACAAGCTAATTCTTTCTTTCCGTGTATTTCCAAAAATACACCACCTACCTTCTGGATAGGCAGCTACTCCACGAACTGCGGCTAAAGCGACGCCGCTTAAGGGGATACGGAACGGTTAAAATTGTCAAAATCAACATGTTATTTATTTTTTAATTTTGTGTTATGATTCTTGGAAGTCTGCCCTTTAAAATGATGCGGAATACATTATAGTTTAACCATTATAAATTGCCATAATTTTAATTTACACTTTCGCTAACAACGAGTTAATCATCATGTGTGGAAAGTTTTAACTGCAGTTTTCTCATATTAAAAAAACGTATGTTTCTTTTTTAGGCGAATATTTAGTCACATAGCATTGAAATTTACACCATAAATTTGTCTCAGAGTGGTTAACATTTTAATGAAAAAGTTTCCGCCTGTTCCAGGAATACATTTACTGCACCATTTGCTAATCCTGCGTTTGAAACTCCACCTAGATACCATGTACCTTGTCAAAATATAACCTAATGACTTCATGTCACTAAAATGAGCAAAATATGAGAAAATACATAAAAATTGCCAAAATATGAATTTATAGGCAAAATAAAATTACTTTAAGGACACTGTGTACTCTTGAGCACATGCATTGTGTACATTATTAGGCATCATTATACTAAGCATTTTCCCGTTTTGTGGTAAGGCCATGGCTAAGATTTTTGAAACGTGCAATAAGTAACTTATTCTGTGCTGGATAATAACCATATGATATTTAATAATAATATTCATTGTTGCCAAATAGCCAACAATCCACTTTTGGACAACAATTACACATACGAACAGATGCTGTCTTTAAATTAAAATACAGTAATAACCGGTCACACTACACTCGCTATCTTTCTTTACTGTCAGAGATTTGGTCCTTTCATTGCACCATAGGATGTGGTACTTTCCACACTCTCCGCCGCACGGTTCACACACACATTTTCTTGTAGGTTCGTAGTGCAACCCATGTATGCTTGTCGTAGGTCATACTTTACTCCCGTCCAGTCTCGTGATATGAAGGCGTCTGTAGCATAGAAGTCTACTGCTTTTTCCTGTCTTCTTTAACTCACTTTCTTTAATCCATGCTGTCGTTGCTGGTAGTTGGTCATATCTCAAATCTTCTGTGAAGGAGGTCTCTCTTGCCATTTCATATGTTACGGCTGTGAGTTGTGTCATCGCTCGCCGCTTGAGTCACAACTGCCCCAGGGGCTGGGCTGTGGCTTGCCTCCTGTATTGCGCGCGCCTTATGCAACAGGGCTACTACAGACAAAGGGATAGTCCAGAAGATTCGTGACTGGACCAGCGGTGGAAACCTCGAGAAGCCGTGGACTCTGGATGGATCTAGAACCATTTATTGAGTCACCGGCCTGCTATATAAGAGTGACCCGTGAAGCAGTTGTTGTTGTGTTTTACGAGCTAGTGCGAGCGATTATCTTGTGCGACAGAAGTGTGGTGACGAAGTGCTGTGCGAGTTACGAAATCCAGTGGCATTGTTTCTTCAGCTTGTGGACAGCGAAATAGCCTGCAGCAAGTGATCGTAAGTAATTGTGGTCGGTGAACATACGGGAGAGGAACAGGTAGTTTCTGTCAAGGCCACCGTACTCATTAGGACGGATTAACTTCCGTGGTCTGTTTACAAGTGGAAGGGCCAAGAGCGCATAAGGAAGAGACTTACGGAAACTGAGTAAGGCTCCTAATTGCTTGTATTTGCTGATTAGTGTAATTTTCTGGCCTGTAATAAATTCTATTTCTTTAAGCAGTAATTGGTGTTGTGCTTTGTACCCCCACCGTAATCCAGTTAACATAAGTGCCACTAGGGGGTGGCACGTAACAATACCTTGAAGGGGTCATCCTTGAGAGAGCAAAGATTTTTCAAGAAGACCGCTTTTACCTTTTCTAGGCTTTTCATGTTTCGTTCAGTTAGATCAGCACCGTCCAAGGTCATACCGCACGGCGCAGACAGTGTGTGTCTCAGCATAACAGGTGTACATCCCATCCCTAACCGTACGTCCTTGCTTCCTCTCCACTCCGCACGGTGGGGGAGTGTTATCGTTCAAGAAATGTGTAGAGGTCAATTAGCAGGCAAAGAATGTATTTTGCAGGCAACGTAGCAAGAACATCGAATGTATTGTTCATGAAATATTATTTTGCATTAAACAAATTGTTTGTCATATGAAGGGAGGGGCTAGGAAACAGTGGCAAAACTTTTCCTTTCAAAATTATGTTCACGTTAACTCTGGACTGTTTCACGCACAAAATGTATAGTCATTCATGTGCATGTCACCCTTCCTATGCAAAAGGGAAAAAGACAACATACGTCCGCTATGCCAAATATCACACAATAACAGCTTTACTGAAATACAAAATACATAATGTTTCTACAATGGTGAACGTACAACTAATTTCACACACCAATTAAAAACTAGTACCGTACATGTTCGCTGATACACATAATGTTTATTGCTGTTCTCATTTACAGTACGCCTTGTTTGTGTGCGTTAACAATCTTGTTACAATTAGGCGCAAATGAGCGTGTTACAGACAAGCTTAAACAACTTCTCAAATTCTCATCTGAAATGCCTGCTAGAAACCTTGGTTTGTTGCGTTTTAATATGGAAAAAAAATCACCTACATAGGTAAAACCGAACATACTCATTAGTTTGGCGGTCTTATGATGAAGGCGAGGAAATTCATTATGGGGGAAATTTTCGTAGAATTCGGTCAAGTTTCTTCCAGCAAATAACTTGTCCCTCAACCGCGCATTGCACTGTAAATCAATTAATTCCAATTGTAAGTTACATGGTGCGCTATTCACTGATTGTGAGATAGAAAATGGCCGTGCAAAGAAATCACACACAGGAAACAAAGCTGAAAGTTCTTTAAATCTGTTTACAAATTGCTCTTTCGCGTCTTTGGGAACACATACGTAATTTTCAAACTAAGCGCTTTCACAACAAGTAGCATTGCAGGATACGTCGCTCCCATAATGCGCACGCACCGTTGACTACCGACCAGCCACCACGACTCGGCACTGTAGATTAACAGGTCTGGCAGCTGTGCGACTTTGCACAGTGTGAATTACTCTGGACGCTTCTGAATTAGATCATACCATATTAGTGCTAGACCATAGATGATAGGCGAGATTTTAAGTTTGACGAATTTCATAGCTGTTTGTAAATATAGTTGTGGTAGGTAGGCCTACTTTATGTCATTCATGGCTATAGTAGCGCCTGTGTATGCAGTTCTTTTATTCGAGCTGTGAAGGTTACTCCTAGTGATTGCAGTGTTATGCCCAAGTATTTATTCGTTGATTGCATCTCGAATGGTTCTTATGCGGAGAAAATATCTTTGTCGTTGCCCCGACGGCCTTCCTCCGTTCCTAAATAACTATATGATAATTAGAGGTTAGAAAATCTGGAAAATAAATACAAATTGTAACAAAATAAAATTCAGAAATGAAGTAACATTGATTTTTGTCTTTGTTTTTTATTTTGATGAACACTTATATCAGTTGCTCTCCAAATGTTTAGTCACTGAGAATGGTTTTAACTTCAGAATTAATTATTTATTTATTTATTTATTTATTTATTTATTTATTTATTTATTTATTTATTTATTTATTTATTTATTTATTTATTTATTTATTTATTTATTTATTTATTTAGCGTTTGGCCTTTAGTGCCGGGAGTGTCCGAGGACATGTTCGGCTCGTCAGAGGCTGTAGCTGCTTCAGTGCGGACACCCATGGGGTGAGCTACAAGTTCCGTTCAATTTCAAGTAGTTCTAACTTTCGCTACCAGATGTAACTGACACCTAGTGGTGAACGCTGGAACTTGGAGAGAGAGTTTCAACGAAATCTAACCTGCAAAATTAGCTTCACACAAGTTTAATTAGTGGAGGGTTCTCTTACATGCCATAAATCTATGACATGGGCCCGCCGGCTTTATTTCCCCTCCGAAAGGAAGGCATACTGAAGAATTTTAACGCTCTTATAAAATACGACGACTTCGGCCGGGTTTAAACCCGCGAACTTGGGCATAGAATCTCAGCATGCTACCGACTTCGCCATCGAATGTTAAGATATAATAATAAAATTTCCATTAGATATTAGCCAGCCGAGGAAAATATGGGATTCATTAAAAATATTTAAAAATAAATTGGTTGGGATATTTTTCTTGGATTCTATTCTAATATCAATAGAATAAGTAGGTTATCATTTTAAATTTTAATCCTCAGTATTAGATACAATTTGGAGGGAATATGGTTGACAAGCAACCGAGATAAGTGTTCCTGAATGATTCAATGTTACTATTATTTTCTTACAATTCGAATTAATTCTCCAGACTTTATTAACTCGAATTATTTCATCCAGTTCAAAATAAGTTACTCTTGATCTTGGCCTTAGCACAAAACGAGAAAATGCTTGATCCTTGATAATGGAGACAACAATCCACACGTTCAGTATCCTTATACAACGCCAGAGACCCTTCATTCGCACTTGTTTTCAAATTTCAGGCAAATAAGCTCAGGAAAAAAAGACTTTTCCTTAACTTCTGAACCTTAGTGATCAGATCCAGGAAGAGTTTTAGAAAAATGTCCTTGAACAATAACTGGAAAGAAGTTGAGCTTCTTGTGAGCTTCAGACTTATTTTACCACGGCATGGGAGTGATGTAAGAGGGCCTCACAAAAAGCATTTCCTCGCCGACACGCAACAGAGAGGGAAGGAGAAAAAGGATGTAGGCCATTCACTCGAAGTTGAAGTGTGTCAGTGGTCGGTACTGCATCCCGCGGCCAAGCGTAACGCGAGCCAGTCTAGTGGACTTGACGTTATGTTCCGGCAAGCTATTTAACATTAATTCTTTCAAGGCGTATCCGATCCGTGCTGTAGCGACTAGCATTCTTGGTTGTCACCTCGGAGGTCCGGGTGCGAATTCCCGCTGTGCCAAGAAATTTTAATTCTCGCGTGACGGCTGGAACGGGGTACACAAACATTAGCCTTCCTGGTAGTGATTTTCCGTGGTTTCCCGCTTTCACTCCAGACAAATGTCGGCGTGGTTCCTAAGTTAAGGCCACGTCCGCTTCCTTCACAATCATCACCTGAATTACAAATACACACACTAATACACTGAAAAAAAAAATGGAAATTGCAACACCCAGAAGGAGTGGTGCTACATTGCTGCAATTGAACAAGCAGGACGAGTGTTCGGTTTTGATTCGATGATTACACTTTTAGGTCTCTCTGACCGCAAGTTTGGACAACAATCAATACAGGATGTGCCCACCACGAGCTGCAATACATTGATGAATTCGGCAAGGCATGGAGACAATAAGGCCCTGGATCGCTTCCTGAGGAATTGCGGCCCATGCTTGCTGCACTGCATGGGTCAGTTGTTCCAGAGTTGTGGGTGGCTGACGACGGTTGGCCAGTTGTCGACCCATCATGTCCCACACATGCTCAATAGGACTGAGGTCCGGGGATCTGGCGGGCCATTCTAAGGTTGTGATGTCGTGGAGAGCTTCTCTGGAGATGCGTGCAGTGTGAACCCGGGCATTGTCCTGTTGAAACATCCCATTAGCAATGTTCGCCATCATAGGGACAACCACTGGATTGAGTACCCTATCAACGTACTGTCGAGCAGTCCGAGTGCCCTCAACAATGCATGTGAGATTTTCGAAGTGAAATGCCATGTCCTGTGGTTCGGATTCCACGTAAAAAGGAGGTCCCGTGGCTCATGATCTCAAGATTAACGGTCACGTTAAACTACAAGCTTTTCAACAAGCACTAAGTGTGATTTCACATTAAAGACAAGAGCTCCCCAGACCATAATGCTTGGTGTTGGCCCTGTGTGCCTCTCGACAATAAGGTCTGGACGGCCCCTCTCCCCGGTATGTCGGCGCACATCCAGCGATCACTGCGGGCAAGACAGAAGCGCGATTCATCACTAAAGACGACCCTATGCCATTCGTCGACCCACGTCGATCGTTCTCGACACCAGGCCAATCTTACACGTCGCTGTTGTGGGGTCAATGGAACACCTTCTGCAGGGACACGGGATCGTAAGCCAGCTGCACGCGGGCGGTTATCAACTGTTTGTTGTGTAACGTGGGGTGCCACAGCTGCTCGAATTTGCGCTGCTGTTGCATGGGGTTTCATCCGGGCCATCCGAATGATGCGGCGATCCTCTCTCACAGTTGTCTGTCGAGCTGGGCCTATGCCAGGTCTACGAGTGTGGGTACCTTCATTTGACCTATGCTGCAATACACGTACCGTAGATGCCTGTCGGCCGACACGTGCAGCGACAGTCCTTAGCGATAATCCAGCCTCACACAGCCCAATTATCCGAGCCTTCTCAAACGGCGACAGTTGTTGATAGCGTGCTCTTCTCTGTCGTCGAGGCATGTTTGACGGGGAACACTTCACTGCGTAGACTGCAAGTCAACTACGCTACACCAGAGTCCGTATACTGGAGTTGATCCTCCGCGACCAATCACTTGGGGAGACCTGTAGCAACAATCCAATGGGTCTGAAACTTTGATCGTTTACATACCTACATGGCATCGTTCCATATCTTGAAAATCAACACAAACGACCAATGCCTTCATGGTGTTGCAATTTCCATTTTCTTCAGTGTACATTTATCACAATAATACAGGTTATCAGACAAAAATTACACACACTCACACCCAAGTACACAGGACTAAATGACCACGATGTCCAAACCCCTCAAATTGAATAACAACAGTATGATTTATATAGGAGTAACTTTGTGGCCACCCCGTAGATGGAAAATAGGATATTAAAATGCTGGCTTCACATAATGATATTTCAAAAAGAGAATTAACTCAATGGTCAGCGTAACAGGAAGTCACGGTTTAGAGTTTCACATGGATCAATTCGTCGTGGTATTAGCCATGGTACTTTGGACCATATGAATCAAGTTGATAAACCTTTAAACTTACTATAAGATAATGGGACGTCCGCCCTGTCAATAACAAATGTTAAATGTCACATGTTACAGTTTTCAATGCAACCAGGCACAGATTAACTTATTTACATTAAAAAAAATGCGCATTTTGAGAAATATCACGTGAGATTACGGGAGGGGATCGAACAAAATCTCCCGACATCTCACCAAGGGGAGATGGGTCGAAAAATCGCCAAAATTGACTCACGTAATTAATAGATTCACCCTTATGCATCTCCAAAAGATTTCATTACCCAAATGAGGAATGCATATGTGAACTGTGCTAGGAATATTGTTCCCGATATCATGCCAATTTGTGTAAAAAGAGAAAATCAACATTAATGAAGCGGCTTCGGTGGCGTAGTTGGTAACATGCTGAGCTTCTATGCCCAAGATAGCGGGTTCAAACCCGGCCGAAGCCGTCGGATTTTTAAGAGCGTTAAAAATCCCTCAGTATGCCTTCCTTCGGAGGGGAAGTAAAGCCGGCGGTCCCATGTCATAGATTTATGGCATGTTAAAGAACCTTCCACTAATTACACCTGTGTGAAGCTAAATTGTATAGGTTAAGAATGTAAACAACGCTCTTAGGTTTCTACGTTCGTTGCCAAGAGCCGATTGCGGTGGCGTCTAGTAGCTAAGTTCTGAACTAGGCCTAGTAGTCGTTGACGGTGGCGTTTGGTGGCAAAAGTAGGAACTATTTGAAAAATTCAAAGTTGCAGTCCTTACTTGAATTAAAAAACAGATACACACACTAATACAGCCATCACAATTAACACCGGTTATCGGACAGATTCTACACACACCCGAAGTACACGGGAATACATGACCGCGTTGTCGCAGCCTCTAAACTGAGGAACCAACCAACCATCATTAATGAAACTGTGAAGTGAATAACTTCAATGTATTTCCTGCTTATATTGCATTTCCTTGAATATTAGCTGCAATAAATATTTAATTCATGCACAATTAAATATTATAATCATAAATAATATTTAAATATAATATAAAATATGATTCAATTTATTTATATTTTTATGTTTTGGTAATTTGAAATTTATATGCGTACTTGGTTCTAAATTGACGTTATTTCATGTTTAGATAATGTGTTTTACAACATAACGAGACCATACAAGACTTCTATAGTTAAGAACCCGCCATGTTGACATATTAGTTAGCCTCGTTTTGCTCTCCACCCTCAAAATACTTGACCCTCGTCAATAAATTGAAAAGAAACGTCATTTCGACTCCTTGGCGTTCTTAAGCCATAAGTAGTAAAAAAAGAGCCACTAAACGTGAATCATTATTATTAAGATAATAAATTAAACAATGATAGCTGTAAATGTGTGTTACAGGCGCTCTCACCACAGTAGATCGTGATCCTGTGCAACAATGGCTGATAAAAGTGAAACCTTGAGAGAAGCTTCTTGTTGACCTACTGGGTTTCATCGTTCATGATATTTGTGGCTGTGGCTCATGATCGCGAGATTAAAACTACGAACTTCTTTAATATTTCGAAGTGAAATATCATGTCCTGTGGTTCGGATTCTACGTAAAAATGGAGCTCCCGTGGCTCATGATAGCGAGGTTACGGTCACGAAAAATTACAAGCTTTCTTTCATTAACGTTTGTGCTGGTGTAATTAACAAGTAATCTTACTTAATGGCGTCTTATTCCACAATTCCGTGTTCTTGGTTATGTGTAGAATTTGCCTGATAGCTTGTGTTATTGTGGTGACTGTAATAGTGTGTGTGATTATCAGGGCCAAGGATTGGATTACGTGCCCCGGGACTTGAAATAAGGTAGGCTACCATTTGTATCTAGGGAGAATGGGATTGGAGGGAAATTGGAATCCGTACTAAGGATGGCTGCTGTCAGCGCAGAAGTCTCCTAACGCCAGCAATGAAGCGCCGCCAGGACCACGGGATGGCCCCACAATAAACATAAAATTCAACAATATTATCAATTACAATAATTACTATGTTTCTTGTCTGAAATTCACAACGTTCAGTTACACAGAGAACTTGATTCCTAACGACAATAAAAACTGAAGACAGACATCACAAGTCCATTACATTTCTTGGCATTTGACGGTTTTATTTCACAGAACGAAGGACCCGCCATGCCAAAATGTCTATTCATTCAAATCAGGAATTACAGTATATGCAACTGCTGAGAAGAAGGGAGAAAAGACATTTCGTTGTCGTCGAGTGAGAGAGAGGATACAGACTTAAAGAAAAAATATTCCCTTATTAGTACCGCTTAGGTCAACAAATAATCAGAAAACATTTCGTATGTGTTCGCCAAATGAAGGTCTAACAGACCATCAGTAGCATTGTGTCTCGATTTCGTGACTTGGTGTAATGTATTGCTACTCCTTCTATTTACCTCATATCGTTCATTTTTTTAATAATGAAGTAGCAACCCACCCCGGCTTCGCCCGGTATCTTTAACGGTTTACGAAGCGTAAGCTTAAAAAGCGCATGGATGGTAGGTTTTTTCCGACTCAATTCACTGAAATCGTTACTGCTCGGTTTCCTTTGGTCATAAATGATTTATTTTCTACAGAAACCTTCGTCGAGAAAGTCTTTACAGAATCGTGAAAACCGCATCAAAATCCATCCAGTGGTTCTCAAGATTACTCGGAACATCCAAGAATCGGGGACTTTGCTTTATACTACGAGTATTTAGAGATAAAGGTCAAAGAACGTTGTTAAAAATTTGTGCGAGGACATCTCGTCCCGAAGATGATAGTGTCTTTCATCGTCTTCAGGCCAGAATGCGATAACTACTTGAAATGTGACTTCGCACGGTGCTTTGCCCAAAGTCACGGCAGTGCAGCCATAAAACTGCCACTGCTACTCTGACATGTCACCACCAAACGTTCTCAGTAAATATAAGCACATTGGACTCTATTGAAAGGCATTCTCTCAAAACTGAAAAAGAAAATACTTTCACAAGATTTATATCCAGTCCCTTCAGATTTGAAATCATCTTATTCATGGCTGGCTGCGTGGCTCTGCAGTAACGTTCTCGCCTGCTGTTCCCTAGGTTGAAGGATCTAATAGTGACGCAGCCAGTGGGGAGTAGAGGGTTCGCAAATGCGAGGAAGCTGTGTCAGTAGATTTGCTGGCACGTTAAATATCACCTTCCGGGCAAAATTCCGACACCTCGGCGTCTCTAAAAGCCGCAGTAGTTCAAGGGGACGTAAAATCAATAACATTATTATTCTGAATTACAACTAAACACACTAATACAGCCATCACAATAACACAGGTTATCAGACAAATTCCCCACACACCCAAGTACACGGGGCTACATGACCACGATATCTTATTCAGGCGTGTATCTGCATCCTCTCCCGAGAAAAAGGAGAATTTTTAAACAGATGCAATATTTGTGATTGTTACTACTTTAATTAACTGCAGACGTTCACTCTTAACACCTCTCAACAGAGTAAATTTGAACCCGGCCAAAGTCGTCGGATTTTTTTAAGAACGTTAAAATCCCTTAGTATGCCTTCCTTCGGAAGAGAAGTAAAGCCGGCGGTCCCATGTCATAGATTTATGGCATGATAAAGAACCTTCCACCAACTACACTTGTGGAAGCTAAAACAATTTGTAGATTAGTTTGATAACGCTATATTAGTTCCAACGTTCGCCGCCAGGTGCTGACTGCAATGGCATTTATTAGCCATGTCCGCAGCTAGGTGTCGTGGACGGTAGCATTTGGTAGCAAAAATATGAACTACTTGAAAAAATTAATCGTCTGCAGTCCTTCTACCTGAATCACAGATCACACTAATACAGCCATCACAATTAACACTGGTTATCAGACAAATTCTACGCAAACCCAAAGTACACGGGGCTACTTGACCGCGTTGTCACAGCTCATAAACTGAGGAACCAACCAACCAAATGTTGAGAAACACTACTCCGCTGGTGGGTGCGATTGTAATGTTTGGGATCAATGGCCCATGCGGTACGCAGGAGTCGCTGTGTCTAGCAACCAAGTAGGTCACTGGATGCTGGAAGGAGGACACTGCAGCGAGATCAAACAATTTAACTCTTGACGGGCTTTCTCATCCGGAAACAAGCTCATAGTGCAAGAAGCAGGATCCAGGGGCTGCGTCTCAGGTCGTACGATTATCTTGAACATGTACCAATACGCCATACGGTCACAAAATCCTGGATTTTTATTTGACAAGGTTTATAATATGAATATAAATTATACCCAGCTGCGTAGCCGCTTCAGTAGGGGACTCAAAGTTCTGAGATCCCAGGCTCAAATCCTGGCGCTGATAGCGGCCATCCTGAGTGTAGTCAGGTGAATACCGAGGTGGTCTCAGGGCACCTTTTCCAGGCCTTTCAGTTCCTACCAGAGTGAGCACAGAAACGCAGGTTATAAGACAAAGATGTAGTTATTGTTGATTCATTTAGGGGCTTTGCGATATCGTGGTCATGTAGCCCCGTGTACTTGGGTGTGTGGACTTTGTGTTTCTGTGTGTGTTATTGTGATGGCTGTATTAGTGTGTTTAGTTGTAATTCAGAAGAGGATTGGGAAGGAGGCGTCCGTGGCCTTAATTTAATAGTAGAAGTGAGGGAAACCACGGAAAAACACTTCCAGGATGGCTATCGAACTCAATTTTGCTTCACGAGGTGAGTGTACCCCTCAGACCAGAGTGACAGCCAGGAACAAACATGTAAGCCTCTAAATGAAATAACATTGTTGATAATACACAACACACTCTTTTGATAAGGATGTTAGTTATCACGTTAGTAATGTTCAAACTTAATCTAATTAACGTATTAATGAATTATAAACTACTGACTAGGTTAGCTACACACGTTAATGCGCCAGACCATGAGGCTAACGGCCGTCCTTGAAATGCTTTTCCGTGGTTTCCCGCTATCAGCTCCGGCAAAAGCCAAAACGGTAGCTTCTAATTGGCTACGGCCGCTGCCTTCCAACTCCTCACCCGGTTTCATTGATATTATATTCACCTCTATTTGACTTCACTGGAGTGATTGCCAGAAAGGACATTCAGTCGTAAAACCCATCCGCGCAGAGGAAAAGTCCATTCCACCTCATCCACAATCCCATAGAAACGGAGATGAGTAGTGGATAGGTATTGTTGCCCCCCCCCCCCCTTTTCTGAGGTCCTGGGTTTGATTCTCGGCTCTGTCAATAATTTAAAAGTCTTGGTATGGAGGTTCGGTGTCTTCCAGTCCCTGTATTGCCAAATGGAAACTTGCCGGATTTTGTAGCATGATGAGAAATTGAACAGAAATGGACACCCTACTGCACATGAACTCCGGTTCATGATGCCAATTATTCTCGCTGTCATAGGATTATCTACGTCCTTTGTGGATACGGCACTCATATTTTAGAATTAAATCATTAATCATTGATTATCCTCTTCATGGTTGTGGGGACTGGTGTTTTAAGGGACGGTACAAGGTCGTACGCTGCATGCTGGAGATTGAAGTTATGAGTTGTTAAAGTCACGTGCATTTTACTCTCGTGATCATAAGCCACGGGACCTTTATTCTTACGTGGAATCCGAACCACGTGATATTTCACTTCGAAAATATAGCAATGCATTGGCCGGGAATCGAAATCGGTCCACTTTGGTGAGTGGCTAACAGCTTGACCACTGCACCATCACGCCCCCTACACACGCGCATTTATATCAATGCCTTGGAGGCAGCAATATTAGTTTAATTACTCAATATTCTAAGGTAAGCCTCCGTGGCTTAGGCGGCAGCACGCCGGCCTCTCACCGCTGGGTCCGTGGTTCAAATCCCGGTCACTCCATGTGAGATCTGTGCTGGACAGAACGGAGGCAGACAGGTTTTTCTCCGGGTACTCCGGTTTTCCCTGTCAAAATTTCATTCCAGCAACACTCTCCACTATCATTTCATTTCATCTGTCATTCATTTAATCATTGCCCCAGAGGAGTGCGTCAGGCCTCGGCAGCCGGCACAGTTCATATCCTCGCCGCTAGATGGGGGCTTCATTCATTCCATTCCTGACCCGGTTGGAGACTGGAAGCAGGCTGAGGGTTTTCACTCAATATTCTACGATAATGTATTCAGGTAGGTTAAGAAGGGGTGACCCATTCACACTTTAAACTGACGTTTGGCCTTGGGGTAGATCTAGCTGTTTCGCCTCTTTAAACAACAATCTTCATTATCATAATATTTTATTCTCATGCGATTTGGTGACGGGACACTAGCTTGCTCATGCACCTGTATGCTCATGTGACACTTCCCTCCTTGCGCTGTAGTAGAGCGGGTAGCCTAGTCCCCTTTCTTTCTTCATTTTTTCCCCTCATTCACGTCCAGGGTAGTGTGTTACTCTCTTCTTGACACATTTACAAGCCTCTCTCTTTATATAGTGTTAATTAAAGATTACAACATTACTAATCATCTGGGATAATGCAGTCACGATTGTGTAATATTCTGACCTGGTACTCATGTACTCCACCGCAGTTTTTATAGACTCTCCAGAGGAAAAAAGGAAGATTGTAGTTTTACGTGACCGTGAATCTTGTGATTATGAGCCACGGGACCTCCTTTTTACGTGGAATCCGAACCACAGGACATGGCATTTCACTTCGAAAATCTCACATGCATTGACCGGGAATCGAACCCGGACCGCCTTGGTGAGAGGCATACAGCTAGACCGCTGAGCCACCACGCCCCTTCCAGAGGAAAGGGAGGAGTGTTGGCCAAACTCCCAAAATTCATTTATTGAGGATATTTCTAATTATGTATTATAGTACCACGCATTACAAAGGGCATTCAAACACTCATAATCATCATCGTATGCTGTATATAAAACACTAAGGTGTATGTTTCACAAAAACCAGAGGGAGTTAGAAGGTGTGGTTTGTACCAAAATCTTCCAAATCGTCTCAATAGTACAGGAAGAATCTTGCATTTCTTGAAGTCAAAGGGAATATATTTATTTGTTTATAAAGTGCGTTTAAACAAATAAACAAGACAATATCCCCTGGCAGAACTGTTTCGCGTATAGCCCGCATAACAGTAAAGCCGGGTGAGTGGTATATACATAATTATGAGGCGCTCACACGTAACCTATAGCCTAATAATGTCTGGTTTTACGTCCCTTTGAAATACTGAGGCCTTTAGACGCCGGGGGGGGGGGGGGGGGGGTGGAATTTTGCCCCAAAGTGGATCTTATACTGACACGGCTCCCTCGTATTTGCTCATGCTTAAATGCCAGCTAACTGCAACAGGATTCGATCCTGAAACCTCGGAAACAGCAGGTGAAACGTTACCTCAGTCTGTCTCACAAGTGACCGATCGTAACACATAAGCATTCAAAAGAAACAGAATTATACGCAGCAGTGATGAATTACACTCTGATTTCGTAAATATCGACCATTTTGTTTAAACGGTGCGATTAACTGTGTCACGTCGAGACCGCATACCAATAAAGCCGGGTGGGTATTTTTTCTCTAGTATTAATAATAAGTTATTGATGATTCACTTGCGACATAGTGGTCATGTAGGCCTACTTGATAACCTGTGTCATTGTGATGTGTATATGTAAATTGAGGCTAGAATTTAGGCATGGCATGGCCTTAATTCAAGTACGTTCCCAGTTTTTCCACTTCTAGGATAGTTGAGTTAGAATCCATCCCTCCTCTTCTAATGCTGATCTTACGAGGATCGAGTCCTCAGATTTCTTGGCAGGGCCGAGAATCTAACCCAAACCTCCGCGGTGACAGCCAGGAATGCTAGCCACTACGCTCCGAGGAAAACTATTAATAACGCATTGATTTAATTCAGTAAGGGGTATATTAAAATACAAATACCGTTACAAAAATGTCCGCCTCGTTCGATTGCCGACTCTGCCAAGAAATGTAGGCTAATACTGGTCTGAAGGGTGAAACGGGGTACACTCAGCCTCCTGAGGCAAAACTGAGAATAGACGGGTTTGATTGCCACTTCTACTCCAGGCAAACGCCAGGATGGTACCTAACTTAATACCACGGCCGCTTCCTACCCAAATCCTATCCTCAATTGTAAATACACACACTTTAATACAGACATCACAGTGACACAAGTTATCAGACAAATTCTACACACACCCAAGTACACGGGACTATACCCACGGTGTCACAAAGCACCCAAAGGAATCAATAACAACAACAGCGTAACAAAATAAATTGTCCTGTCTGTCAACAGCTTATAGGCTACAAAGATGTGTTCGCTCCAAGACATGTGACATCCTTCACGAGTCCTTCTGTGATTTGTTCTGGCTTGTTCATCGTGCATCGCGCGCTACGAAGAAAAAAAAAGGGACGGGGGGAGGTTGTTGAACCTACACAGTATGCAATATTTTATTTTTTATTTGAAAGCGTTAGGGCTGATTGGGACGCAGGTGACATTGATGTAATGGCTGGAGCTTAAGTTCATTTACTGTATCTTGGCACTGTTGCCTACTTTCCTAAAGACCAGTGTTCTAAGACTCCGTTCACACACTGAAGAACCACTTGGTCATGACGTGAGTGTGTGGTTGGTAGCGGTCGCAATACTGTTAGTCTGCAAGTACAAGTAAGTTAGTTAGCATGTTTTTATTATAATAAAATATAATTATAATTCCGCAAAGGAGTCTGATCATATTTATTAATATTCCAACTTCAACGTGTGTTTAGCTCGTCATATTGTGTTTATCGTAAATGTTGAATAGATATACGAACATGCGGGTCCGACATTTTGATTTCGACCTTCGGATGAGCTGAAAGCAAAAGATAGAAAAAGAAATGAATTCTCTTTTTCACACTGGATTTTTATTTCTTCTTGTCTGTTTCACCCTCTTTGGGGTACGATAGATCAATCCGTGTTTAGTGAGTCGTGTTTTCCTCTTCTCCCAGTATTTTTTCATCCTTTCAGATCTTGCCGTCCTCGGTTCTTCAGAAATTCTGTGTAGTCGTTTGGTCTTGACCCTGTCGTGGAACCTCTTCATTTTATCTTTGGTTATATTCTTCGCAGATCCATCGGCAAGCATCCCTTCAGTAATTTGGAAGTATCGTAAGTCCTTCTCAATCTACTTAAACCAGTTAGGCTAGGTTTTCTTATTGAAGAAAAAGTCGAAGATTCTTTTAGTTATTATTCATTTCGGGTCCATTATTAGGATGTGGTCTTAGAAGTCAATCCTCCTTTTCTTTATTGTGTCGGCAATCCTATACAGGGTTTTAGTGCTAATGTTATTATGGAATATGGGACCTAGAATTTTTCGTAGTATTTTCCTTTTCTTGATCTCCAACTTTTCTATCGGACCATATGTAGTTATGGACAGTATTTACGCAGCTTGACTACTGTATTATAATGTCTTGGGATTTTTATTTATTAATATTGATTTTCTATTTTTGAGGGGTGGCTGTTAACTGTGTTGGACGATATTCCTCTTTTGTTCTATTTATATGGTCATGAATTTCGATATTTATAAGCTTGCTAGATAATTAAAAAGCCTTCTAACAAATCGTCAGAATCAAACATAAACAATAAAATTAATGCCGTAGAAACTAGGATTTTGAATATTTCTACTGTAGGTTATCTTGCGAAGTGTTCCATCAAGAAAATGGCAGCAAAATTCCAGAACATTTCCTTAAGAACAGTGGAGAGGTAAGTTATTTTCTCATGGCATGGTGATTGAGACTTCTTCGCTGCTACGCGTTTTCTGTTCTTTATTACGAAGTACAAACATGGACTTTAACAAAGTTATTCAATAAAAAAAATTAGAGGACTTTGAGATGTGGCTCTATCGACGAATGCTGAGAGTATCATGGACAGATCTTATCACAAATTTCGAGATCCTTCCAATAATGGGAAAGGATAAGGAAGTACTGGTCATTGTAAAATCGAGAAAGATGCAATACCTCGGTCACATTATACGAAACAGAAGCAGATACCATCTACTGCAATAAATTCTGCAAGGAAAAATACCCGGAAAGAGAAGTGTTGGCAGGAGACTAATCTCCTGGCTAAATAACCTCAGACTGGACTCTCAAGACATCGGAAGAGTTATTCCAAACGGCTCAGAACAGAGAAACCACAGCCAAGATGGTTGCCCACATCCGGAACGGATAGGGACTAGAAGAAGAATATGGTGATTGTGCAGAAAAGTAGCCCGAAAATTATTCCGAAAGTTTTTGCTGTGTAGGTCTATACTGTACATTAAATGGTGGAGTTTAAGCAGGGTTCGAAATATGATATTCAGAATTTTGAAACCCCAATGAAAGAGGAAGGACTAAAGACTAAGAATTGTGTTAGTTCTCTGATATTTGTGATGTCCAATCTTACCTAATTCCATGGCTGTAGAAAATGAAAAATGAAAATCCACAGCCTGCTTCCAGATCTCACATGGAGTGACCGGGATTTGAACCACGGACCCAGCGGTGAAAGGCCGGCGTGCTGCCGCCTAAGCCACGGAGGCTTGGCTGTAGAAAATGCAGCCGTTGTGGTATTCAACTTCACCACATTTCTAATCCGATAAACGGCAAACAGAAATATTCAATCAACTGATATGGCGAGCCGAATGAATGTGTTGACAGCTCATAACTGATGTGCACGTAATGGAGCGGCTTCCGTGGCGTAGTTGGTAGCATGCTGAGCTTCCATACCCAAAGGTCGCGGGTTCAAACCCGGCCGAGGTCGTCGGATTTTTTAAGAGCATTAAAAATCCCTCAGTATACCTTCCTTTGGAGGGGAAGTAAAGCCGGCGGTCCCATGTCATAGATTTATGGCATGTAAATGAACCTTCCACTAATTACACTTGTGTGAAGATAAATTATAGGTTAGTTTTGACTAACGCTGTTAGGTTCCAGGAGGCGACTGCGTTGGCATCTAGTAATCAAGTTCAGAACTAGTTCTCGTTGACGGTGGCGTTTGGTAGCAAAAGTAGGAACTACTTTAAAATTGAATGTCTGCAGTCCTTACTTGAATTACAGATAACACACATTAATACAGTCATCACAATTAACACCGGTTATCAGACACACCCAAAGTACACAGGGTCGCAGCCCCTAAACTGAGGAACTAACCAACCGGAATACATGCGGTCCAGAATGACCGCCATGTGGGTCGCAGCTCATTGGCTGCAATACACGTGGTAGCGGCGGATGCATATATACAATGGGGCTGCTTTCCCCAGAGAACTGTCATTTAAGTGCTAATTTAAAATAAACGAACTCTATTGAGCGCTATGGTGGTCACATTTTCAATTCCAACGCTTCAAACGGTGACCGCCTCAAGAGAGGCTCTACTGTACTCCAAGACAGTGATTATTGTCCCGGTGACACGAACACCTGTGTCTGAAAGTAGTCTGAAGAGAAAAGCACTGCATGATGTCATTTTGTAACGAGAGAGAAGACGACTATCCTCCACTAAACACGGGGAAACATGTGTGATATGTTACATGTTTCATCGTGTAAATGGATATGAGATTTTGGAAGTGAAATATCACTTCCTGTGGTTCGGATTCTACGTAAAAATGGAGGTCCCCTGATTGAAGATCGCGAGATTAACGATCACGTAATAGTACATTATGCAACGAGCCTATAATGACAATAATTAAGACACGAGTATATTTATAAAACGAGCGTATGCGAGTTTTATAATTTCCATACGAGTGTCTTAATTACCATTATAGGCGAGTTGCATAAGACTGTTTATGTTCGACGATAATTATAACTTTATTATATGTTTTAATAGAAATATTCATAAATATCTGTGGGATTCAGTTAATTCAGTTATTAGTGAACAAGGCGGGCTTTTGGTGACTGAACAGAGCGCATGCGTGGTCAAGGCATTCCGGAAGCAGAGACCATTCACTTTGCTTGACAACACAGAAATTTGTTGGATTTTGAGCGCATGCGCGAAGGTATCCTTATCTAATTAGCCACGCAACTGTTTCTTGAGTTCGGATTGGTGGGAGAAACTGTTTCATAATGAAAAATAGTGTTATAATGAGCCTCATTATGATACAGTTCCGACACATAATGTTTACATTTCGACATCGTCGAACATAAAACTACAAATTTCCTTAGCTTCTAAGTTCAGGTAACACTATTCGGATTGTCTTGTGGGGGGGGATCATAAATCGTGGCGAATCGGTTGTTTGGGCAACATTGCTGTGTTCGAATATCTGTTAATTCCATGTGTTTCCCTTGGTGCTATTTAAAATAACGTACAGACATATTATTATGTATGGACAATGTATAAGTCCTGTTATAACTTACTCCCTGTGCCATAACGCTCTGAGTTGCAGATATACTGTAAATACATGACTATGGGACTTCTTTTGTATGTTCCCACGCTGGCTGCGTGACGCAGCGGTAACCTTCTGTGCTATGCTCATAGTTGCGGGATCAAAACCTGGCGCAGTGACTTGGCATTTGAGGGTACGCAAATGCGCGAGACCCAAATTCCGGCAGTTATGCGTCTGTAAAACCGCAGCGATACAAAGAGACGTAAACCCATATTATTATTATTATTATTATTATTATTATTATTTGTTCCAGATGTGTGCTAATGATGTGTTTCTCTTGTTACAGGTAAGTGCGCTGGTCCTGCCCTCCTACGTTACAAACTCAGGTAAATGCAATCTCTACTGCTTCTCAGAGGAAATGTTCGTTGTTATTTTGCAGGTTGTGGTTGGCTCTTTGGCCATAACTTATGAATCCAGACCTCTCTTCACACACTACTTTCAGCCCCAGGAGCAGTTTTAAGACACCGCTGACAATGACAGGAGATTAGATCCACTCTCTCACGCTGCTGTGTTACGTGACCAACAAACATGTCTGCGCCAGTACATTAGCTTTTCTCAACCGTATACCGGCCATGAAATTCTACACTTGTACCTAATCATTTATTAAACAGGCTTTAGATGGCATTAGAAAGGAAAGATGCGTAACGATTAAAAGGTCGGCAACAGTCGTACAGCCTGAGAACATTCCGTGACAACAGACTAAACACTACAGGGTCATCTTTACGTTACTCTACGGGTGTGAGACCACCGCGCAATCAAGAGACTACAACGCTTTCACCAGCAGAAACTCCGTTCCATTATGCGCATTAAATTGGATGATGAATGCTGCGGTTCTCGAGAGAGCAGAGTATAGAGGCTATCATCATTAGTCATCGGCTTAGATGGATCGGTCATGTCCAGCGTATGAATGACAACTGACTCCGTCGGCAAATCTTGTACAGCGAACTCAGCACGAGCAAGAGACCTCTACGTGCACGTCTGAAGCGTTACAAAGACTAGCTCAATCAAGCCTTGAGAGGTGTGGCAACTATATTAGTCCAGATACGTGACATACTGTTGCAGAAGATCACACGCATTGGCGTGGAACCACCTCAGCTGCTGTTTTACATATTGAACAAGAACGCCTAAGGCAGGAAATGGAAACTCGTCAGGCAAGCTGTTGTCAAGTTGGATGCCTTGAATACTGACACTTGACTAAAAAGCGGAATCGCGTCACTATTCCTAAGAAATGTTTCCAAGCGCAATCCAATGAACAAGGCATTGTGTAACTGCTGATAAAACTTTGATACATTCCTTTCAAGACAATACCAGGGAACTATCAACACACTGAATATGCTCCAAAGCAGTCAAAGATAGGTTCCATCGATCAGAAAAGTCACAGCCACAATTTTCTGAGATTCCCCTTCATCAATTCTCTGGAAGAGGAAAATATATCGCAGATCCGTATTATTCCTCTCGACTGGATCAATTTCAGTGAATTGGTAAAACAAGAAAAGAAGAAAGGTTACCTCACTTTTTACAACAGAACGCACCAGCCCACATGTCTCCATATCCTCACCCAGCTTGCTGCCATATTTCATGCCCTAATGGATAGAACAATGGACTTTGGTTCTAGAGACCCCGGGTTCGATTCTCATTCAGACCATGGGATTTTAACTTCGTATGATTAATTTCCCTGGCTCGGGCACTGACCTCCTCATCATTCATTTCAACCTCATCACGACCGGCAGGTTAGCTTGAAATACAAACACCAGGTCTCTCCTGATACAACACGCCATTATATCCAGGCTACTAACTACTTGCTCCTTCCCGTGTTCCATTCTGGTAGGAGCTTGAACATTCCTGCATCCGAAGTTTGGTTGCTTGTTTTAAATGGCAGAAATCCTTAAAGACTATCATGCCTGCTATTCTGAACTGTGACATTCTCAACCAACCATCGGTCCATGATGTTGTAGAAATATGTAAGATCCCAATAATGTCAACAGGATCGCTGGCTGTCAACAAAGTGGTGCTTGTTCACTAGTCATTGGAAATATGGGAAGTGGGGGAGTTCTCCCTCTTAATCTTGAGCCTTGCGGGAGACGAGTCCGAGCGAGTTTGTTTCAGTTGGCCGTGTTTCAAAACAAAACACAACTGCAACACACTGCATTATTATAATAGTAGCTCAGTTGGCAACTGCTGATAAATACCTCCGCTGACATTATTATTATTATTTATGACGTTATGCGTGATTAAACCTACAGTATTTAACAGATGAATTGGCTTCTTCTCTTCCGAAAATCTCTTCATTCGCTCGCTATTTTGCTTACTTTCTACTGTGCATGCAGTGGTGCCTCTCATTCGGGTGTTTTCAGCAAAATTATGTTTGTCCACCAACGACCTGAAGTTACGCCCGCCCCATAACATTTCGTTTGTTACATTGACTTCTTGAAGGTCATTTTCAATTACTATTATCCAGTCATTCTTGGCTTTTAATGAGGAGTCATGATTTAATAACATTTTAGTAAGTATTTCACTGTCCATTCTTTGAATATGTCCATAAAATTTTAATCGTCTTTTTCTAATAGTGTTTGACATTTTATCGAAATGTTTTTATAACTCGTAAGAGCTATTTGTCATCCACACTCCCTCTATGTAGACTGGGCCAAAACATTTCCTTTTCCTTTCTTGTTTTTCTAAATTTTTAGTTACTGATCTTCCTCCAATGACCAGGGTTTCTGATGCGTATAATGCTTTATTATTATTATTATTATTATTATTATTATTATTATTATTATTATTTCTTCGTTACGGCCAACTAAGGACCACGTCATGTCCACTGTTTCTTCTGCATTTTAATGTTGGCCCAGTACTCCTTCATCGCAATCGATGTTGCACCTTTCTCTCCGTTATTATTATTATTTTATTTATGTATTTATTTATTTATGTATTATTCGCTAATCGGCCAGCTAGGGACCACGACAAGTTCCACTATACATTCTGGCGTTTATTCAATATACGATTGATCCAGTAAGGTTTCATTAACTTGCTGTGTCGAGCACGGCGTTCATCCGACCACTATGCACCGGTTGTCCATTTCTCGTCTCTGAAAGTCCCAAAAGTCACGATGCTTGTTCGGAAAAGGTCTCGTTTGTGCGCGTCATCTGGTCGTAGGACCATTTCTTGGAGGTCTTTCTTGACGTTAACGTTATTATCATTATTATTTACAGCTTCATTGTTGGGTCTCGCTTTCGACTCCCAGTCGGATCATGTGATTAATTCGTCTGGTCGGGAACCGTGCGATTGTGACATATATACCCTTCTTCCTCATCATAACGCGTCAGTTGTTGGTTAGTTATTGTTGTTTTAAAGGGCGGAACTACGAGGTCAACTGCCCCTAACGCGTATGTTGCCCAATGACGTCAACTGGAAAAGACTGCCGAAGGTTACACGCCAGTATCGTCATCATCAGATGCATTAGCATCGCATGGCCTCATCACGTAACCAAACTGGTATGCACAACTTCACCCAAAGTGTTCATGGACTTGGATATAGGCTATCTTCTTGCATTGTACTGCCTGTTTGTTCGACAAATTAATACTGGTACTTCCTTGGTAATGTTGATGATTATGATAACGCAGACTGTGTTCCTCTGTTTGCCTCATACACTGTGTACCAAGTGCTGTGACGTGCGCCCTCTCTTATCGAGACGAGAACACCAACAGCTGTGTTCAGCAGAGATACGCGATGCCTTCACTTCGTCGGAGGAAGAGAGGACCGATACCCTTCGCCGCTGAGTTCATGAATACGCAATAAGAATTGTAAATACATGCATTGTAAATATATTTGTGGCATCAGCCAAAACCTACAAACTATTCCCTGTGGCCAGCATTACATACGGGGAGGACTGGCTTATGCAGTTTGTGTGGCTTTGAGGAATGAGGGCGACTAGCAGGAGAAAATAGTCATTTTAAAGTGTAGGGCATTTCAGTAGGGAATAGACGCAACTGGATTGAATGTCTGGAAGAAGGGACTGGATTGATGGATAACCACGCAACATGACGACCAGTAATTAACAGTTCACATTGAGTGTTGTTTCCATAAATCAACGCGAACAATAATAGTTGATAAGAATTGAATTTTATTGGATCACTACAATTGATGTCAAATTGTTCAGGCTGCTGCTTACCAGAGTATTCAGTGTTTCTCAATGGAGGTGATTTGAAATGCTCATCACCCCAAGGAGGTTATTGAGTATGATCTGTATCGCTGGATGTGTTGATATAAAATAACTAAATGGCGAAGAGACTGAAGTTTAGCTTTGAGTACGGTGTGGTTTCAAAGTTTTGAAAATACTGCCTTCATATTGTTTGGTAGTAGCTACTGTCTCTCCCCGACTAGTGACTTCAGTGTTTTCAGTTGTTATGCAAGCAGAGTAGGAAGGTTTGCTAATGTGACGATGCTAACTAACGGCTATAAAATATACAAGTCAGTTTTGTTAGCTTGGAATAGAATGTTTGAATAGCGGAGAACATACCGTTTGTTTCGGCCCGCTTGGTTGGTAGACAATACTGTTAAAGAACGGAGAATTACAAGTTCTCAACGTTCAGTATCAACGTATCATACAGCTCACTTTGCGGTGGCAGGCCCAACATAGTTGTGAACGAGAGACGTGTTAGGTTACTATTAGCACATCACTTGAAGCAACTGCTCACTAATGTTGTTCAGAGTGATCTGACCTAATGTGAGTGGTAAGTGGATCAGTTATTCACGACATGCCAGACTGTGGCCACCACTATACCTCCTGATCAATCATAACAATAATAGTCTATATACACAAGCTACTCCGGGGCAGGTCAGTGATCACAGCAAACAGGCCAGGCATTATTCTTATTGATAAAGTGCAGAAGAGAATCCTTCTAATATACTGTACATCGCAGTCCCTTACTCGCATAATATCCAATAGGCTACATTTTCTCTGAGAAAGTGACCAAATACTTTGCCCATCATAATCTCTTCCACTGCGATCATACCGAAGTCGCTGAGGGCCAACCTCGGTAAACCGGGGCTGCACCATAATCTGCATATCAGTATGCAGAATGCAGTCATTTTAGAGACCTGCTCCATAGCTCGTTCTTTCCTCAACCTACCAATATAGAGAACTCCACTCCATCTTGCAACAATTGCCGATGAATTGGTGAATTGTACCCAATGACATGGATAATAATAATATGGTCACAGGTAGGCTACTTGGTTTGTGTCTTTAAAAGTGACACCATCTACACGTTCTACATATTAACTTCGACGATCCATTTCCCGCTTCACCTTGCAGAGATGGTTGGTTCGTTGGTTCCTTAGTTTATGGGCTGCGACGACGTGGTCATGTAGCCCCGTGTACTTTGGGTGTGTGTAGAATCTGTCTGATAACTGCTGTTAATTGTGATGGCTGTATTAGTGTGTGTTTTCTGTTTTTTTTTTATTAAAGTAAGGACTGCAGACGATAATTTCAAGTAGTTCCTACTTTTGCTACCAAATGCTACCGTCCACGACACCTAGCTTGCGGTCTTGGCTACTAGATGCCATCGCAGCCAGCACCTGGCGCTGAACGTTGGAACTAATATAGCGTTATCAATTCTAACTTACAAATTTTGGCTTCACACAAGTGTAGTTAATGGGAGGTTCTTTTTCATGCCATAAATCAATATCATGGGACCGCCGGCTTTACTTCCCGTCCGAAGGAAGCCATACTAAGGGATTTTGAACGCTCTTAAAAAATCCGACAACTTCAGCCGAGTTTGAACCCGCGACCTTGGGCATAGAAGCTCAGCATACTACCAACTGCGCCGCCGAGGCCGCCCACCTTGCAGAGAGACGGAGACCTGAATTTGGCTGACCTGTGGCTAGTAGTAGTGATAGTACTGCAAGACAGAAATGTGTATATACAGGGTGTCATTTATGTACTTGAGTATCCTTAAGGGGCGTGCAGGGGATGGGTATAGGATCAATTTAAGATAGGGAACCTGGGGTCGGAATGGCCTCCTAGCCCCAGAAAACAGGTTTGTTTCAGGCCCTCCACTCCTGTAAAGTAGAGAAGCGCGCCATGTGTTACTCTGAGGTCAGGCACTCTTTCGCTGTCAACGTTCTTGGCGCGACCACCGCTCAACGCTGCGTTAGCCGAGAGCTGCATTCCTCTTGCCAATTGATAGTTCCGTCGTCTGTAACTACTACAGAAACACACGTAACTCGTCGATACTAATAATCAAAAGACAATTAATTTACAGAATCAACAATAGTTTTAAAAAATCAGCACAGAATAAACACGCACTGTGACTACGCCCCCTCCTAACCCTCTAAAAATAAAGAAAAAGAAAAATGAAGGCATGACACCCCAGGAGAAACGAACCCGGGACCACCGGGGCACTGCGCCTCGGCTAACGCAGCGTTGAGCGGTGGTCGCGCCAAAACCGTTGACAGCGAAAGAGTGCCTGACCTCCGAGTATAACACATGGCGCGCTTCCCTACTTTACAGGGGCGGAAGACTGAAACAAACCTGTTTTCTGGGGCTAGGAGGCCATTCCGACCCCAGGTTCCCTATCTCAAATTCATCCTATACCCATCCCCTACACGCCCCTTAAGATTACTCAAGTACATAAATGACACCTTGTATATAAATACAGGGTCTTTCATATAAATTAAGAACGGCAAGTGGCAGTTTTGTTATTCGCTGCCGCGGGGGCCTTGGCGGAGCTTGTGGGGCGCCATGGTCCCCTGCTGTTCTATTGAAAGCGCGCTTATAGTACATACGAGGGCTGTTTTTTCTTTTTTTTTTGGGGGGGGGGGGGTTCAAGTTCCGATGGGCTGTATAAAAATAACAGATTGACATACCAAACTGATTTTACTACGAAATGTTTGCTTGTTTTATTCTTATGTCTCAACATAATCGCCAAGACGATTGAAACATTTGCCGTATCGTTACACCAGCTTTCCAATGCCCTCGGCAAAACATTCTGCCGCCACTGACGTGGGTACGTCTGGACAACCTCCTGAAGTTTTTCCTTTTTGGCGAGGCGTTGCCGCCCAACCATACCATCAATTATCGAAAAAGTTGAAAATCATTCACGACCACATTGTACCAACGTTACGATAGACTGTTACAAAGAATTCATGTGTGAAGTTTTGGACCTTCTGCCGTTTAGTCCAAACCAGCACTGAATGATTTTCACCTGTTCGAGAATTGAAGGTATGGTTGGGCGGCAACGCCTAGTCAAAAAATGAAAAACTTCAGGAGACTCTCCAGACGTACCCAGCTCAGTGTCGGCAGAATATTTTGCTGAGGGCATTGGAAAGCTGGTGTAACGATACGACAAATGTTTCAATCGTTTTGGCGATTATGTTGAGACATACGAATAAAACAAGCAAACATTTAGTAGTAAAATCAGTTTGATATGTCAATCTGTTATTTTTATTCATCGGAACTTAAAAAAAAACAGCCCTCATATGTACTACGCGCGCGCTTTCAATAGTACAGCAGGGGGCCATGGCGCGCCACAAGCTCAGCCAAGGCCGCCGTAGAAGCGAATAACAAAACTGCCGCTTGCCGTTCTTACTTTATATGAAAGGCCCTGTATATGCTCCTTTAGATGTTGGATATCATTTTCTCGGGGGCGTGATGGTGTAGTGGTTAAACTGCTTGCCTCTCACCATAGGCGCCCCCTGGAATTCAAAGAATGTTGATATTCGAAGGTTCATTATCACACCAGTTTATTCCAGAAATTGAAATTACTGACTTTCAACTAACAGCTGTTACAACAGAAAATTTATTTAGCCTAATATTGCTTACGTAATATGTATTTACATTCAAACATACCTAATGTATATGATTCTATTGATGTCCATGCACTAGGCCATATGGAAACATAGCACCATTGCCCGGTGTTAAATACCGTATGTTTCCCCAACACTATCAACTGTGGCTAGTACTTTTGCCACCTCACGTTCTGGAGGATTTGCAACACCAGTAGCGGACCTCAACCTCTAAAACAAGGTTTTCTTTGCTGACTAGTAAAACACTTGCCCTGTAAGGTCGTGCTTACACTATTGGATCATTACTGTGTAATACTCTCTCCGTTTCGCCGTACCACGATCGTTATGCGTGCTGCCAAATGATGTACATTTTCATTTTTAGCCTATTCCATTTATGAAAAATTGGCTTATGAGAACACATTTTGTCCATGTGTGTGTAATAAAATCTAAACGGCTGGAGCGATTTTAATGAAACTCGGTAAGGTCATAGTACTATATTGTCCAACCCCGACCGTGCCTCTCAAATTACATCTCACCAATCCAATGTTTCGCCGGCATTCTATATCTCCGAAACTATCACTGATATCACCCTGAAATTTTGTACTGTGATCAAAGGGAATTTCTTGAAATTCACCTATGTGTTTTTCAAAATCCTGTTAAGTACAAAACGAACATGGCGGCCGAGCAAATTTGAAACATTTAAATAGACTTTTCTAATGATTTAACCATCCTAGCACAGTGGAACATGGTACAGCAAATGTTTATACACATTGTAATGCACTGACATCTAATTTAGTTCAATTGTTAACATAACCTCAGGATGGCGGATTTGCGAAATTTTTAAATTAAGTTTTTATTTCTTGTATTCTAATCATGCGATCGAAGTCAACGTTTAAATAATGAATCTACGCAATAATCGCCATCTAATAGTACATAACTCTATGCCCTACATATATAAAAATCCAACATGGCAACCATCCGAAAAATGTAGACAGTTCTCAATATCGACTAATCTATGACTGCAATCAAACTGAAATTGTGTATGTTGATAGAGTCAATTAACATGGGATATGAAAATGGGCTATTTAGATCTTCGCGGAACTACTTGTTAATGTACGGTAGACTATGCAATAGTACGGGGGCTCATTTCTTGTGAACTACGAATGAACAGCAATTTACCATTGTTGTTGTAGATTCTTAACCTGTAGTGTTATATCATCTACAATCTAAGCCATTTATAATAGTTGAATGATCTTGCGATGTTTGTGCCGTTATCTAAGCAGCTAAGATTCGCACTGTCAATCTAATATAGACGGCAGGTGAGTCGAGACAAATGGTTGGTTGGTTCCTTAGTTTAGGGGCTGCGACAACGCGGTCATGTATCCCCGTGTACTTTATGTGTGAATAGGATCTGTTTGATAACCGGTGTTAATTGTGATGACTGTATTGGTGTGTGTATCTGTTTTTTAATTCAAGTAAGGACTGCAACTTTGAATTTTTCAAATAGTTCCTACTTTTGCCGCCAAACGTCACCGTCATCGACTACTAGGCCTAGTTCAGAACTTTAGCTACTAGACGCCACCGCAGTCGGCTCTTGGCAACGAACGTAGGAACCTAAGAGCGTTGTTTACATTCTTATCCTATACAATTTAGCTTCACACAGGTGTAATTAGTGGAAAGTTCTTTAACATGCCATAAATCTATGACATGGGACCGCCGGCTTTACTTCCCCTCCGAACGAAGGCATACTGAGGGATTTTTAACGCTTTTAAAAATCCGACGGCTTCGGCCGGATTTGAACCCGTTATCTTGGGCATAGAAGCTCAGCATGCTACCGACTACGCCACCGAAGCCGCAAGTCGAGACAAAATGGAGGATTCAATGCTGATAAGACTACGTAACTTTGCGTATGGAACCTTCTTGCGCAAGGCAGGTAATTTTGGATGCGCAACATGTAGGCCTACTTGAGGGGAGATTATTGATATCAAGTGTGTAGCAAGTCGAGCCGTGTCAGTAGATATTCTGGCACATTGAAGAACCCCTTCGGGGCAAAATTCCCGCACTCTGGCGTCTCTAAAAGCCGCAGTAGTTAAAAGGGACGTAAAACCAATAGCATTATTAAATAATCAGATGTAGCGATATTTAGACAGTTTAATTTAACATTGTAATTAGGGAATATCTGAAAATATGTCCGGTTATTTAGAAATTCGACCAACTGGATTCACATTACCATTTTAATGAACTGCATGATGGTTATTTTTGTCAATATCACTATATTTGTTTTACCTGTTTTAAGAACTGAACATTTTGATGATGAATCATAAAAGAAGAAAAGCGGACTTCTATGGACAAACACTCGGAACTAAAAACAAAATATTGTCCTCCCATTCTTGCCATAAAGTGGCCAAAGGTTTCAGAGCAGCCAAATAATTACGAAAATTTGGGGGGTTGGGGGTACGTCTCATCATCACCTAGTGACAGGGAGGTCATGAAACACTAGTCTATTGCTCGACTCCCCTCCCATTAAAAAAAATATACAGTCAGTCTGAGAGACTAGACTTTATATCATTTCAAATGACGCATGCTACAAATGCTACACATGTTATAAAGGCTCAGGAGGGCTCTTTCAACAGACTCCATGACCCATTAACTTAGGCTTCCCGCGCGGGGAACGGAGAGCGGGAGATGCACTCGACTGCATGACGTCACGCACTCGCCGTCTCCGTATCGCATAACGCCAGACCCCAGGAGTAAACTCAGCCTCAACAGACTCCGTTGCCCTTTAACTTAGGCTTCCTGAGCGGGGAACGGAGAGCGGGAGGTGCACTCTACGTCACGCACTCGCCGTCTCCGAATCGCATAACGCCAGACCCCAGGAGTAAACTCAGACTCGGTGAATATGCACTGAACAACGTGATGACGTCATACACGCCGTAACCGTAACGCATAACGGTAGACCAATGCATAACGATGAAGTCGACAAGATCATTTGAAATGATAAAACCGTTGGGCACCCATGCCTCTCACCCAGGTGGACCGGGTTCGATTCCTGGTTAATGCACGCGATTTTTTAAAAGTGAAATGTCACGTCCTGTGGTTCGAAATCCGCGTAAGGAGTATGTACCGCGGCTCATGATCGCGAGATTTACGCTCACGTAAAACTACAAGCTTCCTTCCTTCCTTTTTGTAATTTCTTAAACAATCTGTCATATTTTAGGGACAAATGCCCTCGTAGTTCCGCCCGCCCCTTAAAACCTCAATATCTAACTAATCTGTCGTATTTTGTGGTAACCTTAGTTACAGATGCACACGGAACTCATTAACCTAGAGACGGTGAAAGTGACTTGCATAATCAATACCACTTACGAGTATTTTTCCTCGAGTACAATTACAGTATAATGAGGGAAGTAATTCTGAATGTGTTTGAGGAAGGATTCATCTCCTGCTTACATCAGTCATTGGACATATCCATCTTGTAAGTCTTCCTAATTTTGCAAGACATTCATTTCTTTGGGAGTTATTTCGAAACCATTCATGTTACGATACAGAAAATTAGACTGGTGAATATTGGACACGCAAGATTAACTCCATGGAAAGATTGGACACGAGTGATGCATTTAGTCCTGACTGCGATGATTCAACAAGGCTTGCGGACGACTGCTGGTTGGTACGAGAGCGATGCTTATTATAAAATAACGTACCAAACCTTCTTCACTATGATACGAAGAGAATTTTGTTGTGAATGAACCACAAATGATCAGGCTCACGCAAACTGGGAATCTCATAGAATGTTTCTCGAGCTGGAAAGAAGGGCAGCGATGTGGGTCAGTCTCAGCCAGTAGATATGCCGACTCATGACCACGCGATGGTCCGCGAGGTGCTTGCATCAGTAGTTAGCTTCTGCTGACAGCTCAGGCCGCGTATTGCTCTGGAACTCCGGCCCATATTTCATAGCTCCTAGAATAATCAACAATCCTAAAATTGCACAACGGAACAACTCCCGGGCACGGGAATTGCAATAGACTATAGTAAGGGCTGCTCTTGGCACTGGAATAAATCAGTCTCCAGCCGCTGTGCTAGCGAACAGCTCTGCTCATAACCTCGCAGGGCAGCCTGACGCTAGCAGCATCGTAGCGTAGTGCCAAACTACATTTACAATAATTTTTTAACGTATTTAATAATCATATTTACTTACATGAATTTCAGAGTAGTTGCTGGAAATGCTGTCATTCAAGTTTTCTAGACACGAAACACCGACGTAGGAAGTTTTGGCAAACTGGCTGTAATTAATCTGACTGATATTTCGTATCAGTGCAAATACTTCGTTCTCGAGAACCTCCTGAGTACGGGGATTGTTTCTGTATACCTATTGTTTGAGGTTCCCCCACAAGTAAAGTCCCACGGCGCTGAAATGTACGAACACATTTGCTGTAAGACTTCTTCTTGAGAAGATACGTTTTCACTAGAAAAATTTGATGTTTCGTTGTACACCTAACCATGTTGACGGGATACGAGATAGGCTACAGTACTTCACCAAAGGTCTTAATTATCTCAACTAAGGTAGTTTGCCAGCAGCGTATGAAATCAATAATAATAATAATAATAATATCGTATGACCTCTGGTGCCGGGTGCAAGCTTTGTTATTTGACACCCAGAGGGCAGCTTGCATGTTGAATTTTGTCGTTCCTTGGAACGCTATGAAAGACAAGGAGGTTAGATATCTAAGCTCCTTGATACTAGGACGCTTTCTAGTAGAGAATGGAGGAACTTTTTGTTGGCAGACAATCCCGAGATTAATTTTGCCATTATGAACATGGCCTACTGAATTCTAATGGGTTATTTAACATGCCAACAATGTAAGACATGCGTGCCGTGATGTTTGTCGCCTTTCAAATATCACTTACCACGGCCAGGAGCGAACCTGCAAGCTTGGGGGTCGGTAGTCCGACACGATAACCATTTGCCCACCGTGCCAAGCTTATGTAATCAATGCTATTACAGGGTCCGGGGCTTCCCGACCAACTGTTTTGTAATCGCTACATGCTAGTTATCTGGACGTGACTCGTCGCGATTCACCGTCACGCGGCCCCTGCAAGGCTCCGTCCTGTAGAGCAGGGGTTCTTAAACTTCCTGTACTCGAGGACCCCTTCAATTATTTATGTAGTCATTGCGGACCCCTCAAAACTGCCTTTAATTTTTGTTGTAATTTTTTTAATGGTTGTCATTTTAAAAGATAAACAATTTATACCAAAAAATGGTGGGTTGTAAAAACAATTAATCTGTTTGTTTTAGTATATATATATATATATATATATATATATATATATATATATATATATAGGTTATTTAAATGGGAATAAATACTGGAATAAACATGACTTACATAAGTATACACAAATTTTCTTAATTACAGTAGGAGTAGACTTTAAATGCAATCTTAGAATAAAAAGTTATCAGTGTTTTTACCGTTACTTTAGTGAGAACAATGGTACTGTTTTTTGCTTTTGACTATCTCTAAAATGTTGGGATTTAATTTAGAAAGCTTTAGGCTTAAATCGGTTTCAATGTTCTTCAGTCTGTTTCTTTTTGCTGGCTTCAGGTTGCACAGTTCAGAAAAGGCGCGTTCACACAAATATGTCGTACAAAAGGGCACAATATGTTCGAGGGCTTTTTTGGCAAGTTCTGGTACCTCAGCTTGTACAAGTAGCCAAAACCTTGCCAAGTTATTTTCTTGATAAACAATCTCCCAGGATCTACTGCATGAGAGTTCCACCAATTGGTCTTGCTCAGTATCAGATAGGTCGATGAGGTTACCAATACTTCTCTTCTTGAATGGATACTTCATCCAATTATTATTAGGATTAGGTTCAGGAAAGGAACTTCTCAGACTCTGAGATAGGCCTGTTAAATGCTCAGCAAACAGTTCTTTTGTATTTGTAGGCACCTCTTCTTCAGATGTTATTAAGAATTCCTGCAACGTTGTAAAATTGTTGTATGAATTCTTAAGCATACGGTCAGACCAAAGCTGCAGTTTTCCTATCATAGCTTCTACTTGCTCTTCTACACGGAATATGTCAGTGCCAGACCCTTGAAGTTTCGTATTTAGGACATACAAATGCTGGAAGATATCTGCCAAATATGCAACCTTGATCAACCACGCAAACTCACACAACTTGTCTTTGAGAACAAAGTTTTCATATTTTTCTTCCAAAAAAAATATTCTAATTTCATCACGCAATTCAAAAAAACGTGTAAGGACATTACCTCGGGAGAGGCAGCGAACTTCAGTGTGAAGCAAAAGCTGTACATGCTCACTTCCAATTTCTTCACAAAGCTGAGTAAAAATACGAGAGTTCAAAGGTCGGGCTTTAATATAATTTACAACTTTCACAACTTCTTTTAATGATGTTTCTAGATCTTCTGGCATTTGTTTTACAGCCAATGCCTCCCTATGAATAGAGCAGTGAGTCCACTTAACTTTGGGAGCGACAGACTTGACACGAGCAATTAGGCCTGTCTTTTTGCCGGCCATGGCCCCTGCTCCATCGGTACTCACACCAACACAACGTTGCCAGTCCAAGTCATTTGATAAAATAAGTTCATTTAATGCTTCAAAAACATCATGGGCATTGTTATGAAGAATCTCTTTGCAAAACAAAAGCTCTTCTAAAAGCCAATTTTCATTTTCATACCTAACAAAGGCTAACAAGTGAGATTTGTTTGATAGGTCTGTACTTTCGTCAAGCTGCAAAGCATAAATTTTTGTAGATTTTAACCTACAAAGTAACTGCTCTTCAATATTTTGAGACATGTCATCAATTCGACGTTTTAGAGAATCGTTTGAAATTGGAACTGTACTTAATTCCTTAGCAGCTGCCTCTCCTATCATTATATTACACATTTTTTGCCGCTGGTAAGATTAGTTCTTCTGCAATCGTATATGGCTTTCCAGATTTAGCTATGAGTAATGCTATTTCGTATGACGCCACAGTAGCTTTTTCAGCAGCGCTACCTGACGCCATTTTCTCCGTTGATGATTTCATCTTTTCCATTCCTTGACTTTTTATTTAAAGAATCTCAAATGACTTATCAGCAAAGTCTTTTTTTTATTTCTATGTTCCTACTTAATTTCGCAGGTTTCATAGCTTCATTGGAAAGAATCTCGTAGAATAACATGCGCTGTGGTTTTTGTTCGTCATTAGATTGCACAAAACCTAATTTTAAATACTCTTCAGAATATTTGCGGCGCTTAACAGTCGTACGTAAATCAGTGTTGCAGCTAGAACTAGCTACTGAAGTTGAGCATCTAACCTCACTTTCACGATCATTGTCTCTTTCTAATTTATCAACTGAACGTTTTACAGTCCCTGTCTTTAACCAACGATCCATGGTACAGGCCCAAAATTAACATTTCCTTACGTAAAATGTTTCCACCATTAAAAGTTAAACATCACAACAAAGCAAAACAAACCATCACGACAAGCATCAAAATAGCGACAAAAGTCAACTGAATAACAGATGCCGATACGTTCGCTCCACTGACAGAACAGGTGACTGACTAGGTGTGTTAGTGGCTAGCCGCCGGGTAGCCCCCCGTCTAAACCAATATTGACCTGATCATAGGATTGGATAAGCTTGCCACGCACATATTTAGTAATACAAACTAAAACTTTTATTTGCAGAAACAGGAGTTCTTGGTATGAGTAATTAACAAAATTAGATTCGAATATTTTTTGCGGACCCCTGAAAATATGCTTGCGGACCCCCGGGGGTCCGCGGACCACACTTTGAGAAACTCTGCTGTAGAGAAGGACCCCACTCTACATACGCCATAGTAATAATCATGGGTTGTATCTGTATCATCCCCACCACTCTCTCTTCCAGTCGCGAATCGTAGATTCTTTTGCAACTTTAAAAATAATAATTGTCCAACCCATATGCATAGGCAACATACATTTTAATGTGAGACTGCTTTGCCTTTCGGCGTCCAGTCTAGTATAAAAGCCTTTGTTAGCGAACAAGTCACCTATATGATGCCCTATTAGCAGTTAGCACTTCGGTCGCCTCTACTTCTACACCTCTCACTTTGAAATCTTGCAACACTAAATCTAACCATCGCCTCTTAGGACTACCTCTACAGCCCAACTCATTAACCTCTTAGGAAATTTCTCCCCCCCCCCCCCCTTCACATGACCCCACCATCTGAGTAGGTTCATACGAACCTAGCGTGTTCATTTCTAACTTAGCCTTAATCTCTTCATTAGGAGTATCCTCCTGACATTGCTCCTATCTATCTATTCCAGCAATCATTCGTGCTACCCTCACATCAGTTACCTCTAACTCTCACTTCCATACTGCAAGGTCGGTCTAAATACTGAGCGATGTAGGGAGAGTTTCCTTCTTACAGAATACTGTAGATCGCAACTGAGAGCTCCCTGCACTGCCTCCCACTAACAACCATCCTGAAAGAATGCACAGCCCAAGTACCGTACTTAAAATGTTCCACGTCCTTATCTTTTGCAGTATACTCAAATGTCCTGAATTTTAAAAGTCACATCTAAAAGCATATTTTCTGCTCAAGTGTTTCTACATTTGTTACGTTGGCGGCAGTGTTCATTAGGTTTTGGAGACACAAAACAAAGCGATACTCAAAGTCAAGGAGCGTATTCATTATAGTACTTTAGTAAGTTATAGTTCAACACTAGCAAATATATTTCATATTTTAATTTCTTTGTTTACTATGGCGGGGCTACCTAACGACTTTGGTTCTTTCTCCGATTGCCTTCTCTGCTAATACTACAGTAAGACGTGTATCAAGATTGTTGTGGTGGTTTTACACTGCGGAATTGAGAATAAGGTAGCCAGTGTTAAATGGGTTGATTATTTCTGTAATTGTAAAAGTAGCGAACAGTATTCTGAAGTTCTAGGTTTGTTTGCATGGACTTGATGCATGCATAGGAAGATTTTTTTCTGCAATGGATGCACGATGGACATATGACAGCTATAGACTTTAAGTTGGATCAGTTAAAGCAATCCTTAATATTGATTTACAAGACTAGTGTTTGTATTTAAACTTCTAAAACAATGGTATACTTATTTATAGTTTCAACAAGACATAACATGCCTAGAATGTATTTATTTGTTGACGGTACACAACAGGGCTCAAGTGTGCGCCCCGATAACAGTGCACCTACACAGTAATATAATGTACATTTCCAGGTATTTCTACATTAAGTATTAATATCTAAATGTAATTCTTAAAACTAGGAAGTTCACACAGATCAAAATGCATAGTAGTAAAAAGCTTAATCTAAATATAATATAAAGATTAATCTAAATTTTATCTAATATCAATTAATATAAACACAGATTTTTAAATTATTACATACAGAACTAAAAGATAACTTTAATAACTAGGCAACTGGCCTATATATACATTGCTGATTCTGTTTTGTGTGATAGATAATTTTATTTCAAGTATGAATTAGAGTGACTGGATTATAATTTCCAAGAATGGAGCCAGTTTACACGAAATACTGCAAAGCCTCCATACAGGTGAATTGTTGTGTGAAGTAGTATTTGTTACATCATGTTATGGTTGATCTTGTAGTTAGGCGGGAATGTTGAAATTTACGAGCGATAGGAAAAATGAGTTATCAATTTGACCGTTAATAACTTTATAAAGGAATTTCATCGAGACTTCGAGACTCTAAACTAGTCATGCCGAAATTCAACAAATGTTCACCGTAGGGTACCATGTGTGGGTAATTGCCCGTTATTTTGAGGTGTAAAAGTCTGAGGAATTTCTTTTGAACTTGCTCAATGGATTTAATGCAGGTTTTCTGCCAGTTAAGTGTTGAAAACACTACTCAATTTAAATAAATACTAATGAAAGCTTTCCAGTCGCTCACTGCTCGCCTCATTGAGCGAGAACGAATGCCGTATGTGCCTCAGGAATAGCTAACGTAAGTTTACATAACCTTATTACACTCTAGTGTATTGTAGCATCTTTGCCTCTCACCAAGGCGGACCGGATTCGATTCCCGGTCAATGCATGTGAGATTTTCGAAGTGAAATGCCATGTCCTGTGGTTCGGATTCCACGTAAAAAGGAGGTCCCGTGGATCATGATCGCGAGATTAACGGTCACTTAAAGCTTCCTTTTTTTTGTATTGTAGCATTTGTGTATTCGATACATTGGCAAGATAACCACATTACAATAGGCCGCCAGTTTAAACAGGAACGGTTGAATTAGAATCATAAATAACAAAATAGTGTAGACAGCATCATTCCTGAAGTTTGTCACAATAATAATTCAATAGATACAGGTTAACATACCCAAACTACAACTATAGAAGTGATTCAAAACGAATGAGCAATAAGATTGACACGATACATACGTTTTTACAATATTTTAAAACTAAATTATTATTTTATTATTATATATGAATTGCAGCGAATGGCCATAGCTGGATATTTTTGATTGAACGCCCGAGGGCTCCCATTAAGTTTAATTTCAAGTAGTTCCAACTTTGTCTACCGGAAGCTACTGTTACTAATACCTAGCGTGGGTGAGTGGTTATCGTTTCGGACTACCAACCCCAAGCTTGCAGGTTCGCTCCTGGCCGTGGTAAGTGTTTTTTTTAAGGGCGACAAAAAACACGACACACATGTTATACGTTGTTGGCATGTTGAAGAACCCATTTGAATTCAGTAGGCCGTGTTCATAATGGCAAAATTAATCTCGGGATTTTCCGCCAACAGAAAGTTTCTCCATTCTCAACTAGAAAGAATTATAGTGTCAAGGTGCTTAGATATCTAACCTCCTTGACTTTCATAGCGCTCCAAGGAATGACAAAATTCGAAATGCACGCTTCCCTCTGGGCGTCAAATAAACAAAGCTTGCACCCGGCACTCGAGGCCATACGATATTATTATTTATACCTAGTGGTAACATTGGAACTTGATAGATCGTTTCTAAATAGCCAAATATAACCTACACATTTTCCTACCAAAAGAACTAAACTATTGTATATACATGTGAGCATAAGTGTGATACATACATATCGTACATTATCTAAGCCTATGTGAGCAGGATCTGACGATCGAAATATGTCATGCAATTAAATACCCCCCACCCCCGATTTTAGGTAGATTTCATTAGAAAGCTAACTATTGCAATGGGTCCCATGTTTCGACTTCCGGAAAATTTCGACATATCTTCGCGTTTCACATCCCCCAGACCCCAAAACCACCGTCAGTTCAAAAGTTTATATATATATATATATATATATATATATATATATATATATATATCAGTTTCTTGTGGACACGATAACTGCCGTAATTTTGCACCAATCACTTTGAAATTTTTATCGAATATGTATACCTATAAAATCTCGGTCGTGTTCGTTACTGGGCTAAATCGGTCGATGGGGGTGAAAATGGGGGGCTTTTTAGAAAAAGTGAAATATTGCTATAACTCTCTTAATATGTGAAATATCGAATCCGTTCAACGTTCATACTATGAGTCGGATAAAGCCCAAAAATGTATGTTTGAAGAGTTTTTTATAGCACCAACCATTGACCAAAGGGGTGGGAAAAAGTGGGTTTTCGGGAAACATTAATCATATCTCTCTTAATAGGCACAATATCAATACCGTACAAAATGGACAATATTACCCTAATAATTACCTAAAACGTTTGTCTGAAAGAAATTTTGATATGACCCACCATTACGCCAAGGGATGAGAAAAATGATTTCGGAATTATAAGAAAAATGCCAAGAGCTATCAGAGGTTGCCATGGCAACACTACTAAATTGATGAGGAATGAGCCATCAGACGTTGCCATGACAACGCACTTGCACGAGATCAGATTCAGATTTCCATCTGACTAAGTGTGAAGCGGCTTCGGTGACGTAACTGGTAGCATGCTGAACTTCTATGCCCAAGGTCACGGGTTCAAAGCCGGCCGAAGTCGTCGGATTTTCTAAGAGCGCTAAAAATCCCTCCGTATGCTTTCCTTTGGAGGAGAAGTTCCAACGTTCGTTGCGAGTTGCTGGTTGCGGTGGCATCTAGTAGCGAAGTCACAGCTAGGTGTCGTTGACTGTAGTATCTGGTAGCAACATTAGGAACTACTGCTTGAAATTGACCGTCTGCAGTCCTTACCTGAATTACAGACTAATACAGCCATCACAATTCACACCGTTTATCAGACAGATTCTACACTCACCCAAAGTACACGGGGTTACATGACCGCGTTGTCGCAGCCCCTAAACTGAGGAACCAACCAAAATCTCTGCGGGAGATATAATTTTGCGTGAAGAAGTAACAGACCGTTACATAGTTACACATCAGTGTCCAAACCTTGCATAAGGACAGTGTGACCACAAGTATAAAAATGGACCACAAATGACATGAAGGTTACCGTCCCCATAAGACAATAAAATGCTTAAAATATGCATAAAATGACGAAAAACAAAGTTAATTAAGCTCCAATTATAAAATACTTTCTCGCAATAAATGAGGTCTGTTCCTTCTACGAAAACCGGCATATTCTGCCTATTTTCGCCTATCCCCAAGTTTGTCCGGTGAAATCTACCTCCGCCTTCCGGCGTGCCGAGAGGACTTTTTTGTACATAAAAACGTGTAGGGTGTATAAATTGCATCCTTGTTTTCCCGCTTTATGTACGCTCCTGTTGACCGACTGGAAAGCTTTCTTCAATACGACTACGCAACACTGAAAAATGGCTTCTATCACTTCAACTTCGTTACAAAAGATATGTGCTTCAGGGGAGTGTGATTGGTTTATGGAGACTTCCTCATGTGTGAGCAATAGATACTGTAGTTTACTATTGTAGGGGAGACTTTGCTAATCCCGCAGTACTACCAACCCACCCCAGTGCAAGAGACAGATCCATCTCACCAGTTGTGTTGAGTCAACGATTTAATTTCCCTTGGCTATGAATTTCGAAACGACAACTGCTACCTCCTGGATGGAAAATCGTGAAAACCTGTGTGGTATTTTGTTTGTGAAGTATTTATAAAATCTCATGTATTTCGGAGATGCATATTATCAGGCTTATCATATAGCGGTTTTAGACAAGGTGTTGCTCTAGTACCCTAGTACCAACCAAATATCCTTAAAAGGTTATTAAATTAAAATTTCTTTCAAAATGTTATATATTAAATGATTTAGACAACACATGCCACTTGGAATTTTACGAACTGAATTTATATCACAAATATGTAGTAATTTAATTTCTGTGTTAATTTTTTGAAACCCCTTAATATTGCGGATTTAGCCGAGTCTCCGCTAATATTTTTTTCATAGCATAGACAGACCGTGGTCACTCAATAGACGTATTTTATACTTGGTCTAGGGGCAGATGACCTCGTAGTTCCGCCCCTTAAAACAATAACTAACTAATACTTGGTCACAATGTCCTACAAATGTGCCACCTCCCACCTGAAGTATGCTAAAACCAAACCAAACCAAACCCAGTGGTGCTACAGCCCATGAAGGGCCTAGGCCTACCAAGCGACCGCTGCCCAGCCGTTTGACCTGCAGATTATGTGGTGACGCGTGGTCAGCGCGTCGGATCCCCTCGGCCGATAATCTTGGTCTCCATGACCGGGCCGCTACCTCACAATCAGACAACTACTCAGTTGTCCTCACGAGGTTGAGTGCACCCCGTTCCAGCCCTCGTGTCATGCGAGAAAACAAATCTCTGATGGAGCCTAGAATCGAACCCAGGTCCTCCGAGTGCGAGGTAGGCGCGCTACGGGGCCGGCTACCTGATGTATACTGCGGAAAGCAAAATAAGGAAATGGAGCCGTGTTCTTGTTGAGTTATTACCAGTTTGTACAAGCTGGCTGCTTCCTTGTGTCGCATACACTGTATATCCTCTCACCGTTAGAGGAAGGAGCGCTTTTGAAACATCCTGTACTTCAGATCGTGCTCTTTCAACTGCAACGGATTGTAAACTTTCTAAACGGAAGAAAATACAAGTTGAGTTCCGAAAACATGGCTTCGTCTTGTGTTGGCCACAACGGGAAATGAGGGATGCTTCCTCCAGGAGAAACTATCTATTGTTCAGACGTCATCTCTATGCTAAACAGGGAGCCGCCATTAAGTCGAATCGACCCGCGTTACTTAACTGATTGTTTACACTTCCTGCTGAGATATTGCATATTATGTCACAGTAACTTTTTCGATACTTCAAATGTCATCTGTCGTGGGTGCAGTATCATTTGAAACGCTGTGATATAACAATATTTGGTTGGAGAAAGCGTCCAGTAAGGGCTGATAATCTCGATGTCAGGCCCCTTAAAATACCAATTATCCTCATCATCATCGTCCAGGGGGTAGCCAATGGTATAGCTGCAGTTAAGCAAAGTCTCTTATTAGGCCCTCCACAAATTAGAATGTTTCACAAGCTGTGAGCAGGGCGGGGATTTTGATGACCCAAAAATGTTAAAAAATTGTCTATAAAATTACCCGAAAACTTCAGAAAAATGACCTATAAGTTTGAATGAAATTGGACTACCAATTTATTCATCGAGTTAGTATACCTAGGCTATATTTATGTTGCTGATATAATGTCAACACACACAGAAATGTCCATTTTGCAGAAAATAATTTTACCATCGGTAGAAAAAATATCCTCGCCGAATTCCGAAATTGTTTGTTTGAATTGAACAGCTCTTGATGGCTTTAACTTCGGCATTGAAATACACTCGACATAACAATCGCAGCCAACATCACAAATTCACTCAGCACACGTATGGTTGCACTGAGGTACTTAAAATAAACCAGACTGGCATTGCAGGGCCTACTGTAGTCTGTCCTGCTGCCCTCACTTTGAACATCGCTCCCGTATTAGTTGCGAGTGCAGATCTTCAGGAATGTGGATACAATGATCAGGATTTCTGTGTAAGTTAAAAGTGACATCGTCTTCAAAATCCGCACGTGTGGCAATCAACACCGCACAATATACAAACATACTAGCTATAGCTAAATCTGATACTTTCAATAACTAATACATCACAGATCTTATTACCGTTTTCATGATTTATCTCCATGGACCAGAGCACATTCATGTACAATATACTTCTCGGCCTGCTTTGTAGCTCTGCAGCTGTATTCTGGGGAGAGTATTTTCCCCAATTTGTCAGCGCATCTTCAAGAGTTGGTCCTGATTCTGTTAAAAAGTTGAAATGGAAAGTCCATTGTAAAACAGAGCAGGCTGCTATTCTTCAGCCAAATCATCTGTTATTATCAAAGTTCTTGCAGTCTTCTTATATGTGAAGGAAGTGTTTAATTCGGATATTTTCAATTGGCATGCAACCCGGTGTCAAGTCTTCATTAAGGTGAAACTAGAGTTAAATCAACTGTCACCAGCCAGTAGACCATAGCTCTGTGGTTCTCAATCTCATGACAGAGGAACTCATCTTGAAGTGCAGTGAACTTCTTGGAATCTCAATCGAAATTAGTATACTGTACTTTGAAGAAAAGAAATAATATTACTAAAACATTGTTGCTGTGATTAATTCTTGTTAAAATTTAAAATGTAGAACTTAAGTCGTAAATTATTTCGTCCCTCAAGTATGATATATAATTTATTTGCTTGCTTTTTTCTTATATCAACATGGAAAGTCCCTCTCGCACAAGTATTACCAAACAGAACGTTCTAAGGGGTTCTGGGTTGAATTCCAGGCTGGGCTGTGGGGATATAATGTCCAATTGTTACTTAATTCCCATGGTTTGGGGACTGGGTGATTGTGACATTTTCCTCATTCGCTTCATCATCATTAGGATGCACACAGGCTCAATTCAAAAGATTTTCATCGGGCCTCACCTTAGAAGGGCTTTAAATTATCCTCTGAATTATATCCTAAGGTCGTTAAGTCTAAATGAAATTAAATGAAAAACAAAGGCGATTGTTCAATCGTTATTTCCTTGTTGTTGTTGTTGCTGTTGTTTGAGTATTCGGTCTTTTGACTGAATTGATGAAGCTTTCCATACTTCCCTGTCCTGAGCTAATCGTTTCACCTCAACATAGCTACCACACCTTACATCCGAGGCAATCTGTTTAACATATTGTAACCTTGGTCTACCCCTACAGTTCTTGTCTTCAACCTTCCTTCCATAACTAAGTTTGTTATTCCTGGATGTCTAGTATGTGTCATGCTCCATGCGAAGATTAGTGATTCGCCAAACGCCTCACGGTTCCATAGAGCTGCAGATGCCTGTCCGATAAGTGCTGCTAGCTCGTAATAGTCCATGGTAGTGATATACCAGGTGAATCAGCTGCCCCTAATAATATTGCTTATGCAGTCCAACTAACGCCTGTTATCAGGAAGGTCGATATTTCTCTGCTTGCATCCCGTATGGTACTAATACACTGCAAGCGTATCCTGCTAACGATACTGAACACTATTATTTTTCCCTCGATGTGACTGCAGACTAATACGAGGGAAAGGTAATAGTGTTCATAATAATAATAATGTTATTGGTTTTACGTCCCTTTTAACTACCCTGGCTTTTTAGAGACGCCGGAGTGCCGGAATTTTTCCCCGAAGGGGATTTAACGTGCCAGTAAATCTACTGACACGGCTCCCTCGCATTTGCGCACCCTCAAATGTCAGCTGACTGCGCCAGGTTTCGAACCTGCAACCTTGGGCTCAGCAAGCGAGAACGTTACCCCTGAGCCACGCAGCCAGACCATTAACAGTGTTCAGTATCTTCTGCGGGATATGTTTGCAGTGTATTAGTACCATACTGGATGCAAGCAGAGAAATATCGACCTTCCTGATAACATGCGTTGGTTGGGCTGCATAAAAGGAATATTATTAGGATGCATCTGATTCACCTGGTATACACACATCAAAAAAAGTTTTGCATCACCTCGGTTCCCAGATCTCCGGCATATAGACGTTGACTGTGTATATTGTATCCAAGATACAGTCCCTTTGACTGTTCATAGATGTCACTAAAACTGCTCAAAGATGTAAACAACCATGCATGAGCAGGGCCTATTAGACGGAGGGGGTACGACAGCCGATCAGTTCCAGTCATTCCACCAGGACGAAGGTACGCTGCTCATGTTGTCTGTAGTTCTACCATGCCTAGAAGGTCAATACCGCAGTTCGATCGCGTCCGCATTGTTACTTTGTGTCAAGAAGGGCTCTCAACAAGGGAAGTTTCCAGGCGTCTCAGAGTGAACCAAAGCGATGTTGTTCGGACATGGAGGAGGTACAGAGATACAGGAACTGTCGATGACAGGCCTCGCTGAGGCCGCCCAAGGGCTACTACTGTAGTGGATGACCGCTACTTACGGATTGCCGCTCGGAGGAACCCTGACAGCAATGCCACCATGTTGAATAATGCGTTTCGTTCAGCCACAGGACGTCGTGTTTCAACTCAAACTGTGCGCAATAGGCTGCATGATGCGCAACTTCACTCCCGACGTCCATGGCGAGGTCCAGCTTTGCAACCCCGACACCATGCAGCGCGGTACAGATGGGCCCAACAACATGCTGAATGGACCCCACGGAATTGGCATCACGTTCTCTTCACCGATGAGTGTCGCATATGCCTTCAACCAGACAATCGTCGGAGACGTGTTTGGAGGCACCCTGGTCAGGCTGAACGTCTTAGACACACTGTCCAGCGAGTGCAGCAAGGTGGTGGTTCCCTGATGTTTTGGGGTGGCATTATGTGGGGCCGACGTACGCCACTGGTGGTCATGGAAGGCTCCGAAACGGCTTTACGATACCTGAATGACATCCTCCGACCCATAGTGAAACCATATCGGCAGAATATTGGAGAGGCATTTGTCTTCATGGACGACAATTCTCGACCTCATCGTGCACATCTTGTGAATGCGTTCCTTCAAGATAACGACATCGCTCGACTACAGTGGCCAGCATGTTCGCCAGACATGAACCCTATCGAACATGCCTGGGATATGTTGAAAAGGGCTGTTTATGGACGTCTTGACCCACCAACCACTCTGAGAGATTTACGCCGAATTGTCGTTGAGGAGTGGGACAATTTGGACCAACAGTGTCTTGATGAACTTGTGGATAGTATGCCACGACGAATACAGGCATGCATCAATGCAAGAGGACGTGCTACTGGGTATTAGAGGTAGTGGTGTGTACTGCAATCTGGACCTCAAATGCTGAAAGTCTAGCTGTATGATGGTACAACATGCAATGTGTGGGTCTCATGAGCAATAAAACGAGCTGAAATGTTGTTTGTGTTGATCTCTATTCCCTTTGTATGTAAAGGTTCCGGAACTCTTGGAACCGAGGTGATGCAAAACTTTTTTTGATGTGTGTATATGGCAAGAAAGTTCTTGTTGAGCTGAACAGAGGTAAAGAGTAAGTATGCGTAGTACGAGCTGTTTTGTAAAAGGCTTTCTGGTGAGTGGAGGCGGCGTGTCGTGTCGTAATTTAGATTTTAGGTGAGCGATTGCGATAGACAATGGCCTTCTGCTGCCCACGTTGTGGTAGGTTATCTGGGCAATTAATACCTCGGTGGTGTTATTATTATTGCACAAATATTTCTCATTTTGCAATGGCTTTTACAATGGAGGCACGGATCAATGATCAAGTTAGTATCACCATGGTTGTTCATATAGCGGAATACGATGTCACATGAATCCAGTATCACTGACTTTCTGTATGCCTCCAATTTCTTCGTTGTTGGACTTCGTGATTATTTTATCCCCGTGTATTTTGGGTGTGCTATTATGGTGTCTGTAGTAGAGTGTGTGTGTAATTTATTGGGACGGAGGTGTTTTTTAAGGAATTACTGACGTAGGCTGAAGATCTGACCCTAGAACAGTTGAGATATGCTCATAACAACTAACCCCCCTTCACTTGGGAGCAAAATGATACGTTCAGTGGGTAGTGGGTGTGTGATAGCACATTTTGTGTTTAGTAATGTGTGTTCTAGTAACACTCTTAAGATCTGCTTTGACCCATTTAATAACTCGAGAAGATTGTCAGAATAGGAAATGAAAAGGTGTTGATTGCTCGGATTGTGGTCCTAGTACTCAAGAAGGACGTCAATCGTTGTCCAAATGAGTTGGTCAGGTCTTATTTTGGAGAGACTGGTAGCCAAGACTGAACTGATCCTGTTTTCAAAAACGCCAAAACAGGCTGTCGTACACTTTAATAATCGGTTTGAAGACCACGTATCGTCATTTAAATTAGGACTCTGCTGAATGAGCAATTATATTCCAAGAGGGAAATCTTATCCAGGATTGAGCATGCCACAAGTGTATTCATCAGCATGAAGACCCTTTTTTTTTTATCACTAACAGTCTAGGCTGTCGTCCCGGAGGTCTGGGTTCTATTCCCGGCTCTGCGAAGCCTGAGGGCTGAAACAGGCTGCACTCAATCTCATGAGGCAAAACTGAGAAGCGGATGCTTCGATTCCATCCTCAGCCATCCTGGAAGTGGTTTTCCGTGGTTTACCCCACTTTTACTCTAGGGAAATGCTGGGATAGTTCCTAACTTAAGGCCACGGCCGCTTACTTCTCAATCCCCATCTCAATTACAGTACTTATACACACAGCAATACAGCTATCACAGTAACACAGGTTATCGGACAAATTCCGCACACAGCCAGGTACACGGGATTATACGACCACGATGATGTCGCAAAGCCCCTAACTTTTTCACCAGCCGGGATCTCAAACCCAGCTCCGTAATGTTGTGATATTACATTTTCCCTATATAGGTTTGAAAGCTGGGCGGTCAATCCATCGCTTGAAAAACGGATTGAAGCTTTCGAAATGTACTTCTATAGAAGAATGCTCAGAGTATCGTGGGTAGAGGAGGAGACCAATGAGGAAGTCCTTAGCAATTGAATAAAAGCAAAGAGCTTCTAATGAAAGAGGTGAACGATAGTAACTCCTCCTCCTCATCCTCGAACGGAAACTCGAGAAGGACAAAGATCAGTGGGGAGGCTTAGGAATTCCTGGCTCAAAGACCAGCATCTATGGTATGGACGATCATCTATAGAAATATTTAGAGCCGCTGTCTTGCTCATAAACATAAATAAATTGGATCGCAAACCTTCGGAGGGTGACAGCGTCCTAATAATAATAATAATAATAATAAGAAGAAGAAGATGATAATAATAATAATAATAATAATAATAATATCGTATGGCCTCGGGTGCCGGGTGCAAGCTTTGTAATTTGACACCCAGAGGGTAGCTTGCATATCGAATTTCATTGTTCCTTGAATCACTATGAAAGTCAAGGAGGTTAGATATCTAAGCTCCTTGAATAATATAGCGCTTTCTAATTGAGAAATGAGGAACTTTATGTTGGCAGAAACTCCCGAGATTAATTTTGCCATTATGAACTCGGCCTACTGAATTCAACTGGGTTCTTTGAAATGCCAACATCGTATGACATGCGTGTCGTATTTTTGTCGCCTTTCAAAAATCACTTACCACGGCCAGGAGCGATGAAAAAGGAAGATGACGGTGATGAAGGTTTCCTACCCTTTGGTTGCTGCACCACTGATCATTCGTTGCGATATTCAAGGGTTTAGTTACAACTCATAGTCTAAAGGTTTCAATGCAATTTTTCAGAACAACTGAACGTTTATGCATCATCAGGATCGATTAAGAGAATGCGTTGGTATTGTTCAACAGTTTATACAGTGCGTTCGCTTCCCCCTGCGACCAGGTGATTCCCATGCAAACATTAGAGAAACAGATGGGTTTTTTTTCTGTGCTCCAGTATCTATTGTTCTGTGAAGCGACGTGACCATTTAAATGAAACAACGTCTCATCCGAGAAAGTTATTAACTGCGGATCAACAATGTTGTGTAAAATCTAATTACAGAAAGTTATGCGTTTTTCATTGTCAAGGGGTCGTAATTCTTGGACTACAGTTACTCTGTTTGGTTTCAGTTTCAACATTATAGTAGCTGTATGAACTAAGGTCTTCGAAACACTTTCTTCCTGTGCAACACGTTTAGGAGACTTATTTGTAGAGCGAGAGAATGATGCATTAATTTCAACGAGTTTTTCCTCCGTCAGGAGTCTTCTCTTTGCCAGAGGAAATGCAGCGTTTAGGGTTCCCCTTATCCGTAATTCATTAACAAGACGCCTGACAGTCTCTGCATTTGGAACTGGAATTTGTCTTTTAAATCGCCTACACACCGCTCTGTTTTTACAAACGTGTCATACATGAACACTCTTTGTTCAAGCGGGAATTTCTCGTAATTTGCCATATAGATGGATTTTATGTTCGACCGTGGCGAAATGTAAATATTAGATGTCAGAAAACTGAACTATAATGAGGCTCATTATAGTACAAGTTTTCATTATGATACAGTTTCTCCCACCAATCAGAGCTCAAGAAACAGTTGTGTGACCAATTATGTGAGGATAGCATCGCACCAGCGCTCACTTTCATGACCCCCTATTTTAAATTTCACTGCGTGGCGAGTGTCATATTGAGGTATTCCAGGAGGTCATGGTCAAATACAAGGTATTCTCTGCGTCCCATGCGCTCTGTTCAGTACATAAAACTGGTGAAATCTCGACAGATATTTATGAATATTTGTGTTCGAACATAAAATAGTTATAATTATCGTCGAACATAAACAGTCGTATGCAACTCGCCTATATTGGTAATTAAGACACTCGTATGGAAATTATAAAACTCGCCTACGCTCGTTTTATAAACATACTCGTGTCATAATTATTGCCATTATAGGCTCGTTGCATAATGTACTATTACAATATACCTTTGACACGTCTTATGCATTGCACTACGTTTTATACGCTGTAGAGATAAACGAAACGCCTTCTAACAATGCACCGGCCAGCGTCAAGTGACTGTTTTACGGAAGACCAGCATTGTTGCATTACTGCTCCTCGCTCCGGCGGGGAAAGTGAACAAATCGCCCGGCCGCAGGGAGAAGCGATCGCACTGTATAACGACGACTCCCAATAAATTAGCAAACAACTTCAAATCTTCCATGTATAGGTAGATAGATAGATTTATTTACCATCAACAGGATAGGCACCCAATTACAGATGATATAATAAAACATAATAAACATTAAATTTACTTAAAAGCAACTATTAACTAACCTAGAAACAAACATTGATTCAAGCTTATAAACTAAGTTCTCTATACACTTAAATTAAAATAACAATTATTACACAATATATATACACAAACACCTACGATCTTGAGTTCAACAATGATCTACGAATTTCCGTAGGCTTCGAGTAAAATATATCTATAGCGCTATCAAGATGGTTTAGATAGCGCAACGCCATCAATAACCAGGAATTGGCATGGGCTACAGTTCTACACTTCTGGATCCGGAAAGTGAGTCTTTGCCTTGTATTGCGGCCTGGAACATGAAGCGGAATCAAACACAAAAGGGGCGCACAGTCGATTCTATTGGTCAGACACTTATATAGAAACATGGCGTTGGCACACATGCGGCGAGACCTCAAAGACCGCATACCCATGGTTCCACAGAAGGTCTCATAATCCAATGTAGAGAGTCGAATGCCCATATACCTACAGCTGATCCACTTCATGAATCTCACCTGCACTCTCTCTAACCGCTGAATAGCATATTGCTGAGAAGGCAGCCATACCTCACAACAGTATTCAACAGTCGACCTTACATATGCTAATAGGCTAATAGATAGCTTATACTAAGGGCCCTTTCTGATCTCGTATCCACAGTTTGTGTTTTGAAGCAGAAATCAATGGATTGAAACCTATGCAGATCCATGTCACTACTGTAAATATGCTGGGGCGAAAAGCTGGCATCTATAATAAGAAGTCTGAAAAACATTAATTCCTTTAAATTAATATTCTCCATCGATGTGCAAAATGTTGGTTTCCTGCAGAAACATATTTTTTTTTAACTTAATATAAAATCATACGTTTTGCAATCTGACAGTAACAAAATGAGACTGGAAATAAGCTACACTTCACGTTCAAGAATGGTTAGGTTCTAAATACACACCACGACACCTAAAATGATTTCTATTCAATTTCTATGGACCTTGAAAGTCTTGAAATAACATAAGATAATTATTGGTTGTCCAGTATAAACACCTGTTGTCGACAGTCTTAAACCGCAGGCATTGTGCATGTGTTAATGGTTTCCGATTGCCGATAAGCAACAGTAACCTATATTAGAGGAACAAAGGCTTACCTAGTGTACAGTACGTGACAGCCAGCTTGCGAGTTTCTAGATTTACTGCATGCTTGGCAAAATGTTGACGATACCTTGTACCTCCTCCATGCCTGGTCTCCGTGTTGCAAGGCGATGGACATCGTCATCTCAAATGGCGATCAAAAGGAAAATAAACATTTTAAAATTACTTTCTCCTTCCACCATCTTGCAGCACTATGACGTAGAAGTGTGTGGATTGCATTTGGTTTGTCTTTGACCACTAAACATGGACTGGCTTGTAGTGGAGATACCCATCTGAAGAGCGGCAGTCGACGTGTCAGCCCCAATTGCAAGTGCGCAGTGAGGAGACAGGGTTAACGACTGCAATGTCTCAAACTACATCGAGACTGCGCATGGTAGTGGTAGGTTGAAGGCTGGATTGCACATCTGAAGAGGTGAACGTGAGCCAGAGTGTTCTTGCGGTAGGGTGGCTAGTTCCTTTCCGCTCCTCTTCCCTTTCCCCGCCAACATCCGGTTACCCGTCCAAGTTCAGACCACGCCCAATGTTGATTAACTGCGGATATCGCACGGGACCCGATGTTTTAACATGGCCAAGTCGTTGGCTAGAGAAATGGATATGTTGGTGTTGGTGGCAAGAAGAAGGACTCAGACTGGGAAAATGCGCAGGTTCAGTCCTCAAAGTAACGAAGGAATTTGAAGAGCAGGTAGAATGGTAATCGGATTGTCGCAGTTGAAACTGCCACCAGCTGGGCAGTGATGATATACAAGAAACCCTGATATATGCAACTATTTACAATGATAGTCTAGAATAAGGATTTGAAGGAAATGTAATAAGTAATAAGAAAATTTGGACTGCGTGGAAAAGAACGAGTGAACAAACAGACTTAAAAAATTCTGCTCAGAGCCTACACACTGTTCAAGAATTACAAGTCGAAATATATATAATTGATTTCATTATGACTAGACGGAGATGTACGGCACTGATACCAGTTCTTCAGCAACAAAGCATTTCTAGAGGCGATATAGCAACATGGTGAGTAAAATATGCAGACTAAAGCTAAAGATATCCGAAGACAAGTCATGAGAAGAAAACAAAATGGAAATGAAAATAACTGAAAGATGACAATGGCTTACTCAAGCCTACGACAGAATGCTAAGAATGTCGATCGAACCTCCACTCAAGACGAGTGGGCATCTCTGAAGAATACAAATTATATAATGTGTAGTCTTTATTTATAAAATGTGGCATATCTAGAATGATACATATATTCCCATTACTAAAGCTTATAGGAATGAATAAATCTATTGTAATTGTTTACTTATTTTTTCACTCGGAGGTTGAAAACCTCGATAGTTGACCCCTTAAAACAAAAATCGCCACTACAGAAGAGAGTAGATGAAGACTCCGCGTTGAGAACTGGGCTGTTGCACGCAGTTTCGGCGCCTGCAGCAGCTATCCACAGACATTCAATATTAATTATTATTCCAAGTCCCGAGGTACCTACCACAATTAATCAGTACTACGGACGTTACAATGACACGAGTTACCAGACTAATCCCAGGTACACCAACAACAAAAACGCAGTAGATTGTGTTCATATTAATACTGTATACTGTTAAAATATTCCTCAACATTTGGCAACAAGCTTAGAGAAGCTTGTAATTTGTCGTGATCGGTAAATTCACAATCATAAGCCATGGGACCTTCTTTTAACGAGGAATCCGAACCACCGGACATGACAATTCACCTTGAAAATCCCACATGCATTAACAGCCATTAGCAGCTCGACCACGCCCCTACATTTCGCAACATAGTGGTAACTACAACAGTAATAATAAAAAATAGAATGGCTTCTGACGTTGGGCTGTAGTAGTCAGCCTGCGTGCCTCTTACCAAGGCGCACCGGCTTCGATACCCAGTTAGTGCATGTGAAATTTTCTATGTCAAATTTCACGTCCAGTGGTTATGATTCCACTTAAACAGGAAGTTTCGTGGTTCATGATTGAGAGATAAATGGTCACGTAAAACTACAAGATTCCTTCCTTCCTTGAGTTTTGGGCCGTTTAGACAAACTACTTTGCGATGCCTGTGTTTGGCTTGCACTGCCACCTGACGGCGAAACCGGAACCATATCGGGTGACCTGTGGTTGATATTTAACTAATGTTAGCACATGAAATACGAGAGATCGTACGACTTGGAGTGCCTTAAATTTAATCCGCCCTTTTGACTTCCTCGACCGGAGACAGAACCCGAGATCTTGTGATCATAAACGATTGACCACCACACTCCCTCAGTATTTCCTCGTGGCTTAAATTCATATAGTCACAAAGTCAGCCAATACAGACCCCCTTCTAGTCGCTTTAAAGCCAGCGGCATTAGATCCAGGTACCGGTGTGACAATGCGATCCTTGCCCTGGAGTTGGGAATGTCAAGGGGAATAATGTTGTTTTATATGATGAGTTACGGTGAGTTGCAAATAAATAAAAGGTTGATTATGATTCCAAGATCTCGTCTTTGTTATCAGATCCTGTATATAGGATTAATAGTCGTGATCCTACTACTCGCTACTCAAATGCCACCGTCAAATTGATCAAGCAATCATCTATTCCAGCGGATGCAGCGAAGACTCTCCTTCCAGGAGATGCTATTCCTCCGAGACTCTATGGTCTTCCTAAAATACATAAGGAAGATGTTCCTCTTAGACCTATTGTTAGTACGATTGGTTCTCCCACATATGCCCTTTCCAAATACTTAGGTAGACTACTTCAGCCGCTTCTGGGTAACACGCCTTCGTACATTAAGGATTCCACACACTTCGTGGAAAAGTTAAAAGCTATAACACTTCAGCCGGGTGATATTCTAGTGAGTCTCGACGTGGTGTCTCTGTTTACGAGAGTACCTATTGATGGTGTTATGTCTCTCATTAATGGCTTTTTTCCTGAAGACATCACAAGACTTTTTTTTATCACTGCATGACCTCCTCCTACTTTCTATGGAATGGGAATTTTTATGAGCAGACTGATGGTGTGGCCATGGGTAGTCCTCTCTCTCCTGTTGTGGCTAATTTCTTCATGGAGAACTTTGAAGAGAAAGCTTTGTCGTCGGCTCCTTTCAAACCGAAGATCTGGTGGCGTTATGTGGATGACACGTTCGTTGTTTGGACGGAAGGTGAGGAAAATCTTAGCCATTTCCTGGATCACCTTAATCTCCAGCACCCTTCTATTTGTTTCACCATGGAAAAGGAATCTGACGGCAAAATACCTTTTTTAGATGTTCTCGTCACCAAGAAAGAGGATGGATCTTTAGGACACAGCGTTTTTCGTTAGCCAACACACACCAATAGATATCTCCACGCAAGTTCTCACCATCACCCTGCCCAGAAACATGGTATCCTTACAACTTTAACTACCAGGGCTAGGAGGATTTGTGAAGTGTCTTCTTTACAAGAAGAAATTAACACCCTGCGAACCACCTTTGAGAGCAACGGTTATAGCAAGGCTTTGATTTCTACGGTTCTGAAACCAACAAATAATAATAGGACGTCAGTTGAGAAAAGAGATGTAAGAGGAACTGCTTACCTTCCGTACATACATAACACAACGGATCGTATTGCTAAAATCCTACGTCGATACAACATACGGACTGTATTTGGAACTTCTGTTAAGATTAGGCAACTCCTGCGACCATCTAAGGACAGTTTGCCTAAATTGCAACAACCGGGTATCTACAGAGTTCCCTGTACTTGTGGCAAGGTTTACATCGGGCAGACTTCGAGAACAATATGCACTCGCATTAAGGAACATAATAGATGTATCAGGCTCATTCAACCTGATAAATCAGCTGTTGCCGATCATGCTTTAACACCTGGCCATGATGTCATGTTCCAAGGGGTGGATGTTCTTGCCCGTATAAAGCAATATCGTCCCAGAATCATCAGGGAGGCGGTTGAAATACGTAAACACCCAGATAATTTCAACCGCGACACCGGCTACAATCTCAGTGAATCCTGGCTACCTATTATCAGAACCCTGAGAAAGTAATTCACTGCTGCTTTCCGTTGTCCCTAACATGGGGCTATAATGGCGTCCATCTTTGGGCACCTTCTATATGTTCTTCGTTGCTTTCTCTTAGCAACATTGTCGTATTCCAGATTATTCCTGACGATGAAAGACATGGTTTCTTTCGAAACGCGTCGAATTGCAATATAATAAAACACGGCATAAGCCCAAAATTCAACATTATGAATAATAACACGGGCCGTGAAAGTCTAAATGACAAATAAAAAATAATCCGCCATGGGCGACTGTTGGCCCGCGGCTTCGTGCGTGAGATCAAGGTTTCGTTGGGAGTTGACGTTGGGGGATAATGTATACATTTTTATGGGGTTTAAATTAATTACTTGAATTTACTTTCTGTGATTAACATGTTGTCATAGATCTATTGCCTTTTTACCTCAGTATGGCTATATCTTGGGCCTTCTACACTCGTGCGCTACCCCGTAGCAGATCAGCAGCAGCATCAGTTTGTTGATAATAATAATAATAATAATAATATAATGGGAAGGTTTACGTTGTTAAATAATGTTTTAGGAAAAACTTTTTTTTGTAGTAAGAAATAATTTAGACATATAGGCCTAATAGATTTGATAAAAAAGGATTTAAGCCTCATTAGGGGGGGGGGGTATATTATGTACGGTATGTTTGATTGTAGTCCTGTGCCTTTCCGAGTGGTATCGTGGGAAGCCAAGCAAGCAGTTCTGGTATAACATGAAGAGAAAGGGGAGAAAAGGCAAATGCAATAGATGGAGAATTTCATCTAACGCCAGCCATGAATACGGACGAGTGGAAGGAACCAAATTTCCCGCTGCGACACATAAGTTATACACTACAATGTCTACACAGGGCTTTCACTACAAAATCTCCAACCAAAGAGGACTTGTCAGGAATCAATGCAATGTATATCTACGCTATGAACAGTACCACCTACTTGAGTGCACACCAAGGACACAAACGTTGTGTGTTTAATAAATCGTATTATTATAAAATGCGGCAGAACACACAGGCAACCTGTTGCGAGGCACTTTCTTGCGACCGCACGGTTGCACACGATGTGTGTTAGCCCTGTTGCTGTGTGGTTTAGCTCCTAAATCTCCATTCATTGATTTTTCTTTATCAGTTCCTAGCCCTGTATTCCTTCATCTGATCATCCCTCAAATGTTGATATTTTAAGGAAGAGTAATCCTAGAAGAGGCACGTAGCAGGAGCTTACAACTTGTGGGACATGGTTTTGTCACTCACTTCTGCCACGCTCCTCTCTTTCATCTTTCTTGTCGACCTCACCTGGTTTACTCTTTTTCTCTTCCGACCCCGATGGCATGGGTATCCATGACTTCCTTTTTCGCGATACCCTTATATTTTCGAAGTGTTGAAACTCTCCAATTTTCCTTTCTTCGACGTGATTGTGAGGGGAGACCACCTCCTGGTGTAGCGGCTAGCATACTTGACTACCGGCCCGAAGGTCCGGGTTCGTTGTTAATTCATTTAGAGTCTTTATGACATCGTGGTCATGTAGCCCTGTCCTGGTTCGATTCCCGGCTCTGCCAAGAAATTAAATTCTGGTCTGAGAGCTGGAACTGGGTAACTTACCCTCAGCCTTGTGAGGCAAAAACTGATAAGAGATGGGTTCGATTCCCACCTCAGTCATCTTGAGAGCAGTTTTACGTGGTTACCCGAGTCTATTCCAGGCAAATGCCAGGATGGTTCCTAACATACGGCCACGACCGCCTCATTCCCAATCATCACCTGAATTACCAATACACGCAAAAATAAAGTCATCACAATAAAACAGGTTATCAGACATCTTTACACACACCCAGGTGCATGGGGTTACATAACCACGATGTCGCACGACTTATCAAGTCTTATCAACAAAAGACAACAAACAGTATTGCGCTCCTTAAACCTCCTTCAGAGATGTCAATGCTAGTGAAAGAGAGATGGTTGGTTCCTCAGTTTAGGGGCTGCGATAATGCAGCCATGAGGGGCAGATGACCTCGTAGTTCCGCCCCTCAAAACAACAATAACTAACTAACGCAGTTATGTAGCCCCGTGTACTTTGGGTGTGTGTAGAATCTGTCTGATAACCGGTGTTAATTGTGATGGCTGTATTAGTGTGTGTTATCTTTGATTTAGGTAAGGACTTCAGACGATCAATTTCAAGTAGTTCCTACTTTTGCTACCAAATGCTATAGTCAACGACACCTAGCCGCGAACTTGGCAACTAGATGCCACCGCAACCGGCACCTGGTGGTGAACGTTGGAACTTAATAGAGCGTTAATCAACTATACCCTACGAATTTAGCTTCACACAATTGTAGTTAGTGGAAGGTTCTTTTACATGCCATAAATCCATGACGTGGGACCGCCGGCTTTACTTTCCCTCCGAAGGAAGGCATACTGAAGGATTGTTTACGCTCTTAAAAAATCCGATGACTTCGGCTAGGTTTGAACTCGCGATAGAAGCTCAGCATGCTGCCAACTACGCCGCTCTCCAGAGATGTCAATGATGAGAGATGTTTTATTGGAAGGAACCGTGTGGTGGCCAGGAGGAAGTAGGGCGGAAGACAGGCTGCGGTGCTAGAAGTAAGCTTGCAGACTTACTCATCACTTGAGTGTGGTAACAGCTGGGAAAGTGGCCACGCAATCTGTGTGTCATTGTTCAGACTGGTATCGTCACAGTGGCTGAGTACCGGTTGGTAGACCTGCTGACGGGCGAGGACTGCAGTCAGTAGCGAGTAGACCACAGTGCGCGCGAGTCCACGAGTGTTGTATTGTGCCGTGAAAGTGTACAGTACACTAATATGGTGTTTCTCTTTTATTACCTTCGATACTGCTTCACTGCGTGTGTGTTATAAGTGTGTGCTGAGGTACATAGGCTAGCTATACGAGCATAACCATAATAGGTGAGACCCGTAGTGTCCATAGAGATCATTTTGGAGAGGGCGTGGCTTCCAGGTGTGTATCGAGGCGAAGCGCAGCCCAGCACAGCGTCTCTGAGAAGACGGGTCACCGTTAAACTCGAGAAGTGCGATATAAATCTGAGTGGTAACTGGATTGCAGCTCGTTCCGCTGTGACAGGTCGTTAACCGGTAGTTCACTTCCTCTGGTTCAACCAAGGACAGTCTGACCCCGAGCATTTCACGTTGGTCATCAAGCTTACATTGTATATTCATCATTGACTATACCGTATATTAGCCTACTTTCGATTTTTGCAAAATAATGAAAATAGGCTTATGAGATCTACACAGGGCCAAAAATTGTGCGTCTGTGTGAGTGTGTGTGTGTGTGTGTGGTGTGAGTGTGTGTACTCTGAATGTCTGCCCCCCCCCCCTATCAATTCGAACACGGTCAAACCGAATTGAACGAAATTTGGTACACAGATAGAACTAGCAAAGGGCACCTCAATGTCATGTTTTATATCGCCGCCAACTTGACCGAAACGTAATGGCGGCCACCCAAATGTTATAAGCTTAAATCAAATTACGACTAACCTAATCATCCGATCTGTACAAAATTTTGCAACAACATATATTTATATGGCGAGCGTCTCTTGAATAATCTACATGCTCATCCGCCCAATCGTTTGCAGATGCCGACCATGTTTGTGTGCAAATCGATTCCCCCTATCAATTCAAACACGGTGACGCTGAATTGAACGAAATTTGGTACAGATGTAGCACTATAGCGCATCCAACGTTTAGAATGAAGCATTGGTCTTATGGCGCGTTACGACAGGGTTGCCACTCCATGAGAGGAGGCAGTACAAAGCGCTTCGCGTACACTTTCCGTATATTCAGCGATTGTGCAGTGACGAAGACTTGAATTAAGTACTGTATAATAATACTAATTGTAGGTTAGCATAACACATACAACGAAATTAAATTAAATTAACTATAACGTATGCTCAATGTGACATAAAGAAAACAATCAAAATAAAATAAATAAAGTACAAACACAAGGAAATGTGTGAAGTTTCGACTGCAGTTAAAGTTGAAGTACGTTATTAAAGAAAATACTCCTCATTGGCTTACCTTTCATGATTTATACTTTCTTTGGGTTTAAGATTCTTAAAATAACTGAACACATTAATTACGACCTTTGTTCCCTCCTTCTGAGCACTTGACCACGCTTTCTTTTCACAAAACTATCCTTTGTTGTATGTGAAATACGTAAAACACAACACGTTCAATCTAACAGAATAGCTGCACACACACTCAAGATAGACAGCCGAACTACTGAAATACAAGCTCGAATGCCACAGTAATAAAGCTCTGAGTAGCATGCTGCACCCCGCTGTCCTTCGAAACCTCATTTTTATAATCCGCGGTCAATGAACAGGCCGGCCTGTGTAAACAATTAAACCTACACTCTGGGTAAGCAGGTAGAAAACTTCTTCCAACATTCCTCTACAACTCTCAAACTGACATGACATGGTTATCTTTAAAAATAGAAAAGTTGGCAGCATACGAACTTTTTCAATGCAGCTATGCGGTTATGAGAGAATATTCAGAAGTTTTACCTACATGAAAATTGTAATATTGCCAGTATAAAATATTTCAATAATCCATCATCAAGACGGCACATTTAGCTACATTTGTGTGAAAAACAGGCATCACAAAGTCAATGCAACATGATATAAGATCGATTTTACTAAAAAGGGGACTCAGTTTATAGTTTTAAAAAAATATGGATATCTAATTTTTCTAGCATTTCTATCAAGTTAACGTAGTTCTAATATAGGACAAAAAAGATCGGCAAAACATAGTTCTACCCGAATATGCTGTTTTTTCGACAAAGAAAAATTTTTGAATGATATGGCAACAGTGGATTGCTAGAAAATGACAGCGTCATACATGTCTCGCGTGCAACAGAAAGAGAGAAGAATATCCCTATCTAACCAGTGCTTCATTCTAAACGTTGGATGCCTTTATAGCAAAGGACACTCCAGTGTCATATTTTATATCGCCACCATCTTGACGAAAACGTAATGGCGGCCACCCAAATGTTAAAAGCTTGAATCAAATTACGACCAACCTAATCATCTGATCTCGACCAAATTTTGCAACATTATACCTTTATGCATAAAGAATCTTTTGATCAAACTGCAAGGTCATCAGCCCAATAATTTGCGGATGGCGGCCATGTATGTGTGCAAATCGATTCCCCCTGTCTTTTCAAACACGGTGAAACCGATTTAAACGAAATTTGGTTCAGAGTTAGCACTAGCAAGGGCCTCAGTGTCATGTTTTATATCGTCGCCATTTTGACGAAACGTAATGGTGGCCACCCAAAGGTTAAAAGCTTAAATGAAATACAACATACCTTTTTGTGGGAAGCATCTTTTGACTCAACCACAAGGTCATCAGCCCAATAGTTTGCAGATAGCGGCCATGTATGTGCGCAAATCGATTCCCCATATCAATTCCAACACGGTGAAACCGAATTGAATGAAACTTTTTACAGAGGTAGCACTAGCAAAGAGCTCCTCATATTCATGTTTAATATCCGTATAGCACGTTGTATTTCAACAAGCTACTACAACAAACATTCAATTATACTCCTTGAAAAGGACAAAGAGTGATAACAATACCCGTGCATTTAGGAGAAAGTAGGCTATGTTTTTTCGAACATCTTGTTCTTTAAATTATAATATACCAAACTACTACAGACACCACAATATCACAGGTTATCAAACGAATTCTATACTCACAGAAGTACGTGGAGCTAAATGCCACGCTGTCAAAAAATCCGAAATGAAATAGCAACATAAAATAACAAATATTTAAAGGTATTGTGTTGTGGTGTAGCGGGTAGCATTCTTGGCTCTTGCCCCGGAGGTCCGGATTCGATTCTCGACTTAACCAAGAAATTTTAAATCGGGTCTGAGGGCTGGAACGGGGGTACACTCAGCCTCGTGAGGCTGTGCCCGTTAGTCCGGAGTATACTCTGTGAGCTGCCTGAATAGGATTGACAGTTCTCGCCTCGCCATGTGGTCAGGGAACAAGGTTGCCAAACAGAATAACAAGCGATCACACTGTACAAGATAGAGATACAGCTGACCACGCACTGAAGCACGTGGGCTGTAATGCAACGCAGAGTATTATGACATCAACTATGTGAACATGGATTGGTCAAGAGTCTGAGGGGTGATGACTGACGTCGAACTTCCGGCCAAATGTCAATCCTATTCAGGCAGCTCACAGAGTATAAAAGCGGGATTTATTCCCATCTCAGCCATCTTGGAAGTGATTTTTCGTGGTTTTCCACTTCTACTCCAGGCAAATGCCACGATGGTTCCTAACTAAAGGCCACGGCTACCTCCTTCCCAATCATCGTCTGAAATACAAATGCACACACACTAATATAGCTATCACAATAACACGGGTTATCAGACAAATTCAACACACGCACACCAAAGTATAGCTTACGGGGCTACATGACCACGATGTCGCAAAGCTCCTAAATCAATCAACAACAACAACGACGATTAGACGTGTTAAAACTTGATATACCGCTCCATCAGTGAAACTTTGTAACCACGGCCAAATCAATAATGGTGATTATTTTAAAATTACAATTAAGGTTCGTTAATGAACATTAGTAACGTTTAATTAGGAATTTACAAAATATTATAACTTGCTTGGTTTTAAGTAATTAGATTGATTTTTGAACATAGGCCACGGCCCGCGATAGGTAAGAACCCCGCTCCTCCGGACAACCCTGAGCTAGAATATTGCGGGCTTCATACGTAGGGAATTCAATAAGTACGTTAAGTTAGACATTATTATGTCACCTCGTCTCTCCACGTCTACCAATGTTTCAAACCTCTGTTGGTAGAGCTTCTATGCCCAAGATAGCGGGTTCAAACCCGGCCGAAGCCGTCGGATTTTTTAAGAGCGTTAAAAATCCATCAGTATGCCTTCCTTCGGAGGGGAAGTAAAGCCGGCGGTCCCATGTCATAGATTTATGACATGTTAAAGACCTTCCACTAATTACACCTGTGTGAAGCTAAATTGGATAGGTTAAGAATGTAAACAACGCTCTTAGGTTTCTACGTTCGTTGCCAAGAGCCGACTGCGGTGGCGTCTAGTAGCTAAGTTCTGAAATAGGCCTAGTAGTCGTTGACGTTGGCGTTTGGTGGCGAAAGTAGGAACTATTTGAAAAATTCTAAGTTGCAGTCTGTACTTAAATTAAAAACACAGATACACACACTAATACAGTCTTCACAATTAACACCGGTTATCAGACATATTCTACACACACCCAAAGTACACGGGGCTATATGACCGTGTTGTCGCAGCCCCTAAACTGAGGATCCAACCAACCTCTGTTGGTAGAGACTGGCTGCGTGGATCACCTGTTGAGCCCAAGGTTGAAGGCAGTCATTTGGCATTTGAAGGTGTGAAAATGCGAGGGAGGTGTGTCATTAGATTTACTGGCATGTTAGAGATCCCTTCGGGGTAAAATTCTGGCACCCCGACGTCTCTAAAAGCGCAGTGGTTAAGAGACGTAAAACCAATAACATTATTATTATTATTATTATTATTATAACCGCCCCCGTGGTGTTGGGGTAGCGCGCCTGCCTCTCACCCGGAGGCCCCGCGTTCGATTCCCGGCTCCGTCAGGGAATTTAGAAACGGACGCGAGGGCTGAAAAGGGGTGCACTCAGCCTCGTAGGGACAATTGAGTAGCTGTCTGACGATGAGGCACTGCCCCGATCACGAAAACAAAGATTAACGGCCGAGGGGACCCGATGCGCTGATCACGCGTCACCCCAAGATCTGCAGGCCAAATAGCTGGGTAGCGGTCGCTTGGTAGGCCTGGGCCCTTCACGGGCTGTAGTGCCAGGGGTTATTTATTATGATTATTATTATTATCATTATTATTAAAAATCTAAGCCTACGTGGCTTAGGCGGCAGCACGCCGGCCTCTCACCACTGGGTCCGTGGTTCAAATCCCGGTCACTCCATGTGAGATCTGTGCTGGACAAAACGGAGGCAGACAGGTTTTTCTCCGGGTACTCCGGTTTTCCCTGTCAAAATTTCATTCCAACAACACTCTCCACTATCATTTCATTTCATCTGTCATTCATTTACTCATTGCCCCAGAGGAGTGCGTCAGGCCTCGGCAGCCGGCACAGTTCATATCCTCGCCGCTAGATGGGGGCTTCATTCATTCCATTCCTGACCCGGTCGGAGACTGGAAGCAGGCTGTGGATTTTTTTTTTTTTTCATTATTAAAAATCTGATGGTAGAAATCTACTCCTTGGTTCTGGGGCCATCACAGAACCCTTGTTGAACTTGTTCACGTTGCCACTTTCTGTGGCCACGGGGTACGTATTGAGACTCCGATCCCAAAGGTTGTGTGTTCGATACCCAGGTTTGCCAACTGACAAATGGATTTGATTCTTATCCCAGTCACCCTAGAAGTGGGTTTCCGTTCTTTACCACCTCTACTCCAGACAAATTTCGAGATGGTCACTAAATTAAGGCCATGGGCGCCTGCCCTCAATCACAAATACACACAAGACACCACAATAACACAGATAATCACCAATGTTCGTGGGGTTGAATGACTACAATGTCACAAGCCTCTCAATGAATCAACAACAAACATAAATGCTTTCCCCTGCTCAAGACATTGTCTGTTGCAAGATCAGGACTGTATGGTGGATTCTCTCACAGGCTACACAATATTACGTTGTTGTTGATTAATTTTAATATAGCCTACTTGGGTGTGTGTAGAATTTGTCTGATAACCTGTGTTATTGTGTGTATTTGTAATTCAGATGAGGAATGGGAAGGAGGCGGCCGTGGCCTTAAGTTAGGAACCGGCATTCGCTTGGAGTAGAAGTGGGGGAAACCACGGTACAGGTTTCGAGCATAACGTCAAGATCCTGTTAAGCACGATATCATTTTCATGGGTGACAAATAATGAACTGTGTCGCTCAACAGAAGTTATTTATCCAGTCATTATTGTTATGTGGATCTTACTTTTTTAATGCTCCTAGCATAGCGTATAGAAGAGAAAGTGACGCGACTTGTGGAGTTTGTATGGTCCAGCCGCTAGGTGGCTCTAGCGTCGGCTAGCGCTGAGTGAGGACGGTATCAATACAAGCAGTTGAATGTTACTTTTCAGTAACTGAATGTTATCAGCTTACACTACGTTGTATTAGACAAGATGATCCAAATATAAAATTCTCCGCACTGAGTATATACAACGCTAACGTCCGTTGTGTTAATTATGAAACATCAGATTGCGTCTAAGGTTCATATAATAAGGAAATAAAACATTCTGACGGGGGTCAAAATGTAACTGAATGTGTGAAAATCGTAAAGCTACAGACCATTCACTACTGCACAAATAAAGTAAATATAATATAATACAGTATAATGACAAACTCACCCATATAACTTATAGCTCTCAGTTGTCCGAAGCTTTGGACAGCTTACGCGATGATTTTCCAGACTTAGAAGTTGACTGCTCTTTCCTAATTTCTTTCGTACGAAAGAAAAAGCGCACTTCATGAAATGAAAAACGAGTTTTCCAATAAGGTCCAGTTTATGTTCCATACACCATCAAAAAATCACGGCCCTAAAACAATCTCATCAATGCTGTCCTAACACTCATAAAATATATCAACCCACAAATTTGAAAGGGAAGATAATTCCATTTCAACGACTACTTCGACCTGTAAAAGAATGTTGAAGACACTGTCAGACGGTTGAGTTAGGTAACTAAGGGCATTTATTGTGCCAAAGTCCTTTATATTAGTGAAAGTTGCAGCTGTTGTGTCCGACGGCCTTTTCACTTTGAAGGGTTGTTGCACACTTCACACAGCTGATCCCTTTCCTTAGTTGCTTGACAATATACCCGGCTAGATAGTGTGGGAGTGCACCAGGCTTCAAACTCCATATCATTCTCGCCATTCCGACTGTCTTTCCTTCTATAATGAAAGTGTCCGTTTTTATAAGGAAATTATCGGAGCAATGTTTGTCACATAGCCTGCATATGACTTACTAGACAATTTAATGACTTTCCTCGGAATGGCCTTAGCCCATTTAAATAAATCATCTTCGGCTTTTGGAGGTCTAAAAAAGTGCCTACCTGTTGCAGATGACTTGTCGTATCCAGATCGGCACCCGGGAACAAAACAACACGGCATATTCACTTACACAGTTTTGTTTGACGAATCTTACCAGGTTATAATTCACTCGACAGCACAAACGTAAAGAAATAAGTGTAAAGGCTTACAAATACTAAACACACCAGTGTCATAACGTATGTATTATTTCACTATCGCCTCTTGATCGCATACACTTTTCAACACCAAGAAATAAGGACTAAATACGGCAGCATTTTCATGTTTTCAAACTCGCGAGCGCTTAGAAAGTGTCTCCAGCCAGCCACAACCAACCGCTGCGCAGTCTACCGGCGGGCGCAGCAACTACCCATACTAAAGATACGGCAAACTCGGGAGTCGGCACACTTTCTCTTCTAAACGCTATGCTCCTAGTAAAATTGGGACAGTACAATCCAGTTTGTTTTTCTTTCATCGTTGTTGTTTGTTACCGGACAGAATTTATCGCCTACAGGATTTATCGCCTACAGGATTTATCGGACGCACAGTTATCGACCCGCTACTAATCTTATCTCAGCAGTAGGCTAATGGGCTCTCCCATTTCAAATGTCCTGTAGTTGGAAACTGAGTCAACACACGGTGGCGCACGCCCCTTTGGAGCTATCATATCGACGCGACTGAAAAAATACTCGTATTTACCTCGATGGGAAGGTTAATTTCAATTTATGCGAAGTGGAACTCCAACGATATGAAAAAGAAGTATACAGTACATTTAAACGAGACATGTTGTGTAGTAGCTCTATTGTCCTCTGAACTAGCCTACATTTCTTTACTTTACTGAACTTTAAACTTTTAAAACGTCTCTTAGTAGAAGGCTTATTTGTTGCGTTTTGTGTGTGAGGTCAGGATATTTGTACTGCAAGGATAATTACCATTTTAAATTACTTATGCAGCAAGTCCCTACCGTTGGAAAGATATATACCCCCATTGACTTTAGATTTCTGAACGCTTACCTAGACTTACTCAGGACTGGAACCCGAGGTCTCCCATTTTTAGTCGTCTGTGCGAGGTATGAGTGGTGCTGTGTAACGACTTTCAGGGCACAACTTGTGTCGGTGGATGCTGTGAAAGGTTCTACTCGTATGGTTGGTACTACTGTACCGACTCACGATCAGTGAGGAAAGCACAGGCAAACTACTTCACTCCTCACCTTGCTTAGTACGCCTTATTATAGTGCTCCCTTTGGTTTTTGTGAGTTTCAGCCCACATATCTGATAGTGGCTCTTTTTGAGGATCCAACCAGACTCCGGGCTGACTACCTAACAGACAGACAGTGCATACCCACCTGCGCCTGCGAGGCAAGCAACCTAACGAACTAACATTTCAACTCAAGGTTCCCTGAATGTTTCGGATATCTTCATGAAGACTAGAACTTTAAATTATTATTATTATCATCATTTTTTTCGTGTGGTCTCCTGAGAGGCCGAGTGCAGGTCTTTCTAGTCGACGCCCGTGGGCGACCTGCGCCTCGGGATGAGAGATGGAATGGATGAAGATGAATGCAACTGGGCAAGGATGTGGAAGGAAGCGGCCGTGGCCTGTCAGAAGGTACCGTCCCAACATTTGCCTGTTGTTGAAAATGGGAAACCACGGAAAACCATTTCAAGGACGGCCAACGGTGGGGCTCGAACCCACGCGTCTACCGAGTAAGCAGAGAGCTTGGCCCCATGATCTAATGCTGCGCTTTAGCCAGCGTAGCCACTGTTGTCGGTTATTATTATTATGATATGCACGCTGTTAAACTTCTACCGTAACACTGTAACTTTGCTTACGTGGTCTTTTGATATCTAAGTTGCCAGATAATGGTAGATGACAGAATATTATATAGAGTAAGAAATGTTATGTAGGCTAATATGGTTTAAACTTTTAGTATATTTTACATTTGAACTAAACCCAGTGCTATAGTTAATGCACTTGATATTTTCGAAGGGAATTGTCACGTTCAGTTATTTGGATTTTTCTTAAAAAGAGGAGGTCCCGTGACTTATTATCGCGAGGTTAACGTTCACGTAAAATTACAAGCTTTCTTCCTTATCTGTTATCAACGTGAAATACATCGTAGTTTAATTATATCCTACTCACTAATGTCACCTGGCATTCAACGTTTCGTTAAATATTGTTAAAAACTACTCGTAGAAATAGGGCAATAGAGCATGTTCCGACATAAATCTGATCCACCAACCATCTCCTACTTTTAGGTGGAACATTGTATTTTCTCAAGTAGCTCAGAGACGAATATGAATTGAATAATTTAGCTATGTAGAGAAGATTTAAATCAAAATATTCAAGTCGTCATTGAAGAGACTGCAAAGCCAATTACAGTATTTGTATTGCATAATGAATAAGATCAATGTGAAATTCCTGTAATAACGAATGTAGGCTCCATATCTGTGTAGAATATTCCAATAATTGACGCGCCAATGCTACATATACAAATTTGCAAGTGGTGAAATTGGAAAATCAATGGAATATCGTGTTATACAGTCATTGCCGTTTCACAGACATATTCAATATGATATTTTAAGTATAGTCTAGGTTATTTGTGAACAAAACTCATACATTCCAACATATTCCAACAAGGAATGGAGATCTAATTTTATAAATAGTGTTCCTTTTCTTTTTAAGGTATTAAATAATTTTGCATGTATCGTAATTTATTTTTAACCATTTTAGAACAATAAACCTTTAGTCTGAGATAATCATTAATGGGTGGGTAAGCAAGTTAACAATGTCAGTACGATCCTGAAGATATGACGTGAACCCATATAAAAGAGGTTCGTATATTTAATACATAGGGCGTTTAATTTTATATCAAAGGCTTTGAAGAAATGGGATGTAGGCAATCAACCTGACCGCGATTTTCAACATTAACTACACTTCCACCTTTCAGGAAATAAACTCAGTTTGGAACAAATACGATGCAATAGTATAATGAAAAGGATTATTTATGCTAAAGCAAAACAATATTTTTCAATAATATGTGAAGATATCCCATCAGGCTGTACTTTGAGAGAAGTAAATTCACGAGGGAAGTTCCGAAAGTAAGTTTCGTCATTTTATTGCACGAGCAGTTGGTACACCAGGTGACATAAACAATCACCTTAAGGACCCACAGCCCTGGTTGGTTCCACGGCGGAAGGAGCGTCAGTGGAGGGGGAATGACGCATGCGCAGAGCGAGGAGCAGCAGACAGACGTGTACTGACAACGTGGTCGCCAATGGAAGTGCGTGCTGTTATCCGGTATGAATGGGCACGTGGGACTACTGTCGACCAAAATATTATGTGTACTCGAGTTTGAAGGTTGTTTGTGACGTACCCAATAGACCTACATAGAATCCAATAACATCATTTTTGTCGTTCTATTTTACGTTAGTTCATGTAGGTTTGGAATTTGTAATTTATATTTTAATATTTTTTTATCGCAGTTGGAACACAAAAAGTGCCCGTATTTAAGCGTGTTTCAACCATGCGTCACATTTAAGAATTATTATCTCACAAACCCGTCATCAGATCGAATCCAAATTTTAACACAATATACAATGGAATATTGTGTAACTGGTTTATTAATTTTGAAATTTTATGTTTCCAAGAAACAAAGTTATCATTTTTGTAAGGTAACTTTTTCTCGGCTCGGGGTGGTTTGAAAATGTAGTTCTTGGTCGCGTTTTAATCCTTATACATCAAAAAGGTATGCTGTATGATTGTGAAATAGGTAAATTAATTCACTTATTTTATATCGGTTTGTATTTGTACGGGGAATTAAGACATGGTTCACCAGTTAGCCACTCCGGTGAAAGCTGTACAGCGTTGCCAAGATGGGCTCCGTCACGCGTCATGGCGCGCCTCGCTCGAAAGTGATGGGCTCCATATCAGCAACAAGTTTCTCAATGTCGGTGGCGACTAGGTTGAAAAATAGTGCAAGGTGTATAGTTCATGATGCCATGGTGTATGTCAGTTTGGCAATAAAGGGACCCTAGGGGAAAGAATGACGAACAATTCAAATAGCTAAAAGGGATATCTTCTCAACCTGACCGCATCTATCTTTAGACGCTAATAAACCGACGAAGGTAGTGTATTTCACCGAGAGTACAACGACCTAATACGAAGGGCGGACTATATTGTTTTACATTTTTCTTCTCTACCCAAATGAAGTACATTACACATTAGTTGTTACGTCCACCTTCTCAACATAATCTCCTTGTAACTATATGAACTTTTACCATCGATGTGTCCGTCTCTCCAGACAAGATCCAGCCGACTTCATGGCTATGCTTGTGACTGGTGATGAGACATGCCTCCACTACCATGAGCCACAAACGATACAACAATCGATGCAATGGTAGCATAGGGTCAGTCCACCGCCAAAGGAATGGCAACAGTGTTCTGGGACTCAAAGGGCATCATCCTCATCGACTGCCTGGAATTGGGGGCCACAATTAACAGTGCAGCATATGTGGCAACCCTTAAGTGCTTACGTCGTGCCATTCAAACTAAGCAGCCAGGGAGATGGGCTAAAGCTGTGCTGCTGCAACATGACAATGCCCGCCCCCACACTAGCCGAGAGACCACCGCTGCCTTTGATCAAATGTGATTCACGGTGCTGCCACTTCCACCATACTTTCCCGACTTGGCACCTGTTCGAGAACATGAAGAAACCTCTGAGTGGTCGCTGTCAAGGCATGGGTTTCAGGAAGGTCTGGAGAGACTGACGCATCGATGGCAAATGTGCATACAGTTACAAGTAGATTATATTGAGAAGGTGGACGTAACAACTGATGAGTAATGTACTTTATTTGGGTAGAAAAAAATAAAGTGTAAACCAATATAGTACGCCCCTCGTAGTTCTAAGCTTCCATTTGTCATTAATAGGCTACTGTCGTGAATACTCAAGTCGAGACCACAAACTCAGGCTGCAGGGCCAAAGAATACCGAAACAAGGCGATAGTGTTAGGAACTCGCAACGAGGTCAAGTAATATTTACCACGTTCTAGTGAATCGAAAATTAATATAAATAATGTTATATGCTAATTTTACGCTTGAGTAAGTAATGTTCACCCTACATCAAGGATTATGCGCACCTGGTTGCCACTTGTCGTACTCAGTCTAATGCTTAGAAGGATCCCAGTGAATGTGTAGGAATGAAGATAGTGAGTTGTTTGATTTGATAGGGGTCACTAGGCTAATCATTTATTTCCCCTGGTGTAGTGTGATGCACCATGCAGGGGGCACGTGCGTGTTATATTGTGGTGCGAGATGAGGCCAGTAGTTCTAACCATAAACTGTTCCGTCGCTCCCGGAGAAGGCAGTCCAGGAAACTGCCCAAGGTATGTATCGCATTTTTATCTATCTAAACTTGGTATTATTCAAATATCCTAAGAGATATGTGACCTCACTGTACCCCCTTTAGTACAAACACCACCAAGGACAGATTACCTTAATTTTACGACCCTTAAAACCACCAACACCACCAATAAATAGCCTAACAAATGTCCTCAATCTCTCCTGGTATGAGGCAAAACAGGAGAACACGACTGTACCAGATGAATCAGCTGCCCCTAATAATATTATCTTATGCAGCCCAACCAGCGCGTGTTGTCAGGAAGGTCGATATTTGTCTGCTTGCTTCCAGTATGGTACTAATGCACTGCAAGCATATTCCCGCAAACGATACTGAAAACTATTATTTTTCTCTCGTATTAAGCTGGGTTTCCATTCCAGGCTTTACCAAGATATTTAATTGTGGTCTGAGGGCTGGAACGGGGTACGCTCAGCCTCGTGAGGCGGAACTGAGAAGATTCCCACCTCAGCCATTCTGGAAGTGGTTTACCGTGGGCAAATGCCAGGATGGTGCCTAACGTACGGCCACGGTTGCCTCCTTCCCAATCCTCACCTGAATTACAAATTCACACACTACTACAGACACCACAATAACACAGATTATAAGACTTTCTGTTTTTCTCTTTATATTCACCCCCCAAATACACGAGGCTTAGTGACCACGATGTCCCAGCCCCTAAAATAAAATCAACAACAAACAACAACGCTCTTGTCGGACACCACAGACGCTGTACTTCACTGAGAAGTCATGGGCTGCATTAGACCACTGAAGTGGTCCCCTGTTTCATCACAGACATTTGAGGCACTGATATTTTGGATTTGAGATGAAAATACAAATTCTTTCTTCCTGTCTTGGATGTGTTGCCTATTGCATCGCTCTGCTTTCAAGATGTTGACGTACAGTCAACTCAGTGGTATAACTTGCCGTCATAGAGCATACAGAAATGTGTGAGCAACATGAAAAGTAATTATATATTATTAACCTCTCACGTGCTGTCAAATTCTGTAAATTTATTTTAGTCTAGAAAAATAGTGACGAGTTTAATAAATTATCACTTCCCCTATTTTCCACACAGCTTTGCCGATTATCTTCTTAAGGGACGCCGCAATGTCCTGTATCGCCCAAGCTAATTTCCAACTTTTTGATAAATACACAATGGTCTCGCATATCCATAATACAACAAAAGAAAAGCAAAACATACAATAGCACATGTCAAGATACAACCATACATTCCGAAACAACAGTTCTTTGTCAAAGACAATTCACGTCAAATTTGGCATTACAGCAGGAAGATGCAGTACATACAATAACCTACAAATTCCAACCTTTGCACCACTCCGCAAAGAGTCTATATTCCACATGGAGGTCACACCCTTTTGACCAACACAGAATATTTTTTAATGAAAATGTTTCGTTTGTCACCAACTGTTTAGATATGTCATTTTTTTACTAAATTATTTTATGTTATCATTTTAAGGACCATAATTGTTACAGATCTGATTCTTTAGGAGGGGGCATCATGGTTATGTATCCCCGTGTACTTGGGTGTGTGTAGAGGTTTTCTGATAACTTGTATTATTGTGATGGCTGTATTAACTTAGTGTGTGTATTTATAATTCAGGTGAAGATTCCATCAATCAACGTATAGTATAGCACGTTGTATTTCAACCAGCTCCTACAACCAACATTCGATTATATTCCTTGAAAAGGACAAAGAATTATAACTATACCCATGCATTAAGGAGAAAAGAGGCTATATGTGCTTTACAGAACATCTTGTTTGATTAAATTTTTAAAGTGTTTAAGAAAATTATTATTAATTATTAAGTTATTGTAACAGATTGGATTTTTTAACATTTCTAATTTTTAAAAATATTTCAAAATACGTTGTTTGAGTCTTCATTTTTTCGACTGGTTTGATGCAGTCTCCATGCTTCCCTGTCCTGAGCTAATCGTTCCTGTTCTTGTGCATGTGCCATAGGCACTTCAGTGCAGTGTCATTTATTTTTGTGTTGGTAATTTTAAGCCTATGTGAATAAAAAAAGGAAAGCTCAAAAAAAAATCGTTTCATCTCTACATAGCTACCGCACCCTACATCCGAGGCAATCTGCTTAACATATTCTAACCTTGGTCTACCCCTACAGTTCTTATCGTCGACCCTTCCTTCTATAATTAAGTTTGCTATTCCTGGGTGTCTTAGTATGTGTCCTACCAACCTATCTCTTCTCTTCATTAGCAGTCCACAGAAACATCTCTCCTCTCCCACTTGTCTTAATACCTCTTCATTTGTAACCCTATCTACCCATCTAATTTTCATCATTCTCCTGTAACACCACATTTCAAATGTTTCAATTCTCCTCTTTTCTGCTGCTCAAGCAGTCCCAAGTTTCACTTCCATAGAGTGCAACGCTCCAGACAAAGGCCTTCAAAAATGACTTCCTAATACCTAAATCTATATTTGATGTCAACAGATTCCTTTTCTGTAGAAGTGCTTTCCTTCCCTGAGCTAACCTACTTTTTACATCCTCTTTGCTTCGCCCACTTGTCTCACTTGTCAAATATTACGTATGCTGAATAAGACCACAATCCATTAAAGAACTTTAGGTGGATCGCTCCTGATATTATTATTGTATTTATTAATGTATTTGTCAATAAAAACCAATTTGAATCAAATATGATTAATTTCATATCGATACATTCCAACATTTACCCTTTTCTCAGAAACTATTAACAGTGCGGTAACCAATCGAATCTTTTCCGGGAGGTTCTTCAATCTCCTTACTCACTTGAACACGGGCTTTTGAAATTAAAAGTATTTTTGAATTATCATGGATCTTTTTAAAATTCCATAGCTTAATTTTAACAGGATTTTCATGAACATTTCCAACTGACAAAATTTAACTTTGAAAACCGTACGAGTTAAAATATAACACACATAGCCTAAGGAATTACGCGTACAAATGTCAGCTTTGTAGGCCTATGTCGAAAATTTCCGAAAAGAGGGATTGTTCATCTAAATAATCATTTTAACGAGAAATTAGAATCAAACAACATTGCCATAGGACTCCTCTTCTTTCATTTGAAGCACTAACTTAGCATTCATTTTGCTGTTGTTCCGTGTCCCTTTGCTCTTGCTTCTAACGTAGCCTCTTTCTTTAAAAGTTTCTTTACTATCTATCGTATGTCTGTATGTATGTATGTATGTATGTATGTCTACCCCTTACTATTCCCGTTTTTCCAAAGGGGTCGGGGATGAGATGCGATGGAAGGCCTTGTGGCGATGGTTTTTACGGTCGGATGCCCTTCCTGACGCCAACCTCATGAGAGGAGTTAATGAGAGATAATGAATGATGTTGAGTGAAACTGGGCAAGGATGTGGAAGGAAGCGGCCGTGGCCTGTCCATAAGGTACCGTCCTAACATTTGCCTGGAGTTGAAAATGGGAAACCACGGTAAACCATTTCAAGGACGGCCGACGTTGGGGCTCGAACCCACGCGTCTACCGAGTCAGCAGAGAGCTTGGCCCCATGACCTAATGCTGCGCTTTAGCCAGCGTAGCTACTACTGTCGGTCTTTAGTATCTATCGTAATAATAAAATTAAAAATGCTCTTTGTTGGTTTTCTAATAGGACACACGATTGTGGAGAGAATTAGGAAAGTAGCCTCAGGAATGAGATATGAAAAATATAAATGTCCCGTTAGAAAGCTAAAGGTCCATAAATCAATATGGCACAAAAATAAAATTTTGAATGTTTCAAGATTTTAGTCATTCCGCAACCCCGTAAGAAAAAGTCCTGTATAGCAGATGAATGTTACACAAGTTGCAATGGAAACTGTTGCGTGATAAAATAGCGACACGATACTATCTTTGTTATAGCTAACTGTCACATAGTTAACAAACAAAAAGCCAGGATAGCATAACAAAACATGTTATTCCCGACAGAAGTCAAGCAAATCCTAGAATGTACAAGGCGTGCAGAACGCAACAACTAATACCATTTCAGCAAGATTCAATAAATTGTAGATTTGAATAAAAATATGTGAATGGCTTCCCACTGTCGAAATTCTAACCCAGAGTAAGACAAGAATTTTATGTACAGGTATTTTGTGATCAATTTCAAGACTCACAGAATCAATTTGACAGAGAATTATGAAATATTTTATTGAATATTGAATTTTAATAAAACTGTAACGCCAATGACAATTATTCATACTTGCTCTATTTCTTTGAACTGGCTGCGTAGCGAAGCGATAATATTCTCGCATGCTGTACCCAAGGTTGCGGGATTGAATCCCACGCATTTGAGGATACGCAAATGCGAGGGAACCGTGTCAGTATTAATTTTAATTTTATCTATATATTTAAAACAGTAAGGTGATTTTTGTTATCACGAGATAGAGAGAACGACAGAACCAATTTACTTCGTAGAGCACTCTAACGAAAGCTCTTGGCCTGTAGATTTGCAGAGTGTCTCTAAAATAAACAAATATAAGACGGTATATTTTTAAATAAATATAGAAAATAGCAGAATTCTTGGCCCTCGCGCATGCGCACAATCCGCCTGGGCTCATGACAAAATGGCGGTGAGAAGTCCATTAAAATGTAAGTTATTTAATAAGCTTCCATGTAATTGAAAACATACATTAACCAAGTTCTGACAATACAATATAACAACAGTATGAACATATACGAATATATATTGATTTTATTGATAATGAATTGGATTATTTTCTTCAGATAGCGGCTTTTGAAGATAGTGAATGGTTGCGTCTGCATCAAACTGTGAGTGCGCGAGTAGCTATTTGGTTAAGGCGATTGACTGTGGATCCAAGGATCGCAGGTTCGATCCCAACTCTCGCCAGTATTTTTTTTTTTTTGCCACTGAAATATTGTTTTATCAAGGAGTATTAGTAAGGTTTTATGTCAGTTAAAGATACATATTTCTACACATTTTCTCAACACGTTTTATTTCCGTTTTACCATTGCATTACAGCATGTCCTCAATACGTCGTTTGAATATCTGCAATCAGTTCCAGTAACTGACAACAGATGGCAGTACCTCGCCAATATAGTTCCAGTAACTGAGAGCAGATTGCGTCGATATATTTAAAACACAAGGCATGGCCTTGATGGCGATTTTTCGCGTGATAGTTAAATATTGTTTTATCAAGGATTATTAGTAACGTTTTATGTCAGTTAAAGATTCCTACATTCCCTCTCAATAAGTTTTATTTCCGTTTTACCATTGCATTACAGCATGTGGTCAAAAGAGCTAATATCTGCCATCAATTGCAGTAACTGACAACAGATGGCAGTACCTCGCCCATATAGTTTCAGTAACTAACAACAGATGGCAGCACCATTGCATCGATATATTTAAAACACAAAACATGGCGCGTTTTCAAGTGATGGAGAGTTATAGAGGGGAATTTTTAAGAAGGGAAACGTTGAAGAACATTAACTGACAGTTGAGTGTGTAGGCTATGTTGTTTATGTACTTTAATATTGCAATTTCTTCCCAATGCTTCGGTGGTCAAGTTGGTAGCATCCTAGACTAAAAGTTATAAATTATGCATCGTCGATATACTCTTAAATTATTAGTGAAAAGGTAGTTTTCCAGGCCCTGGCGCGTGTCCACAATTGCTTTCGCCATGAGAGACACTTGGCAAACATAATTCGTTTGAAGGGCTCCGACATCGTTGTCACTCAGCCCCATGTACTTTGGTGTGTAAGTGTAAAATTTTCTCTGATAACCCGTATTATTGTGATAGCTGCATTACTTTGTGTATTTGTAATTAAGGTGGGAAATGGCAAGGTGACGGCCGAGGCCTTAAGTTAGGAACCATCCCGGTATTTGCCTTGAGTGGAAGTGGGAAACCACGGAAAACCACATCTAAGATTGTCGAGGTGAGAATCAAACCTTCCTCTTCTTAGTTATACCTCTAGAGACTGAATGTGCCCCGTTTTTGCCCTCAGACCAGAATTACATTTCTTGGCAGAGCAGGAAATGTAACCCGGGTCTCCGAGGCGATAGCCAAGAATGGGTGGGCTTCCATGTGTTAATACGATTTTTGACATGCACGGGACATAGAATTCTAAAACAGCCTCCATTAGGGTGACTGCCGAAGTGAGTATTGAGTATATGCCTAAGCTCATTCCAGTAGTTGGCGAAGTTATTCTATGTTCCCCTGCAAAATGTACTGCCATAAACTATAACAGGTGATGGAAATAGCTTATTTAGAGCAGTTTTGTACTGTTTATATCAAAATGAAGAACGTCATTCTGCGCTGCGTTTTCAAGCTATTGCCAAACATTTCGCTGGCAGGAACAATTATAAGGAATTTATTGTAAGCGATCAGTCTCATCGCATTCTCCTCACCAACCAACTTGAGTATGAGAGTCTCTGGACGGTCATGTTGAACTTCATTGTATAAGACAGTTGTTTAATGATTATTTGTTTAGAGTACTGAATCTAACTACGCAGTTGATTTCGGCAATGGAAGTATTTTTTGCCATTTAATATTTAGCGGCTCCGATATTGCAGGTCACTATAGTGTTATCGAATAATACGAAGCCACATTTAAAATCCAATATAAATAGGCCATTTCAGAAACAATTCCAGATGTTATGCAGTACAGTGAAAGGTCTTTGACGATCAAATGTAAACATTGTTCTACATTGTATTTCTCTTGCGTAAAATCTACGCGCGGTTACTTTGGCCTTTACTGTTGTGATGGTAAAATTGATCTGCTGAAATATAAAATATTTGCCAAGCTGCAACAATGCAATGATATTAATTTTAAAGTCTGTCTGTCTGTCTGTTAGGTAGTCAGCCCGAAGGCTGGTTGGATCCTCAAAAAGTACCGCCGTTACGTTATGTGAGTAGATACCCACAAAAACACAAGGCAGCGCTATTTTGAGGCGTTCTAGGCAAGAAGAGGAGTGAGGTAGTTTGCCATTGCTTTCCTCACTGAGTCAGAACAGTAGTCCTAACCCTATGAGTTGAACCTTTCACAGCATTCACAGGCACTGACTGTGCCCCGAATGCCATTACTAAGCACCACCCATACCTCAGTAGCTTCCATATAATCACAGCCATGAGTGAGACTGAGACATCGGTGAAAAGCCACCTTTTACTCTAGCCTGTGCCAACTGACAAATGCAAAAGTACTGTATTCATCAAGAGATGGGGAACATTGAGCTTATATCCAGTAGTTCAAACACACACATCAGCGTTAACATATTGGCGAACATATTTCATTTGATGGACTCAGACATCGTCGTCACTCAGCCCCGTCTATTTTGGTGTGCGAGTGTAAACTTTTCTCTGATAACCTGTGTTAATGTGATGGCTGTGTTGATGTGTGCATTTGTAATTAATGTGGGGAATGGGGAGTTAACGACCGAGGCTTTAAGTTAGGAACTATCCCGGTATTTGCCTGGAGTGGAAGTGGGAAACCACGGAAAACCAAATCCAAGATTGTTGAGATCGGAATCAAACTTTGCTCTTCTTAGTTTTGCCTCACGAGTGCGCCCCGTTCCAGTCCTCAGACCAGAATTAAATTTCTTGGCAGAGCGGGGATCGAACCTGGAATCCGGGGCAATAGCTCAGAATGTAGCCTTAAGAATGGGCTTCCCTGTGTTAATACGATCTTTGACAAGCACTGAACATATAATTCTAAAACTCCCTCCATTACTGTGGCTGGCGAAGTGAGTCTATGCTCATTCCAGTAGTGGCGAAGTGATTCTATGCTCCCTTTCATAATTTACTGTCATGGAAATACAAAGTATTGTACCTTCAACATGTGATGGAAATTCATTATTTACAGCAATTTCATTCTGTTTATTTCAAAATGAAGATCGTCATCCTGAGTTGCGTTTGCAAGCAAATTGCAAAAATTGCAAGGATTTTATTATTGGCGATCAATCTCATCGCATTCTCATCAGCAACCAACTTGAGAATGGAAGTATTCATTGTATATGTGAATATTATTGTTTATTGATTATTTGTTTAGAGTGCATAACAATGGGTCTAACCACGCAGTTGATTTTGGCAATGGAAGTAAGTTATTATTTGCCATTTAATATTTGGCGGCTACGTTGATGCAGGCCACTATAGTGTTATATAAAATGACGTTAATTTGGGCAGAAATGCTGCTATAAATAAACCCATTTGACGAAATAGAACATTAGCCGCAAAAAAGTGGGAAATCGGAGAAAAATACGAAGCCACTTTTAAAATCCAATATAAATATGGCATTTCAGAAACAATTCCAGATACTATGCCGTTACAGTTTAGGGTCCTTGACGAACAAATGTAAACATTGTTCTGCACTGTATTTCTCTTGCGAGAAATCTACACTTGGTTACTTTGACCTTTGCTGTTGTAATGGTAAAATTAATCTGAATAAATATAAAATATTTGACAGGCTTTAACAATTATTTTTCACTGGAGATGATATCTCAAGGAATTCCAGAGGGACTAATCGGCAGTACAATGCTTTGTCCTTCGTTTCATGGCGCAGCGGTCAAGCTGTATGCCTCTCACCAAGGCGGATCGGGTTCGATTCCCGGTCAATGCATTTTTGATGTGAAAGGCCATGTCCTGTGGTTCGGATTCCACGTTAAACGGAGGTCCCGTGGCTTATGATCGCGAGATTAACGGTCACGTTAAACTGCAAGCTTCCTTCCTTCCTTCCTTCGTTTCATTTGGAGCCAATGTTACTGTGCCACACGCACACGGTCCACATTGTTTTAAAATGTATGGAATTGCACATCATCGCATTTCTTCGTTATATTCCAAAAATATAAGCGATGGTTTGCGGCCAGTTGTATTAGACTCATCAGAGTTCTTGAATCCCTTGGAACTAAACGACTGGCCGCCACATACTCCAAACGCTTGGCCCGTTATGCTGCTTAGAAATCTGAACGGTTCCCAAGGACTCCGAAATGCAACCATATTGCTTGGATTTGGAAATAATAGGTGCAGTTAAAATTAGGCAGAGATGTCTAATCCTTCGACTTGATTTAACACCATCCGATAAAACACTATCATTTTCTTTTAAGAGGCAATATTTTCCAATTCATTTGGCATACTTTATCACAATCAATAAAGCTCAAGGGGAAACTCTGGAACGTATAGGCCTCAATTTGCCCCAACAATTTTTCAGTCATGGCCAGCAGTATTTTGCAATGTTGAGAGTGCAATCTTTTGACGCCCTCATAGTTTCAATAGAGTCAAAAAATAATCGTACAAAGAATGTACAGTAGGCCAATATAAGAAAATTCTTCAGTAAATATTTTTCTATTGACCGTCATGTTTTGACGGGTTTCAACTAGTTTTATATTATTTTATTATACAGAATTTTATTTTATTTTATATTTTATTATACAGCATTTTTATTTTATTATACAGTACGGTACCTAGGTACAGTATTATACAGTATTTTTGCCTTCGGGACAAAATTCCGGCACCCCAGCCTCTAAAAGCCTCAGTAGTTGAAAGGGACGTAAAACCACTATTAACTTAATTGAGTATTTTATATGATCACTAGCAACCCGTCCCGGCATCACCCGGGAACATTTATGAACGCATTACGTGATAAGTGGTTTTTTTTTCGATGTCAATCAACTACGACCTATATCCGTTTTAAGTCTCGGCATGATGGGTTGAAATCACTGACTGGACTATTAATTATATTATCATGGAAATGCATGTGCAACGAATTCTTGCCAGACGTAATTGAAGAATGGCGAGGTGCATGAAAAACAAATCCCCCTTTCTGGACGAAAGGACTGTGTATTTTGCAGAACGAAAAGTTCACAGGCGAAATGAAGAAAAGCCGAGTTGCACTTCCAGGGAAACTCCAAACACAACCACTCTTCTCTGAAGTCTTAACTCAACACGAATCGACAGTTTGCTGCTGGCTGTATCTGGGGTAATAGGCTCGCCCGCTAGCTAGGTTGTAACTGGGGTGATAGGCTCGCCCCTAGCTAGCTTGTAAACTCTCGCTTCAATAATTGAATGGAGATTGTTGGAAGAAATGAAAACGTAAAAACACTTATATTGTGCGATGTATTGAAGATAGTGATATGCTCTCGTGGACTTTTTTTTAGAATTTTTCATGCTGAACAATTCTTACACTCATCGTATATTGATATTTTTAACGGTTTGCCCAGCGTAAGCTTAAAAAGCGTACGGACACCAGGTTTTTTTTCGATTTTTTCCCCCACTGAAATCGTTACTGCTTGGCTACCTATGATCATAAATAAATTATTTTCTACACAAACTTTCCTCGAGATATCCTTTACAGAACGGTGAAAACCGCATCAAAATACATCCAGTGGTTCTCGAGATTACCCGTGACATCCAGGAATCGGGGACTTTGAATAACTATCTCTACTTAGTATAAAACAAAGACTAACTCGGCTCTCTTTGTCACAGAAGTACCATTGAGCTATATTGATTGATTGATAGGGTAATTAATTTTCGATTGCTATGAGTTATGACATGAATTTTATGACATGAATTTACTTGAAGCGGCTTAAAACATATCTACTCGTACATTATCAATATGTGATAGTTCTTGGCCGGTATGAATGGGTATTTCTGCCAACGCCCAGTGAAGCCCAGCATTTTCTGATGGCGAGATTTGCCTTACTATTCGCGTTATCAACCAGTGTAACATAATCCCTCACTTACGGTAGAATTCTACGAAGAACAACCGAAAAGAAAGGGCTGACGTCCCGATCAATTAGTAAGACGGTAACTTCCTCGGTGGTGAAGAGACCGCCTCATCATTCCGAGATCCCAGGTTCCATTCCTGGCCGAAGAAGTCAGATTTATGAATGGAGGGATAAATCAAAATCACAGATTAATTAATTAATTTAATTAATTAGATAAACAAATGGAGAGTAGATCGCCGCAGGTCATACGACTACTGCAGGACTTGCGCCAAAGGACAATCCTCAATGTGAAATGTCATATCCAGTATAAATTAATGGGCTCGTAGGCAGTCGCCTGCTTCTCAGAAAATCAAGGAAATTATTAGTTTCGCTATAGCCTAAATAACTTCTGAAACTATGTCCAACTCAGGGCGTGATCTTGCAGCTGTCTCTCACTAAAGAAACGGAGTTCGATTCCCGGTGAATGCATATGGGATTTCTGAGGTGAAATGTCATGTCCGGTTCGGATTCCACACAAAAAATAACCCTTTCCGTGTTTTATAGTAATGCCACACGTGATGTGTGTTGTCTATTAATTGGAGAGTGACAAGAGCGTAGTTACAAACACCTACCACCCATGAGGTCCATGGCGATAATGTTAGATCATCTCACCACAAGAGCGTCAGTAATCGTGTTATACCGAGAAATTACTATTACACAATCAGTGACTTTCGAATTTGCTTATTCCCAGAGAAAGCAACAAATTAAGCATAAAATTAATATTCAAGCTTATACAATATAGCCTATGTCGCGACTTTTCATTTGCCGTAATTTAAAGAGCAGATGACCTCGATGTTCCACCCTTAAACAACGCCACCGCCTCCCTGCAATCTTGTCTTATTGTCACTCTCCAACTTGTGGCATTTGTTTGAATATTTACTCCTCGCCTTGCTCATTTTCAGCGATCGCTCTGGCAAGTTAGTTATTGTTGTTTTAAGGGGAGGAACAGTGAGGTCATCTGCCCCTCGCTCTGACAAGTGCCCTCAACAAGTGTTTTCGTGTCCGCTTCTAAGAGGAACCAGAATGCCCTAGGCTGTCCATATTTATTTTCAGCTTATTATTTACCATTTCCTCATAAACTATTAACGGGAATTAATTGCAGTTTTCAGGGACGTTCCTTGGTTCACTCGCCTTATAGGCTTTTTAAAAATAAGACTTTTTTCGTGCATTTTTTTATTTAATAGGATTTTCACGAACTTTTCCAACAGGCAAAATTAAACTAAAGTAAATTAAAATAAAAAAAGACTGTGTTAAAATATAGCACATATAAGGAGGAATAACTTCTAAACTTTGCAGCTTTGCATGTTGAAAAGTTGCGGGGGAAAAAAGGAATTTCTATCTATTCCTATCTGTAGATTAAGGCATTGAAGGCCCGGAATTCATGCTTTTGGGATATTGCCGTGTGGAAATAAAATTTAAAATTCTAAACGTTTCTAAAGGATCCTTGCCTCCTTTTTCAATAGAATTAAAACAATGTGGCCAAAGAATGTGTGCCAATGAGCTTAAAAACTAGAGAAATTTCCCTGGTCTCTGGTTCTTACAAAAACTAGAGAAATTCTCCTGTTCTCTAGTTCTCTATTTTTGTAAGCTCATTGACACACATTCTTTGGCCACATTGTTTTAATTCTATTGAAAAAGGAGACAAGGTTCTTTTAGAAACGTTTAGAATTTTAAATTTTATTTTCACACGTCAATATCCCAAAATCATGAATAATTTTAATGGAATTTCTCTATATTTAAGCAAGAAACTAGAATCAAAGATTCTTGCGCTAGCTGAGGAAATTGCGACATTTTTGGTTTTAGCACGAGGTGTGCTCCCACACCGCAACACAAACAATGCGTTCTTAAAAATGTTCTTTTATATCTATTGTCTAATAGAGAGAGAACTAAGCACCTGGAGAGAAATCTAGTGAAAAAGGAGAGAAAATAAAAATTGTGGGTTTGCTAATAGGACGCACGGTTGTGAGAAAGTCTAAGAAATGTTTCGTTACAAAGCTGAGGGTCAGTAGCTTAATATGAAGTAAAAATGAAATGTTGAAGATTTTCATCATTCCGGAGCCCCGTATAGTGAGTTCGGCCGGATGGTAAGGGAAGTCGCCGACTCAAACGGTTGGTAACAGCGCAAGGATTTTAGTCGAAAATCAGTCTTGATCTTTCAAAAGTGCTCGCGTTGGCGTAGCTTGGCTTAGACCCATAGGATCACATAAAACAAATTATGATCTGCTGCTGTTTTTCTTGGTCTTCCAAAACTCCTTCATCGTTTCGCTATGACGAACTTGACATTCCTCCGTCCATCGTTTCCCCGTTCTCTTTGGTCGATCTTCAGGTGTACCTTCCCCACTGTGTATCTTTTGTCTGAATGTCATTCTATCTTCGATGTCTGTTAGTGTGATATTGGCACTTCTGAGATCAATTTGGACCTGTGTAACCCAGACTGTTGTCACTTTTATGTTTTCTTATGTAGCCTATGTCAGAATTCTCTTTGTTAATCGATCGTCATTCAGTCTCATGATGTGGCCGTAAAATCTCAGTGGTTGTCTGCGGAAAGTTGGGTAATTTTATTTATTTAAGCGAAAATTCTCCTACAGGAGAGCGACTTAACTTGATCATTTGGAGGTCGTCTCAACTCTTCCCAAAATCACTTCATTTTTGCGGAATCCTCCCTCTTCCTCCCATCCGTCCAATTTTTCCCAGGTTGTCGTAATTATCTTGGTTCAAACTTAACATTCGCGATATTTTTCTGGCACTCAGTTCGGTAAAGTTGCGTAATTATTATTATTATTATTTATTTATTTAATCGATTGTTCCCCTTTAGGAGAGCGATTGAACTTGAATACATGATTTCATCTTCTGGCGTTTTCCCGCTTCTGTTCCCAAAACCTCTTCATCCTCTCAGAATGCTCCTTCTTCCGCTCAGCTGTCCACTTTCTTCCAGGCTGTCGTGATGGTCTATGATCAAACATAACATTTTTGATTTTATTCCTGCACTCGGTGCGGTCCTCAACATTTTCAATGTTGACCTGTTGTAGGTCCCTCTGAACCTCTGTCAGCCACTCCGTGCCACACTTCCTCCGTGTTATAACGTTGAGCAATTTCTTCGGCGTTCTGAAATTTTCCATCCTGTAAATGTGTGTATAAAACTGTACTCGGCGTTTTCTGATTACTTCCGTTATCGTGTGGATCTTTTGGTAGAGTTCGCTTTGAGGTCTCTTCATCCAAATACCGTTATTATTAACTGCCCCGTAAATCTTTCTGAGAATTTTCCTTTCCTGTTTTTCTATATCCTTAATTTTGGAATGACCGTCGATCACCATTGTTTCGGCTTCGTAAGTTGCTTCCGGAAGAATCACCTTAATTTTGCGTCCAGCGAGATGCACTTCTTGTTGTAGTGAGCCCACGTTAGCTTGTAGGCCTTCTGTAGTTTGGTGATTCTTTGTTCATTGGCGATTCGGTTTAGTCCCGAGGACTGTATGATTTCACCAAGGTATTTAAAATGGGGGACTTGTGTTATTTTACCTTATTGTGTGATTAAAGAAGAGTTATTTTCTGGCCGTCTTTCCATATAGTGGGTTTTTATCATAAGAAATTTGTAGTCCGGTTCTTTGAGCAATTTCATGTAATTTTTCCACTGCGTGTATGGCTTCATGTCTGGTGTTAGTGATAATGGCAATATCGGCCGCAAAAGCGAGACACTTGACTGTAAGACGGTTCTCTTTTTTGATTCCAATTTGAATGCCTTTTACATGAGGTTCCCATTCCCTAATGATCTTTTCTAGAACAATATTAAAGAGCATTGGGGATAATCCGTCCCCCTGTCGAACTCCAGTTTTGATGAGAAAGGGCTCCGATATTTCACCCATGAATTTCACTTTGGACATAGTTCCTGTAAGCGTCTGTTCAATGATTTTTCGGGTCTTTCTGTCTATCCCGAATTCTTTCATGATCATAAAAAGGGTTTCGCGGTCTACAGAGTCATACGCTTTTCTGAAGTCGACGAATGTTATTACTGTATTTCTACATTTTCTCATTTGTAATATTGTTTTTAAGCTCCACACCTGTTCAGCACATGATCGCCCTTTTCTGAATCCGGCTTGGTATTCACCAATTAACGGATCCACCTGGGGATCTAGCCTGTTTAAAAGTGCCTTGGAGAGGATTTTATAAGCAATAGGGAGCATGGAGATTCTTTGTAATCTGTTTTATCACCCCTTTTGTGAAACGGATGAATTAGAGCACATTTCCAGTCTTCTGGTATTCGCTCCATCATCCATATGTCTGAAATAAGGTGATGCAGTTTCTGCGTAAGTGTAGGATCGTTCAGTTTCCAGAATTCAGCAATGATCCGATCTTCTCCTGGTGCTTTTTTTTTTTTGAGCCTTTAGATGATCTCCTGAATATCTTCTAGGTCAGGGGGTTGTGAGTCCGGGTGTGTGGAAACCGGAGGAGTGAAGGCAAGTTTTTCTTGGGGTGGTTCGCAGTTAAGAAGGGAGTTGAAGTATTGGGCTAATATTTTACAGTTTTCTTTCGCGTTAGTTTCCAACGTGCCATTGGGTTTTTTGAAGCACATGCTGGGCGCCTGATATCCCTTTAAGTTTTCTCTAAACGTCTTGTAGAAGTTTCTAGTATTATGTAGGGTGGAATCCTGCTGGATTTCATGGAGTCTGTTGTTGTCATATCCTCGTTTTTCTTTCCTAATTGTTTTGGAGGCATATTTTTGGGTTTTAAGAAAGTTCTCCCAGTTTTCCTCAGGTTTGTGACTGTTAAACTTTTTCCACGCAGTCATTCGGTTGTCAACTGCCCGATCGCAAATTGCATTCCACCAACGATGTTTTCTTGTGCGAGGAGGTTGTCCTAGTTTCATGACTCCCTGAATTTTCTTCGTTATTTTCTGCCAGTCTGTTGATGTCTTCTGATTAATTTGCATTATGATTTCTTCTTTGTGGAGTTTCAAGTACTCTGGATCTGGTTTGATATTTTTGGGTGGGCCTTTTTGCTTTCTATTGGGTTGGAATTTCGTCTTAATTTGGAGAAGATGATGGTCTGATTCAAAGGCACCTTTGCGAGCTCGGACGTTTAAAATTTATTTTGTGTTTTTCTTGGAAATTGCGATATGGTCAATTTGGTATTCACCCTGTCTAATATTGGGTGATCTCCATGTGGTTAACTTGTGTGGAGGTTTTTGAAATTGTGTACTCATGATCTTAAGTTCAAAGTTTCTGCAGAAGCCAATTAGTCTTTCACCATTCCCGTTGGTACGTTCGTGCTTAGTATGGGGGCCTGTGGTATCACTAAATTTTCTTTCCTTACCTAACTGGGCATTAAAATCGCCCAATAAGATCTTCACATGGTGCCTTGGTATTTTGTTGGTTGTTTTTTCGCGAGTTTCCCAGAAATTGACCATAGTTTCAGGATCGGATTTGTTGAGTTGATTTATGGGAGCGTGGACGTTGATCAGTGTGTAAGCTTTATTGGCTGACTTTACTGAGAGCAGAGATACTCTTTCGTTGGGAGAAGAGAAATCGATGACTGAGTCGAGTACGGAATTGTGTATGGCGAAACCGGTTCCCAGGAGTGGTAGTTTGCTTCTAACTTTTATGGCAGGTTTGCCTTTATAGATTCTGAAATTCTCCGTATTAAAGTGTTCTTCATCCGTGAATCGTGTCTCTTGAAGTGCGGTGATTTTAAGGTCAAATTTTTTGAGGGCGTTAGTGAGTTGTTTTAATTTGCCTGTTTTAGTGAGGGTGTTCACATTAATTGTGCCAATAAAATTCTTGCGTCGAGCTTTGAGAGTGTGAAGAGTTCTTGAGAAGCTCCGATTCTTCTCCGCATGGTGTCCCTGATCCCCCAGAATCCGATGATCAGGTGAGTCCAGTCTATCGACTGGTGCCTGGGGTAGTGATTCTGTGACCGTCTTTTCCATCATGCGCTCAAGTTGAGTTTTGTATTTTGTGGTGATCTCAGTTGAGACCACAGGTATACGACTCGATTTTTGAGTTCGGGAAGATTTTAGTGCAGCCGCCTCAATTAGATAAACAGACGCTGACCACTTTGCCGCTTGTTTCAAGTCAGACGCAATGTGGATTTCGCAGAATGGTATGCCTCTTTCGCCAGTTCCGCCGTACCGAGATCCATTCTCTCCGCCTTCACTGCCGTTGAGGTCTTCGCTGTAATCCTAGCAAGGAGCCCTCACAGGGTGCTATCACTCGGGCCAAGTGAACCCTGTTTTTTTTTACGAGGTTGTTACTCCTCCCCCTCCTCCTTCCTCGTCACTTACGTGACAAGGCCCCGGGCTTGGGACCGGCATAGCGGAGTTATTATTATTATTCTTTAATCGTATCGGCCAAGTAAGGACCACGTTATTTCAACTGGCTTCTCTGGGCTTTGATCTTTGCCCAGTGTCCCTTCATACGTTGCCGGTGTTGCTATTTTCTTTCTTCCGTCCACATCTTTCCCGTCTTCAACTTCGGTTTTTCTTGAAAACCCTGGTGGTCGTGTAGTTTCTTCCTGAGGGGATTGCGTTCTTGAATATCCCCACAGGTAATTTCCATCTCTTGCAGGTCACTTTCCACCTCTTCGAACCAGGCTGGCTTGGTCTTCTTATTTTTAAAATAGTTAAAGATCCGGTTCGTCAATCGTGTGGGTTTCATTCTAAGCAAGTGGCCATAAAATGCAATCCTCCTTTTCCTCATTACATCAGAGATCTTCTGGACATGAATATACGGCTCATAGTTATGCCGTCGTCTATATTCACCGATGTCTTTAATCGGGCCAAGAATTTTCCTCAAGATCTTTCTTTCCTTGATCTCCAATATTTCTACCAGGCCTTTCTTGTTCATGGTGAGGCATTCCGCTGCGTACAGAGCCTCGGGCCGTATGACAGTGCAATAATGCCTAAGTTTTGCGTTCAGGGATATTGACTTTTTGTTGTAAACGTCCTTGGTGAGTTGGTACGCCATTTCCATTTTGTTCATGCGCGAAGTGAAGGTTTCTTTCTCACATACGTTGGGTTCTACCCACTCGCCAAGATATTTAAACTTATCTGTCCGTTTGATTTTCCCCTTGTTTACTTTTAGCTCCCTTGGTGCTGGTTTGATGTTAGTTATGAAGTTTTTTTAATTTTATTTTTTTAAATTTTTTTTAGCGTATGGCTTTTAGTGCCGGGAGTGTCCGAGGACATGTTCGGCTCGCCAGTTTTGTAGCTGCTTCGAGACGGACACCCAATGGGTGAGTTACAAGTACCGTTTGGGGGGGGGGGGGGAGGGGGGGAAGTTGGAATGAAAGGGCTAGGAATTGGAAGGTAGCGGCTGTGGCCTATACTTAGGGACCAACCCCGGCATTTGCCTGGAAGGAAGATGGGAAACCACAGAAGACCATCTTCAAGGTTGCCGGCGGGAGGATTCGAACCACCTCGCCTCCCGGATGACTGCCAGCAGTCATGCCGTAACGACCTCGGCTAACTCACCCGGTAGTTATGAAGTGTGTTTTCTCCAAAGAGAGCTGAAGACCAACTTTTGTTGCCTGTACCTGCAGCTGGTTAATTTGTTTTGTGGCCATGTCTAAAGAGTCGGAGAAAATTGCAAGATCATCTGCAAAAGCTAGGCAATCAATAGACAGGTTCATGTTCTTGTAACCCAGTCGTACTCCATTTTGGACCTCATCGTTCATTTCTTTGCGCCACTCGCGGATGACTTTTTCAAGTGCACAGTTGAAGAGCAGGGGTGAAAGCCCATCTCCCTGCCTAACTCCTGTCTTAATTTCGAAAGAGTCTGAAATTTCTCCTCTGAACTTGACTCTGGAGGTTGTGTTAGCTAAGGTCTGTTGAATGATTGCCCTGGTTGTATTATCCAATCCAAGTTCTTTTAGAATTTGAATAAGAGCTATTCTATCAATCGAATCATAGGCCTTCTTGAAGTCGACGAAGGTTACCACACATTTCTTGTTCCTTTGCTTCAGATAGAAAAGGATGGATTTCAGATTCATAATTTGTTCGGCACATGAGCGCTCTTTCCTGAACCCTCCTTGGTACTCTCCTAATTGTGGATCAAGTTGTTGTTCTGCCCTAATCTGCAGAGCTTTTGAAATAATTTTGTAAGTTATCAGTAGGAGGGAAATGCCGCGGTAGTTAACGTCCGTCTTGTCACCTTCCTTATGCAGGGGATGAATCAAGGCAGAAGTCCAGTCACGTGGAAGTTTCTCAGTTTCCCAAATCTACTTGATAATGTCAGTCAATTTATCAATCATCTTTTCACCAGCATACTTCCACAATTCGACGATTATCGAGTCCTCACCTGGTGCCTTGTTGTTCTTAAGTGACTGGATAATCTGTTCGATTTCTTCTTTCGTTGGAGGGGATGAATCTGGGTGGACTTGTATGTTGTCTTCAAATGAGAAAGTCTCACAATTAAGGAGGGATTCAAAGTATTTCGCCAGAATCTGGCAATTTTCTCTCTCACTGTAAGCTAGTCTCCCATTTGAGTCTTTGAACTGTAGACTCGGAGGATTGTATTTGCTTGGATTGCGTTTGAAGGTTCTGTAGAAGTCCCTTGTGTTATTATTATTATTATTATTATTATTATTATTATTATTATTATTTATTCAATTCACCATTACAAACATGGGTTACTCTAAAGCACGGGTTAAACCAAGTGATTTACAACAATACATAAAAACTATAATACAAACTATAATACATATATGTCATGTATATACAAAATATAAGAGTTCATTATCACTCATTCACTAGCAAGGAAGGATCGCACAATATTGCATGTGGACAATAGGACAGATTGCTGCATACTCTTGTAGATGATCGGCGGAAGATCCAATTATTTCAGACTCTTGTGGAGTGTGTGAGGTTTGTGGAGTGTGTGAGGTATGAGGCCGTTGACTGACAAGAAGGTTACAGGCACTATCCAGACGCAGTTCATCTTCCATATCCTCTTGATTTCCTCTGCAAGCTGTCTATACTTGGTGATTTTTTCATTGTGTTTCCGTTCGATATTGGTGTCGTTGGGGACTGCTATGTCTATTATAAATGTAGTGCCATCAACCTTATTTACTACTATGATGTCTGGTCGATTGTGATCAATTGTTTTGTCTGTCACAATATCAGTGTCCCAATATATTTTACACAATTCATTTTCGAGGAGGGATGGTGGATGATACTTGTAGTAAGGGATATACTCCTCAGTTAATTTATATTTCTGTGCGAGTGCTTGATGAATGATTGTTATTATTATTATTATTATTATTATTATTATTATTATTTATGCCTGCAACCTGTTTGTGCCGTTTTGTATATTCAACTGATGCTAGTATTGGGCAACCTGCAGTGACATGGTCAATGGTCTCGAGATGAATGGCGCATCGCCTGCATTTGTTTGAAATTACACTGGTATCTTTGATGGTGTATTTCTTGTAATTTTTTGTAGCCATGACTTGACCTTGGATGGCAATTGCGAATCCCTCTGTTTCTCCAAACAGTCGACCACTTTGTAATCACATACACGATGCGTTTTTATCAATACTCTGTTGGGATAGGTTGCTGTAGTATTTTCCATGGAGGGTATTTTCTCCCCATGCCTTTTCCTTTTCATGTAAGTGTAGTTGGTGGCTGATATGATCATCAGAGGTTGTACGAAGGTTCAATACAGTGTGTTTATCAGCAAGTACAATGGCTTTATGGAGAATGCTGTTTTCCTTTCTTTGATAGAAATATCTTCTAAGGGTTTTAATTTGGTTCTGGGGCAAAATTTGTAAATTATTATTATTATTATTATTATTATTATTATTATTATTATTATTGATTACTTACTTTTACTTTTAACGTTGTGGCCACTAGGGACCGCGAGATCTCAAATGATTTTCTTCTTGTTAGCCCACCACGCCTTTATCCTTTCGGAATGGGATTTCTTCCATTCATCCGAGTGAACATATCTCTTGCTGGGGTTTACTTCCTCTTGATGAACCTGACGGAGTTTTTGTTTCAATGGGGTTCTGAGAAAGATATCTGATTCAGAAATTTCAAACTTTAAGAACTCCTTATCCACTTCCAGCAGCCAAAGATGCATCGCCTTTAAACCTCGGAAGCATGCTAATAGACGGATGGAGAATCTACTGACTGGCATTCTGAGGAGGAGGGCATAGAATGTTATTCTCCGTTTCCAGATTACACTTGAGATCTTCTCAGTGTCGGAGTATATTTCTGAATTACTCCAGAGCTTGTAACCTCTATCTTTGAACTTAGGACCAAGACTTTTCGTAATGATCTTTCTTTCCGTAACTTCAAGTCTCTCGATCGGGCCAGTTGCGCGGTTTGTTATTATTATCATTATCGATTTAATGTTGCTCGGGTACTTGGCGTGGCATGAGGGTGATGCCCACAGTCTCAAAAAAGGTTGAGAACGCCTGATATAAGGATTTCCTTTAAAAGAACAATCGATCGCTGAAATACTATTGCGGCGAATTCGTTTCAAATGTCGTTTGAGGTAACGGTAGGTAGCACACAAGAATAGAAAGTGCTGTGTCTTATCACTAGCAATTGGGTTATCACCAGGGGTTAGTAGACCCTCCAAGTAGGGAGAGCTCTTTCACTGGTAGTAAAACAAGCTCCAGATTAACGCCAGGAAAACAGTCCAGATGACCTTCAGAAAAGGTGGGAGAGTGAACCCGCACGACAAGGTTTATTACAGAAACGAACCACTTCAATCGGCTAACGCCTACAAATACCTGGGCATGACCCTCCAGACAACCATAAGATCCTTTAGGATTCACTCTAAAACAAGAACATCAGCAGCCACGAAGGAAATATTTGACGTACCATCACTACCTAGACTATCCCTAAAACTGTCATGAAACAATTCGATGCAAAAACCGTACCCATCCTAACGTATGGAATAGAAATAACCTGGGAAAAACTAGGAATGAAAGACCTATCAGCCATGGAAGCCGTCAAAGCTCGGTTCCTGAAGTCCTCCCTAACAATATCCAAATACACCCGCTCACGACTCGTCTATGTCCTAGCAAGAGAAACCTTTTTGATGGAAGATCTCAGGACCAAATATAATCGACCTTTTACCAGGGCGTGTAAAGTAATAAGTGGTGGAACTTCCGTATGAGTCAATGGTTAAGATGAAGTAGTTCTACATTTCAACACCACGCGCCGCGCTGAGCGTATGGTCGTAGCGGATGCCGGCTGCCAAGCAGTGATGCATTACCATTCGCAAATTGTACTTACAATACAAGTGCGTTTTAACTGCAAAATTAATTAAATCAAGACCCTTCTGAGAGTTACTTTGGACTTAAAGGCTAAATGTCCCGTTTTTTAGTTTGTAATTCTGACACCACGTAGCAGCACCAAAATGAGACAATTTCATTTTTCAGTTTTCTCTTGAACGAAAGCTCGTATTTGAGATCTGAAAACCACTATGCATACTAGACTGCAATTGAATTGATATTAATTCGATGCATTTTCCAAAATGTGAAAAACAAAAAAGTTACTTACAGTTTTTTATATCTCTGCTTAAAATATGTAAAAACCTGGTAATAGGAAAATGGAGATTTATTTCCTGTCTCCAATGCATTTTTCAGAGTTAAAATCGGGTGAATGGAATCGACAGCATTAGTTTGGGAATTGTTTTGAAAAGGGTGGTAGGCGGCGCGGCTCCACAAGATCTCTTGCACAAGGAAAATGATGAACACGCTGACAGGGCGGAGGGAGAAGGGAACAATTTGAGGACAGGAACGAGTTGTCTTCCTCTTGTCACAAATATTATAGTTCGACGAGTTACGTGTACAAGTGCTTAGGCATGGAAAATATCTGAGCAATAAAATTATACTGTAGTAGTGTCACAATATGTAACGTTGACACAATGTGTTCGTACAGATACCTTTCTTACTTCCTCTAACATTCGTGTTGATAATAATACATTGTAGGGGCTTGGGACATATTGGACATCAGTACCTTTGGCTGGCTGCGTGGCTCAGCGGTAACGTTCTCGCTTGCTGTTCCCAAGGTTGCAGGATCGAATCTTGGTGCGGCCAGTTGGCATTTGAGGGTGCGCGAATGCGAGGGAGCCGTGTCATTAGATTTACTGGCACGTTAAAGATCCCCTTTGGGGCAAAATTCCGGCATCCCGGCGTCTCTAAAAGCCGCAGTAGTTAATAGGGATGTAAAAACAATAACGTTATTATTATTATTATTATTATTATTATTGTTATTATTATTATTAATATTATCATAATTCCCATGTAGTTGATTATGTGTGTAACTGTATTAGAGTCAGGGATGGGGCAGGTGCCCTGAAACTTCACGTACGGTACTATCTCGGCATTTACTTGGAGGGATTGTGGAAAACCGGTGAAAATACACTCAGGATAGTTGTTGATAGCACTGGATTCCCTTCTAGGTAACTGCTTTAGAGTTATTTCAGGATAAACTCCCGAACAAAAACCATATTGTTCCGACATTAGTAATACTTTGTAGGGCATAATTCTTACCGCACAGAGCAGCGACTGGTTTCACTCGATGCGAAATTGAATACTGTATAGAAAGATATGAAAAGCCTCCGTGGCTTAGGCGGCAGCACGCCGGCCTCTCACCGCTGGTTCCGTGGTTCAAATCCCGGTCACTCCATGTGAGATCTGTGCTGGACATAACAGAGGCAGACAGGTTTTTCTCCGGGTACTCCGGTTTTCCCTGTCAAAATTTCATTCCAGAAACACTCTCCACTATCATATCATTTTATCTGTCATTCATTTAATCATTGCCCCAGAGGAGTGCGTCAGGCCTCGGCAGCCGGCACAGTTCTTATCCTCGCCGCTAGATGGGGGGCTTCATTCATTCCATTCCTGACCCGGTCGGAGACTGGAAGCAGGCTGTGGATTTTCATAGAAAGATATGACTGGTTCGTAGTTAGCACGTTCTTGATATTTTAGAATAAAGATGGACAAGATATGTTCGTGTTCAGGTTTATTGAGAATATCTATTCTAAAAACCATCCGATACACTTATGTATTAGAAGTAAAAAAACAAATTACACCCGTGGCGCGACAGCACGTGAAGGGCCTAGGCATAACAAGCAACCTCTGCGCTGTTCAGCCATGTAGCCTGCAGATTTCGGGGTGACGTTTAGTTATCCAACTTGTAGGCTACAGGTAAAATATAAGTGAAATCATTAGAGATTCTCTAATGCAAGCGTAAGGAATTATATAATTTCAAATATAAACTAGGAAAAAAAAAACTTACGGGTGTGAAGAGGTGTTTTTCTTTTTTTTGTTTTAGGTCCTGACTTCCTTTTCTTGGTACTTAGTCGCAATCTCCCCTGGGATTTAGTGGAACGCCCTTGAATCGGTTTTGGTGGTGACTCCATTTTTCAACAAAAACGAAAAAATAACTCCACGTGATGACCGTAATGCTCTCCACCAGTCGTAGCCTACCTATATGTACATGTATCTATTCTACCTCCGTAGCGTAGCGGTCAGCATGGTTCGCTGCCGCCCCAGGAGGTCCTGGGTTCGATTCCCGGCTCTGCCACGAAATTTGAAAAGTGGTATGAGGACTGGAACGGGGTCTACTCAGCCTCGGGTAGTCCAAATGAGTAGAGAGGGTTCGATTCCCACCTCAGTCATCCTCAAAGTGGTTTTTCCGTAGTTTCCCACTTCGTCTTCGGACAAAAGCCGGGATGGTACCTACTGTAAGGCCACGGCCGCCTCCTTCCCTCTTCCTTGCCTATCCAGCCCAATCTCCCTATCCCTTACCATCCCTCATGAGGCCCCTGTTCGCTTTGCAGGTGAGGCCGCCTGGGCGAAGTGCTGATCACACCTCACCTGTTGTATCCAATCCGTCCAAGTGTTCCCAGCTCTAGGACACTGCTTGGAAAGGCGGTAGTGGTGAGTTCCCTTACTGAGTCCGTGGGAACCACCAATCTGGAGGGTAAAATTGAGTTTAAAAAAATCTATTCTACCAGAAATACTGTCCAAAAAAATAAAGTGCCGAAAATAGAACACCTAACGGGTATTTAAAAATAATACTGTTGCAGGTAAAATAAATTAAACAAAAAGTAATTAATGAGATCGATGAACTGAAAACAAGAAGTCGTAACTAGGAACTGGTAAAATATCAAATGATCACTCAGAAATATCCAGACCTTCACAATAATTCAGAACTAATCAGCACAGTCAATTGCAACATTGGACTACTAGATGCTTGGGAATTACATACCGTCTGGCAAGGTTGTCGCTCTCTCAAATAACTCTAGCTCCACTCCACCCCCCCCCCCCCCCTCCCAACCTTCCACCAACCCGCTCTCCATGACCTTGTTCTACTGCCGCGCCTTGTTGCAAATACAGTAACACTTTTATTCACAAACTTCCCAAAGCGATCCCGACGGTTCTATTCAACCGATTTAGGTTTTCGATGCAACTTTGGAATCAGTGAGTAAAACTCAGCTTTCGTAATACCCGTTTTCTTTCGAATTTTAATCAGGTATACGAAAAACAAACAGCAACTTTTCTGATTTTGAAATTAAAAAGTAAGCAATGAATTAATATCAATTCTGCTACTAGACAGAGTACATAGCAGTTTTCAGATCGCAGATCGGAGCTCCCCTTCGATACAAAAATAAATAAATAAATAAATTTAGCTTCGCTTGTGCTGCCATCTGTTGAAATATATTCTTACCAAAGTGTCGGGACATTTAGCCTTAAACGAGGTTTAAGCAGTGACGATCATCCTACTTCTACTGACTTCTTTCGCCTCCATTTGCTTCAGTCTATATACTGTACATAGGCCTACCACTGAAAGAGGTCCTTTCTTCATAAGCTAATTATGAGGACGTTATTGACAATTAGCTTTCTTCTCTTAATGAATACGGTCAATGGCGAGAAATGAAATACATACGAGCAGAGAGGTGAAGGATATAGTCTTGCGCATAATAGTTCGCGACTGGGAGCGATCAGTTTAGTTCGCAGCTCCTTAGCGAACTAGTTCGCTCTTTTAGTTCGTTAGTTCCCATCTCGAAGACAGATCGTTCGCTCGCCTTGCTACTGCACGCTCTCCTCGTTTTTTATAGCAGTCTGTCACCACTCATTACTCGTCAGGCACTGGTGCGCGTAGTAGTTCGCGGCTGGGAGCGATCAGTTTAGTTCGCACTTTCGCAGCTCCTTAGCGAACTAGGTCGCTCTTCTAGTTCGTTAGTTCCCATCACGAGCCCTGAAAGACAGATCGTTCGCTCGCCTTGCTACTGCACGCGCTCTTTTGCTTGTTATAGCAGTTTCTTTATAACGATCAGTGCAGTCAATGCCTGGGTTATTACCCGTATTTTGGGTAATTAAACATCAAATGGAAAAATAAATCAGTAGCCTAATTTACACAAAACGTAAAATGGCATATTCAGCTATTCTGTTCTTATTAGCCTATTTTCAATTTTGAAAAAATAAGCTTATGAGATCACCTTTCGTCCGTGTGTGTGCATGTGTGTGTGATGTGTGTGTGTGTGTGTGTCCCCCTAATAAATTCTAAACGGCTGGAGCGATTTCAATGAAACTCGGTAAGTTCATAGCACTATTCCGGGCGACCCCGACCGTGCCCTTCAAATTTTGCTACGTCTCACTAATCCAACATGGCGGCTGTGCGAAATATTTCACCAGCATTCAATATCTACGAAACTATTCCCGATATCACCCTGGAATTTATTACGGTGATAAAGGGAACAACTACAAGTTCACCTATGTGACTTTTGAAAACCTGGTTACTACAAAACCAACATGGCGGCCACGCGAATTTACGACATTTAAATAGACGTTTCTCGCGATTTAACCATCCAAACGCAATAAAACTTGGTACAGTATATGTTTATACACATTGTAATGCTCCGACATCTAACTTCGTTCAATTGTTTACATAACCACAAGATGGTGGATGTGCGAAATATTTCACCGGCATTCTATATCTCTGAAACTATTAGCGGTATCACCCTGAAATTTTGTACGGAGATAAAGGGCACTACTGGAAGTTCATCTATAAGACTTTCAAAAACCGGATAACTACAAAACGAACATGGCGACAAGCGAATTTGAAAATTTTAAATAGACTTTACTCGCGATTTAATGTTCCAAACTCAATGAAATCTGGTACAGGAAATGTTTACACACATTATAATGCTCTGGTATCTAACTTAGTTCAATTGTTTACATAACCTCAAGATGGCGGCTGTGCGAATTTTAAAATTAAGTTTTTATTTCTTGTGTCGTAATCATGCGATCGAAGTGAAAGTTTGAATAATGAACCTACGCAATAATTTTCCTGTAATGGTACATGAATCTATGCCCTATACATTTAACAATTCAACGTGGCGACCATCCGAAATATTTAGACGGCTCTGAATGTCTACGAATCTATTATAGGAATCAAACTGAAGTTTTTTTATGTTCATAGGGGCTATGAACTTAGGTTCACCTATAGGACTTTAAATAACCTGGTGATCATAAATCCAACATGGCGGCGATGCGAAGTATAAATATTCACATGGACGTTTCTCGCAATTTAACCATCCGAGTGCAGTGAAACTTGGTACAATAAATCCTTATACGAATGTTAATCCAATGGCATCTAATTTATTTCAATTGTTTCCATAACCACAAGATGGCAGCTGTGCGAAATTTTAAAATCTCCTTGTTACTTCTTGTGTCCAAACCTTGCGACTGAAATTTGAATGCTACACGTACACAATAATCTTCATGTAACAGTACATAACTCTAGGACCTACATATATAAAATCCAACATGGCGACCATCCGAAATATTTAGTCGGTTCTCAATATCTACGAATCTATTAGAGCAATCAAACTGAAATTTCGTATGTTGATAGTGGCAGTTAACATAAGTAGGATATATGAAAATAGGCTGTATAACTACTTGTTTTTTACTTTACATACATTGTGAGCGTACTCGTAGTATTTTAATTTTTAAATGGATTTGTTAATGTTTTAAATTCTTTATTTTGTCTTTCAATTGTTAATTGGATGAAAGCGTGTTTTGTTTTCATTTGCCGGATTAAATTTCCGTTTGAAGAAATATTACTTATATAATATTCTAAATACGATTATTTTAGTAAATAAAAATACCATTATATATGGTAACAAAAATACTTCTACTATTGGGTACAGGTTAAGTAGGCTATGCCGCACAAGCAATATTACCAATATTAATAACCCTTTATGGGATAGTGGTCTCTATATTAACCACCTGTCATAAGGACAGTTTATGCTTTCAAAGATGCTGATAGTTGAATCATTCAGCCAAATTTCTGAGAATTTTCCTGCCGGAGTGAAATATAGTTCGCCAATTTTCTAAATAAATGGAGATATTTTCAAATAATCCCGTATGACCAAGTTAAATAAAACCGTGGAATTATCCCCACATCTAAATCAGTTAACTATCAGTAACTTCAATTTATGAACCGCCACTGTATTACATTACAAATATAAGGTAGTTATTACCTGTTAGCGTGTTAGCACTAGTAGTGTGTTATGCTGTTATTACTGTATTATAAACCAACATTCAACATTCGCCGCACCGCGCCAAAACTTGACAATCTTGCAACTAACAATAGATACACCCAATCAACTGCACCGAACTAACTGACTGAACGAACCAAAGCGCATGTGATTGTGCAATGAGTGGTGATGTGACGAGGTGACGAGCTACGGCGGTCCCGCGCTCTCGCGCTGTTAAAAGGATCGAACGAACTAACAAGCGAGGGATCTGGGAACTAGTTCGGTAGTTCGTCTGTGGGACCCGCTCTTCCGAACTAGTTCGTTCGCGAACCACACAAGACTAGAAGGATAACAATTGTCAGCAAATTAAATTAAAGAAACTATTACATTGACAGAAATTGAACCCTATAATCAGGGCCGTCGCGAGGGTGCGCGGGGCCTGGCGCGAGAATGTACGCGGGGCCTAGGAGGCATGAGTTCGCGGCGGAGAGCGGAGGGGGGGGGGGGGGGGGGGGGGGTTAGACTGTAAGTGGTAGACTGTAAGTGGCTGTGTTGTACGGAGAGTGATGTTTTAAAAGAAATTACAATTTTAAGCTAGTTAAAACTCTAGTTTCTAAACACACCTCATCAAATAGGATAAGCATAAAATTGGATACAGGAAGCACCTTATCAAACAAAAGCAACAAGCAATATCAATGGAAACCTGATATAATGAGCTAACACAGGTGATCCTTTTGGCATAAATAATATATCATGGAAAACGAAGCATGTGCTTGATGTACTTCCTTACCCAAACACACATAATGAATAATAATACGCAATCACGTTTACATATTTCAACATTTCTAGGGCTATACAGTTTTTCATGAACTAAACTACTAAAAGTGCCTTAAGTCCACTTTCACCGATAAATATGAGTTGAACGGCCCCTTTGTGCGTAGAGTATCTGCGCTGTCGCTACTCCTTTTCCTGATTTTGTATGGCCGTTCGGCCGCCACAAGCCCTTTATTATCAAAGACAAACCATTGGAGAAGTTAAAAATAGAATCTGTTATTCATATTCCAAGAAGATGTGACGTCACTTTTGTTTGGGAGATCGAGGACCTACCCAAGTTTTGTCAACAAACTGACTTTAATTCAGACGATCCAGATAGTTAATACCCCCGAGGGTATTGATTACTTGGTTGTATGAAGGGGAGGGGGGGTCCCCATACAAACACAGCATATTTTACATTGTTGGTTTATTTTAATTTGGGCTGGACTGAATCAAACACCATACCTGCCAACTTTCCAAAATAGAAATCCAGAAGATCCCAAAGCGCAAAAATTTAACGCGTACATGCGTCGCAAGGTCTTAAAAATAGCGAGAAAAGACTACAGGGAAAGAGATTACAAACTCTTAGTGATGTGAGACTATCTAATTCATTGTGCCAGTTTCCAAAAATTCTGAAGAATATGCCTCCCTGAAGCACTGATGATATCGTTTCTTACTTGAATTCATCAAGAAAACAATAAATTGCACAAAAATTGTCACACAATTGCACGAATACCAGAACTACAGCAAGCACCGCTTAAAACTAAGCTTTCCCGCTTACAAACAGTCGAAGCACAAAGAGTAATATAAATGCAGCGATAATCTGCGAGACGGGATTATCGATAAACTTTACAAGGTGTCTACTGCAAGGATGGTTGGTTGGTTGGTTCCTTAGTTTAGGGGCTGCGACAACGCGGTCATGTAGCCCCGTGTACTTTGGGTGTGTGTAGAATATGTCTGATAACCGGTGTTACTTGTGATGACTGTATTAGTGTGTGTATCTGTTTTTTTAATTCAAGTAGGGACTGCAACTTTGAATTTTCAAATAGTTCCTACTTTTGCCGCCAAACGCCACCGTCAACGACTACTAGGCCTAGTTCAGAACTAGCTACTAGACGCCACCGCAGTCGGCTCTTGGCAACGAACGTAGCAACCTAAGAGCGTTGTTTATATTCTTAACCTATCCAATTTAGTTTCACACAGGTGTAATTAGTGGAAAGATCTTTAACATGCCATAAATCTATGACATGGGACCGCCGGCTTTACTTCCCCTCCGAAGGAAGGCATACTGAGGGATTTTTAACGCTCTTAAAAAATCCGACGGCTTCGGCCGGGTTTGAACCCGCTATCTTGGGCACAGAAGCTCAGCATGCTACCAACTACGCCACCGAAGCCGCCCTGCAAGGATGAAGTAAATTACTTACTTTTTAGCTACCTTTTAGTTAATTTTAGTTAGCTTTTAATTCAAGATACGTCTGCGGTCTGCAACATAGAAGCTCGTCGCGCGGTGAAGGAAAACAACAATGAACTGTGTTTAAAGCAGTGAATAACAATAAAAATTTAGATAAAAATAAGTAATGGATATTTAATGTCAAATGAGTTGATTCAGCAAATATGCCGTCTTGTGTACAAGAAGTTATGATTACCAAGAAGTTGCTCTGATCTTGGCCGTTTGGGGAGATTTCCTTTGTCCCCGCGGTAGACCACGAAGAAATATATTATGCGACGTTACGTGATCGTCACCGAATTGTCTTCGCAGTCAGGTACGGGGAAATATCGAGACGTTACACGATCGGCGCTGGTCTCAGCCGTTTGGCGCGATTCGTAGTTTTTTAGATATAACACGGAGAAAAATCGCGATTACATAATCGGTGTCACTTTTAGTCGTTCGACAAGATTTCTATTGTCCTTGAGGTCGGGCACGGAAAAATATGGTAAGTTATTATTACGCAATCTGCACCGCTTGCTGTCCGTTTGATAAGAATCCAGTTGTACTAGTCATCGAATGCGGAGAAATATCGCGATGTATCGCAATCGCTGCCGCTCTCGGTCGTTTTACGAGATTCACGTTGTCCCCGCGGTTGCACAATGAGAACGCGATATTATGCAATCGGCACCGCATCCGACCGTTCAACGATTGTCTGCCTGTATATATGTCCTGGCAGAATGGCGGAGGCGAGCTCGAGGTTGGGCATGGTTAAAATTCACGAGCAGTTATGGACATGTTGTATGATCGGCGCCGTGATTCCCGCTGCCCCTATGCTGTGGTTGGAAGTTCACCGTGGATCACGAGAAGAAATGAGTAACGCGATGCTACGTAGTCTGTTATTTCTAAGTGGACTGATGCACTTCTCGCTCGCCGTACACTTTTAAGGATACGGTCATGGGAATAGTGGCAAGTAGGGTTCAGTATGTTTCGTGATGGGATTCCCGCAGTCCTCGAGGACACAAGTTCGCGGCCGGGCACAAGTTTTATAATTTTACGCAACTGGCGTCGATCGTGGTCCGTTTGACGAGATTCCCGCAGGCAAGTCGTGCTGTCAGCCGGCCGTCTTGAGGATGTGATTTTGAAGGATGAACGTTCGAAGTAGGTATCGGTTATTATGAATTATTCAAAGAGGATTGCACGAATAATCCGACAAGCGGGCACATTCGAATTCAAATTATACACGTTTTCGAGATAGCTCGGTTAGATTATATATCCAATGGAACCATAGTTCGAAGGAAAAATAGACATATAACGGAGTTTCGAACTAACCACACTTTCTGTCGCAAATTCACTAGACGGATAGATTTTTAAAATATAGTCTATGTATTTCCGAAGCATTTTTGCGATTATTTTTTGCAACAGTATCATTTCGCAAGGTGGCGACAATAAATTATTTCGCGTTATTTCTGGACTTCAATTTGAGATCTACAAATTTAGAGGCCAATATCAGAAATGAGAGGTTTCTGTTGAGTTTTGTAAGTTATTGCGAATAAACGTCTCGCAAAAAGTCAGGTTTCCGATTAATACAGAAAAATATTTCAGACAAAACTAAACTCTTATTGATGCCGAAAATAAACGTTGAACCGATGTATACAGTACCACTGAAGGTATCCTCATTAGGCATTTCATTGAGGTCGTGCACGAGGAAATATAGCTTACGCTATCGGCGCCGCTTGCGTGAAACTCTCATCGCATCTGCGAGCCTGGCAGCGCGGGTTTAAATGATTTTAACAGACCTCGGCGAATTTTCGTTACCTCCAACTATCCAGACATAAGAATTAGCTACTTTTCGTTACTTTCGTTACCCATTTGTAAAATTAGCTACTTTTTCGTTACTTTTCGTTACCGGTAGACACCCTGAGTCTTATCAGTCGATTTTCAGTAGAATTTAATCTCTCACATCTCAGAATAGCAGCTAGTATCGAAAATGAAAACTGAAATGCGATTTGGATGCAGAGAACGGAAACATGCTAGGGAGTTGAAAATCCGAAAAAAAAAACTATGTTAATCCGGACAACCGGAAAACATCCCAAAAATCCGGAAACCTTCCGGGAAAACCGGTAAACTTGGCAGGTATGAAACACACTATCTTTATTTTATTTTTTTCATTTATTAAAAAAAATCTGTCATGATGCGCGGGGCCTGGCGCGACCGCACCTCTCGCGCCGCTCTTGCGATGGCCCTGCCTATAATCCTGTCAGTTAATGATGAGAGTTCTGAGAGAGCAGGCGACAACGTTGTTTATTATTTGAGTGGTTACCTGATTCACACAGCAGCAACGATGATTGAGATATGTAATTCCTGCATTTGGTCATTGGAAAGTGATTCCGAAACATTTAATGCTGTTGGTGATGTATGTATCCTCACCATGCTGAGAGACTTTGGCGGAAGTGAATCTAAATTTCTCAAATACCCGTCTTTATATTTATTTCACGTGGTGAAAAAAATTGATCGTGTGACCTCCTGAGAGGCCGAGTGTAGGTCTTTCTAATTGACGCCCGTGGGCGGCCCGCGCGTCGTAATGAGGATGAGGTTATGATGAAGACGGCACATACACCCAGTCCCCGAGCCACGGGAATTAACCCCCAAGAGATTAAAATCCCTAATGGCCCGGCCAGGAATCGAACCCGGGACACGGCGGACCAAAGCCTAGCGCGCTAACCATTTAGCCACGGAGCCGGACATTTCACTTGATGAAACGTGTAATGAAACGTGTAGATGCAGTAGTGGAGGCAAAGTTGGAGAAAGAAGGCGCGTTGTGGGGCGATATCTTTTCAGATTGTGTGGATATGATCTGTGAACTTCCTGTGTTCCGAAATGTGTGCTGCTCTGAGGATCAAAATAATAACCCCTGGCACTACAGCCCTTGAAGAGCCTAGGCCTACCAAGCGACCGCTGCCCAGCCATTTGGCCTGCAGATATTGGGGTGACGCGTGTTCAGCGCATCGGGTCCCCTCGGCCGTTAATCTTGGTTTTCGTGACCGGGGCGCTGTCTCACTGTCAGACAGCTACTCAATTGTCCTCACGAGGCTGAGTGCACCCCGTTCCAGCCCTCACGTCAGTTTCTAAAATCCCTGACGGAGCCGAGAATCGAACCCGGGGCCTCCGGGCGAGAGGCAGGCGCGCTACTCCAACACCACTGGGCCGACGCTCAGAGGATAGTGTTTCATTACATTAAATGCCGGTTCATTTTCCGGGCGAAAAAAATGTCCAGAGAACTGAGATCCAGATCGTCTTCAAAATCAGCGAAAAAAATAATAAAGATCACTTCTGTTTAGAGGTATGCTCTATTCTTCTTAGAAATATATTTTATTGTGTTCTGGATAGTATTTGAATATGTTCGTATTCCCATGAAGATTTGTTTCTGTTATTCACAACTTGCTTAGTATTTAGTACAATACTTCTTTTAATAAACAACTAGCCCGGGAACAGTTGTGAATGGGCAAGGAATTCCTGTCAGACGTAATTTAAGAATGGCGAGGTGCATGAGACATAAATCCCCGTTCCGTCCAAACTAAAAACACTTATATTGGGCAAAGTATCGAAGATAGTGATATGCTCTCGCGGACTTTTTTTGAGAATTTTTCATCCTGAACAATTCTTACACTCATAGTATTTTGATATTTTTAACGGTTTGCCCAGCGTAAGCTTAAAAAGCGCACGGACGCAAGGTTCCTTTTCCGACCTTTTCACTGAAATCTGAAATCGTTACTGCTTGGCTCCCTACGATCATCAATACATTATTTTCTACAGAAATCTTCCTCGAGATTACCTTTACAGAATGGTGAAAGCCGCATCAAAATCCATATAGTGGTTCTCGAGATTACCCGTGACATCCAAGAATCGGGGACTTCGTTTTATACTAAGAAGATACGAGCCAGACAGGCACGCAGAGGCCAAGTTACGCTAGTACCACCTAGTGGCGGAAACAGTCAACTACCGGAGTTCCTTCGCTTGTTACTTTACACGCCCTGCTTTTACTAAGAACTGGGAAAAACAAGTGGAAATAAGAAGACAAAAGCCAAAAGAAGATATGGCCTGACTTCTATGCAACGGAGGCCATGGTGAATAGATCATGGATGGAAACCAACCATGGGGATGTAGGATGGGCATCGGAAGGAAATCATTTTAATATCCTGTGGACTAACTTTTTGAAAATTTTTAATAGCGCTGTTGATAAATTTGTCCCATTTAAATTTCTGAAACAAAACCCAGATCCTGAGTATTACACACGAGAAATTAGGAGTCTAAAACGGAAGATTAAGAAATTATACAATAAAAGACATGATAGTGACAAGTATATGTTGAAATTTAAGTCCTTATCAAGAGAGCTCGTCTTAAAAAAGAGGGCTGCTCATGACAGTTATATGCAAGGTTTACTTGGTTCGGGAGGTGATGGGTGGAAAAAAATTTACAGTTATGTTAGGAGAAGAAAGGGAAATTCAAATAATATGTCGATGATAATGTCCGGTGACGGTAATATAATTACTGAGAAACGGGTAATTGCTAATGAATTAAATGTCTTTTACAGTAGTGTGTTCAATAAATCCAATAGCTGTGTGTTGGACCTTAACGACGAATCAGGGGCTCCCCTGTTCCAAATAAACCAGTCAGCAATTGTAAAGCTAATACAAAAACTACGTTTCAATGTATCAAAGGGTCCTGATAATATTGTTAGTGAAGTACTTAAACTAGGAGGTAGGGCCGTGGCACGATACTTGGAGGTGATGTTTAATGTGTCCATAAACAATGCGCAAATCCCAGGTGACTGGAAAAGAGCCACGGTAGTCCCAATATTTAAGGGAGGGAGCAGACTTGAATTGGGCAACTACAGGCCGGTTAGCCTTACGTCCATCGTTTGTAAACAGATGGTGCATCTCATTTGCGACTACTTGAGGGAACAGTGGGAAACATTATCATGGTTTAATGATAGGCAACATGGATTTCGGAAAGGTTACTCATGCGAGAGTCAGATGCTATCACTTTTTCAAGACATTAGCGAATCGTTAGACCATGGAGTTTCAGTCGACGCCGTGGTTATAGATTTTGCGAAGGCATTTAATGTCGTGCCGCATGACATGCTACTCCATAAATTAGCTTCGACGAAGATTGATAGAAGAGTAATTTTATGGATCCAAGAATTTCTGACGGGTCGTTCACAGAAAGTGAAAGTCGAAGGCATATTCTCGGATGAAATTACCGTAACGTCGGGTATCCCTCAGGGCAGCGTAATCGGAACTTTGTTATTTTTGGCGTTTATAAATAACTTACCAAATGGGATTCACAGTGACTGTCGATTGTTTGCAGATGATTGTGTAATATATCGAAAGATACATTACTCACAAGACAATGCAGTGCTTCAAGACGACCTGAACCTGGTCTATAAGTGGGCGATTGAAAATAAAATGAAAATAAACACAAGAAAATGTAGTCTCTTAAAAATAGGAAAAGTGCGAAGGCAGGATTTTTAATATAACATTGGCTCGGAAATACTTGTAGAAGAAGATTCTTGCAAATATTTGGGCGTTCACGTAAGGAATGATATGAAATGGAGTAGTCATGTAGTATGTGTAGTTTCAAAAGCTTACAAATCCCTGCACTTTGTAATGCGGGTATTAAAAGGAAGTAGTACCTCTGCTAAAGAATTGGGCTATTTGTCACTTGTAAGACCTATTCTCGAATATGCCTCAGCGGTTTGGGATCCATATCAAGTAGGGCTCATCAATGAGTTGGAAATGGTACAAAGAAAGGCCGCTAGATTTGTGCTCAGTGACTTTAATCCCAGGAGCAGTGTGAACCGTATGTTAAAGAAACTTGGGTGGGAATCACTGGAGGCTAGGAGGATGAAATCTAGACTCTGCGCTATGTACAACACGTATACAAATCAACCAGCATGGGGTGAGCTTAGCAAACGATTGGGAAAGCCCACTTACATGGGTAGGAGCGATCATCCTTTCAAAGTTAGGGGCCGACCACAGCGAACAAATTATGGTAAATATTCTTTTGTAAACCGTGCCATTGATAACTGGAACTCTCTACCTGCCGCAGTCTTAGAGCCTTTTCCCAAACATATAGGTGTGTTTAAGAAAAGACTGACTACAGGGTGCTTCAAAAAAATGTATACACACTTTAAACTATCGTAGTTTTCCCGCTCTACAAGGCTAATGTTATATTTCTTGGCCAGTTGGCAGCATAATCGTCCCTCTATGTTATATTGTCAGTTGGAATTGTAATATCAACATGGCGGACGTACGTTTGAGTTTTAAAAAACGTAAGCAGGTTATTAAGTGGTACTGGAAGTTTGAGAATGTAAATGAAGTTCAAAGACAGTGGAGAAGGGAGTATGATACAGAACCACCTTCAAGATTAACAATTACACGCATACGAGACAAATTCGAAGTTCATGGAACAGTGTGTGATGTGCATAAAGGTCATTCAGGTCGACCTCGAACAGCTACAAGTGATGAGTCATCAACGGCAGTCTTGGAACTGTTTCAACGCTCTCCTAACAAATCTTCAAGGCAAGGGGCACGTGAAAGTGATGTAAGTGCTAGCAGCGTGCTACGCATTCTGAAGAGAGGCAAGTATCGTGTTTACATTCCAAGGCTGGTGCAACAGCTAAGTGACGACGATCCAATCGAAGGTTGCAATTTTGTGAATGGGTTCAGGAGATGGTGATACGTGAACCGGGATTTATGTGTAGCATCATTTGGTCGGATGAAGCCCAATTCAAACTTAATGGAACTGTCAATAGGCACAATTGTGTTTACTGGGGTGAAGAAAATCCTCACATTACAATTGAAAAAGCTGTAAATTTGCCTTGTGTAAATGTGTGGTGCGGTTTGTCTTCAAGGGGACTCATTGGACCTTTTCGATTTGAAGGCACTGTAACTGGTATAACTTACCTAACAATGCTTGCTGATTCCATATTTCCTGCCATTCGTGCATTATACGGTAATGATAATTTTTATTTTCACCAAGATGGTGCCCCGCCGCACTATCACAGGGACGTACGAGCTTACCTGGATCAAAATTTGCCGGGCCAGTGGATAGGACGCAGGGGGCCAATCGAGTTTCCAGCACGCTCTCCAGACCTTACACCACTGGATTTCTTCTTATGGGGCACAGTAAAAGATGAGGTGTACAAACCTAAACCACGTAACCTAGACATTCTTTGGAATGAGATTCAAGCCGTGTGTAGAGAAATCTCATTGGACGTTTTGATACGATGTACAGAATCAGTGGTGACTCGTACTCAGAATTGTATTGATGCTGCAGGTCGCCAATTTGAACAGTATTAACATTTGTTATTTATGTTTCATTTACATTGGACTTTCAGCTTTCTAATTTCCTGAAATTTAACTTTGTAGAACGGTAAATAAATTTTCTAAGGAAGTTCAAAGTGTGTATACATTTTTTTGAAGCACCCTGTATTGTGTAAAGACTCCAGTTTAATTGTTGTATAATTGTTATTGAATTGTTATGTATAATTATTTATTTATTTGTTATGTATATCCAATTTGCCACCGGGGGACACACCCCCCATTGCAAATAAATGAATGAATGAATGAATGAAAAAGATCTGCGCCATTTCGTGAACTCTTTGGCAACGCACGGATACCACCACAGAGTGTGCGAAGTGAAGAACCATCACGAGCCGAACGGAACATGTGTATGTGATCTTTGTGAACGCCCATGTGATCGATACCACATTACAACATGCAAAAAACTATTCAAGTCAATAATCGAGACCTGCTTAGAACCATAGGACTGAAACCAAGTGAAATATAAATGAAAGTAGTGTAAATGTATTTGTATGCTTAATGCACAACTTGTGCGCGTTTCTTTAATAATTTTACTGGTAGTGGACGTAGGTTGAACTTGGTCATTATCGCGTAGGAGTCATTTGCACCTCGGTAGCTGTTGAGAAATGTTATACTTCTTACCACTCGTGCTTTTTTATAAATGACCTATATATTACAGCTGAATTTAATAGGTCATATGGAGGCAGGAGTAAGCGCTGATCGCCCACGCGCGTCAACTTAAGACCTGTACCAGGCCTTCTCGGAGGCAACACGTCATTATTGTTATAATCATTGTTATAAAATTTGGTTTAACATTTCAAAATGATTTACAGTTTGTAAATTACTCAACAATGACGTAATATTGAAGTTAAATGTTGAAATATTTAATTCGACAAACATGGTAAGATTTGGGACGGATGACCACACTGTTACGCCCCTTAAAACAATAACTAATTACTGCACAACTATAAATATCATAAGAACGTACGTGTGTGTGTGTGTGCGTGCGTGCGTGTGTGTGTGTGTGTGTGTGGTTTTTTGTTTTCTAAATAAGTCTTCTGTGTACTTGCACGGACCATGTCCCTAAAGCCGGTGGTCCCTTGTCATAGATTTATGGCATGTTAAAGAACCTTCCACTAATTACACCTGTGTGAAGTTAAATTATATATAGGTTAAACATTTGACTAACGTTCTTAGGTTCCTACGTTTGTCGTCAAGAGCCGACTGCGGTGGCATCTGTTAACTCAGTTCTGAAATAGTTGGTCGTTGACGGTGGCGGCAAAAGTAGGAACTACTTGAAAAATTCAATATCAGCAGTCCTTACTTGAATTAAAACAGATACACACGCTAATTCAGTCATCACAATTAACACCGGTTATCAGACAGATTCTACACACACCCAAAGTACACGGGGCTACATGACCGCGTTGTCGCAGTCCCTAAACTGAGGAACCAACCAACCATGTTTCCGTGGTGAGTAACTGTAAATATTGGGTCCAATGCACCAGGACTTGATATTAAGTGTTATCCCATCATGTGCTTCGTAGGAGTGGCGAAAAAACCTGACGACAGCCCACTCACTCAGGATGGCTGATGACAGCGACCCATCGATCACTGATTAAGGCCGTGCGGTCAAAAATTGAAACTTTATTTTTATTTTTATTTTTACTCTTAATCTCTAATGTAGGTCTTTGTGAGATATTATATGCGTTTTGAAGAAAATAACGACGGCTCGTTTGCTGAGGACATGGCTTCAAAGTGGCTATTTTGAGCGTTAAAGGTACAATCTCCACGACGAAACTAATAATCGGAAGACACCGAAATTTATGTACAACAACCCCTGTAGTAGTACCTGCAATAGGAACAATTCTTATTACGAAATTCAAATTTTGTATTAACCTCTTCAGATTTGAATACCATTTTTAGTGAGAAAAAATTGTTATATTAACTTCAAAGTTTTATTAATTTGATGTGGCTCTTATTCTGAGCAGTAGAAAAGTTCGATAAAGAAAATTGGTTCAGCGATATACCCGTGGTGATTGTACCTTTCAGACTCTACAAAACGCAGGTTGAATCAGTCACACATACATACACACACGCGTGCACACACACAGCGGTAAGACAAGGTCTTGGGCAAGAGCGCGCTCGGGCACCTGCCTTACGCTCTCCTTCAACACCTTTGCTATCGCAGCTTCCGCCTCCCTCCCGCCCTGACTCATCATGCCAGTCCACACGACCACAGACTAGAGCAGAGTTTACCAACCTTTTGAAGTTCACGGCACCCTTGGGAATAACATTAAACACTAGGGGCATCCTTCCTTGAATAAAAATAAAATATGTTTCATATGTAAATTTATTGAAATATTTTATAATAAGTAACGTACACCATAAATTAATACAGTCAACTTTACTACAGTCAGTGAGTAAAAATACATCAAAATGTTGTTCGATAAATCGTTAATGTGAAACTTCGGATTCATGTTTAGAGCACAGATACGTGATATCGGGCCTTGCAGTTGACAATGAAACACGCAAATCATCCTCAAGGTTATTCAGTCTATTTCTTGCTTTGGATTTTATTGTCACCAGAGCAGAGAAGGCTTGCTCGCATAGATAGGATTTTGGAAGGGGCGAAAGTGTGTTAATTGCTTTCTTCATTAGGTTAGGATACTACTCTCTCCGCTGAAGCCCAAAAGTAGCCACCGACGCCTCACTCTTGGTGGACTTACCTTTGAGTGTGGAATCGGCACAAAGATCAATAAATTCATCTCGTTCGCAACCAGTGAAATCTATTTCCTCGCACTATCTATGAAATCAAATGGTGAGACAACCCAGTTGACATTCATAGTGGAAATAGATGGAAAGTATGTATCTATTGCTTCTTGCAATCTTGATAAGTGATCACAAATGCGGTCTTTCAGCTTACCCAGATCGTTATCTACTGCCAGATGAAGAAAGTTTGAAAGATCTCCTTTCTGAACTGCAGACGTCCAAGAACTAAGTTTTCTTTTAAAATCTTTCATTTTATTGGTTGAGGAAATTGTTTCCTGTCTACCCTGCATTGAAACATTCAGTTAATTCAGTTTATGAAAAATATCTGCCAGATACGACAGTTCCAAGCACCAAGAATCAGTTAGTAACAGCTCATAAAATGTATCTTGATTTTCATCCTTAAAAAGAGTTTTCACCTGTTCTCTAAGTTCAAGAAACTGCTTCAATACACGACCCCGCGACAACTACCTTACTCTGTATGAAGTAACAAAGAGGTATGAGGTGCATCCGTTGCGAGACATAACTGTTTAAAAATCCTGCACATTAAAGGTCGAGACTTGATGTAGTTCACCATTTTCACAACTTCGTTAAACACTGCAGCAAAATCTTGAGCTCTTGCAGTAAAAACCTTCAAATTTCCCAGACATAGATTGTTCACCATCTGTACATATACCACAACAGTCTTTCCATGCCGGCCGAAGTCGTCGGATTTTTTAAGAGAGTTAAAAATCCCTCAGTATGCCTTCCTTCGGAGGGGAAGTAAATCCGGCGGTCCCATGTCATAGATTTATGGCATGTTAAAGAACCTTCCACTAATTACACCTGTGCGAAGCTAAATTATATATAGGTTAAACATTTGACTAACGTTCTTAGGTTCCTACGTTCGTCGTCAAGAGCCGACTGCGGTGGCGTCTGGTAGCTACGTTCTGAACTAGTAGTCATTGACGGTGGCGTTTGGCAGCAAAAGACGGAACTATTTGAAAAATTCAAAAGACTGCAGTCCTTACTTGAATTAAAAACAGATAACACGCACTAATACAGTCATCACAATTAACACCGGTTATCAGACAGATTCTACACACACCAAAGTACACGGGGCTACATGACCGCGTTGTCGCAGCCCCTAAACTTAAGAACCAACCAACCAGTCTTTCCATGAAAGATCTTGGACATTGAGAAAGGAATTAATAGAAACAAAAATATCATGGCCTGAGGTTGTAGTCTCCAGCGGTCTACAGAACAGAAACGGCTCATTAATATCTTTATCATCAATATATCTGGTAAAACCAAGGAGTTGCAGTTTGTCACCACTATCGATACTCTCATCTACTTGCAAAGCAAATGCTCTATCAGTTTTTATTTTCCCCACGACTTGTTCGTTGATATTGCAAACATTTCAGATATCCTGCGACTGATTGTGTTGTTGGAAAGAGGAAATTTCGAAATTTGATTAGCTGCTCCTTCACCAAGTATTGTTGAAACTATAATTTTCCATGCAGGACCTATGATTTCCTCTCCAAGAGTATGAGGTGTGTGTGTGATTTTTTTTTTTTTTTTTTTCCTATCAGTTCTGCTACTTTAAACGAGGCTTCAAGAGCAGTATCACTTATGGTCATTCTCTTTACCATTCGCACAGCTGGTTTTTTTTTCTCCCCTTCTAGTACACGTGAAAAATACATCACACTCTTCCCTGACCCACTAGGATGCTTAATTGTGAGATGCCACTTCAGTTTGCTAGGTACCATGGCCTCGTGTTTTTTTTCGCCACAAACTAAACACACAGGGATAGGGTTTTCCTCGTTCTTATTCAACGTAAATCCATACCGGGCGAGTTAGCCGTGGTGGTTACGGCATGACTGATGGCAGTCGCTCACATCCGGGAGGCGAGGAGGTTCGAATCCCCCCGCCGGCAACCTTGAAGATGGTCTTCTGTGGTTTCCCATCTTCCTTCCAGGCAAATGCCGGGGTTGGTCCCTAACTATAGGCCACAGCCGCTACCTTCCAACTCCTCGTCCTTACATTCCAACTTCCCTCCTTCCCTCCCCAACGGTACTTGTAGCTCACCCATTGGGTGTCCGTCTCGAAGCAGCTGCAAAAACAGGCGAGCCGAACATGTCCTCGGACACTCCCGGCACTAAAAGCCATACGCTAAAAAAAAAAAAAAAAAAAAAAAAAAAAAAAAAAAAAAAAAAAAAACGTAAATCCATACACAACGTAACTGTCCTGGTATGTTCTTTTCTTTCGTTTGTCTTCTTTATGTTGAATTCGACGGTTCGGGAGTAGGAGCCGACTGCTCACTTTCACTCTCCAGGCGTTTACGTTTAACAATGAACTTGTCCATAGCTAAACACTGCTACTGTAATCAACGCCAAGAAAACATGTTAAAGTGGCGTAGGAACGGGTACACTTTTATATATTTATATATATGTAAGTGACTGATGTGAAACAGCTTTTGTCAAAGCATTTCGGCCCTGAGTGGCACAACAGAGAGGATCTAGGCTTCTACCGAGACTTGCTACTATGTGGCGAAGACATAGCTCGACAAAATGTATCTGAAGAAGAAGAAGAAGAAGAAGAAGAAGAAGAAGAAGAAGAAGAAGAAGAAGAAGAAGACCCCATGGAATGACGTTGCTGTGCAGTCCAATGGACTCTATTTCGCCTAGTTTGAAAAGCTGTGAGCATATTGTGAATGGAAATTTAAGGTTGAAAGGTTACTTTTATTGTATACTGGGTAGTTTCTTAGAGAACTTTAAAATATAGCAATAATTTCACTTTCACATAGAAACCATAATTACTGACTTAATGAAACTAATCCAAAACTACTTAAGTCCTAGATCTTGTATCAAAACTGCTTAAGTGCAATATATTTTCTATTATTACGTAAAAACTGCTTTTACTGTATTTTTAAAACATACATAAAATGAAAACTAATCGTATTTTGTAACTATTATACAAACTGTTTCTATTTAAACGCGCACGGATAACTCAAGACAGTTTTTTGCCCTTTCTCACAAATTTCATGAAATTGACTTAGGTAGTTCTAGAATTGGACGACTCACATACATATCTTTATAACCTCTGTTATTTATTTTATTTGTTATTTAATTTCCAATGAATTTGTTATTATTAAGTCCTTTTTTTTGTTAAATTTTATTGTTTGTTTTCTTACTGTCAATACTTTATATTGTTATACAGTCAGTATAAAATGGTGTACTTCGTACCTGTATCAGATTATTACTAAAAAAAGATGTTTCAATATAGAACAATATGATATGTAAATGATTTTTCAAAATCTGAAATAATAAAATTTGTTTTCATGAGAATATTTGCTCATAATAAAATATGTGTGTGTTTCGTTTACAGAATGTTAAAAATTATTTATGAGTTACTTTATAAAATTCTGTAAGTTATATTCGCAGAATAAATCATGTTCAATAGAACTTTATAGGCCAGGCGACAGGTCGAAAAACAAAAGCCTCAATAAGGAAATAATTAGTGGAAAGCTGGAAATTGCTTTAATTGCTTTATTTTGACCCAGATATTACTCTCCCAAGTTTTTCCCCTCAAGCGAAGTCGGCGTTGGCCCTTCTGGCCCTAAGAAGGTACCATTTTTCCTTTTTTTTTTTTTTTTGCTAATATCTCCCAAACCATCAACTTTATCAATAAAATGCCTAGTATAAAAATAATCTAGAGTACATTTTCTACAAAAATGCTCTCTACCTTTTGTCTCTAATGTGAACTGTTACGATGCTACGACCATTCAAATTGGAGCCCTTTTAGATTCTTGCGGAAAAGCTATGGAGATGATATGCCATATCAAAGTTTCTACATATTATAAAATATTTGTCAGCATTCCAGGTGCACAAGCTGTTAACTTGTTACAAGTATAACAGATTTTCAATGTAAACAGCTGTGGCCTCAATTTCTCCGTCATCGCTTACATCGTCTGTATCGGTACATTTCGCCGACGTCACAGGGCGCTCAAGATTAACATCGATGTCTCCGTCACAATCTTCCATATCATCTTCCTCGGCAGCATTTGTACATGACCGTCCCATACAATTCATGCAGATTCTGGAGCATCGGAGGCCCGTTTTCCTGCAACCACAAGCTGCGTTACATCCTTCCGAACATTTGCTGGACACTGTGTTTAGAAGCGTTTGTGGCACCGGATCCCTCGTAGGTATGGGAGCCAAACCACATTGAGAATTTTTCCAGCCCCAATCCAGTGGATTTGTATCATTTCCATACCATGTTTGGATTTGATGATATGTTCTTAAAGAGTGCTCACGTGCCGCTGATTCGGTGGGAGGTAAGCTTGCGAGATTAAATCGATGTTTGCTTAGAGATTTTTCAAACAGTTGGAACCGCAGCTCATTCAGGGTATTTCCCGTGGTTTTGTTGTCATAAAGCCCAGCCAAAACCAACTGGCCCGCTTTGTCAATTTCATCGGGGTTTGCGTTCACGTCTCGGAAAACCCTAACAGCTGTCTGCAGTTCCTCATTACTCTTCAGCAGTGTTACGAATTTCATTTTGCACTGCCTGTGAAACGAAGACGTTATATCGCACCCACTAAACGCATGCAAAAAGAGGAAGTTTTCTTGCACACATGTTGGGAGATTGAAACTTGTTGTGCAAAATAGTTGTTGTTTGGTTGAACCTTGGCCGGGTTTCATAAAATACATTTTCGTGGAGGGTGGCACACAAGCCGCCAAGATGACCAGGATATCTATATCTTCAGCCACTATAATGACTGAATTGTCGGGCCGAGATAACTCGAGTGGGGTGGTAACGATGAGCACATCGGTATCTTCTGGAGCTTGTCTGGTTTCGATTCCTTCGCTTTCGAATTTGACGCGCAACAAGTCGATCAATCTTCGTTTGTTTGTGAAAGTTTGCTTGTGGCATAGGTGCCGTCATGGACTCATAAAAAAAAAAAAAAAAAAAACATTAGCAGCTTCATGCTTGTGCGATCGTCGAAGACGTTCAACGGACTTGGTACTGCGAGCTGCTGGGTCGTCAGGATGAAAAATCCACAACCTGCTTCCAGTCTCCGACCGGGTCAGGAATGGAATGAATGAAGCCCCCATCTAGCGGCGAGGATATGAACTGTGCCGGCTGCCGAGGCCTGACGCACTCCTCTGGGGCAATGATTAAATGAATGACAGATGAAATGAAATGATAGTGGAGAGTGTTGCTGGAATTAAATTTTTGACAGGGAAAACCGGAGTACCCGGAGAAAAACCTGCCTGCCTCCGTTTTGTCCAGCACAGATCTCACATGGAGTGACCGGGATTTGAACCACGGACCCAGTGGTGAGAGGCCGGCGGGCTGCCGCCTAAGCTACGGAGGCTTCGGGTCGTCAGGATACCCATCGAAAATAATTACACTGTTTTTAAAGTATCTTTTAACGTAACTCGCATATTTGAAACTAATGTCGACAAAAGTATCGGTTTGGTGCCAAATTACACGGTGCAGAAGATATCCTCCGTCGAGAACATGATGTAGCTCCTCAAATATGGGCTCATCGGTAACAGGATCGAATAATTTATAGAACACAGACTTTTGCGTCTACGCATTCCCGCTTTATCAAAGATCGCAACCGGATACGGAGCTAGTTCAAACAGGAAATATTGTTTCAATTCTGCATCGGATTTCTTTGCAAGGCAAATGCATTGGAAAAGCACAAGAGGATCAACAGGAATATCCGTGTTGCGGATTTTTAGCCTATTTTCAATTTTGAAAAAAATAGGCTTATGAAATCACCTTTTGTCCGTGTGTGTGTGCGTGTGTGTGTGTGTGAGGTGTGTGTGTGTGTGTCCCTAATAAAATCTAAACGGCTGGAGCGATTTCAATGAAACTCGGTAAGTTCATGGCGCTATTCCCGGCGACCTCGACCGTGCCCTTCAAATTTTGTTACGTCTCACCAATCCAACATGGCGGCTGTGCGAAATATTTCACTAGCATTCGATATCTCCGAAACTATTACCGATATCGCCCTGAAATTGTGTACGGTGATAAAGGGCACTACTAGAAGTTCGCCTATGAGACTTTCAAAAACCTGGTGACTACAAAACCAACATGGCGGCCAAGCGAAGTTGAGACTTTTAAATAGACTTTTCTCGCGATTTAACTACCCAAACGTAATGAAACTGGGTACAGCAATTGTTTATACACAGTGTAAAGCACTGGAGTCTAATTTAGTTCAATTGTTTACATAACCTCAAAATGGCGGCTGTGCGAAATATTTCACTGACATTCTATATCTCCGAAACTATTACAGATATCACCCTGCAATCTTGTACGGTGATAAAGGGTACTGATACAAGTTTACCTATGTATATTTCATAAACCTGTAAAGTACAAAACGAACATGGCGAACAAGCGAATTTGAAATATTTTAATAGACTTTTCTCGTGATTTAACTCTCTGAGCGCAGTGAAATGTGGTACAGTAAATGATTTTGCAGATTGTAATGCACTGCCATCTAATTTAATTCAATTGTTTACATAACCTCAAGATGGCGGCTGTGCGAAATTTTAAAATTATGTTTTTATTTCTTGTGTCGTTATCATGCGATTGAAGTGAAAGTTTGAATAATGAACCTAGGCAATAATTGTCCTTTAATGGTACATAACTCTATGGCCTATACATATAACAATCCTAAACGGCGAGCTTCCGAAATATTTAGACGGTTCTCAATATCTATGAATCTTTTACAGCAAACAAACAGATTTTTTTTATGTTCATAGAGACTATGAACATATGTTTACCTATAGGACTTTGAGTAACCTGGTGAGCACAAATCTAACATGGCGGCGACGCGAAGTATAAATATTTAAATGGACGTTTCTCGCGAATTAACTATCCGAGTGCCGTGAAACGTTTCACGTTAAATGCTTATAAATGCTTATTCAAATGTAGATCCACTGTCATCTAATTTATTTCAATTGTTTGCATAATCACAAGATGGCTGCTGTGCGTAATTTTAAAATCTCGTTTTTACTTCTTGTGTTCTAATCATGCGATTGAAGTTTGAATACCACACGACCACAATAATCTTAATGTAATAGTACAAAAATAAAAATCCAACCTGGCGACCATCTGAAATATTTAGACGGTTCTCAATATCTACGAATCTGTTACAGCAATTAAACTGAAATTTTGTATGTTGATAGAGGCAATTAACATGAGCAGGATATATGAAAATAGGCTGTATAGTTCTTCACGGAACTACTTGTTATTTTCGAATTTACCGCGCGGAGAGGCATCACGCCATTTTTTCTAAGGAACTTCACATCGTGAAAATTGTTGCCGGTTATGCCTTTTTGTGCTGCTATTCCAATTTCATAGGCCATATGACAAGTGATTTGTCCATCCCCGACAACTCCTGTGCTTAACGAAACAACGTGTTGTCCACGAGGAAAGGGCTCTTGAGTTGATAACCATCCAACAAATTTTTTCAAGTCCGCATCATCCCGCGAGATCCGCGCACACCGTGCATCCACATGCTGTTCTGTAGTCGAAAACTCAATATTGCAAAATGATACTAATGGTAGGTATTTTGCCACAGCTGTTTACATTGAAAATCTGTTATACTTGTAACAAGTTAACAGCTTGTGCATCTGGAATGCTGACAAATATTAAAACATGTAGAAACGTTGATATGGCATATCATTTCCATAGCTTTTTCCGCATGAATCAAAAAGGGCTCCACTTTGAATGGTCGTAGCATCGTAACGGTTCACATTAGAGACAAAAGGTAGGGAAAATTGTTGTAGGAAATTTACTCTAGATTATTTTTTATAATAGGTATTTTGTTGATAAAGTTGAAGATTTGGGAGATATTTGCAAAGAAATTGAAAAATGGTACCTTCTTAGGGCCAGAAGGGCCAACACCGACTTCGCTCGAGGAAGAAACTTGGGAGAGTAATATCTGGGTCCAAATAAAGCGATTAAAGCAATTTCCAGCTTTCCACTAATTATTTCCTTATTGAACTACCTGTCGCCTGGCCTATTATGCGAGTTGTAATCTTCAATATATATCAAAATAATGTACATATTACAATTTGCCTTACGTCGCACCGACACAGATACTGTAGGTCTTATGGCGACGATGGGATAGGAAAGACTAGCAGTGGGAAGGAAGCGGCTTTGGCCTTTATTAACATTGTGGTGTTTGAAGCCATATTTTCAGTGTTGCCTTAGTAAACAAGAGTTTAGTGCTTTTCAGTCGGTCAACACGAATGTACCCATTAATCTCGTGTAATTTATTTCAGGATTAGGGCATAACCCATCTCTTTTGGGTACATTCGTGTTGACCGACTGAAAAGCACTAAACTCTTGGCCTTTATTAAGGTACAGCGCCCATTTGCCTGGTGTGAAAATGAGAAACCAGGGACAACCATCACCCGGGCTACCGACAGGGGGGTTCGAACCCACTATTTCCGGAATGAAAGCTCACAGCTGCACAACCCTAACCACAACCTCACTCCGTGAATCATATCATACTATATCAAAATATAATCATAATAGGCCTATATCATAATATATTCTTTTTTATTGGGCTGGACGGAGGGAGAATACCTACACACAACGCACAAAACCTCCCATTAATATTACTCTTCATAAATTCGTCATCACACTGTACGTTTACAGTGGTCGTAGTTTCCGATAATCACGAATGAGAGCTTCAAAATGAGACCAAGTTTCCTGCTGTACGTTTATCCTGGGCTGAGAAAACGTTACGTCAGAAAAAGTATAAGAACGTTTTATCGGGTAGTTGAAAAAAATTGAAACTTGAGATTTGCACTACCAATACTTGTGCCTATCACATATAAAAATTGCATTACCCTCAGCAAGCTTGCCACGGTGGGTGAGTGGTTATAGTGTCGGACTACCAACCCCAAGATTGCAGGTTCGCCCCTGGCCATGGTAAGTGATTTTTGAAGGCGACAAAAATCACGATACTCATGTCATACGATGTTGGCATGTTAAAGAACCCATTTGAATTCAGTAGGCCGTGTTCAATGGCAAAATTAATCTCGGGATTTTCCGCCAACACAAAGTTCCTCCATTCTCTACTTGAAAGCGCTGTAGTGTCAAGGAGATTAGATATCTAACCTCCTTGACTTTCATAGCGTTCAAAGGAACGACGAAATTCGACATGCAAGCTACCCTCTGGGTGTCAATTAACAAAGCTTGCACCAGGCACCCGAGGCCATACGATATTATTATTATTATTACCCTCAGCCAAGTAGTTGTCCATGTATATAGTTTTAAGTGAGCGGTTCCTAGAAAAGACGTCAAAAACACGGACAATTTTTCATACAACCACAAATAAATAAATAATTAATAAACTTGAAAATAATTGGCTTATATAGTCTAACGCAGAATTAAACAAGGAAAATATTGGTATAACTCGTTTTTCAATAGGTCTGTTGGTTTGGTTGTAATTAAGGCCTAAACTCGAGTATCCATAATAAAAATCCAATAGTAGTCCACAAATTGGCAATACGGCTCGGAAAGCAAGTCTGGTTTGTTTTTCAGATGCAAAACAACGCTATCAGTGTGAGAGAGAGAGAGAGAGAAGACATTGAGTGACGAGGAGAAGCGGTGGGAGTAGGGGCGGAAGGAGGTGATAATTGAAGGGTGACACGTCACTAACACAAATGCAGCGGCTGCTATCGGTAATACAGTAGTGCTGCCATCTCTTGCCATGCGATTGACGGCGGTGGCGATCGCACAGCCTTAAGATACAGGCTGGACGTTTGTTTTAGAAGATTGCTCTTGACCTTGAAGTCAGCGGGTGAGCCTACACACACACTCTCTCACCCTATCGCTTCACACTTGTCACCACCGATCTGATGTAATGGAATTCCAGACAGTACAGTCCACATCGAAGTATTGTGTGAAGCGGAAGTACACGTTACGTAGTTACGAACAAAACGTCATTATATTTGCCAATGACTGTACTTCAGCAGTAGTGTCAGACAACTTTGTCAATCATCGGACCGCTTGGGGCAGCTGATAACAACACAGGTACTGTAGAAACTCGCCTCCAGGCTTCCATTAAGATTTTTCACTCGTCTAAAACAAACGTCCGGCCTGTAGTAACATATTTTATATATGCTTGATTCACCATTTATTTTGTTTTCGTAATTATCAGTTAGGGCTTGATGTGTATATATCGCATTAAAGAGGGTTCAATTATCCACAGGTATGCGCAGGGATAGAAAGGAACTTCATAAAATCCATATATAAACACACATTGTGTAGTGAATTAAAATAGCTGGCTTTAATGGTCAAATAAACAAAAAAAAGATCGAAAATCTAGCACAATTTCTACCCTCAGTTGGCATCCTCGCTCTATCCGAGACCTGTTGGCTGTGTGGTAGCCTATTGTCCAAAACACGGCACAAGAGACTCGAAATGCTAGATAACGCAGAAATTGATTTTGCATCAAGGGGTCTGAATTTTATTGGCCCCTACCAGAAGCAAGGAACCGCCCGCAATATTGAGGAAGGTGAATCCAAGCTTATTCTGATCCAACGGGCACAAAGTACCTTTTCAATTCACCACATCTGTGTTGGCAACTCTGAAATACATGCGAAGCTTTTGAGTACCCATTACAGTACTGATATGAACGTGTTAATTTCAATAATTAAGAAACCTATTATGTACAAGCATGTGTAAATACTCGGGTGTCGTGGAGCACTTATCTGAGTGTTGTATGAAGCTTGTGGCGTTGTATTCTTCAGCGGTGTCCGTTAACACCGCTTTTAACTGATGGAATAGTGAATAGAAGGAATGCCAAAACTTATTGTTGACAGTTCAAGAATGTCATTTCCTCCCTGCTGCTAATCCGGTCACATCGTCCTCGAGTTGCCACCCAGTCGATCGTGATTCTCCTCAACATATCCACTGACTATTACTTGCAGACGTTAGATGAGCTATTAAAATGCGTAGTACGACAGGACTGTTATTATCAATCGGAGTTTTCCCACTCGCGTCCCTCAAGATCATTCATTGAGGTCCGTGAGTAGAAGAACTAACTGCTTAAACTATATTGTTACGCCTGTACAGTGTGTGTTTCTTCGATAGTACGACATATCATGAGCACATTGTGCTCGTAACCTTTCCTCGCGGCTGAAGGTTCCAACAACTAACAATACGTTTCTTGTTGTTATTGTAGTTCCTACAATGCTATGCTTTGCCTTTATCATACGCGGTCTAATATCACTGAAGTCAATATTATATCGCTTCTCGCGGCGGAAACCTTTGATTGATTGACTCGGTGATCTTTAGTTGTCCTGAGACTCAATACACTCTTCACGAAACTCAAGACTGCGTATCTGTATTGTTACGTGTGTGTCTTGCCTACTGGGAGATTCAAAATTAAGTTTCTAAGTTACATACATGTTTGAAAATCTGTAACAAACTGGTTACGGAGGTTGAGATTTCAGATTTAGACGAATTTTAGGACTTACTCTAATAAGGAGGTACGTCAATTTTGAAACTCTTTATAGTTGTGGCTTCCTTCGTCTACAGTGACCTCCTGAACACGTTTTGGCATAGACTTGGCCAGTTTACAGCAAATGTCCATCGCCGTGCAACCGCGCGTTAGGGCGATAACGTTCTTCTGTCTAGCTCATTTATCAAGACCCGTCCTCCCAGATATTACATTGGGTTTAAGCAATTTCCTTATTCAGGCATCCACGTCTCAAGTTTTAAAATTAAAAATATGTATATCATCATATATATTATTTCAGCAGTATAGATCCCTCCTGCGGCGCTCACAAGCGACCGATCGTGACAAATGAGCATTCAAATGAAAGAGAAAAGACATTAGCAGTGACGAATTTCACTCTAATTTCATATATATATATATATACAATTTCTTTAAAACATGACTTTTTACAAAATGTACGAAGTGTGCGATTTGCAGATACTGTTACTGTAGGAAAATACGCTCCATAATTGCTGTCCACTTCACATTTTGGCCACTGTGAAACCTGTTTCGTGTAATTTTAACATTCTGAGGTCTTTTCTTTATCATTTTGCATGGATTTCAGACACAGTACTGTAAATCAAAGGAATGAGTACTCAAATCGAATAATTTCATAAATATCGAGTAACCGGTGAATGTTGCAGATAATCTCAGCACACAAATGGCATTAGCAGTGACGAATTGTATTCTAATTTCATAAATATCGATCTTTGTAAGAAGTGTGCGATTTGCAAATGCTGTTGCTGTAGGAAAATACGCGACATCATTTCCGTTCAGTTCGCATTTTGGCCGTAGGGACGCCGGGGGAAATGTGGTTTATGAACATGCGAAATTTCTCGCACGGGTCCGCTAGTTGTAGTCTATTATATTCTTCTTGACTGGATACAAAAATCATTCTACTTACAACCACAAACTCTATCTCCCTCATACCTGACGAGGCGATAGAGTTTATTTCTACTATTTTCTATCTACATCCAAAAGGGTAAAAGGAGCACCAGTCCCTACCACCATCTCATGAGCGCTCAGTCGCGCTTCATGCTTCCAGCGTCGCTAGCGCACTTCGCGCGCTAATGTACTGCCCTAGAACTTGACTTGACTTGGATTTAAATTTTGATTCGGAATGTTCTTCTGTGTGGATGATTTTATTCGCGCTCTACAGAATATAGCAATAGTTTAGAAATGATTACGGTAATTTGATTTCCTCAGCTGAGTTTGGTTGGTTGGTTGGTTGGTTGGTTGGTTCCTTAGTTTAGGGGCTGCGACAACGCGGTCATGTAGCCCCGTGTACTTTGGGTGTGTGTAGAATCTGTCTGATAACCGGTGTTAATTGTGATGACTGTATTAGTGTGTGTATCTGTTTTTTTAATTCAAGTAGGGACTGCAACTTTGAATTTTCAAATAGTTCCTACTTTTGCCACCAAACGCCACCGTCAACGACTACTAGGCCTAGTTCAGAACTAGCTACTAGACGCCACCGCAGCGGCTCTTGGCAACGAACGTAGCAACCTAAGAGCGTTGTTTACATTCTTAACCTATCTAATTTAGTTTCACACAGGTGTAATCAGCTGAGTTTATCGTTATTATATTGGCTGAAGTATCTTTATGTAGCAAGTCCCCGCCCCTACACAAACTTTCGAAATTTATATAATCTTTTAATGCTGAAAGTCAAGGGATGAGTCGTTCCCAAATTAAATTCTGAGTACAGGCCTGTCTCTCGACCATATATGCGTTCCAATGAGAGCAAGAATATTTGCCCACATGTAAGAAATCGTTTCCATATACAGTATATAAAAGTATCACACCAAGACAAAGAAAAAGCTAACTAAACTATTCAAGGTATGCTACAGCTGTAGATAACACTGGGATGAACAAAATCTATCAACGAAATCAAAATTCTTTCAAAGTATGAGCTTGTCCCATGTGTTGAGTTTACGCTCGAGTAGGTCTTGACTATGCAAGGTGTGTAATATTATGGAAATGACCTTCAAGGTAACAACATAGGTGGTAGTGATGGACTGGAAAGCTGTGATGAAACACTCCAATTATCTTAACGAGCTTTGTTATTTGCGTGTGGCCGTGGGGCACTAGCAATTAATGTAATGTGGTCATGTGATAACAATTAGCAAAGGAACTTGATTGATTATTAGGAAGAATAAGTGAAGACTTAGCTGAACAGTTCTAAACTACACCATGAGCTCATCTGGGACCAGCTTGAGGTGCTCGCCTATTTTCTGTCATTGGTAGATGATGATGATTCTTTCGCTCAAATGCAACACAAATCCCTGGACATTTCCTCTGTGCTGAATATTATTACTGTTCGTTGCTCATCATGATCTGCAACCGCTCTACTGCTGGGTCTCTCGAGACCTTGGTCAGGTACAACTGATCTCTACAAATGCCTTGATTTCTGCGACCCATCTCGTGTGCATCTGCCTCTGAACGCAGATTACGAATTCATGTGTCTGTTTAGCAATGTAACCTGCCCAGTTAACTTCCACTTCTTCACAGTAGAAATGCAATCTTTCACGCTCGATGAAATGTGTCTTTCCGGGCTATTCCTAACAAAGTCCTTTCTACTACTCACCTTTTTAGTAGTTTAGATATCTTGTCTCACTTCCTCATGACATTGCATTTATCTTTTTAAGCATCATAGTGGAGACTACATTTCAATAGTCTACTTTTAGTTTTCCAAGTGAAATTATGTTAGTACGGTATCGCATTTCTAGTGGTCACTTCCGCAAAGCCCCCAGTTGATGGCTTCAATAACCTAAATATACGCACTGATTCAATAATTCAGAATGTATTATCTTATCATGGCAATCTAATTTGAATAATACTATATATATATATATATTGGTTTGTCTTAAATTTTAGGTCCTATTTCACACTTAAATCTGTTGAGTCTTATTATTTTGCTAATATTTTCTCCTTGTTTTAAAACAGGTCAGTGGCATCAGCAAAATGAAGGTGGTTCGTTGTTGTTTGAGTTTTCAGTCTTTTGACTGGTTTGATACAACTCTCCATGCCTCGCTGACCTGAGCTAATCGTTTCATCTCTACATAGCTACCACACCCTATATCCAAGGCAATCTGTGTGACATATTCTTACCTAGGAATACCCCTGCCGTTCTTGTCCTCGACCCTTCCTTCCATAACTAACTTTGTTATGCCTGGGTGGCTTAGTAAGTGTCATACCAACCTATCTCTTCTCTTCATTAGCAGTCGCCAGAAACATCTCTCCTCTCCCACTCCTCACAATACCTCTTCATTTGTAACCCTATATACCAAACTGATGTTCATTATTTCAAATGCTTCAATTCTCCTCTTTTCACTTTTCAAAAGTTTCACTTCCATAGAGCGTCACACTCCAGACAAAGGCTTTCGAAAATGACTTCCTAGTATCTAAATCTACATTCAATGTTTAAAATATACATAAAAACATGAAAAACAAAGTTTTTTAAGCTCCCATTGTAAAATACTTTCTCATAATGAGGGGTATAAAATGAGGTCTGGTCCTTCTACCAAAACCTCCATATTTTGCCTCTTTTTGCCTATCCCCTAGTTTGCCTGGTGAAATCTACCTCCGCCTTCCGGCGTACCGAGAGGGGAATTTTTTACCGTCTTGATGGACCATGACAAATGCAAAATTATTAGAAAATGATAATGATGGTGATTATTAGGCTATACTTATATTATAATAGTTTTCCGTATAAAATTGTCACTAGTATATCCCCTCTTCATCAGAGAGTTCAGTTCGCGCCTGCTTTCAAATACTACACTGCTTGACAATACATTACTAAGGAACAAGTGACTATTACCCAGGGACGACGGGCAAATGCGAAGCGGTAGACGTGTATCTGCCAGCACCATTTCGCGGCAAATACATCAGGCTGGTTTGTATGCTCGGCAGCCTGTTAAGTGTCTCCCAATTCAACCACGCCATCGTCGAGCAAGAGTTAGTTGGTGTAAAGAACATGTTGGTTGGGGTTAGCAACAGTGGTCGAGAGTGATGTTCTCCGATGAATCCCGCTTCACAGTGACAAGTGATTCTGGCCACCAGTTAGTATGGAGAGAGAGGGGAATACGTTACGCACCACAGAATGTCCATGAGCGTCATCGGTATGGCCTCGGCGTTATGGTGTGGGCAGCCATTATGCACAGTGTCCGAACAACACTGCATATCTTCAAACGAGGTACCGTTACAGCACAGTGGTATTGCAGTGAGACTATTCTGGAACATGTTCGTCCTATTACGGGTGTGGTAGGTCCCGACTTTTTGTTTATGGACGACAATTCCCGCCCACAGAGGACCACTGCAGTAGCGGCCTGCGTACTCCCCGGACTTTAATCATATCGAGCATGTCTGGGAAAGACCTTAAAAACGTATTGAGAGAGGGGAGTGAGAAAATATCACCTAAGGTCTCCTCAACAGTTTATTAGACAGCATGAAAACATGTGCACAATGTGCATTCGTGTCCGAGGATGGCATATTCCTTACTGAGAGACTGTTATCGACCTTCATTTTGTGAGTCTGAACTGTTTCCAACAAGAACGTCATGTATTGATTTCTAATATTCAGGTATTGTTACAAGATATTGTAACGTCTTGCAACGCTTGCAAAATATTCAACATACAGCGATTGCGATATAATTTAAATATTAAATTTGCTGTATTTTGAACTGTGTTAAATATACCGTAGGCTATTTATACATTTTTGAACCAATGGGGGACTTTCCTTTATGGATTATATATTATTAGCCATGTTGCGTCTTCCGAAAAATTTCGACATAGTTTCACATTTCCCAGACCCCAAAATCACCGTCAGTTCAAAAGTTTCACTTTCTTGTGGACACGATAACCACCATCATTTTGCACCAATCACTTTCAAAGTTACACATAAAATAGAAACAATTAAAATTTCGGTCGAGTTCGTTAATGGGTAAAATCTTAATATGAGAAAAATCGAATCCATTCAAAGTTCACACAATTCTTCGGATAAGGATCAAAAACTCATATCGGTAATTTTTTGATAGCACCAACCATTGACCATAGGGTGGGGAAAATTAAGTTTTTAGAGAAAAAACTCACACCACCTTAATAGGCACAGAATCGAATCTATTTAAAAAGGTCCATACACTTGTAAAAATTACCTAAAACTTTTGTCTGAAGGAATGTTTGATATGACCCACCCTTACACCAAGAGATGACAAAATATTTTCGTAATTACAAGGAGATGGGGTTTCACGTATGCTGAGCATGGGAACGTGTGGAACAATTGGCAAATTTTGGAAATTCAAAATATTTTCTTTATTCGATGAAATCTACCTCCGACTTCCGGCGTGCCGAGAGGGATTTCTTTCTCGTATGTACTTCATTTAATATCAATTCGTAATTTCTTTCACTATTATACGTGTGCCCCATATATCGGGAAATGTATTTGAAAATGACTTTCTCGTATATGTGGGGTATGTAGCGGCACTTCCTGACTGGTTCCTGTATCATATAACGGGAAGTTACTCATTGTGTGGTCTCACTTCTACGTCAGTTTGTACGAAATAAATATTGTCATCGCTCACGTGATCTTCCTACATGCCCATATCCTCCAGCGATGACAATATTTGCTAGTTCCTTTATCGGTGGTTCGAATCCCGGCCCTGACAGCGGCCTTCCTGAGTATGGCGCAAATTCAGGGATGAAATCTGACTTCAAGTCCCGGGGCACGTACCCTAATAACAAAGTTATAACCTACACACTCCTACAATCACCACAGAAATACAGGTTATCAAAGTATCAAAGTACAGGAGATGATGACTAGGGCTCTGATTTTTAGGTGCTAAAAATCGGGAAAATATTTATTTTTTATGCTTTAAAAATGCCTGAAATATGTGACAAAAAAGTAAAAATATTTAATTATAATTTAGTTTATTAATGTAAATAAAAACAATATGCAGTACTCAGGAATGCAATTTATGCTATGTCTCACTGACTACTGAAGAATTACAATACGCAACGAGGTACATCTTCAGTGTCCATCACGAATGACCGAGAATTATCGCGAAACACTTATTCTGAAGGCGCAAAACTGCGGCAATATGTTTCTTGCTCTAGAGGTGTTGTGTAACTTGAGATCGCTGTTTATTCTTGATTGCTTTCCGACATGGTTGGCAGAACAGAACGCCCCCATCAGAAATAAAATTATCTTAAAATTCTGCACCAGACGATAACTTGTAGTTGATTTTACTTTAGGCATTGTAGAACTGCCTTAAACTTCACAGCTCCAGAAATGAACTGCATGTGAGTGACACTGTTTCCAGGTAGCTGAGGAGGGGAAGGTCTAGCACGTGGCGCAATGGCTATGGTCAAGGAAATCCCCAGCTTCGACAGTGAGTGGCACGGGGCAACACGTTAAGAATAACACAGTTGCAAGCTGACATACGCTCTGCATGAAGATTAGATAGCTCACAGGTTCTTCCCCATTGAAATAACACAGAACAAAAATGCAATAAACTGAAAGAGCTAGCATACTGATTTTAAAAAAATGTAACTATTATGTCTTTTTATGTGCTAATAAGTGAAAAGCAGGAATTTATGCATTTATAGAAAAAATGCTTAAAATATGTATTTACATAGAAAAATATTTATTTACCTAAAAATCCGAGCCCTACTGATGACTAAGGCCCGGAAGTTCATGCAAAATCATAATATTGCATATTTTGGCACAATGCATCATATTTTTCTCCTTTGCCTGTTAAAGTGCATATTTCTGCTTGAGAAGGGCGTATATTCTTATTTCCTGTTGTATGAAACGCCTTTTATTACTTCGTGTTCTTAAAGTCTTCAATTCGGACTCAGAGAGTCTTATCACATAATAATACTGAAATTATTTTAATACCCAGTACGTTTCAGTCCTTTTTGCAAGTTAATATCAATTATTTTTATTCAGCATTCACTATGTAAATATTGTAAAATTATTTTCATAAAAAAATCAATGGCTATTACAATTGTATATCAGTTATCCTTAAAAATTAACATAATAAAATAATTAGTGATGGACAACACCGGTTGAAGTTTCATAAAATAACATTTTCTTCTATTTAGAACTGTTTCGTAGTTGAGATAATATTTAAAAAAAGGTGTAGTTATATGTCGTCTGTTCATATTTTCTTTATATTCAAAATAGAAACGCTAAAGAATACGGAGTGATCGTAATTGCCGTAGTTATTTCATAGCGCATATTTTTTGAAACGTGTTGCATATTTGACCAATAATTAGTGCATGTTTGCGTCCATATTTATTCATTTAATAGTGCTTGAACTTCCGGGCCTTAGTCTTGACCAATATGCACCTACCCCTTAAAATGAATAGCATATTAACAACAACTTAAACTAAGAGTGGTGCAGTGCTCATTCACCTCGTGGTGTAGTGGCTGGCATTCTTGGCTGTCACCCCGGAGATCCCGGTTCGATTCCCGGCTCTGCCAAGGAATTCAATTCTGGAACGGAGTACATTCAGCCTTGTGAGGCAAAACTGAGAAAAGGAGGGTTCGATTCCCACCTCACCCATACTGGAAGTGGTTTTCCGTGCCCCCCCCCCCCCACTTATACTCCAGGCAAATGCTGGGTTGGTTCCTAACTTAAGGCCACGGCAGCCTCCTTCCTAATCCTCACCTGAATTACAAATATACACGCTACTACAGACACCACAATAACACATATTACCACACAAATTCTACACACTCAAGTACACGGGGTGAATGACCATGATGCCCAAGCCCCTACAATGAAGCAACAACAAGAACAATGATCGTGTGGGAGAAATATTATGTCAAGTTCCCTTTCAATCACCAAGCGCCCTGCGAGTGTGCTTGAAGGCTTCTTCACTTAGAATGCCCCAAATGCCCCTAAATCATTCGTCGCAATGTTTTCTTTCAAAGACACATCATCAGGCCAAGAGCTCCAATTTGGAACCATTCATAACTCGATAGGATTAGTCGTTTCTTCAGACCAACTTATTATTATTATTCGTTATGCCCATTCAAAGAGCGCGTTTGTACTTGTTAGTTGACCTGATGGTTTACGCCTTCTTATCCTCCCAAAATCTCTTCATGAATGCACTATGTTTCATCTTGCGTTCTGTAAACCACTTCCTATCAGTTTTCCTTTTAGGTTTCTCCAGGAATTTGTGCTTGCGTACTGTTGTACTAAATGCTCCACGATTTTTTATGATGACTGTGGTATTTATTTCTTGGAGGTCCGTCTTAGTTTCTTCTAGCCAGTTTATGTTGACCTTCTTTCAGTTGATTACTTTAAATAATCTTTTGGTTAGGCTGTCGCTGCCCATTCTATAGATATGGTCATAGAATTTCAGACGCCTCTTGCGTACGGCATTAGTGAATCTGTCAGTCACGTAATAAAGGTCCGCTGTTCCCTTAATCCACATTCCATTTTATCATTTTAAATGATCTTGTCGACTTCGTCGTTACGCTGGGGTCTGGCGTTACGTTACGGTGACAGGACGAAATGTACCCAGATGCACTGAGGTGTGTGACGTCATAGTACTGCTTGGTGCATGTGTTCCCCGACAATCTCTACTTCGTTAGTATAAGACAAAAATCCCCGATTCTTGGATGTCGCGGGTAATCTCGAGAACCACTGGATGGATTTTGATACGGTTTTCACCATTCTGTAAAGGATATCTCGAGGAAAGATTCTGTCGAAAATAATTTATGTATGATCAAAGGAAGCCAAGCAGTAACGATTTCAGTGTAAATGTCGAAAACAAACTTGGCGTCCGTGCGCTTCTTAAGCTTACGCTGGGCAAACCGTTAAAATATCAATATACTATGAGCGTAAGCATTGGTCAGCATGAAAAGTTCTACAAAAAAAGTCCGCGAGAGCATATCTCTATCTTTAATAAATCGCCCACTATAAGTGTTTTAGACTGAATGGAAGGGGCACGTCCCCGCGCGCTCTGGTGAGCGTGATGGCATCCCGCGCGCTTGACCTTGCTTTGCCCTTGGTTTGCACTTGCCGTTCGCGAGTAATTTGAAACAAGATAAGCAAGATAAGTACAGTATTATGCAGATCATTTTCTAACATGTCAAGAGTCTTTGGCTTCGAGCGAAGCGAGAAGCCTCCAGCCTTTCTAGCATTTTTCATCATTTGTAGCATTTAAAATGATACAAAGTCTAGTCTTTCAGACTGACCGTCACTTTTCTCTCGTGGAACCATACATTTTCCGGAGCAATTTCCGTCCTTGCTTTTCAATTTCTGTGATTTTAGAGAGACCGCCGAGAGATATGGTTTCTGAGACGTATAAAGCTTATTATTATTATTATTGCTGTCGTTTCGGCCATCTACGGACCACGCTATTTCAACTGCCCTTGTCCATGTCTTTGCGCCTGGGCCTTAACGTTGGCCCAGTATTCCTGCATTCGTTTCCTATGCTGTTCCTTCCTCGCTTCAGTCAATGTCTTGCCAGTTTTTAGTTTTGGCTTTTCTTGGAATCCATGATGTTCAACTTTAGTGGAACACGTTTCTGGATATCCTCCTGGGTTATTCCCACGTCACGCTGGTCTTTTTCTAACTCCGTGAACTACGCCGCCTTGGTTTTCTTGTTAAGAAGAAAACTGGTTGGTTGGTTTTAAGTTTAGGGGCTGCGACAACGCGGTCATGTAGCCCCGTGTACTTTGGGTGTGTGTAGAATCTGTCTGATAACCGGTGTTAATTGTGTTGACTGTATTAGTGTGTGTTATCTGTTTTTTAATTTAAGTACTGCAACTTAGAATTTTTCAAATAGTTCCTACTTTTGCCGCCAAGCGCCACCGTCAACGACTACTAGGCCAAGTTCAGAACTTAGCTACTAGACGCCACCGCAGTCGGCTCTTGGCAGCGAACGTAGAAACCTAAGAGCGTTGTTTACATTCTTAACCTATCCAATTTAGCTTCACACAGGTGCAATTAATGGAAGGTTCTTTAACATGCCATAAATCTATGACATGGGACCGCCGGCTTGACTTCCCCCCTCCGAAGGAAGGCATACTGAGGGATTTTTAACGCTCTTAAGAAGAAAACTGAATAACCTATTGTTCAACCTTGTAGAACTCATACGAGCAATATGGCCATAGAAAACTAACCTTCTCTTACGAATGGTGTCCGTGATCTTTTCTACATTATTATTATTATTATTATTATTTATTAGTCCTATTATTATTTTTGTCCATTTCTTCAAATGCAGATGTAAAGTTTGTCCGATCAAACAGGATCCACAAGCTGAGGTTGTACCCATTTAATATTCTACGGTAAAATGTAATAAATCCTAAGATCGTCAGTGTGTGACTGAGTGATGATTCATTTGTATGCGGTACAAAATAGATTAGTTTACTCAATCCAAAAACTAATATGCAATAAACAATGGCACAATGTACTTATGTATATCGAGTCTCAACTGTCCAAAGTTATGTTGCTAACGTGTGTGTATTTTGTTCCAGGGTCAAAATGGCTTTGAAGAACTCCGGAGATACATCAAGCAAGGAGGGGACTTCTGTAAGGACCTCAGCTCCATCCTACAAGAGAGGTGAGTTCATACTTTCTCTATTAATGGAATAAAATTGGAAAATATCTTAGTAGGATCGATATCGCAAGACACCGCATGACCACCAAGTTTCTCCGTAACTTCTTAATTTGAGTTGGGATATATTGCCGAAGCCTTTTTCACATTTCTTTGATTTCTTATATGTATTTATAGACTACTAGCAGAAATACCCGTTCTTCGAACGGTGTTCGGTGTTAACACCAGACATTATCAATTGAGATACTGTTGCAATGGTTAGCGGTTTGTCATACCTTCAAAAGTTTATCAGAACGAAGTTAGTTTTCTGGGAATATCACACGTACTGTTAATTTAAGGGCCCTAAAATGCTGTTTTCGGAGACCCTTTATAGGCTCCCGAATTTTGTGTCTCACATTGAGAAGCACAACATATGCTTTGGTCGTCCTTCTAGGATAATTTTTATATTTCGCCGTTTTTAGCATGTATTTTGAGAAGTTTTTCCCAATATCCACCATTCTACTGTATGAAAAGTACGGTGAAGAGTTTTATAAATGATTAGTGTATTGCCTCTCATGGTTACCATACCTAATTTTACGATGCATCAAGCATCTGAACACGAGTTATAGGCGTACATAAAGATACACAGAAAGACAGGCAGACAATTTTATTGTCTACACTATATCACCCAAATATCCAAATATGGGTATATCTACCACACAGTATCAATCAAAATCATCCTTACGATGAACCCGTATGTCGACTGCATTGATGAATTATACAGTCTACGTTGGTTCCGTGATAACCTTATAGCCATTTGCAAACTTTCACAGAAATTTAATAAATGGGGTGACATTGCTTCCTACTGAAATAGATGGAAAGTTGGATGCCACCCCTTGAGATAATGTTGTCATGGTTACCGATTTTCATTCCTTCATTAGTTTGTTAAATTAAATTACATTAGTTTTCTGGGAATATTTCAGAAACTGATGGTTTTAGAGCCTTATAATGTAGTTTTCGAGGACCCTTTAGGGCCCCCGAGTTTTGTTTCTGGCACCGAGGGGCTTTGTCTCGTCGTTGTACGCCATAATGTAATACTAATAATAATAATAATAATAATATATAGGGATAGGAATATAATAGACCTGCCGTACCACACCCGCAGGTGTAAATCGCGTGAAAAAAATCTAGAGTAGGCCTACCCCTTGACCCCCTTAAGCGCATTATACATATTGATGAGTTTTACAGCTTAATTTGGTTCCGTGATAACCTTCTAGCCGTTTGCAAACTTTCACACTAATGTAATTAATGGAATTGCATTGCGTCTTACATCAATAGATGGACGACTGAGAATCTGTTGCCATGGTTACTGGCTTGCATTCGTTAATTAGTTTATTAAATGAAATTAGTTCTCTGGGAATGTCTCAAAACGTTTGGTTTTAGGGCCTTAAAATGTGGTTTTCGGGGACCCTTTAGGGCTCCCGAGATTTGTCTCTCACATTGAGGGGCTGAAAATGAGCTTTGTCTCGTCCTTCTACGCCTATTTCCGCATGTATTTTAAGGGGGTAGGCCCCCTTTTATGAGAGGTACGGAGAAGAGTTACATCAAAGATTAGTGTCGTGCCTCAAATGGATATCTGTACCAAATTTTACGTTGATACACCCAGCCGTTCTCGAGTTATACGGGAACAAAATTGTCCACAGACAGACAAACAGACAGACCAAAAAATATTTTCACGCGTATCCATCATAAAACAGTCTGAAACGCGTAAATAACTCAAATTTCCGTATAAATTCAGAAAAAAAACTTTCACGAATTTAGGTTTTACTCGCTAACCGTTGGAGATACACTAAAAGTGATAAGGACCTTTTATATAGAAAATTAAATGTTAAAGCTCGTGAATGCCATCAAAAGTTTGCCATTTCTTAGCGTTCTTTTTTATTTGAAATGGAAATATGAAATTTTGAAACCTAAGGGTGTAGTGACGTCACAAATGTGGGGTTTAATCGCTAACCGTTGGAGATACACGAAAAAAGATCAGGACATTTCGGATAGGAAATAAAATTTAAAATCTCCTATGTACCGTCAAAAGTTTGCTATTTCTTAGCGTTCTCTTTTTATTTGAAATGGAAATATGAAATTTTGAAACCGAAGGGTGTAGTGACGTCACTAATATGGTCGTCTTTTTAATAGTGCAAAATATCGAAATCAAAAGTATCCTATATGCAACCCTGGTAAATCAGCTACATCCATGCAAAATTTCATTTAAATCGGACCAGTGGTTCTTGCGTTATTGAGTAACACACAGACAGACAGACAGACAGACAGAAAGACAGACAGACACCATCTCATTTTTATATATTATAGACTATATTTTGTGACCCGATTGTAAATTGTAACATCATACGCTAATAATAATAATAATGATATAATTCTAGAAAAGGAATGGAACAAGGAAATTAAGTATTCAGAGGGGTTTTCCTATACATAGATCTGGCACCTGTAATGAGAAGATGTGCTGGTTTATAATTACTAGTTCGATTTTCTAAGAAGGAATTAAAATGAGCTGGTATGTATTTCTTAAAAATTATGTCATCGTTGTTTGTTGCAGCGCACATGTCGTTGTTCTGTCAGCTCCAATCAAGTTCTTGCAAATATCAATGCCTTCTTGACTGAGTGCTATTGAGATTTTATTTTATATTTGGTCATATTAATGGTTAATGGGGAGGAGAGATTACATAGGAGTTTAATGAACTCTGCTATAGAGAGGAAGAGGAGTAGGGATGGATCTAGGAGGCGATGGTTAGTTTCAGTGTTTATAGATTCCAAGGTGTAGAAGCAGAGAGGATTGCATACTAGACTTGGCGCTGAAAGTCATATGTCTATTTGAAATGAATGAATGATAATGGCTTATCCAAATTCTATTACATAAGTATTTCCAAAGTTAATCACACTCTCAGCAGAAGGTACATCTGGTGTAATCCCTTGCTCCAGTTACACACAGCATTAACGTCGTATGATTTATTGCTGCAACATGTGTCACGTATATACGGTAGATACTGTATTAGTGACAAGGGCCCACCTCGCGGCACACTCAATGCGTTCTCTTGCAGAAAGGCATCTCGGCATGCTCATAGCCATTGTTATCAAACACCTTCGAGATATCAAGAAAGGGACAATAGTATCGCCATTGGTTCATTTATCATTCTAAAGTATAGCATTGTGTGTTACGTAATACCTTGCTATGCAGAGGCTATTTCACTTCTTATGCACACATGAAAAATGCTACCCATCAGCCATGAATTATATATTGCATGACTCGGAGCACTGTAGATGGTTCTGAGGCGTGACGGTATAATACAGTTGGGTCTGGACACCTGTCAGTATGTTTGCAAGCGGTTTTTAGGTCGGCATGGGATTGGCCACGATAGCAACACAGTGACACTACGTACAGGAGTGATGCATGGTTGCCAGTTCCTTGTCATGTTTAGGAATTTGCTCATCTTTGAAAGTGTATTATTTCCCTTTTACTATGAACAAAGGAAAGTAATTCTACGTGCAGTGTCATGTTTGAGTCCATGATCCATAACATTTAAGTTATTACATTGCAAACCTGTGAAAAAAAAAACCACACTGTATCCGCTCTGCGTTGTTCTTTCTCTCCTTGTGATTGCAGTGTGACGTTTGTAAATGGATTGCCTCGATTTTCATTGGGCTCGTTCCATTTTTATTTTTATTTATTTGCTTTCAGTGAAACCCCGTTTTAAAAGGGAAGTGGCCCGCCAAACGACCTGTGTAAAATAAGTTATCTGGCCGAGCTGATTTATAAAATCCTAACTATCTCGTAAAATGTTTCCGATTTAGATAGGTGTCCTCGTTCTGTTTCAATGGATAGCACGCAGTGCAGTGGCTTTTATTTAAATTTTATTGACCGTTTAAGATGTTATTGGAAACGGCCAAGGTATAAACTATGCTTTGTTACATCAGGTGCCGCTTTGAGTTTGCGTTATCGCTTGTCCTGCTGGCCAATGAATTACTGCGATAAATTAAAACAGTAGTGCCTCAACAATGGCGTCTGTAATCATATCTCAAACCCGTTATGCAGTACTTCTCACAAAGGGTTAGAAAGAAAGAAATGACCTGCTTCTATCCTTATTGATACACAATCTAAAACTGTTTTCCGAGTGTTGCAGCTGTACGTAGCAGGAATTTCTTATCTCCTTTCGGACAGTAGTTGTAAGACTGCCGATGAAAATGTGTCAGTAGCCCTCTGTGTCAAACTTTAGTAGAGGTACACACGTATTTGGTGAGTAGCAGGAACGCAATTTATAGAGTAGTTATGTATCCCAAGATAAGCTCTAGATAACCGCTTAATGCCCACGACGGCACATGTCAGATCGCGAAAATCAGTGGTTCTGTGCGCGAAATTTCGGGTAAGTCTTTAAAATTTCTTCGTGAAAATCGTTCTAGGCATTTTAATCATAATTAGAAATATTGCGAAAGCAACATTTCACTAATGTTGTAAAGAATTTTCCTCATTCTGAGTTTGCAGAAAGTGCGAACTTCTTCATGTGTCCGTTTGCTCCGGGATTCCGGGATTTACACTCGACATGTATTTGGACTAGTCCCAGCACGGACGGGTATCTCGGGTAGTATAGGTTTGGGGCATGGCGAATTAGGAAACTAGTCTAAAAACACATCCAACATAAAAGGGAAAAATTCAAATATACATTAAATGAAAATTGTCGTCTGACTTTCTTAAGAATGTCCAAAGATCCCTAACCTGCTTTGATGTTGGGCAACGATGTTAATTACAAAAAGATCTAGCTAATAAAATCCATCAGAGAATTCCTAACCAAAATAAAAATCGAGAAATATCAACTAGGATGATGGTACATAAAATAAATCCGTAAGTATTACAAATGTTTCATGAAAAGGGATTTTAGTGACATTGACACTACTATGCAACAATAAAAATAACATATGATGGGACGGTACTATTTCCAACTATGAAAATCCACAGCCTGCTTCCAGTCTCCGACCGGGTCAGGAATGGAATGAATGAAGCCCCCATCTAGCGGCGAGGATATGAACTGTGCCGGCTGCCGAGGCCTGACGCACTCCTCTAGGGCAATGATTAAATAAATGACAGATGAAATGAAATGATAGTGGAGAGTGTTGCTGGAATGAAATTTTGACAGGGAAAACCGGAGTACCCGGAGAAAAACCTGTCTGTCTCCGTTTTGTCCAGCACAGATCTCACATGGAGTGACCGGGATTTGAACCACGGACCCAGTGGTGAGAGGCCGGCGTGCTGCCGCCTAAGCCACGGAGGCTTGCCACTATTTCCAACATTTGACGTTAATCTAACCTTCTAGCTAAGCATTCTAAATCCTACGCATGGAATAAATCACACAACTATCCGCCATCTTGCAGAGAAAACCGAAACTATACGTGCTGGCAGACTTGTGTCATTTTGCTCAAAGTTCACCAGCTGTGATACGAAAAGTGCTAAGCGAGTCGACATGGTACGAGTCGGACTGCCGGTTTTCAAAAGTCTACTTTCTTAGGCTTGAATCGAACCCGCTATTTTGGGACAATGAAACAAACACACTACCACCAACTAAATGTGGTAATAGTTTAAAAATCAAGCAATTCATGGATTTTTAATTTGTTTATATTTATAAGGTGCGTTCAAAAAGTAACGAGCCGGAGGCTGTAATGCGCAAACTGGTGACGACATCGGCTAATCGTGGCGTGGGTAAAGAGGTGTGGTTCCGACCAGAGCGTGGAAGGTCACAGCCCGTCGCTAGAGGGCACGCGTGCACGTCACGTGACGATACAAAGCGAGCAGCAGCATGCATCAATCGTCCAACCAAGACCAAGACAGTTGGCCATTCGACATGCTTCCTGGTGTGGTTGAAGACTGTGGGGCACCCTTTGGGCACACGCTTTGCGCAAGTGCAGGCGTTCCTTCATGATGGTGTGCACACTTCCGACGCTCAATCCGACCATGGCGGCTATGGCGTTCACTGTCACTCGGCGGTGCTGGGTAATGAGTGCATCAACCAGCTGGACGTTGTCATCGGTAATGCAGGGGGGTGCCCCAGACCGGGCATGATCGGCTAACGACACCCGTCCTTCCCTGAAGCGCTTGTGCCACGCCTTGACCCTTGCAAGGGACATGCAGAGTTCGCCGTACACTTGTGACATTCGGCGATGAATGTCCGTTCCCCCTACTCCTTCCGCTGTCAGAAACCGAACAACACCTCTTTGCTCTTCGTTTGACGCTTCCATGTCACTGTTTGCAATGCGACTGTCAGCGTTGGGCGATTGATGCTTGCTGCTGCTCTCTTTGTATCGTCACATGACGTGCACGCGTGCCCTCTAGCGACGGGCTGTGACCTTCCACGCTCTGGTCGGAACCACACCTCGTTACACACGCCACGATTAGCCGATGTCGTCACCGGTTTGCGCATTACAGCCTCCGGCTCGTTACTTTACCGATCTATTTATCATGTGTTACGTGGTGCAAAATAATGAATAATACACCTCTTTTTAAAGTGCAAAATTGACGGGCATCGAAGAGCAGCCAGGAAAAGGACTGGCACAAAAACGATTGAACATGTAGACCGTGTTGCTGAGGATAGACGAACGCTATCCATATTGATCGCCAACAACGTCCGGGAGACTGGGTAGGGCATATAGAAGATGATTTATCTATTACCCGTTGAAGATACGAGTTCGGCCGACCAAGGTGTAAACTTTTCTCTGTTTAGCATGCAGTGGTGACAGTACAGTCGCACGGGTAGGATATGATTCAGCTCCAGCAGCCTCAGTGAGCGTTCTCCTCTACGTGGTGACATGTGCCCCTACTACGCTTAGCAATGCTGGACTTACTGTACGTGGACACTGTACTCTGTACTCAACATTGCCCCACTCCTCATCCCGCAAGGATCCAGTTACTATTATGATGCCGCAAACATGCGCGAACCCACAAGCCCAGAGGGGAATGGAGGAGAATGGAGGTAGTGGAGGGGGTCGCTGCTGCTGTGCTCATGGGAAAAACACTAAAAAAATAATATCGAATGGCCTCGGATGCCGGGTGCAAGCTTTGTTATTTGTCGCCCAGAGGGCGTCGAATTTTGTCGTTCCTTAGAGCGCTATGAAAGTTAATGAGGATAGATATCTAAGCTCCTTGACACTCTAGCGCTTTTTGGTAGACAAAGGAGGCACTTTGTGCTGACGGAAAATTCCGAGATTAATTTTGCCATTATGAGCGCGGCCTACTGAATTCAAATGGGTTATTTGACATGCCAACATCGTATAACATGCGTGTCGTGATTTTTGCCGCCTTTCAAAAATCACTTACCATGGCCAGGAGCGAACCTGCAAGCTTGGGGTTGGTAGTTCGACCCGATAACCACTCACCCACCGTGGCAAGCGGTAGAAACACTCACATGCAATAAAGTTACAGTAGGAGCTGATGTGAGCATTTCCGTAGCAACAAGCGAATTGAACGTTCTTCCCCTGTCAATCGCGCTGCAGCTCGTGGATTCGCCCGCATACGAAACTCGGTGCGTGTGCATGTGCATTAGGTAATAATCGCGATCACTAGCGCAGCCAAGTTCAGCGGCACTAGTTTCTTAAATCCGTAATATTCCTCGGCTTTGACTGGCTTTATATAACGTATCAAATCGGAACTCCATTTCCTTGTGTCATGATTAATTTAATTTAATTCAATCGTGTCAGATAACATATAAGTTAATATGCACATAAAACAATGAAGTAATTGGTACTAAAAGCATACACACATTTCTTCGTACAGTGGCTACTTTCATAAATGTATACAAAATTTAAATGCAATGTGACCAGTATCCAGCCAGTTCATAGGCTTCTTTGGTGGCTTGCATCAAGTCCTCGAGAGAGCAGGTTGTTGGGCACAGCTTGCAGACGAGGAGACCTGGTCCATGGGCTGCTCTTCGCCGCATTTGCATAGAGTCACACGTGAATCCTCGCTTTTTCAGGTTGCTTTTAGATCTGCCAGCTCTTGTCATGATGAAAGACCTGCTGGGTAACAAATTGTTCTAATGACTGTATAGCAGTCCTCACTCTGAATTACAGAAACCAGACAGAGACTCTTGGTAGCCTTTCAAGATACGATTGCCAGTGGCCGAGTCATGCTGTCAGCTTCCTTTTTTTTTTTTTTTTTTTGTAGTTGACAGGTGCAGTCGCGTGGGTAGGATATAACTGACGTCCAGTAGCCTTTCATCGTTTTACTCTCCGTGGTGACATGAGCTCCCATTAAGCTTAGCTGTGCTGTTGAACCACACCATTCTTAATTCGCCCATTATTATTAATTGACGCCTACAATTATTCACAATATAACTTCTGTCTAACACAAGTAGCGCGCGCAATGTTGCTTGACTTTTGTGCTGACCACACTCTGTAATCACTGTGTCCCACTAATACAGCCATCACAATTAACGCCGGTTATTCTACACACACCCAAAGTACACGGGGCTACATGACCGCGTTGTCACAGCCCCTAAACTGAGGAAGCAACCAACCATCACTGTGTCCCCCTGCTCGTCGCGCAAGGCACCAGCTGCTATTATCAACAAACGTTGGCGCCCAAATACATTTGCTTCAGACGACACTGACAGTCACTTCACTTTCGTAAGGCCACCCTATGTTTATCCACCAAATGCGAGGATATTACAGTAACTTGTTAATTCCACAGTTACCTTGGAAACTCGTCGATGTGTAGGTCTAGTACGTGTGTGCTTAGCGCTGTGGTGGGCATTTTCTTGGTTGGAAAGAAAAAGTTTGATACATCCTCAGATAGCAGTTATGTGCGCAAGCCGCCCTTTATACCGGTATTTAAAAGTATGAAATTAAAAATTCTCAAATAAGTTGATTGCAATCAAAATTTGTTAAACCGTTTGTTACTACATAAATCATGTCGATGTGTTGGTATATTGATGTTTACATAAAAAAACATAAATCTTAGCTATTAATGGACTATTATTATTATTATTCTTTAATCGTATCGGCCAACTAAGGACCACGTTATTTCAACTGGCTTCTCTGGGCTTTGATCTTTGCCCAGTGTTCCTTCATACGTTGCCGGTGTTGCTCTTTTCTTTCTTCCGTCCACATCTTTCCCGTCTTCAACTTCGGTTTTTCCTGAAAACCCTGGTGGTCGTGTAGTTTCTTCCTCAGGGAATTGCGTTCAAGAATATCCCCACAGGTAATTTCCATCTCTTGCAGGTCACTTTCCACCTCTTCGAACCAGGCTGGCTTGGTCTTCTTATTTTTAAAATAGTTATTATTATTATTATTATTATTATTATTATTATTATTATTATTATTATTATTATTATCTTTATTTACTCAACTTACAGTCGGTAACATGACTCATTTCGGTACATTACGTAGCCTACAAGAAACTTAGTAAATTCACACTTTGAAAAGCCTATACTGTAGCATACATTTTCAAATTATGTAACGAAGACGTTTTGACAGTTTCATTTTCGTTATCTTCCATGTCTCCTTTTCACAAGAGGGTCCAAGAAGATCCTAGTGTGTATTCGAAAATCCTCTATTATTATTATTAATGCTATTCATATGTTCGCCATATCACTGGGTACAATTCACCATTTCATCGGCATTTGTTGCAAGATGGAGTGAGTTCTCTATATTGGTAGGTTGAGAAAGGAACGAACTATGGAGCAGGTCTCTAAAATAACTACTTTCTGCATACTGGTATGCAGATTATGGTGGAGCCTCAGTTTATCGAGGTTGGCCATCAGCGACTTCGGTACGATCCCTGTGGACTTCACGAATTTCGTTGACTTGCCGCTGTCATCCACCACTTCCCGATCGTTGATTGGAACTCTCCAGACCATCTGGTCTTTGGACCGCCCGGGTTTCTTCTTCCATATCTAGGGTCCTACACTGTAGTTGAGTAGGACCACCTCCCGTGATCCATTCTCAGTACATGGCCTGCCCATGTCCACTTCAGTTTCCTGGCCCTCTTCCTGGTTTCTTCGTTTCTAATTCGGTTTCTTAATGTAATGTTTAGGGAGTATTCTCTCCATTTTACTCTGGCACACTTCTAACTTCGAGGCCTGCTTCCCCCAGGGGAACGAGGGACGTGGGTTGGCGACCACGAACCCCAGCTGATTCCGGCATTGCTTGCACTTACTTGTGCCGGGCTCCTCTCTGTTATCTTTCCTCTCTACGTCCCTTGGTCAATTCTTGTTCTTTTCCGACCCTGACGGTATTAGGGTATCCGAGGCCTAGGGAGCCTTTCACTTTCCCGACTTAATTGACCCTTGTCTCATCCTTCCTGATCCCTCATTCTTCGAGAGGTCAGACCTCTCGTTTTCTTTTCATTGTACGAGGGCAGATCAAAAAATAAGTTGCACTTCCCAGTTATGGCCATTTATTACACCACCTATACAACAGCAACACGCCTATAACGACATACAATGTAACGTCACTTTTCCACATAGTTTCCAAGAGACTCCAAACATTTCTGCAAACGCACAACCAACTTGTCGATGCCGGATGCATAGGAAGTTCCTCCAGCGTTCTGCAACTACACGGAGACAGCGGCCTTACCTCCTCATCGGTCTGGAAACGTCGACCACCGTTCTGTCTAATGATCGCATTCACACTGTTGACATTTGCACGGGTCCTGGACGTTGCGGGCCTGCCCTCGCGATATTCGACCGTGATATCCGTGCGTCCGGCTTCGAATTGCTGACACCACTTTACGATCCCTTGCCGGGAAATGGCCCGCTCCCCATACACAGCACTAATTTCACGATGAATGTCCGTGCAATTCTTCATTTTGGCCCATAGGAATCGGATTGTCGCACGCACCTCATATTTGGAGTGGATATCCGGCGTCCAGTTGACGCGCCATTGCATTTGGCCGATATTCACACCATACAAGTCGAGACACCACAGCGACCTGCCTTACAGATGTGTGGGCAGTGTCTGTCCCTTTCTCCGCTGTGCCCACGTTTGCGACAAAAGTGCAACTAACTTTTTGATACACCTTCGTATCTCCTGCCTTCTGCTCAAGGCCCTCAAGGAGGCAGGGTGTGTGTACCCACCACTTATGGTGCACCCTGGATAATGCTACACCCTCAAGGGCTCACGGCTGGCGAGCTCGGGAGTTGGTGACCCCGAGGGATTCCTGAGCTGGGTCCGGCTTTTCCCCTTTTTCTATTGCGGATCCTCTCCACTTTCCCCCTCATATCTGCCTTTCTTGGATCTCCTTTCCAAGTCCCTCGGTCCTCAATTTTTGAGGGTTGAGGGCATTTCCTTTCCTCCTGTCTTTAATTTCTCTTATTCCTTTCTGTTTCGAGCCACGTCTCGAAACGTATTCGGACCCGAATGAAGTACTTGGGGCGAATAATTTGCCGGAACAAGAATCGCGCGCGCACAAACAAATTATATACATGTATTACTGTACTATACACACAACTATATACACAACATATTGACATTATTTCGTTATTGCGCTGCGAGGAGCTGCGGCTTGTGCGTGCTGCCAGTAAGGCACGGCTTAACAGAGTGTCTCAAAAGCCAGGTAGAGGACTGAGGGGCGACAATAGAATGACACAATGTTGCCAAGCATCACCATCACCACGTTGTCACGTCTTGTTTCCTCCACTGTTCACTTACTGTCTCCAACATACCGCCCACCTAAATGTACTACATTTAAACACAAACATGAATGATGGGCACACCAAAAGTTCACTGAGAAAACAACACTAACACAAAAGAAAATTACACAATAAAAATATATACAGTCGCAAGAGCACACGCCACGGTGCAGGTAGGGGGCACAGTTTCTGGATTGGTCTCTTCAGAGTTCCGTTGCTGGTACGGACGATGGCTACTCTGACCAATCCATCCTTGCCGGATATCACGTCTTCGTCCACTGCAAGCCTCCATGCTGTGGGTGGGAGATTGTCCTCCTTTAAAAGGACAATGATGCCGGGCTGAATGTTCACCTCCTTGTTAATCCATTTGGATCTTTGTTGTAGACTGTTGAGGTAGTCCTTTGACCACCTGCTCCAAAATTCCTGCTGCATTTTCTGCAGATGCTGCCACCTGGATAGACGGTTGGAGGCTACCTCTGTCAGATTTGGTTCAGGGATGGACATCAATGGGGAGCCGATTAGGAAATGACCGGGACTGAGATAAGAGGGATCATAGGGATTGTCAGAAAGACGAGAGATAGGCCTGGAATTAAGACAAGCTTCTATTTGGCAAGCTAACGTCTGTAGTTCGTCGTATGTCAAGCAGGTGTTGCCAACCACCCTTCTCATATGATGTTTCATTGACTTAACCCCAGCTTCCCAGAGGCCACCGAAATGAGGGGCATCCGGAGGAATGAAATGCCACGTGAATCCTTCTTTACTACCAAACTCTTGAAGTTCTTCCACGCAGTGTTCGGATTTGAAGAGGCGGTGCAATTCGTTCGGCCGTACTGTTCGCCTGGCATTTACAATCCAATATTTTTGCCGTAGAGAGGCGATCAGCAATTTTTCACTAGCATGTAGTAAGCGTAGGTGTTCAGATTCTATGATCAATTTTGTCAAGTTGTGTTTAGGTGGAAGAATGATCTGATGACGTTCACCGAAAGGCATTGGACAGTTTTCTAATCTTCCGCCCACCCTGAGGAGGTCTTCTCCGTCGAGGAATGGGTTGAGACTTCTCAACGTACTTTTGGTCGCTACACTTGATATACCTTTCAGCTCTTCCACCTCCGCCATGTAGCTGAACCGCTGCGCTTGTTTGATGCACACCTTCAAGTTACATAGGCGTCAATGGACCAGTTCTCTTGGTGCTTGGATTCCTTGTATTGTGGGCAAACCTAATGCAGTAGGCGATGACCTTCTGCATTCGGCGAAGTGACGAGAAGCGATGGGAAACGTCTTCTTGCTCCTCATGAGTCACCATGCATTGCGTCTCTCGTTTCTCAGGAATTTCATCAATTTCCATAGAGTTGTAGATTGAACAAGGTCAAGAAGATTGATGTTTGCGTAACCAAGATGGCCCATGCCACCAAACTGCATGCGTTTTCAGAACTAAGGGGAGCGTTCCTCGGGATAGAACGTCTGCTGGATTTCCCTCGGAGGTCACATGATGCCAGTGAGCTTTTTCCGTCAATTCTTGTATTTCTGACACACGATTGGCAACGAAAGTTTTCCACCTCGTAGGTTCCGCTGCAAGCTGCATATGATCCAGGCGTTCGTACTCGTCCATGAAATCGACGTATTCTTGCTGTAATTCATGGCTCTTCTGTAACCTTCGCTCGATCTGAAGTAACCTTTTCTCTGCATTGTTACGCGATCTACCAAGTGGCTTGTACTGCTGACGGACAGGCAATCTTACAATGAATCTTCCAGACTTGTCACGTTTTGTGTTGCGCTGAAAATGGTCTTCACAATATCGTTCTTCTTTGGTGAGTGGCATAATCGTTGGAATCTCTTCTATTTCCCAGAATTTCTCGATTTGACGGTGTAGATCGTCGCCATCCCTCAGGAAGAATGATGAACTTGATTGAAGCTGACTCCTCTGGGACTCGGAGTATATAGAGCCAGAGAAAATCCAGCCTAGCTGCGTGTTCTTCATTACAGGCAGGTCGCTGTGTAACTTGAGCGTTCCCTCGGCCAGGAGTTCCATGAAGAGTTCCGCGCCAATTAACATATCGATGTTACCTGGTATGTTGAATTGCGGGTCAGCTAGTTGTATACCGGTCGGTATGTTCCAACTTCTGCAATTGATATAGGCTCCAGGAATTTCCCCTGTGATCCTAGGAGGTACTGAGCATGTAATAATAGCCTTGTAATTGGTAACGTTAGAATAGAATTCAAAATCGACGCTATGATCCGAATTTACAGTCGTATTGCTTATCCCTCTAAAAGGCATTGGATTTCTACGTCGTTTCAGTCGTAGGCGTTGCGCTATCGCCTCCGTTATGAAGTTAGACTGCGATCCACTGTCAAGTAGAACTCGGCATTGTTGTAGTTCACCATTGTTGTCCCTCACTTTCACCAAGGCAGTGGACAGCAGTACCTGTGCTTGTGAGCGAAATTTTAAAGAACAGTAAGAGCCTGATTGTTGCAGTTCATTGTTGCCATCAGTTCTTCTATTGGGTGATTCTCGTGATCCTGACCCTGGTTCACGCCTCGCGTCTCTTCCGCTATTCCTTGTGACGTTCGGATTGGGTGCTATGTCAGAGTGCAACAGGGTGTGATGTTTCCAGCCACAACTCTTGCAATAGCCTGCAATGCATTGTTGGACATTGTGCGGCCGAAAGCAATTGAAGCACAATCCTTTACTCTTAACAAATGCATAGCGTTGCTCAACACTGCGATTAATGAATGGCCGACATTTATGAAGGGCATGCTGGGATTCACAAAATGGAAATGAACTGATGTTAGATACAGACACATTTGAATAGGGTGACTTGGGTGAGATGGTCTTAGAATGACTTTCCTTTTGAACTGTAGTGGTCAATTTTGCGTCACTGGTGGATGTAGCTAATTCTAATGCCTGACTCTGCCTTCTAGAAAAGATTGCAATTCGGATAATTCTTGGAAGTCCTGTCCATTAGCATTAATCCCGTATTCCTTTCTAGTTAAGGGATCTAGTTTATCCAGTACTAGCTGAGATAGGAGAATCTCTTCTAGCGGTGTTTTTAACTTCAGAGCCTTAATGGCATTCAGATTAGATATTAACTGGTTAGTTAGGTGCCTAATATCGGCTGCCGAGTCCTTGCTGCAAGATGGTAAAGATAATAGCTGCCTGATATGCTTAGTGGCTATTAAGCGGTTATAAGTATATCTACTACAAATCAGTTCCCATGCTACTTCAAAGTTTTCATTTGATATCGGCAGGTTGCTTATCAATTCTAAAGGCTCCCCTCTTAAGGCTGATAACAGATAATGCAATTTCTGTACATTAGGAATGTCTGAATTTTGTGTTATTAACCCATTAAAGGTGTCTCTGAATGCTATCCATGAGCTATAATCTCCGGTGAAAGTAGGGATGTTGATCACTGGAAGTCTGACGTTACTTGTTAGGCACCCTGTGCTATTGTCACTAGGGGATCGGGTGTTCCCAGTGCCTCTCTCAACTAATTTAGTCAGTGCTGCTTCTAAGTCAAAGTATTGTGTTTCAAACTCTTCACGATCTGCTGCGTGACCATCATCATCACCGTCATGAAGCTCTAATTTGCTTTGCGGTTCCTCGTACCTATTTCTAATTGCACTAAGGTCATTTAATCCAAGCTGTACGGTAGTTACATCAGTTCCTTGGCGTGCTTGACATTTCTCAAGAAATTTACTTGTTCGAGTTAAGCTTGCTTTAACTATCGCTATCTGTTTAACTAGTAATTTCTTTTCATTGGGTTCTGGTGCATTCTTGGAATACATGGTACGAGAGATTAAAATTTTGAATGCTTTTGCATGTTCTTTCCTTCCTCTTTGTCAAACACCAACAGTGATCTATTCTCTCTTAGGTGTTCCGGTTGCTTATATCTTTTGTGAGTCTGTTCCAGATATATATTCTATGACCCACCTAGCGTCATACAGCAGCGAATATCTGAAGCTCCTTAATTCTTCCTGGTGCAAGAGGAATTCCTTCTCCATCTGGCTACCCGATTTTACTGCCATCGCCAGCTATTATCTCCATGAGCAAGAGAACTACGTCTACTCTTTTACTCACCATGCTGCGCTAGTATCATCTGTTGTCAACTCTTTGAAGACCAGCTCAGCAAGAGATCAATTTTTTGTTTTAAAGTTGGCAATGTTTATATGTTCTCCTTTTGTCTCCTACCCCCCACTCTTTCCCCCTTCCTTGGTCCCTCCGTGCTCCGTTGAGCAGGTCTCACTTCTCAGTCGGCAGTTGACTCGATCAGTTAAAGCTCCACTCGAGCTAGCCTCCTCAAACCAAGAGGCATACTCTCTTCTACGCCATGTTGGCTAGGTAGCCGTCATACGGAACTTCGCCTTCAACATGAAATCAAGATAAGTACCATTTTAAAAGTTTTAACCTCATCTTCATGGTTTTAACTTCCACGTGCTTTTAATGATATTTTATAGACAGTGTGAAATTATTTACTTTGGGGCAAAAATCATTCTTCGTGGGATTTGCCATGTTGAGCTTTTGCTTGTATAAGCCAACCTTACTAAAAAAGAGCTTTTCTTAAGCTATTCAAATGAGAAATCCTCTCGCTACGTGGGATATTATCTAATACCCGCTGTCTATAATTATAAAGCTAGTTCCTCCGCTGGATTAACTTTGACTCCATTCTTCTATAAAGATCGTTCTGGAACTTTCCAGATCTGGTACTCTATCTGCGAGGCTTGCCATCAGGTATTTTTCACTCACTTGTGAAAATACTAGTTAAAATGAGGAATCTTCCTTAAATTACTGCATTAGCGAACTTTCTTCCCCCGTTGGAACATTCTATGGCGCATTTAATCGTAAATCACAACTTTTTCAAGAAATAGACTCTCACCTATATAGTGCAATCAGTTATTTTCATAATTGCAATAACTTTATTTCTCATAAACTTTAGTGTTTCTATAGTGAACTTTGCATCAATCTTTACAGACTATAGTGATAATCAGTGCTTGCTCCACTTTTCTACCGCGTCGCGATCGTCCGTTTATATTAAATACGGCCATGAACATTTTTCCTCCATCCCTATTTCTCTTTCCTAAACCTCTTACTAACAATCTGTAATAAACTTTAAATTCAGGTCTGTTTCAATAAGGTGTCACTCTGTGAAGTGCCCTTCCATTTTGCTTGTTTATCATTAAGTAATTGCTGTATAATTACGTGTTTTATACACGTTTCAAACTTACATTGTTTCTCCCTTCAAATCAGGGAAAACAATTCTTTCAACTCTTGTGTGAGTTATTTTTTAGGTCTCACTAAATGGAAACTGCCCCATTTGGCTCGTGATTCCTATCTAAAATATAGGAGGTCGAGAACCTTCCTTTTGATTATCTCTTCAGGTTTCACAGTAAGTGACCTGCCCTCTTTTGTATAATTCTCATAAAGTAATTCTGTTTAAATATAAGAAGTTGTAGGAACTTCTATTTTATTCTTTATGTTTTCCTTATTGTTATTTTCGAAGTTGTTATTCTCTCTAGAATATTCGTTCAGAAATTTCCTATAGTACACTCCTTGTACTCAATTTAATGTTTACTTTAATCATTTCATTGCCTTTTTAAAAATCTTATCAAGATTTTAGTACCAGGTTTAAAACCTTAAAAATTATTATTTGCCTGGAGCAATTTCTACATGTTGTCGGAGGTCTGCGACCCCAAATTGTTAATAAGATTGAAACATATTTAATTGTTAAAGATATCAACTTCCTCTAATTTGTTAAATAAATTAAATATTTGTTATTGGATTCATCATTTCTCTGATACTACAGTTAGGCAGGATCCTGGCTTTCCTAGCTCTTCCTAGGTTTATGCCCTCGTTCATACTCAATAAAGCTTTTACTATCTGTCTGGCCAGACCATCACCCTTCCCTATAGTACTTTTATTCGTGCTTGGGAGGAAATACGCTAAAGCCTTTCTCTGGCAAACTGCCCAAGTCTTAGCTGCGGTTCCCGTCAGCTTCGACCAAGCTCGTACCCACTTTAGGTATCCGAGCACGGATTTGCGGTGGCAACCGCTTCTAAATGTATTGAAAGTCAAATTCATAACTTTTGTGGGACTCTCCTCCTATTTTTCTATCCTTTTTCTCCAATCCAAAACCTACTTCCTTTTTTTAATCATCTTCCCTTGGTGGGTGGGTTATTCCTCAGTCAATAAACTACCCAAAATTTGGTGCCGAAACCCGGGAGAGTCCATTTGCTATGTCCATTGTTTGTCAAGTGTCATTTGACAATACTTTGCATATTACTAATATCTGTGTTGAATATTTCAGCTATAACCACATCGTGCAAAGCCTGTGAACGGGAAAGAGGCCGCTCCTGTCTCCTATGGTGTGTCCCATTCTTTCTACTCATTCGCTGCTGCAAACTTGACAGCATCTCCAAGGTTCTACAGTTTCGTGAGTTGTATTTCAATTTATTCTCTTTATCATGGCTCCTACTGAAAAAGATGAAACTCTCATTGCTAGACGTTCTTCCTATAAAGGGCAACTCACTAGATTCAGAAATTTTATCAACAAGTTAAATCCCGCCGAGTGTGATTTAGACATCTTGACACATCGCCTTAAGTTGTACGAACGGTCTTATGATTATTATGATCAAATTCAAACCGAGATTGAATCCGCTTGCCCAGAACTTCAATCGGATCGGGACGAGGTCGAACCCTTGTACTTTGAAGGGATTGCAAAGGCCCACCAACTGATCCGCAATATCTCAGAACCGGACACTAGGGTCATCAATCCGGCCCAGTTCGCACCCGCTTCAGTTCACAAGAACAAACCGAAACCGTTACTTCCTAAGATAAGCCTACCGCACTTCTCAGGCAAGGAAGGTGAATGGTATTCTTTTTATGAACTTTACTGCTCCCTAATTCATGAAAATATCGAGATCCCTGACATACATAAATTTTACTTCCTCCGTACTTCTTTGGAATGTGAGGCCTTAGCCTTAGTGGAGTCACTGCCTTTAAGCGCAGACAACTACCACATCGCCTTTAATCTCCTTAAAGAGAGATATGGCAATTTACGTTTAAGTGTAGCTCGCCACATACGTTGTCTCTTCAACCTACCAGCCGTCAAACCTAATGACGTCACCTCTTTAAGAGACCTCTTAGATTCTATACAGTTGAATGTCAGAGCATTATACCAACTTAAGCAGCCTGTCCAAACATGGGACACCATACTCATTCATCTGGCTACATCAAGATTCGAGTTTTCAACTTTAAAGGCTTGGGAAATTGAACTCGCTCGCAAGGAAGAATTTTCCTTCGAACACTTAATCTCGTTTCTTAACAGCCGATGCCAAGTTCTTACAGCACTCACATTTCAATGCGAAAAGGTCGAAACGAATCATCAGTCTCACATTTTTGAGAAAAACCTTGCTTTTTCAAAGGGACATCAGCCCCCATCTGTCGAGAACAAGCAACCCCGTTCTTCTTTCAATCATGCAAGAGAACAAATCAGGCCGCTCAACAAATCGTTAAAATGCACGCTCTGTAAAAAGCTTCACACATTGTATTCGTGCAAATCTTTTAAAGAATTGTCTGTCGAAGATCGAAGGAAGTTTGTCTTCAATAGCAAACATTGCTTCAATTGCTTGTCACCTAAGCATTCTTCTTCGAACTGTACGTCATCAAATCTCTGTTTCCATTGTAAAAAACCGCATCATTCTTTATTGCACGTTCACGATAAATCGAGGTCATCAGCACCCGCCTCTTCAAGCTCATGCAGAGCAGCTCCGAACAAACTAATGCTTCTTCCTGCATTTCTAATGCCGAAACTTCTTACAGTGCGCAAACCCTTTTGACCACTGTACAATTCGAAATCCAAGATAAATTTGGAAATTGGTTTAGAACCCGTGGTCTTCTCGATTCCGCTTCAACGCACAACTTTGTTTTGCAATCTTTGATTAAAAAACTAGGTCTTTCGTCATCGCCTACTTCTATCAGTGTGACCGGCATTGACAATTTGAAAACTCAAGTCTTGCAGTCTTCAAAATTGAAAATCAGAGACGTTTGCCAAAGAAACACCAATCTTAATTTAAACTGTCTCATTCTTACCAGTATTGGCAAGGACACTCCAAGTCACTCTATTAATACCTCCGTATTAAAGATTCCTTCGCACTTAAGGTTAGCTGATCCTCAGTTTAATGCTCAAGGTCCCATTGATGTACTTTTCAGTGCCAATGTTTTTTGGAAGTGCCTTCGCAAACAAACACGCAAGTTATCTTCAACCGTGGTCGCCAGAGACACCGATTTTGGTTGGGTTATTACTGGTGAGATCCAACATCCCAGTGTTCAAACCAAAGCGCAATGTCATTTCGTTACAGCTGACATAAATCCCCTTTCTGAAAAAGAGAACGCTCATGTTTCAGATCTCAATATTTTTGAAAAACACTTGTCGAAACGATGTCTTATCGTGAACAACAACACTACCTCTGTAAGTTGTTTAAATGGTTTTTCCTTCTTCCCGCACAAAATGGCAATTCAAGTTCGCCTTGCTTTGTGTTATTTCGTTTGCCTTCTCATGTCATTTTTATAGCAGTTAATTGCTTAAACTCTTTCTCGAAAACTATCTTCCCCTTGTGTAAAACCATGGCTATCAGTCACCATCACTTTGCTGTGAGCTATGGTTCACTTCTTTCGTTATTTAGAAGGATGGCCACGGTCGGCTCCTCCCCCCTTCCTCACAATTGGAAGCCGCTTTTGAAACCGCTTGAAAATCTGAATTCTCTAACATCTAGAATAACTATTCTTATGCATAACCTTCTTCTCAATGTCCCGGCTTCACTTCCTATTTCGGAAGAATCAAGCTTTTTCCTGTCGAAAATTGTCGGATTCCGTGATCCTCAAAATCATGCGAAATTGATTTCCTACTCTATTTCATATATCTTTAAATTGCTTTTTCACGTCCAAGTTACGATTGACTGCATGCCGTCCAAGCTGAATATCTGCTTTAAGTTACAGCTGATTCAACAAGTGTTGTTTGTGTACTTTGAACTGCTTGTTTGTCAGACTTGTTTGTATACAAGCCCGATTAAGGTCAAGTCACTGTTTATTTCCTGTACGCTTGACAAAGTTCAAAGCATGTTTCTCTTATCTCAACTTTGGCTGATTGCCAACCATTGTCTAGTGAGCCGCTCCTGCAAGTACAGAAGCCGTTCACCTACTTCCCAAAATAAACTTGTTCTAGTCAAGGACTCTTTCAGCTATTTATATGTCTTATCTCGTTGTACTATGTGGGTCAAGGCCGCACTTGCTTTTGTATTCCACTTACTCACGCTCGTATTCTCCAACTGCTTCGATCCTTGTTTCAAAACTTCGTTGCGTATTTCTCACGCGTTCATGTATTTCACTTTGCTTACATATTTTGCGATCTTAATGTTCATTGATGAACAAACTTGTTTTTTCTCGTCGTCACATTCGATGTGTTTTTGCATTTATACTTGTTATGTCACGTTTCTCGCTGACTTAAGTATTTTTCTGAGTAACCCCTTTGATACTTATTATGACTTAAGGTCATTGTTTATGGCTACTAGTTTGTTACCTATGGCGTTCTTGCTTTCTACTCGCATAGTTTCTTTGTTTATTTGGTATATTCTTGTCCTGAATAGATGTACTTGGTTCCCGACGCTTTGTTTAAACTTGTCAATTCTTCTTTCTCATCGTATCGCAATCTTTACTAGTGCTTTATTTCCCTCAGCTTCTAGTTATTTTGTGATTGAAAGTGTTGATAATTCTCGCCTTTTAACTCCGCTTTCCAATGACCCTGATGACCTCCTTCCACTCACCCCTGGTCACTTTCTTATCGGCACTTCTCTTTCTGCCCCTCCTCCTCTTCCCAATTCTTTCAGGGATTCTGATTTACCTATTGTTTGGTGTAAACTTGAAGCCCTCCGCAATTCCTTTTGGAAGAGATGGAACTTGGAATATTTAACTTCCTTGCAACGGAGGCAGAAGTGGTTTCTTTCCAGTCCCGACATTAAAGTGGGAGACTTGGTCTTAGTTAGGGATGTTTCACCCCCCCTAGTCTGGCCTTTTGGAAGAGTGACCGAGTGTTACCCTGGAAGAGATGGGAGAGTCAGGGTATTCAGAGTGTTGACCACTAATGGTCAGATCACAAGACTACTTCTCCGCAATTGCTTATTACCTTTAAATGTTTACTTGTTTTTCTTGTTCCCTGTTGGTGTTTGCCCCTCCCAGTATGGTGCATTCTTGGAATACACGGTACGAGAGATTAAAATTTTGAATGCTTTTGCATGTTCTTTCCTTCCTCTTTGTCAAACACCAACAGTGATCTATTCTCTCTTAGGTGTTCCGGTTGCTTATATCTTTTGTGAGTCTGTTCCAGATATATATTCTATGACCCACCTAGCGTCATACAGCAGCGAATATCTGAAGCTCCTTAATTCTTCCTGGTGCAAGAGGAATTCCTTCTCCATCTGGCTACCCGATTTTACTGCCATCGCCAGCTATTATCTCCATGAGCAAGAGAACTACGTCTACTCTTTTACTCACCATGCTGCGCTAGTATCATCTGTTGTCAACTCTTTGAAGACCAGCTCAGCAAGAGATCAATTTTTTGTTTTAAAGTTGGCAATGTTTATATGTTCTCCTTTTGTCTCCTACCCCCCACTCTTTCCCCCTTCCTTGGTCCCTCCGTGCTCCGTTGAGCAGGTCTCACTTCTCAGTCGGCAGTTGACTCGATCAGTTAAAGCTCCACTCGAGCTAGCCTCCTCAAACCAAGAGGCATACTCTCTTCTACGCCATGTTGGCTAGGTAGCCGTCATACGGAACTTCGCCTTCAACATGAAATCAAGATAAGTACCATTTTAAAAGTTTTAACCTCATCTTCATGGTTTTAACTTCCACGTGCTTTTAATGATATTTTATAGACAGTGTGAAATTATTTACTTTGGGGCAAAAATCATTCTTCGTGGGATTTGCCATGTTGAGCTTTTGCTTGTATAAGCCAACCTTACTAAAAAAGAGCTTTTCTTAAGCTATTCAAATGAGAAATCCTCTCGCTACGTGGGATATTATCTAATACCCGCTGTCTATAATTATAAAGCTAGTTCCTCCGCTGGATTAACTTTGACTCCATTCTTCTATAAAGATCGTTCTGGAACTTTCCAGATCTGGTACTCTATCTGCGAGGCTTGCCATCAGGTATTTTTCACTCACTTGTGAAAATACTAGTTAAAATGAGGAATCTTCCTTAAATTACTGCATTAGCGAACTTTCTTCCCCCGTTGGAACATTCTATGGCGCATTTAATCGTAAATCACAACTTTTTCAAGAAATAGACTCTCACCTATATAGTGCAATCAGTTATTTTCATAATTGCAATAACTTTATTTCTCATAAACTTTAGTGTTTCTATAGTGAACTTTGCATCAATCTTTACAGACTATAGTGATAATCAGTGCTTGCTCCACTTTTCTACCGCGTCGCGATCGTCCGTTTATATTAAATACGGCCATGAACATTTTTCCTCCATCCCTATTTCTCTTTCCTAAACCTCTTACTAACAATCTGTAATAAACTTTAAATTCAGGTCTGTTTCAATAAGGTGTCACTCTGTGAAGTGCCCTTCCATTTTGCTTGTTTATCATTAAGTAATTGCTGTATAATTACGTGTTTTATACACGTTTCAAACTTACATTGTTTCTCCCTTCAAATCAGGGAAAACAATTCTTTCAACTCTTGTGTGAGTTATTTTTTAGGTCTCACTAAATGGAAACTGCCCCATTTGGCTCGTGATTCCTACCTAAAATATAGGAGGTCGAGAACCTTCCTTTTGATTATCTCTTCAGGTTTCACAGTAAGTGACCTGCCCTCTTTTGTATAATTCTCATAAAGTAATTCTGTTTAAATATAAGAAGTTGTAGGAACTTCTATTTTATTCTTTATGTTTTCCTTATTGTTATTTTCGAAGTTGTTATTCTCTCTAGAATATTCGTTCAGAAATTTCCTATAGTACACTCCTTGTACTCAATTTAATGTTTAAACTTTAATCATTTCATTGCCTTTTTAAAAATCTTATCAAGATTTTAGTACCAGGTTTAAAACCTTAAAAATTATTATTTGCCTGGAGCAATTTCTACATGTTGTCGGAGGTCTGCGACCCCAAATTGTTAATAAGATTGAAACATATTTAATTGTTAAAGATATCAACTTCCTCTAATTTGTTAAATAAATTAAATATTTGTTTTTGGATTCATCATTTCTCTGATACTACAGTTAGGCAAGATCCTGGCTTTCCTAGCTCTTCCTAGGTTTATGCCCTCGTTCATACTCAATAAAGCTTTTACTATCTGTCTGGCCAGACCATCACCCTTCCCTATAGTACTTTTATTCGTGCTTGGGAGGAAATACGCTAAAGCCTTTCTCTGGCAAACTGCCCAAGTCTTAGCTGCGGTTCCCGTCAGCTTCGACCAAGCTCGTACCCACTTTAGGTATCCGAGCACGGATTTGCGGTGGCAACCGCTTCTAAATGTATTGAAAGTCAAATTCATAACTTTTGTGGGACTCTCCTCCTATTTTTCTATCCTTTTTCTCCAATCCAAAACCTACTTCCTTTTTTTAATCATCTTCCCTTGGTGGGTGGGTTATTCCTCAGTCAATAAACTACCCAGGTTCCATGGTGAGGAAAGGGTCGAGTGAGAAGGGAAATACAGAAAGAAATTCTGAGCTGTTTGAAATAGCCTCACCTGTATTGTCTTCGCCGCTGCCTGTGTCTAGTCTCCCGCTGGGCTGGGCTTCAGGCGATAGGATTGCCTTGCTGTCGCTACCTGGGTCCTCTCTTGTGTCACTGATGGTACGGCCTTGCTGCTGATCTTGCCTGTTTAGATGCAGTAATAGCATTCACGAATCCGTAGAAGTTATATTCACACACGTGATAACCATGTATGCGCGTAAACGTAATACAGTATATCACCCGGCTCGGAGGACCAATGTTTCGAGCCACGTCTCGAAACGTATTCGGACCCGAATGAAACACTTGGGGCGAATAATTTGCCGGAACAAGAATCGCGCGCGCACAATCAATTATCCACGTATGCATTTAAATTATATACATTTATTACAGTACTATACACACAACTATATACACAACATATTGACATTATTTCGTTATTGCGCTGCGAGGAGCTGCGGCTTGTGCGTGCTGCCAGTAAGGCACGGCTTAACAGAGTGTCTCAAAAGCCAGGTAGAGGACTGAGGGGCGACAATAGAATGACACAATGTTACCAAGCATCACCATCACCATCACCACGTTGTCACGTCTTGTTTCCTCCAAACACTGTTCACTTACTGTCTCCAACACTTTCTTTTGTCCTTATCTTCTTCTAGTCTCTAAGTTTTGTAGTTAGTTTTAGTTGTAGGTTTCATGGCATTATCATTTTTCATCACCATCACCCAAACCAATAGGGGCCGATAACCTAGATGTTAGGCCCCTTAAAGCAACAATTATCATCATCTTAGTTAATGGCTACGTTTGTCCTCCGTCAAGGAGAACGGGAAGAACACACGAGTCCATTACCCGCCTTTTGGTCTTGAGGCAATGCTCTCTGCTATTCAATACGAAGGACAGGCTCCAGATGTATTGCCATCGGTGGCTTCGGTGGCATAGTTGGTAGCATGCTGAGCTTCTATGCCCAAGGTTGCGGGTTCAAACCCGGCCAATGTCGTTGGATTTTTAAGAGCTTTAAAAATCCCTCAGCATGCCTTCCTTCTGAGGGGAAGTAAAGCCGGCTGTCCCATGTCATAGATTTATGGCACGATAAAGAATCTTCCACTAATTACACTTGTGTGAAGCCAAATTATGGGTTATATTTGACTAACGCTCTTAGGTTCCAACGTTCGTCACCAGGAGCCGACTGCGGTGGCATCTAGTAACCAAGTTCTGAACTAGTTGGTCGTTGACGGTGGCGTTTGGTAGCAAAAGTTGGAACTACTTGAAAATAAAATGTCTGCAGTCCTTACTTGAATTAAAAACAGATAACTCACTAATACAGCCATCACAATTAACACCGGTTATCAGACAGATTCTACACACTCCCAAAGTACACGGGGCTACATGACCACGTTGTCGCAGCCCCTAAACTGAGAAACCAACCACCAACCAACCATTTTTTGCCATGCTGACGATATTTGCCTGTTGATTTCCGTTAACTACTATGTCTGTCTCTGTTTACAATTTTGAATGAAGAAGGATGTGTCTTCTGCCCCCACCCCAGCATGCGTTACTGGACATGGTCTTAGTTAATGCATTGAAGTTTATCTATCGTATGGCATTACACATGAAACACAATAATAATAAGTATATACAAGCACAGATATCGACCTTATTATAATAAATGTATTAGAGCACAAAATATGCAATTGAATTAAACATTACTTACCTTTTTCTCGAACATCACAGAAAGAAAACAGAATTTTGACTGGACTTCTACAGCAAAGACGCGACGACCACCGACAAGTTAGCAGGGCCGGATTTACCGTAAGGCAAAATAGGCACGTGCCTAGGGGCGCCGCAGTCCAAGGGGTGCCGCAAGGCGCCCCTTCGGTTTGGCAACTGGCAATGATCTGAACTGGAGGCGCCCCGAAGGGCTCCGCCGTCAGGCGCCCTCTTTGCTAGGGCTTTAAATGTGCTAAGTTAGGATTATAGCAGTATACATGCTAATATAAATATTGAGAAATTAGCAGAGACATTTAGAAATAATATCGTGTCTTTTTTCGCATGCCCACCCATGCCCTTCCACTTCGCTCTTCGTTATGCCGCTCGGCGCCCTTTCGTCCCGACAAGTGTGAGAGGGGTGGGGAGGCGGGCGCGCGCTGTTGTTGCGGTAGCTGAGTTTCTTGCATTGTAGTAGCATCGAAGTGCCCCCTTGCCTGTCCTGTGTGCGAGTTTGAGATTGCGTTGTGTTGTTTTGTTGTGTTGTGATGTGATCTGCAAGTAAATGTTTTAAACTATGGGCAGCAAAACCTTATCTGGTTACCAAAATCGTGTCCGCAAAGCTGAAGAGGATAAGAAAGCCGAGGTTATACTATCAAAATGTTGGAAAATAAATGAGATGTTTAGTCTTCGTGTGAATCCTACACCTCCAACGACAAATTCGGATAACAATAACAATTCTTGCTCTGCGGTTCACGACATTGGCTGCGATGGTGTTCAGCAACTTGAGGTAAGCTACCGTCGATTTCTCCCACACCGATCAGTTGACTTTTATCATTAGATATGTTACGGCCAATGGTGAACCAAAAGAAAGGTTTCTAGGTTTTATGGCGAGCATCGGGCACAAGTCAGAGCAGCTTTTTGATGCAGTAAAAGCGAAGTTGGAAGATCTGGATTTGAAAGTGGAGGATATTCGAGGCCAATCTTACGATAACGCAAGTAATATGTCCGGCGAATATTCCGGGTTGCAAGCTCGAATAGCGGCCTTGAATCCCTTAGCTCTCTATGCACCATGCTCACCCCATTCACTAATTTTGGTTGGAACTCGTGCCGTTGAATCTTGTTCAGAATCTGCAAGGTTTTTTAACAGCTCAAGAACTGTACAACATTTTTACTGCTTCGACCTACCGATGGGAAATTGTAAAGAAGTTAATTGCGCGCGTACTAGAAAGCCTGTCAGTGACTCGGTGGTTGGCACGATATGACGCTTGTCAAGCTCTAAGGGAAGGCTGGTGTGGCATCGTGGCAGCTCTTGAGAGTGTACACGAAAACAGAAATCAAAAGGCAAACACTCGAAGTGAAGCCAAAGGCATCTTAAGCAATACCCTACAATTAGAAACTGCTTCCCTAGTTATTTTCTGGAGTACCAGTCTAAAAAGATTTAATACTGTCAGCTAGAAGCTCCAAAATGTTAGCACTAATTTGAGCACTGTGGTAGAATGTTATGCTTCGTTAGCGGAATTTCTGCAAAGTTTAAGAGATAATTTCGATGTGTATGAGAAAGAAGCCAAAGAATTAAACGGTATTGCTCAATATTCCTACGACCTAAAGAGAAGACTGGAACGAAAGACTAGGAATGATGAGACAAAGCAAGGATAATATGTACCGTCAGAGGGCTCAGAAAATTTTCGCGTCTATGTATTTTATATAATTCTGGATGTAGGCCTACTAAGTGCTGAGCTTAAGAGGCGAAGTGAGGCTTACAAAGTCATCCATAAGAGATTTTATTTTCTAGAAACCCTTTTAGACCTAGATGGACCAATGATAAAAAAAAATCGCTGACGATCTCTCAGAAATGTATGTGGATGACTTAGAAAGTGCACTGGCTGACGAGTGCTTGCATTTAAAGGAACATTTAAAAATTGCAGATTTTAAAGGTAAGTCAGCCTCTGAGCTCAGCACTTTCCTTCATGAAAAAGATTTACACGATATGTACCCGAACGTAAACATTGCTTTACGGATACGGTACTTCTCACCATTCCAGTGACCAATTGTTCTGGAGAAAGATCATTTTCGGTACTGAATCGCGTCAAGAACTATTTGCGGTCAGTCACTAAAGAAGAAAGGTTAAACTCTATTGCACTCCTAGCGATTGAAAAAGATATGACGAAAAACTTGAACTGCGATGCCATAATAAATTTGCCGAAAAGAAGGCAAGAAGGAAACTTTTGAAGTAGTTCTCGTTGTGCTTGAGGCAGGCCCCGTTATGTCTTCAATCATGTTTTTAATCAACACTTTAATTTCTCTTAAATATATTGCAGGAAGATATGAAGTTGGCCTTATTTGTATTTTAGAGGCGCTTTGTTCAATTTAAAATGTCGTTCGTAACACTGCTCTTCATGCGTTTTAAAATTAGTGTACGTTCTACAATTTTTTTTACTATATTTCGTGCTACCGCAGTTCATTCAGTTACAGCAGTAAATAATGTTTATTTTTGAAGCTACTCTTCTTTTTTGTTGTTTGAATTAAGGCTAGACATTATTTTTGGAAAGGGTATTCATAAAGTGTTTTGGTTGCATAAAAGTTAAACTGTTTCATGTAGTTTTACTCCAAGCGTTATTTTTATTGAATTGACTATGTTTTCCCTGCGTAAAAATTCAGGCATAAACTTAAGCTGTCAGCCATATATCTGTTTATTTTTTCCGAACCTTACCTCATGCGAGTGGCTATTCCTTATCATAACAATCGGGGGGGGGGGGGGGGGGGGGTCTCAAGTGAGGAGGGGCGCTCAATGGAGAGATGCCTATAGCGTAACTTTGGGTAAATCCGGCCCTGCAAGTTAGTACAGTACAGCTGCACGGAAGAAACCCCTGTTGTTCCAAAAACCGTGCTATGGTTGGCTTTTAGTAAATCGTTAGAAGTGTGAAAATTGTCCGACACCGGTCCCTGTCTAAACTATGCCCACCCCTCTCTCGGCAGTAACAATAGTAGCCTTGACTATACTAGAGCCATCCTAACTTCCGACTTGAAGTTTCAGTGATACGTCACAACTACACTCTAACCAGCCAATCACAGGCAGCCATTCAAATGGATATATCGATATAAATCGAGTTTCGCTGACGACGTTGCCAGCTAACTTCTTGCGTTCACATGTTGTTGTCAGCTGTTTGCACTGTGCTCTGTTAGTTTAATTGGCGGTCTTTGTGTTTTCTCGTATTTCTCGTATATTTTTCTTTTGACAATATTCTAGTCTGTTGTTATTTAATAGCTTAGTATTTGTTTGTCGTTTGACATAGTGTAGTATAATTACGTGTAGTTGTAGGTTAGCTTTAGGTTAGTGAGTATTTGTCTTATTTCTGTCGTGCGTGTGTGCAATAGTGTCATGCCGGGGTCTAGCACGCAAAAGCCAAGCGCCAAGAGAGGAAAGGCCTTAGGACAAGGGACTCCACTAAGGAGTCAAACCCGGGAAATTATTAGTAATGTGCGAGAGTACTTTGAGAGGGAGAAAGACAACGGGGAAACTCTATTACATGTTGCTCAGGCAGTACAGAGAACAGCTGATGCGACTAAGGTTCATAGAAGCACAGTAATAGGAATTGGGAAAGAGAAATTCCATGCGGAGGAACCGGCAGCCGGACCATCTAAACTAGAAACGCCAGGCAAGAAGAGAAATAGGCCTAAAACAGTGACTGATTTGGATGCTTTCCAACAAGACGCTATTCGCCGTCATATTTATGCTTATTACCGCAGTAAAGAGCATCCGACAATTGAGAAATTACTCCGTTCTCTTGACAATAGCGATCTTTTTCGCGGAGGGAAATCTTCTCTGAAAAAAGTAGTGAAGGATCTGGGATTCCGATATAAAAAGGTTAACGGGCGGAGAATACTAATGGAAAGAAGTGATATTGTAATGTGGCTGTGCAGATTTTTGAGGGAGATTATGCAAGAAAACTTTGATTCTATAGTGTGGCTGGATGAAACGTGGGTCAACGCCTCTCATTCACGGGGAAAAGCCTGGACAGATGATTCCATGGAAGGTACATTGGCAGTGTCTGTTGGGAAAGGGGGGAGAATAATTGTAATTCATGCTGGTACGTCACAAGGTTTCGTGCCGAATTCTCTTCATGTGTTCCGATCCAAGAAAACTGGTGATTATCATGAGGAGATGAACAGTACCACATTCCAGAAATGGTTTGAAGAATTGCTGAACAACTTGCCTGAGAAGAGCACAATTGTTATGGACAATGCCCCATATCTTTTTGACTCTGAGAGTCGCACATTTTTTCCCGTATTGACTGAAATATACTAAGAACAAAGTTCCAACTGGTTCCGCCTCGTCAATACTGTTTATTAAAATGTCGTGATACAATCACCTGTCTTTTATCACATCACATGGTACATGTTTCAACGTCTAACACGTATTGACGCCTTCATCAGCCTAAATAATTGTGCAGCACTTCCATGTTGACACACCGTTTCAGTACAGCACTGTCTCCGTCCGACTCAGCACGGCCCTGTTAGCTCATTGCCGCATTACATCGTAAGTCTTTTTATAACATTTAGGGTTTTTAAAGTATTATTTTATCTACTACTTCTTTCTCTCATACGCAGTTTCATTTCTTTCCAGTTGGGAATGGTCACCCCTTGCTTGGGCTTTTGGAAGCCAACATTAGATATAAGCCAAGAAAGACTGCCAAGTCCGGCTGCGGATTTTTATTAAGCTTTTAACATAAGAAAATGTTTTAACAACTTTTAATGTGTTACAGTGATCCATGTGTGTTTTTATGTACAATTTTTAACTACACCCAGTAGATAAAGGGAATGTTTTAAGTGCTGCACAATTATTTAGGCTGATGAAGGCGTCAATACGTGTTAGACGTTGAAACATGTACCATGTGATGTGATAAAAGACAGATGATTGTATCACGACATTTTAATAAACAGTATTGACGAGGCGGAACCAGTTGGAACTTTGTTCTTAGTATAATGCCCCATATCATAGTGTCATTCACGACAAAGCTCCAACAATGGCAGCAAGAAAGAATGTGCTCATTGAATGGCTGACGAGCCACAACATTCCTTTACGTGACGACATGAAGAAAGGGGAGCTCATGAAACTCGTGAAACTGAACAAGCCACAGTTTCCAGTGTATGAGGTGGACGAAATTGCTAGGCGACACGGACATAAAGTTATCCGACTTCCCCCTTATCACTGCCATTTCAATGCCATCGAACTTATTTGGGCCCAGGTGAAAAATTACGTCGCAGTTAATAACAAACTCTTCACGATTTCAGAAGTAGAAAGACTTCTTTCACAGGCTGTGGACAATGTTAGGGCGGACGATTGGGAGAGAGTCGTGAGACACACGAAAGGAGTCATTAATGAAGCTTGGGAGAAGGAAGATATCATTGTTGAAGACGTGGAAAGATTTGTCATTTCTTTGGGGTCAAGTGATAGTGATAGTGATGGTGATAGTTCAACAGACGGCAATAGTGACTCCGAAATGAGTGGTGTATTCCCTTTATAGGCTCCGGACGCGAGGCGGCAATGGTGAGTAATTTATGTGTAACAATTTTGCTCTGCTTCATTATTAACCGCAGTATATGTGTAATTTCTGCTACTATGTACTTATTCACGAGTATGATGTTGTGTGTAAACATGTCTGTTCACATTACGAGTGTTTTGTTAAATTTGCGGCTATAATCATGTACGTCAGCTGATTCGCGTTAGTGAACTGGCAACACCGTATCGCCAGCCGGTGAACTGTCAAGTCGGAAGTAACGATGGCGGCACTATACACAGCGTTGCATTTGCTGCGCTATAACTTTGGAACGGTAAGTCGGAGGAAACAAACGTTCAAATAAATGTTGCAGACAATTTTTAGAGGAACACATTTCTGATTCACTCTTTTGTGAAAAAAAAAATCTAGGACAAAAAGTGAAAAAACACTTTTTTTTTTGGAAACTTTGGCGCTACCTAACTTCTGCATTTCAAAAGGTATGACATGACCTCAATGAGACAAATTGTAGGTGACATTGTCCTCTATATGTTTTGTTTAAAAAACTTGTCTTTAAAATACGTAGATTCAGAGAAAAACGCTTTTCAATTTTTTTTTTTAAGTTTTCCGACAACATGATACTACAAATTATTCCGAAATATCGAATTAAGCTTTTTTTGTGCTTTTCTAACGATTTACAAAAAGCCAACCATAGCACGGTTTTTGGAACAAAACCATTCCATCTGTACTGTACTAAGTGGAAAGCAGCCAACCACGAATTAAGACACGTAACGACCACATTAGCTGAGCACGGATATCACCCCAAGCTATGTACTGCATGCTCCACGAAGACGCACCACTCGCCGAACGAGGAACCTTATGTCCAGTCCTGGCTCGATGGTGTAGCACTGAAAAAGTCGTTAGGGTCACTTAGGTACGCTCTTATTTTGCAATCTTCCACAATGTGCCTGATGTACCGCAATCATTGCAGGGGTTTGGCCGCTTCCCCCATTTGTGCTGATTGTATGCACGTCATGTCCTGTACGGATGCGGTTAATGGTCTTCCATATATGTCGCGGTTGTATTATACCCTCGTTAACGGCGTCACTGTGGACACACACACACATCTATACTAATATAATAAAGCCGAAGAGTTTGTGTGTTTGTGTTTGTTGTTGTTTGAGTCTTCAGTCTTTTGACTGGTTTGATGCAGCCCTCCATGCCTCCCTGTCCTGAGCTAATCTTTTCATCTCTACATAGTTACCACACCCTACATCCGAGGCAATCTGTTTAACATATTCTAACCTTGGTCTACCCCTACAGTTTTTGTCCTCGACCCTTCCTTCCATAACTAAGCTTGCTATTCCTGGGTGTCTTACTATGTGTCCTACTAACCTATCTCTTCTCTTCATTAGCAGTCGCCAGAAACATCTCTCCTCTCCCACTCGTCTTAATACCTCTTCGTTTGTAACCCTATCCATCTGATCTTCATCATTCTCCTGTAACACCACATTTCAAACGCTTCAATTCTCCTATTTTCTGCTGCACCAATAGTCCAGGTTTCACTTCCATAGAGCGCCACGCTCCAGACAAAGGCTTTCAAAAATGACTTCCTAATACCTAAATCTATATTCGATGTCAACAGATTCCTTTTTTGTAGAAATGCTTTCCTTGCCTGAGCCAACCTACTTTTTATATCCTCTTTGCTTCGTCCATCACTTAAACGCGCTAATCTCTGGAACTACCAGTCGGATTCAAAAATATTTTTGTATATGTTAGCCTCATTCAAGAGGAATAGTTTAGGCTATGTAGCATTAGGCTACACTTCACAGGTAACCTTAAAGAAGGCATTTTATTCAGTAAGTCGGAAGAACGGCTTCTATAATACCGAAGTCTATTGTTGCCATGTAATGCGGGCCGCATCACGTCGCCCCTACCAATGTTCTGGTGCAGAATTGCGAGCTGCTTATAAATTGCAGTCACGGGGAGTAATTAGTGCAAAAAGATTTCTTTGGTCCCTTAAAACAGTTATCATCATGACATTAGTATGCCTCTGTATAAGGGCGATGGTGTTGGTGCAGTATACTGAGGTTATCAGCTGCAATAAGCGTTGGTGCTTTCAAATTTACTGTCATTTATTCCGATCCTTATCCTTGAGCGCTCCTGTTCTGTAAAACAAATAAATCCACCGGGCGAAGCCGGCACTACTGCTAGTCCAGTTTAAAGTGTGATCTAAGAATGTGTGTGTGGCATTCGGAGAGACTTGGTGCAGATGTTGGCACAATGATAATAAATAATAAAAAAAAAACTCTCTAGGGAAACCAAGGACCATCGGACCCTAAACTACTGTGTAAGTGGAATATGATTATTTTGTTCGTGTGGTGGAGCAGCGGTCAAGCTGTATGCCTCTCACCAAGGCACACAGCGTTCGTTTCCCGGTCAATGTATGTGAGGTTTTCGAAGTGAAATGCAATGTCCTGTGGTTCGGATTCCACGTAAAAAGAAGGTCCCGTGGCTCATGATGGCGAGATTAATGGTCACGTAAAACTACAAACGTCCTTCCATCCTTCCTTCCATCCTTCCTTCCTTCCTTCCATCCATCCTTCCTTCCTTCCTTCCTTCCATCCGTCATTCCTTCCTTCCTTCCTTCATTCCTTCCATCCATCCATCCTTCATCCCTTCCATCCATCCATCCTTCATCCCTTCCATCCGTCATTCCTTCCTTCCTTCCTTCCATCCTTCATTCCTTCCTTCCATCCTTCCTTCCTTCCTTTCATCCTTCCTTTCATCCTTCCATCCTTCCTTCCTTCCATCCATCCTTCATTCCTTCCATCATTCCTTTCATCCTTCCTTCCTTCCATCCTTCGTTCCTTGTTTAGTTCGCCACCTCGTGATGTAGCGGCTAGCGTTCTTGACTGTTACCCGGAGATCCGAGTTCGATTCCCGGCTGTGCCAAGAAATTTTAATTCTGGCGTGAGCTTAATCTGGGTACACTGAGCTTCGTGAGGAAGAGGAAGGTTTAATTCCCATCTCAGCCATCCTGGAAATGGTTTTCCGTCGTTTCCCCACTTCTACTCCAGGACAATGCTGGATGGTTCTTACTTAAGGCCACACCCGCCGCCTTCTTCTCAATCATATCCCAAATTTACAAATACACTAGTACAGCCATCACAATAAAAGAGGTTATCTCACAAATTCAACACACACCCAAGTACACGGGGCTATATGACAACTATGTCGCAGGCCCTAAAATAAGCAACTTCAACAACAGATATTTCGCACTGCTTGTGCTGGGACTGTAGAAAGCAGTGCCAACTGAAAACAAAATACTAAACTAGATCGATGCTATTGCTTACTGAATCTCGTTGTTAGCGACATCGTGGTGTGTATGTGGGGTTAACCTGTGATATTGTGTTGATTGCAACAGTGTGTGTGATTTTGATTATTATAATCTAGGATTAGCTCCCATAACCTGGCGCAGAACCACACCGCTGCGCAGTCAGTGCCGAGCCACCACTGTGCCAAGTGTTGATTATCTCGGCTGGTACATCTCTTGAGGTAGGATAATGACTTCCTCGTTGCCCCGTGGCCAAGGCCATACTAGTGTCGCTCGCCTTGGCAAGGTCGCTCTCTCCAGGTTGATCAAAACACAGCGCTGCATGTAGGTCTAGGGCGGGGCCGACCACTAACAAGTCCTGAATTTCAAAAATTTATCCAAACTTGAAGACTAGAATGAAAAATATTACTCAGGAATATTTGGGAAGAGTACAGTTTACATGCCGAACTCCAAAACGTTCGATATGTTTGACATTCAGTACGATGTAACTCCCAACCTTTGGTACCTTGGATCCCGGATGACCTCTGATGGTGACAGCTCTTTGACGCCCGAGCTCTTGTTAATGTTAGTGGCGCCATGTCACAGGCGTACTTTGTGACCGGAAGATTCCTGGTTGGTTGGTTCCTCAGTCAGGTCTTACTCAGTTAGAGCTCTAAAGGTCCTCGGGCTGAAAGGCTTAACTATAACGCGCTGGGTTTGTCTGTCTGTCTGTCAGTCAGTTTAGGGGCTGCGACAACGCGGTCATGTAGCCCCGTGTACTTTGGGTGTGTGTAGAATCTGTCTGATAACCGGTGTTAATTGTGATAGCTATATTAGTGTGTGTTACTTGCTTTTTTCAAATTCAAGTAAGGACTGCAGACATTCGATTTTCAAGTAGTTCCAACTTTTGCTACCGAACGCCACCGTCAACGACCAACTAGTTCTGAACTTTGTTACTAGATATCACTGCAGTCGGCTCCTGGCGACGAATGTTGGAACCTAAGAGCGTTAGTTAAATATAACCTGTAATTTAGCTTCACACAAGTGTAATTAGTGGGAGGTTCTTTATCATCTCATAAATCTATGACATGGGACCGCCGACTTTACTTCCCCTTCGAAGGAAGGCATACTGTGGGAGTTTTAACGCTCTTAAGAAATCCGACGACTTTGGCCGGGTTTGAACCTGCGACCTTGGACATAGAAGCTCAGCATGCTACCAATTACGTCACCGAAGCCGCTCGAAATATTCCTCTACATCTTAAATAGAAGATCTACCGTACGATCGTCCGTCCGGTGGCACTGAATGGGGCCGAAAGCGACACGAGCAGATGCTTTCTGTAATAGAGATGCAGATGTTACGCTGGTCGATGGGAGTCACGCGAATGGACCTTACTGAAATGAAGATGTCATGATCACCTTCAGAATTGCACTAATACCAGAAAAAATGAGGGAAGCGAGACTCTGGTGTTTGGGCACGTAGCCAGAGCGGGTCCGAAATCGGTTGCTTTGAGAGTATTTGTTCTAAACCCTGATGGACGGCGACGCCAAGGAAGACCCAGAAAGCGGTGGATGGACTGTCTACGGTAGGATATGCTAGCAGTAGGCATACACACAGTCGACACAGCTGACCGGGTGAAATGGAGGGCCCCGCATCTCGACTGTAATAACGCCAGGAAGAAGAAGAATACGATGTAACTTTCAGTTTCAATACTGAACTGCCGGTAATTTGTGTAAACGTTTATGTTGGTCAACCTGCAGTGAATTCAGCTAATAGTATTCAACAACAAAGACGAATAATTACAATTTCCTCGAGAGAATTGTTTCTTCGCCGGCCCCGTGGTATAGGGCTAGCGAGCCCGCCTTTCAGCCGCAGGCCCCGGGTTCGATTCCCGGTTCCATCGGGGATTTTAGAATCTGACATAAGTGCTGGAACGGGGTGCACTCAGCCTTGACAATTGAGTAGCTATTTGACAGTGGAGCAGCGCCCCGGTCACGAAAACCAAGATTAACGCCGAGGAGACGCGATGTGCTGACCACGCGTCATCCCAATATCTGCAGTCCAAATGGCTGGGCAGTGGTCGCTAGGTAGGCCTAGGCCCTTCATGGTCTGTAGTGTCACTGGTTTTCTTTTTTGGTGTGGAATTGTTTCTTCTAATCTACGTTTATGATATGAACTCGGACCACCTTCTAGTTACCTGCAAGTTGCGACTCAAACTCTCCACAAAGTGGCAAAAAGGGAGGCAGAAGATATTCCTCTTTGATAAGGACAAATTGAAGAATGAACTAGCGAGAACACAGTACCAGGATAGAACATCAGAACTCCCTTGTGGCACAGAGGTGCCAGCTGAGGAGGAAGGAAAATGGTCCTTTGTACGTGGAGCAATAATGCAGAGTGCAAGTGAAACACTAGGAAGACAACTAAGGCCGAGGAGCAAGCCTTGATTTGATGAAGAATGCAGTACATCGGTGAAAAGTAGAGATAAATGGAGACTCCACTGGTTAGAAAACCCTTCCGAAGTAGTTTGGGGGAAATTATACGGAAGCTAGGCGTCAAACAGATATGCCAATCAGAAGGAAAAAACGGGATTACAGTAAGAGCCTACTCATGGCGGTAGAGGAATCGAAGAAAGTATCAGGCTCCTTCTTCCGTTTGGCAAGTTTTGCAAGAGGTATCTATAGACAGCAACCACTAATCCTGACAAATGAAGAAGGAGAAGTAGTACCGGTACCGCCCCTGGAACAAGCAATTCTGTTTGGGAAATATTTTGAAGAGTTCCTAAATGTGGAGATTGTTAATGACGCAGTAGTATTTAGGGCTCCATATACAGGGTTTCTATAAAAGAACTCCGGGGTTTTAAAAATTCATATCTTAATAACTGTAGAAGATAGCAAAATGTAGTTAATTTCTCTGAAACGAGTAGCTCATCAAGTTTTACTCATACCAATTGGGAATGTTTTAATCATCAGTTGGCAGCGCTGCGGAGCGTTGACCTTGAAACAACGTAGCGGCAGTCAGTGCTGTCTGGATTGACGCGCTATGGCGACGCCGCAACAAAAGGCTCAATGCGTTATTTGGCTAATAGAAACTAATTCTATTGTTACGGTACAAAGAAACTTTCGACGTAATTATGTTGTTGACCCGCCTACGGATAAAACCATTCGCCAATGGATAAGTGCTTTCAAACAATCAGGATATGTTTTAAAACATAAGTCGCCGGGTAGGCCGCGTGTGTCACATGAGAATGTGGACAGAATCCGAGCTTCATGCCTTCGAAGCCCTAAGAAATCGTGGACAAGACGCAGTCTGGAGTTGGGATTACCAAGATCAACAGTTCATAAGGTAGTTCATAAAAGACTTCGTTTAAATGCTTACAAAATTCAACTGTTACACCACTTTAAACCGCCAGACAAGATTAAGAGATTAGACTTTTCTGTTTCTATGCTAAATGAAATCGATGAAAATAGCAATTTTTTAAAAACTGTTATTTTTAGTGATGAAGCGACTTTTCATGTGAACGGGTCTGTAAACAGATATAATTGCAGAATTTGGGGTTCAGAGCCGCCCCATGAGTTCATAGAGTATGAACGTGACACGCCAAAAGTGAATGTTTGGTGTGGTCTTATGCATGATAGAGTAATAGGTAGAAAGAAATATCAATGGTGATGTCTATTGTGACATGTTAGAGGAATATGTTTTTCCTCAGTTAGATGGCATTGAGGCGGAGAAGGGTTTAGTCCACTTCCAACAAGATGGGGCACCGCCACACTTCAGTTTGCGTGTGCGTGAGGCACTTGACGCTCGAGTCGGCAACAGATGGATTGGAAGGGAAGGACCTATTCCATGGCCTCCGAGGAGCCCTAATATGACTCCGTTAGACTTTTTCTTCTGGGGGACATATCACGAATCTTGTGTATGCGGAGAAAATTCATGATGCTGGCCATCTCAGGGAACGAATAATCAATTGTGTGGCAAGCGTCCCCCCAGACATGCGGCCAGGACATGGGAAGAGGTGGAATACCGTTGCGATGTGTGCCGTGCCACTAACGGGGCTCATATTGAACTTTATTAAATTAAAAAAAACTTGAAAATGCAACCTTTCCAATCATGTATTAAACATTATTATAACTTTTTTAATTCATAACAATATTTTGCCTCAAAACCCCGGAGTTCTTTTATAGACACCCTGTATACATGACCGCGTTGTCGCAGCCCCTAAACTTAAGAACCAACCAACCAACCTAGACATGTTGAGGTAACTGAACCTTCGTCCGCAGAAATTCGGGTGGCCTTGGAATCCCTCAAACACAACAGAGCTCCTGGAGGTAGTGGTATAACAGCTGAATTACTTACGCAAGGCGGTGAAAAAGTGGTGCAGATCTTAGAAGACCTAATCAAGAACTTCTGGCTGATTGAGGAGATCCCAGCGGAGTGGAGAATAGCTATCATTTGCACAATCTTTAAGAAAGGTGATCCTATACAACTAACCAATTACCGTGGTATCTCACTACTGGAGATTGGGTATAAAATCTTAACATCCCTGTTATTGAGTCGGCTGAAACCCTTTCTTAGAGAAATTGTGGGTCCTTAACAGTGTGGATTCATGCCTGGACGCTCCACCACGGATCACATTTTCACATTAAGGCAATTAGTGGAGAAAATACTACAAATTCGATCGTGAATTGCATCTTGTATGTATTGATTTTCGTCATGCATATGATAGCATTAACCAAGCTGCACTGTGGGAAATAATGCAAGAGATATCCATTCCACAGAAGTATATCAGGTTAATACAGGCCTGTTATACGGACTCTAGCTGTCAAGTTCGATTTGCCAATCAGTTATCAGCACCCTTCAATATACGGTATGGACTACGACAAGGTGACCCCCTGGCACCAGTTATCTTCAACATCGCCCTGGAGAGTGTGAGGCGTGAATTCGGACGTCGTAGGGATATTGAGTTGTTTGGCTTTGACACGATTCTTGCATTTGCGGATGATATCGTGATTATCGGAGAAACCCTGGATCAGGTGATAGAGGACACAACTAGATTTCTCACAGAAGCAGGGAAGGTGGGTCTGGTAGTCAACGACTCAAAAACAAAATATCTGAGGGTGTCTCGTCGGCTGAACAGTCTTAATAACATCAATTTTGATGGGCACAATTTTGAGGTGGTAGAGGATTTCATATATTTAGGATCGGTTTTTCGAACAGGATTGAGATAGCATAGGAAGTACAGCAAAGGATAACTATAGCGTATCGTGTTTTCTATAGCTTGGACAATCTTTTCAAATCACGTTTGATTTTTCAAGAAAATAAGGTACATATCTACATGACCTTGGTGTGACCTGTGGTCCTATATGGCTGTGAGACCTGGGCCACGCCTCAAACACTTGAGGAACGTCTCTGCGTATTTGAAAGGAAGGTCTTGCGCAAAATATATGGTCCACTATATAATGTAGAAACAGAAAGGTGGGAAAGAAGATCTCACCAAGACCTTTATCAACGCTTTGGAAAGACGAGCATCAATCGGATTCTGGAGAGGAGGATGTTGCAATGGTTGGGACATGTAATTCGAGCTGAGGATTCCATATGCAATCGTGTTTTCAGCTCGACACCAACTGGCAGACGCCCGAGAGGCCGCCCTAGATCAAGATAGAAGGATCGAGCGTCAATGTCACTGTTAAAGGTGACACCAGCAGCAACTGAGGAGGATGCAAGGGACAGAGAAAGGTGGAAGATCATCTGCGACCGATACTTGTGAAAAGTCTGTCCCTCCGGTTGAATGCCTGTGTTATTTTATATATTTTTGTTTCGTGCTCTTACTGTCTGTACTGGGTCTTAATGGCCTGTTAATACAATAAATGATGATTATGAATGTACGTTTATACTCGGCTAGGAAATCAAGGAAATGGATATACGGATAGCTCTGTTATTCAAAGGGCTTGATGAGTATTATTTAGCATGTGCTGGTAGAATGGAGCAAAGGTGTTCCTCATTATTGCAAAATGGCACAACGCGGCACATACCGTACTATAATGAACTGTCCAAGAAAAAGAAAGTTAAGTGGTCTACATATGCTAGCCAATCAGAAAACGGAACGCAGGTCTGAACTTCTGAAGAGGCGTTCCCGAGCCGTTATCCATGTCTTCATAAATGGCATTTATCTAGGTTTCTTATTTTTTCTACTTATTATGCGCCTTGTGCATCAATTGTGGAACAATAACGTTCATAGTTTTTCTACGTGCTCTTCAGTATTAGTTTTAATATAATGTTATTGCTGTTGTAATTAAAAATTATTTTCTTAGATAATACGGTGCTAATGTATTTCTCGAAAGTATTCATATGATCTACAGGGGATGTCTCATAAGTAATGTCATTTATTGAAGAACATTGTATTTGGAAAGTTTTCTGACTATTCTTCAAAGTAGAGACCATCACATTCCATGGTCTTGAGCTATCTTTCAGGGAGGTTTCTTATCCCGTGACGGTACCCGTCTCTGGTTTTGATGCGAAGAATTCGGCGAGACCCACTTCCACAGCTTCAATGTTTTCTTCCACGCAAGAAATGGGCCATGGATCGAAAAAGATGATAATCTGAAGGCACAAAATCAGGGCTGTATGCTGGGTGTGGTAGCCGTTCGACTCTTCTCAATTACTGAATTTTTGCCATGGTTGTTCGTGCAATATGAGGTCTTGCATTGCCCTGCTGCAAGAGAACTCTATTTCGGTTAACTAATGCTGGGTATCTCCGTCTCATGAACTCGTTCCAGTTGTTGAGAATAAAGATCAGCATTGACTGCACGCCCGTTTGGATCAAACTCCCAGTGAATCACTCCTTCAAAATTCCAGCAGACAAACATCACTTTGGGGCCGAATCGATCCTTTTCAACGATGACTTTGGTAGGTTGATGGGGACTATGCCACTGTTTCGAGGCGTCAGCGTTGCGGTAATAGACCCATTTTTCATCTCATGTGATAATTCTCCTGATAAATCTATCTATCATCCATGGAGTTGCCGATCAGCTGATGACAGATATCCACTGTACGTTAAGCATGTTCAGGGGTCAATTCATGGGGTGCAGATCTACAGCGTCTGTTTGACTTTCCAAGTTTCTTAATCTGGCGATGTAAGGTATCTTTCGATGCACCTACGAGTACTTCTTTGTGGATTTTCTTCCACAACTCTGGGTGTATTCTCAATATCCCATAGTTTAAGTCTTCCAGAACGCGATACATCTGCAGTGTTTTCTTCTCCAGTGTTGAAACGTTGGAACCATCGTTGTGCCACACGCTCACTAACGATACCGCTTGCCACGGTGGGTGAGTGGTCATCGTGTCCGTCTACTAACCCCAAGCTTGCAGATTCTCTCAGTGATTTTTGAAACGGCAAAAATTACGACACACATGTCATACGATGTTGGCATGTCAAAGAACCCATTTGAATTCAGTAGGCCGTGTTCATAATGGCAAAATTAATCTCGGGAGTTTGGTTGGTTGGTTCTTAAGTTTAGGGGCTGCGATAACGCGGTCATGTAGCCCCGTGTACTTTGGGTGTGTGTAGAATCTGTCTGATAACCGGTGTTAAATGTGATGACTGTAATAGTGTGTGTTATATGTTTTTTAATTTAAGTACTGCAACTTAGAATTTTTCAAATAGTTCCTACTTTTGCCGCCAAGCGCCACCGTCAACGACTACTAGACCAAGTTCAGAACTTAGCTACTAGACGCCACTGCAGTCGGCTCTTGGCAACGAACGTAGAAACCTAAGAGCGTTGTTTACATTCTTAACTTATCCAATTTAGCTTCACACAGGTGCAGTTAGTGGAAGGTTCTTTAACATGCCATAAATCTATGACATGGGACCGCCGGTTTTACTTCCCCTCCGAAGGAAGGCATACTGAGGGATTTTTAACGCTCTTAATCTCGGGAGTTTCCGCCAACACAAAGTGCTATAGTGTTCAAGGAGCTTAGATATCTAACCTCATTGACTTTCATAGTGCTTCAAGGAACAACGAAATTTGACATGCAAGCTAACTTACCCTCTGGGTGTTAAATAACACCCGAGGCCATACGATATTATTATTACTAACGATACCTTCTCCTTCCACTTCACATATTCTTCGAGCCATGGCAGCAGCTTTGTGATCTTGCTTCCAGTTGTGCTTTAGAAGGACCCTAACCTCCAACTTTGTAATAAGTTCCATTTGTGATCGTCTATCAACAACAGTGACGACTTAAAAAAGAGGGCTGCTCATGACAGTTATATGCAAGGTTTACTTGGTTCGGGAGGTGATGGGTGGATTTTTTTTTACAGTTATGTTAGGAGAAGAAAGGGAAATGCAAATAATTTGTCGATGATAATGTCCGGTGACGGTAAATTAATTACTGATAAACAGGCCATTGCTAATGAATTAAATGTCTTTTACGGTAGTGTGTTCAATAAATCCAATAGCTGTGTGTTGGACCTTAACGACGAATCAGGGGCTCCCCTGTTCCAAATAAACCAGTCAGCAATTGTAAAGCTAATACAAAAACTACGTTTCAATGTATCAAAGGGTCCTGATAATATTGTTAGTGAAGTACTTAAACTAGGAGGTAGGGCCGTGGCACGATACTTGGAGGTGATGTTTAATGTGTCCATAAACAATGCGCAAATCCCAGGTGACTGGAAAAGAGCCACGGTAGTCCCAATATTTAAGGGAGGGAGCAGACTTGAATTGGGCAACTACAGGCCGGTTAGCCTTACGTCCATCGTTTGTAAACAGATGGTGCATCTCATTTGCGACTGCTTGAGGGAACAGTGGGAAACATTATCATGGTTTAATGATAGGCAACATGGATTTCGGAAAGGTTACTCATGCGAGAGTCAGATGCTATCACTTTTTCAAGACATTAGCGAATCGTTAGACCATGGAGTTTCAGTCGACGCCGTGGTTATAGATTTTGCGAAGGCATTTAATGTCGTGCCGCATGACATGCTACTCCATAAATTAGCTTCGACGAAGATTGATAGAAGAGTAATTTTATGGATCCAAGAATTTTTGACGGGTCGTTCACAGAAAGTGAAAGTCGAAGGCATATTCTCGGATGAAATTACCGTTACGTCGGGTATCCCTCAGGGCAGCGTAATCGGAACTTTGTTATTTTTGGCGTTTATAAATGACTTACCAAATGGGATTCGCAGTGACTGTCGATTGTTTGCGGATGATTGTGTAATATATCGAAAGATACATGACTCACAAGACAATGCAGTGCTTCAAGAGGACCTGAACCTGGTCTATAAGTGGGCGATTGAAAATAAAATGAAAATAAACACAAGAAAATGTAGTCTCTTAAAAATAGGGAAAGTGCGAAGGCAGGATTTTCAATATAACATTGGCTCGGAAATACTTGTAGAAGAAGATTCTTGCAAATATTTGGGCGTTCACGTAAGGAATGATATGAAATGGAGTAGTCATGTAGGATGTGTAGTTTCAAAAGCTTACAAATCCCTGCACTTTGCAATGAGGGTATTAAAAGGAAGTAGTACCTCTGCTAAAGAATTAGGATATTTGTCACTTGTAAGACCTATTCTGGAATATGCCTCGGCGGTTTGGGATCCATATCAAGTAGGGCTCATCAATGAGTTGGAAATAGTACAAAGAAAGGCCGCTAGATTTGTGCTCAGTGACTTTAATCCCAGGAGCAGTGTGAGCCGTATGTTAAAGAAACTTGGGTGGGAATCACTGGAGGCTAGGAGGATGAAATCTGGACTCTGCGCTATGTACAACACGTATACAAATCAACCAGCATGGGGTGAGCTTAGCAAACGATTGGGAAAGCCCACTTACATGGGTAGGAGCGATCATCCTTTCAAAGTTAAGGGCCGACCACAGCGAACAAATTATGGTAAATATTATTTTGTAAACCGTTCCATTGATAACTGGAACTCTCTACCTGCCGCAGTCTTAGATCCTTTTCCCAAACATATAGGTGTGTTTAAGAAAAGACTGACTATTTGTGTAAATACTCCAGTTTAATTGTTGTATAATTGTTATTGAATTGTTATGTATAATTATTTATTTGTTATGTATATCCAATTTGCCACCGGACACACCCCCCATTGCAAATAAATAAATGAATGAATGAATGAATGATACATTCTCGCAGTTCTAGTCATGGCCCCCTGTAATTCTCGCAGTTCTAGTCATTGCCTCCCGTAAATAGCATCGACGAACCGAAGAAAACCAATTCTATTGTATAAAACACCAAAGTTAAAGAACGACATTACTTATGAGACATCCTAATATCTATCACTACTAGAATTTGCTTTTGTGTTAATACCACATACAGTAAATAGAAGTCATGACAACTTGTTTGACAAAAGGAAAATATGCTTAGGCTACTGGTGATTCGCAAATAAATAAACGAGACTAATAGTCAGTCTGAAAGACTGGACTTTATATCATTTTAAATGCTAGCAGCCGAATACCAAGAAGGCAGTGCGAGAACAGAGTTTCAAGATTCTATTTTGTTTCTTCACTTCCTACGTGATTGTTCTCGCACTGCCTTCTTGAAACTCTGTTCTCGCACTGCCTTCTTGGTACTCGGCTGCTACATCGTACTATGACGTCACACACTTCAGTGCATTCTCGGTACATTTCGTCCCGTCACCGTAACGTAACACCAGACCTCAGCGTAACGACGAAGTTGACAAGATCATTTAAAATGAAATATTATCTCAGCAATTTAAGATATACACAGGACTAAATCGACAGTAAAATGTGAGCTAAATTACGACAAAATCCATTATGTATTACAGATATTTGAAAAGTCAGTCCCTGTGTGCCAGCGCAACACTGGACAGCAAGAGCTTGTACTACTTGTGAATGAATTATCGTGCTAGGTTGTTGACTTGTGGCGATAGGCAAACAAAAGGAAGCCACCTTCCGGCGTCTGGCTCTCAAGGCTATGTTCCATTATTTCAATGGTCTCGCCGAGTAGATTGCCATCCACTATTATCTACACAGTATTTTCTTGAAGTATTTCCTACAAAAGAAGGGTTCTGCGCTAATGCCTGTTGCTACGGTAACATGGACAACTGACACCTTCCTGTGCTTTCGTGTATTCGCCAATTCTCAATGTAAACAGGGCGGTACATGTAGAATCCCTCCCTATATTATTCTGCTAAGGTCCCCTTCCAGTTTTGTACCGCAAATAAGGTCCCATTAACACCAACCTACACATATGGGGTACCTACAGGTTTAGCATAACCCAATCCGTAAGCGAAACGCACTCACTTACTCTTTAAATGCCTCACAATTAAATAAATACCTTAAAACATGTATATTTACAATGAAATAATGAAAGAATGCAACGCGGTAACCATGGTAACAGAATCTCACAGGTCCATCTATTTCTGTAAGACGCAATGCAATTCCAATTATTACATTACTGTGAAGGTTTCCAGACGGTTATAAGGTCATCACTGAACCAAATTAGCTGTAAAATTCATCAACACATACATTATAATGCGCTTAAGGGGGTCAAGGGGCACTCTAGAATTTTTTCTCGTGTGAGTGTGGTACGAAAGGTCTTTTTCACCCGACTATAAAGGGTCTCCGAAAACCACATTTAAAGGCTCTTAAATTAACAGTGTCTGTGATATTCCCAGAAAACTAACTTCGCTCTGATATACCTATGAAGGAATGACAAACCCCTAACCACTGCACCAGTAGCTGAATTGATAAAGTCTGATTATTCATACCAAGGATAAATCAGTCATAGCATTCATGATTGAGATTTTTCTAAGAATATTCGCGAGCGAAGCCGCGACGGGTAATGCTAGTATTCGATTAATTAGACTACTTTCAATATTCGCCAATTCGAAATTCGGATAAATTATTGCCTGTTTGAAGTATGCGGATGATCGAATTCGAATATTCGAACAATGTGGATGTCCGAATACATCGGTTGTTCGAATAATTTGAACATTCGAAGTACTCAAATATTTCGAATACCTACCATAGTTAATTATTAAAATAAATCCAACAGTTGAAATATTTGAATTATTCGAAGATAATAATAATAATAATAATAATAATAATAATAATATCGTATGGCCTCGGTACCGGGTGGAATCTTTGTAATTTGACACCCAGAGGGTACCTTGCATGTCGAATATCGTTGTTCCTTGAAGCACTATGAAAGTCAAGGAGGTTAGATATCTAAGCTCCTTGAAAACTATAGCGCTTTCTAGTAGAGAAATGAGGAAATTTGTGTTGGCGGAAACTCCCGAGATTAATTTTGCCATTATGAACACGGCCTACTGAATTCAAATGGGTTCTTTGACATGCCAACATCGTATGACATGCGTGTCGTATTTTTTCCGCCTTTCAAAAATCACTTACCACGGCCAGGAGCGAACCTGCAATCTTGGGGTTAGTAGACCGACACGCTATCCACTCACCCACCGTGGCAAGCTATTCGAAGATGATAAGTCCCCGAAAATTGTGTAAACAGATAGCCTACAGTATGTCCAGTGGACGATTGCTCAAAGCAGGGGTGAACCAAGGGGTCGGATAGGGGTTAACCCTTTCGCCGTTCAACCTGTTAGATCCTTATAAATAAATATAATTTACTTGTTAAGTCTTCCCTTTCTTTCTTTCTTTCTTTCTTTCTTTCTTTCTTTCTTTCTTTCTTTCCTTATTATAATTATTTGAACATTTGATTATTGACTGAATAGTCTTATTATTTCACTAGTGAGCGGCTTCGGGGGCGTAGTTGGTAGCATGTTGAGATTCTATGCCCAAGATCGCGGATTCAAACCCGGCCGAAGTCGTCGGATTTTTAAGAGCGTTGAAAATCCCTCAGTAAGCCTTCCTTCGGAGGGGAAGTAAAGCCGGCGGTCCCATGTCATTTATTTATGGCATGTAAAAAACCTTCCACTAATTACACCTGTGTGAAGCTAAATTAGGTTAAAAATTTAAACAACGCTCAGGTTCCTACGTTCGTTGCCAGGAGCCGACTGCGGTGGCGTCTAGTAGCCAAGTTCTGAACTAGTAGTTGTTGACGGTGGCGTTTGGCGGCAAAAGTAGGAACTACTTGAAAAATTCAAAGTATGCAGTCCTTACTTGAATTAAGAAACAGAAACACACACTAATACAGTTATCACAATTAACACCGGTTATCAGACAGATTCTACACACACCCAAAGTGCACGGGGCTACATGACCGCGTTGTCGCAGCCCCTAAACTGAGGAACCAACCAACCACTTCACTAATGCGAATATTTCCAATAGTCGAACTATTCGTATGTTCAAATCCATTATTATTCGTATTCGAAATTATTCGGACAATTTGAGTATATGCAGCCCTATTAGCCTACGTACGTTTTGTTCCTATTTTGTTGGCATTAATTCGATTAATCGTTAAAATTTCTGAGAATAGAATGCAATTGAAGACCCCATGGAAAGAACGGGGTAAGTTTTTTTTGTAAATGAGTTTATGGCGCATTCTGGTGGCCAGCCATCGTCACTGCAGATCAGTTGAAATTAATCTATACTAATATAATAAAGCTGAAGAGTTTGTGTGTTTGTTTATGTGTTTAAACGCGCTAATCTCTGGAACTACCAGTGGGATTCAAAAAAATATTTTTGTATATGATAGCCTGATTCAAGAGGAAGAGTTTAGGCTATGTAGCATTAGGCTACACCTCTCAGGTAACCTTAAATTTTAGAGATTGATTTTTGTTCAGTAAGTCGGAAGAACAAGCGCCGCAGAACGGCTTCAATAATACCGAAGTCTATTATTGCCATGTAATGCGGGCCGCATCACGTCGCCCCTACCAATGTTCTGGTACAGAATTGCGAGCTGCTTATAAATTGCAGTCACGGGGAGTAATTAGTGCAAAAAGATTTCTTAGGCCCCTTAAAACAGTTATCATCATGTCCATAGTATGCCTCTGTATAGGGGCGATGGTGTTGGTGCAGTATACTGAGGTTATCAGCTGCAATAAGCGTTGGTGCTTTCAAATTTACTTTCATTTTTTTCCGATCCTTATCCTTGAGCGCTCCAGTTCTGTAAAACAAAAAAATCCACCGGGCGAAGCCGGGCACTACTGATAGTTTCAAATAAAGCGGAATGTCACCGAGATACACAGGTTTTTATATTTAGTAAAAACGGAAAGAACGTCCCATATCCTCTCACTTTTTCATAATTTAACTTTAGCTGTTATATTTTACATGTACTTCCTTTATAAGAAATACATTTGAAAAAAAAAACTATATTGCTTACCCTCAATTGGGGTGTTTTAACTATTTCTTTTTAGTGTTGCAAGTTTAAATTCGCTCTCCTGAAAAATGTACAGAATGTGACTTACCTCGTTTTTCCCGTGGAGTCTTCAATTAATTCATTTTAATTTCAGACTGTTTGTCTTTCAGCGTCCAGTCTAGTCTGCAAACCTCTGTTTGTGAACAAGTCGCCTCCATGATCCTCTATTAGCTGTTAGCATTGCGGCCTCCTCTCACTTTGAAATTGTTCAACACTGAATCTGACCATCACCTCCCAGGTCTACCTCTCCTTCTCTTACCCTCTATAGCCGAGTTCATTAAAATCTTAGGTTACCTTTCCTCCTCCATTCTCATCACATGATCCCGCCATCTGAGTCTACTCTTTCAAACAGCTCCATCTAACGTGTTCATTCTTCAAGTCCCGGACACCTTTCCCCCCCAATCCTTGACTATAATAATTAGTTACACTACTACCAACAGTTATGAGACAAAATCCAACACAAACACAAGCAGTGGTGGCCTGCGGGCTGCGACAACGCGGTCATGTAGCCCCGTGTACTGGGTGTGTGTAGAATCTGCCTGATAACCGGTGTTAATTGTGATGGCTGAATTAGTGTGTGTTATCTGTAATTCAGGTAAGGACTGCAGACGATTTCAAGTAGTTCCTACTTTTTCCACCAAATGCTACCGTCAACGACCCTTAGTTCTGAACTTGGCCACTAGATGCCACCGTAACCATAACCTGGCGACGAACGTTGGAACTTACAAAGTGTTGATCAAATCTAACTTACAAATTTTAGCTTCACACAGTTGAAGTTAGTGGAAGGTTCTTTCACATACAAATTTTAGCTTTACACAGTTGAAGTTAGTGGAAGGTTCTTTCACATACCATAAATCCATGACATGGGCTCACCGGCTTTACTTCCCCTCCGAAGGAAGGCATACTGAGGTTTTTTAACGCTCTTCAAAAAATCCGACGACTTCGGCCGGTTTTGAACCCGCTTTCTTGGACATAAAGGATCAGCATGCTACAAACTACGCCGCCGGTAATAAGGCAACAGTGTTGCACAACGACCATATTTCAATCGTTCAGCAATACAAAGCTAAGCGTTCCCTCTTACATGGATTGGATTTCATCATCTTTGTTATTTAATAATTCAGGAAATCTTTTAGCACTGTGAGCTGTATGAGAAAGCGAAGAGCGCCTATACGAGCGCTCGACGTGTGGTCGTTGCCAGGCTCGAGCATCGACCAGATCTCAATAGTGGAGGGTATGGTACAGGGGCGTATATAGAGTTCTATTTTGGGGGGTGCCCAACTCGGAGTTAGCGGTCATGGTATAGGTTTCAATGAAAAGGGGGTCCTCCACGGGAAAACTTTGTATAATTTGGTGCAAAATTATGACTTTTAAGGCTATCTGGTATCACTTTTTCAACCATTTGTTGTGATGTTTTAAGTTTGGTTAATGTCAAACACAACAAGACCATTTTATGTTACTTTTTATTAATACAATCATCTTGCTCACTTGATAGTGTTTCCATGGAAAGATTTAATATTACTGTTTTGACTTACAACTTACACTATAATATAAAGTCAAGGTTTCTTGAAGCATTACCAAATCGGTTTATAACTTCGTCAGTGAGTTGTATGTCTCTGTGAATAGATAACAATGCTAGACCGTTGAGGCTGTTTTCAGTAGAATTTCTTAAGTGCGGTATGTTTTCAACGAACTCAAACTCAAACTCCGTTCGGTGGTACTGGTAGCTACAGACAGAGGCAAATTTGCCAGACGTTTGATAAGGGTATAAATGTTGGGGAAAAACCTTTTGTCACACGCTTCAAGGGCACTTGTTGCTGTTCTTGGTAGGTTCTTCAGAGCGAAGACACTGGAGAGTAATAAGAGGTTATGTTGTTACACATGATGAAACAGTTTCTATAGCCCTCACTGTTAGGTGACAAGTGTAACTGTTTCTTTAGTGCACGTTGTGCGTACAAATGTAATGTTTACTCTGACTAAGATATGTTGTATTAATGGGCGCCAAGACCTCAACGCTATGTTGAAATCTAAATTTATATTTAACAACACCTAGCTCTGGTAGAACACCTTCAAGAATCTTTTCACTCAGATCGTGGTATGATTTGTTCATTAACCCAACTAACAATTGTATCAGGAGAAGGAATTTGGTCTATATCTAATGCTACCTACTGAAAGCAAAGATTGCATGGTTAAAAGAAATGAATTTATTATATAAAACAAGTATGGCAAAATTAATAATAATAATAATATATTCTAAATTTAAATTGGAGCGTTGCGATTTGAATATTACCGCTAGAGAATTACGTGAAAACGGAGTCGGATGAATTACTGATTTTACTTTTATTCCCAAGCTATGAAGTTACTGAAATACTGAATATGAAACAAAGAAACGAGAGATTATGTAGTTCTGAGTCATTCGCGCTTACCATTGGAAATTGCCGTAGCATTTCCCTCGTACTGGATGTTGAAGAGAGCTTCCCACAGCCTCCTGGACGTCGTCATCTTCTTCGTTAGTTGAAGATATACTTGTAGATATGATAATTTATGGTCCGATCACACCGGAACCAACCACACGGGCAACCACAACGGTCAAGTTTTACAAAGATAATCGCCCTGTCTCCTCGGCGCGCAAACCATATATGCACTCGTCGCATCCCCTCTCTGGACCCCGTCTTCTCCTCGCCCGCTCTTCTTTGATTGGCTGAGCCACCACGCGATACTCCCCACCTCAGGGCCATTACATTCGGCGCGACGATGATGTCGATTACCGGTCCAGGCCATTTCGCCTTTTCTTGATGCAGCAACCCCGCTTGCGTCACGCTACTCGACAAGAATAAGCCTGTAGCCGAATTCCCAGTGACTCATCTCTCTCAACAAACTCTAACTGACAAAATCCGAAAAATTCCGTAATCATATAATTTTCCGCGATAATGTTGTTCGTAATAATTCGCTTGATAGTGTTTTCTATAACATCGAAAACCTATCTGTATGCTTATAATTTTATAAAAAAAACCACTCCAAACAAATACCTTAATTATTATTATTCTCGAGTCAGAAAACATCAAATAAACACAGATACAAATACTATGACTGCAAACATTCTGTGATGCTTCATAAAGTTCATCTTCTGTGCAGGAGGTCGGACACAGTCTACACTGAAGCATATGTTTCACAGTCTGATCTTCTCCACAGTCACACTGTATGTCATCTTCCTTAATGTAGCCCCACTTTGCAAGATTGATCTTAATTTCCAGGTGGCCAACAATGACAGTGTTGCCAAAATAATTTTAAGCCTTCTGATAGGTCCAATGTTTAAATGCATATAACTTCTACACTATCAACTGGATTTCAACCAAATTTTGTATGTAATATCTGTACATAAACAGATATGACTGAGCTTATTCTTAAGAGCCACCAGGGCTGCCAACTGTTAATAATTGCTCTCTCTATTTTTTTTATCCAAATACCAATATATCAGAATGTGTGCAAGCCGACAGCTTTAAACTATGCACACGTATAGTACCTGACATGTTTGATTAATTTTGGAGTAACTTATATACGTCAGTTCTACCAACATGATTCTAAGCCTACTGATAGGGCCAATTTTTAAATACATGTAACTTCTATACTATCAGTAGGATTTCATCCAAATTTCGCATGTGCTATGTGTAACATATCAGATATGACTATAAGTATTCTTCAGTGCAATCAGGGCTGCCAACTGTTAATAAATGCTGTCTATATTTTTTACCCTAATATCAATATATCAGAAAGTATGCAAGCCAACAGCTCTATACTTTGCACACGTATAGCACCTGACATTCTAGATTAATTTGGAGTAATTAATACAAGGCAGTGCTGACAACATGATTCTATGCCTGCTGATATGTCCAATTTTAAAATACATGTAACTTCTATACTAACAAATGGATTTCATCCAAAATTGGCACAACAAGATATCATAATATTTCAGATTATTTCTGACCAGCACACGCATGATATTGTTGGCAACATGCTTTTACGCGTGCTGATAGATCCATAGTCTAACTGCAAGTAACGTCCATTGGACTTCCACCAAATTTTGTATTCTGTACCTTAAGAGATGGAACTAAGAATATATTCAGTCACCAGGGCTGCCAACTGTAGTGCTCTATTAGGCTACATTATACCAGGTATATTTTGAACTAATTAGATATTTCGATATTACCAACTTAATTTCGTCATTATTATAGATAGGTTCATATTCTGTAGAATAATCATTGGCATGAAAAGTAGGCTGTATAGTTCTTAACGGAACTTCTTGTTTAATTCAAGTAAGGACTGCAGACTTTGAATTTTTCAATTAGTTCCTACTTTCGCCGCCAAACGCCACCGTCAACGACGACTAGTTCAGAACCTGGCTACTAGACGCCACCGCAGTCGGCTCCTGGCGACGAACGTAGGAACCTAAGAGCGTTGCTTACATTCTTAACCTATATAATTTAGCTTCACACAGGTATAATTAGTGGAAGGTTTTTTACATGCCATAAATATATGACATGGGACCGCCGGCTTTACTTCCCCTCCGAAGGAAGGCTTACTGAGGGATTTTTAACGCTCTTAAAAATCCGACGACTTCGGCCGGGTTTGAACCCGCGATCTTGGGCATAGAAGATCAGCATGCTACCAACTACGCCACCGAAGCCACTTAAATAAAGGTTATAAATATTTAAATACAATTTTCTAAAACACTCCGGAGATGCTGTTTCCAAACTAGTCAATGGAGCCGTCATGGATGTCTGAAGTTGAAAAGACTGATAGGTGGAATTGAGACTTCCACTCTCGACATCTACCAAATTTAAAGCCACAATTGTCAGCCTATTCTCGTTGTAGTCGTTGGGATTGCTTCATAAAATGTTTATATACTGCGAATAACGGTTCTGGGTGTTGCACTATATAAACATTTTATGAAGCATTCCAAACGAGAATCGAACCCAGTCTATTTGATGAGAGGCAAACAGCTTGACCGCTGCTCCACCACGTATAAAGATGAAGCCATCTAGATAGGCAGATTTTGAGTCAATAGTAATGGCAGTAAGATACATGGAGAGCAAGACTTTCTTTTTGTAACACATAATATCAATATTATAAGCAATCATGAACGGTATGGACATGTTGATACCAATGCATCGTTTCAGTTTTAATATTTAGTTAGTTTCCAAAATTTTAATTAATTTTTCATGTTTTCAATAGTGTTTGCAATTTCGTTTATTGTGCTCAAAAATATAATTAAAATAGGCTTCATACAAAGAGAATGTTTATTTAATTAATGCTTGTTATGAATACGGTACGGTATTAATCGAAATAAATCATATGTACCCCACTGTATCTTGGTACACATTAATAGACTTTGGCACAGGGCTTGCTTTCGTTATGTTCCAATCTATACCAATATTAATGAAATTCAATGTTTAAATCTCCATTAGGCTAAAGTATCATGGCTATTCAGCAAAATTATTCACAACAATGAATATTGCCATACAAGCTAAATCCCACGACAGAATGGTGTGAGTCAGCAGTGTTGCCAACTGTTAAACTATGCTGCTACGCAATCGTAGGTGCCTTCACACGAATACACATTTTATAACGTGTTGCGATAAGCATTTTCTAGAAGCTTAAAATAATCACGTAAAATGAACAAACAATTCTAACTTACGTAGACTGAACTGTTGTGGTGTTAGGAGTTACACAACATAAAAACCATCGGCCTCTAGAGTTATTTTTCCCAGAGAAGCGTTGAACTGTAGGCAGCGTAACGAATCCTGCTGGCCACAATTACCACGTGCTTACTTCCACACTCGCGCTTATTTCCACATGCTCATAATATTAACAGTATTGTTATATTTTAACTAGAATGGTTTCAAAAAGATCGGTGATTAAAAACTTGCGGTGCGGTGCCCAATCTTTTATATTTAAATAATACCTCGTCGGTTTGAGGAGAGGCCTTAAACATTCTCCCGGACAGCAATATTATCTAGGCCTATCATAAATTATGAATGCCCAAAGCAAAACGACAATATGTGATTGTTTTCGTGATACTTGGGCAATGCATATTTCCTGTAGAATGTGAAGTTTCTAGATACATGAAACGTACGACTGAATAATAATAATAATAATAATAATAATAATAATAACGTTATTTGTTTTACGTCCCTTTTTACATCTGCGGCTTTTAGAGACTCCGGGGTGCCAGAATTTTGCCCCAAAGGGGATCTTTAACGTACCAGTAAATCTACTGACACGGTTCCCTCGCATGTCACCTCTAATGCCAGCTTACGGCGCCAGGATTCGATCTTGCAACCTTGGGCACAGCTAGCGAGAAGGTTACCGCTGAGCCACGCAGGCAGCCAACATCACACAATATACGCTCAATGTGTATCGTAGGCCCATGTGGAGACAGAAGTTAATTACTGGGAAGAAGCTCCATATCTTCATCACTGCTTTGCCGCTGCTCTCCATCGCTAGAACTCGCACTGGAGAATGAATTACCAAGGGTAATAATGATGTCAACACCACCTTTCCCACGTGAAAAACCCCATTCGCTCAGATTTCCGCTGTCACTTGCCCAATCAGACGTTCTTGTTAGTTTGATATAAGTCAGTGCAAGGGGCACGATCTCGAACTTCTTTGCCTAGTTCTTGACGGATTTCCGTTTGGAGAATAACTTTATTCGAGGGATCAAGGCATCGCTATTACAGCATTGCATGGTTCAATTTTGATCCTCAAGAACCATCTTCACGGACTATGAATACAGTCTATGTCGACACCACTTAGTTTTACGCTCCTCTACCTCTAGTTCATAATATATATAGGCATTTGTTTGTTTATTTATTTATGTTATAGTGATAAATTAGCATACAGTACATCATTATGCTTTTGTGATAATTTGAGTTTGCAATTCTGCTCCATGTCCAAAATTTTACCTACACCACCTCCTATGCTGAAGTGAATATTTCTTAAGTATAAAACAAAGTTCCCGATTCTTGGATGTCACGGGTAATCTCGAGAACCACTTGGATGGATTTTGATGCGGTTTTCACCATTCTGTAAAGGATTTCTCGAGGGAGGTTCCTGTTGAAACACATTCATTTATGACCAAAGGAAGCCGAGCAGTAACGATTTCAGTAAATCGAGTCATAGAAAAACCTGCCGTCCGTGCGCCTTTTAAGCTTACGCTGGGTAAACCGTCAAACATATCTATATACTATGAGTGTAAGAATTGTTCAGCATAAAAAGTTCTACAAAAAGGTCCACGACAGCATATTTCTATCTTTAATGCATCGCCCACTGTAAGTGATTTTACGTTTTCATTTCTTCCAACAATCTTCATTTAGGCCTAGTGGAAATTTAAATCACTAGCTTCGGAGCGAGTTTGCAAGCTAGCCTATCACCCCAGCTTCGCCCAGCATCAAACTGTCGAGTCGTGTCGAGTTAGGACTTCAGAGAAGAGTATATGTTTTTCACCTCGGCTTTTCTGAATTACGTCTGGGACTTGCCGCCCGTGCGCCGTTTAAGCATACGCTGGGTAAACCATTCACCGGCTGAAGCCGGAGCGGGCTGCTAGTCATGTAATAATGGAAAAAGGTTATTGGTGCATAGTAATGATAATAACTAGCGGACCCATGTGCATAAACCATCCACATGGCTTTATTGATCTGCAGGCTCGACGCGACACAGTTCTGGCAGGGGCTATCGTCTTGTTTCTTCTTTGATCGTATGGCCCACTTATGGACCACGGTGCTTGTTGTCTGCCACTTCTGGTGTTTTTGGTGGATTGTTCGGCGGTTGCTTTCGTGCTGAAATCTTGAGCCTCTCTATTGGCCCAGTATTCTTTCATTTTCTTGCTGAACTCTATCTTACGTTCCTCGGACCATTTCCTGGACGCGATATGGTGAGCTTCTGTAATGGATGTGAGGAAAGGTCTGGTTTCAATTGTCAGACGGTAGCGACTACTGTCATTTATTGTGTCTTGCCGAATATTAAGTTCAGCAACATCTTTCTCGACTTGTTTGGCTGAATATTAAGTTCAGCAAGATCTTTTCTCAACTTGTTTGGCTGAATATTAAGTTCAGCAAGATCTTTCCCAACTTGTTTGGCTGAATATTAAGTTCAGCAAGATCTTTCCCAACTTGTTTGGCTGAATATTAAGTTCAGCAAGATCTTTTCTCAACTTGTTTGGCTGAATATTAAGTTCAGCAAGATCTTTTCTCAACTTGTTTGGCCGAATATTAAGTTCAGCAAGATCTTTCTCGACTTGTTTGGCTGAATATTAAGTTCAGCAAGATCTTTCTCAACTTGTTTGATCCACAAGGACCCAGTGGCTTTACCCTTCTTGGCTGCCTTGTTTATTTGTTTAAACGCACTTTATAAACAAATGGTCGATATTTATGAAATCAGCCTGTAATTCGTCTCTGCAGAGGGCAATTCTCTTTCTTTCGGATGCTCATTTGTTACTATCGGTTACTTGTATCTAGACCACCCGCTTGGCTTTACTGTTATGTGGGCTCTATGCGACACAGTTCTGGCAGGGGTATCGTCTTATTTGTTCAAACGCACTTCATAAATATATTTCCGTTGACTTTTCAAGAAATGCAAGATTTTTCCTGTATTATTGAGACGATTTAGAAGCTGTTGGCACAAACCGCACCTTCTAACTCCCTCTGGTTTATGAGCTTGACTTTTGTGAAACATACACCTTATGCATGATAATAATGTATGTTTACCCCTTATTATTCCCATTTTCAACGGGGTCGAGGATGAGATGCGTTGAAACTATGTGGCGGGTAGTTTTTACGGCTGGATGCCCTTCCTGATACCCTCATGGGAGGAGTTAATGGGAGATGAAATGAATGAAGATTAATGAAACTGGACAAGGATGTGGAAGTAAGGGGCTGTGGCCTATCAGTAGGTACAGTCCCAGCATTTGCCTGGAGTTGAAAATGGGTAACCATTTCAAGGATGGCCGACTGTAGGGCTCTAACCCACGTTTACCGAGTCCGCGGCTGTTAATATTGTTGACATAAACTTCATCTTTGATAAACCATTCTTAAAAATAAATCACATGGGGTCAGATCAGGTGACTTGGCAGGCCAGCGCATAAGACACTGATCGGTGATCGAAGTCGTCCAATCCAATGTTCAGGAAGTTGTTCATTAAGATAGTGGCACACTGCAAGGTGGAAATGAGGGAGAGCTCAACAGTTTAGTTGGAGGCAGATGGGCGACTGGTGGATTTTTTCTTACACAGACATCCTGTGTGTACAAATTTTGAATGTCATGCATGTATAGTGTTTTTATTTGGAGGTTCCTTGTGAAATCATATGTGGAAATGTCTCTGAACAGTGCTTACAGACGTAGTTGAGTGAAATTCAAGAACACGCTACTCTCCTGTCGCCGCCATCTCGCATACTGACACTTGGCTACCTAACTGCCGAGCAGATAACACTGCCAGCGGCTGACCAGTGTACTAAGCCTTCCGGCAGTAAACTTCAGACAAAACTTAGCGAGTTTCTCTTTTCATTGGTATATGTATCAATGCTGTAGGCTAATACATGTACATGAAATCGCTTAAGTCATTTGTGCTAACCCTGTATATAGTTACCCCGTCTAATGTAATTGGGAGTGTTGACCAACTGAAAAGTATAAATTGACAGTTCATAGAGGCAACACTGGAAGTATGGCTTCAATACTCCACATATTTAATGTTACTCTGCAATTTTCACCCAGTGCGATTTTTTATTTCCATTGTCAAATATTTTAAAATAGAATTTGTCAACAGTTGCGTCAGACATGAATAGATAAATAAACTTCTGCGAAGCTCTCCATAATTTTCGAGGATACAGTGGTACAAAGTGCCTCAAAGCATGATTGTCCTGCCTAATCCAGAACACTGGAGTAGTGGTTCACACACAGTAGCCCACAGATGTTAATGATCAATTTTACTGATTACTTATATGAAAGACAACTTGTAATTGAGTATTGAGGTATTTGGCTGTTTGTTCTGCAGATCGGATGCGGAGACACAGTATGCCAAGAGCCTGAGCAAGTTGTCGTGTAAACTGATGAAGGCGTCCAAAGACTCGGTGGGGACCGTGACGCAGGCATGGCAGCGGGCGGGCGCTCAGATGGAGGCACAGAGTGAGGCACACAGGTATGTATCAACATTGGTTGTCTCTAAAGGTAATCAGTATTGGCACAGTTCAACTAATATAAAACAGTAAATGTTGGGTTTTATTCAAAATTACTGCATTCATTCATTTATTGAATTCATTATTGATTTAAGTTATTTATTGATTAAATAGAAGCCTCCGTGGCTTAGGCGGCAGCACGCCGGCCTCTCACCGCTGGGTCCGTGGTTCAAATCCCGGTCACTCCATGTGAGATCTGTGCTGGACAAAACGGAGGCAGACAGGTTTTTCTCCGGGTACTCTGGTTTTCCCTGTCAACATTTCATTCCAGCAACACTCTCCACTATCATTTCATTTCATCTGTCATTCATTTAATCATTGCCCCAGAGGAGTGCGTCAGGCCTCGGCAGCCGGCACAGTCCAAATCCTCGCCGCTAGATGGGGGCTTCATTCATTCCATTCCTGACCCGGTCGGAGACTGGAAGCAGGCTGTGGATTTTCATTTTCATTGATTAAATAGAAACCAAACATTTACTGTATTGACAGTTGTGATCTATTAGTTCTTGATTGTTGCTTATAAAGATTTTCCTTGCCAGCAGCCATAAATGAAAAGGACATAAGAAGCTCAAACAACTTATAGATTCTCATACTGTATGATGTTGGAAATATCTTGAGATGTAGATTTTATAATATTTGTGGGAGAAAAAGAATAGTTTCTATAATTATTGGATCAGAGAGGGAAGTTGCTTTCAATACATTTATTGCTTTTTTAAATCATGATAAAACACTACATAATGTATGACATAGTGCAGTAAATGGCTTTACCCATACTAACAAATTATTTATCATTATTTATCAATACAGTTGAACTTCAAAGAAGGAACATACGTTTGTCGCTGGTTTATTGTTAATAAGCAGGTGAAACATTTTATCATGGATTTTCGGGCAAAATCGCATAGAAACAGTTTATTCAGTTGAAACTTCCCGTCAGATCAATACAAAAATATTTGCGCTATTATTGCGCTATTTGGTACATGTTTCGAACCTTGTATACCGGTCCTTCATCAGCCCTTCACAACAACAAATGGCCACACATCAAATCAACACTGAACAATCCAAAAATGCATGCACACTAATAATACATATTAAAACCATTGCATTAAAATTCTGTACGAAACATATTAAAAACACATGTTAAAAATTCTAAGAGTCCACTTCACTTGTTCATAAGCACATGTCTTTCTGGTAGGAATCTTGTCCTATTCTGTTGTCTGCTTCCTGTCATGTGGGGAACTAGAATAATAATCCTATTTGAATGGTCCAAATGCGAAGACTTTTAGTACTCCCTTTTGATAGGAGACTTGTCCTGTTCTGCCTCTTGTCATATGTGGAACGGAAATAGAATAGTATTCCCATTTGAATGGTCCAAATGCTAAAGACTTTAGGCGCTCCCAGACTAAACCTGTAGTCCTCTGTTAAAAGAAAATTAAATTGATTTAGTGAATGGACTGAAGTAATGAATCTAATATATGATCAACCAGAAAACGATTGCTATGAAATCCTTACCTCCCAGCGTGTGCAGTGAACCTGTGTGCTTTAAACAGCTGTTGCAACTCAAGTGCTGAGTCTAGGCGAGGCGAGGCGAGGCCACGTGAGACATGTAGGGGTGGAGAGTATCATTGGTGGAAGCAAAGAGCGGAGGGGCGGGGAGGCAACTTAGAGCGGGAGGGGAAGGAAGTTTGGGTGGTACTGCAAACCCAGGTCTAATATTATGGAGGTTTTTTATGTTTGTTACTGGTGACAAAATTTGTCAATGTTTCGTATAAAACATTGCTATCGAAATTGATTTCATTCAGATTGTGTGACGGGTTGTTTCTCAGGGCCTGGTCTATCTCTAGTTGCTCCAAAATATTAAGCATAATGCCTTTGCCGCAATAATGCAAAATTTCCAAGTCTTCCTCAATTTTCGAAAAGTTGTGGTTGCGTTCCTGCATATGATTATTAATGGCTGAGAATTTTTTGTGCCTAGCAGCGTTGAAATGCTCATTATATCTTATTTTGAAACTACGCCCCGTTTGACCTATGTAATCCGCATCACAATCCTTGCACTTTATTCTGTAAATACCGGATTTCTGGAATTTGTCTTGTTTGTTGACCGATTTGGAGTTAAATAAGTGTTTCATAGTGGTGTTATCCGTTCTGTATGCTATTCTAAGCTCCTGTTTCTTGAAAACATTCGTGATGTTGTGCGTTAGTTGATTTGCGTATGTGAAAACTGCAACTGATTTCTTATTTTCAATTGGTTGCAAGCTTGTGACTGGTCTATTTTTAATTTTACTTAAAATGGAATCGACGTGCATTTTGCTAAAACCATTAGCTGTGGCTATCTGATATATGGTGGAAAGCTCTTTGTTCCAATCTTGTTCTGAGAGGGGTACGTTAATGGCTCTGTTAATATATGCCCTGAAAGCAGCTTTTTTATGGCTGGCCGGATGGTTTGAATCCTTCCTGATGGTGGTGTGCGTTTGGGTTGGCTTCCTGTATATTTTAAAACGTAGGCTCATGTTGTCCCTAATGACAGTAAGATCCAGGTAGTTTATAGACTGATTTATTTCTGATGTTGTGGTGAATTTGATGCTATTATCAATTTGGTTTAGCTCTGTTGTAATGTGATTGATGCCACAGATTTCATTATCAACTATCAGAAAAACGTCATCGACATATCTTGTCCAAAAGCTGATTCCTTTTATTTTACTGATGCTGATGTTTTCCAAGTGGTCAATATAAATATTGGCCATTATGCCACATATGACAAGAGGCAGAACAGGACAAGTCTCCTATCAAAAGGGAGTACTAAAAGTCTTCGCATTTGGACCATTCAAATAGGATTATTATTCTAGTTCCCCACATGACAGGAAGCAGACAACAGAATAGGACAAGATTCCTACCAGAAAGACATGTGCTTATGAACAAGTGAAGTGGACTCTTAGAATTTTTAACATGTGTTTTTAATATGTTTCGTACAGAATTTTAATGCAATGGTTTTAATATGTATTATTAGTGTGCATGCATTTTTGGATTGTTCAGTGTTGATTTGATGTGTGGCCATTTGTTGTTGTGAAGGGCTGATGAAGGACCGGTATACAAGGTTCGAAACATGTACCAAATAGCGCAATAATAGCGCAAATATTTTTGTATTGATCTGACGGGAAGTTTCAACTGAATAAACTGTTCATATACGTCAATACGGACCAGAAATGGCAACTAGTATTCCCATCATTAAAATGGCTAGTCAGGCTAAAAGGTATAAATTTAAACATCTGCGAATAAAATTGGCCAGCGTCATTAAAGACATTGATTTCTTAAAGAAATGCAGAACGCACAATCTAGTTCCGCGACATATAGGCGCGTTTCAGAAAAAGAGATTTTACAACAACTTTGAACGTAAAACACAGCTAATGATCAACCAGAAAATCCTGCAACGGGAATTAAAATTTTTATATATAAAGAAAAATCAAATTAATAACTTTTTATACGACGTTCACTTAGAGGCTGCTAACACCACGAATAAAGATGAATGGGACTCCTTCCTTCTCCATGTAGAGGAAGTTGTCGCATTCCACGCCAATAAAAAGGTCGGCACTTTAAACAGGAAGTTAGACCAGCTAATGCGGCAGGCACGCACGATGAGCAACGAGGAACCTGACACTCCATCCCATGAATTCCAAAAACCGTTTGAAAACTTTTCTAACGTTGATTTTAATCAAGCGGAAATAGAATTAATGGAAAAAGGCTTCAAACATAACTGGCACTCCTCCTATAATAATAAAACTAATTTAACAGTACTAATAGCAGAATCGGAAGCGGCAATTCAAAAACTCCCAATAGAAAAAAGAAATGAAACCAGACATGTCATCAACAAGAAAATCAACAAAATAATAAAACAGGACAATAAACAACCCCATACAGAAAATGTCACCAGCTTAAAAAAGAAAATCGCTCAAGAGAATTTAATAGTAACTAAGGCCGATAAAGGTAATAGTATCGTTATTTTGAATAAAAACGAATACATTGAAAAAACAGAATCCTTTTTGAGTAACAAAAATTTCAACATCATCAGCAAAGACCCCACAGGGCCCACACAACGGAAGCTCAAGCAAATATTAAAGAACACCGACATGATTCTAGATGAACATCAAATTAGTAAATTAATCAATATGAACCCAAGCATACCAACCCTTAGAGCATTGCCTAAAACCCATAAGGATAACCTACCGATCAGACCTATCGTAAATTTCAGGGGTAGTCCTGTTTACAAGCTGACGCAATTCCTCCAAAAATTTTTGAAAAAACATTATAAATTTACGACCAATAATGCAATTAGAAATTCCATTGACTTCTGTGAACGCACTAAGGGTTTGAATATAAAAAGCTCAGAAACCTTACACACCGCTGATATCAGCGACATGTACACGAACATCCCATTAGGCCCCACCATACATATAATAGAGGAGAACTTAAAAATGCACAGTAGGATGTCACAAGGTGAAATCAAGGAGTTCATCAGTCTGTTAAAATTTGCTGTGCAAAACAATTACTTCACGTTCAACCAAAAAATCTACAAGCAAACAGAAGGTTTGGCCATGGGCTCCCCATTGTCAGGCATAATGGCCAATATTTATATTGACCACTTGGAAAACATCAGCATCAGTAAAATAAAAGGAATCAGCTTTTGGACAAGATATGTCGATGACGTTTTTCTGATAGTTGATAATGAAATCTGTGGCATCAATCACATTACAACAGAGCTAAACCGAATTGATAATAGCATCAAATTCACCACAACATCAGAAATAAATCAGTCTATAAACTACCTGGATCTTACTGTCATTAGGGACAACATGAGCCTACGTTTTAAAATATACAGGAAGCCAACCCAAACGCACACCACCATCAGGAAGGATTCAAACCATCCGGCCAGCCATAAAAAAGCTGCTTTCAGGGCATATATTAACAGAGCCATTAACGTACCCCTCTCAGAACAAGATTGGAACAAAGAGCTTTCCACCATATATCAGATAGCCACAGCTAATGGTTTTAGCAAAATGCACGTCGATTCCATTTTAAGTAAAATTAAAAATAGACCAGTCACAAGCTTGCAACCAATTGAAAATAAGAAATCAGTTGCAGTTTTCACATACGCAAATCAACTAACGCACAACATCACGAATGTTTTCAAGAAACAGGAGCTTAGAATAGCATACAGAACGGATAACACCACTATGAAACACTTATTTAACTCCAAATCGGTCAACAAACAAGACAAATTCCAGAAATCCGGTATTTACAGAATAAAGTGCAAGGATTGTGATGCGGATTACATAGGTCAAACGGGGCGTAGTTTCAAAATAAGATATAATGAGCATTTCAACGCTGCTAGGCACAAAAAATTCTCAGCCATTAATAATCATATGCAGGAACGCAACCACAACTTTTCGAAAATTGAGGAAGACTTGGAAATTTTGCATTATTGCGGCAAAGGCATTATGCTTAATATTTTGGAGCAACTAGAGATAGACCAGGCCCTGAGAAACAACCCGTCACACAATCTGAATGAAATCAATTTCGATAGCAATGTTTTATACGAAACATTGACAAATTTTGTCACCAGTAACAAACATAAAAAACCTCCATAATATTAGACCTGGGTTTGCAGTACCACCCAAACTTCCTTCCCCTCCCGCTCTAAGTTGCCTCCCCGCCCCTCCGCTCTTTGCTTCCACCAATGATACTCTCCACCCCTACATGTCTCACGTGGCCTCGCCTCGCCTCGCCTAGACTCAGCACTTGAGTTGCAACAGCTGTTTAAAGCACACAGGTTCACTGCACACGCTGGGAGGTAAGGATTTCATAGCAATCGTTTTCTGGTTGATCATATATTAGATTCATTACTTCAGTCCATTCACTAAATCAATTTAATTTTCTTTTAACAGAGGACTACAGGTTTAGTCTGGGAGCGCCTAAAGTCTTTAGCATTTGGACCATTCAAATGGGAATACTATTCTATTTCCGTTCCACATATGACAAGAGGCAGAACAGGACAAGTCTCCTATCAAAAGGGAGTACTAAAAGTCTTCGCATTTGGACCATTCAAATAGGATTATTATTCTAGTTCCCCACATGACAGGAAGCAGACAACAGAATAGGACAAGATTCCTACCAGAAAGACATGTGCTTATGAACAAGTGAAGTGGACTCTTAGAATTTTTAACATGTGTTTTTAATATGTTTCGTACAGAATTTTAATGCAATGGTTTTAATATGTATTATTAGTGTGCATGCATTTTTGGATTGTTCAGTGTTGATTTGATGTGTGGCCATTTGTTGTTGTGAAGGGCTGATGAAGGACCGGTATACAAGGTTCGAAACATGTACCAAATAGCGCAATAATAGCGCAAATATTTTTGTATTGATCTGACGGGAAGTTTCAACTGAATAAACTGTTCATATACGTCAATACGGACCAGAAATGGCAACTAGTATTCCCATCATTAAAATCGCATAGACTGTGCAGACTCAGAATTAGAGGGAGGTTTTTCAATTATAGCCTTATCCGTGTTCACACTCCATGGAAGAGAAGAGTGATGAAGATAAAGATTCATTTTATGATGAATTAGAAGAAATCTATAATGAATGCCTAAGAGCAGATTGTAAAATAATTTTTGGGGACATGAATGCGAAGATGGGAAAGGAAGACTAATATAGACCTTGGATTGGAAAACACAGTCTGCATGATACTTCTAATGATAATGGAATTAGACTCGTACATTTTGCCTCTTCAAGAAATATGGTAGTGGGAAGTACAACTTTTAATCACAAGGACATACATAAGATGACATGGAAATCTCAAGATGAAAGTACTTTTAACCAAATTGACCACCTCCTAATTGTTGCAAGACACTTCTCAAACTTGATGGATATTAGAAGTTATAGGGGGGGGGGGGGCAATATTGACTCCGACCACTACCTTGTGGTAGCAACCATTAGAAGTCGAATATATAATGCGAGCAAAGGGAATGGATCCAATGCAAGAAAGTTTAACTGTGGGCGGCTGAAGGAGCCCGAAACCGCCTTGAGATATGTCAAACTGCTTAATGAGGCTCTGATAGATTTGTCTAATAGTGAGAGTATTGATGAAATCTGGAAGAATCTTAAAGACACACTATTAAAAACTGCAAATGAAGTTTTAGGAAGGGAAGAGAAAATTAGGTATAACTATTGGTTTAATGAAGAGTGTGCACGAGCAACAACCTTAAAAAATAAAGCATACAAGAAAATGCAACAGAGGAATCACACTCGAAAAGCGGTATAAGAGTACAGAACTTCCAGAAGACAAGAAAAGAGATTGCACAAGAAGAAAAAGAGACAGTATGAGAGGAAGGAATTGGAAGAAATGGAGCAGTTGAAGGGGATGAATGATGTGAGAGCTTTCTATCAGAAGCTAAATAAGAGCCGTAAGGATTTCCAGCCTAGAACAAATTTGTGTAGAGATAAAGAGGGAATAATATTGGGTAGTGAGGAGGCAATACTAGAAAGATGGGCACAATATTTTGATGAACTGCTGAATGAAAGTCCAGTTGACGACCAAGAAACCTTACCTCCTGTAAATACAAGAGATTCGGAAAAAGAAGTATCGGTACCTACAATTGAGGAAGTTGAGCTTGCCATTAAGAAATTAAAGAATAATAAATCCCCAGGAATGGACCTGATACAATCAGAGCTTGTGAATAAAGCTGGAAATGAATTTACTAAACACTTTCACAAACTTGTGGCTAAGATATGGATAGTTGAAATGATTCCTGATGAATGGAATGTAGGTATCATCTGCCCAATACATAAGAAAGGTGATATCATGTTGTGCTCTAACTATAGAGGGATTTGCCTATTATCCATTGCCTATAAAATATTCTCCAACATCCTCTTTAGCACACTGGCGCCATATGTGGAAAATGCAGTTAGTGACTATCAATGTGGATTTCGCCAAGGAAGAGCTACTACGGATCAGATTTTCACAATCCGACAGATACTTGAAAAAAGTAAAGAATTTGGAATTGATACACACCATCTTTTCATTGATTTTAGGTCAGCTTATGACAGTATTGACAGAAATAATCTCTATGTAGCAATGGATGAGCTAGAGATCCCTAAGAAACTGATCACTCGGGTGAAAGCTACCATGAACAGTACTAGGAGTCAAATTAAGATACAGAACATGATATCAAATGATGTAACGACCAAGAATGGAGTTAGGCAGGGAGATTCATTATCATGCCTTTTGTTCAATATAGCTTTGGAGAAGGTTATTAGAGATTCAGGAATCAACACGAGAGGAACCATCTTTTATAAATCTGTTCAAATTTTGGCATATGCAGATGATATCGATATAATTGCAAGAACACCAAGAGCAATGAGAGAAGCTTTCACTAGCTTTGAAAAAGCACAAGAAAGATGAATCTACAGATAAATGAAGAGAAAACTAAGTATATGCCCGTAACCAAGAAAGAATACCCTAGCGGCTCCACATGCATAGAAATTGAATCTTATAAGTTTGATGTTGTGCGTAGCTTTACCTATCTTGGATCAGAAGTTAATTCCAAGAACTATGTTAGCTCTGAAATCCGGAAGCGTATACTGTCTGCTAACAAGTGTTATCATGGCCTCGGAAAGCATCTGAAGTCCAAGCTGTTGTTCAGGAAAACTAAAGTCCTAATGTATAAAGTTTTAGTAAAACCTGTATTAACAGATGGTGCTGAGACCTGGACACACTCAAAATCTAATGAAAGACAACTTGGTATATTTGAAAGAAAGATTTTGAGGCAAATTTTTGGGCCAGTGGAGGAAAACGGTGAATGGAGAAGAAGATATAACCATGAACTCTATGATTTATATAATGAACCAGATATTATAAAATGTATAAAGATCAGAAGGTTGGAGTGGGCAGGACATGTGATGGGTGCTAATGACAGAATGATAATGGAGGATATTGAATGCAATGCCAGAAGGAACCAGGAAGACCAAAGCTAAGGTGGGAAGATGGAGTGAGAGAGGATGTAAAGACAATTGGAATCAAGAATTGGAGAAGCTCAGCACTTAACAGGAAAGAATGGGGAAAACTTCTTCAGAAGGCCAAGGCCCACAGAGGGCTATCGTGCCGGAGATGATGATGATGAGTTGAACTTCCTATGTTAGATGCAATGAAACTTGAATAATTCAATGTTTAGGTCCTTAACCAAGTTCAACATTATATGAACTCAGCATATTAGAGAAATTAAATGGATTAGATGGAATACTTCTGAATGGAAATAGAAATCTGTATCAGCCTTTTGTAGAAGCTAAACAAAACCAATAATAACAAATAATTAATTACACCCTTTTGGGGTTCAGCTCTGAAACATCTTCTGCGTGCAAACTCCCACCTTGTACATCTCGTTGTTTGTAGTTAACACAGTTGGTGGCTCTGTGAAGAAGTTAAATTCTGGTTTGAGATACTGGGACACTATCGTTAGCAGGCAAGTCACCCAAGTCACTTACAACAGGCCAGCAGGCTTCATGAGTTTACTTTTCTTATCTCCACCTTCAAAATGATTGTACATCGAATTAGTTGATGACAAACTTTAATGTGGAACATGTTTGTTTCAGAGCATTTGCGGCTGCTCTGAGCGAGGAAGTGGTGAAGCCCCTGCGCCAGCTGGTGGAGTCCCAGCATCGGATACGCAAGTCGGTGGAGGTGGCGGTGGACAAGACGAGCAAGAGTCTGGCAGAGTGGCGCTCAGCCGAGGCCAAGAGCAAGAAGCAGAGTTTCGTGAGCGCCCGGGAGAACGAGAAGCTGCAAGATGCCATGCTGGATGTGCGGCTAGGCCGTGGACACCTTCACCACACACAGAACCACAAGGCCGTCTCGGACAAGGAGAGTGCCAAGGTGTGTTTCTCATTCCACAAATAACACTTCATATACACACATCAAAAAAAGTTTTGCATCACCTCGGTTCCAAGAGTTCCGGAACCTTTAAATACAAAGGGAATAGAGATCAACACAAACAACATTTCAGCTCGTTTTATTGCTCATGAGACCCACATATTGCATGTTGTACCATCATACAGCTAGACTTTCAGCATTTGTGGTCCAGATTGCAGTACACACCACTACCTCTAATACCCAGTAGCACGTCCTCTTGCATTGATGCATGCCTGTATTCGTCGTGGCATACTATCCACAAGTTCATCAAGACACTGTTGGTCCAAATTGTCCCACTCCTCAACGACAATTCGGCGTAAATCTCTCAGAGTGGTTGGTGGGTCAAGACGTCCATAAACAGCCCTTTTCAACATATCCCAGGCATGTTCGATAGGGTTCATGTCTGGCGAACATGCTGGCCACTGTAGTCGAGCGATGTCGTTATCTTGAAGGAACGCATTCACAAGATGTGCACGATGAGGTCGAGAATTGTCGTCCATGAAGACAAATGCCTCTCCAATATTCTGCCGATATGGGTGCACTATGGGTCGGAGGATGTCATTCAGGTATCGTAAAGCCGTTTCGGAGCCTTCCATGACCACCAGTGGCGTACGTCGGCCCCACATAATGCCACCCCAAAACATCAGGGAACCACCACCTTGCTGCACTCGCTGGACAGTGTGTCTAAGACGTTCAGCCTGACCAGGGTGCCTCCAAACACGTCTCCGACGATTGTCTGGTTGAAGGCATATGCGACACTCATCGGTGAAGAGAACGTGATGCCAATTCTGTGGGGTCCATTCAGCATGTTGTTGGGCCCATCTGTACCGCGCTGCATGGTGTCGGGGTTGCAAAGCTGGACCTCGCCATGGACGTCGGGAGTGAAGTTGCGCATCATACAGCCTATTGCGCACAGTTTGAGTTGAAACACGACGTCCTGTGGCTGAACGAAACGCATTATTCAACATGGTGGCATTGCTGTCAGGGTTCCTCCGAGCGGCAATCCGTAAGTAGCGGTCATCCACTACAGTAGTAGCCCTTGGGCGGCCTGAGCGAGGCCTGTCATCGACAGTTCCTGTATCTCTGTACCTCCTCCATGTCCGAACAACATCGCTTTGGTTCACTCTGAGACGCCTGGAAACTTCCCTTGTTGAGAGCCCTTCTTGACACAAAGTAACAATGCGGACGCGATCGAACTGCGGTATTGACCTTCTAGGCATGGTAGAACTACAGACAACATGAGCAGCGTACCTTCGTCCTGGTGGAATGACTGGAACTGATCGGCTGTCGTACCCCCTCCGTCTAATAGGCCCTGCTCATGCATGGTTGTTTACATCTTTGAGCAGTTTTAGTGACATCTATGAACAGTCAAAGGGACTGTATCTTTGATACAATATACACAGTCAACATCTATATGCCGGAGATCTGGGAACCGAGGTGATGCAAAACTTTTTTTGATGTGTGTACATTTTTTAGGAGACTTGAAAAACTATTTGTGCCTTGAAATAACATGGCTTCAAATTTACTATAATAATAATAATAATATCGTATGGCCTCAGTGCCGGGTGCAAGCTTTGTAATTTGACACCCAGAGGGTAGCTTGCATGTCGAATTTCGTTATTCCTTGATTCACTATGAAAGTCAAGGAGGTTAGATATCTAAGCTCCTTGAACACTATAGCGCTGTCTAGTAGAGAAATGAGGAACTTTGTGTTGGCGGAAACTCCCGAGATTAATTTTGCCATTATGAACACGCTACTGAATTCAAATGGGTCCTTTGACATGCCAACATCGTATGACATGCGTGTCGTATTTTTGCCGCCTTTCAAAAATCACCTACCACGGCCAGGAGCGAACTTGCAATCTTGGGGTTAGTAGACCGACACGCTATCCACTCACCCACCGTGGAAAGCTAAATTTACTATAATAGATAATGAAAAAATGCCTTTAATCAATAAAATAATTATTTATGTAATTCAATGTTCCGGTTTAGGTCACATTATGACCTTCATCAGCAAATGCAATAAATAGAAAAGGTTAGGTTCAAAATTATTTAAATTATTTAAAAAATACTAAAAACTAATAAAACCAGATATGATACAATTTTGATTATAATGGAAAAAAATATTTCTTGAAAACAGATCGACGTAGGAAATGCCAATTTGACACGCATGTGAAGTCCTCAAACGAAACAACTGAATCGGAGCTTCTGTTATACTTGTACATGAAGGTGGTTTAACAAATTCACAAAGAAATTTGATACATCCTGTTTCCTACGGGAACAGATATTTCCAACATGAAGGTGGTGTCGCATACAACATTTTCTAATGAAATACAATGTAGACAGTTTGGCTAAAAACATACCTTACACATAATAAAAATATCGCATGGTATATTTTTGAAATAAGTGATTCAATGAACATCTGCAGTGCTCCATGTTCTCATGTCACGATGAGGTATCAACTTTTCTACCACTTGTTATAAATTAGGTGATGTAGGATGCCACAACCTGAATTAAATAGCCTAAATGGAACTTGTCATTGCATGGGTCAAATAAATTTTCAATGACTTCTGTTGTTTACAAATCTGTTTTCACTGCTCATCCTTTGGTGCAAATGTATATCTATTGTACTGTTGTTCCATTCTGAAGCGACAGTGGCAGTGGCGGCTGGTAATAAGGTTGCAGTGTTGCACAATGACCAGATAAAACAAATAATTATACCGTGATAATCGTTTACCAAATTAAAAAGCTATGCAGTTCTTCTTACATTCATAGGAATTCATAGTTTTGTTTTTTCACGAAATCTTGTAGTACTGTGACCTGTTTGAGAAAGTGAAGCGTGCTAACAGTAGGTTATAGGAGAGCTCGCCGTGTGGTTGTTGCCAGGCTCGAGCACCTACCAGATCTCAATAGTGGAGGGTGTAGCAGAGTACGTCGTTGGTCGCTGATTGCAACAAGGGAAGAGAGGGAGCCGATGAAGACATCCGAGATGCTCCGTCTACTGCTGTTTCCATGTCTTGCAATGTAATTTGCGCATGAGTGCAACACTAGCAGGTCTTTCTCACCCTCGCCCCTTGTGTACAGCTTTCTAGCTCTCATGAAGATCCTCAAATACTGTAACTTATAATCCATTTAATTCCGAGGTAAGTGTAATGTTCTCTGGACTCTGGCATTTGTGACGATTGAACTACACCAGTTTTACAACATACGTGAATACCGTCTTCTCTGATATCTAGTAGTCTTTTACCTTACCCCCACTCCTTAGGAAAATACCGCAACACCCAGAACAATCATTTGCCAGCTGCCACTGGACAGTGGTGCAAACATCACAATAGTACACATACAATCATATAAACCCAGTGTCCCATACAGTGAGGACAAGAGTTTGTGTAGAGGTTATGATTATAATCAAATGTTGTGATTGCAGTTGGACTCAAAGCGGAGGAAAGCAGAAGAGTCGGTGAAGAAAGCCGATGTCGAGTACTACACCTTCTGTATCCGGGCAGAGAGAGCAAGGTAATCATCTCATGTCCTACATATTTGTCTTCCAGGTGATCTTAAGGTAGAACTCAATGGAGTTTAGTGTAAATTATTGGGGAATATTCAGTCAACTGTGTCAGTAGATTTATCTGCACATCGTTTGGCAGCTCAATAGCAGTTAAACCCATAATATTGTTGTTTTTCATGCAGGTCCTTTCTGCACTTCATCAGAAGAGAACTGTTAACAATGGAAGAGATCTTGATATTCACTGTTTTCATTTGAATACATATTTTTACTTATTCAAAACTCATCTAAATTTCTTATTTCTCCACTTTTGTGAACCAATCTACATACAATATTACTAGTGTACTTAAAAAATATAAAATAAAAATAGCGTTCAGAACCAACAACACTAATCATTAAAAAAAATCAAATCACATAATCTCAACAAAACCAACAAATAGGCTACAGCAATTCTGGTGTCTACAGGATTAAATGTAATGAGTGTAATACCGATTATGTGGGACAATCGGGGAGAGGGTTCAACGCTAGATTTTTGGAACTTGTTAATGCCATCAAAAATAATTAATTTTCAGCGATGGGCAACCATATGGCAGAAACAGGACATAAATTCACAACCATTCATATATATTATTTCAGTAGTATGCATCCCTCCTGCGGCGCTCACAAGCGACCGATCGTGACAAATGAGCATTCAAATGAAAGAGAATGGACATTAGCAGTGATTTATTGCACTATAATTTCATAAATAGCTATAATTTCTTTAAAAATGACTTTAAAAAAAATTGTGCGATTTGCAAACACTGTTGATGTTGGAAAATACCCTCCATAATTGCTGTCCACGGGCCGCTATGACGCCTGATTCATGTCATATTAACATGAGGTCTTTCCTTTATCCTGAAATGTAAATAGTGTTCTATAATCATTTGGTGGAAAAAAATACATTACCTTTCTTCTTAAGTGACTCATTATAAACCTATTGGGGAAAGTGTGGTATATGAACATGCGAGATTTCTCGCACGGGTCAGCTAGTAGACAATGATTTAGAAATTTTACATCAGGAAAATAAAGGTATGCTCATGAATATTCTGGAACAAATAGAAATTGATAAAGCACAGAGATTTAACCCTTCACATAATCTCAATGAAATAATTTTCAAAACCAGCATTTTATACGGTACCGTACACTAATAAATGCATTATATAGTAATAGATAAATCTTTCCAGCTATTTTTCACTATTCATACCCATTATTTTTCTTAATATACTTAAGATGACACCTCCCATTCTACGCAGTAATCAATCCCCACAATAGCACTCCACGGCGCATCATAAACCTCGCCCATTCTCATTCCCTTAGCCTTCCCCCTCCCCCGCCCCTCACCACCACACTTCTCCCCATGCACGTCACTGATACACAGCTGAAAGGCTCTTCGCAAGGCGCATTCGGTCTGCTATTGTTCGCGCCTGAGCGCACTACAATCAACAACACGTGACGAAACTACCAAAGTTTTCTCAGCTCTCCGCCTAGATATTTACCAGGAATAATATAAGGACTAAAGGTGGTCCCATGATGATGCAATTAGGCAACGGACCACTACACCAGCCCATTTCAATGTATTTGGTGCACACAGGCCTAAAAATCCATCAAGAAGATCATCTTTGGAACATTAAACAACAGCTGAAAACAATGAAATAAAGAACATTTTTCTTTTTCTGTAGAAACTATCTTCAAGAGAATTTACATGTTCTTGTGAATAAGGAAAGTTTTTCTTTAAAGATTTTGTTAAGCAGGCTGATGAAGAGGGAGTGTGATAGCCCTCGAAACATGTACCTGTAAGTAGTAATTAATAAATAGTATTGAAATGCGGACATTTTAATATTCATTCAAAATAATTATGTTCATAATGAAACCGTAAACTCTTTTGCATACTTAATCCAACATTTGTCGTGCAGGGTAAATTTCTACCCCAATGGTGTATATTTCAATGTGGTATTCTCACTAGGTTGGTACAACTGGTTTCACACTCCACAAACCTTCCACTGCATCACTAGATTCAGGGAGCGGTTTGTCACCCAGATTGCGTTGTAAGTGGCTGGGGTAAATATAAACCCCACCGGACCAATCATGTTAACAGATAGGTGTTTTTTTTTTATAAAGCTTTCCTTTTTATTAGCCGGCTCCGTGGTGCTGGGGTAGTGCACCTGCCTGGCACTCGGAGGCCCTGGATTCGATTACCCGCTCCGTCAGGGATTTTAGAAACTGATGTGAGGGCTGTAACAGGATGCACTCAGCCTTGTGAAGACAATTGAGTAGGTGTCTGACAGTGAGGCCACGGAGACCAAGATTAACGGCCAAGGGCCGATGCACTGACCATGTGTCACTCTATAATCTGCAGGCCAAGTGGCTGGGCACCGGTCCCTTGTTACGCCTAGGCCTCTTCATTGGCTGTAGCGCCACCGGGGGTCCCTCTCTATTCAATACTAAACATTTGCTTTTCTGACAATTTCTGGGATATAAACGTATGTTTCAAACATATAACAATTTTTGCTGGCCCCGTGGAGTTGGGTTAGCGCGCCTTCTCTCACCCGTAGGCCCGGGTTGTGTCCGGCTCCATCAGGGATTTAAAAAACTGACATGAAGGCTGGAACGGGGTGCACAGCCTCGTGAGGACACTTGAGTAGCTGTCTGACAGTGAGACAGCGCCCTGGTCACGGGGACCAAGATTAATGGCCGATGGGACCCGATGCGCTGACCACGCATCTCCCCAATATCTGCAGACCAAATGGCTGGGTACCGGCCGCTTTGTAGGTCTAGGCCCTTCGTGGGTTGTAGCACTACTTTTTTTTTTTTATATAATAATTTTGGTTTCAGCTGACATTTGTTCTACATGGTTCCTTATACATCCAAATAAATAATATTTAAGAAATAACTGAATTCAGTACCATCTGTGTGTCAGAAAAGGCACGACTAAAGAAGAGTTAACAATAGGAGCAGCACTGATCTGCAAGAAAGCTCAAGAGACCTGCTTTTTTTAAAGCTATGCACACAGCATAAACTCAAACTGAGTTTGAGTCTTAACATTCTAGCTATAAAGTTTTAATATTCCTATTGCAGACTGGAGTGGGAGACAGCAGTGATACGTGGCAGCCAGTGTTTCCAAGCCTTGGAGGAGGAGCGGTTACAGCAGCTCAAAGATCTGGCCGGCAACTATCTCCATCACCTGCAGGATATGACTCCCAAACTGGTGCAGGTAACAGATCCTCTCCTATGAGACAGACTCTTGAATTTTTCAGGACAAAATTCATACTCTCCGTCTTTGAAAACCATTAGCGTTAATGGGATTTTCAACTTGTGTAAGCTCATTTTGTGATATCTGTTATAGAGTGTAGAGCGCCTTGCAGAGCCCGTTGATAGCTGTGATGTGGCGCGAGACATCCAGACGGTAGTGTCCATCAAAGGCACTGGCCAGCCCATTCCCGAGCAACTGTTACCGGACTTCTATGCCGAGCATATCACGCTAGCTATGAACCGAGACAGGCGGCGACAGGTGAGTGACTTGCTAACGGGAGAATTGAATAGTTTAGGTTAAATCTTCTCAAAAATATTATGTATTTTACTTACAGTCCTTTTTTTTCCAATAGCATGTTTTAATGATTTTTCTTCCTTTAGCATTTTATTGCAACAGAAAACTTCTTCAGGGATGCCCTGTTAGATTCTATGTAAGAATGTTCTTCAGGCAGTCAACATGCATAGGGAAGCCATTTAACTTGGCGGTTAATGTTAGTATATTCTACAGAAATACTGAAATAAGACACAGTTAAATATATTGTACACTTCACTAGTAATTCTCTTAAGTAGAGAAGTGTACATATCAGGTAGCTTGCTAACAGGAGCAACCTTCCTCAACCTTCTTACTTTCAAGGTAATGATATATCACACCTGGTGCGAAAACTGTCAGCGTTACCTCATCGACTTCCGACTTCAAAGTTCATCGATGCTAGCGTCAACGCGCTGTTCATAACAGCTGGAGGAGATTTCGAGTAACTCTCGTTTTAAATCAATCTATCGAATCAGTTTCTTTTGGTCTGCAACTCGGCACTCCGTTCTTATAAGCACGGTGTATGTGCTTGTTTTGTGGGTTCATTCGGAGTACTCCTAATGAATTAAAGGTGGCGCTCTGCTCTCTTCTACCCATGACCACACATCTCGTTATATTGCGCCATGGTAGGGAGAGGGACCAATGGTTTTCAGAATTATAATAAATGTAATTGCTTGCATAAAACAAGATCCCAAGGGATGGATGAAAATCCCGGTATATACAGTATGAATAATATTGGAATTAATTTTTTTTTACTTTTATATTTTTAAATTAGTTTGTAGGCTAAGTGGTGTAGGTTTTACCTTACGGTATTCCCCCACAGATAAGCCACAGGGCTAGTTAAATGGGAAGAATGTAGTTAAATATTTTGATTTTGGTGTTTTAATTTAGATCAATCTCAGGAGTTTCCGCCAACATAAAGTTCCTCATTTCTCTACTAGAGAGCGCTACAGTGTTCAAGGAGCTTAGATATCTAACCTCCTTGACTTTCATAGTGCTTCAAGGAACAATGAAATTCGAAATGCAAGCTACCTTCTGGGTGTCAAATTACAAAGCTTGCACCCGGCACCCGAGGCCATACGATATTATTATTATTAATTTAGATCACACTAACTCTTCATTATGGTTCCTACTATGAAATGAAATGAGGTGCTGAAGACAGATAACAATGGTTGCAGAGACGAGACATTACCTTTAGAAGTTGTTGATGAATTTAGATCTTCATGTATACAAGTAAAAATTAATTAAACAATACATTTTTACCCCTTCCTCCATTTTTTGGACAATCTAAGGCTGGAGATAGAATTCCATTATTGTTGTTAACCCTGATACAGGATTAAAATACTCCATGGCTGAGCCAGCAATTAACCCAGAAGAAAACTGTGACAGACATACCAGACTTCATGTTGGTTCTTTTGCAGCGTGTTGTAAAACCTCAACTTCTGAATTATGCTGTCTTGTTAAACAAGGTTTTCTCAGTTTTAGCACCAGATGGAGTGAGAAATGAAGATATACGGAGAGAATTGGGAGTACAGAAACTAAATGACAAACTGGAGCAAAACAGATTGACATGTTTAGATCATAGACTTTCGCGGCCGGGGTCTAGTTTATCATCTTGGTTTACAGGATTGAGCCGGTTATTATTTCCCGACGTTTCGGCTGACATTGCAGTTTGAGTACGGACACCAACTCGAACCTACCCATGATTAAGGCTGCTGCAATATCAGCCGAAACGTCGGGAAATAATAACCGATATGCGACGCGGCTCAATCCTTTAAGCCAAGATGATAAAACAGATTGACATGGTTTGGACATGTCAGATTTTATACTTCAATAGAGCTGATCAATTCAAATTTCAAATAAACTGAAATTGTTCAGATGTCTCAGTTATAGCATTTAACCAACTGTGCCGCATGATATTATTCCACAGATGACCTGTAACAGTGGTGATGAGTAGAGCTAATCATCATCATCTTGTACAGTTTCCAGCTCCAGGCTGGGTCTGTTTGGAACATAAGCCTCGCCACTTAGTCCTTTCTTCCCACCATCTCTCCGCTGTCACTCTGGTCCAGTCCTCACCTCTCTTCTTGATACATTCCTCCACTCCTTTCAGCCATCTATCTCTTGGTCTTCCCCTTGGTCGTTTCCTCTGCATATGCATCTCATGTATCCTCTTGGGAATCTTCTTCTCTTCCATTCTCTTTAAGTGTCCATACCACCTCAGTCTTGATGTCTCAATCCTACCCTGCAAGGGCTCCTCTTTCACTATTTCCCTGACCTTTTCATTCCTCACCCTGTCTCTTCTTGTTACTCCGATCCAACTTCGCAGGAACTTCATTTCACTTGCCTGTATTCTGCTCTTGTCTCTTTTCTTCATTGTCCACGTTTCTGAAGCATAGGTCAGTATCGGGATATAGTAGCTTCTGTATAACACTTCCTTGCTTTTGTGTGGGACATCTTTATTCCACACTAAGCTCCTAATGCTTCTCAGAAATGCTTCTGCCTGTATGCCACGTTCCGTAATCTCTTTGTCATTTCTCCCATTTTCCTCCACTATACTTCCCAAGTACTTGAGACTTTCCACCTTCTTCAGCTGTCCACCTCCGAGTGTTATCCCACTCATTGGTCTGTCCTTTTTCCTGGTCGTTAACAGGATTTCACATTTACTGATGTTGAACTTCCATCCGTACTCTCCCACTGTTTCTTCCCAAGCCTTCAGTTGCTCCTGAATTTCCTCCTCCTCGTTTCCCCAGACCATGAGATCATCTGCAAACACCATTGCTTTCATCTTATCTTCTCCTATCTTTCCTGCTACCCGTGTCATTACCTCGTCCATAACCACAATAAAGAGAAGGGGTGACAGTGCACTACCCTGTTTCAGGCCACTCATTTGTCTGAACCAGTCTGTTCTTTTCTCTCCAACTTTCACACAACTCACACTTCCACAATACATCTCCTTCACTCTGCCTACAGTCTCTTTTTCCATTCCCATGTTTTCCATTGCTTCCCAAACCTTCTCCCTACACACGCTATCATAGGCCTAGTAGAGCTAATAAAGAAGGAAAAGGAGTAATCAAAGTAGGAGATAAGGAATTGGAAGTGGTGAAACACTTCAAATACTTGGGAAGTGAACTGACTGAAGATGGAAGACTATATTTGGAAATTAGCAGAAGAATACAACTCGGGAGTGCTTTCTACCAACAGGTACGGGGTCTAGTATGGAACAAGGATATACCAATTAAGGCTAAAGAAGTTATGTACAAAGCATATTATGTTCCTATAATGACATATGCAGCAGAAACTTGGACAATGACTAAGAGGGATGAGAGCAGAGTACAAGCATCTGAGATGAGATTCTTGAGAAGTATGGTCCAGAAAACGAGGAGGGACAGACTGAGAAATGAAGATATACGGAGAGAACTGGGAGTACAGAAACTAAATGACAAACTGGAGGAAAACAGATTGAGATGGTTTATACATGTCAAACGGATGAATGAAGAAAGGCTACCAAGACGAGCACTGGAACGACGGATGAAAGGAAAGAGAGGACGAGGAAGACCTAGAATGCGTTGGATGGACTCGGTGAAGTATAGCGTTACAAAACGAAACCTGGATTGGAACACCGTGTCGGAAGAGGAATGGTGGAACGACAGAACAAAGTGGAGAGGAACCCTATTTGCCCTCACCCAGGGTCAGCTGGAAAAGGGGAAATGAAGATGATGATGATGACACTGTTATTTGCAGACTGAATGGTAAACATAATGAATTGATCTGTTTTGTGTGGGACAGGCTTTGGTGAAGGTGCTGCAGCTAGTACGCCAGGACCTGGAGCGGGAGCGGCGTGGCAAGCAAGGAGTGGAGAGTCTAGCTCGGGCTCTGCAGCAGACACCCACCTTCGGAGCAGAGGACTCGCAGCAAAACCTCACCGAAAAGCTTCATCACGTAAGTTTCACTCTTCTTGCCTACCTGTAGGATACAGCTATTAATATTAATAATATAGGTTTATCTGCTGTGGTTTTAGAGATCTTCAATATACTATTTATTGATACGAGGATATGCCACTGGACAGCTGGGATCAAACCCACAATCTTGGATTTTAAAGAATAGCATTTAAGTTTACAAAGAAACTTGGAGATTTTATACTCCAATAGTGCTGATCAATTCAAATTTCAAATTCAAATAAACTGAAATTGTTCAGATGACTCAGTTATAGCATTTAACCAACTGTGAAGTTTTTAAGAACTATGATTCAAAAGACAAAAATAATGAGATACGCCAACTTGTTCAAGTAGAACAATCTCTTAATGAGATCTGTGTTGAAGCCAGGCAGAAATGGTTCGGTCATTTCAAAAGAATGGACACACAAAGAACAGCTGGAATGTGGTTTGAGCAAGAACTGAAAGGCAAGAGACCAAGAGGTCGACCGAGGAAGAGATGGATCGACCAGGTTAGAAATGATCTTGCAGGGAGAGGTCTGGATTTGCAGCAGGTCGTGGAGGGGGACACATTCTTGGAGAGAACTAAATGGAGAGCGCTCATTCACCGCACCCGGGAAACTGGAGCTGGTTCATGATGATGATGATCTCATCCACAAATCTGAGGTAAAAAAAGACTGAATTATGATTTTTGATAGTTCTCTCATTGACAGCACTTCCTCCTTTGGATCCACACCTGAGTGACTCTGGAGCAGCTTGATCTTCTTGAGTCTGACACAGAGGAGGTAGCCATGATGACAATGATACTTTATTCCCATAGCCTCTAAACAGTTAGTTTAGTTAGTTATTGTTGTTTTAAGGGTCATCTGCCTCTGAAGCCTCTAAACACAAGGTAGTGGCTTCCTCCTTTATTGTCCTCCGTAGAATATTCAGACACTTGCAACTCCACCCACCTCGGATGAAGACTGAACAAGGTTAACCCACAACATGTCATGACTAGAGACGGGAATTTGCCTATTTGCCTATTTTATTCCTGTGTTTAGAAACGTAGGCTTTCGAGATATAAATCCTTTTTAGGTTCTTTTAGGCTAGATTTTGTTGGTTTTATTGTGCCTATAAATGCCTATTTCAAGGGGTTGTGCCTATTTGATGCCTTTTGACTGTCTTTTAAATTGCATTATATTGCAGATGGTGTGCTCAACAGAATTATATTCTCGTTTTTCAATATGTGTTTACCCCACGAACAGAATGGGAATTATCGGAAGTCACCAGAAAGAGCGCTTGGGAAATTTCCATCGGAAGAAACAAGGAATAATTTGACCTCTCAGCCTTGAACCCCTCCAACCTCGCAAGACACGTGCGAGAACCAATCAACATCGAATTATGTTCAGATTCAGAACTTTGTGTGACTTATTGCGAAGAAGAAGTGTGTCCGTGGCAATGCCGAAAGTTAAATTATCGAAGTCTTACTGGCTGTAGCAATGGATCACAAGGGATACCAATTTCACTACCGATGGAAGAGTAGTCTTCTGCCAAGCTTGCTGTAAAGAGTTAATTCCTTTGTTTCTTATATGTTTTTGTGATTGAGAAGTGTGATCGCATTTCATTGTAGCATTTATATGCCTATTAATTTATGTATTGTGGCAAGTTGTTTTGTTGCAATGCTGTATTAGACTTGAACTCTCAATAATTTATATATAAAATGTAAATCATTTAATTACTGAACGAGAAGTTAGAACGCTGGTGGTCTCTTGTCCCAGAGTGGATGAAAATTAAAAATCGGTATTTTGAACTCTGACTCTGATCTGCGAAAATAGAGATTTACAACTTAAATGCAATTTTTTTGAAAAAGTCGCGAGTATCTTTCACCAGCACTATGTGTGGCTCTAGTTTGGGGGAGCGTTAAGCTCCCAGGTTAGGGCCGCGAAGCAGCCAACAAGCCTCTAGCATCCCCTCTAGAGCCTTGCTAAATTGTGGCAAAAAGTAAGGTTATGGGCGAATGCCACAATTTTAAATTACGAGGTTTTCTAATTTTCAACGAGGATTGCAGACTTGTGGGCAGACATCACGCAGGATCTATTGCAGGCAACAGAAAATAGAGAAGAGTGGAATACCCATGGTGGAGTCATGTAGGATTGTTGAAGTAGTCAGGGGAAGTTTGGAAGGAACATCTGGGAAGATAGCCGCTGTCAGGGAAAAGTTTGATAGGGTCCTGCAGAGGAATCCAGGATGGGAAGCAGTGGTAAAGGTAGCCAGTGTGCTACGAGGTGAGGTAGATGAAGCAAATGACCGAACACCAGATGCAGTGGCTTCGTTAAAGTTTTGCCCAATCACTTCATGTGATGTTGAGAGATCTTTCTCTCAATATAAAAACATTTTTCATGACAGGATAACAAACTTATTACCAGAAAACATTGAAAAGTTGCTTGTTGTTAATTCTTATTATAGTAATTAAATATGTTATTAAATTATAAGACATTTTTTCATGCCTATTTTGTTGCCTATTTTACATGTTAGTGCCTATTTACATGCCTATTTTGGCTATTTTAAGAGCCTATATGCCTGCCTATTTTAACTGTTTTTAGTGCCTATAATTCTCGTCTCTAGTCATATCGAAAGGCAATAAAAACAGAAATGAAGATGTACGGTAAAGGTTTTGATTTTTATGGTCGTGCCATATGGCATAAAAAGGTACAAAGCAGAGCATTGGGAAGCTTTAAACTTTTAAGAAATGTGAGTGTTGTGGAATGACCAAGAGTGATAAAAGGATGCACTTCATTCTGTTAAATGATGAATCTAGTTTGAGATTAAGGGGTTTCTTTAAGAACGTAAATGTTCTAACCACGTTTCCCATCTGCCGATTATGACATAGTTGGAACAGCTGTGTGGTAAATATAAGAGAAGCCTGTAAAACATTGCTTGTAAGGTCAGCTATGGTGGTGGGGAAAGAAAAGAGAATTAATGAGAATATACTGTAAGAAGAGATATTCCCATGTTCCTGGTTGAGTTTTCCAAGGCTCAAGCAGTGTGATGAAGAGACTTGAATATCAAGGCAGTGATTGGATAGGAATGTGAATCTAATGGGGTGGTTGGTCCATATTAAAGGCTTGCTGGAAGGATACAGTACTGGTAATTAAATGAGAACTCGGAGTATTATGATTGTAACTTAGCATACGGTAATTATTATTTTAGGATTAGTGTACATTCCTTCCAAGTTGGTTCTGTTCTCTTGGTTTGTAGATGAGGTCCATGCTGACATATCTAGAAGCTGCTCGGTATAAAGTCCATGGTGCACTTGCGGAGCTGGACGGACGAGCGCGTGGAAGTCATCCTCTGGCATCACACATCCAGGTGACACGTGACCGCCAGGGACTACAGCAGAGTATATTGAAGGTGAGCTGGTTTATTGTGACATTGCTCTTGACTTACTAAAAGTATGCTCACCATTTGATTGGAGCTGTATATTGCAACTTACTCAGTACTATGGAATCTCAATTAACTGGGACATGTCATCATCATCATCATCTTGCACAGTTTCCAGCCACTGGCCGGGTCTGTTTGGAACACAAGCCTCTCCAACGTCTTCTGTCTTCCCACCATCTCTCGGCCTCCACCCTTGTCCAGTCTTCGCCTCTCTTCTTCACGCTTTCTTCCACCCCCTTCAGCCACCTGTCTCTCGGCCTTCCTCTCGGTCTCTTTCCTTCCCACTTCGTCTCGTGTATCCTCCTGGGTATCCTCTTCTCCTCCATTCGTTTTACATGTCCATACCATCTAAGTCTAGATTTCTCTATACCATCCTGTAATGGTTCCTCCTTCATTAATTCTCTGGTCCTCTCATTTCTTGTTCTGTCCATTTTTGTAGCTCCAATACTGCTTCTCAAGAACCTCATCTCACTGGCCTGTATTTTGCTCTTCTCCCTTCCTTTCATAACCCAGGTCTCCGAGGCATACGTCAGGATAGGGACATAGTACGTCCGATATATGATCTTTTTGCTGTCCTGAGGGACATCCTTGCTCCATAACATGCTTCTCACACTCCTCCGGAATGCTTCTGCCTGTCTCCCCCGCTCACTTATTTCTCTATCGTTACTTCCATTATCTTTGTATCAGGCTTCCCAGATACTTGAAACTCTCCACTTTCTTCAGCTGTTCCCCACCAATTGTTATTCCCGTTGTGGTTCTTTCCTTCTTCCTTGTTGTAATCACCATCTCACTTTTATTTATGCTAAATTTCATCCCATATCCTTGTATTATTCCTTCCCACACGTCCAACTGTTCCTGTACCTCCTCCTCCTTGTTTCCCCAAATCATTATGTCATCCATCACCACAATGAAAAGTAATGGTGACAGTGCACTTCATTGATTCAGGCCGTTTCTCTGTTCCAACCAGTCCGATCTCTCTCCTCCCACTTTCACACAGCTCACACTTCCCTTGTACATCTCCTTTATCCTCCTTATAGTCCATTTTTCTACTCCTCTATCCTCCAGGGACTTCCATACTTTGTTTCTGCATACACTGTCATATGCTTTCTCAATGTCCAGGAAGGCCATCAGTAGATCTGTTCCATACTCGTAGTGCTGTTCTTGTAACTGCCTTACAGCAAAAATCAAATCCACTGTGGACCTTCCTGCTCTGAAGCCATGTTGTTCTTCCTTCATCCCTCCTTCTATCCTTGTCCTAATTCTCCTTTCCAAAACTTTCTCGAAGATCTTTGCACTCATCAGTGTTATTCCCCGATAATTTCTGCATTCTGTTCTACTACCTTTCTTGACGATCAGGACAATTATTCCCTTTTTTCAGTCCTCTGGGGTCTTCCTTTCCTTCCATGCTGTCTTCATCACTCGGTACAACCATTGTATCCCCACCTCTCCTGCTGCTCTCACCATCTCCACACTCAACTCATCCACACCCGGTGCCTTCCCTCCTTTCATCTTCCTCACTGCATCTTCCACTTCTTTCTATGTTAAGTCCTTTTCTGTTTGCAGTTCATCTTCCTCTTCCCTGATTTCTTCCTCCTCGCCGTGGTTTCCATTTGGGTTCAGAAGTTCTTCAAAATATTCTTTCCACATTTTCTTCAGTTCTTCACTATTTTCTATCTCTTGTCCCCTTTTGTTCACCATTCTAACATAATCCTTAGGATCCTTCCGCCTCTTATTTTTTACCATCCCATACAGGACCTTTTTTGTACCTTCACTACCCTCCATCATCATCTTTGTCCACTCTTCCATCCACTTTCTTCTCTCCTCAGCCCCTACTCTTTGCCTCCTTCTTTCTTTCCTGGTACTCTTCCCTTGTCTCTACCGTCCTTTTTTGATACCACCTCCTAAAGGCTCTATTCTTTTCCCTTACTATATCTTTTGTCTTCTCATTCCACCATGGTGTTTCCTTCCACCTCTTCTTACTACTTGTCCTCCCACATACTGCTTCTGCTGCACCTACTAGTGTCTTCTTAAATCTAGCCCATTCCTCTTCCACCCCTCTTTCTTCATCTGTTGGAATTCCTTCCTTTACCATTTTGAGGTACTCGACCCTTCTATCTCCTTTCAGTTTCCATATCCTTATACGTCTTTCCTGGTTCTCAGTCCCTTTCTTCTCCTTAGCCCCTCTCAGTTTCATTACCAGCAATCGATGGTCGCTATCTAGGTTCTCCGATGGTATAACCTTGATGTCCATGATGTTCTTATTTAGTTCTTTCTCATACAGTATATAGTGAATGTGAGGGTGAATGTCGTATTCATGGTGTGGGCTTCGCTGTGAAGACCAAACTGGTAAATTATCACCAACTTACGCCCATTGCAATCAGCGAAAGGCTCATGACTCTCCGCAGGAGGTTCCTTTATGACACTCATCTCTGCCTATGCTCCTACCTTAGATTCTGATGATGAAGTAAAGGCTCAGTTCTATAATCAGCTAAGTGAAATCATCTCCAAGGTACCATCTGCAGACAAACTCTTGCTCCTCTGTGACTTCAATGCCAGAGTTGGGAATAATGTGATGGGCAAACAGGGACTTGGAAAATGTAATCCCAATGGACTGTTGCTTCTTGGTCTTTGTGCAGAACACGAACTTTTCATTACCAATACGCAGTTCCGGCTACCTAACCGCTTCAAAACCACGTGGATGCATCCTCGTTCCAAACATTGGCACATTCTTGATTATATCATTACCCGGCAATGTGATAAGAAGGACACTCTTATTACCAGAACAGCAAGGAATATAGACGATTGTTGGACAGATCATAAACTTCTTATATGTAAGCTCAGGATATCCATCAGACCTAAACCACCTAGGAACATCAGAAATTTGCCAAGAAAGAAGTTTAATACATCCAAACTTCAGGATGAATCCATGTACAAACATTTTGGAAACAGGATCGTCACCCAGTTATCAGAAAACCCAGTAACAAATGATATTCAGCAAGAATGGGCCACATTACAGAAGATTATCACACAGTCAGCTGAGGAAACCATTGGTTTTATAGTGCGGAAAAGACAAGACTGGTTTGATGACAACAATGAGGAAATTCTGTCTCTCATCAATGCCAAAAGGAATGCCTATCTTGCCCATCTTCAAGACCCAACTTCCAACACAAAGAGAGATAAACTACTGGAACTCAAGGGTAAATGCCAGACGCAGATAAGGCAGATTAAAAATACTTGGTGGCAACAGAAGGCTCAGGAACTGCAGAGACTATCGGATGCTCGAGACTTGAGGAACTTCTATGCCGTACTCAAGGAAATATATGGACCATCTCGCTCATCAACAGGTACACTGAAAAGCGCTGATAATTCTACTACCTTTACTGATAGTCAAGAAATCTTGGAACGCTGGAAGGAGCACCTCTTCAATCTCCTAAATCGTCCATCAGAAGCTGCTGAAGACTTCCTCTGTGATGTGCCGCAACAACCTGAACAACTGAGGTTGGCAGTACCTCCTACTTATCATGAATTCAGTGCAGCTCTCACCCAATTGAAACCCAAAAAAGCACCTGGTCCAGATAACATCCCTCTGGAACTAATTAAAGCCGGAGGTCATTCCCTCAAAACAAGAATTTTCATCCTTATCCTCAGAATATGGGAATCAAGAAAGGTACCTGGAGACCTAAGGAATGCCACTATCGTCACTATCTTTAAAAAGGGTGATCGCAGTGTTTGTGGCAACTACCGTGGTATATCACTGCTATCAATTGTGGGGAAGATTCTTGCAAGAATTCTACTTAACCGCCTCAAGGTTATCTCTGAGAGAATCCTCCCTGAGTCACAATGCGGATTTAGAACTTCCAGAAGCACAATTGACTTGATTTTCTGTGTGACACAGCTACAAGAAAAATGTAGAGAACAACAGAATCCACTCTTCTTAGTCTTTTATGACTTGGAAAAGGCATTTGATTCGGTTCCAAGACCTGCCATGTGGGCGGTGCTGAAGCGGTTTGGTTGCCCTCAGCGTTTTGTAGATCTAATCAAGGCTCTCCATGATGGCATGACAGGTCAGGTTTGCCATCAGAATAAGATGTCCGATGAATTTCCCATTGCCCATGGACTGAAACAAGGATGTGTACTGGCTCCAACGCTTTTTGCGCTGTACTTGGCTGCAATGCTTTATGATTCACCCTCAAACATCCCAGGCGTGGAGGTCAAGTATCGTTTTGATGGAGCTTTTCAACCTAACTCGTCTCCGCTCCTTGAGGAAAACTCAAGTTAAGGTTACTAACATGTTGTATGCAGATGATGCTGCGTCACCAACTCTCACACCAGAAGAGCTGCAAGAGTCAGTTAATTGTTACAAAAGTGCATGTGATCGCTTTGGTCTTACCATAAATGTCAATAAGACCAAAGTCTTGGCACAACCTTCACCAGGCACACCTCTTCCTCAGTTCAATATCTCCATCTCAAATTTGCCATTAGAACAGGTAGACCACTTCTCGCACCTGGGCAGCACCATTTCTGTGAGCTGTACCTGTGAGCAGGATGTGGATAGGAGAATTGGCGCAGCCCATGCAGCATATGGACGATTAGCGCACCGGGTCTTCATGAATAAAGATCTGTCCATGAGTACAAAGCTTATGGTGTACAAAGCAGTAGTCATTTCTACGTTGTTGTATGGCTGTGAAACGAGGACCCTTTACCGACGTGATCTTAGGAAGCTTGACCTTTTCCACCTACAAAAACTTTGATCAATCCTGAGGATTAAATGGGAAGACCGCATTACCAATATTGCTGTTCTGGAAAAGGCTCAAATCAACAGCATAGAATCATCTATAATAGGTCACCAATTTAGATGGATTGGTCATGTCCATCTGATGGATGATGTGAGATTACCTCGTCAAATGCTATATGGTGAGTTATGCTATGGCACCAGACCTCATGGTGGTCCTAAGAGGCGCTACAAGGACCAATTTAAGCAGACCTTGAAATTGACAGGTCTTGATTCACAAACCTGGGACATGCTGGCTGAAGACCGCTCAACTTGGCGCCGTACCATCTCGGATACTGTAAAGACGTTTGAAAGGGATCGACGTGCACATGAAGAGGCCAAGCGTCAAGCTAGGAAACTTCGAGCAGCCCAACCACGTCCTCCTCCAGCATTACTATGTGACTTGTGTGGACGCTTGTTCCATGCCAGGATTGGACTCTTTAATCACCGTAAACACATTCACAAACTGGACTGAAGGAAGAAGATTTATACTCGGATTCGAGTTAAAGCCGATGATGATGATAGTCGACCACCGACTTCCCGGTCAAGTCATCACTGTACCATGTGATTGTGTAGCTCTCTCTTTTCTTGAACCAGGAGTTCCCAACTAGCAGGCTGTTCATTTGGCAGAAGTCCAACAATTTCTTTCCTTCCTCATACCTTCCGCCCCAACCCTCTGATCCAAGCACACTCTCATATCCTTGACTTTCTCTTCCTACATGGGCATTCAGATCCCCCATAACAACCATATTCCTTCCTCCCAGCTGCTTCTGCAGTACCTCTTCAAACTCCTCCTTCTCTTCAGAGGCACAGCCTACTTGTGGAGCATACACTTAAACTATTTCTACGGTCTCTCCCCTCAGTGCTACTTTCACTTTCATCATCCTATCACTTATTCTCTTCACTTCCTCTTTCATACCATCTCGTACTACTACTCCCACTCCATTCCTCTTTCCCTCTTCATTCCCACTCCAGTACAGTCTATAGCCTTTTCTCAGTTCTCTCCTTCCTCCCCCTTTCCACTTTGTTTCTGCCAATCCCAATAAATCCAACTTCCTTCTTTCCATCATATCCACTATCTCCTCCACCTTCCCCGTCAGCGTTCTTATGTTTAAAGTTCCAAATCTTAGTCCATGAACACAGCTAGGTCGTCGTCCATTGTATCCGTCCTGTCCGAGGCCTGTTCCCTTCTTGGACATGTAAAAAACAAAATACATGTGATTAAAATATAAATATTTGTTATGGACTGCAGAAGAGGGGAAAACTACGGGATGACAGGTTTCGCTCGTTACGCGAGCATCATCAGATCCAAATATACAAGACAAAATAATGCTACAAAACACTACCAAACCCACAATGTCACCCACAAACGGTCTCTGCTCTCCAAAAACAAAAAGCACAACACAAGTGTGGCAACTATTACTGGTCAATGCTAAAACAACCCAAAAAAAAAACAAAACTATTTATTTTAATAACTGCAGTGTTGCAAGACTGAGAAATGACCAAGGTATTAGTTAATTATTGTTTTGTTTTTTGGGGGGGCTGAACCACGAGGTCATATGCCCCTAGAAATGACCAACAAACAGTCTCACTCCACCAATTGATCTATGAATGTGTAGCTACTATTGCTGTGATATACAGGGTCATCGAAAAATAATGCCAACATTTCAAAAAATTATAGCACTGAAACCCTTTTTGTTAAACGTGTAATTCTTTCACTGAACGCCAGCTGGTTAAAGTAAGTTTTGTTTTGGAGGGGACGTGACCTTGCTATGCGCACACTAGGTGTGCAGTAGCCAAGGTCGGCCGGGGCCACACACGCCAATGACTGCACCGCCTGACAAACTGCACCTGATTACAAAGCTGTTTAAGGGAATAGGGACTGTAGAGAAGAAATCTAGGCCAGGCCGACCACCAACATCAGCATTGAACGCACGCTTTCCCATTGGCTGGATTGGTATGTGCAATCATTTCAGGAGTAACTGTCAAGATGGCAGCACAAATTCGCTCCCACAGGTGCTCCAAATCCCAAATTTTTTCTGCATACACAATGTTTTTAATGTACCCCCAGAAAAAAAAAATCCAAAGGGGTGAGGTAAGGACTTCATTGGCGTGCGCGCCCCCGGCCGACCTTGGCTACTGCGCATCTAGAGTGCGCATAGCAAGGTCACGTCCCCTCCAAAACAAAACTTACTTTAACCAGCTGGCGTTCAGTGAAATAATTACACGTTTAACATAAAGGGTGTCGGTGCTATAATTTTTTGAAATGTTGGCATTATTTTTCGATGACCCTGTACTTAAGCAATAAGCCTTAAACTAGAATTATAAACAAATATGCAGAAAGGACCTATGCTGAGAAAGCTAGAACAGCAACATACAAAAACAGTGTTTGTCAACTAATGTGTTGAAAGATTTGATAATGGAGACTTGTGGAATGTGTAAATATATATATATATATATATATAACTGTATGTGGAACCACTCTCAAATCACTAATATCAAGATTAACTTTTGTAATTCGAGGAGTTTTAAAGCAATTTGATATTGCGACTCAGATTGTAATAATGATGTACTGTATCCAAGGTTACATTTAAACAATAGTTTACTAAGAAAGTAAAGATATAAGATAGTTAAGGCAAACCTAAAAGCAAAGACAATAGAGTTCAAAGAAAGAATTTGATTTAAGGGGCAAACAGTGAGGCTATCTGCCCTTCGCCCAAGAAAAAACTATTTCTTTATAATATTGTCATGTGGTCATGCGAACCATTTCCTGTGTATGCTAAACTGTGAAGGTCGACAACTGTCGGGCATCCCATTTTCAGCTGAACGACACCAACTTAGCATCTTCCTTTGAGCTCAATTACTTCTTGGTTTCATCCACATTTAACACTCTTTGTACCGGGCTATTACAGGGCGCCCGAGAACGTTCTCCGCAGTGAGTACGTGCAGCTGTGAGTGGTTGAGTCATGAGTTTAGTTGGCTGCACTGCATTGTGTCCTTCAAAGTGGGACTCTCCCATGTGGGCTGTCAGTTTGAATTGCGATAAGCGAGTGAGCCGGTATATCTTCAGTGTGTATTACAGTAAGCGAGCGCTCAGTGGAAGAGTGCAACAGTATATAGACGGTAATGTTTACTACTGAAGAGAGAGTTTTTTTTCGGTGGAATACGTTTTTCGCGAAGGCGATCGGTTTACAGAAAATGTAAAATTAAGATTTCAGGCACGGTTTCCTAATTCAAAGTGTCCAAACCGTGATACCGTTTGGGATTTGGTAAGTAAATTTCATGTGACTGGCTCAGTTCACGATGTACCGGGAACAGGCAGGCCTACGCTTTTAACAGACGAAAAACTTGATGAAATCTCCGATATAATGCTGCGTAGTCCAAGTAAGTCAACATGAAAATTAGCTCAACAAACTGGAATCTCTAAGTCGACAGCACATGAAGCTGTAATAGACAAGCTTCAGTAGTTCCCTTATAAAGTTACCGTGGTTCATGAATTAAAACAAACTGATTACGGAAAAAGAGCGATGTACTGTGAATGGTTTCAGCATCTGTTATGAATGGCTGTGGTGAGTACAAAGTTTACTGTTTATTTGTTATGATGCATCTCAGCTTTATTCGACTCCATAATGATGCAAGCGGCAGCCGTGCTACCAATGTAACTGCTGTAGCTAGCTCTCGCAGAAGCATGTAGGCGCTGCGGAGAACATTCCCGGACTCGCTGTATTTTGTACCAAATGCTGAAAACCAGTTAATTTCAACTTCTTCCTTTGCTTTAGCATTTGTCCCGCCTCGTGGCAGGGTCCGCTATGTGAATCCGCTGTCTCCACTTTACTCGGTCATGGGCCAGGTCCGGATGTAGTTTGACGCTTTTCAGATCCCTGTGCAGTGTATTGGCCCAACGTTGTCTTGGTCGCCCCTTCGGTATTTTCACGGCGACCTCTAGTGTGTAGCCCTGTTTTGCAATGGTGTCCGCTCCTGACCGTAGCACATCCCAAACCATCGCAGACGACCCTGACGCATTTTGTTGTTGATTGCCGCAATACCAAATCGTTCCCTTATTCTTTCATTGGGGATGTGTGATCCAACCTAGTAATGCCAGCTGTCCATCCAAGCATCTTGGTCTCCATGACACTTAGCCGACGTTCTGCTTCCTTGGCGATCGGCCAACATACAGTACCATAAAGCGCCATGGGACGAATGACAGTGCGGTAAATCTTTGAGTTTAGGTGGTCTTTCATCTGGCGATCGCATATGACACCTGTCGTTGTTCGCCACTTCATTCACGCAGCATTAATTCTTTTGTTGACCTCCTCGGTGAGACTACCTTCAGCAGTTATCATAGAGCCAAGATACTTAAATTTTGTCGTTCGAGGCAGGTTTGTTTGTTGTGAAAGAAAAACTAAAATCCACAAATAAAGATATAATTTTGCAACAGTACTGTATTTATGTTAGGAACATGTTGTTATGTGCAGGTGCCACCCTGGGTTCGCAAGGAGTCGCTGGACCAACTGGCTGGAGACTCGCCCGACTGGACGGATCGCGGTGCAGGAGATGGCAATTCAGTGCAACCTGATAGCGACTTTGGTAAGTTTGCTTTTTTCCTTCTCACATTGATTCAATGTTTCAATGTGTACGAGGTTTTTGGCCTACCGTACTATATATAAGATATCCTCATACGCTAATGAACAAGGGTTTACAAGGCTATGTGGCTTAATATAAAATTCTGAAATTATGTATTAATCTTTGTTTAAATTGCTGACAAAGACATAGATAATGATTTAGATACCACTGCTAGATGGCAGCAGTGGTTTTGTCTCACAATTCTAGTAACCTCCTTTATTTAACCAATTTGATTTATGTGTGAATTGATTTTATAAAAGATTGGAAATTAGGTACATCGTAATCCAAGAGATGTAAGTGTGTAGGCATTGCAAGGCAAGAGTTGACCAAGTGAGGTCAGGTGGGAAAGACAAAGGTGTTACCTGATACAATATATGGGAGGGTTAAGTGACATTTACTGAGACAAAGGGTTTATAAAAAGTACTTTTTGTACCTTTTTACCATTTGTTTGCCAGGTTCGGGTTTTACAGGGTTTTTGAGTTTGGGTTCAATATTTTGTCCATTGTTGTTTGTAATGATATTCTCCTGCTGCCCTTAATGTTGAATGTTGTCTTCATGACAGTGTATGTGAATCTTCTGATGAAATTGTAGCATCCTGTGTTAATCTGAGGTACATAAATACGTTCACTACTTCCAAAGGAGTGGTTCTTGTAGTATGCAGCATCGTTCACTGAGGTTCTCTCTCCATCATGGAAGATAATCTGTTTTGAATGTCTTGTTTTCAATGGTGTCAATTTCCTCTGTCAGAGCCATCTGCATTCATGTAACAGGACAATATTGTCTGGGGTAAGAAATAGGACTCTTGAAGTCTTGCTGTAAGACTCCATTTGTCTGAATATTTCCTTCTGAAGCTGAGATGGAGTTGTTGATATCTACATTGTTGAAGACCAAGATGCTTTTGGGTGTTCCTCTCCAGTGAGTCGTTCTCGTTTCGTTACAAGGTTTTCCCCTATTACACACATAAAAGACTTCCGTGTTGTCTACGTTTCAAGAACAGAACAGTTTTCCTTGAGGCATCTTCAGTGTCCAGTAAGATTCTTTACTGTGTGGAGTGTGTTGCATCCTTTGCGGAATCGAAACTGCTGTTAGGTATGTTGTAATTTCTTAGGTTGGTAATCAGTTTCACGAGGGCATTTAGCATATTGCTTTCTAGAGCTAAGTCTGTGGGAGTTGGGGTACTTTTATCTCCTTCGCCTTTGCACAGGACTTTCTTTTTGATTCTCTCCAGCCTTCGGATGTATCCCTTAATTCCATGCATTTATTCAACATGATTGTGCATGCGTCAAAGTATACCATCTGGTCCAGCTGCTTTTCAGTGATGAACAAGTATTCGATAAAGTCTCCTCCTTTGTTACTGATGGTATGAATTCTTTTGTAAGATTATTGCTAATTGCTCACATCAGCCAATTAGATAGAGACACAGATTTTCGGTGAAAGTAAAATGACAATTTTGTTAGTTGTGAGAGACTTCCATTCAAAAATTTTACAAAGAAGATAACATTTCATAAGGTTTTTTTTATTTTTGCAATCACAAAGTGAGGAAAATATTGACTAAAACTAATATAACAAAGACGGTGGTAAAATTATATAGACAGACTGATGATGCACAGCAGTTTCCAACCATTCATCATCAACAATATGTCTACCTAATCAGTAATAAACATTTAAAACAAAGGTTGCAACTCAAAGCAATTCGCGAAACAGGGACCTAACCACCAAAAATTGTATTGTGAGTTAATTGCAAAAAGAGTCGTTAAACGAAATGTAGGTAAAATTTGTGTAGTTATGTGCAGATTGAGGCAAACAGCCCATGAACTACGTACAAAAGAAATTATTTACAGCAAAAATAAAAAAAGATTCCCTGGAACTGCGACACCTTTCCTTGATGTATATGCCAAGCCAGCATCCCTAAGATGTTATGCGCTTGACATCTTTCCACTCATTCACATTACGTTTGCGTTTTCATGCTTTAATGCACTCATTGTCGCAAGCAAAGAACTAGCTTGTACTGGAGTTAGATCCCTATTTCACGCGAGGCGGAAGTTCCCCAACCCCTAGCACCGCAACAAGTTCTGAAATCTTCCACATTGCAGGAACGTTTATATAGGTCTTTATTCCAATGTAACATCATTTTTGGAAAAATAGCGGTTAGATCCCTTCAATTTCCAGTTCCATTATAGAATGTATACTGCTCGGTAGTAGTTGTATTAGTCGTGCCTAGACCTGAGGAACATTATTTAAATACAATTAATTTCATGAGTAAGTTGATAATTTTGCTCTTATGAAAGTACACCCTATATTACGATGTTTAAGCATTGGTAACTGAGTTTATAACTGTGTCAAACTTGTTGTAATCAGAATTCAGTCTTAATTGGCTCTTCTCTTTCATGTTTCAGACGAGTTTTCAAGTCAAGGGAGTGAGAAGGACTACCAAAGCAGTGTCATGACTTTCCCTGTCATCTCGGAATGCAGTGAGACGACTGTCACCAGTGCAGGCAGATGCAAGGCCCTGTATGAATATGCGGCCAACCTGTACGATGAGCTCAATCTGCGACCAGGTGAGTGGATGGTTGACTGGCACCAGGCAATAAGTTCTGTATTAGAAAGCCTTTGTCTGGAGCGTGACGCTCTATGGAAGTGCTTGGACTGTTGGAGCACCAGAAAAGAGGAGAATTGAAGCATTTGAAATGTGGTGTTACAGGAGCATGATCAAGATCAGATGGTTAGATAGGGTTACGAATGAAGAGGTATTAAGACGATGCGGAGAGGAGAGATGTTTGTGGCAACTGTAACTTAGTTATGGAAGGAAGGGTCAAGGATAAGAACTGTAGGGGTAGACCAAGGTTAGAATGTGTTAAAACAGACTGCCTCGGATGTAGAGATGAAACGATTAACTCAGGACAGGGAAGCATGGAGGGCTGCATCAAACCAGTCAAGACTGAAGACTCAAACAACAATGATCACAGATATTTGGCCAAGAAAACAATATATATACAGTATATCTATTATATAAAACAAAGTGTCCTGACTGACTGACTGAATGACTCATCATCACCCAGCCAAAACTACTAAAGTTAGAAACATGAAATTTTGGGGATATGTTCGTTGTATGTCGAAAGCGTCCACTAAGGATGGATTTTTGGATATTCAGGTTCTAAAGGGGTGTTAAGGGGGTAGACCTGCATTTCACTAAATAACAATATCTCCCGATTGGTTTCATTGGGGGATGTGATACTCGGCATATAAACTCATCATTAAAAATGTGGTGGATGTGGTGTATATTATGAGGTGAAAGGGGTGAAAAGTAGGGGTTGAAGGATTCCTAACGGAGCGTGTTTCTCTTAAACGACATAGGCGAGGAGTTTGAAACTCAGCGGAAGAAAAGCAGCTTAAAAAATAAGTTAATAGGTGTTTGACCGTTTTTTCATAAACCAAATTTAAGGGGCCCATGGGGAGGGGTGAAATTCTGGGGGGGGAAACAGGAAAGAAAGTGTCCTAACTGATTAACTGACAGACTCGCTCATCAAACTCAGGGGAAAAAAATGTTTAAAAAATAAGTAAATAGGTGTTCGACAGTTTTTTTTTTTTCATAAACCAATTTAAGGGGTTCATGGGGAGGGGTGAAATTCTGAAAAAAGAAAATTGAAAGAAAAAGTCCTGACTCACTCACCATCACCCAGTCAAAATTATTGAAGTTAGAAACATGGCATTTTGGGGATATGATCATTGCATTGTAACGTGTTTTTCGAGGGGATTTTATGCCACTGACATAAGTCAGTAGGAAGCCATTCTATATTTATTTACGTGGCAAATTGTTCAGCCAAGAGAAGATTTCATGTTAATTTATTAATATTATTAACTTATTATTATTATTATTAAGGTATTTTTTGGAGCATTTTTATAAAATTATAAGCATACAGATAGGTTTTCTATGTCATAGAAAACACTATCATGCAAACTATTACGAACAACATTATCATAGAAAATTATATGATTACGGAATTTTACGGAGTTTTGTCAGTTAGGGTATTATGAGAGAGATGAGTCACGGGGAATTCGGATACAGGCTTATTCTTGTCAAGAAGCATGACGCAAGCCTGGGTTGCTGCTTCAAGAAAAGGCGAAATAGTCTGGATCGGTAATCGACATCATCCTCGCGCCGAGTGTAATGACCCTGAGGAGGGGGGTAGCGCGTGGTGGCCCAGCCAATCAGAGGAGTGCGGGCGAGGAGAAGACGGGGTCCGGAGAGGGGATGTGACGAGTGCATATATGGTTTGCGCACCGTGGAGGCAAGGCGACTATCTTTGTAAAACATAACCAGTGTGGCTGTACGTGTGGTTGGTTCCGATGTTCGGACCATAAAGTTATTATATCTACAAGTATCTCATCAACTATCGAAGAAGATGACGACGTCCAGGAGGCTGTGGGAAGCTCTCTTCAACATCCAGTACGAGGGAAATGCTACGGCAATTTCCAGTGGTAAGCGCGAATGACTCTGAACTACGCAATCTCTCGTCTCTTTGTTTAATATTCAGTGTTTCAGTAACTTCATAGCTTGGGAATAAGAGTAAAATCAGTAATTTATCCGAATCCGTTTTCACGTAATATTCTAGCGGTAATATTCAAATCGTAACGCTCCAATTTAAATTCAAAACTTATTATTATTATTATTAATTTTGCAATACTTGTTTTATATAATAAATTCATTTCTTTTAACCATGAAATCTTTGCTTTCAGTAGGTAGCATTAGATATAGACCAATTCCTTCTCCTGATACAATTGTTTGTTGGGTTAATGATCAAATCATACCACGATCTGAGTGAAAAGATTCTTGAAGGTGTTCTACCAGAGCTAGGTGTTGTTAAATATAAATTTAGATATCAACATAGCGTTGAGGTCTTGGCGCCCATTAAAACAACATATCTTAGGCAGAGTAAATATTTCAAAGTGCAACTCAGGGCTAGTAAAGACGTTTCACTTGTCACTCAACAGTGAGGGCTATGGAAGAAACCGTTTCACTTGTACGCTTAACGTGGAGCAAAGGAAAACCGTTACAGTATGTCAAAACCGTCCACTAAGGGAGGATTTTCGGATATTCAGGTTCTAAAGGGGTCTTAAGGGGGTTAAACCTGTCTTTTATTGAATAACAATATCTCACGAGTGGTTTCATTTGTGGATGTGATACTCGACATATAAACTAATCATTAAAAATAAGCAGACATGTGTCTATGGGTTTTTCGATGTGGTGTATATTATGAGGTGAAAGGGGTGAAAAGTGGGGGTTGAAGGATTCCTAACGGAGCGTATATCTCTTAAATGACATAGGCGAGAAGTTTGAAACTCAGCGGAAAATAATCAGCTTAAAAAATAAGTAAATCGGTGTTCGACCGTTTTGTCATAAATTCAATTTAAGGGGCCAATGGGGTGGGGTGAAATTCTGAAGAAAAAAAAAAGGAGAGAAAGTGTCCTAACTGGCTGAATAACTAACTCATCAAACTTAGGGAAAAAAGACAGCCTAAAAATAATTTATTGGTGTTCGAGCGTTTATGGTAAAAATAATTGAAAGGAAATGACCTGACTGACTCACTCACTCATCATCTCCCAGGGAAAACTATTGAAGTTGGAAACATTAAATTTTGGGAATATGTTCGCTGCATGTCGAAAACGGCAACTAAGGATGGGTTTTTGTTTATTCGGGTTATGAAGAGGTGTTAAGGGGGTAAACGTGCATTTCATTAAATAACGATTTCTCACGAGTTGTTTCTTTGGGGATGTGATATTCGGCATATAAACTAATCATTAAAAATAAGCAGACATATGTCTAAGGGTTTATCGATGCGGTTTATATTATGAGGTGAAAGGGGTGAAAATTGGGGGTTGAAGGATTCTTAACGGAGCGTGTATCTCTTAAACGACATAGGCGAGAAGTTTGAAATTCAGCGGAGAAAAACACAGCTTAAATATAAGTAAATAGGTGTTCGACCGTTTTTTCATAAATCCAATTAAAGGAGCCCTTGGAGAGGGGTGAAATTCTGGGGGGAAAAAAAAAAAACAGGAAACAAAGTGTTCTAACTGATTAACTCACTCACTCATCAAACTCAGGGAGGAAGAACAGCTTAAAAATAACTAAATAGGTGTTCGACCGGCTTTTTTTTCATAAATCCAATTTAAGTGGTTCATGAGAGGAGTGAAATTCTGAAAAAATAAATGGAAGAAAATGTCCTGACTTACTCATTCACTCATCATCGCCCAGCCAAAATTATTGAAGTTAGAAACATGAAATTTTGGGGTTATGTTCGTTGTATGTCGAAAACGTCCACTAAGAAAGGATTTTTGGATATTCAGGTTCTAAAGGGGTGTTAAGGGGGTAGACCTGCATTTAATTGAATAACAATATCTCCCGATTGGTTTCCTTGGGGGATGCGATACTCGGCATATAAACTCATCATTAAGAATAAGAAGACACATGTCTGAGGGTTTTTCGATGTAGTGTATATTATGAGGTGTATGTGTGAAAAGTGGGGGTTGAAGGATTCCTATCGGAACAAGTATCTCTTAAAAGACAGAGGCATAAAGTATGAAACTCAGGGGGAAAAATCAGCTTGAAAAATAAGTAAATAGGTGGTCGACAGTTTTTTTCATAAATCCAATTTAAGGGGCCCATGGGGAGGGGTGAAATTCTGGGAAAGAAGTCCACTAAGGAAGGATTTTTAGATATTCACTCATCATCCCCCAGCCAAACCTATTGCAGTTAAAAACTTGAAATTTTGGGGATATGTTCGTTGTGTGTCGAAATCGTCCACTAAGGATGGATTTTTGGATATTCGTGTTCTGAAGGGGTGTTAAGGGGGTTAAAGTTGCATTTCATTGATTAACAATATCTCAAGAGTTGTTTCATTTGGGGATGTGATATTCGGCATATGAATTAATCAATAAAAATAAGCCGGGCGGGGACACCAAGAGCCCGCCGATGAGCCAGCTTGGTGTCCTAGGCGAAACCCCACATAGGACACGGCACAAACCTAGAAGAATTGCTGAGTTTTAAAAATAAGCCAAAATTATTGAAGTTAGAAACATGAAATTTTGGGAATATGTTCGTTGTTTGTCAAAAGCGTCTACTAAGGAAAGATTTTTGGATATTCAGGTTCTAAAGGGGTGTCAAGGGGGTAGACTTGCATTTCATTGAATAACAATATCTTACGAGTGGTTTCATTTGGGGATGTGATACTTGGCATATAAACTAATCATTAAAAATAAGCTGACACTTGTCTAATGGTTTTTCGATGTGGTGTACATTATGAGGTGAAAGGGGTGAAAAGTGGGGGTTGAAGGATTCCTAACGGAGCGTGCATCTCTTAAACGACTTAGGCGAGGAGTTTGAAACTCAGAGGAAACCAATCAGCTTAATAATAAATAAATAAATAAATAGCTGTTCGACAGTTTTTTCATAAATCCAATTTAAGGGGCCCATGGGGAGGGGTGAAATTCTGAAGAAGAAAAAAAAACGTCCACTAAGGAAGGATTTTTGGATATTCACTCTCATCGACCAACCAAAACTATTAAAGTTAGAAGAATGATATTTTGGGGATATGTTTGATGTGTCGAAAACGTCTACTAAGGAGGGATTTTTGGATATTCAGGTTATAAAGGAGTGTTAACGGGGTTAAACGTGCATTTCATTGAATAACAATATGACACGACTATGACGCGAGCGAAGCCGCGGGTACCTGCTAGTATATACTGTATATATTTTAATGATAAATTGTGAATGTTTAACCCTTATACAGGTTGCATATATTGCCCCTAGCTACTGAAAAGGTTGACTGTACTGTTGGTTGTTGCAGGCGATGTCATCAACATCCACGACAAGCAGGCGGACGGCTGGTGGCTGGGAGAACTCAACGGAGTGGTGGGGATCTTCCCAGCAACGTACGTCGAAGAGCTCAAATAGCCGCAGGCTGACCGGCATTTGGCTCTGTCCTCGCAACTGGACGGCGACAGTCGAAGTGCTTCCTTTTGTTCTTCCCACTTCCGATGAATATTGTATTCCCACATATAAATATTGCATCCAAGCAGACGGTTTGTGTGTGTGTGTGTGTGTGTGTGTGTGTGTGTGTGTGTGTGTGCGTGCGCGTGTGTTTGTACATATTATCCAAAGAAACTGTGAGAGAAAGAATCAAGTGTGTGTAATTTAAGCTTTAATAGTGAACTCTAATGTAAAGTTCTACCGTATTACATTTCTATATGATTATGAGCATTGTATATTTATTGAATACATTCATGTGGCAGACAGGAGCAGCGTCCTCACACTAGTGCAGCTTGCAAGAGGTTAAGAGTAGGTCCAAGAGTGCTGTGTGCATTGTCATGCCACCAATGACGATGACAACTACATATGATGGATTACTGGTTTGGCAGGTTCAAAATGAGAACATCCATAGAGAATTGACCCTCTATTTGTGTCACCTCTTTGCTTTACAAGTAAAAGATAATAAAAAAATATATCACTGACAGGGGGAAGAAGAAAAGCTGACCACCAAATATTTCATATAAAATCTTATTTTATAAATAAGTAATATGACACTTAAATACGAAAAGACATGATAAACACCATGTCTGCACAAAATCCTTATTTATTTATTTATTTATTTATTTATTGGTGCCTTTATTGTGGCGAAGTTAGGGCTCTAGGCCCTCTCTTACACTTAACCACACACAGTGCAACTTACATGAATACTCACATATTGTAATGGCTTCTTTTGCCCTCACTTTGAGCGACAATATAACGTTTTGGCTGCCCCTACTGTTGGGTGAGAAATGTAACTGTTTACCTTTGCCTAAGCTATGTTGTTTTAATGGGCGCCAAGACCTCAATGCAATGTTGAAATCTAAATTTGTATTTAACAACGTCTAGCTCTGGCAGAACACCTTCAAGACTCTATTCACTCAGATCGTGGTATGATTTGATCATTAACCCAACAAACAATTGTATCAGGAGAAGGAATTGGTCTATATCTAATGCTACCTACTGAAAGCAAAGATTGCATTGTAAAAGAAATGAATTTATTATATAAAACAAGTATAGCAAAATTAATAATAATAATAAGTTTAAAATTTAAATTGGAGCGTTGTGATTTGAATATTACCGATAGAAAATTACGTGAAAACGGAGTCTGATAAATTGATTTTACTCTTATTTCCAAGCTATGAAGTTACTGAAATATGAAATATAAAACAAAGAAAATGAGAGATTGCGTATTTCTGCGTCATGTGCGCTTACCATTGGAAATTGCCAAAGCATCTCCCTCGTTCTTGATGATGCTGTGTGCTTCCCACAGTCTCCTGGACGTCGTCATCTCCGTCGAAATTTGATGATATCCTGGTAGATTATATAATTCTATGGTCCGTACCTCGGACCCAAACTCGCGTAAAACCGCACTGGTTACGTTTTACAAAAGTTCGTTGCTAACTCCACTGAACATCGGAGCGACACGCACTTGCGACCGTACACCGCAAGTTCTACACAGATAGTCCCGAACTCCACTGAACATCGGAGCGACACGCACTTGCACCCATACTCCTCAAGTATTTCACAGATAGTCCACGTTTCACGGCGCGTCGAACGATATATCCACACGCCGGCTCCCCTACCATGGTACCGACATCTAGCTTACGTCGTCCTCCTTGATTGGCTGCACCCTCCGCGCTAGATCCCCACTCCTTCCTCATTACACTCCGCGGGAGGGAGAAGTCGATTTCCGTTTCAACAATTCGCCTTTTCTAGACCTTGCGACCCAGCCTTGCGCAATACTTCTCGACAGGAATCAGCTTGTACTTGAAATCCCAGTGAGTCATGTCTCTCAAATACCCTAACTGACAAAACTCCGTAAAATTCCGTAATCAGATAATTTTCTATGATATCGTCGTTCGTAATAATTTGCTGGATAGCGTTTTCTAAGACATAGAAAACCTATCTGAATGCTAATAATTTTTATAAAATGCTCCGAAAATTCCTTAATAATAATTATAATAAATTAATAATAATAATAAATTAACATGAAAAATTCTCTTGGCTGAACAATTTGCCGCGTAAATAAATATAGAATGGCTTCCTACTGACTTATGCCAGTTGCATAAAACCCCTCGAAAAACACGTTACATATTCGCCTCGGATCATCGGATGATTTACCGTGACGACGGTCCATTATCCGATTATCCCAGACACGTTAATAAACCCCATCCAAAATACATATTACATAAATGAAATCACCCTAAATTACAGATATATTCACTCATATTTTTTCTTCACGCACTTTGCGTCAAAGTTTGTTGTCACTATGGATCGCACTTTGCAACCAGTTCAATGTTTTACATAGGGAATAGTGTTCCACGGATATTTCCGCCTCTCAAATTTCTCTATGTTGGAGAAATAGACATAATTAATGTGTGAGCACTATGTATTTATGATGTCATATCACACGCATTGAAGGTGTTCTGATATATTTATATCACCATAGAACTTCCTAATTTCACTGGAGGTCCCCTCCTTATGGTGACATTTAATTCCACTTATCACTCAGCACACGATCACACTATTGTGGCAGCGCCTCGTGACCATAATACTTAATCTCTCTTTAAAGATGATTAAATTAATATTGACTTCTGAAAAAAAAAAAACAGTAAATGTGTATTACATATAACACCAAATATTTCTGTGCCGTAATCGCCCTGTCTTGTTAAGTTCCCGTACACCATATTCTACTTAATACTAGTTCTCAACACAGACCATTTCTCCTCACACAAATAATACCATTGTACAAATTATCTTAAATTACACACTTACAAATCTTACATGGCGAGGCCGTAAACAGAAATCACGTGTGCTGATATGTATGAGTTTCATGAAGGACTGTCTCGCATTCTGATGGCCCATCTTTTATCTCGTGGACGCCTTAAGCTAACAAGCCCTATTCAAGCGCTCCCCCATCTCTTGGAGATAAATGGGAACCCATCAGCGCTGCCAAAATGGCCTTGGTGCATCGAGACAATTTAGTGCTCAACAGCATCCGACAATCCCGTCATATTTCCCTGTACCTTAAAAACTCTCATTTACTTACATACTACCCCCCTGTGTGACTTCTGATACGCCTGCCTTAAGACCAGATCTTCCACGCACCAGACACCACACTTACTCATTTGATAGGCTGGCTCGCCAGCTAAACACACTCACTTTATGACACATATTTTCGTAGACTATGTATATTATACGTTCCGTATAATCTGTTTCCCTCACTATTCTCCAGCACATATGCTGTTTTCCCAATACGTTTGGAAACTATAAATGGGCCCTCGTCACCTGCTTCAAACCTTGCCAGTGGCTCCCTTTAAATGAACGTCATCACGTTGCTCCACTAGCATGTTTCTCAGTGTCTGTAACGATGCCCTGTTGCTACTGTCCACACATGCTAACCCTACATTCCTACCTCTACTCGACACTCTATGACCTAAAAATGTCACTTCTGACTGACAGAATGACGACTTAGACAGCTTCAAAGTGAACCCTGCCTGATCTAACTTCTGAAAAACTATATTTAAATGACATAGATGCTCCTCAAAACTGCGTGAACTAATTACCATATCATCTATGTAAATGGTTACAAACTCTCCTGTGTCATCCCCTAATGCGATGTTTAAAGCCCTAATTAAAGCTGCTGAACTACTCTTTAACCCATAAGGTGTTCTACAAAATTGATAAAGATTATATTTATGACTAAAAGCTGTAAATGGTCTATCTTCGTACATAAGTGGCACTTGCCAAAAACTGGAACTCAAATCTACACAAGTGAAATACTTCTTCCCCTCAAATGTTTGCATTAATTCCTCTATTGACATAGATTTCAGCTGATCTGAACTAATTCTACTGTTAACCAAACGAGCGTCTAAACAAATACGAACAGTGCCGTCGGTCTTGGGTACCGTGATCAAAGAATTAACATATGGACTGTTCGAGTGCTCAATAATCCCATCTTCAAGCATCTGGTTAATTTGTGCCTCAACTGCACTCTGATAAGCGAAAGGTACAGGATATCTATGTCCTGTGAATACTGACCTATCAATAACGTTCAATGAATGTGTATAGCAATTGGCCATACCAATGCGATCCTCAAAAACCCTCCTATTACACCATAACACATCATAGAGCCGAACACACTGTTCATCCTCTATATTTCCCTGAAATGCAGCCTCACGTAACGAGTCCTCTAGACTTCCGTTCGTAATCACACTGCCCACAAAACATGGAGAACCCCGCTCTACGGCTGGCGATATCTCATTTAAAGTACAAATCACACCTACAATACTACTCCTCTGAATATGGTCATTGAACGCTACTTCTACTTCAGAATCTCCCCATTTAAATTTCAAACTCCCTACATCATAACATAAGTTACCAGACACTCTACTTAGCCACTCTGAACCCAAGATAACACTGAATACTAAATTTGGAATTACAAGGCAAATCTGCTTCTCTACATGATTATTAATTTTAATGTCTACTAAAACTTGCTTAGAAATTACTTTAGACCTCTTCCCAACAGCTGTGATAACAAAAGTGCTTTTAATTGGCATCTCCTCAAAATTTACTCCAGTTCCTTTCATTTTATCATAAAATGCACTACTTATGCAACTCTTCATACAACCACTATCAATTAAAACATCTGTGTACGCCTCGGACACGTTAAATTTAACTATGGGGCTCTTACTAACCACTTCCTGAATAATACCTTCATCATTTAGTTCATGTAATAATTCATTTCTCACATTTAGGTCATAGGGTTCCTGTATAATTGTATGGACAGGGCATGCTACAGACTGAGATTCTGACCTTACTTCGCAGCCTGGTTCGCGTTTAAAGAACCGCTACAGCTGGCTGTAGTACTAGTTACTACTGCACTGGTCTGGTTGTTCTGAGTTGTGTTGTCATTGTTTGGCTGTATATTACTACCACTAGGCTGTCCTCTTCCTTGACCCCTATTCTGGTTGTAATTATTGTCATTATAATTTCTCCCTTGATTTCCCCTGAAATCATTGTTTCTCCCTTGATTTCCCCTGTAATCATTGTTCCTCCCTTGATACTGATTACCATAGCCATTTCCTCTGTTCTGATTTAGCTGATTATTATTATTTCTATTTTGAGCATTGGCCCCTTCGCCACCGTTCCCTTGAACTTCCTGATGCCTGGCTTCATTAGGTCTATTATTATTATTACCCTGGTTCCTATTGAAATTGTCCTCATAACCCCCTCTCCCTAGTGCATCAAATGTGCTTAACAAATTTTCTACTTGTGATATAGTCTTTACATTCTGGATACAAGCAGCCTCCTTGATCCTATAGGGAAAGTGCCTAAGTAGCAACCTTACCACATCACTTTCCTCCTTCAAGCCATCCAGATATTTACACACTAATACCTGCCCTAAAAAGTATTCGGTCATGGTGGAGCTTCCTTTAGGGTTATATTTACCACACACTACTCCCTCACGATGCTGCGACTGAATAACCTCATTCCAGAACTTTTCACAGAATTTCATTTTAAAATCATTGATATCAGTAAACTTGTCTCTGTAGACAGCAAACCAATTCCTCGTTTCCCCCACAAACACTTGTTCTAAAATTTCAACTACCTGGCACCACTCAATACTACCATTTTCCAACCTCTCCCCGAATTTATTTTCTATAGTGTTCATGAACTCCATTGGGCACCCCTGTCGATTGCTGAACTTACCCAGTTCTACCTCCCTGTATGTGCTATTCACAAAAACTGGCCTATTCTGACTATTTTCTTGCCTGATCCTAGCTTTTAATTTTAATTCTAATTCTGCGATTTTCTCCTCAGCCTTCCTCTCAATACTGTTTACTGTTAATTTAATGTTTCCTTCTGATTCTTCTACTTTATCATATAGCTTTGCTTGTTTCTCTTCAATCTTGCTAATGCTCTCTCTATTACTCTCTCTTAAATCATTTACTTCTGCAACTATTTGCGAGTGGACTTTCTCAATTCTACCCCCCAGCTGTTCCTTAACCTCTTTAGTAGCTACCTGAATTTTGTCAATTTCTCCCCCCAATTGCTTTTTGACCTGCTGTGTTTCCAGTTGCACTAGTTCTTTTAAATTTTCAGCCTGTGTACTGATTCTAATTTCCAACTCCTCCTGTACTTTTCCTAATTTTCTGTCTACATCTGCAATAATCTCTTTAGCCTTTTCTTCCATCACCCCCCTGATCTCGCCTCTAATCAGTTCGAATTTGTCACTCATTTCCCTACTGTTTTGTTCTAATTTAGCATTTAAAGTTTCATTACTCTCTCTATTTTCCCTACTGTTTTGTTCTAATTTTGCATTATTCTGTTCTAATTTTGCATTATTCTGTTCTAATTTTGCATTTAAAGCTTCTGTACTTTCTTTATTTTCCCTACTGTTTTGTTCTAATTTTGCATTATTCTGTTCTAATTTTGCATTTAAAGCATCTGTACTTTCTTTATTTTCCCTACTGTTTTGTTCTAATTTTGCATTATTCTGTTCTAATTTTGCATTTAAAGCATCACTACTAACTTTGTTCTGATACATGAACTCGAGAAGTAAAGTTTTTAATTCTGGTTGGCCGCCTACACTCCCTGTTTCAGTATCGGGATTTACCTCCGCTACCCCGGTACTACCATCACTCGACATACTGCTCGTATCATCATTCTCCAGTTGATGACCACTACGTAACCTCATCTGTCTTTCTTTCTCATCCCCCATAATGATATACACTGATAAAGACAAATAACCCCCAAAATACAGGCACAGAAATATATACCCTTCTCCTTCCACAAATGTTATTAGGTTTTCAGCCCCAAGTTGTCGGCGACAAATGTAATGGCTTCTTTTGCCCTCACTTTGAGCGACAATATAACGTTTTGGCTGCCCCTACTGTTGGGTGAGAAATGTAACTGTTTACCTTTGCCTAAGCTATGTTGTTTTAATGGGCGCCAAGACCTCAATGCAATGTTGAAATCTAAATTTGTATTTAACAACGTCTAGCTCTGGCAGAACACCTTCAAGACTCTATTCACTCAGATCGTGGTATGATTTGATCATTAACCCAACAAACAATTGTATCAGGAGAAGGAATTGGTCTATATCTAATGCTACCTACTGAAAGCAAAGATTGCATTGTAAAAGAAATGAATTTATTATATAAAACAAGTATAGCAAAATTAATAATAATAATAAGTTTAAAATTTAAATTGGAGCGTTGTGATTTGAATATTACCGATAGAAAATTACGTGAAAACGGAGTCTGATAAATTGATTTTACTCTTATTTCCAAGCTATGAAGTTACTGAAATATGAAATATAAAACAAAGAAAATGAGAGATTGCGTATTTCTGCGTCATGTGCGCTTACCATTGGAAATTGCCAAAGCATCTCCCTCGTTCTTGATGATGCTGTGTGCTTCCCACAGTCTCCTGGACGTCGTCATCTCCGTCGAAATTTGATGATATCCTGGTAGATTATATAATTCTATGGTCCGTACCTCGGACCCAAACTCGCGTAAAACCGCACTGGTTACGTTTTACAAAAGTTCGTTGCTAACTCCACTGAACATCGGAGCGACACGCACTTGCGACCGTACACCGCAAGTTCTACACAGATAGTCCCGAACTCCACTGAACATCGGAGCGACACGCACTTGCACCCATACTCCTCAAGTATTTCACAGATAGTCCACGTTTCACGGCGCGTCGAACGATATATCCACACGCCGGCTCCCCTACCATGGTACCGACATCTAGCTTACGTCGTCCTCCTTGATTGGCTGCACCCTCCGCGCTAGATCCCCACTCCTTCCTCATTACACTCCGCGGGAGGGAGAAGTCGATTTCCGTTTCAACAATTCGCCTTTTCTAGACCTTGCGACCCAGCCTTGCGCAATACTTCTCGACAGGAATCAGCTTGTACTTGAAATCCCAGTGAGTCATGTCTCTCAAATACCCTAACTGACAAAACTCCGTAAAATTCCGTAATCAGATAATTTTCTATGATATCGTCGTTCGTAATAATTTGCTGGATAGCGTTTTCTAAGACATAGAAAACCTATCTGAATGCTAATAATTTTTATAAAATGCTCCGAAAATACCTTAATAATAATTATAATAAATTAATAATAATAATAAATTAACATGAAAAATTCTCTTGGCTGAACAATTTGCCGCGTAAATAAATATAGAATGGCTTCCTACTGACTTATGCCAGTTGCATAAAACCCCTCGAAAAACACGTTACAATATGTTATTCTTAACCTACCAAACTTAAATACTAGGAAAACCTTAAATACTAGAATAAAATAAAATAAAAATTAAATTAAATTAAATTGGCGACTGCGTGATATTAGCTAAGCTATACAATTTCAATGACATACATTTTTAACAAAATTATACAATGGTCATTCACTCACACATTCATACACAAATTGTTCTAGTTGGCCTACGAATTCAAGAGGAAATCTTTATATGCATGTTTGAAAGTTGTAAGGGATGTACAATTTCTGATGTCACGAGGACAATTATTCCAAATTCTAGTTCCCGACACGAGGAAAGAGTTGCTGAAGGCAGAAGAATGATGTAGAGGAATTGCAATTATAGATCCAGATCGCGTGTGACGATCATGAAAGGAAGAAAGAAAACGAAAATTACAAGAGAGATAGTGAGGAGTACTTTCATTGAGAAGTCGATAGATGAGGGTACATATGTGCAGGTTCCTTTGTTGTTCTACTTTTAGCCAGGAAAGTAGATCATAAAAAGGAGACACATGTGAGGAAAATTTCAAGGAGAAAATAAACCTAATGCAGGAATTTAAAGCTCTCTGAAGTTTCTTGTTTTGTTCACCGGTAGCATCTACTAATACAACATCACAGTAGTTAAATATAGGGAGTATCAAGGTTTGGACGAGTTTTATTTTCAAGTTACGGGGTAGAACGGACTGGTGAATCTTAAGTGGATGAAGTGACGAGTAAACTTTCCTGCATGTATTAGTAACGTGCCCATCCCAATTCAAAGTTTCATTTAGTGTGACTCCAAGACTTTTTACCGATTTAGAGAACGGGATAGCAACACCATTTAGTTGAATTAAAGAAAGCGGTCTACTGTGTAAATGGAAAAGCAATTTAGTCTGCCCTATTACGATAGCTTGTGTTTTAATTGGGTTGATGGCAAGAGAATTTTCAGTTGCATAGCGGCTGATCCTCTTTAGATTTAGATTCATATTTTCAATTGCCGCATCTATGTCGTTTACTTTTGTGTGGCAATATATCTGAAGGTCATCAGCATATAGATGGTAATTGCAGTTTTCCAGTTTCGAAGAGATGTCGTTCAGATATAGAATGAATATAAGGGGGCCGAGAATTGAACCCTGAGGTACTCCATTTATTTTGAACTTCCAATCAGTTCTGTTTTCATTAAGGAGTACACGTTGTCTTCGGTTATGAAGATAGGAGGCGAATAATTTGAGAGCAACGGGGCTAAGATGGAAGGATTGCAATTTAGCCATAAGTATGTCCGTGTTAATGGTGTCGAATGCACTGCTGAAGTCTAGAAGAATGAGTATTGTCACTTTACGCTCGTCCATTGCTCGTCTTACGTCATCAGTGATCTTAATGAGTGCAGTAGATGTGCTGTGTCCTTTCTTAAATCCAGATTGTAACGGATCAAGTAGTGAGTATTGCGTCAAGTACTGAAGAAGTTGTTCGTGCATAAGTTTTTCTAGTATTTTGGAAATTGAGGAAAGTATGCTTACAGGTCGATAGTCGGATGGAGAATTTGCAAGAGAATTTTTCGGAACTGGAATAACTAAAGCATCTTTCCATATTGTTGGGAAGAAACCTTCTAAAAGACATGTGTTACAAATGTGCGTAATAATTGGCAGTAATACTTCTATCAGGTTAACGATAAAGGAAATTGGGATGTCATCTATTCCGACTGCTTGTGATTTGATAGATATTATTTTTTTTCTTACGACAGTATCATCTATTTTACGAAACTTGAATAACGGCCGGTGAGGTAGTGGGACACATTGTAGTGTATTTATTGTTGTTTGTATTATTTGGGGATCAGTACTAATTATTTCTCGAGCAAAGTGAGCATTTAATTCATTAGGATTAATATCCTGCTTATTGGTGTTTTTAGTGCGCCTCCCAATACCTACCGACCTGAGTTGCTGCCAGGTGCTCCTAGCATTCAAGTTGCCGGCTAGGTGTTGGAAGTAGGCATACTTTTTATTTCGAATCATTTGTTTAACTCGATTTCTAAGCACACGATATTTTTCAAAATCGTCACTTGATAAGGTCTGCTTATAACGTCTGTGAAATGCGTCACGTTCGGCCATTGCGGATTTAATGTCACTTGATAGCCAGGGGGCAGCTTTACGAGTGACTTTTGCTGTTCGTTTAGGTGCATGTTTGTCATATAGTTCCAGCAGTATTTTGTTAAATCTGCTCACCTTTTCATCAACGTCAGTCAAGTGTAGAATATCGTTCCATGGACAGAGAATTGCGTCTTGTGTTAGTTCTTGAAGGTTCAATCTTTTCATGTCTCTATATGTTATGTATTTAGGTGCAAATTTTGGAGTTTTTAGAGAATAAGCTAAATAAATCAGGTCGTGTAAAGATATGCCAGGTATTGAAATCTGTCCGTGTTTTAGTATTTTCTGTGGGTTATTTGTGATAATTAAATCAATTAGAGTGCGTGAAGATCCTTGGGGGGTGTGTACGTGGTGAGTAGGACCGAGTGGTAATATTGTCATGTTACAAGAGGTAAACATATTCCGAAAACGATTTGCGTCAGTGGAGTCTATTAATATGTTTGTGTTAAAGTCACCAAATATAAGTACGTGTTCGTAGGTAGGTAACAGTCTTAGTAGAGTTTCTTCAAAATCCATGAAGTTCCCTTCTTTAGGTGGTTTATATACTACACCAATAAGCACTTTAGTCACGTCAACAGTGAGCTCAACAAACATATATTCGGTCAAGGGGTCAGTAGATAGGTTCGATGTTTTTATAATCTTTGCCGCCAAATTGTTTTTATAGAATAAAGCTACTCCTCCTCCTCGACGCTTCAGTCGGTTGTGAAAGAGCGAATTGTACCCTACTAGACTTATCATGTTTAAAGGAACAGAGTCTCTCATCCAGCTTTCACTAATTGCTACAACGTTTACCATGCTTCCTTCAAAAATAGCTTGGAGCTCAGCGTGATGTGCTATTATGGACTGGGCATTGACATGTGCACACAGCAGTGAACGGGGAAATGCGGAAAATTCCCTTTCCAGATGATTGCGGGTGGGGGGAGACGAAGACAGGGGTTGGGGAGGGCTGGGAGGCTCATTGTCAAGGTGAAGGTCATTATCTCTGTCGGGACTGAATGTAACGGTACCAACTACACTGGCCATAAAACAGAAGAGAGCATGCAACTTACCATTGTTTCCTCATGTATGCACAAGCCACTAGAAGCAGTTAAACAACCACTCTCACTGAATTTAAAATTAAACCACCTATCACTTATGCAATCACTCACACTAAAATTAAGTAACGTATTAAACACACACTCACAATTACACACATTAACCTGTTCACTTAACTTCCGATACCTGCCCTTTCATTAAGCAGGCAAGTTCTGCTGGAGTGTTAACGTAATGTTTTTTACCGTCAGAATCCACTATCACTATTCGCCCATCCAGAGTGAAGGTGTTCCTTGCTCCAAAGTGATCCCTGGCCTTGTTGAGCATGTCCTTGCGCGATGCTTTGAGGGACTCAGTTATGAGGATAGGAGTTCCTTTTAGAAGTCTCTTGGCGCGCCAGACACGTTCCCTCTCGTGGTAGCGGGTGAATTTGACAATAATTGGTCTTCTACCGGTAACCACCACATCCGCAGACGATCTCTTTGGTTTTCCCAATCGATGACACCGATCGATGCTCATCATAGTCAGTTCTATATTAAGCTTGTCCTTAAGTACCTCCGTTACTCTAGCGTACACGTCTTCGTTTGGAGTTTCACTTATCCCATGTAGCAGTAGGCAGTTCCGGCGGCTGTACTGTTCTGCCTCATCAATTCGAAGTTCTTGCTTCACAATCTGGTCATTCAAATCCTTTTTTAAGTCACTTAGCTCCGTTATGACTTCAAGGCGAAAAGTCTCGAACTCCGAAGCTAGGGTTTCCACTTTCACGGAGTTGAGGTTGGTAGAAGTGCTCGTTCCAGCTGTGGTGGCTCCCTCTAGGCGAGTTTGAAATACTTTGAGCTTTTCTTCAAACCCTGAAATTCTTTGATTGACGGCTTTTAGGGTCATGACTGTTGACTAAATATTCACTAAGTTGTATATAGTTAATAATACACACCCTAGCAGACTCTATTTGTGAGTTATGTTGCGGTTTCGGCAGGTATTCTACGGAGCACTTTTACGCACGATGCATCTCGGTCGCCATGACAGTTTATTTATGACAAATTTTAATGAAATAGGGAAATTATTAATTTGTAATTCTTGAGTACAGTTTCGGTTAGATTATAACCTTCGTCAGCAAACAGTATTTGATACAAATGAAGTTGCAAGATTGACGCAATGTTTTATGAAAAGGCTGACTTCAAAATTATTTCCAAAATACTAACTATCTAAAATGATTAAAAATCCTCTAATAGACTAAGTCAGATCTGTTACATTTTTTTTTTTTTAATGATGAAATATAAAGCTCTTGAAAAGACAGATCGAAGTGGAATTGTCAATGATGTGGAACTGATGTAATGGTTTATTGAAAATTTTTGAGGTTGGGATGATTTGTAATTTGAATCTATGTTTACGTTAAAATGAAAAGCTTTATGATATGCTACTGTGAAAATAGTTACGGTAGTCCAATAAAAATTGTAACAGGTATGAATTGTAGTCTTTTAGAGTATTTTTTATTCATTTTAGACTAGCATTACCCGTCACGGCTTCGCCCGCGAATATTCTAGTTGTAAAGAGTTGTTGTTTGAGTCTTCAGTCTTTTGACTGGCTTGATGCAGCTCTCCACGCCTCCCTGTCCTGAGCTAATCGTTTCATCTCTACATAGCTCCGACACCCTACATCGGAGGCAATCTGTTTAACATATTCTAACCTTGGTCTACCCCTACAGTTTTTGTCCTCGACCCTTCCTTCCATAACTAAGCTTGCTATTCCTGGGTGTCTTAGTATGTGTCCTACCAACCTATCTCTTCTCTTCATTAGCAGTCGCCAGAAACATCTCTCCTCTCCCACTCGTCTTAATACCTCTTTGTTTGTAACCCTATCTACCCATCTGATCTTCATCATTCTCCTGTAACACCACATTTCAAATGCTTCAATTCTCCTCTTTTCTGCTGCACCAATAGTCCAAGTTTCACTTCCATAGAGCGCCACGCTCCAGACAAAGGCTTTCAAAAATGACTTCCTAATACCTAAATCTGTATTCGATGTCAGCAGATTCCTTTTTTGTAGAAATGCTTTCTTTGCCTGAGCCAACCTACTTTTAATATCCTCTTTGCTTCGTCCATCACTGGTTATTCTGCTTCCTAAGTAACAGAAGTCTCCTACTTCCTTCAGCTTTTCACCTGCCAATTTGATGTCCATAGAGGTTTCTGATTTATTTCGGCTGCATTCCAGTATTTTTGTTTTACATTTATTTATTTTCATCATGAATTCTTTCCGTAAGACGGAGTCCATACCATTCAAAAACTCATTCAAATCCTCAGGCTTGTCGGCCAAGATGACGATGTCATCAGCAAATCTCAGAGTTGAAATTATTTCTCCTTGAATCTTCACTCCCACTTAAATTTTTTCTCTAATTTCCTTCATTGCTTGTTCAATGTAAAGATTGAAAAGTATGGGTGATAAGTTGCAGCCTTGCCTTACACCTTTCTGAATACCAGCTTCTCTCTCATGTCCTTCAACTCGAATGACTGCTGTCTGGTTTCTGTACAGATTGTATATCACCCTCCTATCCCTGTACTTGATTCCAATTGATTTCAAAATGTCAAACAATTTAGTCCAATCAACGTTATCAAAAGCCTTTTCTAAGTCTACAAAAGCCATGAACGTTCTCTTATCTTTCCTTATTCTACCTTCTAAAATCAGCCTAAGACTTAGTACAGCTTCCCTTGTTCCTACATTTCTCCTGAAACCAAACTGGTCTTCACCCAACTCCGTTTCTATCTGGCTTTCAATCCTCTTGTAAATTATTCTAGACAGGATCTTTGAAGCATGAGTAATCAAGCTGATTGTACGGTAATCTTCACATCTGTCAGCTCCCACTTTCTTTGGTATAGGGATGATTACATTCTTCTTGTAAAGAGTACTCTTAGCAAAATCTCAATCATGAATGCTATGACTGATTTATCCTTGGTATGAATGATCAGACTTTATCAATTCAGCTACTGATGCAGTGGTTAGGGGTTTGTCAATCCTTCATAGGTATATCAGAGCGAAGTTAGTTTTCTGGGAATATCACAGACACTGTTAATTTAAGGGCCTTTAAATGTGGTTTTCGGAGACCCTTTATAGTCGTACCACACTCATACGTGAAAATTGCATGAAAAAATTCTAGAGTGCCCCTTGACCCCCTTAAGCGCATTATACTGTATGTATTGATGAATTTTACAGCTTAATTTGGTTCAGTGATAGCCTTATAACCGTCTGGAAACTTTCACAGTAATGTAATAATTGGAATTGCATTGCGTCTTACAGAAATAGATGGACCTGTGAGATTCTGTTACCATGGTTACCGCGTTGCATTGTTTCATTATTTCATTGTAAATATACATGTTTTAAGGCATTTATTTAATTGTGAAGCATTTAAAGAGTAAGTGAGTGCGTTTCGCTTACGCATTGGGTTATGCTGAACCTGTAGGTACCCCATATGTGTAGGTTGGTGTTAATGGGACCTTATTTGCGGTACAAAACTGGAATGGGACCTTAGCAGAATAATATAGGGAGGGATAGTGGTTTGGAATAATTTAGAAATCAGCCTTTTCATAAAATGTTGTGTCAATCTTGCAACTTCATTTGTATCAAATAGGCTACTGTTTGCTGAAGGAGGTTATAATGTAACACTGTACTCAAGAATTACAATTTATTGACCTATTTCATTATACTAAAATACTTTAACAGTTTCTAACAAATCTACAATAATATTAGTAAACCTACTCCTGAGACACTGGAGGTTTTGAGAGGAATAAAGGAAGCAGACCCAAATCGTGGCAGACTTGCCCCTGGTTCTAAAGAGGCCATAATGAAAGAAGAAGAAAATTACTCCTGTTGAATAACTGATTTTTCTTGGCAACTACACTACCGATACATTTCTCAACATTTTATAATAACTTCGTCATACTTATTTCCAAGGTTTCTCTCTACAATATCTTCCTACCTGGCAAATACACATCAAGCATCATTTTTATAACCTAACTTATTCAACATATATATTTTCACATATTGAACACATCTCTTCAATTCTATGCTGTTTTTTCAAGACTTTTTTGATGCTTTATTAACAAAATTATTGTAACAGATCTGTTTTTTTGAAATCTTACTCTGTGAACTTTTGGTACAAAAATATTTATAGCATCCTCTATTATTATCAATTAACATGATAATATTGGTCTGATTAGCTCAAATATAAAATGCCAGCTTTTCGCCCCAGTGTGCCGTTGGGCTCGTCAGTTCGTACACACACCTCACCAATACGCATGGCTAGCACATACTGAGAAGGCCATCACAAGACACAAAATACAAGTAGTATTGACGTCACGAGTGATACCAGTGCTACGGAAGTCAAGCCCCCTTTCATATAACAAAAACCTTACCTTGGCAAGGGAATGTTCATAACATAACAAAAACTGAAATTGCTTCAGACTTAGGGATTGCTTATATCACGCTATGTACAGTCATCAGTAAAAAAAAAACGCTATTTTGGATGAGTTTTTTAAAACTGGGTTCAAAATCAGCAAAGTGCAGCCGTCAGCAGGAAGGTACGTAGATTTGGAGAAAGCACTTTTTACATGGTTCCAGCAAAAGCAGGTTGCAGCTCTACCAATTAGTGGCGACATGCTGAAGGCAAAGGCGATAGATTCAGCTAAAATGATGAGTATCACTGCTGATTTCAAGGCTTCGTCAGGATGGTTGCAAGGATTTAAAGATCGTCATGGAATCACAGGGAGAACAATTTGCGGTGACTCAAAAGCTGTGGACGACGTCACTGTGCAACACTGGAAAGAAGAGGTTCTGCCGGGTATCATAAGCGATTACCAGCCTACAAACATCAACAATTGCGATGAGACCGGCTTATTCTACAGTCTCCTTCCTAATAAAACATTAGCTGAAGAAGGTGACTCCTGCCATGGAGGGAAGAAAAGTAAAATTCGCATAACAGTTCTTCTTGCCACCAATGCAGATGAATCGGACAAACTTCCTCCACTTGTGATAGGAAAATCGAAGAATCCGAGGTGTTTTAGGATGCAAAAACAAAACCTATGGAATATGAATCCAACAGAAATTCTTAGATGACTATGCTTCTAATGGAACAGTGGTTGAAAAAACTGGACATTAAAATGAAAAAGAAACAGAAGAAAATCCTTCTTCTTATGGATAGATGTGCAGCACATCCATCTCAAATCGTTCTGGAAAATGTCCGAGTAGAACTTTTCCCTCCTAACTGTACCAGTGTTCTACAACCACTTGATTTGGGCATCATTGCAAATTTCAAAGTGCATTATAAAAGAATGCTGGTTCAACATTTAATAACACTGACTGATGCAGGAAATTAAACTCTCTCCATTAATTTACTACAAGCCATGGACTTTATTTCGGCTGCCTGGAAGCAACAACTGTTTCCGCAAAGCTGGCGTCTTTCTGGAAGAGGCTGCCTCTAATGATGATTATGGGGACGAAATTATGTCTGACAATGAGTTATCGCTACCGGAGGGTGCAGTTTTCGATACTTTTGTGCATTACGATGATAATCTGACTGTATGTGGGGTACAACGGGATGAAGAGATTATTGCTGATGTATGCCAACAACGTGGTGGTGACGGACCAGCTACAAGCGATAGTGACAGTGATGGAGATGGAGAAGACGACTTGAATCTTGAAACACCTGTACTAAGTGAAGTGTTAAGTGCAATCGATGTGTGTAGGCGTTACAGCAGTGCGAAAAGTTGTAGTGAAAATGCTTTGAATTCATTACTACGTTTGCAAAAGGAGGTTTATACACTTAATGCAAGAAAAGTGAAACAAGCCAAACTATCTGATTTATTTAAGGCTGGACCAAGTTCAAAATAATACAGTACTATATTTTCTGTCTTAATGTATGTATTGTTTGCTAGGATTTACACATGTAGGTCTATTCCATCGGTTTTTCAATAAATATGTAATGTGTTGTGCAAGTCTGAAATTCTGAGTTATGAGTAGTTTTTTTCTTCCCCTTGATATACGTATAAGTCAGGTTCAACTGTATCAACACTCACCATGCAATGATCCTTCAAGATGAAACAACATTCTGGGTGGAGGTCATTCACTGTTTACAGCAGTCGAACACAGAAACAACATCATAATAACACCAAGCTCATTCACTCACTGTATCACGACTCAGTACGGTCAATAGCGAATAGCTTTTGTCATTCCACAAACATAATGTTAAGGTAAAGAAGTATTTAGCCGAGCACACAAACAAGCCGTTCTGTAGCGTCATTATTGCCGTGTTTTGCATTGTCAATTTGTAGGCTATTGAAAGATGGATGGTAATTTGAACACTACGGTATGACAGGAAACAGTAACTTGTGCTGTACTCGTAAGTTAGTATCGAAGTAAAAATGGAAACAAAAATATTAAAACTCGATGCTGAAAGTAAACGAAACGATGACAATGAAACTAACTCAAACAGACAGCAGCTAACAAGCGACTGAATCGTGAGCAATGTGCTGGCAACGTGTGCTGCTAATTGTCAGAATCCAGCTAATAGGAGCCCGCGGCGGCCATTTTACTATCGTTCCCGCCTAATATGCCAGCTTCTTACTCTGGAAATACAGACCATAGTCAGGGCATACACTGAATTCCAACCACATTGGGGTACTTGTGTAATGTGTGTTATCATGTATCAAGATAAAGTTTCCACTGAAAAACTGGTGAAAATGGAACCATGTTATCCATCAGAAACTTCATGTAATGCTGGGCTATCCAATTTGAGTACCAATCACTCATTAAACAGTGTCCTAGCAGACATTCTGCAACTCGCTTCCTTCCATTTTGTGCCCTCAAACAGTCCACTTTTGCTGGCCATTCACAAATTGCATCCTTGTAAATAGAGATCCTGCAGAGGGCAGCCCCAAACATCCTCCTCCTTACTGTCCTATCACGTCCTGAAAACTATTTCTGGCCTCAACATCTGTTGTGTGCCAGTCACCAAGAAATTATCGTGCAGAGTTAGGTCTCCGGGTATGTATATTGTCCTCTCTGAATCTTTTACAGTTATGTGCCAATAATGTCTGCAACATATCATCCTCTGTGCCCATTCTTTAAGGTTCATGCTGTATCTTCAGGTCTAAAAGAGTCATGGCCTTGTAAGCCGTAAATGCCACAATGTCTATTAAAACAACTCAATATGACAACTCACTGCTATAAACCTGCTTGTGATGGTTCTTGCAAAAAAAATTAAAAGACCATTTGCATCGCATCTGTAATGAACCATAATGAATCCCGCTTTTCCTTTTTTTTTTCTTCCTTCTATTGTGCAAATCTTCCCAAATGAGCTAATTATTATAAAATAGTAAAAATGCTTGCTTTATACAGAGTTTAAAATACTCTTTGAGTGTGTGTCACTCATGCACAGAACGTCCATATGGTCAGAAGATATTTCATTGAAAGATCAAGAAATGAACAAGTATGTGAGGGGATGTTAGAAGGTAGTACCCATCAGAGAAAGCTAACTGACGTGTTGTTAAGGTGGTTCGGTCATGTAAGCAGTACATTGTCTGCAAGATTACATACAGTAATCAAGGAGTGCCTCTTCATTCCCACCACGAAAAGTGAAAAAAAGGATGGGGTAGACCTCTAGGTGTCCACAGAGTCATGAAGACCCTTGGACTGGAATGGACAGGAAACTGTAGCACTTCATAATAAGGAATGCTGACCTGTTTAATCAGAGCAAAGTTAGGAGGCAGAAGAGCTAAGACAGTTCCAGTGATTTGGATGGCTATCCAAGTAGTGGTAAAGTGCAAGGAAACTGCTGAAGTCCCTCTCTGTTCAGTAGCTTGTTCTGAACGTCTTAAGCCTGATGTTTAGTTGAGATGTACGTAATATTCTACTTATATACTGTACATGCAAAATCTTACATGATCTATGGTGGGCAACCCTGCTGATGAACAGCCACTATTGGATTCAAAATGATTGAATCCCGAGTTTAGACCTCCATAGGAAATGAAGTAATCAGTTGATCTAAAACTGAATCACATGGATTGGCAGCTAAATTATTTTTGTGTTTAGCAGTAGTATCCAATATTGCCTAAGATTTTTTGATTGGAATGAAAAAATTACAAGTATTTATACCGATTAAACAAGCGATAGCCCAGGGTGTCTTTCACATGGTCAACAGATTTATTATTTTTTTATCATTGTTCTATAAAAAATTATCAATTTATTGAAGAAACTTTTTCTCCATACCGGAAGTACTGACAAATTCAAACGTAGCATCGTTTTAAAGGTCGTAGTTGCTGTTCATATAACAACCTAAAGTGTACCTTGATTATTTATTTATCGTATGGATTTTAGTGCCGGGAGTGTCCGAGGACGTGTTCAGCTCCCCTGAGTCTGTAGCTGCTTCCAGCGGACACCCTTAGGGTGAGCTGCGTGTTCCGTTCAATTTCAAGTAGTTATAACTTTCGCTTCCAGATATCAATGATACCTATTGGTGAACATTGGAACTTTGATAGAGCATTCCGACGAAATCTAACCTAACAATTTAGCTTCACGCAAGTTTAGTCTGTGGAAGGATCTTTTACATGCCATAAATCTATGACATGGGACCGCCGGCTTTACTTCCCCTCCGAAGGAAGGCATACTGAAGGATTTTTAACGCTCTTAAAAAATCCGACAACTTCGGCCAGGTTTGAACCCGCTATCTCGGGCACAGGAGTTCAGCATGTTACCGCTTAGTGTGCCTTGATGCCAGGATTTAATAGGTAAATTGTGTGTGGCTGATTTGCCAGGGAATACCATGCACTGTTGCTGCGATGAGCTGAATATTGACGTCAACACTTTCTGCGCCTCTTCATTCTTGGTTGGGCAAGCTCTGTCAAATGATGTGCTTCATTGAATGTGTATTGTTCTCTCTCAACTCTGCTCAGTTTATTTGTGTTCTGTTCTTTCATCAGTGGTCCCATCACTTTTATTTTGCTAGCTGCCCTAAATAGAAAAAGAGAAGGAACATACACTATCATTTTAAGTGCAAGAATTGAAAAACAAGACCACTTTCAGACTTGAATCCAAATCCCCTGCAATCCAGGCAGATGTGCATTGCACAGATCAAACATTGATCTGTGAGCCTTGGTAACAAGTTAAATATATAGGGGCAGGGCTAGATTTGTGACGGTATGCACTGGTATGCCGTACCGAAACCTCTGATCGGGGGAAGAGTCGAATATATAACATAATTTTTAGAACTGTGGAACGTTAGCTGTAAGTCAAGGTCAACTTGGTCTTTGACTTGACTGTACTTCAAAGCACGTGGAATCTTGGCTGCTTCGAGGACGGCACTCAACTCTGGATACTAACAGCAAGGTGAGAGAGAGAGAGAGGAGACACATACAACGAAAACTATTCTAAACTTTCGAGGTAAATCATCTTTAAGTACGGTACCTATTATAATAAATAGTTATTTCAGAAAACTGAAAAGACAAAATTATAAAGCAAGAAATAAAAGATTGTTGGTGAACATGTGTGTATTTTCAAACCGAATATATTTAATCTTTTAAATTACGTAAAAAGAAATTGAAATAACGTACTGTACCCGCTTAGCGGAGGATGTTTAGTCAGTACTCGGCTTAGCTTACTTCAACATTGGGGCGCGTTACATTCCCTCCACCACTGACCTCACATCCGATATGTAAACACAATCAGGTTAACAAGATTTAGGAAAAACTCAACATTACAGTTATATATTATTTTATTCATATAAAAAGAAATTAATCACTCAAAAACATATCAAAAATCAAGACAATTTGGTATTGTCTCTTCAAATGTCACTCATAAAAATCACTAAAAATCATCAAAATTCAAGATCATTTGGTATTGTCTCTTCAAATGTCACTCATAAAAATCACTAAAACTCTTCAAAATTCACCATAATGTCTTTTGATTGTTTCGTGAAGTTTTGAATACTCTGTCTTGCTTAATTTACCATTTCCACACATTATATCATTATTTAAGTTTTACTCTACTCAGGCGTCGAGCGCGCCTATCATTTTAGTCATATCATATGTCCAAGGCTTTGGATATTTACATTTTCTTTATTTACCCTTCAGGGCTTCCTTTATTCATTATATTTACATGATCTTTATTTTATTAAATTCTTTGGACCTTCACACAGCTCTTCACAAAGCCTTAGGTGTTTAAAATGCAATACAATACTATACAAAAATGTGCCATGTCTATCGATCGAACCCCCAATCATCCAGTTACCATCCATGCATCTATGCGATTTGCTTTTGTGCTGTACTGTGCACCATTTGTTTATTAAAATGGGATCTTTATTTATAACAAAACTTTATTATTCCTTAACCCGTTATATCATTATTTATGAAAGAAGGAATTTCTTTTACCAACAATTAACTATTTGACAAAATTCGTCAAATTTTATATAACATTTCAGAAATAGGCTCAGGACGATTTCTTTAATTCCCGCCTGATAATTTTTTATTCAGTTTAAGCTTGCACCTTTTATTTTGAACTTTATTATTTCCGTGTAACAGTTTCCCTTTCCACCAGTCTCTGCTAGACCTCACCTGACTGCCGAACTCATTAAGATGTCACTCTTTCTCCCTCGCAAGAGGCAAGGTCGCGCACACAAGGCCGCCCTCCTCTTCCTGTGGTACTTTAAAACGAGATTTATGATGGCTGGCTAGCCCTTCTTGCTTTCACGCTAGTGTAACTTTTCAACCATATGATTTCCAAGACTTAAAATTCATTTCACCACGGATATTCGTTCCGTCTTTTATTTATTATTATTATTATTATTATTTATCTTTCGTTCCCAGGATATTAGTATTTAATTCGGAGAGGCTGTACGGTAGTTCCTTATTACAACTTCTTACGACGCTTATAATGCCTCTTCACAACAATACCTTACTACAACAATGCCTTTTCACAACAATACCTTACTACAACAATGCCAAGCTGGGATATCCATCCTACAGCGGGACTTATACGACGTTTCATTCAACTACATTTTTCGGTGGGAATTTGCACATCCACAATACACAACAATACAACGCTTCATTAGGCAGTAACTCGGTGGGAATTTACTCCTCCACGACATACAATACAAGGCTTCTTCATTACAACAATACATTCGGTGGGAATTTACCTCCACGCATTTCGACGATTTTTACTACATTTTCCATCTCACGAATAAATACATCCTGGTTTAACGCATATTATATTCAGCTTGAAACTACACTTTTATTATTCTTATTAACCCTTACGGTAATACAACTTGCTTGGATTACTTTACGACATTGGCCCTACTTCGGCATTCCTAATATTTATTTCACGACCTTGGCCTAATAGCCTATAAGGTAAAATATTCGTTCTTGGGTGTTTTGTTCCACCATTTTATTTGGATATTTATAACTTCATTAATTTATTAACATATTATTTCTTGCTCTATTTTCATTTTGAGTTCCTAGACACGGATCTTTAAATATAACTTTGTTCTTAACTTGATCATCATTATTCGCGTTCTTATTATTTCATATTTTAACTCATTTCATTATAACGCTTCATTCTTTCGTTATTTGTTATTTGGTATAAATTTTAACCATTATTATTTAACTTATCCCTTCAATTTTTATCATTTTATTACGGTGCGCACTTACTTCATAACTAGGCAACAATTTAAGCCATTTAAGTTATCATTTTTTTCCTTCTTTCAAATTCATTTATTTATCATATATTTCATTATCGGGCTTCCATTCCTTTATCTTTACTGATCCCAACAATGCTTTATTTTCACCGAGGCGGTCCTCGTGATTAACAATTATCATTTTTTCCAACATTTCAATTATTTGCACATTCATTTCATCAATGAATCACTCGTCAAACTCCCCAGTCGACGAACGGTTCTATCGATATCAGTACACAGTACAACAGCAAAGATATTAATGAAATTTCATTAACTCACCCGTGCGATGATCCCATTCCTAGATAGGCTCTCCCATCATGTTGCATTTCTAGCACTTCATCACAACACTTTTCCCTAACATTTCTATATTACACTTATACATTCTTACACTGACACTTAAAAACATATAACACTATAGCACTTTCTCTTCTCAACACACGACCCTATCTCAGAGCTTTGGCAATGATTTTCCGTACTGGCTGATCCCTGACGATCTCTTACGTTTTCTGCTTTGAACGTGCTAATTCGCTCCTTCCTCGTTCCTCGAAACTCCTGGTTTCCTGTTCTCCGTGAAAGTCTCGAACTCCACGTCCCTGCTCACTCGTTCCTACTCGATCCTGGTTATAAATGTTCCTCGTACTCACCTTCACTCGTTCCGTACTTTTGCTTCGCATAAATGATCTAGTTCCTAGCTTGGTCTCCAATTCGAGAACCTTAACTTGTCGTGTCTAACTCGTATTCCTGACACTTTATATCTTGAGTCTCGAAACCGCAGTCTCCTAGGTTCCTACTCATTTAGTTTGTACTTCGTGATCAATACTTGTTTATATTATTCCTTTCTAGGATTCGCTGCTTTATACTGTCTTTATTTGACGCACTGTTATCTGTATTTCGGGTTCCTAAGACACCGATTTTTAGTTTTTAACCAACGTCCCTTCAAAACTCCAAGTTTCTTAATTATCGCTCTTGCTTCACGTATTTCTGTGTACTTTCTCCTGCAACGGTTCGTTATAGAATCCTCTAACTTATTTAAGTCTCCGCTGTTAATCTATTATAACTGGTGATGTGTAGCGCACCTGGCCTATAGTATTCATAGTTCAACTTGTATTGTGGCTAGCCTACACTGAGGTCTGGATAAATGTCTTATAACGCTGCCTCCATCAGGAGTCCCTGATGATAACTGTCCTACAGCGTAACACGTCTCACCGAGATCTGAATGAACTGTTTTATAAAGTACAATCTCCCTTTAGGAGTCTCTATCGACTTGTCACGTTGCATGACTTACGCTGATGTCTGGATCAAACTGTGATTTTCTATGTGTCGTTGCGCCTTCCTGAGGCTTGACGTACTATCGTATAGCGTTGCGTCTCCCCGAGGCTTATTGAGAACTGTGTCTTTTGACTGAAGTCGAACTGTAGACTGTCATATACTCGAACCAACGTGCAGCACCTCCACGGGCCTACCAAGACTGAAGACTCACTCACTCGTGCAGCACCTCCACGGGCCTGCTAAAAACTGAAGATTACTTGACTCGTGCAGCACCTCCACGGGTCTGCTAAAAACTGAAGACTACATGACCACTGCTTGCAATGGCTTCCTTTATATACGATTTTTAGAAAATAAACTACTTTGCTTATGTCGCAAAAATTTACTTCTAAACCATTTGTGGTATCCTTCTAAAAATTATCCATCTTGAAACTTGTGTTCCAAATGTCCCAATTCTGTAAAGTTTTTCCAGATTCGATCATGGGGATGTATTAAATTAAATTAAATTAGCTCCTCTTCTGTGTGGGAGTATATTTTTTTATTCCCCTACTCTCCCTTTTGGGCTGGGTGAATTCCCTTTCGTAATCTGCTGACTTTGCTTTCTTATCCCGCGCGTTGTTTAATAACTTTTATTGTTTAAAAATTTCCCTTTCCAAAATGAATGACTTTGACGGAGAGTTTTCTTAAAAATTTTGGTTATTTTGGCTAATATCAATGATTTCTGCCGATTTCTTAGCTCCGCCTTCGCGCGACGTTGTCAATTTCTTGATGAATTGGCACTTTCTCCTTGATATCTTGCATCTCTCTCTTACAGTCGGTTCTTCCCCTGGGTCTATTTTTAACTATGCGTAACCCTTTCCTAGCTGACTGTGCAGTGACATCATCTTTGCAGCTGCTATGTTACTCCATACTCCCTTATCAGCTATGTGCGTCATTCATATGTGCTTTTAGCTATTAACCCTTTTGATGCTTGAAAATTTTGTAAAAAGTCCTATTTTCTTATTTTTCTGATCGGTCGTGGGTTCAAAGCCTGTGCCAAAATCCATTTGGGCACAGTACATTGTTTGAATGGTAGCCTAGTTGGCCTATATTAAAATTTAATATAGGCCAACGGCTATGGTAAGAAAAAGGTTGCTACAGCAGTCTCAATTTAATTTAAAATTGCAATCAAAATTAGATGGCTATTCAGTCCACTGATTAATTTTTAAAGGTGTTCAGAAAAGCGTAAAAATTTTGTTTTTAGAACTCTATATTTCAATATTCCATAATGCCCCTCCAACAGCCCCCACCACCACCACCCGGTAGCCCACAGCACCGGAAACTCTTCTTTTTTTTTACAAATCAAGCACTGTATAGGGGGCTTCCCTCAAAGCCACCTGTCAAACAATCTTCAGGGTGGTCTCATACTTGAAATAGTATTGTTGTTACTTATGACTAACTTGGTCTCACTGGTGCAGTATGGAAAACAGCATATTTGACTTATGATGATAATAAATTGTTTGAAAAATTCCATTATTATGACAACTTTACCTTGGTGAGGCTGTGTTATGCCCCTTCATCAGCCTATCATTTTATCTTAAAAAACACACACAATCAATAACTTATAGCACTTCAAGTCCCCAAGATAAAATATATATAATGAATCTTCATAGTGCTCTGATTTTGTGTGTTTAAGATACATTGATGCCAGGACAGCATAGTGGGTAACATGGCTTCTCACATATCATGTTTGTGAGACAGTAAAGTTCAAATGATTTAAGTTGCCATTGTACAGTAGTTCTCGATCCAACACAGGTTATATCAAGGAGAGTTTTGTATAATGCAAGCCATGTCTAGGCTTACAGTACTCTCCATGAATCTATACAGGAAAAAACTAGGTGTAGACATGCATACAATCTTCTTTTCCTGAGCTGTCCAGTTTTAACTCCTACACCATCCACTTCAAGAGAGCTCATTGAAGAATGCCTCCATTGCCCCTCTCCCCCTACTACACAATGGTTTGAGCAACAGAGAAAGTATTGAGTGGATTAATGGAATGAATGTCGAGCATTGAAAATGGCTGTGGAGATGATCTCTTCCTCTGCCCCACCTGCATATCCTTTACATATGTTTCTATCCCTGTGATTGACTCACCTGTCTTTACCAAATGATATTATAGTTCCTGGATAAACTTCTATAAAGATGATCTGCTGTATTGCACAGCGGTAAGGCATTAACTGGAGTGCTTGATAGAAACTGGTGAGTAGTGTGGTATTATTGCTTGCTAATAATAGGCACTTCATCATTGCTTCCATACACAATACCTCATCTGTATCAAAGATGAGCACTTCTGGTTCAGGAAATACCGTATTTTGTATAAAATTAACCATACAGAGAAGAAATGCATTTGCTGCTGGATAGCAGACAATTCATTTCAGGTGACACTGTATGTCTGAACGCACTGGTATTCAGCATTTGCGTGAAGCGAATTGACACCCACAGAGATTAACAACTATAGTAGATTCTGGGGATACCAAAGATGATCGTTCTGAAGAACTATGAGAGCAGAGTGATCTCATCATTTGCTCTTCTCCCACCAAAGTGGGATTGTAATACACAGATCATTTTCCTTCTCTCAGCAAGCAAATTCTATTCTTAGGAATTATTTTAAGTAATGTTATTTAATTACTGGAGCAATTAGGTTTCATTGCTGATTTCCTTGGAGATATGATTCCTGACTGCATAATAATTATCTTGTTGCTAATTCTTCTGGAAATAGATGATTTTTCTCCAGGTAGTATCAAAGTGGAGTTCAATGCTTGCTGGTTGTCAACAATAACATAGAACCAGCCACTGTGATGTCGAAAGCTGTCAAGCAGTACAGATAAATAATCTACCACAGATGGCACTTGGTACAATACCTATGTTATTTAAGATGTTTTATGACTTGTATAGCAAATAAATAGAGTTTGTACAATGAGTAGAATGGTGTCTAGACATTGATGATGAATTTCAATAAATATAAAGCTGTAAGAAAACTGTGTGTCATTCCTCAGCTCTTCTGCCCTTTCTACAAAGTTGTTCCTTATGAGGGATTATCTCAAGGACGTTTGTACTGTTCAATTTGCCAATTGCAAATATTCTGGAACCAAATGTTAAGAAAATTCCCAAAACAGTGTTCATAACTCATAATTGTACACCTCCATATCATCATCATCATCGGCTTTAACTCGAATCCGAGTATAAATCTTCTTCCTTCAGTCCAGTTTGTGGATGTGTTTACGGTGACTAAAGAGTCCAATCCTGGCATGGAACAAGCGTCCACACAAGTCACATAGTATTGCTGGAGGAGGACGTGGTTGGGCTGCTCGAAGTTTCCTAGCTTGACGCCTGGCCTCTTCATGTGTGCGTCGATCCCTTTCAAACGTCTTTACAGTATACAAGATGGTACGGCGCCAAGTTGAGCGGTCTTCAGCCAGCATGTCCCAGGTTTGTGAATCAAGACCTGTCAATTTCAGGGTCTGCTTAAATTGGTCCTTGTAGCACCTCTTAGGACCATCATGAGGTCTGGTGCCATAGCATAACTCACCATATAGCATTTGACGAGGTAATATCACATCATCCATCCAATGGACATGACCAATCCATCTAAAATGGTGACCTATTATGGATGGGTCTATGCTGTTGATTTGAGTCTTCCCATTTAATCCTCAGGATTGATCGAAGTTTTTGTAGGTGGAAACGCTCAAGCTTCCTAAGATCACGTCCGTAAAGGGTTCACGTTTCACAGCCATACAACAATGTAGAAATGACTATTGCTTTGTACACCATAAGCTTTGTACTCATGAACAGATCTTTATTCATGAAGACCCGGTGCTCTAATCGTCCATATGCTGCATGGGCTGCGCCAATTCTCTTATCCATATCCTGCTCACAGGTACAGCTCACAGAAATGGTACCGCCCAGGTACGAGAAGTGGTCTACCTGTTCTAATGGCAAATTTGAGATGGAGATATTGAACTGAGGAAGAGGTGTGCCTGGTGAAGGTTGTGCCAAGACTTTAGTCTTATTGACATTTATGGTAAGACCAAAGCATCACATGCACTTTTGCAACAATTAACTGACTCTTGCAGCTCTTCTGGTGTGAGAGTTGGCGACGCAGCATCATCTGCATACAACATGTTAGTAACCTTAGTAACCTGAGTTTTCCTCAAGGAGCGGAGACGAGTTAGGTTGAAAAGCCCTCCATCAAAACGATACTTGACCTCCACACCTGGGATGTTCGTGGGTGATCATAAAGCATTGCAGCCAAATACAGCGCGAAAAGCGTTGGAGCCAGTACACATCCTTGTTTCAGTCCATGGGTAATAGGAAATTCATCGGACATCTTATTCTGATGGCAAACCTGACCTGTCATGCCATCATGGAGAGCCTTGATTAGATCTACAAAACGCTGAGGGCAACCAAACCGCTTCAGCACCGCCCACATGGCAGGTCTTGGAACCGAATCAAATGCCTTTTCCAAGTCATAAAAGACTAAGAAGAGTGGATTCTCTTGTTCTCTACATTTTTCTTGTAGCTGTCTCACACAGAAAATCAAGTCAATTGTGCTGCTGGAATCTCTAAATCCGCATTGTGACTCTGGGAGGATCTTCTCAGAGATAACCTTGAGGCGGTTAAGTAGAATTCTTGCAAGAATCTTCCCCACAATTGATAGCAGTATTATACCAAGGTAGTTGCCACAAACACTGCCATCACCCTTTTTAAAGATAGTGACGATAGTGGCATTCTTTAGGTCTCCAGGTACCTTTCTTGATCCCCATATTCTGAGGATAAGGGTGAAAATCCTTGTTTTGAGGGATTGACCTCCGGCTTGAATTAGTTCCAGAGGGATGTTATCTGGACCAGGTGCTTTTCTGGGTTTCAATTGGGTGAGAGCTGCACTGAATTCATGATAAGTAGGAGGTACTGCCAACCACAGTTGTTCAGGTTGTTGCGGCACATCACAAAGGAAGTCTTCAGCAGCTGCTGATGGACGATTTCGGAGATTGGAGAAGTGCTCCTTCCAGCGTTCCAAGATTTCTTGACTATCAGTAAAGGTAGTAGAATTATCAGCGCTTTTCAGTGTACCTGATGATGAGCGAGATAGTCCATGTATTTCCCTGAGTACTGCATAGAAGTTCCTCAAGTCTCGAGCATCCGATAGTCTCTTCAGTTCCTGAGCCGTCTGTTGCCACCAAGTATTTTTAATCTGCCTTATCTGCGTCTGGCATTTACCCTTGAGTTCCAGTAGTTTATCTCTCTTTGTGTTGGAAGTTGGGTCTTGAAGATGGGCAAGATAGGCATTCCTTTTGGCATTGATGAGAGAGAGAATTTCCTCATAGTTGTCATCAAACCAGTCTTGTCTTTTCCACACTATATAACCAATGGTTTCCTCAGCTGACTGTGTGATAATCTTCTGTAGTGTGGCCCATTCTTGCTGAATGTCATTTGTTACTGGGTTTTCTTATAACTGGGTGACGATCCTGTTTCCAAAATGTTTATACATGGATTCATCCTGAAGTTTGAATTTATTAAACTTCTTTCTTGGCAAATTTTTGATGTTCCTAGGTGGTTTAGGTCTAATGGATATCCTGAGCTTACATATAAGAAGTTTATGATCTGTCCAGCAATCGTCTATATTCCTTGCTGTTCTGGTAACAAGAGTGTCCTTCTTATCACATTGCCGGGTAATGATATAATCAAGAATGTGCCAATGTTTGGAACGAGGATGCATCCACGTGGTTTTGAAGCGGTTAGGTAGCCGGAACTGCGTGTTGGTAATGAAAAGTTCGTGTTCTGCACAAAGACCAAGAAGCAACAGTCCATTGGGATTACATTTTCCAAGTCCCTGTTTGCCCATCACATTATTCCCAACTCTGGCATTGAAGTCACAGAGGAGCAAGAGTTTGTCTGCAGATGGTACCTTGGAGATGATTTCACTTAGCTGATTATAGAACTGAGCCTTTACTTCATCATCAGAATCTAAGGTAGGAGCATAGGCAGAGATGAGTGTCATAAAGGAACCTCCTGCGGAGAGTCATGAGCCTTTCGCTGATTGCAATGGGCGTAAGTTGGTGATAATTTACCAGTTTGGTCTTCACAGCGAAGCCCACACCATGAATACGACATTCACCCTCCTCCTTTCCTTTCCAGAAGATGGTATATCCTGTTCCAGATTCAGTAATCTTGCCTTCAGAAGACAGCCTAGTTTCACTGAGAGCAGCAATGTCAACGTTGAGTGTTGATAACTCATGGGTTACGAGAGCTGACCTTCTCTCAGGTCTAACGTTATTGTCCAAATTAAGCAAAGTTCTGATGTTCCATGATCCAATAATCAATTTGTGATTCTTTACTGTTTTTGAGTTTCGACCGCATGAGGGGTGACCTGCTTGGAGTGGTTTCCCAGCCGGACCAAGATTGTGACTTCCGATGTTTAGCCCACCTTTTCTAGGGCCTTCCCCATGTAGGGTGGGCAGCGGTGATCCTAAATAGACCTGCCCAAACACAGATGCAGGACCGAATTCCTGAGTAATCACAGAGTCTCCTGAAGACGACCATCTCACATCTGCTGCCAACGTGCAGGTCCGAACTAGGGGCTTCAGTGGCGTTTCCTCCAATACCACGGGGTAAGCACCGCTTACCTAGTAGGCCTGCTGTATATTCTCATAAAAATTAAGTTTATATTATCACTTTCTAACGTGCGAGCAACTGCAAAAGCGCCGCTTTGAATGAAGTTCCTCGTTCTCTACCCCAGTTCTTCACGATCAGCCAGTACTACTTTGTAGAGAAAGAGGAAAGAGCGCGGCTGGTTGCTATGACAACGGCTTTTTTACGTCCAGAAGCCTTCTGGCCCGGAACACCGCTATGGCCGATGGAGTGGTACACCAAGAACGCCAGGTCGTCCTTGATTGGCTAAGACAGGGGGTGTGGTGTTCCATAGCCACATGGCTGTCGTCGAGACAAGTCAAGGCTGGTAGCAGGGTCTGCTTCGATTCAGATGGCTTACCTTAGTGAGAATGCGGCATGCCCACCCTCCATCACGGTTGTTCACCCCAAGAGAAAGTTCTGACTCACAACCCGACCTATGCTGGGCGTGATAGTTGCAATTCTGCTTCGTCCGGTTAACTCACAATTGTATGTTTTTGAGTGCAATTAGCAAAATTTAGTATACCGTAACTAGATATTATTGTGTTGGAGTGTATGGTCCGTTGGCATCTTCAGAGTGGCCCATCAACCCATAAATTTGCTCTGATTATCATTCAAATTATAATGAAAGAGTACCGTAGGTGTAAATGATAGATATTTTTAAATGTATATACATCCATATATTTTGAATAGTATTTTGAAGACCTATCACATTATTTTAAAAAAATAGTTGGTTATTGCGGTATCAAGTGCATTCAGTTCTCATTTGTACAGAATGAATTAATGTCACTGTTTACTATACCTTGGCGGATCACTTGTAGCGAAGTTCAATTCTTTTCTCCCTCTTAGCAATTCATCAATTACGCGGTCGTGAAAATCAGCGTTCCCCTGCAGGCTGTACAATAACTACTTTTCAATGGAAAGAAATGCGAGATGTGAAAGACTTTCTTGATGCATTGAGTTTCGGATGATGGTTTTTATAGGTTTCATGATAGGAAACGTTCTTTCCACTGATGCACTAGACGCCGGAATTGTTAGTAACCTACTAGTTTGCGTAGGTTAAAGACTTCCCCATACGCCTCAATTAAGTCATTCAAACTAATGAAGCTGTGAAAGTCTACATAAGGAGAATTTCAGTGATATTTGCAAAGAAATATTAACTGAACATGCAATTCAATGCCGTAAGATTACCTATTACTAGAAGTATATTTATTATTTCAATGTTCACTTAGGTTTCATAATAATAATAATAATAAGTTAAAATTAATAATGTTATTGGTTTTACGTCCCTGTTAACTACTGAGGCTTTTAGAGATGCCAGGGCAGGGGCGGATCTAGAGGAGGGCGACCGCCCAGGGCCCCGCGGTCAGGGGGTTCCCGCGCCATGGATTGTTTTAAATATAATTGATTAATTAATTATACTTTTCAGACTAATTTATAATTAATATTCCTTTTTTCAGTGCAGCTATGACCTCCCGTGACCGTTTAGCAAATTTAGATTTCAGTGAAATGATGGAAGACTTCAGCCGGGAAAAAAGTCGCAAAGTAATATTTTTGTTAATATTTCATTGTTTACATAATCTTCTTCAAGCTTGCCACGGTGGGCGAGTGGTTAACGTGTCGGATTACCAACCCCAAGCTTGCAGGTTCGCCCCTGGCCGTGGTAAATGATTTTTGAAAGGCGACAAAAATCATGACATGGATGTCATACGTTGTTGGCATGTTAAAGAACCCAATTGAATTCAGTAGGCCGTGTTAAATGGCAAAATTAATCTCGGGAATTTCCGCCAACACAAAGTTTCTCCATTCTCTACTAGAAAGCGCTGTAGTGTCAAGGAGCTTAGATATCTAACCTCCTTGACTTGCATAGCGTTCAAAGGAACGAAGAAATTCGACATGCAAGCTACCCCCTGGGTGTCAATTAACAAAGCTTGCACCCGGCACCCGAGCCATATGTTATTATTATTATTATAATTATTATTATTATTATTATTATTATTATCTTCTTCAAGGGGACTTAAAGGTTTTTTTCATATTATTACAAAAATGAACTGTGGTGTATTCAAAATATTGTAACTTTTCTTTTTTTATTATTATTACAAAACTATTTTCCATTTGATTTGATTTTTTTAAATTTCCTATTGTTGTGGACCCCACCTTATCATATCGCCCAGGGCCCCGCAAGGCCTGGATCCGCTACTGCGCCAGGCTGAGGAATTTTGTTCCGAAGGGGATCTTTAACGTGCCAGTAAATCTACTGACACGGCTCCCTCGCATTTGCGCACCCTCAAATGCCGACTGACTGCGCTGGGAATCGATCCTGCTATCTTATGCTCAGCAGGCAAGAACGTTACCGCTGAGCCACGCAGCCAGTCATAATAGAAAATTTACGGAACGTTTAGCTCCTTAGACCAAGAAATGCATACAACAAAAACACAAATTGCCACACTGTTCAATCGTTAAATGATACACGATAAGAAAAGCTCGGCAACCCTGTTGTTGAATAATTTACTCCGCACTTAAATGTACATGGATTGGCATGCCTGAAATTGAAAAGGGAAAAATGAGCTGTGCTGTATTACATTTTTTTATATTTTTTTAAATGTGAAAACTCATAATTTTTATGTGTGTTGAGTAGCCTAATTGTTGCTACATCAGACATCAACCTCTACATTGACAAGGGCGTAGCTGGAACCGGGTGCTGAAGTCACTTTATGGTGTAGGCCTATACTTTGAGCCTTCTTCACAGCTTACCCTCGAAAAAATTCCACGCCACGCCACTGAGGGGCTTCCAGTTACACCCATAACCTGCCCCCACCGTCCATATCCCATCGCCGTTGGACTTTGAAAGTAAGTGACGTTCGGAAGAAGTGCCACTGGCGTGAATTTGCTGAGAAATCGTCAGTCGCTGAGCATTCTATCTTGCCCGGTCACGATGTACAGTACGGGGACACGGAGATACTCTCCACGACCACACACTACCACGCCAGGCTGCAACGGGAAGCCATAGAAATATTCAAACACCCCGACAATTTCAATCGGAAGGAAGAAATTGAACGTGTGCGTAATACATAGATCCCGGCTCTTAGGAACACCAAGGCCAAGAAATCACACACGTCAACCTGAAGATCCTTCCCGCTACAGCCCGGCAGTCGCGCAGGGAACACCTGACCCTCACAAGCTCGGTCGCCGAAGTCGGAGCATGCACCGCACCCCGCAACATGTACGTGAGATCAGACGATCCAGCCGGAATGCGAAGAGAACGCTCGGCTCACCATGCTAATTTGAACTACCTTCCAGCCGTTAGTTCATCGCCAAGATCCACCCAACCAACAGTTATATTCAAACAACAATACTCCACTACTAGCCGTTACCCATTATTTCAAGCCTTTTCCTCATTCCACTGCTGACCAAGGAAAGGAGCGGAACCCTTGATAATGCCGGACGCAGTTTCCGGTGAAACGTCGGGAGATATCCTGTCTGGACCACGGCCTACAAGCCCGAAAAACTTGTATTTAATTATGAACGCCGGCCGTGAAAGCCTAAGCTGTTATAACAGCTACGAGACTTATCAACGAGAACTTCGGAATAGTCCAGCAGTGGTCTCATGATTGGAAGATTTTTACTCCACAGGAGTGCCAAGACATGCCATCTGTCACATCTAAAGTACCTGGTTTTGATCTTCCTCGTCGGATATGGTCGAAATTAAACCGGATCAGGACCAATTCTGGTGTTTGTGCGGACTCTTTGTTCAAGTGGAACAGGTTACCCTCTCCAAATGTGACTGGAGCCGATAGACAACGATGAAGCACATCATGCACGACTGTCCTCAAAGAGCCTATGGTGGCAACATATTGGATTTTCTCTCAGCAACTCCTGCATCAGTGGACTATATTTTGAATTTAGATATTAAATTATGATACTATCTGTTCTCTTTTTTTTTAAATCAATATTTCATTAATATTATGATGTATTATGTTGTAAGTATGTGCCATACCATACGACAAATAAATAAATGTGTACAGCTTAAGCCCTCGCTCCCCGTCGCAGTCTTGAACGGACTTCTCCTGACGCGCAGACAATAGATCAACAAGACTGTTAATGAAATGTGCATTTATATGGAAATAGGTAGTCAATTAACTGGCCAGTTAACTAGAATTAAATTTCTCGTCATCAAAGACCAGCCTCACATTTATTATCAGTATACTAATGTGATCATCTATTGACAGTCCATAAAAACAAAAACCTGATGGTGGACACCTTCTTAAGGTCATCTCCATCAGCAACTTTCTTATTTACAACTGGAATTTTTATTTAAAAATACAACAAAACCCCCATTTCGCATTTATACCGGGATCTGTAAGTTTGAGCCTAAAATCGAGGCTTTTTGATTACAGCAAAGTGCTGCCTGTTTACAATTACATACTAGGGCTGTATATATCGTTCAAATATTTAATTAATTTGACGACTTTGAATATTCGCCAATTAGAAAATTTTAATAAATTAATCTAATGTTCGAACAATTCGGATGTCTGAATATGGTAATTTGGTTTGAATAATTCGAACATTAGAAGTATCGGTACTCAAGAACTCAAGTACAGTATTTCAAATAGTCTATCATTAAAATGAAATGAACAGTTCGAATATAATTATGAATTATTCAAAGATAAGTACCCGAAAATTACAGCAATTTGTGCAAAGAAATGCGGCATGTCCAATGGATGAGTTGTTCGAAGCTGGGGCGAAACGAAGGTGTCAAATGGGGGTTAACCCCTGATAGATCCTTATAAATAAACATCATTCAAAACAAGCATCACTTGTTATCTCTTCCTTTCTCTTTTCCTCTTAACGCTTTCTTTTTTCTTTGTTTTTATGTTCATTATAATATTATTCGAACATCTGAATGATTCGATTTGTTTGTCGAATCAGTCAATTTTTTATCGACTGAAGAGTTGGGTTGGTTGGTTCTTAAGTTTAGGGGCTGCGACAACGCGGTCATATAGCCCCGTGTACTTTGGGTGTGTGTAGAATCTGTCTGATAACCGGTGTTTATTGTGATGACTGTATTAGTGTGTGTTATCTGCTTTTAGGTAGATTTCATTAGAAAGCTAACTATTGCAATGGGTATCATGTTTCGACTTCCGGAAAATTTCGACATATCTTCGCGTTTCACATCCCCCAGACCCCAAAACCACCAACAGTTCAAAAGTTTATATAAAATTTATTCATGTATATATATGTATATCAGTTTCTTGTGGATACGATAACTGCCGTAATTTTGCACCAATCACTTTGAATTGTTTACCGAATATGTATACCTATAAAATCTCGGTCGAGTTTGTTACTGGGCTAAATCGGCCGAAGGGGGTGAAAATGGGGGGCGTTTTTCGAAAAAGTGAAATATTGCTATAACTCTCTTAATATGTGAAATATCGAATCCGTTCAAAGTTCATACTATGTGTCGGATAAAGCCCAAACCTTTATGTTTGAAGAGTTTTTTTATAGCACCAACCATTGACCAAAGGGGTGGGAAAAAGTGTTTTTTTCGGGAAACATTAATCATATCTCTCTTAATTAATAGGCACAATATCAAAACCGTACAGAATGGACAATATTCCCCTAATAATTACCTAAAACTTTTGTCTGAAAGAATTTTTGATATGACCCACCATTACGCCAAGGGACGAGAAAAATGATTTCGGAATTATAAGAAAAAGCCAAGAGCTATCAGAGGTTGCCATGGCAACACTACAAAGTTGATGAGGGATGAGCCATCAGACGTTGCCATGACAACGTACTTGCTCGAGATAAGATTCAGATTTCCATCTGACTAAGTGTGAAGCGGCTTCGGTGAAGTAACTGGTAGCATGCTGAACTTCTATGCCCAAGGTCGCGGGTTCAAAGCCTGCCGAAGTCGTCGGATTTTCTAAGAGCGCTAAAAATCCCTCAGTATGCTTTCCTTTGGAGGGGAAGTTCCAACGTTCGTTGCGAGTTGCGGTGGCATCTAGTAGCCAAGTTCACAGCTAGGTGTCGTTGACGGTAGTATCTGGTAGCAACATTAGGAACTACTGCTTGAAATTGACCGTCTGCAGTCCTTAACTGAATTACAGACTAATACAGCCATCACAATTCACACCGTTTATCAGACAGATTCTACACTCACCCAAAGTACACGGGGTTACATGACCGCGTTGTCGCAGCCCCTAAACTGAGGAACCAACCAAAATCTCTGCGGGAGATATAATTTTGCGTGAAGAAGTAACAGACCGTTACATAGTTACACATCAGCGTCGAAACCTTGCATAAGGACAGTGTGACCACAAGTATAAAAATTGCCCTCAAATGACAAGAAGGTTACCGTCCCCATAAGACAATAAAATGTTTAAAATATGCATAAAATGACGAAAAACAAAGTTAATTAAGCTCCAATTATAAAATACTTTCTCGCAATAAATGAGGTCTGGTCCTACGAAAAGCTGCATATTCTGCCTATTTTCGCCTATCCCCAAGTTTGTCCGGTAAAATCTACCTCCGCCTTCCGGCGTGCCGAGAGGACCTTTTTTTAAATTTAAGTACTGCAACTTAGATTTTTGCAAATAGTTCCTACTTTTGCCGCCAAGCGCCACCGTCAACGACTACTAGGCCAAGTTCAGAACTTAGCTACTAGACGCCACCGCAGTCGGCTCTTGGCAACGAACGTAGAAACCTAAGAGCGTTGTTTACATTCTTAACCTATCCAATTTAGCTTCACATAGGTGCAATTAGTGGAAGGTTCTTTAACATGCCATAAATCTATGACATGGGACCGCCGGCTTTACTTCCCCTCCGAAGGAAGGCATACTGAGGGATTTTTAACGTTCTTAAAAAATCTGACGGGTTGAGTTATTTCACTAATTAAAATATTTCTAAATTCTAATAATTTGAATACCGGTATTCTAATAAATCAAATGTGTGAATAATTTGTATGTTCGAATCCAATATTCATATTCGATATTATTTGAACAATCAATGTTCACAAGTATTAACACAACCACGAGAAACATGTTATTGTTTTTGCACGTCCCCTTTAACTACTGTTGATCACTTTCGTGATGTTTATAGTGCGTTTTTCTTTCGTGCCGCATTTGTCAGTTAAATGCTTTTGAGACCACCGAACGAGCAATATGTACTTATTCATTTCTGTTAACATTATATTGTTTATTACTAGTGTTTACTCTCTCTCTATATATATCTAAGACTCTTACCTCAGCATGTTTAAGGTCATGCGCCTCCAGCATACGCTCGCATACTGAAAAGGGTGTCGACATGGAAGAATAATACTCTTCCATGGTGTCGACTTGCTTGCTGCCTTCCTGTATGACTGACGTCACAGCTTGCCCTGGCCAATCATCGCCCGCCAGCCTAGGCTTCCAGACGTTTCTATGATGTTATTATTTAAGTGGCGGCGTTTTGCTCTCCATCAGCATTCCTTCTTCAAACCTTCTACGGTCTTCTTCAACTTGCGAGAGGCATTCGTGCCTTCCGCCCTTCTCCGGGGCCTTCTAAACTTCAGGCCTAATCTGCATTTATGATTGAAACTACCAGGAAACGCAACAGCAGAGAGCTTCAGCACTGAGAAAGTGCATTCTACATTTTACTCCAAACCGCAAGAAGCTGCATCAAATCGCAGTTCTAAAATGCCATGTTATTTGGCATTCAAGAAATAACATCAAACCTAACGATGTTAAACAATGTACAGCGCTGGCGAAGAAGAAGAAGATCGCCCTGGCGAAGTTATTTTCCTGATGCTGGACATCTCAAATTCTACTGCCAAAAAATCAAGTGTTGGCCACGGCAGTCTCCGTCAGCATGCTTCTAGTCATCGCCACTAAAGATAAGTTTGTGCCTTTTTTATTATTATCTTAATCATCTTCGTTTTAAGTGTTTGCTAGCAAGTGCAAGAATATTAAATTTGTGTGTGCATCAAGCAGAATGAACTTTTGAATAATAGCACATGGCTGTGCCAACCTAAATAAAATTAATGAACATTTGAAATTGCCCCAGGCGGGCCAGCATAACTAATTTTTTAATTAAGGCTTATTTATTAATGTGTTTGCAAGTTTCACCATAAAAATAAAAATATTGTATTTACTCTCAATGTTCAGTCTAGTATTGAAAGAACCAGGCCGCATTTCCTTAGTCCAATCCTTTCAGTCTAATCTTCTCTTAAGGAAGTTATTTTGTCCAGGCCTTAAGCCTGATGCTGTCCTCCCGTTTATGTTGATGAATTTGGGCTGGTCTTCACATAACCATTTTGGTGCCTATAACCGGGATGCTTGTAAACATTCTGTTTAACCAAATCTTCAAATTACTTAATGTTGGAACTAATTCAAAATTTAAATGCCATACTGAACATTGAGTGTGTTAATATTTTAAAAATTGTGTTTTCTAATCTACTTCGAAAGTTTCAGCTCGAGTGTATATGGTTGGCACTGAGAAGGGAGACAAACAGCAGGCCCGTATTTCACCGCAGGGGAAGCCGCACTCTCTTTTCTGGCAGACTGTCAACTTCTTCCGAAGCAAGGTGTACCAGCTCACAGTATAGTCGTGAGTACACAACAAACTTTCATAATGCCGATTGACGAGAAACTCATTAATGCCAGAGCTTCTGTCAAAGGCAAGTTAACGCGTTTTCGCACTTTTCTAGATGAGCTCCCGGAAAAAGAACGTAATAGTGACATAATTTCTCAAAGACTGAAAGGTTATGAACAGGCCTTTGAGAAATATGATGAGATCCAAAGTAATATTGAGACCAAGGATCCCGACCAGCAAAGTGACCGCTGTGAGGTTGAAAATTTATATTATAAGGGGTTCGCAGACGCGAAGCAGCTTTTAAGAAGTTTAACATTGCAGGAAAAGCAGGAGAAAACTCCTTCAGAATCTTCTTCTTTTCCTTCCCGTGTTATATTACCGAAAATAGAATTACCTAAATTTACCGGAGATGAAGCTACATGGAAACCATTTTTTGAATTATTCAATTCATTGATTCACGAAAACGATTCTCTTCCTTCAATACAGAAGTTTCATTATTTGCGTTTGTCCTTGCAAGGCAACGCACTTAAACTCATCCAAGAGCTTACGTTGACAAATGAAAATTATGAAGTAGCTTTGGCACTTCTCAGAGATCGGTTTGGGAACACTCGTTTAAAAACTCAACGTCACATACAGGGTTTATTCAATTTACCTATTGTTCAAGCTGATAATCTTGCCTCGCTTCGTAATCTGATCGATGCTGCAGAACTTCATATTCGTGCGCTTGCAAATTTGGACCAACCAGTTGACCATTGGGATCTATTTTTGATTCATCTTATTTCTGTTAAATTAGACACTAAAACTTTAAAAGATTGGGAAGCAGATCTGTCGCAACATTCATTGTGTACCTATGAAGCTATTATTAAATTCTTAAAGGCGAAATGCCAAATTCTCTCTGCTGTAGCCAGCCAAAAGAGTAGCTCCACCTTCAAACCTCCTTCTAATAGTAAGGTCATCAGCCCCACTCAGAGAGTACTAAGGTCACATGCCTTTTCTACCAATATTCGGTCTTCCAATCAAGTACAAGCTTGTGTTTTGTGTCAACAACCACATAACTTGTACCAATGCGCTCAATTCAAATCTTTATCTGTGGATGAAAGACGCAAATTAATTACCACCCACAAGCACTGCTTTAATTGTCTATCAGCGACACATATGATAAGCAATTGTCGTTCTGAACGGTTATGTTTTCACTGTAAAGCAAAGCATCATACTCTCCTGCATAGGCATGAAAGATTGCGGTCATCAGCAACCAATAGTTCATCCGCTAAATCTAATTCTGAGACTTTGCCTAATAACGCTCAGTCTTTTACTCAAAGCTCTGTTTCGTTCAGTAAAACTCAAGTTCTATTGTCCACTGTCCAAATTCTAGTGAAGAATGTTCACGGAAAATGGGTTTCTGTAAGGGGATTGTTAGATAATGCTGCAACTAACAATTTTATCAGTGAATCGCTAGTTCGCAAGTTAGGTCTACAAATATGCCCTACTTCTATAGAAGTTACAGGAATTAATGGTTCCAAATCGCAATCTCTGAGTTATGCTAAAGTGGATGTAAAAGATTCCAATAATCTTGGCATTCGTTTAAATTTAGATTTTTTAATTATAAATTCCATAGGTAATGACACCCCCATTACTTCTTTTCAAGTCCAGGGTTGGAATATTCCGCATCATTTGCAACTTGCAGATCCGAATTTCAACAGAGCTTCATCTGTAGAAATTCTTTTAAGTGCCAGCATTTTTTGGCAATGTTTACATCCGGAAAAGGTTAAAGTTGCTCGTGATGTTTTCTTTCGTAGAACTGATTTTGGTTGGATTGCCACTGGGCAAATATACCGCAACCCCGTTCAACAAAAATCTCATTGTTATTTTGTTGGTGCTGATTTAAATCAAGAATTAATTAAGTTCTGGGACATTGAGGATATTCAAGTCACCTCACCTCATTCTCGCAATAATGAGATCTGTGAAACACACTACGTAGAAACCACTGTTCGCACTACTGAAGGCAGATTCGTGGTTACTCTTCCTCGCATTTTTAACCCCCCTGTTATTACAGAATCACATTCCAGAGCTCTCAAAGCTTTATTCGCAATTGAAAATCGCTTTAAAAAAGATGCTCTCTTAAAAACTCAGTATACTTCCTTCATGGAAGAATACGAATCAGCGAATCACATGGAAGTAGTTCCAAAATCTGAAGAAATTAGTAATTCTCCTAAAGAAATAGTATATCTTAATCATCATCCGGTTTGGAAAAATTCTTCCACCCGAGAACAGATAAGAGTGGTTTTTAATGGGTCATCTCCAGATGCTAATGGTGTTTCTCTCAATGACACTCTGCATTCTGGACCCGCTATTCAGACAGATCTTACTTCAGTTTTACTCAACTTTCGTCTATTCCCCATTGCTGTTCTTGCTGACATCAAGCAAATGTATAGGCAAATTCTAGTAAATTCAGAACAACGTGATTTGCAAAGAATTTTGTGGCGAGACGACAATGCAAAACCTATAAAAATATTTCGTTTAAGAACAGTGACATACGGTCTTAAGCCATCTGCTTTTCTCGCAATACGATCTCTTCACATGTTGGCCGAGCAAGATGGTCATCTTTTTCATCCTCTAGCTTCTGAAGTTTTGAAAACTGCATTTTATGTAGATGATTTTCTGTATTCCTTTCCTAGTATCTCTGACGCACTTCTTGTTTGTGAAGATTTAAACTCTCTTCTTTCCGGTGGTGGGTTTACCCTTCATAAGTGGAACTCGAACTCAACCGAATTTTTATCTAACTTTTCACAAGTAACTCCTGTTGACAAATGTGTTGCGCTTCCTACTGAGGAATCAGCTATTAAAACCTTGGGTGTTTTTTGGTCTCCTTCTTCAGATACCTTTTCCTATCAGGTACACTTATCTGAGTTTCACCCTCGGACGAAAAGGCAATTATTATCGGAAATAGCAAGAGTTTTTGATCCATTGCAGTACATTGCTCCGGTGGTTATTACTGCAAAAATTTTCTTGCAAAAACTTTGGTTATTGAAAATTGGTTGGGATGAAAAGGTACCCTCCCCCCTTTTGGATGAGTGGTTGAAATACCGCAAGAGTTTGTTAGATCTTTCTCAAATTTCTATTCCTCGCACTTTAATTTCCGACATTTCATGTCAGTATTTCGATTTGCACGTATTTGCAGATAGTTCTGAAAAGGCATACGGTTGCTGCGCCTACTTAGTAGGCCGCCCTTCCAATACTTTACCCGGATTTTCCAATTTAATTTGTGCAAAATCAAAGGTAGCCCCACTCAAATCCATATCTTTGCCTAGATTGGAATTATGTTCTGCTGTAATGGCTGTGGAATTAGCCAGTAAATTAAAAATCAGTTTAAATTTGAAATTTTCGACCACATGGTTTTGGAGTGATTCTTCCATCGTGTTAGCTTGGCTTTCAAAACCTTCTTCGCATTGGACCACTTTTGTGGCTAATCGCGTTTCTAAAATACAAGAGTTGTCTCATTTTGACCAATGGAATCATGTTCCGGGGAAAGAAAACCCCGCTGATATAATTTCACGTGGCTGTTTGCCCAAGAAATTAATTTCTCTTAAACTATACTGGAATGGTCCGGCGTGGCTCAGTCAGGATTTTTCTTGTTGGCCTCGTTCATCTAATCCGCTCGCAGAAGATGTTCCTGATGCTCGCATTGTTACCGCTTCCCTTTTTCTAACTTCTATTGCTACTAGTCTTTTTCAGCGTTACTCTTCATTTAATAAATTAATTCGTGTGGTAGCATATTTATTTCGATGGAAATTTCTTGTTCTTGATGAGCCTGTGAAGCCGCAACCCTTTCTCACTAAAATGGAATTGGAATTTGCTACTCGTAGAATCTTGTTTCTTATGCAACAAGAAGTATTCTTTCTTGAGTATCAGACGCTTTCAAGCAAAAAAGCTTTACCAAAGTCTAGTAGGCTGTTACCTCTCACCCCTTTTTTGGACCAAGATGGATTAATAAGAGTGGGAGGCAGGCTAGAAAATTCTAGTTACTCAGATGAGAAAAAACATCCCATTATTCTTCCTTCTAGACATCCTATTACTACTCTCATCGTAAAGAAATTTCATTATCAGAATTTGCACGCTGGCACCTGCACTTTGCTTTGTTTAATTCGCGAGCAATATTGGCTCATTAACGGTGTTCATGAAGTTTCTTCTGTTATTCGGAAATGTATACCTTGTTTTAAATCCAAGCCCCCGCCAATCACGCAAATTATGGGAAACTTGCCATATTTTCGTTCCGAACCTAGTAAGCCTTTCGCCCTGACGGGTATCGATTATGCCGGTCCTTATGTCTATCAAGTTAATTCCCCTTTATCTAAGCGAAAGTTGTTAGGTAAACTTTATATTTCTTTATTTGTGTGCATGGTGACAGGAGCCATTCACCTTGAGTTGGTTACAAGTGCTTCTACTCCTTATTTTATAGCAGCCTTTTCTAGATTTGCCTCTAGAAGGGGTGTTCCTTCTGAGGTTTTCTCAGATAACGCAAAAATTTTTGTTAGTACTTTTGATCTTTGGAAAACTGCACTTACCTCTCCCTCTGCTAAGGAACAGTTTTCTAATTTTTCTCATGCTAAGGGATTCAAATGGCATTTCACTCCCCCTTACGCCCCCCATCATGGTGGTCGTTGGGAATCTTGCATAAAGCTCACGAAGAGACAGCTGAAGAAAACCCTTGGTTCAGCCATCCTTTCCCATGAGGAATTTAATTCCTTAATTATTCAGGTTGAGGGTATCGTAAATTCTAGGCCGCTCACGCCTTTGTCTAACGATCCTAAAGATCTTCTTCCGTTAACACCTGGCCATTTTTTAATAGGCTGTTCTTTAGCTTCTACGCCTCCTTTGCTGAGTCGACGCTGTGATCTCAGGTTGCCTATTTTCTGGAGAAAGTTAGACTCTTTGCGAAACTCCTTTTGGCGCCGTTGGAAGCTGGAGTATCTCGGCTCACTTAACAGAAGAGAGAAGTGGCGGCTTTCCCAGCCTGATGTGCGAGTGGGAGATATGGTTCTTTTGCGAGATCCAAGTCCCCCTCTCGTATGGAATATTGGTAGGGTAACTCACTGCCATTTGGGTCGTGATAATCATGTGAGAGTTGTAGATGTTCTCACTAGTAAGGGTGTCTATACTAGACCAATTTCTATGGTTGCTATCTTGCCTGTTGAGGCTTAGTGTCATCTTCTTTCATTGTTGTTCACGTTTTTGTAACTGATACTTTGATTGTTTCGGGGGTCTCGGACCATGATCACTTTCGTGATGTTTATAGTGCGTTTTTCTTTCGTGCCGCATTTGTCAGTTAAATGCTTTTGAGACCACCGAACGAGCAATATGTACTTATTCATTTCTGTTAACATTATATTGTTTATTACTAGTGTTTACTCTCTCTCTATATATATCTAAGACTCTTACCTCAGCATGTTTAAGGTCATGCGCCTCCAGCATACGCTCGCATACTGAAAAGGGTGTCGACTTGCTTGCTGCCTTCCTGTATGACTGACGTCACAGCTTGCCCTGGCCAATCATCGCCCGCCAGCCTAGGCTTCCAGACGTTTCTATGATGTTATTATTTAAGTGGCGGCGTTTTGCTCTCCATCAGCATTCCTTCTTCAAACCTTCTACGGTCTTCTTCAACTTGCGAGAGGCATTCGTGCCTTCCGCCCTTCTCCGGGGCCTTCTAAACTTCAGGCCTAATCTGCATTTATGATTGAAACTACCAGGAAACGCAACAGCAGAGAGCTTCAGCACTGAGAAAGTGCATTCTACATTTTACTCCAAACCGCAAGAAGCTGCATCAAATCGCAGTTCTAAAATGCCATGTTATTTGGCATTCAAGAAATAACATCAAACCTAACGATGTTAAACAATGTACAGCGCTGGTGAAGAAGAAGAAGATCGCCCTGGCAAAGTTATTTTCCTGATGCTGGACATCTCAAATTCTACTGCCAAAAAATCAAGTGTTGGCCACGGCAGTCTCCGTCAGCATGCTTCTAGTCATCGCCACTAAAGATAAGTTTGTGCCTTTTTTATTATTATCTTAATCATCTTCGTTTTAAGTGTTTGCTAGCAAGTGCAAGAATATTAAATTTGTGTGTGCATCAAGCAGAATGAACTTTTGAATAATAGCACATGGCTGTGCCAACCTAAATAAAATTAATGAACATTTGAAATTGCCCCAGGCGGGCCAGCATAACTAATTTTTTAATTAAGGCTTATTTATTAATGTGTTTGCAAGTTTCACCATAAAAATAAAAATATTGTATTTACTCTCAATGTTCAGTCTAGTATTAAAAGAACCAGGCCGCATTTCCTTAGCCCAATCCTTTCAGTCTAATCTTCTCTTAAGGAAGTTATTTTGTCCAGGCCTTAAGCCTGATGCTGTCCTCCCTTTTATGTTGATGAATTTGGGCTGGTCTTCACATAACCAACTGTGGCTTTTAGATACATTGAAGTCTCAGAATTTTGCCCCGAATCCCAAGGAGATCTTTAACGTGATAGTAAATCTACTGACATAGCTCCCTTGTATTTGCACACCCTCAAATGCCAACTGCCTGCACCATGATTCGATCCTCCAACCTTGGGCAAAGAAGGTTACTGCTAAACCGTGCAGCCAGTCTCGCTAAGAAACAACCAAAGAACTTATTTGTGTACTCTCAGTTAAAAAAGAATGCTTACTTCTCACATACATAAAGGTAAACTAATCACTTGTAACGTATGGACATAGTAATTATACAATTTTAAAAAGATGGTATTTTGGCTTTCACGGCCAAGGAATTAAAAATCAACAATGTTTCTAGGTTTATGCAGTGTCTTGTGTGGGGTTTCGCCTAGGAACACAAAGATAGACTCATCAGCGGGTTCTTGGTGCCTGTGCCCAGACCCCCACAGGAGTAACTAAATGCACGCTACCATACCTTTCTTATGAAGTGCACCTGCACTTCTTTACTGCGAGAGCAGCCTATAAGGCTTCCGTACACGGCATAAACCTAGAAAAATTGCTGAGTTTTAATACAATTTTAACATTCTTCATACAAAAAATATATATTTCATTGAACAAGAGTTTTAAGTCGGACAAGCCGTATACCGGTATATGCGAATACCACCCGCACGTTTTTATACAAAATCGGACGTGAAAAATTGGGGCGCGGGTATTAATTGAGCCATCCAAATTTTCAAGATTTAAATTGCCCGCCACGCGCGAGTATCCGCTATATGGTGCTGTGCTTGTTCGGGTGTAACTTACTTCTTTATTTCCGTCTAGTGGCTTGACCGATCGCGCAAGCCTAGCACAAGCGTCAGTCTCTTGAGTTGCGTGATAGCATGGCATCAGTAACGTACAACAAGTGTTCGAAATAGCTGACATGAAATCTCGTCATAGGTCGTACACCGCAAAGTACTTGTTGATGTTAGTCGGTATCAGAATCATATCTTTCGTATTTCAGGTACCGGTAGTTACCGCGTAACCTTCAACTCGACGCACGCACTGCTGACCTGCTGTGCGACTGCAGCGCTGTCCACAAAGAATATAGGAGGCTGCCCTAGTCCTGTGACCAGTCAGCTGTGAGATAATCTGTGGCTCTGATGATGCAAGGGAGTGGCTATTTAAATGAGCTAGTATCTATCTTTTGTGAATAAAGTATAGGTTAAAATAACTATTTTGTGTGCTGATTTAAGGACGCTAGGTGCTCCTTTGTGAGTTCTTTTCAAGACTTCGCTTTTCAGGCCGCGACCCGCGGGAACCCCATTTGAGTTCCCCGGGATTCCCCATGTGAGACCATTATGTCGTGTGTCGATAGCAGCAGCAGGCCGCTGACGGGTGACAGCTGCAGACGGAAGCAATTACTCGCCCTTGCTGCCACTGTGCTCACTGTCTCCGCTTGCTTGCGCTCCTAAACCTCAGTACTCTGTCACGAAGATTTTAAAAGGACTCCCTGTACCACGCCATCCTAACCTACTGACAACTCCAGCTATCTGATATGCTATCTAGCGGTGAAAATAAGAATCTCACCAAGTAGGATAAATCTACCACGTGGTGACAAATTGTATTGTTTCTTGTATGGGTGAACAGAGACTATTAATTTGAAACTGTTTTAATACACAGTGAGTTTTACTCATTGTTAGAATACTGTGCCCGTCAGAGATGGTTATCTGGTCCACCACCGACCGTGCGTGGCTTTCCAGATGACCACATCCTTGAACACATATGGCCTAAGAGGATCGGAGTACACTCCTTGTGGGGCCATTCCGGCACAAGACTCCTCGTCATCATAGGGATCAGGTTCCCATCATAGCATTAGTTATAGACCTCCCAAGGAAATGCACCCCCAAAAGAAACAAACTACTAAATTAAAATCCAGGCTTAAGTAAAATTTCACAAAATGGTTTATTAAAATCTCAAACTCCTGTCCTACCATCGGGGGGGGGTATTAGTCGGCTAATCCGTTAACTAACAAACGTAAATAAACAATTATTAACTCTCAAACATTAACCCCTCTCGATTGGTCCTAAATACAGTCAAAAACACTAGCAAATCATGGGAAATGGTACAAAGGATTTTAATTAAAGTAATAATGATGATGATGATGATGATGATGATAATTGTTGTTTTAAGGGGCCTAACATCTAGGTTATCGGCCCCTAAAGTTATAATGAACAAGGCAAGATGTTTCCAAGTGAAACCTCATGTTGGCAAATTGTCAAACATGACAGAAAAATCAACAAAGTAAACTGCGACCATCCCGTATTTACATTTAATTTTCAATGACCTAAACTAATCCTCATTTAAATTAACCTACGGTGAGAAGCATCCGTAGTATCACAAACTAAACAAAAGATCTAGATTGATTTACAGTCATCTTTTACAACATAAATAATTTTACAATCCAATGTACAACAAAAGATCTACAAGTAGAAGAGGAAAGATTGGAATATGGGTATACAAAACAATCAATAAATAAATATCACACACAAGAGTATTCTTATTAGTCCTGCCTACCGCTTGATGGTTACTGTTTGTTTACATCGGTCATCTGTAATGTGTAAGCTAGAAACTGAAAATACTGTTCGTTAACAGTAGAACAAAATTACATGGTACACGACCCACGAGTTGAAAAACTCGGGGTAAACCAACTCCCTGTCAGTCGAACGTGTCAGCTGTTAAAAGCTTAATCTAAAGAAAAATAAATCTATACAGCTCAGTACAATGGTCAGCGAGTTATAAACCAGGATCAAAGTTAAACAGGCGTTTAGTGATTAACGAGAATTATAGCATTCGTTTAAGTTCATTACTTCTTCTTATTTAATTGATGAGTATTAAATGTCGTTGGTTTAAGATTCATTAATTATCCGGATTGACCATGTGTACGGCTTCCTAACTAGTTGATAACCACTTGTGTACACCAAAGTACACGCGAACATGCCTACTCCGAGCTGTCAAAAAGCTCAAAAACCCTTCTAAAGTAACCCCATGTGTCCGCCTGGATCACAACAGAGACCTCGGTCTGTCAAGCGCTCAGCTTTGAAACAAGGCCGGCAACCTCAAAAATATGGGCAACCACCCCATCATCGTGTATGAAAACACGGCAAAAAAAAAATACACAACATGTGAGCAAAAATTCACATAGCCTCAAAATATGTCAATCAGTGTCATAAGACAACTCCAATATCTTAAACAACAAAAACCTTTCCGAATGTTCTCCGCTCACAACACATGCGAAGATCGAGAATAGAATGGGTGACATACTGTCACACAGTATCATTGCATTCATAAATATGGCTGTCAACTGGACCTAGTTTTAACAAGCTTATAAAAAGTGGCTTATTCAGAATGAATCATTTATAAAAGCATTACCATTGTATCTGTCAAAAGTCTTGTATCATCTGGGATTATGGGTTGGCAATACTGCGCGTAACCTTGAAGACAGTTGTCCTCGCAAATAAATGACATTTGTTCATTCTCAAACTGTTACGAGCTGCTTTGGCTAACAGTAAAATCTAAAGTGTTCGTTTCATTAGCATATTGGATCCACAAAAATGTTCAAAGAATGCAGTTTATAATATAACACTCATTGTAATGTTCTTGATGTAGTAATAGTAGTCAAAAAGTAATGGACAATGATATGCTTGCATGGACAAAGCAAAGCATACAAGACGAGAACTATTCCACTCGTACTAAGGTGTTTGGAAGATATCACACTCACGGCAGGTTTGCCAAAAATTAAACCCGTGCATTCTAGGCACATCAAATGTATGAAATAAACATTCACACCATATAAAACAGTGTGAACGGGATTAGGGGTACTAACAGAAAGATATTACACTCCTTCACACTGACAATTGATTCATCTCGAGTCTAGTGGTAGATTTTCCACTCTCAAACAAAAATGTATTTACCCAAAAATAGGTAAAGGGGTAACCTCTCCCATTATAGGATACGCCTGCTCAGTGGCGTGCTTCACATTTTACAAAATAAAGAAGCTTAAAATAAAGACCTCAGCAACAGCTGATTAATTAACAAAATTACTGCTCCGTTAAATTATTGATACAATTGGTTAGTTCAAAGTGAACTTCAAAATGACATTTTATGCACCGTGTGAGAAAACACACATTAATCAGGTGACTAAATCTTGGCTTGGAAATGTATTGGAAACGTACGATGCGATGTGCATGGAAAAATGAAAAATTACCATAGACGGTCAACTAAAAGAAACCCACTAAAATAAGTCCTATCTAGATGACTGTGAATCGAAGTACAATCGTTAAAACTACTCCACCAAACACCATCACCTTACATAAAATATGAATTAGAACTCACGGCGAAGAACATGGTAGCTCACCTCATTCCAACAGGAATAATTGAGGGGTAAATCTTACCATTTTGAGCGTGGGCAAAACTTCCAGCACTCGTACAGAGACATTATGCTGCGTTCTTCGGCTTCCATTTTATTGTGCTGTTATGGTGCACGATCTCTCTCTCATCAAGTGTTTAAGCTATTATCACCAACATGGTGAACGGTGATGATATTCTTCTCTCTTGGTGGATCTCGTACATCGTGTAGGCGTTATCAATTTCCACAAGAAATTCACTGCTTCTATCGTGGTTTCACAGACAAACACTACTGCTACACTTGATAATTTGCAGACGTTATTCTAGAAAAAATGGCCATGTCTGCTTCACAGGCTCTACTGGACACAAACACGTGTCGAACACTTTCACTCGTTGTGAAAAATTTTATCATCTTAAATCGTCGACATCTGTCGCTCAAGAAAATCGTGACTTCACACAGCGTGGATTATTATTAGCAATGTTCACTGGTGTGAAATATTACACTTGCACTATTTAAAACACAGGCACTCAAATTTATGGATGGCAAGAAGATCGGCCATGTGTCTGGTTGGGTTATCGTAGTTTTTCACAGTATTTATATGCTCACTTAGCAATAACTTCACTCGGTTTTCACTATGCACACATCGTGCGATAAAATAAACTGGATGACGTTTCCAATGGATTGATTCCTTCACTTTTATGAATTCTCATCGGTCCCTTGACCGGACTGGTGCATCCGCGTGTTACACACTTGACCGGACTGGTGCATCCGCGTGTTACACACGAGCGGTGCTAGACTTAGAAGTAGAGATAAAGCTTTCTTCCCGGAAGCGGGTTGACTGGCTTCGAGACTAGTCGAGTCGTTGAGTATCTCTCGACATTTCTCCTGCATTTCCGCAGTGTCATACCATAGTCTCAAGTACAAAATTAATAATATTAGGCCATTTCTCATTGGCAAATTACGCAGAAATACTGGATGTGGTAGATTCAAATATGCACATTAAAGAATACCTTCTCTAATCATGGTAAAACAAATATTGACGATCTTCCAATGAAGTCAAAAGTACAACTGCATCTTCCTGGATGCATTCAGAGATTCTCTCACTCATGTTACCAACTCTTGCATAAAAATAATCACCAGCATGAGCGAATACGGGCTCAATACAAACTGAGTAAAAACAAAGTACCGGTATATTGCTCAGTTTACGGCTGCAAGCCGATGTATAAGGGGGCTACGGATATACATTTCCATTATATTCCAAAATATGCAAACAGCAATGGCCGAAATGTGGCGATAACGAATAAATACGAAGATCAGGAACGAGTTGGAATACAGTTGGTATGGACGTGGGGGACAGTCTAGCCACTTAAAGTAATAATAATTATAATCTTCTTCATCATCTTATCCCACTTCAAGTGGGGTCGATGTTCCTGGCAAGTCTTTTCCATTTGATTCTGTCCCACACATCGTCGTCCCTTAACTGCTTCTCCATTAGGTCTTCATGGATATTGTCAGTCCATCTTCTTCGAGGTCTGCCTCTATTCCTCGTGCCATCTACAACCAGAGACATCGCTCTCCTTCCTACATATTTATTATCCCGACGCATAACATGCCCATACCACAGCAGTCTTCTCTCCTGGATTTTCTTGGAGACTTCTGTTACTTTTACTGTGCCCCTGATTTTCTCATTTGCGATGTGATCAATCCTAGTGATGCCACTCATCCAGCGCAGCAACTTCATCTCAGTCACATCCAGCTTATGACATTGTGACTTAGTTATTGCCCATGTCTCCGGACTATACATCATGGCTCGCCTCACAGCTGTCTTGTAGGCCTTTCCTTTCACCCTTATGTTGAGCCTTTTGTCACACAGAATGCCAGAAAACCTTTTCCAGTTCATCCAGGCTGACTGAACCCTGTGGTTAATCTCAGTATTTATGTTGCCATCTTCAGACATGGTTGACCCAAGATACTTGAAGCTACTGACTGGCCTTAAGCTTACTCCATCCATCTGCACTAATTCATTGCCCTCACCACCAAGGCACAAATACTATGTTTTCTTTCGACTGATTTTCATGCCTCTGGTCTCCAAGGCTTCTCGCCAGCTCTCCAGTCGCCTTTCCAGTTCTCTCCTACTGGTGTCACACAAAACAATGTCATCGGCAAACCGCATGCACCATGGTTCTGCACTACGTAAGCCATCAGATAGGACATCCATGACAAGATTGAATATGTATGGACTCAGGGCTGACCCCTGATGCAACCCAACTTGAACAGAAAATCAGTTAGTCAACCCGACACTACTCCGGACTCTCGTTTTAGCCTCCTCGTACATGTCCTGGATAAGCCGCACATATTTTTCCGGGACTGCTTTAGTCCTCAGACATCTCCAGACTTCCTGGCGTGGAACTCTATCATAGGCTTTCTCTAAGTCTATAAAGACCATATGTAGCTCCTTATTCTTCTCTCTATGCCTTTCGATGAGTTGCCGGAGTGCAAAAATGGCATCAGTTGTACTCCTACCTGGCATGAACCCAAACTGTTGTTCTCCAATCGTTGTGTCCTCTCGAAGCCTTTTCTCGATAATTTTCTCCCAGATTTTCATGGTATGGGACATCAGCTTTATCCCCCTGTAGTTAGAACAGTCCTGGATGTCGCCCTTTTCCTTATATATAGGGACCAGTGTTGTCTTCCTCCACTCAATGGGCATAACGTCTTCCGAATAAATTTGCTGCCTGAGATCCCACAACATATCTATTCCTGTCTGCCCAAGACACTGCCATACTTCCGCTGGAATTTCATCAGGACCAGTGGCTTTTTCCTTTTGTCATTGTCTTGACAGCAGTCATCACTTCTTCTCTACCAATTCCAGTGGTTAAACTCTGGTAGGGCACACCATCACCAGAAGACAGCCTATCATTTTCCTCATTTAGTGAAAATGAAAATCCACAGCCTGCTTCCAGTCTCCGACCGGGTCAGGAATGGAATGAATGAAGCCCCCATCTAGCGGCGAGGATATGAACTGTGCCGTCTGCCGAGGCCTGACGCACTCCTCTGGGGCAATAATTAAATGAATGACAGATGAAATGAAATGATAATGGGGAGTGTTGCTGGCATGAAATTTTGACAGGGAAAACCGGAGTACTCGGAGAAAAACCTGTCCGCCTCCGTTTTGTCCAGCACAGATCTCACATGGAGTGACCGGGATTTGAACCACGGACCCAGCGGTGAGAGGCCGGCGTGCTGCCGCCTAAGCCACGGAGGCTCTCCTCCTCATTTAGTAAGTGGTTGAAATATTCCTCCCACCTTTTCTTGATTTTGTTTTCATCATGAAGAACTACTCCCTCACCACTCTTCATCTGCTTAATATAAGTAAAATCTTTCGATGCCTTATCTCTAGCCCTCGCTATCCTGAAAAGCTTCTTCACTCCACTGGTATTCTCCAAGTCCTCATATACATCATCTCAAGCATCTGCCCTTGCCTGCCCTACCCCTCGCTTAGCATCTTTATTTGCCTGTCTGTTCAATTCTCTGTCTTCATCTGTCGCAGATTGATCCCAGTTTTTTTTTGTTGGGCAAACCTCTTGGCCTTTATTGCTTCTTTTACTGCAGTATTCCACCACCAAGCAACTTTACCGGAGGTTTTACCAAGAATGGCTTCTCATGCTCGGCGTATTATTTCACTGTTCACTTTCCACCAATTATCAACTCCTTCTATGTGTTGATATTGCCGTAAAACTTCAGATTTGAACTCACTACATAGAATAGGGTCTTCTAGCCGCCACCATTTGATTTTCGACACCGTTTTCTTCTCCACATATGGCTTGAGGCAGATATACTGATAATCGGCAACTAATACTCTGTGTTGCGGAGCTACGTGTTCACCTGCTATGACTTTACAGTTCTGCACTTCCTTCAGATGTGGTCTTCTACACATGAGGTAATCGATTTGACTTTCATTCCCTCCACTTTTATAATTTACCAGCTGCTGTCCACATTTCTTAAAGAAGGTGTTACATATAACTAAGTCTGCTCCCAATGCAAAATTTATCACTCTTTCACCCTCCGCATTACGGTCTCCTAATCCCCAGCCTCCATGTACTCTCCTTGCTAGTTCTCCTCCTACTGTAGTGCCCACATGCCCATTCAAGTCACTACCTAAAATAACTCTTTCTCCGGCTGGTAAGCGACTGATTTCCTCATCCAGGTCACTCCAGAATTTATCCTTTTCGTCCTCATCACAACCAACTTGAGGGGCATAAGCACAAATTATGTTAAATATACCCTCGAGGCACAGTTTGATACTCATTATCCGGTCATTTCTCCTGTGGACTTCCGTCAGGCAAGCCTTCATATCTATCGAGATGCCAACTCCATTCCTTCCCAGATTGTTCGTTCCACTGTACAGTAGTTTGTAGCCATCACCAAGCTCTTTTGCTTTATTTCCCTTCCACCTAGTTTCTTGTACACATAGAATGTCGATATTCCTTCTTCTCATCAAATCAGCAATCTTCCGTCCTCGTCCAGTCATTGATCCAACATTAGGTGTACCTACTCTAAGGTGAGCTAACTTCTTTAACCTAGTCCGCCCATGACTCGGTAGCCTTCGCACTCTTTTCACAAGGGGCAGGTGATCTCCTTGCGCGTCGCCTGTGGGGAACGCCCTAGCTGTCTCCGAGGCCAAACTTAAAGAACTTGCCATATTTTGATCTGGACAAAGTTTTACGGCCGGATGCCCTTCCTGGCGCCAACCCATAACTTGTCTGGGAAACATAAATAACTGAGAGAGACACCCTCAGTCCCCCAAACACTAACCTGTTCACCGACCCAGTTTCCCGCTGGGGTTGGTTACCCAACCTTCCACTTCGTTGCTCGGCTTAGCAGAGGACACCACGGGCAGGTCAGTGTTTGGAGTTGGAATGGAGAGGCTATGAGGATTCTCTTCTGATGAATCCTTGTATTCTTGATGCTGTTGGACTGCATCATCGCATCACACTCCCTTATGTCCAGGTCTGAAGATCTTCCAGACCCCCCTAATAATTATAACAATAGTCAAATAATAATGAACTAATAGGCCCTAATTACCTGTGACAGAAAGAAGCAGTGATAAAACATGTTTGCAATATTCTGATGCACCTGCCTTACAAGAAAATTGAAACTGTTTAATTGTTAGCTTTCTCCTTTCCATGTCTCTTGTAACCATGTGGGGCAGAGCAGTGGACGTCTGGAACTAAAGAGCGTAAATTGACCAAAAAGTTTGGTCATTGTATACCGGTACTCTTTCACAAGACATGTTTGCAAATAACACTTCTACCCATTCTGTAAAGATTCTGGAGTCTATGGTGCAGTTAGCTAACTCAAATATAGCTTTGAAACGTAACAGCGTCATGATTCGAAATGCACTAAAACAAATCCGAGCAGACAATCAATGCTTGATAATACGTAACTCACGCATACAATCCAGTGGAACCCTCAAATTAGATCACGTGTATCGCACTGTTATACATAATATAACACTGTCAGTATTTTAGGGCTCGCATTTACTGATTATAACAGGACACTACCGTACCGTACGAAAGTGTTCCATAGCAATCCAGTGTTCTTGAGTATTTTATCCTACGTATCCCGGCCATGTTGGACCGACCGCAGTGCACCAAGTTGCCAATATCAAGGAAAATTTTCACCTAGCTTATTATACCCTCCCCTATTTTTGAAGCCGAAAATTTGAAGAGAGAAAAAGGGGGTGTTATAGGCGGACCTTATTAAGTAATGATTGTGTACCTTCTTATGTTTTATTTAGTGATATGTAGTACAGTATTAATAGTATACATTTGTTTAAAATAAAGTGACAAAAATACGTTTTTTTTAAATTTCCATACAAAAATGAGGATGCGGGAATTATTCGGGGGTGGGTAATATTCGGGTATATACTCCTGAAACATTAATCTTCTCGTTCAGGAAACAATGATGAATTCTGCCTGCCAGTAGGCTACTTGATATACCTAACTCGTCTGTGGATCACTTCCCTCACTCTCTTGCTAATACTGTGCACACTTCTCTGATAGTGAAGTTATTGTACCGTACGCCTTTTTACAGTTCACTCCACAAGTGTTCAATAGGATTGAGATTGGCGGACTGTGCTGGGATTTTTAGGGTGTGGGGAGTATTATAAAGCACCCATAATACTACAATATCGCCTGTATGCTTGGGATCGCTGTGGTACTGGAAGTAGTACGGGTATAAGTTTCCCAAACTCAGTTTCTCTTCTTCAAATTTCCTTTCAGAATACGGTAGGTAAATAAACACTCCACTATGTTTCACACAGTAGCTTGAAGATCCGGGGTGTCAAGGGCAGTATTGGGCCGCCTCTGAACAGCCATCGTTATGAAACAGGTTGAATTTATTTTTGTTAAAAAAATAAAAATAAAAAAAAAAGCCCCGAAATTGAGGTCCTATCCTACAAAAGCTTTTACAAACTCAAATCTACTCTTAGAATAATTTTTCTTACTTATTTAGGCCTTCTTTTTGGTACCCTAGCTCTATAACCTGCACGATTTATATCTCAGGGTCGCACCGTCTGTCGTTGAGTGCATTTTAGAGCTACTGCCAGCATATGATATTTGGCCGCCCCAAACCTGGGGGACAGACGCCATTTGTAGCCGCCCGCTCCGGGTCAGACGCTACGACTGCTGTGCTCTTTTGTTCCCGAGCACGGGGCTGCCCCGTCCGCCATCCACACTGTTCCAAAGTCCTTCTTTTCCACTGTGGATACCATTGGGGTTTTCGCCGTCACCCAGGCAAGGGACCCTTACATAGTACTATCAGCCGGGTCAGCTGAACCAAGTTTTTTTTTTTTTTTTTTTAGCGAGGCGTTACTCCTCCGATTCCTCCTTCCCCATTTATCCAAGCATTTATAGCTGCTGCCAGCACATAATTAGGCCGCCCCTGGATAGGATCTGTCAATGCGAGACCTCCTTTTTCGGGAAGGACTAGAAGTGAAGCTTCTAGTCTAATAAGCAAATGAACTTTACTAAGTAGGAACAGATTGAACATTGATGAGTAAGTAGCATGGAAACAGTTTGCCAATAACAGTGGTATTTTATTCAAAAACCAACTTTCAAAAGATTAACAATAAATAAATATATAAACATGTAATGGAAATGTGACCTTTGACAGGCCGACAACAAGCGAACAAGATTTCATAAGCTTTCAAAAGATTAACAATAAATATATAAATATGTAATGGAAATGTGACCTTTGACAGGCCGACAACAAGCGAGCAAGATTTCATAAGCTTTAATGCCAACAACCCTGAAAATAAGTAACCACTTTGTGGCCAGTAGTCTAAAGTAGAACTATGCAGGGTAAATTAGCGAGTAACTATAGTACTCAATAATAGCTTAAAATCTAGCCTAGGACTGCACACCGAGAGTAGGCTAGTTTATTTACAGAAAAATCAACATTTACATGCCAGTAGGGATAACATTCCACTAGCCGCCTGATAGTTACAAGGCGAGGTTGTTTACAATTAAAACGGGAGCATTCCCTAAAACACCTTGATAGATTAAGTAGAGGACAAGCCATTCACTTCGTCAGAGAGGTGAACTGGTGTTAAGCCCAATAGTTTATACAAAAATAGAGAAAAGGATGATTTGTTTTGAAGGATAGTTAACATGTGAAAGAGAGAGAACAGTTCTCATAGCCCACAATTTAAAGGCATAATACATGCTTAAACCACTTAATAGAAGGAAATAAGTTTAGTTTGGCATGGTTTGACAAGTTACTTAAGCCATGTGACATAACCCTAAAAAAAAAGGGATGATACATTTTTAAGTTTAGACATGTTTTAGGTTATAATAAACACTTATCTTGTTGGCGTTGGTGTAGAGGAATTTCCACATAATAGAAATGGAGGAAGAACGTGTTGATCACTTTTTTCCGTCTTAGAAATGTTGAAGACTTCGTGCCCAGCACAAAAACTGACGTAGGCCAATTATCGATGTAAACTTATATAGGTTTCGTAGAACTCGGTTTTGATCACTTTTTCCCGTCTTGGAAATGTTGAAGACTTCGTGCCCAGCACAGAAGAAAATTTGTTTATCGTTTTTGCTCACGACAAACTGACGTAGGCCAAGTATCGATGTTAACTTATATAGATTTCGTAGATTTTAGAATGCACTGCTGGTTTGACTAGAAGCATTTTGCGATGTATTAGCACTCAGCGTTGAGCCACATTCAAGCGTGAAGACGACTAAAGATGAGTGACTGGCATTGTGACTTGCTGGAGACAGACAGTTGATGTAGGCCAGGGCAGGCTATATACCGGAGATCACGCGGAATGCGTGATGCGGACAGGTGGCGTCGGCCAATCCGAGAGCATGGAAAATTCTCGAAAACTGCTGAGGCCAATCAGAGCAAGGGGCCAACTGAAAATGAACCTCGTGACCAACATTAGTTCCGGAAATCATTACAGTGTCATGGAACACGTGCTAGCAAGAACAGATTGAAGAAAAATGGAATGACATGACAGGTGAGAGGTTATGTTATAATAAAAATAAGTGAACTTTGTAAATTTCACTGAAAAGTGAACATACTGCCAGAGGGGCAACAGAGAGAAAAAAAATAACATGAGAGAGAAGAGCTAGAGTGGCAGAGGGCAAATGACTGAAATAGGACGAACACAGTGTCCTGATGAAGTTTTAAGTTTGACCACTCGAACTCTAGCATCTCTGCCATAATAGCATTTTATAACACGACCAGTTTTCCATACAAGAGGAGGACTTGGGTCTTTGAGAAGAACCAAATCACCCTCCTGAAGGTTAGGCTGAGAGAGCTGCCACTTGTTCCTCCTTTGGAGCGAGTGAAAATACTCAAGTCTCCATCTCTTCCAAAATTGAGCCTTAAGGGATTCTATCTTTCTCCACAAGATAGGCAAAGACAGATCAAGTTTACGATCAAGCAACGGAGGAGACGCAGCTAAGGAACTGCCCACCAGAAAATGACCTGGAGTCAAAGGAAGGAAATCACAAGGATCGTTGGAAAGAGGAGAAAGAGGTCGTGAGTTGACAATTCCCTCAATGAGTATAATTAAAGAATTGAATTCTTCGTAAGTGACAATACTAGAGCCAAGAGTCTTCTTTAAATGATTTTTTGTGAGTTTCACACAAGATTCCCATCGTCCGCCATGATGGGGAGCATAAGGAGGGATGAAATGCCATTTGAATTGGTTTAAGTGCGAGTAATTGGAGATTTGTTCTTTCGCACGAGGGGAACAAAGGGCTTTATACCATTGCTGCGAAGCTCCAACAAAGGTTTTGGCATTATCAGAGAAGACTTCTGAAGGAATGCCTCTTCGTGAAATGAATCTAGAGAAAGCGGAAAGAAAGTATGAGGTGGAGGCACTAGTTACGAGCTCAAGATGAATAGAGCCAGTGACCATACAGACAGATAGAGAAACGTATAGTTTTCCAAGGATTTTCCTTTTAGCACGGGGGTGATTTTGTTGATACACAAACGGACCGGCGTAATCAATGCCGGTGAAGGAAAAAGGCCTGCAGGGAGCTGAACGAAATGGGGGAAGGTCAGCCATGAGTTGCTGATTAGGTTTAGGCTTAGCTTTGAAACAAGTAATACATTTATGTATAACAGAAGTGACTTCGTGTAAACCATTAATAGGCCAGTATTTTTCCCGTATCAAGCATAGAAGGGTTCTAGAACCAACATGCAAGTTTTGATAATGAAACTGACGAATGATTATCCGAGTAACATGATGTTTAGACGGAAGGATAATAGGGTGCTTTTTTCATCGGAGAAGTCAGAAAGAGAAAGTCTGCCGCCCACTCTTAACAAACCATCGTCACCTAGAAAAGGGCATAAGGCAAAAAGCCTGCTGTGTTTCTTGAGAGTTTTACCTTTAGCCAATATGTTTATTTCGACTGAGAATGCCTCTCTCTGGGTGAGCCAAAGAACTTTGATGGTAGCAATTTGCAGTTCAACAGCCGAAAGAAAAGGCTGAGGGAATAGAGGTTGATCTAGTACTAAAAATTTCCATCTGAGCACATAAGCAGTGACGCGCACTAGTTTTTGAAAAGAAGAGTAACGTTCCAACAAGGAAGGAGTGTTGGCAGTTACAAAGGCAGAAGCTTTTTTGCAGATTTCAGGAATATCCTCTAACGGGAAATTGGAGTTGGAAGGTCGGTTTTGAATTCTTTCAGAAAGCCATGAAGGGCCGTGCCAGTACAAACCGGATTGAGATAGTGACTTAGGTGAACAACCACGAGAAATGAGGTCGGCGGGGTTGTCTTTGCTAGAAACATGGTTCCATTGTTCTGGTTTAGAAACAGTTTGAATTTTCTCAACTCTGTTAGCTACAAAAGTTTGCCAATAAGAAGGAGGTTTAGAAATCCATGCCAAAGCAATAGAGGAATCTGTCCAAAAATATCTGTGCGAGAACTTACAGTTGAGTGTTTGTTTGAGTTTGTTAGCTAATTCGGCGGCAAGTAGTGCGGCACAGAGTTCAAGACGAGGTAATGAAACGGGTTTCAAAGGCGCAACCTTAGATTTAGCACATATCAAATTGGAGAAAAAAGGGGAGCGGCTTACAATGTAAGCACAACATCCGTATGCTTTGGTCGAACTGTCAGCAAAAAGGTGCAAATCCAGGACAAGAGAGCAAGAGAACGAAACTAGCACTCTAGGAATGTCTATTAATGAGAGATCACAAAGACTGTGCCGAAAGGTAAGCCACTTTTGTAAAAGCGAAGGAGGAATGGGATCATCCCAATCCGAGTTCAATGACCATAGCTCTTGCATAAAGATCTTAGCTAGAACAATTACGGGTGCAATGAACTGAAGCGGGTCATATATCTTAGCTATTTCTGATAGCACTTGTCTTTTGGTTTGTGGAGGTGAGGAAGACAAATTTACTTCGTAAAAGAATGAGTCAGCTTTAGGATACCAGTGTATTCCCAAAACTTTAGTAGCATCCTCCAATTTACAAAGCTCTACTGGAGTATCAACAGGACAATGTGGCAAGAGATTGGATAAAAGTTCCTCAGAATTTGAGTTCCAACGATGAAGTAAGAATCCTCCTCTGCTAAGTAAAGTTTTTAAACTTTGAGAGAGTTCGATAGCCTCAGATACATTCTTGAAAGAAAAAAGAAAGTCATCAACGTAGAAGGAATTTTTCAACAAAATAGGAGTTTCAGAAGTAAACAAGTGACCATCTTGGTCGGCAAGATGTTTCAAAGTACGAATGGCAAGAAAAGCCGATGGTTTGAGCCCATACGTTACGGTTTTTAATTTAAAGATCTTGATGGTTTTGGTAGGAGCATCACGCCAGAGAATTCGTTGAAGATTTTGTTGTTCGGAATTAATCAGAATTTGTCTATACATTTGTTGTATGTCGGCTATGATTCCAATTGGAAATAGACGGAAATTTAAAAGAATAGACGGGAGATCCGAATGAATGGCAGGTCCAGATAGGAGAGTGTCATTTAAGGAAATGCCATTGGCATCAGGGGCAGAACCATTAAAAACAACTCTTATCTTTTCTTTGGTGGAGGGATTCTTCCAAACGGGATGGTGATTTAAATACACTGAATCTAAAGAAGGGTCGAAATCTTGAACAGTCTCCATATGGTTTGAAGCTTCATAATCCTCCATGAATTCAAGGTATTGTCTGCGAGTGGAAGGATCTTGCTTGAGTTGATTCTCAACTGCAAATAAAGCTTTAAGAGCTTTCGGATAGGAATCACATAAAGAAGGAGGAGAAGAAATGCGTGGCATTGTGACAATAAATCTGCCATCCGGGTTACGAACAGTGGTTTCTAAAAAATGTTGTTCCCAAAATTCATCTTCTGATGAAAGAGAAGGAGCAGATTCAATGGACTCGATTTGCCAAAATTTTTCCAGACGGTGATGAAGATCTGCATTAGTGAAATGGCATTGAGAGGAACCTTGAACAGTTTGAAGAGGAATATAACCTGTGATAAGCCAGCCAAATTTTGTATGGTGGGCGTAGATACCAGATGAAATATTAACCCTTGACGGAAGAAGATTTTGCCAAAATGTGTTAGCGCCAAAAAGAATGTCAACGTGAGAGCTTTTATAGAATTGAGGGTCAGCCAGTTTTAGATCATAGGGAAATTTCCATTCGTCAACGGAAAAAGAGCGACTGGGAGTAGGACTGCCAATACTCGGAATGGACAGACAGTTTAGATGAAAGTTAGTGCCATATTGGACTGAATCTTTCACCTGCAGCTTGACATCATTTAAGGAAGTAGACTTGCTTTTTTTGATACCAGATATTTCAATATTGGTGGAGAGTGGTTTGAGACCTAACCTTTCAACTAATGATGAGGTTATGAAGTCATGAGTTGCCGCATTGTCGAGCAAGGCTCGTACTAAGTGCCAATTGCCGGAAGAATCTTTAACTTGGACCTGGATCGTAGATAACAAAACTTGAGCACTACGCCATGAGGGGGTTGTTTGATTGTAGGATTGGGCAATGGTATTTACAGTAGAAACAGAAGAGCTAGGTGGAGAAGCATCACTAGTGAGGCTCAACGCAGGTTGGGCACTAGGATTTGAAACTGTTCCAGGAATAGACCGTGGCTTTTCGAAGCGGTGCAAGGTAGAATGATGTCTTAGCTTGCAATGCATGCAAACTCCTTTCGAAGCGCAGTCCGCTAAGATATGCCTTGAAGAAAGGCAGTTAAAACAACATTTGTTTTGCGACACAGCTTTTCTACGATCGTCAACTGAAAGGCCTTTGAAGGTATTGCAGAAATATAAAGGGTGCAAATTATTGCAAAGAATGCATGAGGTTTTGTTACCTTGTATGGAGAAAACATGAGAATGTGAAGCTTTTTCCGAGAAATGCTTGATGGGTTTACTTTTGCTGACATCGGTGGAACCTTCAGCTTTATTGATTAAAGCAGAAAGAATTTGACAACGTTTCTTTATGAAAGAGATCAAAACTTTAAATGTGGGTTCAGGTTTGTCCACTAAATCGGATTCCCATGCTTTACGAGTATTAAGGTCAAATTTGGAGGTAGTGAGATGTATAAGAAAAAGATCCCAATGTTCAACAGGTTGTTTAAGATGTTCTAGGGCTCTTACATGAAGTTCAACGGTGTCTCCCAGACTTCTAAGGGATGATAAATTATCAGGGCGTGAAGCTGGTAAATTAAACAAGGCGTTCATATGGCGTTGAATCCTAAGTTTGGCATTGCCATATCGCTGTTGGATGAGGTCAATAGCTACCGAGTAATTTTCGGTTGTGAGAGGCAAAGCTTCAATTAACTTTAAAGGAGGACCCTGAAGAACAGACTTTAAATAATAAAATTTTTGAATCTCAGGGAATGATCTATTATCATGTATTAGAGAAGAAAAAAGTTCAAAAAAGGAATCCCACTGTTTTTCCTCCCCTGAAAAGGTAGGAAGTTGGATTTTAGGAAGAAACGGTTTGCTAACTTCGGTGTTTTGATGGGTTGCTAATTGCTTAATTAAATCGTTAGCTTCGCCATACATATTGTAATACAGTTCTTCAACAGAACTACGATCCTGTTCTTGATCAGGTTCGATTGTTTCAATTTCGGTTTGCAACACATCATACTCTTGAAAATGTTGCTGATAAACATTAAAACGTTGAACTAGAACGTCATAATTGTGATCATCAAAAGATTTGGAAGCCAAAAAATGCTGAAAACGAGTAAGTTTGTTTTTACAAGCAGTTCTTTTGGCTACAAGCTCCTTAGGAAGAGACATGGCGGAACTTTGAGTACTTTCACTCACCGATCTGCTAGACTGCCGAGCGTCTGAAGTGGTAGTAGTAGTATTGGTACTGGTAGAGGTGGTAACAAGGGACATCTCCGCTCACCCCAACACAGCTTTCATAGCGATAGCTGAAAAATACAATTAGCATTAGTGACAGAAGTGAAAAGCTGCAATAGCTTATCGAATGGCTTGGCAACCTGTTTCATACAATAAACAATTATGAAGGTTATTTAAAGGTCCCGGGTTTCGACACCAACATGGATAGGATCTGTCAATGCGAGACCTCCTTTTTCGGGAAGGACTAGAAGTGAAGCTTCTAGTCTAATAAGCAAATGAACTTTACTAAGTAGGAACAGATTGAACATTGATGAGTAAATAGCATGGAAACAGTTTGCCAATAACAGTGGTATTTTATTCAAAAACCAACTTTCAAAAGATTAACAATAAATAAATATATAAACATGTAATGGAAATGTGACCTTTGACAGGCCGACAACAAGCGAACAAGATTTCATAAGCTTTCAAAAGATTAACAATAAATATATAAATATGTAATGGAAATGTGACCTTTGACAGGCCGACAACAAGCGAGCAAGATTTCATAAGCTTTAATGCCAACAACCCTGAAAATAAGTAACCACTTTGTGGCCAGTAGTCTAAAGTAGAACTATGCAGGGTAAATTAGCGAGTAACTATAGTACTCAATAATAGCTTAAAATCTAGCCTAGGACTGCACACCGAGAGTAGGCTAGTTTATTTACAGAAAAATCAACATTTACATGCCAGTAGGGATAACATTCCACTAGCCGCCTGATAGTTACAAGGTGAGGTTGTTTACAATTAAAACGGGAGCATTCCCAAAAACACCTTGATAGATTAAGTAGAGGACAAGCCATTCACTTCGTCAGAGAGGTGAACTGGTGTTAAGCCCAATAGTTTATACAAAAATAGAGAAAAGGATGATTTGTTTTGAAGGATAGTTAACATGTGAAAGAGAGAGAACAGTTCTCATAGCCCACAATTTAAAGGCATAATACATGCTTAAACCACTTAATAGAAGGAAATAAGTTTAGTTTGGCATGGTTTGACAAGTTACTTAAGCCATGTGACATAACCCTAAAAAAAAGGGATGATACATTTTTAAGTTTAGAAATGTTTTAGGTTATAATAAACACTTATCTTGTTGGCGTTGGTGTAGAGGAATTTCCACATAATAGAAATGGAGGAAGAACGTGTTGATCACTTTTTTTCCGTCTTAGAAATGTTGAAGACTTCGTGCCCAGCACAAAAACTGACGTAGGCCAATTATCGATGTAAACTTATATAGGTTTCGTAGAACTCGGTTTTGATCACTTTTTCCCGTCTTGGAAATGTTGAAGACTTCGTGCCCAGCACAGAAGAAAATTTGTTTATCGTTTTTGCTCACGACAAACTGACGTAGGCCAAGTATCGATGTTAACTTATATAGATTTCGTAGATTTTAGAATGCACTGCTGGTTTGACTAGAAGCATTTTGCGATGTATTAGCACACAGCGTTGAGCCACATTCAAGCGTGAAGACGGCTAAAGATGAGTGACTGGCATTGTGACTTGCTGGAGACAGACAGTTGATGTAGGCCAGGGCAGGCTATATACCGGAGATCACGCGGAATGCGTGATGCGGACAGGTGGCGTCGGCCAATCCGAGAGCATGGAAAATTCTCGAAAACTGCTGAGGCCAATCAGAGCAAGGGGCCAACTGAAAATGAACCTCGTGACCAACATTAGTTCCGGAAATCATTACAGTGTCATGGAACACGTGCTAGCAAGAACAGATTGAAGAAAAATGGAATGACATGACAGGTGAGAGGTTATGTTATAATAAAAATAAGTGAACTTTGTAAATTTCACTGAAAAGTGAACAGCCCCCAACTTGGAGAACAGACGCCTTTCGTAGCCGCCCCACTGGAATACAGACGCTGCAGCTAATGGGATTTCAGCAGCATTTCTTTCTGCTGAGGGCCCATTACCCTATCACAAGAGCTCATCCGCCCTGATCCGATGACATAATAATAAAGGATATATATTAAAAAAAGTTTCATGCAAAATTTGCTATCAATACTAAATTTATTTTATTTATCGTATGGCTTTTAGTGCCGGGAGTGTCCGAGGACATGTTCGGCTCGCCTGAGTCTGTAGCTGCTTCCAGCGGACACCCTAAAGGGAGAGCTACAAGTTCCGTTCAATTTCAAGTAGTTCTAACTTTCGCCACCAGATATCAATGATACCTAGTGGTGAACGTTGGAACTTTGATAGAGCGTTCTGACGAAATCTAACCCAACAATTTTTGCTTTACACAAGTTTAGTCTGTGAAAGGATCTTTTACATGCCATAAATCTATGACATGGGACCGCCGGCTTTACTTCCCCTCCGAAGGAAGGCATACTGAAGGATTTTTAACGCTCTTAAAAATCCGACGATTTTGGCCGGGTTTGAACCCGCTATCTTGGGCATATCAGTTCAGCATGCTACCGACTACGCCACCGAAGCCGCTATCAATACTAAAGATACCGTAATACAAAAGGTAGGGATCATCAGCTACAAGGAGAAAGGTGTGTACATAACCTATAATGGTAATTGATTGTCAAGTGCAAAGATCAGACACCTCACATAAACGCGCATTGAAAGCGGTGTAGGCCCGAGTGTTCTTCATCATATGCGGCTTTGGAATTTCAAGGCTTGACCCTGTTCAATCAAAGCTAATGAAGAAAATATCCAATCAACGCTTCATAAACAACATGGCAGCTATCCAAGACAGCGCAGTACATTCCAGAAATTGGTTAAAACAATCTAAAAAGACATCACCAATACAGAAGACAATATGCACACACGGTAGAAAAACATTAATATCATTGAATATGCTTGATGATCCCTATAAAACAGTATAAAAACCATTTAAAATAACAAATATGTTGCACCACAACGCAACTGCGTCTTATCATGGCCACCCAATAATAATCATAGTCTACTATAACATTCAGGTTATAGTTTCTTGACAGTTGTTACTACATTCTTGCTAGACAGTTCCCCATCTAACTGTGTACTTATTGATTTTTCTTGTTGTAGGTGATATTGATTGCTGAAAAGAATGGGTGATGAATCCAATTACACCCTGGAACAACGATTCGTCACGAGTACCGGGTTCATGAGCGACCTCACACTGGGAAAACACTGAGAGAGATTCGACATGATTTCACCATTTGATTTAATATGACTGCACCACCGAAACAAACAATATTACGTTGGGAGAAGAAGCTGTTTGAAACTGGATCCATAAAAGACAGATCACGCTCTGGAAGACCAAGAAGAAGAGCAGACACATGTGCGGAAGTTGCAGCATCAGTGGAACGTTCGCCGAAAAAGTCACTACGCAAGCGATCACGGGAACTGAACATCCCATTAACGACTTTACGGCGACATATGCGAACAGGCTTAAGTCTAAAACCGTTCAGACCCTCGTTTGGGAATGAACTGAGTGACCAAGACTGGGAGAATCGACGTGACGCCTGTGCGCGGTTACTGGAGGTGTTCGACACAATTCCCAAACGGGGAAAAGTTATGTTCTCAGACGAATGTGCCGTATACCGTAGTGCCAAAGATAGGCATGTTTATTTCTGGAGTAAGGAGAACCCGCACTTCTTTGAGGAATTGGAAATGAACCCGCCCCACGTCATGAAATGGGCTGCAATGTGTGACACGCATCTGATTGGTTCCTATTTCTTTGAAAATCCCGAAACTCATGCTGCCATACCAGTAAATCAAGGAACATATCTCTCCATGCTACGTGACTGTTTTGTACCGGAATTGGAACGTTTGGGGCCTCTTGGTCGTATCTGGTTCCAACAAGATGGAGCGCTTACGCATTTTGCAATACGTGTAAGGGAATACCTTAACGATGTGTTCAGAGACAGATGGATTGGAAGAGGATCGCCTGCATTTCCGGCACCTCTGAAATGGCCCCCTCGAAGTCCCGATCTGGCATCGTGTGATAATGCATTATGGGGATACATCAAACAGAAAGTCGCCCAGAATCGTTATCAGACAATTGAGGAACTCAAAGACGCTGTTCGAAATGCATTTTCCTCTATCACGCCAGCAATGTTGCGACGAATCTCACATCGCACATGGAGGCGAATAATTTTGTCAGGAAAATGACGGTGTTCACGCAGATAACCTGGAGTAAACGGTGGTTATATGTTGGTACACCCTCCTCTCATCAGCTCCTTGCTGTTGAAATAACATTTTGCACGGATGTAAGCAAAGTAGAGGGGGGGGGGGGTAATGGGACTTTTGGAACACCCTGTAGAATACCGAGGTCAAAAATCGAACACCAGGTTAGGACATTTTATAGTACGGTATTTAACTTACCGTATAATTGGTCTAAAACTTATCTAATAGTCATTTGATTGTTTTTACATACTGTACTGTATTATTTGATTAATTTGCTTTTAGCCTATTATTATTGTAACATTGTACTGCAAGCTACCTGAAGAACAAGCTGGATTTCGTAAAGGAAGAGGGACCAGAGATCAAATCGCCAACGTACGATGGATAATGAAGAAGGCAAACGAATTCCAGAAAGATGTATATTTTTGTTTTATTGATTATGCTAAAGCTTTCGACTGTGTCGATCATAATGAGTTATGGAAAGTACTTAAATACATGGGACTACCAGAAGATATCATTAACCTCATCCGGAACTTATACTCTGATCAAGAAGCTACAGTGAGAACCATATATGGAACAACTAAATGGGTTAAGATTCAAAAAGGAGTACGGCAAGTCTGTATATTGTCACCTTACCTTTTCAATCTGTATGCAGAACACATTATGAGTGGTAGGTTTTAGCTTAGGGTTAACACTACCTAAGGGATGATGATAAGAGAGAAAAGGAGATAGGTTTTGGAGTGGAAAAAAGTATTGGTAAACAGGATTAGAATCCAACACTAAATTTAAGCAAGGTAAAGAAGAATTAAGCAGTGCCAAGTCTAGGAGGAACCTAACTCCAGCGGGGGCCTGTCTCGGGCAGGCGGAGAGCGCAGCGTGACTTAAGGCTACCTGCAAGCGCTCGGTGAATGCACTATCCCTCTCGAGCCGGTATTCTGGTACTATGGGGACGGATGACACTCTGGCAAGGCCAAGTGAGCCGAGAGAAAAAAAAGAAAGTACTGACTTTCCCTTTAGAGAGATTAGGATTTATAATGTATTCAAGAATGCTAGAAGGATTTGAATGTGGGGTGATAATTTTATTTCTGGGGACTGTTGGATCCCCAGCAAACGAGCGAGTGCTCTCAGAAAGGGAAGCGATAAAGCAGTTTTAATGCCGTTTGTAATAATTTTACTGGTTTTCTTGACAACTTTTATAAGAATACCAATTGTTGTACTTAAGAAAGGCTAAGCTTTTACCCAGCAGAGTGCCGACTAAAAGTTTAGGACAGAGGAAAAACTTGACCTTTGAAAACAAACCATAAGTCATGATGATCATAATTGATGTTTTAAGGGGCCTAACATCTAGGTTATCGGCCCCTAAACCATAAGTCAGAGAGAGAATCTCGACAAATAGGAAGCTTGCAGAGCTAGCTATATTTGCCTTACAGCCTTGTTAGAATTAGCTATGACAGCTAAGAGAAACATTGAAAATGTTGTTCTTTGAAGTTTTAAGTTAAATGCACAAGTAGTACGAACTTAGTCGATTTCGAAATTATATTTTTTTCCTAAAGATATCTTAAGCTTAAAGGAAGAATCAGGGTAAAGAGGGTTCTGCCTAACTTTGATTCTAGTGAGAGAGATGAAGCAAACAATAATAGAGAGATTATTAACAATAAATATAAACTTTAGAAAATTAACAATGCATAAGTTAAGACTTAATTTGCGTTCAAAACAACGGTTAATTGTAAAATGCCAAGGTCTCAGACCTAATAATAAGAAGTTTACAATTTTCAAATACAAGTTTCGAACTTGCGAAAGCACTAAACCTATACAAAGGGTTTAAAATGTGTGCTTAACGCCCCCACAAGGATCAATCTCTAAACTACAAGGCTATAGATTTATCCTTGTCCCTCACACAAATACACTAGTACTCCTGTCTTGTCATCGTGAGCAAGATCTCTAGGTGACATATAGCTTGAGGTAAGCAACGTTATATGTACCTAGGACCTTGTCATCGTTGGTAATCAACCTGTAGGCACATGCACCTACCCTGCGGTCTATAGCAACTGGACCCGAATGAAAAACCTCAAGAATGCAACTCTGCTCTATCGACAGCAGATGCTCAGCTCGCAACAACACCAGATCACCTATCTTAATTTTTACCCCCTCCCTTCCCTGCTGTTTCAAAACCATCTTACCTACAATTACAATAATCCTCAATTTATTTAATCTCTTAGGGTACCGTAGAGCTTCCCCGGTTGAAAATCCCAAAATCCTGCGAGACACACAAAAAGAAATCCTTCCTGCAAACTACTAACTGCCACGACCTCCAAACATAACCTACTGGTACCATCCCGCATGGTCACCACCACAAGAAGACTAACAGACAGACTGTTACTAATCTCAAATATAACCTCAAAAAGCATCTGACCAATCACCTCAACAACACCCTCCATGTAAGAATGAGCTATAGGGTACCTAGGACCGCTCAAGCTAGACCTATCTGCGATGTCAAAACTCTGCCCGTAGCCGTGAGTACATCCAGGTTTCTCCGAGAACACCACCCTGTGTTCCCTCAGAACGTCAAGCACCTCTGACTTCTGACCCTCGTCCAACATGGTATCTTTAACAACTGCCTCCACACAGTGATCATCATCGCTCAACTCACGATCATCTCCCATGACCCAGAAACAACAGTGATCCACATCACTCAACACATGATCATCTCCCATGATCCAGAAACAACAGTGATCAACATCACTCATCACATGATCATCTCTCATGACCAAAATACAACTTGATACCATGCCGACACCTAATTCTTCCTCCTCAGAAACCTCTTTAATCACCTGAATGCATCCAACGACACTAACAAAATCTCTACCACCGACCTGATAATCTAACCTAACCCAATCCTGTTGCTCACTCCACCCAAACTTCACTTGCGCCTTACTGTAATCTAATCTACAGCTCTGGTCTCCTAACCTATCAGATCCTACATTGACATTATACTCTACATTATGTTTTTCTTCCAGAGCGTGAGCAGGAATACTATGCACGGACTCTCCCCCTGCTCCGTATAGTGAGTCCTGGCGACGTTTAAACTTCCTGGCCTATTGTTTCTCTCAACCTGCCTTTCCATGCCGCGCCCCCTATTTGCCTGCTCTACCTCACGTGGTCTGTTCCCCGGTTGATTGTTTTTCCCGTACCCCTGACACTCATTGTTATTTCTTCCTCTCCCATGATCTTCATACCAAATGCACCTATCCCCTCTACCTGGATCCCAATTCCTCTCTCTCCTCTGATTATAATTTCCTTTCCTTTGATTACCCCCATTTCTCTGACGTCGCCTACCTGTCTTTCTCAAGGTACCTAACCTTCCAAGTGACCTCTCTATGCCTGTAACAGCGACTATCTCCTGCACGCACACTGCAGTCCTAATGTTATCAGAGAAATTACATACTAACTTCGTAACAAGATTTTCACTCCCTCCTAGTTCCAAATGTTGACCACGTAGAATTCTACCTACAGTATCTTCCTCCATACTAGTCACTATCTCGCTAACCTGGCTAATATTCTCATCTAACTTCTTCGTACCATTCCCTAGCAAACTAATCTCGACTCGCTCATCTATCTCCACTACCTCACCACTCTCCTCACTAAATTCAGCACTCTCAAGCATCTCCACTCTCCCAGCACTCTCCCCACTAACTTCATCACTCTCATCCTTCTCCACTCTCCCAGCACTCGCATCACTAACCACAACGTTCTCTTCCACGATGCCTACAGTTTCCTCTTTCTGCTCTCCCAACCTATCTACCCTGGGAAATTTCTGGCTAGTCAAAAGTGCCTGGCTAGAAATCTCCCCTGCCAACATCACTTGTTGAGCATCCAACTTATCTACTTTAGAGTCTACGCTCTCTTCCTGAACAGCATTCTGATTACCTAGCTTAGTCTCCAGATTAGTGGCTTCTACACTGACTTCACTAACCTGGCTAGTAACATGGCTGTCGGGGATAATTTCTGACAATCTTTCCTTGACGTCATCTATCTTTGCTGACATTTCCTTTTTAAAACTAGTCATCTGACTGGTCATCCTCTCCTCCATTCCTACAGACTTGTCGCTAAGATACACGAGCCTCCTCAACATGTCCATCATACTTAACTCACTTCCCCCCTGCTCTGGCAAATCTCCCCTGACTCTACTGTTTTCCCCATCCCTATAGAAAATTGCCTATCAGCCCCTGCCTGATTCTGCCGCTCACCAGCACTGTCCCCCAACAAAGCAGAATTGCAACCTGGCTCTAACGTAGCCATCCCTAATTGAAATTATGAAAATATGCCTACAGTTTTATTCCTGTGTCCTGGTACACATCAGCATGTCTAAGGCCCCACGTCGGGCGCCATTTGAAACACTCTCACCTCCTCGCTGGAGTTGATTTAACTTTAACTACCCTCATTTACCACAAACCTACAGAATTTACTGCCTTTAAATACAGGCCACAAGTGATTTTAACGTTACTTCCCGACTTTGAATGGGCGCCAAGGTTGACCATATGGGTCTTCCTGAATAAAATATGATAAAATACGGTACATAACTGTTGCCCCGACTATGAAATACTTTATCCCAGGCGTAGGGCATTTGGCATGCGTTTGCTGATGTACCAGGTTCATGCAAGACAGGAATATAAACACACATGAATTTTAAAGAGATAATCTATTGGCTGTTCTAACACATATGTACACAAATATACAACACAAAATACCCTTCAATACACTTGTAATAATTTCTGTACAGTACCTTTGTTCACTGAATTTATGTTCCTTGAGCAACAAAACACTTGCGATCATTACAGACCTTTGGCATATCAGCCCCCTATACATATTTCACTTGTACACAAATCTACACTCGTCAGACCTTCACGCATATCATCTGCCTATTCTTTTTCACTTTGCACTGTTTGAGCACGAATCTACACTCGACAGACTTGTTGACTTCCACTCCGCAACATCCTCCCATGCCTTCCACAACAGATGATGAAGTGAGGTTATGATTGTCCTTCAGGGCGTGATATTATCAGCGACCCATGGTCTATGAACTTAACCATGTTGAAAAATATGTAGTCATCCAATAGCACAACGCTCAGTGGATGTCTAGTTACAGTCTCTGCTGTTCGATTACCGGACCATGCCAGATAAATCGACCCTAGGCGCAAGAAGACTTGGACTCGGCCTATAAGGCAAGAAGACTTGGACTCGGCCTATAAGGCAAGAAGACCTGATCTCTAGCTGTTCGTTACGGAAACCATGTCACGTAAAACGACCCTGAGCGCTAGTAGATCTGCACTCTGCCAATAAAGCAATAAGACGAGCTCAGAACGCCAGACACGCCATTATATGCACTGGCGCAGGGCTACATAACCCCAACGTTTCTGCCGGAACTAATTTGTGCGTGGCCCGCTCCTAGTGGAACATCCGCGTCAACACATAAACATCAGACAGTCAAAATCCACACTGACGTCACACAATAGTTTCTTCACGCGAAGTTCATGGGAGTTCATACCATAAATAGCCTAGGTAATCCCACACAAGCTGAATTACTGCCTGTCTTTTCCGGGTATGTCACAAATCCAGCACACGAAAATATCAATTCATTGTACCTTTATAGTACAGCCACGAATCTACCCTTTAACATTACTAGGTCAAAATAAAGCAATTAACCCCAAACCAAAATGAAATAATGCTTCTACTTAATACAGTCTTATATATCCTTATTCCCAAAACGTAATAAATCGCAAAACCCCGTATTTTATAATATCAAATATCCAAAAACCGATAATTAATAAACAGTGATCCTAGGTTGTCCGGACCATCCAAATATGAATCCGTCCACAAAAACACACAGGCACAATAAAAATCACCTCTGCAACCCCACGTTAACCCAATATAATAAGATACGAATAAAATACCCCAAACTAACTGCACAGGGCACAAAACCCGAGGGTGAGCTACTGTAACTGAATAAATTCGGTTACACTAGTGAGAAAGATGAAGCAAACAATAATAGAGAGATTATTAACAATAAATATAAACTTTAGAAAATTAACAATGCATAAGTTAAGACTTAATTTGAGTTCAAAACAACGGTTAATTGTAAAATGCCAAGGTCTCAGACCTAATAATAAGAAGTTTACAATTTTCAAAGACAAGTTTCGAACTTGCGAAAGCACTAAACCTATACAAAGGGTTTAAAATGTGTGCTTAAGATTAAGAACTTTAACGTTTATAACAACAATTATAACGCAATTATAACTTTGATAATTAAATCAGGTACAATGTAGGCACTTTTAGAATCCCTTTATGGAAATCGAAAAGGCTGTAAAAAGTATATTGAATTCCTGATTATAACAGGAAAAGAGGAAAAATATTATAAGCGGAAATTGCCGCTATTTGAAACAGTAATTACGAGGTTAAGTTGAACAAGTTTGGGAGGGCACTTGCTCGCAAGCGAAGCCTCATAGCATTTTAGATAGATGAAAATTTTAATTTAAGTTATGTTAGTAAAGGTATTTGGGAGAAGGAAAATAGGAGGTTTAGGAAAAACGTCCTGGCCAAATTTATTTTCACAACCGAACGCGGCGCGGAAGATAGTTGAACGGGCACTCTTTTGCACCGAAGTCTATTGATGAATAGGAAAAGTTCACTATTGCAGCACAGAAAGTTTATGAAACGAAAAGTTATTGTAGTTGAATTTTAGCTTGACCAAGTTTATTGCTTTGAAAAGTTAATAGGTTGCGGTTGAATGATGAGGTACGATTCCCACGGTGGAAGGCATTAGGTTTTAAACAACAGTAAATGTGACGTTAATTCTTCAGTGAGGAAAAGCATTCCCAATTTGAGTGGAAAATACTATATTGCTTTACTTGTAGAAATATCGGTTCATATGGAATGTTCCAGAACCATGATGCCGGTTAAATGGGCAAGAGAGGTCCCACGGAGGAAAAAGCTAAGTTTTTATAGACAGTGGGCAGTTTGAATAAAATCCCTCGTAGGGGAAAGGTAATCCCAATCATTTAGTACAAGAAGTACTGGGTTTCACTTTATAAAGCCAGCTTAGATAGTTAAAGCATGACAAGAAAAAAAATATCTTGAAGACGGTTATTGCACAATAGTTTGCAATTTCTCACACTGCCTATAAAATTGTATTAAAAGCACTTTACCCTTTTAAAAACAATTAAAATGAGTTGAAAATCATTGAAGTTTGTACTTAGCTCATTTTTGTAGAGTAGGCGATGGTTCCTTGTAACCGTTGATTAAAAGGCAGACATGGCGTCTGATTTAAAATGTTTCTCGAGCACAGTAGTCAAGCTCGTGGGAGAGCCCCAACTGTATGGTTGACGTTTGACGCAGAAGTGAGAGCGGCTCAACGACGCACGAAGGGATCAAGGAGGAGAAAGGGTGGGGGTAAGAGACAAAAGAGGATGCATCAGGGTAAACAACATAACAAAAATTAAATTATTGTACAGATCATAAAATTCTTCTTGGAGCGGTGTTCGTGGAGATGTTAGCTGGCGACAACGACGAAACCTGGTGGTTTGGTTGGTAAGGACTCTTGAGCATGGAGATATTGAGAAACTTCAGAGGTTAGCTGCCAGATGCCGCTAGGTTGTCCATGGAAGAACAGACTCAAGGGAAACATAAATACATGTACAAGAGAAAAGAAATACAAATAGATCACTGTTGGTGTCTGCAAGGAAAGAAATTAAATAAAAGGTTTAAGCAAGGAGCAGCGAAAGCTAACTCTGCCTGACCGTGTATTCCAAAGAATACACCAATGAGGAATGTGGGGTTAGATTAAGAAGAAACAGGAATCAAAAAAGCTGGGTTAAATATAAAAATCTGAGATATGCAGATGATACAATCCTGATGGCTGAAACTGAAAAAGATTTAAAAAATCTCTTACAAAAAATTAAAGAGGAAAGTTCAAAGGCTAGACTAATGTTGAATGTCAAGAAAACAAAAATTATGACAACTACAACTGTCAATTCATGGCGTGTAGGAGGAGAAAAATGGAGATAGTCTCAGTTCTTACCTATCTTGGCTCATAGAATTCTGCTGATGGTGACTGCAGCCATGAAATCAAAAGACGATTGCTACTTGGTGGCATTTTCAAATCTGGACAACATCTAAAGGAGTAGAGAAATATCGTTAACAACAAAGATCCGTATAGTGAGGGCTATGGTTTTTCCAGTTGTGATGTACGGATGCGAGAACTTGACCCTAAGAAAAGCTGAACGCCGTAGAATAGATTACTTCGAATTATGGTGTTCGAGAAAAGTTCTTAGGCGCGGTGCACACTGGAGAAACCTGTTTCATGCAACTGGTTTCATGAAATCGGTTTCAAGAAACCATTTGCATTGGAACATGCACACAGAAGCAACGGTTTTCCAACAATTAGGATGGTGGGGCCATAATTTTTTTCTTGTTGGATTTCATGGCCCCGCCTTCCTAACGAGGACCATGCCTCCAAAGAATAATGAACCCGAACGGTAACTAAATAATAATAATGCATTTTATTAATCCCTTAACGAGTCAAGAACTCATATACAAAGGAATCGTACAGTTTTATCTTGTTGGCGACAAATTACAATTCAATGTTTAGTTTACAAAGTTTTTCAGTATGAAAATATATACAACATTTTGTAGCTTTCATATGATTTTGTACACAATGTAGTCTTCTTTTGTCTTCTCAGATTTTGGAATTTCTTCAAACTGACATTTTATAATCATTCCACATAAACTGTTTTAGCCTCCTTTTAAAGATTGGTATGCTAGGTGCAATTTTTATATTTTCTGGTAGTCTATTGAACTTTACAAAGGCACTATACTTAATGCTATTACTGCCATATTGTTTGGAATTGATATGGAAAAGTGATATGTCATCTGCATGTCTAGTTTTGTAAGCGTGTAAATCAGATTGTTTAGTGAAGTTTAAATTTGTGTGGATACCTTTGTGTAGGATTTGGTACATCAGGACATTGGATTTGATTTCTGCATTTAGGGCTACTGGTTGAATTTTACTCGTAATATAAAGGTGTTTGGTTGGTGTTAAAAAGGGTAGTTATAAAATATTTCTTATGGCTCTGTTCTGAATTACCTCAATTTCCTTTAGGTAATTGGAGCATTTTATCCAAATTGTATTCAAATATTGTAAGTGGCTATGGATTAAGGAAAAATACATTTCCTGAGTAGATATTTTGGGATATAGTAGCTCAATTTTTTTATCATCCCAGTGGCAGGTGATATTTTTTTAACTAATGCATCAATGTGCTTTTGTCAGGAGAGATTTTCATCTATTATTTGGCCTAGGTATTTGACAGATGAGACCCTTTAACTGCCTTGCCATTCAGCATTACATTCTGAGTGATGTCTAACTTTGTTCTATGCTTAGATATTATTAAATAATTTGTTTTATCTTCATTTATTGTTAATTTATTTGACTGGGTCCAGCTAAGTATTGTATTCATGTCCTCCTGCATGTGTGTAATCAGCGTTTTGGTGATGTACGCATTGTAAAAGATGCTTAAGTCATCTGCAAACAACGTTATATTACCATGAAAACTGAGTGTTGCTATGTCATTAACATATACTAAGAAGAGGGAAGGACCCAGTATTGATCCTTGGGGCACACCGTGGGTAATATTTACTTCCTCACTTCTATAGCCATTTATTTCAACATACTGCTTACGATTAGATAGGTAATTTTTAAACCATGTCCAAGCTACTCCTCGGATACCTACTTTATCAAGTTTCCCTAAAAGAATTTCATGGTCAACAGTATCAAACGCTTTTCTCAGGTCTATGAAAAGGCCACTCGCTGTCATCTCATTGTCTATGACATCCTGCAAGTTAGAGATTATATAAATTGTGGCTATTTCTGTGCTTGAGTTTTCTCGGAATCCATACTGCCCTTTGTAGAAGTAATCATTTTTATTAAAAAAAAAAAAAAAAAAAAACAATTCTGTTTTTACTACTGTTTCGAGTACCTTGGATATGGGTGGGAGGATGGAAATGGGTCTGTAATTGTCTGGATTGCTTTTGTCACCTCATTTATAGACTGGTATGACTCGTGCTACTTTTAGATCATCAGGCACCAGATCAGTCTCTAACGATAAATTTATTAAAGTAGTTAGTGGGCTACTTAGCATGTCAATGGAGTTTTTTAACAATTTTACTGACATACCCTCTTTGTCTTGGCTACTTTGCATTTTAAGGCTAAATATAATATTGCGAATTTCCATCTCATTAGTCGGGGTCATAAATATGGAATCTGTTTTGACATTAATTTCATTAACTTTCTTCCGTGGGAGGATCTTTTTGGCTAACTTGTGTGCTATGTTTATAAAGTGAGTGTTTAGAGCATTGCAAATATTTTCTTTTCCTGTGAAAGATTTACCGTCGATCATTGGAACAGTATCTCAATTGATAACGTCTGGTTAATAATACCGAAGACCGTTCGAAGAGCGGGTACTTCTGCTAGTTAATTATAAATGACACCTTTGTCGTTAAATCGGTGAAAATACAGTACAATGTTTACACACACGTCGGCTCACATATGGTCCTCATTACTCTTTGTCAACAGTTAGTTTTCTTGTGGCACAAGCGTAATCACGTTATAGAAATTTGAACTACCGTACCGTATTGTATCTCCTAATACTTGAAATCTGACCGCAGTCCTTTCTCTCTCTCTCGTTCTCAGCTAATTGTATTGCGTTTAGTCCGTGAATTTTAATTTATCTTCATCGCAGAGAGAAAATAACCAACTAGTAAATTGTTCGGATCCTCAAGAATGTTAAATCGACAAACGTTAAACTGAAGCCTAAAAGGCTGGTTCACAATCGCCCGGGAACTGGAACGAGAACGAGAAGGAAGTTGAAATGCACGCTACCTTATGGGTCGGTTCACAATCAATTTCTGGGAACGGGAAGCTAGAAGTAGCCTGGAAAGTTAGCCTACATTGTCTTAATGGTGAATAGCCGGTATGAATGAAAATTAACATTAATTGCGGGCAAACTTTATTTCGAGAAGCGTTAAATCGGGATTTCACTGAATGTAGGTCTACCGAAATGTTCGGAGCACACTCGGCCTCGTAAGGCAAAACTGAGAAGAGGGTGGTTCGATTTCCACCTCAGCCATCCTGGAAGTAGTCTTCCGTGAGAGGCTGATGACCTCGTAACTTAGTTCCGCCCCTTAAAATCTCAATAACTAACTACTAGTCTTCCGTGTTTTCCCACTTCTACTCCAGATAAATGCCGGGATGGTTCCTAACTTACTGTCACGGCCACCTCCTCTCCTGAATTACAAATACATTATTACAGACACCACAATAACACAGGTTATTACACTTTTAAAATTTAAATTAAATATATATATGGCGTGATCAAAGAGTTTCCGTTAGACGGTCGTACAGTCCAGTGCCAATCTGGCAACATCAACGTGAGCATTGAGGTAGGCTACTCATCCCACCGATGCACCAGGTTGAAGATCCCCGTGTGGTAAAACACCGTGTCGTGCTGTGTGAAGAAGTCTGTAACCGCCTGCTGAACATCCTTGTCCGACAGGAATCGTCGACCCTACGAGGCCTTTTTAAAGGGACCGAAGGCGTGATAGTCGCATAGGGAGAAATCAGGCGGATGCTTCATTATCTCCCACGTAGTCTACCTTCTGCGATACGAGCTTTGCGGTATGGGGACGTGCGTTATTATGAAGCAACAGCACCCCTTGTCGCTTTTACCCGGACGTTTCGCCTTAATTTCTCAGGTGTTGTCTCCCAGATCGACCAGCGTCTTGTGTCGAAACGCCAACCCGGAACTTGGCGCACCATTCCACAACGGTGGGTTTCGACAGTCATGCTGCCTAATACACATTCGTCATTCTCCGATGGATGCCCACCGGTGTTTGTCCTTCGGCAGCCAAGAAAAGAATAAACAGCACGTTGGTGCTGTTTGGATGCATTTGATAATAACGTCGCCATTGTTCCCGTTGCCGCATTTAACGCACGCACTTCGGCAAGACACGACTGCCACACTAATCCCTTGCCTACGTGCCCGTGCTTATATACCCGCATCGGCTACGTTGCATATACGCTGCAGGAACGTCCTCAAACTGAAACGTTTTGATCACGCCTTATATAGAAATATCCCCTTCCCCCAAAGTACATGAGGCTAAAAGACTTGTTAGTTCCTCAGTTTAGGGGCTGCGACAACGATATCATGTAGCCCCGTATACTTTGGGTGTGTGTAGAATCTGTCTGATAACCGGTGTTAATTGTGATGGCTGTATTAGTGAGTTTATCTGTGATTCAGATAAGGCCTGCAGACGATCAATTTCAAGTAGTTCCTACTTTTGCTACCAAATGCTACCGTCAACACGTAGCTGTGAACTTGACTACTAGATGCCACCGCAACCTGGCGACGAACGTTGGAACTTAATAGAGCGTTAATCAAATCTAACCTACAAATTTAGCTTCACACAATTGCAGTTAGTGGAACGTTCTTTTTCATGCCATAAATCTATGACATGGGCCCGCCGGCTATACTTCACCTCCGAAGGAAGGCATACTGAGGGATTTTTAACGCTCTTAAAAAATCCGACGACTTCGGCCGGGTTTGAACCCGCGATTTTGGGCATAGAAGCTTAGCATGCCACCAACTACGCCTCCAAAGCCGTTAGGACTAAAAGACTACGATGTCCAAGCCCCTCAAATGAAACAACAAAATGTTAATAAGGCGCATTCAAAAAGTAACGAGCCGGAGGCTGGAATGCGCAAACTGGTGACGACATCGGCTAATCGTGGCGTGGTTCCGACCAGAGCGTGGAAGGTCACAACCTCGCTCGAGGGCATGCATGCACGTCACGTGACGATACTAAGCGAGCAGAAGCATGCATCAATCGTCCAACGCCGCCAGTCGCATTGCAAACAGTGACATGGAGGCGTCAACCGAAGAGCAAAGAGGTGTTGTTCGGTTTCTGACAGCGGAAGGAATAGGGGGAACGGTCATTCATCGCCGAATGTCACGAGTGTACGGCGAACACTGCATGTCCCTTGCAAGGGTCAAAGCGAGGCACAAGCGCTTCAGGGAAAGACGGGTGTCGTTAGGCGATGATGCCCAGTCTGGGGCACCCCCCTGCATTACCGATGACGTCCAGCTGGTTGATGCACTCATTACTCAGGACCGCCAAGTGACAGTGAACGCCATAGCCGCCGTGGTCGCTCCACGACAATGCACGACCTCATACGGCCAACACAGTCGCGGCACTCCTGCAGAAATTCAAATGGGAGGTTCTCGGCTACCCTCCATACAGTCCAGACCTCTCTCCCTGTGATTACGCCATGTTTGGTCCCCTGAAAAGGGCTCTTCGGGGCCAACGATTTACCTCGGACGCCGACGTCCAGCTGTACCGGTACGTGCGGAACTGGTTCACATCGCTGCCTCGTGTCACAGTCGGACAAGTGCCTTAAAAGCCAGGTCCAATACTTCTAACATACAGGTACTGGTTTCTGTAATTATGTCTCCGACTCGTTACTTTTTGAACGCACCTTATAGTTGGTTAAGGGACATAACAGTAAGGTCATCTGCTCCTAAAAGAAACTTATTCAGCAAATATGTGCGAGTTCCATCAACTTTCTCTCTCATAAAAAAAAACCTTCCCAATTAGAAATATAAAATGGCTTTTATTGAGATATGTTAGGGGAGTGCTTGGGGTGTCCCTAGTTAAGGGGCCATATTCACTAAACTTCAGCCATAGCTTTTCCCTTTTGGTTCGCCTTATAGGTCACAACTTCCTCCGTTTCTATACCAATTTTTATGTGAATAGCCGCAGTAGTTTTTGAGAAATGTGGGATTCGGTGAAACAGTGTATGAATTGAAAGAATTGTATAAGTTGGAAATAGTTTGTTGAACTTTTCAAATTGTCTTTCTGAAAGATGTATTTTATATTGCAAGAACCATGATATTTCATATGCTAATTCGATGAGTCACTTAAACGTTTGCCGAAATTCTTTACATGTGTATCTTCTTGAGGATGAACCTCCATGTTCACATTTAAAGAAAAACCGAAGGAATTACAGCCGCAAAACCACCAAAAATGTTTTTACTTCAAAAAATTAAAACCTGATATTTTTTACATCCGTATAAATATAAATAAACATACCTGTTAATCTCATTAAACATCTGCTTTCGTGGCGTGTAAAAAAATATTCCTGTTTGGGCTACACTTTTGAGGATATAGAGTTTTTTGGAAAATAAGGCAACAAATTTTTGAAAAGCCAATTGCATCGTACAAAATCCTTTTTTATTCTTGCTGTACAATACGCCCAAAAATTTATTCATACGGTCTAAAATTTAACAAAATCACTGAAATAGTTGCAGAGATATTGAATATTTTGTGAAAAGTGTGTTCGCTAGTGTATGAAACCCCTTAAGTGCTTGGGAAGATCTATGAATAATCCTCATCGCCTTAAACAAGTTACCATTACACTACAGGCATTGTGATTTATAGTAATTTTCTTGCTGTTGGGTTGCAGATCATTTGCAAACATGGTCGCCAATCTTCACATCATTAGTCAAATAACAATTAATAACATTATATAAAATAAAATGCGAATATGTTTACCATATTGGTTTGGTAAAGGTTGATCCGTATTGACTATTGGTAAATTTTTATGTTATATACTCCACCTTGTCAATATTAAAAATCTGTAGTTCATTATTATTTATTGTGGGGTTTGCCAGTTAACACCCGGGTTCAGTCAACCAAAACTGGTGCTAGAGTGAACACGAAACTGCTCGAAGACCCTGCCAGGAAGACAACCGGATAAGTATCAGCCTGCATTATTACAGCATAACCATAGTTGATTTATTACAACCATATAATCACCCCAAACAGACAAACTCCGGATTTCTATCACCATTTTAGCATTTCACCTAACATTAGATATACTACATTTAGCATACACCGACAGTTGCATTACCAATACTGCAACTAAATAATTGTACAAATTGTAAATATTTTTCACCTGTATTCTCAAACATAGATGTTATAGCTTGACGATCGAAACTGGTCATCCTAGTGTATTTATTCATCTCGTATAATTTATTTCAGGATTAGGGCATAGCCCAGCTCTTTTTGGATACATTCGTGTTGACCGACTGAAAAGCACCAAACTTTTGTTTTATTATTATTTAAACGAACATGCTTTGATATTCAATGATTCAGCGTTTAACATCAATAAAATAAAATCATCATCATCATCATCTTGCACAGTTTCCAGCCACTGGCCGGGTCTGTTTGGAACACAAGCCTCTCCAACGTCTTCTGTCTTCCCACCATCTCTCAGCCTCCACCCTTGTCCAGTCTTCTCCTCTCTTCTTCACGCTTTCTTCCACCCCCTTCAGCCACCTGTCTCTCGGTCTTCCCCTCGGTCTCTTTCCTTCCCACTTCGTCTCATGTACTCTCCTGGGTATCCTCTTCTCCTCCATTCGTTTTACATGTCCATACCATCTAAGTCTAGATTTCTCTATACCATCCTGTAATGGTTCCTCCTTCATTAATTCTCTGGTCCTCTCATTTCTTATTCTGTCCATCTTTGTAGCTCCAATACTGCTTCTCAAGAACCTCATCTCACTGGCCTGTATTTTGCTCCTCTCCCTTCCTTTCATAACCCAGGTCTCCGAGGCATACGTCAGGATAGGGACATAGTACGTCCGATATATGATCTTTTTGCTGTTCTGAGGGACATCCTTGCTCCATAACATGCTTCTCACACTCCTCCGAAATGCTTCTGCCTGCCTCCCCCGCTCATTTATTTCTCTATCGTTTCTTCCATTATCTTGTATCAGGCTTCCCAGATACTTAAAACTCTCCACTTTCTTCAGCTGTTCCCCACCAATTGTTATTCCCGTTGTGGTTCTTTCCTTCTTCCTTGTTGTGATCACCATCTCACTCTTATTTATGCTAAATTTCATCCCATATCCTTGTATTACTCCTTCCCACACGTCCAACTGTTCCTGTACCTCCTCCTCCTTGTTTCCCCAAATCATCAAATCATCTGCAAACACCATTGCTTTCATCTTTCCGTCCCCAATTACTTGTGCCACTCGGGTTATTATGTCATCCATCACCACAATGAAAAGTAACGGTGACAGTGCACTTCCTTGTTTCAGGCCGTTTCCCTGTTCCAACCAGTCAAGATCTCTCTCCTCCCACTTTCACACAGCTCACGCTTCCCTTGTACATCTCCTTTATCCTCTTTATAGTCCATTTCTCTACTCCTCTATCCTCCAGGGACTTCCATACTTTGTTTCTGCATACACTGTCATATGCTTTCTCAATGTCCAGGAAGGCCATCAGTAGATCTGTTCCATATTCATAGTGCTGTTCTTGTAACTGCCTTACAGCAAAAATCAAATCCACTGTGGACCTTCCTGCTCTGAAGCCATGTTGTTCTTCCCTCATCCCTCCTTCTATCCTTGTCCTAATTCTCTTTTCCAAAACTTTCTCGAAGATCTTTGCACAATGACTCATCAGTGTTATTCCCCGATAGTTTCTGCAATCTGTTCTACTACCTTTCTTGAAGATCGGGACAATGATTCCTTTTTTCCAGTCCTCTGGGGTCTTCCTTTCCTTCCATGCTGTCCTCATCACTCGGTACAGCCACTGTATCCCCACCTCTCCTGCTGCTCTCACCATCTCCACACTCAACTCATCCACACCCGGTGCCTTCCCTCCTTTCATCTTGTTCACTGCATCTTCCACTTCTTTCCATGTTAAGTCCTTTTCTGTTTGCAGTTCATCTTCCTCTTCCCCGATTTCTTCCTCCTCACCATCTTTTCCATTTGGGTTCAGAAGTTCTTCAAAATATTCTTTCCACATTTTCTTCAGTTCTTCCCTATTTTCTATCTCTTGTCCCCTTTGTTCACCATTCTAACATAATCCGTAGGATCCTTCCGCCTCTTATCTTTCACCATCCCATACAGGACCTTTTTTGTACCTTCACTATCCTCCTCCATCATCTTTGTCCACTCTTCCATCCACTTCCTTCTCTCCTCAGCCACCACTCTCTTCGCCTCCTTCTTTCTTTCCTGGTACTCTTCCCTTGTCTCTACCGTCCTATTTTGATACCACCTCCTAAAGGCTCTATTCTTTTCCCTTACTATATCTTTTGTCTTCTCATTCCACCATGGTGTTTCCTTCCACCTCTTCTTACTACTTGTCCTCCCACATACTGCTTCTGCTGCACCCACTAGTGTCTTCTTAAATCTAGCCCATTCCTCTTCCACCCCTCTTTCTTCATCTGTTGGAATTCCTTCCTTTACCATTTTGAGGTACTCGACCCTTCTATCCCCTTCTTTCAGTTTCCATATCCTTATACGTCTTTCCTGGTTCTCAGTCCCTTTCTTCTCCTTACTCCCTCTCAGGTTCATTACCAGTAATCGATGGTCGCTATCCAGGTTCTCCGATGGTATAACCTTGATGTCCGTGATGTTCTTATTTAGTTCTTTCTCATACAGTATATAGTCGACCACCGACTTCCTGGTCAAGTCATCACTGTACCATGTGATTGTGTGGCTCTCTCTTTTCTTAAAATAAAATAAAAATGGTTATTGCTTCCAAACTGGGGTTTCGATGGATTGTGGTGAACTTGTAAGCACTACAGGGAATTGAGACTTCTACTTTATACAGAGCGATCCATATAAACCTGAACCACTTCATGGTGTCCACAGAATTTTCAATGTCAATTTTCCTGACCACTTTTCGACTAAATTCCTGACTCGTGAAGTCATCGTAACATCGGAAAGAAGGTCTATTGAGCAAACAAATATATATATATATATATATTGAACCCTTATTGATTTGCCGATCAATAAGTCTTCATGATTTTTATTATTATTATTACTGAGATCCAGGCAGAGCATGTTGGAGGTTGACAAAGGGAAGACATGTAGTGTGTCGCAACGATTGCAACAGAAGTAGCGTGGTAGTTATTCCTGACGATGACCGGGTAAGCCGAGTTCAAGGACCAATTCAAGGTGAACGCGCATCCAAGTCGGCATCATTATGGGCGTGCCAGAGATGAAGTTCCAACCGTTACACGATTGAATCAACGAATCAGGAGAGAGGACGCCTAAACCACGCGGAGATTCGCGTACCTTAAAAAAAGGCGCTAAAACACGTGTATGAAGAACCGCCGATGCGATAGGATTCCGCATGAGTCCATTGAGACGTTTGGATGAAAAGAAGAAGATTGATACTAGTCCCAAGTCTGTGAGTTGAAAATTACAGATTATTTCCACAGATTGCCCCCACTCCACTCCTTTCTGTCAGTTTCTAATAAATTGATCGGTGATGAGTAGTTTGAGACACAACTTTATCGGGCTCCGAGGAGCATCGTTCACGCCAGTTTGAGACACGATTTTATCAGGCTCTAGTGAGCATACTTCACGTCTGTTTGAACGAACAATTTTTATTGCGCTCATGGGAGCAGAGTGCCTGCTTAGCAGAGGGAGATCTCTAGTCGAGATAAGCGCTACGCGGTAGACGTAATTTGAGACTTGTTAAAAGCCAGTTGCGTGGTGGACGAAGATTGTAATATTTTCTGTAAATTTTGTGTTATATTTTGTGTGATGTATATGTGCGTGTGAAGTAAGCAAATGCTTAGATAGGGCCAGTTCAACGTTGAGTAATCGCCCAGGACATTATTTTTGAGTGAAAGTCAGTAGCTCATAGCGATTCTAGCTAGGTAGACTAATAACTTTGAACATTTCTTTCCAAGAAGCCACGCCAATATGTCTACAAAAAGGTCGATTGGTGGAATGAAGTGCTACGCCTCTACCAGAACGTCGACGATGAACGAGTAGATTTCCCGTGGGGAAATGCCTTGGTATGGAGGTTGATTTTCTACAAGCTGCACGGTGATGAACAAACCATTGATTTATTCAATATGTAGCTAGATTAGACGCGGGAACGTTGTAAATATTTTATTCATTGTTTTTCTTGTGTATTTAGAATTTTGTGCGCCGACATTGTTATATTTAAATGTACGTTGGCACGTGGCCAAAATGTGCGTTTGATTCTGTATTTTTCGTATGAGTCATTATTAGTATGCGCGGCGTGTGTATTTTGATTTTATTCATGCGAATGCGAAATTCGTTCTAGTCGATAAATGGTGCTTTTATTCATTTTTTTTTGTAGGAAAAGGGGGTAAATGTTGTTAGATGTTTTACGAACAGGTTTTTATTCATGCTAGGGTTGCTGAGCGCAACAAGTTAAGATGTCACTGTAGAACACCTTAGTTATATATATTGAGCCCTTATTAATCTGCGATGAATAAGTATTCATGATTTATTATTATTATTACTGAGGCCCAGGCAGTACATGTAGAAATTGACAAAGGGGAAGCCAAGTTAGTGTGTTGCAATGATTACCACAGATGCAGGCTTGGTAGTTATTCTTGAAGACGGCCGGGTAAGCCGAGTTCAAGGACAAATTGTGTAACAACGCACACCAAAATTGGAGCCATTAGGGGATGGTCACGAGTGAGTTTCAACCGACCTAGGATTGAATCACCCAATCAGATGAGACCACGCCAAAACTACGCGATGGGTGGCATACCCTGTAAAAAAAGGCGCGGAAACGCTTATCTAAAGAACCACCGATCCGAAATAATTCCGCATAAGTGCGCTGTGACGTTTGAATAAAATGATGAAGATTGATACTAGTCCCATGAGTGTGAGATGAAAACTCTAGAATATTTTTCTTAATTCTCCCCACTCCACCTCATTCTGTCAGTTTCCAATAAATTGATCGAGAAGCTGTTTCGAAGACAACTGTTTTGAGCTCTGGTGAGCAAGGGTCACGCCAGTCTGCGTCGCGATTGACCGCTCTTATTAATCATACTAGTGACAACTTTATTGAGCTCTGGTGAGCAAAGGTTCACGCCAGTCTGCGTCACGATTTTCAGCTCTTAATGGGCAAGACTTTACTAACATTCCAATTAGTGCTCAAAGCGAGCAAGGTTCACGTAGAGCAGTGGAGATATCTAGCGAGATAAGGACTGCGAGACAGTCATGTTTAAAACTTGTTTTTCAAGCCAGTGACGATGTGTTTGAAGTGTATAATTTATGTAAATTTTGTATTGTATATTTTTTCAAGTGATAATTGTGCGTGTGTAAGCGAATGCTAAGCTAGGGAAAGTCTTCGATCATTAATCGCATAGGACATAACGTGAGTGAAAGTAGTAACTCGCAGCGATTATAGCCAGGCAATTTTCATTAACATTGAACATTTCTGTCCAAGAGACTACGCCAAGATGTCCGACGTTTGGCCAGGAAACGGATTGATGTACATCGCTTCTACGACGTCGACGACGGAGGACTAATTTCCCGTAGGGAAATGAGCCGGGACGGAGGTTATATGTTCTGCAAGCTGATACGGTGATGTACACAAATTGATTTACTCAATATGTAGTTAGATAAGGCAGGGGAACGTTGTAAATAGTTCATTTATTCTTTTTCTTGTTTAGATTTTTGTTTTGCACAGACACCAGTGTTTTAAATGTACGTTGGCGCGTGGCCAAAGTTGTTTGTTGTATATTATTTTTCTTTGGAGTCATATTTAATGTACACGGCGCGTGTACTTGATTTTATCCATGCGGATGCGAAACTCGTTACATTCGATAAGTGGTGCTTTATTAAAGTTCATATTTTTGATAGGAAAGGAAGGTAATTTTTGTAAGATGTTTGATGAACAGGTTATTACTCATATTAGGGTTGCCGAGCGCAACAAATTAAGATGTAATTGTAGAACACCTTAGTTCTATTTTTTTTGAGTCCTTTTCAGGTTTGTTAGTCACAGCCTAGAACGGAAGCGCAAGCTGGTGGAAAAATATTTATGTCATTTATTTCAGGTTTCTGTCAAACCCATACGTGTGATTCGGTGTGTGTTCTTGTGTCAAGTGTGTGTTTTGATTCTACGTGATGAGGGGTAGATGGTGCTACCGCCCTCATATTTTTGTTGTTGTTGTATTTTTGATGGAAAGGCAGTGCGCTCCGAGGAGGCTACTGTACCTTGTCCAATGCTGATTCTTGGATTTCCTAGGGGAAATGCTGAGATATATTTTGTTCTGACACACACACGTATATATTGTGCTTTGGGGCACGCTTCTTCGAGACTCGATCCCGTGCCTTGGGAGGTCGAGGTTGTTGACACGTGGGTTGACAGATGTGCAGATTTCCACTTAGCGCCCGTCTAGCCTTGGTGACTTATTTTTGTTAGGCAGTCCTGTTGTCCGACTGACCCCTATTAAGCTATCATTAGCAAACCTGTTATTTTGTGATGGTTATTTGGACCATAATTAATTGGGGAGTTCGCCACGTTTGTTACGGATTATTGCATGTCGTATGGATGGAATATTGTGTTAATGATGTAAATATTGGCTTTGAGCCTAGTGATTTTCTATGACTCAGTTCATCTTTGTTTGTGTGTGACACCCGTGTGCTGTAGTTGTATTTACTTGTAAAAATGACGGCGGTCATATGTGTGTTTCTTTGTTGGTCACGTGTTAACTTACTTGTGTTGATTTTGAGAAGTGCTAATTTTTAGGCAGTAATGTTTTGCTACGGCAGTTCTTGATTCCAATTTCAAGCGGAAATTATTTGTTGTTTATTTAGTATAGGAAGTGTCGGTTTAGTTTTAAGTTGTGTATAGTTGTTTCCCGCGTCTGTCTAGCTCTAAGCAATGCAGATTCGTCTTCTGAAAGTTTATCCGGATGATGACGAATCATGCATTCATTTGTACACATCGTTAAGCATGTAGAACAGCACACACGTATACATTGTCATTGCAGATTTTGGGACATTTGGTCCGATTAATAATCTCTCCTGAGATTAGGCCTAGTTTGGCAAATTAATTTATTCAGTGGGAGTCATTTTGGGAGTTTTGTTTGTTTATTTCATTTTGTATATAGCTGATCTGTCATTAAATTCATTTGTTTTAACCCTGGCTTCACTTTTTCCTGCATGTTATTTTGTTATATGTTACCCTGCATGTTATGGAAGCGCTTTAACAACAACTTACGAAATGGACTGTTACACCCCCCGAAACCGAGTCTCATAAGCTTCTTTGCAAGGGTTCAATATATATAATTTTGAGAGTCCTTTTCAGGTTCTTTAGTCACGGACTAGATTGGGAGCGCAAGTCGGTGGAAAAGATTTTATGTCCTTTATTTCAGGTTTCTGTCAAACACATACGTGTGATTCTGGTGTGTGTATTGTGTCAAGGTGTGTGTATTGATTCTTCGTGATGAGGGGTAGAATGTGCCTACCACCCTCAAATATTGTGGTTGTATTTTTATGGAAAGGCAGAGCGCTCTTTGAGGCTACTGTACCTTGTCCAGTGCTGATTCTTGGATTTCCGTGGGATATGCTAAGATATTTATTTTGGCACACACAAGTATATTATGTGCTATTGGAGCACGCTTCTTCGAGACTCGAGCCATTGCTATGGCGGGTCGAGGTAATTGACACGTGGGTTGACAGATTTGCAGATTCCATTTTGCGCCCGTCTATGTCTGGCGATTCATCGTTTAGGCAGTCCAGCTGACCGACTGACCCCTGTAAGCTATCTGTAGCAAACCAGTTCTTTTAATGGTCATTGGATCATAATTAAATTGGGAGTTCGCCATGTCCGTTACGAATTACCGCATATCGTATGAAATGAAATATTTGTTTTTATGAGGTAAATGTTGGCTTTGAGCCTAGTGATTTTTGTGACTCATTTCATTCGTTTGTATTGTTAGATTTTGTCTGTGTGACACCGTTGGGTGTATTTTGTATTTCTCTTGTAAAAATGGCAAGCGGCCATATTTGTATTTTTCTTGATTGGCCACGTGTTGATTTACTTGTGTTGATTTGAAAAGTCCTAATTTCAGGCGTTAATGTTGTTTGCTACGGCAGTTCTTTGATTCCAATTTCATGCGGAAATTATTTTTGTTTATTTTAGTGTAGGAAGTGTCGGATTAGTTTAATTAGTGTTTAGTTGGTTCCTCGTGTCTGTCTAGCTCTAAGACAATGCAGATTCGTCCCCTGAAGGTTTACTGGATGGTAACGAATCTCGCATTAATTTGTACACATCGTAACGCATGTAGAAAAGCCGCATACGCACATGTCATTGCAGTATTTTTGGGACATTTGGTCCAGATGTTTACGATCTCTCCTGAGATCAGGCCTAGTTTGGCATTTTTATTAAATTCAAGTGGGTGTTATTTGGGAGACCTTGTTTTAGTTTTGTTGTTGTTGTAAATAGTGTAAATTTGTTGATCTGTTATTAAATTCATATGTTTTAATCCTGGTATTCAATTTTTCCTGCATGTTATTTTGTTATATGTTACCCTGCATGTTATAAGAAGCGTTTAACAACAACTTTACGAAATGGACTGTTACACCCCCCGAAATTGAGTCTCATATGCTTCTATGCAAGGGTTCATATATCAAAAATGGCTGCCCAAGTGGGGATTGTTGTTGTTGTTGCTTTGTTGACCTCATACTTATTTCGCTGAGAAATGATGCCAGGTCAGCAGGACAAAAGTAAATTCAGTAAATTGAGGCGAAGTTGTACCGCCTTGTGTATCAGTAAAATCACTGAGTTCTTAAAGTTAGAAATGTTGAACAAGGTTAGAAGTTGATATTGTATTTGTTGATAACTTGTTCTGGCACCCGGCTTAAAATTAGAAAATTTGCATATTTAGTGAACTCAGTCAAAAGCAGGAAGGTGTTGCCTTATTTTACATTTAATTAACTTCGGTTAATTAAAGTGTTTTTCGTAAATTCTGTTAGTTAGGAATTTAAAAGCAGATCACAAGGGAGTTATTTTGTTGTTTGGAAATAAGAGTCATTATACAGTAAGATTTTGATTACTGAAAATTTATTTAAATTAGAATCAATGTAATATTTAAATATCAAGACATGTGTGTGTGTACGACTGGAATCCCATTGCATGACCCTATTTTTCTCAGAATATATTTGTGTGTTTTGCGATGGCTAGCATCGAGGAGATTAAAGCGTTGATGGAGCAGATGCCCGCGCAGTTGACTGTGCAATTGTCTGCCAAGACGGAGGAACAGTTAAAAAGCATGAAGGAGGAGATGAATGAACACAGTGATAAACAATTACACGAGTCACGGGAACAGAGTGATAAACAATTACACGAGTTGCGCGAACACAGTGATAAACAATTACAGGACGTGAACAGTAACATTACGGTGCAATTGCAGATCCAGAAATTGGATAGCGAAAACAATTACACGAATTGCGTGAACAGAACGATAAACAATTACACGAGTTGCGAGAGCACAATGATAAACAATTAAATAACATAACTACTCAATTAGGTGAACAGAGTGATAATAATAATAAACAGTTAGTTGAACTAAACCACAAGTTATCGGAGCAGGCAACCTTACGAACAGTTCAATTAGAGAGGATAACACTTGAAATAAATCAGAGTACTAAAGTAGAACTAGAGAAACTGGCGGGGGAGGTGGCAGAGAATAATTCAAGGCAGTTGGGAGAAATTAAGAAACTAGAATCTAAATTTGACGACAAACTAGTACAGTTAGATGGAATGGTAGCCGCCAAACTGAAACAAATCGAGACAGCATGCGTGAACAACACGGCAGGGATCAAAAGCATGCAGGATGAATTACAGGGGCAATTCAACAGAATAGAGGCGAATAATATTAACATACAGGAGCAGATTAATTCACTCGACAACAATGTGTTAGGATTGATAAAAGAACTCGACAAACTGGAGATAAAAACGGAGAAAGAAAGGATGCACTTGCGCGAAAACCAGGAAGACCAGTTAAGTAAAAATCAAGAGCAAATACGAGAAGAAATGGAATAACAGTTAATTAAGAATCAGAAAGAAATAGGAGAACAGTTAAATAAGAATCAGAAAGAAATGGGAGAACAATCAATTAAGACGCAGAAGCAGATACAAGAAATAGGGGAACAGCTTGAGAAGAATCAGGAGAGCAATGAAGAAAAAATTAACAATTTGAAGAGTCGAATCCGGAAAGATTGGGAACAGCAGGTGAATGAGACTAAAGGGGATAGGCTGACTATATTAAAGAGGCTAGGCGAGAATAACTCTAGAATACAGGCTCTGGAGGAAAGTATCAAGTCCAAGCTCCAAGAACACGCAGACCTCATCGTTAAAAATGAGATAAGATCTTTAGAGAATGCCACTTTATTCTCTTCAGAAAATTCAGTAAGGAAACACGGAAGTATTGGAAGTCCGGAAGGGTCGAAGCTAGCTGAGGATACGAGCCGAGGTCAGAGTCCAAAGATAACTTGCGACATATTCCAAAATTACAGAGGGGAGACGTCAACTCCACAACCTGGTGTGGCACCTGCCCAAGTCATACAAGTAATTAGGGGAAATGATTTTAAACCAGACAAATTCAGGGAAATTTCAGGATCTACTCCAAAAGCATTCTTGCGCCAGCTAGATGATTATTTTAATGACCAACACGTCAGTCCCGCAAAACAGCTTCATCTAGTGGAGAAATTTTGAGAGATGGCCCAAGTTTAATCTGGTTTCAAAGCTTCAAGTATACGTTTAATGACATGGCCCAGTTTAAAGAAGCATTTTTGAGGAAGTTCTGGAGTCCTTCACTGCAGCAGGGGTTGAGGATGGACTTATATACCAGAAAATACCATAGCACACACCCTACAAGGTTTTCTGAGTTTTTAGTCAACAGCTAGTGAAATTCCGGGATTTTGACGAGCCGCCTTCTGAAGAAAACATGGTATTAACTATCGGCAAGCAGCTTCCGATGAACATACAACAATTTTTAGTGGCAGGAAATATCAAAACCGCAGTTCAGGCCGAGGAGATACTCCGCCACTTGGACGAAACGAGTATGGTTAGTCCGCAGACCGGGAGACGGAATATGGAGTGCGTGAACACTGCAGAAATAGTTCAAGGGCATCAAAACGGTCAAAGTCAGAACAATCAGACGAAGACACAGTCCACTAGCACACAATTTACGCCCAGACGGCAGGAGTTCGACGGTCGAAACCAATACAATAATAATAACAATAGGAACTTCCAAAATCGCCGTGATAATTACAACAATCAGAACAACAATCACAATCAGAGGACGTACCAGCGAGAATATACTAACTGGAGGGGAAACCAAAGGCAGGGTAGACCATACCAAAGGAACGGGGACGGTAGATGGAATAATCAGAGGAATTATCGGCAAGAAAACCAGGGAGATTATCGTAATGACTGGAACGAGCGTTACGCTGAGTCGCAAAAATATTTGGATGAATTAAATGCAGAAGAAGAAACAGAGAAAGAGAAGTGGGGGCGTGCGATGGCAAATAGAAAAAGTCCAGATAATCACCAGGATGCGGGAGCGGAAAGTTTATTACGTCAGCAGGAGAGACACGATGACAACAGGCGAAACTCAACAAATGGGTCGCAGGATAAAAAAAAAACCTCGATCACATCAAAACCAGATAGCCTGAGAACGGAGGAAACCAGGGAACGGGAGGAATTGATTGTTGCGAATATTGAAGAGTGGGTAACATTCCCGGACGATTGCCTGGAGGAAGTGGTGAAGGACCGAGAGAATGTAATCAGACAATTACCAATTATTTATGCTCATATTGGAGGTCTTAGAGTGAGGTGCCTTATCGACACGGGTAGCCAAGTGAGTTTAGTCACGGAAGCATTGTTGAAAGAAATTGGAAATAAACAAACCATTCCAATTATGCCTGTACCATTAATGAAAGTCCGAGGGGTCATTCCTGACAAGACCATAGTTTGCAAGCACCAAGCATATATAGATCTGGAGATATTAAACCATACATTTTCACAAACTTTTATCGTGATACCAAAGATGAATTATGTCATTCTGGGAGCCAACTTCATTTGTGATTTCCACGCTATAATTGACCTACATAATAACACTGTGAGCTTTAAACAAGTTGAGGGGTTGAGTCACGTTGGTTTGAACATGGAAGAAAGTCCACTAGAGAGAGAGGCGAATACTTGGGTCGTTGAAGAATGCACTAATGAGGCGATCGAAGATAAGAACTCGACAGAGGGACGAGTAAGCGAGACAGCTGTTATTGAAATTGACGGTCAAGATATTTCGCAGGAACTTTGGATACATTTGGCGGAGGAAGAAATTAGCGGGTCCAAATTTGAAATTTTACTTCAGGAGCGACTTAAGGAGGCAATAATAGAGGAACCTGACAGAAGCAAATTAGAAGAGATTTTGAGACATCATAAGGGAGTTTTCGACACGATCCCTGGAAAAGTATTAAATTTTCAGTATGCCATGCAAATCACCGATTGGACCCCATTTAAGAGTAAATTGTACCCGATCCCAGAGAAACATTTTGCTCAGGTCAAGGACATTATTACTAACCTATTAGATTCTGGAATGATTAGAAAAGCAGCAATCCCATATTTAAATGCAATATTGGCTGTGGCCAAACCCAATGGATCAATCAGATTATGCCTAGACGCACGGGTTTTAAATAGCAAACTGTTAGTCGAGCACGACCAAGCGCCAAGGATCAAGGATGTATTGAAGAGCTTCCGTGGAAAGAAGATATATTCTAGCGTCGATTTAACGAATAGTTTCCACCACCTGGAACTTGAGGAAAAATCCCAGTTATTGACGGGGTTTTTATTTGATAACCAAAGCTATATCTGGTCTTGCATGCCCTTTGGTGTAAAACAGCAGGATGTGCATTGATAAGAGCACTAGACAGGAATCTAACTGAAGAGGTCAAAAGCTTTACTACAAGATATGTTGATGACATACTCATAGCGTCGGAAACAATGGAGGAACATTTGGAAAACCTAAACAAACTTTTGGATAATTTGAGAACCATGAATTTCAAAATTAATTTGAAGAAATCGTACTTTGCCAGAGCGAGATTCTGTATTTGGGTCACATAATTGATGTTGAAGGCGTGAGACCAAATCCGGCGAAAATAGACGCAATTAAGAAATTCCCTACACCAACTAAAGTGAAACATGTTAGAGCATTTTTGGGAGTGACAGGTTTCTTTAAGGAGAATTGTCCTGGGTACACGGAAACAGTAGTACCGATGCAAGAGATGCTTAAGAAATCTAATCGATGGTCATGGAATGAGGAGTGCGACAGGTCCTTTAGAGCCACGAAAGACCTACTGGAGAATTGTGTGAAGTTAGGATACCCAGACTTCGCGAAGAAATTTGTGATCCAGGCAGACGCTTCGTTGATTGGGATCGGCGCCATGCTTTACCAAGAGGACGCTGATGAACCCAAGAATCGATCATATTTGGCATTTACTAGTCGTAAACTTAGGAAGTACGAGAGAAACTACACTGCTACAGAACTTGAGTTGTTAGCAATTTTGTACTCGTTGGAACAATGGCGCAAGATGGTCTTCGGGTACTCCATTGTTGTCAGAACTGACCACCATGCACTGACCTCCTTATTCAAAACAACGATGGCAAGCGAAAGAGTTACGCGTTGGTCCATTTATATACAGCAGTTCGATATCACCATAGAACACTGACCTGGAAGGATGAACATCATACCAGATGCTTTAAGCAGGAACCCTGAAGATGAGAACGAGACAGCAGTAGATGTACAACACATAGCATTAACACCTATGGCTCGCGAATTTTTGGATAAGTTGAAAGAAATTCAGAAGGAACAAGAAAAGGACCCATGGATGATGATGATGATCAAGTTTTACAAGAAGGAACTACAGCCAGATTCACCTGAATATCGAGAAGCCCGTGCAAAGGAAGCAAAATTCCATTACCTCAATAATCTTCTTCACAAGTTCGTGGATGATGATCACACCAAACTTCGAATTCTAGTTCCAGCATCGTTACAGAGAGGACTGACGTGGCATGTCCATGAAAGCTTAGCACATATCGGCACTGACAAAACTGAAGCAACAATAGGAGAAACATTTACTTGGTCAAAGATGCGATACACCATTGTTGAAGTAATTAGGACTTGTGACGCGTGTCAGCGTACTAAGCCCAATAATTTCATACTGAAACAGCTTCCAAAACCTTTATTACCACAGAAACCGTGCGAACTGGTCGCTATTGACTGTTTTGTTCCTCTAGTTAAAGGAAAACGAGGATGCCGACACCTCCTTGTATGTGTCGATGTCTTTTCCAAGATGGTGGTATTATGTCCAATCCAGAAGACGACATCAAAGCAAGTCCTTAGCAGAATCCAGAACAAAGTCATTCCGACGCTTGGGAAGCCGGAATTCATCTTATCGGACCATGGAACATATTTTACAAGCAATGTTTTTAGACAAGGTCTAGAGAACCTAGGAATAAAGCATTTTCTATCTAGCATTCGCCACCCTTGTGGAAATCCGAGCGAAAGAACGATTCGCTGTGTTGAAAAATATTACCGCGTCATGATTCCAAATGATCATAATAAGTGGGTCGACAGAGTAGGAGATATTGAGATGTGCATGAATACTACGAAGCACGAGTCGACAGGTCAAGTCCCACTAGTTGTACACCACAACAGGATGCATGAAAGATCTTGGGATAAGATTATTCCATGCCCAAGGGACCTGTTATTAATACATGAGCTGCGAATTCAGAGAACCAGAGAACACATGAGGAGCCAAGCGGACCGAAGATTGAGGAGATACAGAGGGAAGAAATTTCATCGTGAACTTCAGGAACAGGAACTAGTGCTTGTTCGGAGACCACCGATATCAGATCCTAAGAACAAAGTATTTGCCAAGTTCTGTGCAAAATTTATCGGCCCGTTCCGTATTATCAAAAATTTGGGTAATAATGCTTATAGACTTGAAGAATTGAGCACTGGCGCTAAATCTGTTTTCAATAGTGCTAATCTCAAGCCATATTACAGAAGGGAACCATTTGATGAGTGAACGCGACGAGGAATGCAGAATCAACTTGCAAAAATTAATTTGAGAACCCACACTCAAATGTACGTGGCTACGTGATACCTGGGAGGGCGAGCTTTGTTTGTAAACAAGACGGCAGGTCTGGCCGAAGTTGTAATTGTGTGAGTAAGAGGGGGAAGGTCTAGCGAGACGTGTGAATGACATCTCAGAGGGGCATATTGCAGCGAGAAGCGCGCACACTAATTGGGACAGTGGAATGCACACCCAGGCAGACGAGTGAGGTACTTAAGTGATGTTATCTATACTACTGTGGATACTGTTTTTAAAATCCAAATCAATCACTTGCTTCGAATTTCAAAACCTTGCTGAGGATAAATGAACCCTTATTGATTTGCCGATCAATAAGTCTTCATGATTTTTATTATTATTATTACTGAGATCCAGGAAGAGCATGTTGGAGGTTGACAAAGGGAAGACAGGTAGTGTGTCGCAACGATTGCAACAGAAGTAGCGTGGTAGTTATTCCTGACGATGACCGGGTAAGCCGAGTTCAAGGACAAATTCAGGATGAACGCGCATCCAAGTCGGCGTCATTATGGGCGTGCCAGAGATGAAGTTCCAACCGATACACGATTGAATCAGCGAATCAGTACAGAGGACGCCTAAACCACGCGGAGATTCGCGTACCTTAAAAAGGCGCTAAACACGTGTATGAAGAACCGCCGATGCGATAGGATTCCGCATGAGTCCATTGAGACGTTCGGATGAAAAGAAGAAGATTGATACTAGTCCCAAGTCTGTGAGTTGAAGATTACAGATTATTTTCACAGATTGCCCCCACTCCACTCCTTTCTGTCAGTTTCTAATAAATTGATCGGTGATGAGTAGTTTGAGACACAACTTTATCGGGCTCCAAGGAGCATCGTTCACGCCAGTTTGAGACACGATTTTATCAGGCTCTAGTGAGCATACTTCACGTCTGTTTGAACGAACAATTTTTATTGCGCTCATGGGAGCAGAGTGCCTGCTTAGCGGAGGGAGATCTCCAGTCGAGATAAGCGCTACGCGGTAGACGTAATTTGAGACTTGTTAAAAGCCAGTTGCGTGGTGGACGAAGATTGTAATATTTTCTGTAAATTTTGTGTGATGTATATGTGCGTGTGAAGTAAGCAAATGCTTAGATAGGGCCAGTTCAACGTTGAGTAATCGCCCAGGACATTATTTTTGAGTGAAAGTCAGTAGCTCATAGTGATTCTAGCTAGGTAGACTAATAACTTTGAACATTTCTTTCCAAGAAGCCACGCCAAGATGTCTACAGGAAGGTCGATTGGTGGAATGAAGTGCTACGCCTCTACCAGAACGTCGACGATGAACGAGTAGATTTCCCGTGGGGAAATGCCTTGGGATGGAGGTTGATTTTCTACAAGCTGCACGGTGATGTACAAACCATTGATTTATTCAATATGTAGCTAGATTAGACGCGGGAACGTTGTAAATATTTTATTCATTGTTTTTCTTGTGTATTTAGATTTTTGTGCGCCGACACTGTTATATTTAAATGTACGTTGGCACGTGGCCAAAATGTGTGTTTGATTGTGTATTTTTCTTATGAGTCATAATTAGTATGCACGGCGTGTATATTTTGATTTTATTCATGCGAATGCGAAATTCGTCCTGGTCGATAAATGGTGCTTTTATTCATTTTTTTTTGTAGGAAAAGGGGGTAAAAGTTGTTAGATGTTTTACGCAAAGGTTTTTATTCATGCTAGGGTTGCCGAGCGCAACATGTTAAGATGTCACTGTATAACACCTTAGTTCTATATATATATATATATTGAGAATCCTTTTCAGGTTCTTTAGTCACGGACTAGATTGGGAGCGAAAGTCGGTGGAAAAGATTTTATGTCCTTTATTTCAGGTTTCTGTCAAACACATACGTGTGATTCTGGTGTGTGTATTGTGTCAAGGTGTGTGTATTGATTCTTCGTGATGAGGGGTAGAATGTGCCTACCACCCTCAAATATTGTGGTTGTATTTTCATGGAAAGGCAGAGCGCTCTTCGAGGCTACTGTACCTTGTCCAGTGCTGATTCTTGGATTTCCGTGGGAAATGCTAAGATATTTATTTTGACACACACACGTATATTATATACTATTGGAGCACGCTTCTTCGAGATTCGAGCCATTGCTACGGCGGGTCGAGGTAATTGACACGTGGGTTGACAGATGTGCAGATTCCACTTTGCGCCCGTCTATGTCTGGCGATTCATCGTTTAGGCAGTCCAGCTGACCGACTGACCCCTGTAAGCTATCTCTAGCAAACCTGTTCTTTTAATGGTCATTGGATCATAATTATATTGGGAGTTCGCCATGTCCGTTACGAATTACCGCATATCGTATGAAATCAAATATTTGTTTTTATGAGGTAAATGTTGGCTTCGAGCCTAGTGATTTTTGTGACTCATTTCATTCGTTTGTATTGTTAGATTTTGTCTGTGTGACACCGTTGGGTGTATTATGTATTTCTCTTGTAAAAATGGCAAGCGGCCATATGTGTATTTTTCTTGATTGGTCACGTGTTGATTTACTTGTGTTGATTTGAAAAGTCCTAATTTCAGGCGTTAATGTGTTTGCTACGGCAGTTCTTTGATTCCAATTTCATGCGGAAATTATTTTTGTTTATTTTAGTGTAGGAAGTGTCGGATTAGTTTAATTAGTGTTTAGTTGGTTCCTCGTGTCTGTCTAGCTCTAAGACAATGCAGATTCGTCCCCTGAAGGTTTACTGGATGGTAACGAATCTCGCATTAATTTGTACACATCGTAACGCATGTAGAAAAGCCGCATACGCACATGTCATTGCAGTATTTTTGGGACATTTGGTCCAGATGTTTACGATCTCTCCTGAGATCAGGCCTAGTTTGGCATTTTTATTAAATTCAAGTGGGTGTTATTTGGGAGACCTTGTTTTGGTTTTGTTCTTGTTGTAAATAGTGTAAATTTGTTGATCTGTTATTAAATTCATATGTTTTAATCCTGGTATTCAATTTTTCCTGCATGTTATTTTGTTATATGTTACCCTGCATGTTATAAGAAGCGCTTAACAACAACTTTACGAAATGGACTGTTACACCCCCTGAAATTGAGTCTCATATGCTTCTTTGCAAGGGTTCAATATACTAGCAGGCATCCGCGGCTTCGCTCGCGTCATAGTTATGTCATATTGTTATTCAATGAATTGCAGGTTTAACCCCGTTAACACCACTTTAGAACCTGAATATCCAAAAATCCCTCCTTAGTGGACGTTCTCGACACACAACAAACAAATCCCCAAACTATCATTCTTCTAACTTTAATAGTTATGGTTGGTCGATGAGAGTGAACATCCAAAAATCCTTCCTTAGTGGACGTTTTTCTTCCAGAATTTCACCCCTCCCCATAGGCCCCTTATATTGGATTTATGAAAAAATAAAAATGGTCGAACACCTATTTATTTTAATTAATTAATTATTTATTTTTAAGCTGATTGATTTCTCCGAGTTTCAAACTCCTCGCCCTTGTCGTTTAAGAGATACACGCTCCGTTTGGATTCCTTCAACCCCCACTTTTCACCCCTTTCACCTCATAATATACACCACATCGAAAAACCCTCAGACACGTGTCTTCTTATTTTTAAAGATGAGTTGATATGCCGAGTATCACATCTCCCAATGAAACCAATCGGGAGATATCGCTATTCAATGAAATGCAGGTCTACCCCCTTAACACCCCTTTAGAACCATAATATCTAAAAATCCTTTCTTAGTGCGCGCTTGCGGGATTTGAGGAAGCGGCATACCAAATTTCATTCCAATCCGTTCGGTGGTTTCTGAGATTTCGTGATGAATGATTCAGTGAGTGAGTGAGTGGTATTTGAGCTTTATATAATAGACTAGCTGTTACCCACGGCTTCGCCCGCAATAATATTTGGAATCCCGTTATAACATTAGTTATATACATTTTTCCTGTAGTGGAAGATAATGACGGCAACATGGAGCGTTGAAATTGGAAATCGGGTGCAATATACGACGGGGAAAGACGACCATTTACCAATATCTGACAAACGGCTGACAGCTTTACTCATTGCGTCCTTCAGGTGCACATATTCCTAACTTCTCAACTTTTTCTGATTGATGCGAATACAAAGTAGTCTCTCTGTCTCAATCTTTGCATACATATCAATCTGAAACTGATTGAGAAGATTGCGAAATAAGTTAAGATAAAAATTATCACCCTCAAGCTCAAATATTCCGAAGCTGTAAAAGTTAGCGGCAGACACGGTCTTCCTCAAAGGTGCTTGAGTGCTGTTGTGACGTTGAAGGATATTTACCTAACGTAATAAAACAAATCTCTACTTAAAAAAAACTGATAAATGGAATAGACCTAGCTTAACTTAACAAAATTAACGTTGGTAGAGGTAATTATCTTTCACCAAAGCCTACTTTTCATTATAACTATGTCTTCTTCTCCTTCTTCTTCATTTCACCATTTCCAGCTGACACTGGGTGGGGGCAAATATGTTTCCTCTCATCTTTGTTCTGTCATTCCACCATTCCTCTTCTGACACGGTGTTCCAATCCAGGTTCCGTTTTCTAATGCTATTCTCCACCGAGTCCAATCAACGCATTCTTGGTCTTCCTCGTCCTCTCTTCCCTGTCATCCGTCGTTCCAGTGCTCGTCTTGGTAGCCTTACTTAATTCATCCGTTTGACATGTCAAAACCATCTCAATCTCTTTTGCTCCAGATTGTCATTTAGTTTCTGTACTCCCAGTTCTTTCCGTATATCTTCATTTCTCACTCTGTCTCTCTTCGTTTTCTGGACCATACTTCTCTCAGGAATCTCATCTCAGCTGCCTGTACTCTGTTCTCTAACTATGTACTACCAAGAAATGATGACAAACGCCGTACCTAATCCAACAAACAAAGGAACTCAACAGTTACGTCAACTAAAGGCTAATATATAATGCAATATGATGATTATAATGTGATGGTGAAAGTATAAAGTACAAACAGAAATTACATAGAAGTACTGTTTGAACAGAGAGAGTGGGTAAAGGTCAGGAGCGGAGACAACAATGACGTGCACGTTATGAAAGTAAGGTCACTGCCTGCAAAGACTGGTAGGGGCCATGTGCCAGCCCGCATTGCTTCAAATAATCGCGGTTTTCGCGGTTTGACCAGGATCCCGAGTGAATTTTTTGAAAATCTTTCTTAGCGAGCACCTACGGCCTCTGAGGAAGCTGCATATCAAATTTCATTCCAATCCGTTCGGTGGTTTCTGAGATTTCATGATGAATGAATGAGTGAGTGAGTGAGTGGTATTTTAAGAACAAAGTTCCAAATGGTTCCGCCTCGTCAATACTGTTTATTAAAATGTCGTGATACAATCACCTGTCTTTTAACACATGGTACATGTTTCGACGTCTGACACTTATTGACGTCTTCATCAGCCTAAATATTTGGGCAGCACTTAAAACATTCCCTTTATATACTGGGTGTAGTTAAAAATTGTACATAAAAACACACATAGATCACTGTAACACATTAAAAAGTTGTTAAAACATTTTCTTATGTTAAAAGATCAATAAAATCCTCAGCCGGGCTTGGCAGTCTTTCTTGGTTTATTTCTAATGTTAGCGTAGAAATAAACCAAGAAAGACTGCCAAGCCCGGCTGAGGATTTTATTGAGCTTTTAACATAAGAAAATGTTTTAACAACTTTTTAATGTGTTACAGTGATCTATGTGTGTTTTTATGTACAATTTTTAACTACACCCAGTATATAAAGGGAATGTTTTAAGTGCTGCCCAAATATTTAGACTGATGAAGACGTCAATAAGTGTCAGACGTCGAAACATTTACCATGTGTTAAAAGACAGGTGATTGTATCACGACATTTTAATAAACAGTATTGACGAGGCGGAACCATTTGGAACTTTGTTCTTAATATAATTCAGTCAATACGGAAAAAATGTGTGACTCTCAGAGTCAAAAATATGAGTGGTATTTGACAAATATATAGTATAGATGAAATTTATGAAAAAAAAACGGTCGGAGGGCGTTTGCGGCCTTTGAGGAAGCTGCATACCAAATTTCATTTCATTTTGGATGGGCGATGATGAGTGAGTGAGTCAGGACATTTTCTTTCAATTTCCTTTTTTCAGAATTTCACCCCTCCCCATGAACCCCTTAAACTTGATTTATGAAAAAAAAAAAAAAAAACGTCGAACAGCTATTTACTTATTTTAAAGCAGTTTTTTTCCCCTGAGTTTGATGAGTGAGTCATTCAATCAGTTAGGACACTTTCTTTCCTGTTTTTCCCCCCAGAATTTCACCCCTCCCCATGGGCCCCTTAATTTGGATTTATGAAAAAACGGTAAAACACTTATTTACTTATTTTCTATGTTGATTTTTTTCCGCTGAGTTTCAAACTCCTCGCTTATGTCGTTTAAGAGATATACGCTCCGTTAGGAATCCTTCAACCCCCACTTTTCACCCCTTGCACCTCATAATATACACCACATCGAAAAACCCTCAGACACATGTCTTCTTATTTTTAATGATGAGTTTATATGCCGAGTATCACATCCCCCAATGAAACCAATCGGGAGATATTGCTATTCAATGAAATGCAGGTCTACCCCCTTAACAACCGGGTGAGTTAGCCGTGGTCGTTACGGCATGGCTGCTGGCAGTCGCTCACATGCGGGAGGCGAGGAGGTTTGAATCCCCCCGCCGGCAACCTTGAAGATGGTCTTCTGTGGTTTCCCATCTTCCTTCCAGGCAAATGCCGGGGTTGGTCCCTAACTATAGGCCACAGCCGCTACCTTCCAACTCCTCGTCCTTACATTCAAACTTTCCACCCCAGACAACACTCCACACGCGACGGTACTTGTAGCTCACCCATCGGGTGTCCGCCTAGAAGCAACTACAAACTGGCGAGCCGAACATGTCCTCGGACACTCCCGGCACTAATAGCCATATGCTAAAAAAAAAAAAAAAACTTAACACCCCTTCAGAACCTGAATATCCAAAAATCCTTCCTTAGTGGGCGTTTGCGACCCTTGAGGAAGCTGCATACCAAATTTCATTCCATTTTGGCTGGGCGATGGTGAGTGAGTCAGGACATTTTCTTTCAATTTTATTTTTTCAGAATTTCACCTCTCCCCATGAACCCCTTAAATTTGATTTATGAAGAAAAAAACTGTCGAACAGCTATTAACTTATTTTTAAGCATTTTTTCCCCCCCTGAGATTGATGAGCGAGTCAGTCAGTCAATCAAAGGAAGCTTGTAGTTTAACGTGACCGTAAATCTTGAGATCATGAGCCACGGGACCTCCTTTTAACGTGGAATCCGAACCACAGGGCATGGCATTTCACATCGAAAATCTCACATGCATTGACCGGGAATCGAACCCGGTCCACCTTGGTGAGAGGCCAACAGCTTGACCGCTGCGCCACCACGCCCCCAGTCAGTCAATCAGTTAGGACACTTTCTTTCCTGTTTTTTCCCCTCCCCCAGAATATCACCCCTCCCCATGGACCTCTTAAATTGGATTTATGAAAAAAAAAACAAAAAAAAAACAGTCAAACACCTATTTACTTATTTTTTATGCTGAGTTTCAAACTACTCGGCTATGTCGTTTAAGAGATACACGCTCCGTTAGGAATCCTTCAACCCCCACTTTTCACCCCATAATATACACCACATCGAAACCCCTCGGACACATGTCTTCTTATTTTTAATGGTGAGTTTATATGCCGAGTATCACATACCCCAATGAAACCAATCGGGGGATATTGCTATTCAATGAAATGCAGGTCTACCCCCTTAACACCCCTTTAGAACCATAATATCTAAAAATCCTTTCTTAGTGCGCGCTTGCGGGATTTGAGGAAGCGGCATACCAAATTTCATTCCAATCCGTCCGGTGGTTTCTGAGATTTCGTGATGAATGATTCAGTGAGTGAGTGAGTGGTATTTGAGCTTTATATAGTAGATAGGTACCGTAAATATCAAAATTGCCATTATGGAAATAGGAAATATCAAGTGATTGGCATTTAAATTTAAATTTTCTTGTTTATGAATGTCAAGTCACAATCTTAGAGGCTGATTGCAGACACATAGTGCAATGTGCTGGGCGATGGGCTCGCCTCATCCCAACACCAAAAAAGCGTACAAAAAGTAGGTAAAAGAGTTTTTTTACTATGATGTAGGCCTACTGTAAAAATGGAAACTTACCATAATGTCCAGTGAGTTATTGCTTTTTATCTTTAGAGATTAGTTGAACTAGTAACATCAAAATATGGCTGTAACAGGGTTGTTACAAGACCAAGATTCGCTTTTTCCCTGACTTAAGATCCCATTTTCCCGACTTTTCCCTGACCACCAATACTTTATTCTGATCACCGTATGAACATATTTTAAAAATAGAACCCGTCGAATTGATCAAACGATAGTTACCGTACTGATTTACATCTTCGAATCGCACAACTTATGGTGATTATTTTTTTAATTTTTAAATACACGTACATGCTAAGTTTTTTTTCCAGCTGCTGTATTACACGAGATTTGTAAGCTATCTCATACAGAAAAAGAGTTTCTTTTCAGAGATTGTAAAGAAAAGGCTTAAAGAAATAATTTTAACAAAAAACTAATTTTAAGAATTAGCCCAGTTTTAGATGCCGTGAACACATCAGAAGGCATGAAAAAAACTGGCTTCATCTGACTTTTTAAATAAATTAATCAGTTATGCTAAAAAAAAACATTCATTCATTTGTTTATTTGCAATTGGGGGTGTGTCCCCCGGTGGCAAATTAGATATACATAACAAATAAATAATTGTATATAACAATTCACTAACAATTAAACTGGAGTATTTCCACAAACAGTCAGTCTTTTCTTAAACACATGACATGACAAATAAATTAGAAAGAAAAAAAAAAGGATTCTACAAACTTAATTATTAACTTCTTTCTTTGTCAATACACTCAGTTCACAATGAAACTTCTTACATTCAAAAAGTTATTGCAATTGTTATAACTAATGACTTAAAAACTATGGCCTAATAGTCAAATAATACGAAGGGTAAGTAACGTATATGGCATGGATTCTTTCAAAATTATTGCTAAGGTAAGAAAGAAATTAAAAATCAAAAACAAAAACAAAATGGCACAACAAAACCATTTAATTGGACTCGAAAGCTATCGGACTTCTTTACATCGATTGACTGCAAAAGCCCTTTCCATTGTCTAGGAAGCAAACAAGTATTGCACGGACTCACAGACAACACAGAAAGACATTTAACACTTTGTAATCTTTTACGTCTTACGACTGCGCCATGACTGACATCAATGGATTACAAAATCCATACGCGATCTAGGTGACACTAAGTCTGGTATGCTACGGATTCGTTGATACCTTATCCTATACTGATCAAAATTGAAGAATAAAAAGAATGGTTTGAAACTTAAAAGCTTTAACGGACGCCTGACATATATTAGAAAGAATTGCTATAATTACTAACACTTAAACAATACTGGGAAAGAATATAGACATCGAAAACACAAAATTTAGTGACTGATACTAGTAAAGAAATCGATGGACTAAAACAGGAAATCCATTGGCTCGGAGTATACATCTTTTTGCTACATTCTTAGCGAAAGTAAGTACGATCACATTTGGAAAAGCTGACACTTTCGTTGCATACATCAATTTGAATAACTCTCTACAAGTACCCGCTGTTTAGCACTTTTAAACGTTCTTCAATTCACTTCGGCTTCTTTTTCTAACATAAATTTGACTCTTTTGATTTTCAACTCTTTTACCTTGTCTACAATTGCTCTCTTCTGTTTTTCTTTGGCCTCGTTTTCTTTTCTTTTCGGCTGCCCTCTCCTTAGGCACAGTTTCTTATTCTGAACGAGCATGACTCCACTTAACGAGCATTTATTTGGCGACAATCACTTTACCTAACCCTCCCTCGGATTGAACACCATCGTACACTACTTGTCTTAGGCCCATGAGAGAACGTTCGAGCTGATTTTCGACTATCATCTCTGTATTAGTACATCAAGCATAGGTGCTATGCCGAAGCTACACAAAGCGAAACTACGGCGAACCAAACACGGACGATATGAAAGGGGACGCGAGCGGGATGGTGCATGTGGAGTAGAGGCTTTGGCCCCGAACAAGCGCGATTCTCGACTTGGGCGAGGGGAAAGTGGAGGAAAGAGTGTAGTGGGGACAAACGACGAGACGAAGTATCGAGAGCAGCAGGGTTACCGCAATGTGTTCCTTTCTTGCTTTCTCTCCTTTATTTTACAATATTAGCATTTTGCAGCCCTAACCCGACAAAGCGAAGGAGCTTCGCGCTAAAGGCAAATAGACAGAAACATGCTCCGGCATGTATTATTTTATTTTTTTAAATTAAATAGTTCCCTGACTGAGCAGAAAATTTCCATGACATTTCCCGAACTTCCATGACCGGATTTTTCCCCCATGACTTTCCTGACCTGTAACAGTCCTGCTGTAAAACATAACATGCTGTATGGTTAAAATAAATTTCCTGACTTTTTAATACTTTTCGCCACTTTTTCCTGACTTTTCCTGCCTGTGGACACCATGCACTTGAATGGGTCATAATTTCCTTCTGATAGCTCGTAGAAATGGGAAATTTGATTTAATGATCTCAGTGGCTCTGGGAGAAACAGAACCACTGCCCTTGGCAAGTTTGTTGATTGTTCCTGTGTATATGCTCCTCTGTCTCCAGCATTTGTGGAGCAGCTGGATGACGTCCAACTGACAGAAGGTTATTTTCAACAAGATGGAGCAACATGTCATGCGTCTAACACTTTCATGCAACATGTAATCAGTTTCTTAGGTGACCGAATAATCTCAAAAATTTTTGTGGCCCACCCGATCACCGGATCTAACCGCGCCGGACTTTTTCTTATGGGGGTATCTTAAAGGCAGGGTGTACAAAAATAGACCTTGGACTGCTGCTGAACTCCGTGAGGTCATTAGACGGCAAACCATTGGTGACCCAATGAATTCACTATCATATATGCTTTAAATTCCTATAGCCAAGAGAATTTCCTGCAAGGATGCAGCTTGCAATTTACTATCAGAGTGGGGTCCAGGCAAGGTACACCACAACATACATGACATAAACCTAGAAGATTAATTTGTTGGTGTTTCATCTTAGTTTTGTGCAAGAGAAGGCTATGCAGCTGCAAATAACTAACTAAATAAATAATAAATAAATAAATAAACAAACAAACAAACAAATAATTTAATTATTAAATAAATAAGTTTCATTTACAGATATCCATATTCCTTTGTGCTTATTCCAATTAATACTACCTAATGGCGTCTAATTGCAAGTCAGTGTGTGGGAGCTGCGAAGATAACATTACACATAAAGAAGATTACATCGTGTGTGACGGAAAATGTGGTAAGTTTCATCACAGAACGTGTGTACAACTTAATAAAAGTGAGTTTAAAAAACTAATATCCTCTAAAGCCAGTAAATGGTACTGTGGACAATGTGACGACACTGTGAGTGAAGGCGTCAAAGAACATGTAGATAGTGATGCTCCTAACCTCAACGACCTCGCAAGTGTTATTAATCAAATCAACATCAGGCTCACTAAGATTGAATCAATCGAGTCAGAACAAAAGGAGATGCAAAGGTCGGTATCGTTCTGTGCTGCGAGTTTCGATGAGATGAAGTTAGAGCTAAAACAAATGTCGGACAACTTCAACAAGGCATTGGCGGAAATCACCGTTCTGCGGAACGAAGTTCGTACTTTACAACACGAGCGCGATACAAATAACAGTGTGATACAACAACTGAGAGTTGAAAATCAAGAGCTCCAGCAATATGTTCGCAGGAATAACCTCGAAATTCATGGACTGCCTCTTATTAACAACGAGAAGCCTGTGGAAATTGTGAAAGATATTGGAAAGTGTTTAGGCGTAGACATTAACACCAATGACATTGATGCGTGCCACAGACTCCCTCAAAGGAAAGCAGAACTACCGCCTCCTCTGCTGGCAAAATTCTGTAGTCGCTTAATAAAAGACGATCTATTAACGGCTAAGAAATTCAAGCCGAGAATGACTTCCATTGATGTTGGGATTCAGGCAAAGTCACGGAGTGTTTATATAAATGAACACCTGACGTCGCAGAATAAATATCTGCACAAACAAGCACGAGACCTCCGGCAACATGGTTGTAAATATGTTTGGACGAAGGACTGTAAAATCTTTGTAAAGAAAGACGAAAGTGGAAGCACTTTTCGCATCACCAGCATGGAGGACATCCGTAAATTTCAGAGCCAACTAGCTAAGAAGATACCTAAGCCTGACAATGGAAGCCCCTCCAGTAATAACAACTCTTCTTAACTACCCAACAGTAGAAGACCATCCCGGAGACAACATGACGATAACGACGGACCAGATATACAACTCCAATCCTACCAACTGCAGAGAACTAAAATTTGTGAGTGTGCATGATTACACTATTAAATGTAAAACTATCACTAATGACTGTAACAGCCTACAAATTGTGTATCTTAACAGTAGAAGTGTTAAAAATAAGCTGGACGAATTGGAAATACTCCTGCATATTTTAGGTGAAGTAGATGTCTTGGTTATATCTGAAACCTGGATTAAGAGCAACGAGGCTAAATATTACAACCTAAACAACTACTCTGGTGTGTTAGCTCACAGAGATGATATGAGAGGAGGTGGGACGGGGTTATTTGTACATAAAAAATGGAACTTTAAACTAATTAATAAGTGTGAATTGAACCATAGCTTAATCTGGGTGGAGATATGGCGAGACACCTCAACTGGTAAAATCAAATCAGACAATCTATCCATCATTGGAGGATACAACCCAACGAGATCTAATGCAGCTTTATTTCTAACATCTTTGGAAAATTTCCTCTCTCAGACCAACAATACCCCTTGTCTTTTCATAGGTGACACAAATATTAACACTTTTACTGACGACCTCCTAAAAATGCGATACCTTAATGTTTTAACAAGCTATGGATTCACATTGTGTAACAAAATATATGCAACACGTACGACTGACACATCATCAACTCTTCTCGATCATGTAGTAGTAAACAATGACAAAATGCAGCTCACAATATCCAATGTGGATACAGACATAAGTGACCACAATATAATCATCACAGACACTGTCTGGCCATACAAAAGAACCCATTCTCATAACAAAATTTTCACTTCGTCGATTAGTCCTAATTGTACGGCTAACGAAACAAACGATAATAATGATATCACACAAACTAGCCAGGATATTACGATCAACAACATGTACAGCGCTTTTATTGACCAAATGCAAGGAACTATAAAAAGACGCAAGCACAATTCCAACAATCAGAAAATATTGTCAAATACAGATGATGCAAGTCCATGGATTACATCTGAATTGATAATATTGATTAAGCGACGCAACACACTACACCAAAAACTCAAGATCAGGCAACACAAAGATAACATCTCCCTAAAAGAAGAATATATTATGTGCAGAAATGCAGTAACATCATTGAAAAGGAAACTAAAAGCAGATTATTATTCACAAAAGCTAAACTTGTATGATAAAAACGTAAAGAAAACATGGGAAATCTTGAATGAAATTATATATAACAAAAGGTATAGCTGTAAAACTTGCACATCTCTTATGATAGATAACACGGTCGTTGCAGATAAACAGGAGATTGCTAACTCATTCAATGACTATTTTACATGCATAGCCAGCAATCTTGCATCCCAGATAACTGATCCAGACTGTACAAGTCAGAATGCTAACTACCAGTCGGAATCACTCTTTCTATATCCAACAGATCACGTTGAAGTTAAATGTATAATTAAGAATCTAAAAAATAAAAAAAGTTGTGGTGTAGATGGGATTTCAGCTAGTGTGGTTAAAACGTTTGATGATCAACTAATAACGATGCTTGTTGCTATAATTAATGAATCTATGACTAGTGGCATAGTACCACAAGCTCTAAAAATTGCTAAAGTAATACCAATTTTCAAAGGAGGAAATACAAGTGATGCAGGGAACTATAGACCTATATCTATACTACCAATTATTTCCAAAGTCCTGGAAAGCATTGTTAAGGTGAGGCTAGTGAAGTTTCTGCAGAATAACAATTTTTTTTATAGAGCCCAATATGGTTTTGTTGCGAACTCCAGTACAGAACTGGCTATTACTGATCTTATTTCAATGCTTCAGGAAAGCATTGACCGCAACGAGATAGCAGCTGGGTTATTCATTGATCTCGCTAAAGCTTTTGACACAGTAAATCACGAAATTCTATTATCAAAATTAGAGAATGCTGGAATTCGAGGCGTTGCATTGGAGTGGTTCCATAGCTACCTTAGTGGAAGAAAGCAATATGTTGCCATGAATGGCTATCAAAGTGCGGAAAAGGCTGTATCGTGTGGGGTTCCTCAAGGGTCTATTTTGGGCCCTACGCTGTTTCTAATATATATAAATGATTTAAGTAAAGTTAATTTAAAAGGTCAAATTATGCTTTACGCTGATGATACGAATGTTTTCTATACTGGTAGCAAAGTGGGCACAATAATCAATAATATGCAAGAAGACTTAAACACAATAGCCAAGTGGCTCAATATTAATAAATTGACTATGAACGTCACGAAAACAAAATATATGATAATGACAAAACCCAGTATGAAAAATGTTGAACATAATCATATATATAGTAACAACACAATAATAAACGAGGTCGAACATTTTAAATATTTGGGGCTAATCATTGATAAACATCTAAGCTGGGTAGCACACGTTCATTATATTGCGAAGAAGATAGCTCCGGCATCTGGGCTGTTGAGAAAATTGAAATACTTAATCCCTAGAAAACTTCTAATCACAGTATATTACTCACTCGTACACAGTCACTTGCAGTATCTAAATGTAATTTGGACTCAGTGTAAAAAGACAGCCCTGCATGAACTTATGGTAATACAAAATAGAGCGATAAAAAATATATATAACCTACCCTTTAATACACACAGTCGAGATTTATATGCCAAGAGTAAAATAATGCCAATGTCAATGTGCGCAGAATTAAGGTCAGCAATACTAATACACAGAATTAAGCAAAACAATGTGCTGCATAACAGTGACTACACCCTAAATTCAGACATTCATACTTATAACACGCGACAAGCAGATGACTTCGCTCTCTTTCAAATCCGCTCGTATAAATTTGGTAACTGTAGCTTTAAGTTCTCAGCCATTCAGTCTTACAACCATCTTCCAAGCGATTTAAAATCAATTTCCAATCTGTCGACTTTCAAATTTAAATTAAAGAGACTACTTTGGAATCGGTACATAATAAAGTAGGTAGCCAAATTTAGTGAATCATCATGTCTCATTTCACTCTGCATTGATAAACTTATTATTTTAATTATTATTTAATTCTTCTTCTTTCTTCGTTTTGCCCACTTAGGGAGCGCGCTTGAACTTGTTGACTCGGGTTGATGGAGCTTTCCTCTTCCTCTCCTCCCAAAATCTCCTCATGAACTCGCTATGCCCCTTCTTACGTTCCTCCGTCCATATTTTTTTTCCAGTGGTCTTCTTTTTAGCTTTTCGGTGAAAGAGTGATTTGTAAATAATTTTTAATTATTATTTTACATTTATTATGTTATTTACATTGTACATATTCTTTTGGTAAGCTAATTACAGTGTTAGGTCAAGTATCATTGCCGAAAATTAACTTAATCACGCAGCAAATGTGTATGTAAGGTATATATGTATATAAAATTGTAGTAGACGCCAATAAATTTGTATTGTACAATTCCTATGTAAGAGCCTCTGGCTCGTTGGAATTAATTGTTCAATAAATGATGATGATCTAATTATTTCTGGCACATAGTTTCTACACAATGTAGATTCGTCGGCCACTCTTTCGTTACCGTATTGTATTTTTTCTAAAAATAACCAAAGCCGCACATTATTCAAAGTCCACAATGGAATGTCAGAAATCACTAATGCTAATCACAAGTTTTTGGAAAAAGTGTCACTTGAAGATAATTGTTTACCTACTTTGCTCATTATCAGTAGCTGATTTACCTTAGATTTCTTTTCAGCCCTCTCCTTGTGTCGTCTTGAATTAATATGCTGCATAATGGCATATTTTGTCTTTCAAGAAGAACGTTTTTCAAAAATCAAACAGAATAATAATTTGCAGTCTTCACTAAAAGTGTTGTTGTTGTTTCCTATGGCTAGCCCAGATTCCAATCCATCAGCTTTCTTGCGTTCCAATAGAGTTGTGTGAGGTTTCCTGAAGTTCTAGCAGTCACATCAAGTTTGTGGCAATGCAGCAGGTGCCCCTTATCCATTTTACTTCCAGGTTCATGACATTGGGACCTATGTAAATAAATAAATAAATAAGTGTGCATTCTTCAGATCTCAGGATGTTGATTCGTTTCAGATGAGCTGCAAGGCAGTCATGGCCGGTGTTAAGTCTGAAGAAGGCTACAGCTTCTCTTCTCGGTGTTAATTTCTATTGATCCCATTTAGCATCAATTTCCTTCCATAATTTGGTTTCTGCTGTTTTATTTGCCATTTCTTCATACCTGTTTTTGATAGTATTTTTCAAGATCCTTTTTGCTAACATAAAATCAGTCTGATAGAAAAGTATTACGTCCAAATTTGTTTCCATATTTGTGTAACAATGCCAATTAAAATTTTTTTTGTGGGTGGCATTACATAACTTAGCTATGGCACCGTTCGCACTAACTTGTTCAACCAACAATGTGTGATGCACTGCTGATGTGCTGGGTGACGTAACAGATTGCAACTTAGAATTCGGGGATTCACTCAGCACATGACAACATGATATTTGATTTAACTGCTTAATAGCAAAAGATACTTGGCTCAGTGGAAAATCCCAAGTTTCACTCCTAATTTTAATAACACCATAAAATTTCACATCTTCTTGTGACTTCCCCGTTTTACACTCCTACCAAATCTTCATTCTTTCATGTGTTTGACTGTACAGTAGGTGATTAAAAATAAGGAATGTGATCATTGACAGCTATGAGTAACACTTTTTGCAAGAAAAATTTTAGTAAAACATGGCAGTTTAATTAAAAATCATAAAATAAGTAAGCAAAAGCACATTTCTGCAAAATAAGCATTCATAAGCACTATAAAACATAGTAATAACTGCTTATCAAGATGTGTCCTATGAAGCATAACCTGTCTGCTTATGTTTAGAAGTGTAGGATGGAATATGATTATGCTTAGAAATCAGGACTTTAGTGATAATGCACTTATTATAAAATGGTTCGTTCGTGTGATCATTATTCAGTCGACCGATGGCATTGTATCATGTTTTGGAGCTGTAAGTACAGTACCATACCTAAATACGGATAAAGCATTAAAAAGTGACTCAAGAATATACACCCAAATGATTTTCAAGTTAATGACAAAATAAAAATGGCCTAGCACACCAATAATGTTGAACTTAAGTGTGTGAAGGGATGACTTAACCTTTTAACTGCTATGTGCCGAGTTATTTTCACACATCTTAGTGCCATTCTACATCAAGGCCCTATATCAATCTATATATGTAATATGCTAAGGTGTATGTTTCACAAAAGTCAAGCTCCTAAACCAGAGGGAGTTAGAAGGTGCGGTTTGTACGGTACCCAATTCTTCCAAATCATCTCAATAGTACAGGAAAAATCTTGCATTTCTTGAAGTCAACGTAAATATATTTATTTGTTTATAAAGTGCTTTTAAACAAATAAACAAGATGGTAACCCCTGCCTGAAGTGTGTCGTGACCAGCCCGCATAGCACTAGTGCCGGGCGGGTAGTCTGTACACATGGGGCGCATACAACCCACAATATTTAAAAAAAGTGCGTTTAAACAAATAAACATATTTATAGAAGCCATATAACAGTAATGCCAGGTGGGTGGTTTATACACAGGCGAGAGTTCTCGCAAGGGTCTGCTAGTTTAACATATTCCTCCTTCTCCTATTGGTTCCATATACAGGGTGATTCCCTATGTAGTTTACAACTTCAATAATGTGAAATTATTTATTGGAACCACTTAAAGACTTGGTTTATATGTTATTATATTGCAAAACACTTCAAGTTTTGACTCACGTAGTTTGTAGTTGCACAGTTGTCCGCCACGCGCGCCACCTGCCACTTGTTAGAAATGGCGTCTTTCACTGGAGCGGAAAGAGTGAAGTGCGTGTCCTGGTTTGAAGAAACCAAGTCAGCAACGAGTGTACAGCGGAGCTTTCACACAGAATTTGGCAAAGACCAACAGTGTACAAATGGCAACAGACATTTGTCGAAACAGGTTGTTCTGTGCTACATACAAAGCCGCCAGGCCGCGCACCTGTGACTGGCGATGTGGTGGAAACAGGGAGAGGCTCGTCCACAGTCCGGAAAAATCGAAACTGGTATCCTCAAACCACTGTTTGGTGGGTGTTGCGTCGACATTTGGCCATGAAATCATACCGATTGCGCTTGATTCAAGCACTAAGTGAAGCGGATAAACATACCCGAGATGAATTCTGTGTTGAAATGATGGATCGCATCAGCCGTGATAAGTCATTCTTGAACAATGTGGTCTTCAGCGATGAATCAACGTTGCACCTTTCTGGCCGAGTCAACACAATTGTCGTATTTGGGGCATGGATAAACCACATGGGCACCACGGGACAGCCCCAAAGTGAACGTTTTCTGCGCTGTTTCGAGAGAAACAATTACCTGGCCGCCACGGCCCCCAGATTACACACCACTGAACTTCTTTCTGTGGGGCTTTGTGAAAGATAGGGTTTACATCCTTCCCCTACCTGCAAATCTTGATGAACGGAGACATCACAGCACAACAGCCATCGCCTCTGTTACCCCGGAAATGCTGGTTCATACGTGGCGGGAAATCAACATCCGTTGGGATGTATCCATGATGACAAATGGTGCACACATTGAGCCGTAATGGATTTGTCAAAAATAAACTTGAAGTGTTTTGCTATGTAATGACCTATAAACCAAGTCTGTAAGTGGTTCCAATAAATAATTTTACATTATTGAAGTTGTAAACTACATAGAGAATCACCCTGTATTGTGCATTGGGTTACATTTTAGACACATGTACTCAAATCAGTTTCCTTCAGGGGCACACTGGGTAGTTTATTAGCTTAGGAATAACCCACCCACCAAGGGAAGATGATTAAAAAAAAGGAAGTAGGTTTTGAATTGGAAAAAAAGGATAGAAAAATAGGAGGAGAGTCCCACAAAATTAATAAGTTTAACTTTAAATACCTTTAGAGGCAGTTGCCACTGAAAATTAACTCTTTGATACCTAAAGTAGGTACGAACTTGGTCGAAGCTAACGGGAACCGCAGCCGGGACCCGCAGCCGGGACTTGGGCGATTTGCAAGAGAGAGGCTTTAGTGTATTTCCTCCCAAGCATGTATGAAACTACTATAGGGAAGGGTGATAGTCTGGCAATACAAATGGTAAAAGCTTTATTGAGTATGAACGAGGGCATAAACCTAGGAAGAGCTAGGAAAGCCAGGATCTTGCCTATCTGTAGTATCAGAGAAATGATGAATCCAAAAACAAATATTTGATTTATTAAACAATGCAAAGAAGTTTGAGGAAATTAACAAGCGTGTAATATAATTTTGACAAACATAGTTCATTTGAACTTTTTAACAAATGGGGTCGCAGACCTCTCAACATTAAACGTTTGCTCCAGGCAATTGACAATTTACAAGGTTTCAAACCTTACATGTTTCTAAAATCTTTATAAGATTTAAACAAATAAACAATGAAGCAATTAAAGTTTGAACGTGAATTGGTGTACAAAGAGTGTACCTTAAGAAATTCTTGGGAGAATGTTCTAGAGAAAGTGACAACTTCGAAAATAACAATAATAAAAACATGAAAAATAAGATACAAGTTCCTACAACTTCTTATATTTATACAGAATTACTATATGAGAATTATACAAAAGAGGGAGGTCACTTACTGTGAAACCTGAAGAAAGTTAAAAGGAAGGTTCTAGACTTCCCAAGTTTGAGCAGGAATCACTAGCCAAATGGGACAGTTTCCATTTCGTGAAACCTGAACATGACTCGCTAAAGAGTTTAAAGAATTGTTTTCCCTGATTATAGGAAAGGAACAATGTGAATTTGAAACTTGTATCACACAAGCAATTATGCAGAATTTAATTAATGTTAAACTAGCAAAGTTGTAAGGGCACTTCGAGAGTGACACCTTATAGGAAAGTTACAATTTTATTAATAATGGTGGTTAGTAGAAGGTTGAGGAAAGATCATTGGGATATAGGATCAATGTTCATGGCCGTATTTAATGTAAACGGACGAGCGCGACGCGGTAGAAACGTGGAGCAAGCACTGGTTATCACTGTAGTCTATAAAGATGGATGCAAAGTTCACTATAGAAACACTAAAGTTTATGAGAAAGAAAGTTATTGCAATTATGGAAATAACTGATTGCACTATATAGGTGAGAGTCTATTTCTTGAAAAAGTTGTGATTTACAATTAAATGTAGCATAAAACATTCAGTGGTTCCAGCGGTGGAAGAAAGTTAGCTATTGCAACAATTTGTAAGGAAGATTCCTCATTTTAAATATTATTGTCACAAGTGAGTGAAAAATACCTGACGGCAAGACTCGCAGATAGAGTACAAGATCTCGAAGGTTCCAGAACGACCTTAGTGGAAAAATGGGGTTGAGAAAATCCAACGGAGGAACTAGCTTAATGAATTATAGACAGCGGGTATTAGGTAATATCCCACGTAGTGAGAGGATTTCTCATTTGAATAGCTTAAGAAAGCTCTTTTTTAGTAAAGTTGGCTTATACAAGCAAAAGCTCAACATGGCAAATCCCACGAAGAATGATTTTTTGCCCCAAAGTAAATAATTTCACACTGTCTATAAAAGTATCATTAAAAGCACGTGGAAGTTAAAACCATGAAGATGAGGTTAAAACTTTTAAAACGGTACTTATCTTGATTTCACGTTGAAGGCGAAGTTTCCCTGGATGACAACTACCTTGCCAACATGGCATAGAAGAGTTTGTGCCTCTTGGTTTGAGGAGGCTAGCTCGAGAGGAGCTTCAACTGATCGAGTCAACTGCCGACTGAGAAGTGAGACCTGCTCAACGGAGCACGGAGGGTCCAAGGAAAGGAAAAAGAGTGGGGGGTAGGAAACAAAAGGAGAACATATAAACATTGCCAATGTTACAACAAAAAATGATCTTCTCTTGGTGAGCTGGTCTTCAAAGAGTTGACAACAGATGATACTAGCGCAGCATGGTGAGTAAAGAAGTAGACGTAGTCCTCTTGCTCAAGGAGAAAATAGCTGGCGATGGTAACAGGATCTGGTGGCCAAATGGATAAGTAAGTCCTCTAGCACCAGGAAGAAATGAGGAGCTTCAGAGATTCGCTGCGAGACGACGCTAGGTGGGTCACAGAAGTTATATATCTAGAACAGACTTATGAAGACATAAGAGATTTGCCTATCAAGGAGAAAACAAAAGATCACTGTTGGTGTTTGACAAAGAGAAAGGAAGAAATGAACATGCAAGGAGCAATAAAAATTATATCTCAGGTACCGTGTATTCAAAGAATACACCATACTGGGGGGAAACACCAACAGAGAGCAAATAAGCAGTTACACATTTAATGGAAGAGGAGCGATCAAAGACAGGGGTCTTGTAATCGAACCGTTAATGGTCAAGACTCTGACCACCCTGACTCTCCCATCTCTTCCAGGATAACACTTGGTCACTCTACCGGAAGTCCAGACTAGAGGGGGAGAAACATCCCTAACCAAGACCAAGTCCCCCACTTTAATGTCGGGACGGGAAAGAAACCACTTCTGCCTCCGTTGCAAGGAAGTTAAATATTCCAAGTTCCATCTCTTCCAAAAAGAATTACGGAGGGCTTCAAGTTTGCGCCAAACAATAGGTAGATTAAAATCCCTGTAAAAATTGGGAAGAGGAGGAGGGGCAGAAAGAGAAGTGCCGATAAGGAAGTGACCAGGGGTGAGTGGAAGTAGGTCATCAGGGTCATTGGAAAGCGGAGTTAAAGGGCGAGAGTTAACAACACCTTCAATCAGAACAGACAGTGAATTGAATTCTTCGTAAGTCAGAATTCGATTACCTAAGACTTTTCTTAAATGACGTTTAGTGAGATTTACGCAAGATTCCCACCTACCACCATGATGCGGAGCGTAAGGAGGTATAAAGCGCCATTTGAAACCTTTTGAATAAGAAAAATTAGAAATTTGTTCCATGGCAGGAGAGGAAGTGAGAGCTTTCTTCCACAGGGAAGCTGCGCCCTGAAAGGTGGAAGCGTTATCAGAGAACATCTCAGAAGGAACACCACGCCTAGCAGTAAAACGAGAGACAGCTGATAAAAAATAAGAAGTAGAAGCATTCCTTACTAGTTCCAAGTGGATTGCGCCGGTAACCATGCAAACAAAGAGAGAAACATAAAGCTTACCAAACAATTTGCGTTTAGCTTCAGGAGAGTTTCGTTGATATTGGAACGGGCCCATATAGTCCACGCCAGTTAAAGCAAATGGGCGTATAGGAGAAGAGCGAAAAGAGGGCAGATCGCTCATTAATTGAGTATTGATTTTAGGTTTCGCTTTGAAACAAGGAATGCACTTGTGAATTACAGAAGAAACTTCATGAATTCCATTTATAATCCAGTACTTTTCCCTTAAGAGGCAAAGCAGAGTACGTGTACCAACATGAAGATTACGGTAATGAAAGTCACGTATAATTAAGGAAGTTACGTGATGTTTGGAAGGCAAAATAACGGGATGCTTTTTGTCCTCAGAGAGTAAAGATTGCGAGAGCCTTCCACCTACCCTGAGTAACCCATGGTCATCAAGAAACGGGGCTAAAGCACGGAGACGGCTGGATTTGGGAAGATCTCTTTTAGAAGAAAGCAATGACAATTCAGAAGAAAAGGCTTCTTGCTGTGTCAGTTGTAAAACCTTAACGGTAGCGAGATTCAATTCATGATTGGTAAGGTGTGGTTTAGGGAGAAGAGGTTGGTCAACCACAAGATATTTCCATCTAAGGAGATAGGCGACAATTCGTAGTAATTTATGAAAAGAAGAATAGCGGGACAACAAAGGATGAGAAGCGTTGGAAACAAGACACGAAGCAATGGATAGAGGTACTTTAGCGTCAGGCAAGTTGGAGTTTGTAGCTGGGGGTTTAGAAGGCCATGAAGAAGATTCTTCGATTAGCCACGAGGGCCCATGCCAGTACAATTGGGAAGCTGCCAATTGAGAGGGTAAACAACCATGAGAGATAATATCGGCTGGATTATCCGCACTGGGAACATGCCTCCATTGACATCCAGAAGAAAGAGTTTGAATTTTGGAAACCCTGTTTGCAACGAAAGTTTGCCAGTGAGAGGGGTTCTTGGCGATCCAAGAAAGGGCGATCATGGAATCGCTCCAGAGATAGATTTGCGAGAATTCGACTTTTAATACTTCCCGTAATTTCTTGACAAGTTCTGCAGCCATGAGTGCAGCGCACAGTTCGAGCCTAGGCAAAGTGATAGTTTTAAGAGGAGCGACCTTCGATTTGGCACAAACAAGGTTGGAAACTGGAGATCCATAGAGTGAATCGTGATGAACTAAATATGCACAGCAACCATAAGCTTTTTCAGAACTGTCCGCGAACACATGAAGGGAAAAAGATGCATTAGAATGAGAGCTGATTAAATTCCTGGGAATTTCAATAAGGGAAAGATCCAGCAAATTGCTGCGAAACGAGAGCCAACGATTAAGAAAAGAAAGAGGGACAGTGTCATCCCATTCACACTTAAGCGACCACAGCTCTTGCATGAAGAGTTTGGCTATAACGATAACTGGGGCAAGGAATTGAAGTGGATCAAAACTTTTTGCAATTTCAGAGAGAATTTGTCTTTTTGTATTAGGAAGCTCTTCTGCGAGCGAAACTTTATAGATAAGAGTGTCAGTGCTAGTGCACCAGTGAACTCCTAGAGTTTTTATAGATTCGGAGTTTCCACAAATTTCGACAGAAGAAGGATCTACGTCTTCGATGGGAAACTGAGCGAGAAACTCAGGGGAGTTGGGAGTTCCACTTATGGAGTGGGAAACCTCCATTCCTTAGTAATGCCTGAAGTTCTAAAGATACAAAAGAAGCTTCCTCCAAAGAGGGGAAGGATTGCAAATAATCGTCAACATAGAATGACGTAGTTAGTGCTTCAGAGGCTTTGGGGTTAAATAAATGACCATCTTGAGAGGCTAGCAAGTGTAGGGGTCGGATAGCAAGGAAAGCAGAGGGTTTTAAGCCATAAGTAACCGTTTTCAAGCGAAATACCTTAATGGGCTTACTGATTTCATCACGCCACAAGATTCTTTGAAGATCTCGTTGTTCTGATTGAATTAACACTTGACGGTACATCTGTTTTATGTCGGCTATGACAGCTATGGGAAATAATCGAAAGTTTAAGAGTATAGCAGATAAATCTGATTGAATAGCAGGACCAGAATAAAGAGTGTCGTTAAGGCTGTTGCCATTAACGTCGGGTGATGAACCATTGAAAACAACTCGAATTTTATCTTTTACAAGAGGGTTTTTCCACACGGGATGATGATTTAAATGAACCGTTTCAATTGGGGGGTGCAATTCATCATCAGATTTGTTAACAACTTCCATATGATCTAAGCTTTCATACTCATCCATGAAATCAGTGTACTGTTGTTTAACAAGAGGTTCCTTCTTGAATTTGCTCTCGATAGCGAAGAGAGCTTTTCGAGCTTTAGGCTGAGAGTTGATAAGTTTAGGAGGATTATTTAATCTTGGCATTTGAACGACGAACCGGCCATCAGAAGAACGAGTGGTGGTGTTTAAAAAAAGTTGCTCACAGAATTCATTTTCTGAAGAGGTTACATTAGGAGAATCAATATTTTCAAGCCTCCAGAACTGTTCTAGGTCAGTATTGGAGAAGTAACATTGCGATGCGGGTTGAGGAGAATAATGGGGAAGTTGACCGGTGACGATCCATCCAAAATTAGTGTCTCTGGCGACCACGTTTGAGGATAACTTACGAACCTGTTTACGTAGGCAATTCCAGAAAACATTGGCACCAAAGAGTATGTCAATAGGGTTTTGCATATTGAAAAAAGGATCGGCTAGCCTTAAATGCAAGGGAATGTTTAACCCTGAAATATCCACAGAGTGACTTGGAGTGTCTTCTCCAATGCTATTAAGAATTAGACAATTAAGTTTAAGAAAGTTGTTTCTATGACAAGTATCTCTTATAGTTAGCTTTGAGAATTGTAAAGCTTGCGATTTTGAGCTGTTGATGCCCGACACGTTGATAGAAGTGGGGTTTACAGGTAGACCTAGTTTTCTAATCAAGGAATTAGACACAAAATCATGAGTTGCCGCTGAGTCTAGAATACCGCGTGCACGGACCCAGTTGCCAAAGTTATCCTGAACTTCGATTTGGACAGTAGACAACAATACTTGAGCACTGCGAATGGACTTGGCATTTTGAATATACGATGAAGCATTAGAACTGTTAGTACTATCATTTTTCGGAGAAGTAGATGCTGTCGATGACCTTGCCTGATCATGACGATGTAGCAAAGTATGATGAGCCTTTTCACAATGGTAGCAAAGTCTTGTGGACTTACAGTTAGAAGCAGAATGCGTGGGCGCTAGGCAGTTGAAACAATGTTTGTTTTGAGCGACTAATTTTCGTCTGTCGTCGACTGACATTTCTTTAAAAGATTTGCAGAGGTATAGGGCATGGGGATCTTTACAAAGTATGCACTTTACAGGTTCGTTTAAACTTTTGCGAGGTTCGCTTTGCGTGTTTAAAACAATAGAGCTAGCAACACGACGTTCACTAGACCTAGTTGGGTAACCAGTAGTGTTTGATTTAAATTTGGATGAGCTGGACCCGGGTTTTTGGGTATTGGACGCTGAGCGTTCACTTTTGGGTTTGATGGACATTAATTCGAATTTGGAACTAGGAGATGAAGGTTCACTTTGATTAGCTAGAGCGGTTAAAAGTTGGCATCTAGCGTTTATGAAAGTGACTAAATGCTCGTAAGAGTAGTCGTCTTCTTTAGAAAGTTCAATTTCCCAAGCTTTGAGGGTAGCAGCATCAACTTTAGAGACTACTAAATGTATTAAGAAAGTATCCCAATGTTCAGTAGGTTGATCTAATTGGGACAAAGCTTTAACGTGGAGTTGGGTAGTGTCAACTAAAGTACGCAAACTAGTGACGTCATTGTGCTGTGACGCAGGTAGGTTAAATAGAGCCTTCATATGGCGTTGAATACGTAAACGTAAATTTCCATATCTTTCCTTTAATAAGTTAAAGGCAATGGGGTAATTTTCGGCACGCAGAGGAAGTGCTTCGACCAACTGCAAAGCTTGACCTCGGAGGATAGATCTCAAGTAATGAAACTTGTAAATGACTTGAATGTCTTCATTGTCATGAACAAGGGAGCAAAATAATTCATAGAAAGAATCCCAAGTGGATTCATCTCCAGAGAAATGGGGTAAATCAATTTTAGGTAAAGTTGGTTTGGGCTTGTGAGTGCCCTCACAGAAGGAAGTTTGTGGTTCGTGAAGGGAACCAAGAACAGAAGCGTCCTTTTTCTGCTCCTCTTCGAGTTGGCGTATTATTTTGAAAGCAGAACCTATGCCTTCGTAATATAGGTTTTTTACTTCGACACGATCTTCTGTTTGATTGAGCATGCAAGTTTCTATTTCAGTTTGAATGTTACAGTAGTTTTCATATGAACGTTCAAAATCCTTTACACGATGTTTCAACAAGTCTAATTGCGCGTCTGAGGGATCTAATTCTTTTATGTACCTTCTGAATCGGGTAATTTGCCCTTTATAGGATGCTCGTTTAGAAGTAAGATTTTCATCCTTATCCTTATCAGTGGGAGCCATATTAAAGAAGGTAGATGAAAATGTAACTCACGAAACTGTGGAACCTTGGAAATGCTGTCAAGCTGGCAGCAGCGAATGAGTAGAAAGAACGGGACACACCAAAGGAGACAGGAGCGGCCTCTTTCCCGTTCACAGGCTTTGCATGATGTAATTATAGCTGAAAAATTCAACACAGATATTAGTAATATGCAAAGTATTGTCAAATGACACTTGACAAACAATGGACATAGCAAATGGACTCTCCCGGGTTTCGGCACCAAATTTTGGGTAGTTTATTAGCTGAGGAATAACCCACCCACCAAGGGAAGATGATTAAAAAAAAGGAAGTAGGTTTTGAATTGGAAAAAAAGGATAGAAAAATAGGAGGAGAGTCCCACAAAATTAATAAGTTTAACTTTAAATACCTTTAGAGGCAGTTGCCACTGAAAATTAACTCTTTGATACCTAAAGTAGGTACGAACTTGGTCGAAGCTAACGGGAACCGCAGCCGGGACTTGGGCGATTTGCAAGAGAGAGGCTTTAGTGTATTTCCTCCCAAGCATGTATGAAACTACTATAGGGAAGGGTGATAGTCTGGCAATACAAATGGTAAAAGCTTTATTGAGTATGAACGAGGGCATAAACCTAGGAAGAGCTAGGAAAGCCAGGATCTTGCCTATCTGTAGTATCAGAGAAATGATGAATCCAAAAACAAATATTTGATTTATTAAACAATGTAAAGAAGTTTGAGGAAATTAACAAGCGTGTAATATAATTTTGACAAACATAGTTCATTTGAACTTTTTAACAAATGGGGTCGCAGACCTCTCAACATTAAACGTTTGCTCCAGGCAATTGACAATTTACAAGGTTTCAAACCTTACATGTTTCTAAAATCTTTATAAGATTTAAACAAATAAACAATGAAGCAATTAAAGTTTGAACGTGAATTGGTGTACAAAGAGTGTACCTTAAGAAATTCTTGGGAGAATGTTCTAGAGAAAGTGACAACTTCGAAAATAACAATAATAAAAACATGAAAAATAAGATACAAGTTCCTACAACTTCTTATATTTATACAGAATTACTATATGAGAATTATACAAAAGAGGGCAGGTCACTTACTGTGAAACCTGAAGAAAGTTAAAAGGAAGGTTCTAGACTTCCCAAGTTTGAGCAGGAATCACTAGCCAAATGGGACAGTTTCCATTTCGTGAAACCTGAACATGACTCGCTAAAGAGTTTAAAGAATTGTTTTCCCTGATTATAGGAAAGGAACAATGTGAATTTGAAACTTGTATCACACAAGCAATTATGCAGAATTTAATTAATGTTAAACTAGCAAAGTTGTAAGGGCACTTCGAGAGTGACACCTTATAGGAAAGTTACAATTTTATTAATAATGGTGGTTAGTAGAAGGTTGAGGAAAGATCATTGGGATATAGGATCAATGTTCATGGCCGTATTTAATGTAAACGGACGAGCGCGACGCGGTAGAAACGTGGAGCAAGCACTGGTTATCACTGTAGTCTATAAAGATGGATGCAAAGTTCACTATAGAAACACTAAAGTTTATGAGAAAGAAAGTTATTGCAATTATGGAAATAACTGATTGCACTATATAGGTGAGAGTCTATTTCTTGAAAAAGTTGTGATTTACAATTAAATGTAGCATAAAACATTCAGTGGTTCCAGCGGTGGAAGAAAGTTAGCTATTGCAACAATTTGTAAGGAAGATTCCTCATTTTAAATATTATTGTCACAAGTGAGTGAAAAATACCTGACGGCAAGACTCGCAGATAGAGTACAAGATCTCGAAGGTTCCAGAACGACCTTAGTGGAAAAATGGGGTTGAGAAAATCCAACGGAGGAACTAGCTTAATGAATTATAGACAGCGGGTATTAGGTAATATCCCACGTAGTGAGAGGATTTCTCATTTGAATAGCTTAAGAAAGCTCTTTTTTAGTAAAGTTGGCTTATACAAGCAAAAGCTCAACATGGCAAATCCCACGAAGAATGATTTTTTGCCCCAAAGTAAATAATTTCACACTGTCTATAAAAGTATCATTAAAAGCACGTGGAAGTTAAAACCATGAAGATGAGGTTAAAACTTTTAAAACGGTACTTATCTTGATTTCACGTTGAAGGCGAAGTTTCCCTGGATGACAACTACCTTGCCAACATGGCATAGAAGAGTTTGTGCCTCTTGGTTTGAGGAGGCTAGCTCGAGAGGAGCTTCAACTGATCGAGTCAACTGCCGACTGAGAAGTGAGACCTGCTCAACGGAGCACGGAGGGTCCAAGGAAAGGAAAAAGAGTGGGGGGTAGGAAACAAAAGGAGAACATATAAACATTGCCAATGTTACAACAAAAAATGATCTTCTCTTGGTGAGCTGGTCTTCAAAGAGTTGACAACAGATGATACTAGCGCAGCATGGTGAGTAAAGAAGTAGACGTAGTCCTCTTGCTCAAGGAGAAAATAGCTGGCGATGGTAACAGGATCTGGTGGCCAAATGGATAAGTAAGTCCTCTAGCACCAGGAAGAAATGAGGAGCTTCAGAGATTCGCTGCGAGACGACGCTAGGTGGGTCACAGAAGTTATATATCTAGAACAGACTTATGAAGACATAAGAGATTTGCCTATCAAGGAGAAAACAAAAGATCACTGTTGTTGTTTGACAAAGAGAAAGGAAGAAATGAACATGCAAGGAGCAATAAAAATTATATCTCAGGTACCGTGTATTCAAAGAATACACCATACTGGGGGGAAACACCAACAGAGAGCAAATAAGCAGTTACACATTTAATGGAAGAGGAGCGATCAAAGACAGGGGTCTTGTAATCGAACCGTTAATGGTCAAGACTCTGACCACCCTGACTCTCCCATCTCTTCCAGGATAACACTTGGTCACTCTACCGGAAGTCCAGACTAGAGGGGGAGAAACATCCCTAACCAAGACCAAGTCCCCCACTTTAATGTCGGGACGGGAAAGAAACCACTTCTGCCTCCGTTGCAAGGAAGTTAAATATTCCAAGTTCCATCTCTTCCAAAAAGAATTACGGAGGGCTTCAAGTTTGCGCCAAACAATAGGTAGATTAAAATCCCTGTAAAAATTGGGAAGAGGAGGAGGGGCAGAAAGAGAAGTGCCGATAAGGAAGTGACCAGGGGTGAGTGGAAGTAGGTCATCAGGGTCATTGGAAAGCGGAGTTAAAGGGCGAGAGTTAACAACACCTTCAATCAGAACAGACAGTGAATTGAATTCTTCGTAAGTCAGAATTCGATTACCTAAGACTTTTCTTAAATGACGTTTAGTGAGATTTACGCAAGATTCCCACCTACCACCATGATGCGGAGCGTAAGGAGGTATAAAGCGCCATTTGAAACCTTTTGAATAAGAAAAATTAGAAATTTGTTCCATGGCAGGAGAGGAAGTGAGAGCTTTCTTCCACAGGGAAGCTGCGCCCTGAAAGGTGGAAGCGTTATCAGAGAACATCTCAGAAGGAACACCACGCCTAGCAGTGAAACGAGAGACAGCTGATAAAAAATAAGAAGTAGAAGCATTCCTTACTAGTTCCAAGTGGATTGCGCCGGTAACCATGCAAACAAAGAGAGAAACATAAAGCTTACCAAACAATTTGCGTTTAGCTTCAGGAGAGTTTCGTTGATATTGGAACGGGCCCATATAGTCCACGCCAGTTAAAGCAAATGGGCGTATAGGAGAAGAGCGAAAAGAGGGCAGATCGCTCATTAATTGAGTATTGATTTTAGGTTTCGCTTTGAAACAAGGAATGCACTTGTGAATTACAGAAGAAACTTCATGAATTCCATTTATAATCCAGTACTTTTCCCTTAAGAGGCAAAGCAGAGTACGTGTACCAACATGAAGATTACGGTAATGAAAGTCACGTATAATTAAGGAAGTTACGTGATGTTTGGAAGGCAAAATAACGGGATGCCTTTTGTCCTCAGAGAGTAAAGATTGCGAGAGCCTTCCACCTACCCTGAGTAACCCATGGTCATCAAGAAACGGGGCTAAAGCACGGAGACGGCTGGATTTGGGAAGATCTCTTTTAGAAGAAAGCAATGACAATTCAGAAGAAAAGGCTTCTTGCTGTGTCAGTTGTAAAACCTTAACGGTAGCGAGATTCAATTCATGATTGGTAAGGTGTGGTTTAGGGAGAAGAGGTTGGTCAACCACAAGATATTTCCATCTAAGGAGATAGGCGACAATTCGTAGTAATTTATGAAAAGAAGAATAGCGGGACAACAAAGGATGAGAAGCGTTGGAAACAAGACACGAAGCAATGGATAGAGGTACTTTAGCGTCAGGCAAGTTGGAGTTTGTAGCTGGGGGTTTAGAAGGCCATGAAGAAGATTCTTCGATTAGCCACGAGGGCCCATGCCAGTACAATTGGGAAGCTGCCAATTGAGAGGGTAAACAACCACGAGAGATAATATCGGCTGGATTATCCGCACTGGGAACATGCCTCCATTGACATCCAGAAGAAAGAGTTTGAATTTTGGAAACCCTGTTTGCAACGAAAGTTTGCCAGTGAGAGGGGTTCTTGGCGATCCAAGAAAGGGCGATCATGGAATCGCTCCAGAGATTGATTTGCGAGAATTCGACTTTTAATACTTCCCGTAATTTCTTGACAAGTTCTGCAGCCATGAGTGCAGCGCACAGTTCGAGCCTAGGCAAAGTGATAGTTTTAAGAGGAGCGACCTTCGATTTGGCACAAACAAGGTTGGAAACTGGAGATCCATAGAGTGAATCGTGATGAACTAAATATGCACAGCAACCATAAGCTTTTTCAGAACTGTCCGCGAACACATGAAGGGAAAAAGATGCATTAGAATGAGAGCTGATTAAATTCCTGGGAATTTCAATAAGGGAAAGATCCAGCAAATTGCTGCGAAACGAGAGCCAACGATTAAGAAAAGAAAGAGGGACAGTGTCATCCCATTCACATTTAAGCGACCACAGCTCTTGCATGAAGAGTTTGGCTATAACGATAACTGGGGCAAGGAATTGAAGTGGATCAAAACTTTTTGCAATTTCAGAGAGAATTTGTCTTTTTGTATTAGGAAGCTCTTCTGCGAGCGAAACTTTATAGATAAGAGTGTCAGTGCTAGTGCACCAGTGAACTCCTAGAGTTTTTATAGATTCGGAGTTTCCACAAATTTCGACAGAAGAAGGATCTACGTCTTCGATGGGAAACTGAGCGAGAAACTCAGGGGAGTTGGGAGTTCCACTTATGGAGTGGGAAACCTCCATTCCTTAGTAATGCCTGAAGTTCTAAAGATACAAAAGAAGCTTCCTCCAAAGAGGGGAAGGATTGCAAATAATCGTCAACATAGAATGACGTAGTTAGTGCTTCAGAGGCTTTGGGGTTAAATAAATGACCATCTTGAGAGGCTAGCAAGTGTAGGGATCGGATAGCAAGGAAAGCAGAGGGTTTTAAGCCATAAGTAACCGTTTTCAAGCGAAATACCTTAATGGGCTTACTGATTTCATCACGCCACAAGATTCTTTGAAGATCTCGTTGTTCTGATTGAATTAACACTTGACGGTACATCTGTTTTATGTCGGCTATGACAGCTATGGGAAATAATCGAAAGTTTAAGAGTATAGCAGATAAATCTGATTGAATAGCAGGACCAGAATAAAGAGTGTCATTAAGGCTGTTGCCATTAACGTCGGGTGATGAACCATTGAAAACAACTCGAATTTTATCTTTTACAAGAGGGTTTTTCCACACGGGATGATGATTTAAATAAACCGTTTCAATTGGGGGGTGCAATTCATCATCAGATTTGTTAACAACTTCCATATGATCTAAGCTTTCATACTCATCCATGAAATCAGTGTACTGTTGTTTAACAAGAGGTTCCTTCTTGAATTTGCTCTCGATAGCGAAGAGAGCTTTTCGAGCTTTAGGCTGAGAGTTGATAAGTTTAGGAGGATTATTTAATCTTGGCATTTGAACGACGAACCGGCCATCAGAAGAACGAGTGGTGATGTTTAAAAAAAGTTGCTCACAGAATTCATTTTCTGAAGAGGTTACATTAGGAGAATCAATATTTTCAAGCCTCCAGAACTGTTCTAGGTCAGTATTGGAGAAGTAACATTGCGATGCGGGTTGAGGAGAATAATGGGGAAGTTGACCGGTGACGATCCATCCAAAATTAGTGTCTCTGGCGACCACGTTTGAGGATAACTTACGAACCTGTTTACGTAGGCAATTCCAGAAAACATTGGCACTAAAGAGTATGTCAGTAGGGTTTTGCATATTGAAAAAAGGATCGGCTAGCCTTAAATGCAAGGGAATGTTTAACCCTGAAATATCCACAGAGTGACTTGGAGTGTCTTCTCCAATGCTATTAAGAATTAGACAATTAAGTTTAAGAAAGTTGTTTCTATGACAAGTATCTCTTATAGTTAGCTTTGAGAATTGTAAAGCTTGCGATTTTGAGCTGTTGATGCCCGACACGTTGATAGAAGTGGGGTTTACAGGTAGACCTAGTTTTCTAATCAAGGAATTAGACACAAAATCATGAGTTGCCGCTGAGTCTAGAATACCGCGTGCACGGACCCAGTTGCCAAAGTTATCCTGAACTTCGATTTGGACAGTAGACAACAATACTTGAGCACTGCGAATGGACTTGGCATTTTGAATATACGATGAAGCATTAGAACTGTTAGTACTATCATTTTTCGGAGAAGTAGATGCTGTCGATGACCTTGCCTGATCATGACGATGTAGCAAAGTATGATGAGCCTTTTCACAATGGTAGCAAAGTCTTGTGGACTTACAGTTAGAAGCAGAATGCGTGGGCGCTAGGCAGTTGAAACAATGTTTGTTTTGAGCGACTAATTTTCGTCTGTCGTCGACTGACATTTCTTTAAAAGATTTGCAGAGGTATAGGGCATGGGGATCTTTACAAAGTATGCACTTTACAGGTTCGTTTAAACTTTTGCGAGGTTCGCTTTGCGTGTTTAAAACAATAGAGCTAGCAACACGACGTTCACTAGACCTAGTTGGGTAACCAGTAGTGTTTGATTTAAATTTGGATGAGCTGGACCCGGGTTTTTGGGTATTGGACGCTGAGCGTTCACTTTTGGGTTTGATGGACATTAATTCGAATTTGGAACTAGGAGATGAAGGTTCACTTTGATTAGCTAGAGCGGTTAAAAGTTGGCATCTAGCGTTTATGAAAGTGACTAAATGCTCGTAAGAGTAGTCGTCTTCTTTAGAAAGTTCAATTTCCCAAGCTTTGAGGGTAGCAGCATCAACTTTAGAGACTACTAAATGTATTAGGAAAGTATCCCAATGTTCAGTAGGTTGATCTAATTGGGACAAAGCTTTAACGTGGAGTTGGGTAGTGTCAACTAAAGTACGCAAACTAGTGACGTCATTGTGCTGTGACGCAGGTAGGTTAAATAGAGCCTTCATATGGCGTTGAATACGTAAACGTAAATTTCCATATCTTTCCTTTAATAAGTTAAAGGCAATGGGGTAATTTTCGGCACGCAGAGGAAGTGCTTCGACCAACTGCAAAGCTTGACCTCGGAGGATAGATCTCAAGTAATGAAACTTGTAAATGACTTGAATGTCTTCATTGTCATGAACAAGGGAGCAAAATAATTCATAGAAAGAATCCCAAGTGGATTCATCTCCAGAGAAATGGGGTAAATCAATTTTAGGTAAAGTTGGTTTGGGCTTGTGAGTGCCCTCACGGAAGGAAGTTTGTGGTTCGTGAAGGGAACCAAGAACAGAAGCGTCCTTTTTCTGCTCCTCTTCGAGTTGGCGTATTATTTTGTAAGCAGAACCTATGCCTTCGTAATATAGGTTTTCTACTTCGACACGATCTTCTGTTTGATTGAGCATGCAAGTTTCTATTTCAGTTTGAATGTTACAGTAGTTTTCATATGAACGTTCAAAATCCTTTACACGATGTTTCAACAAGTCTAATTGCGCGTCTGAGGGATCTAATTCTTTTATGTACCTTCTGAATCGGGTAATTTGCCCTTTATAGGATGCTCGTTTAGAAGTAAGATTTTCATCCTTATCCTTATCAGTGGGAGCCATATTAAAGAAGGTAGATGAAAATGTAACTCACGAAACTGTGGAACCTTGGAAATGCTGTCAAGCTGGCAGCAGCGAATGAGTAGAAAGAACGGGACACACCAAAGGAGACAGGAGCGGCCTCTTTCCCGTTCACAGGCTTTGCATGATGTAATTATAGCTGAAAAATTCAACACAGATATTAGTAATATGCAAAGTATTGTCAAATGACACTTGACAAACAATGGACATAGCAAATGGACTCTCCCGGGTTTCGGCACCAAATTTTGGGTAGTTTATTAGCTGAGGAATAACCCACCCACCAAGGGAAGATGATTAAAAAAAAGGAAGTAGGTTTTGAATTGGAAAAAAAGGATAGAAAAATAGGAGGAGAGTCCCACAAAATTAATAAGTTTAACTTTAAATACCTTTAGAGGCAGTTGCCACTGAAAATTAACTCTTTGATACCTAAAGTAGGTACGAACTTGGTCGAAGCTAACGGGAACCGCAGCCGAGACTTGGGCGATTTGCAAGAGAGAGGCTCTAGTGTATTTCCTCCCAAGCATGTATGAAACTACTATAGGGAAGGGTGATAGTCTGGCAATACAAATGGTAAAAGCTTTATTGAGTATGAACGAGGGCATAAACCTAGGAAGAGCTAGGAAAGCCAGGATCTTGCCTAACTGTAGTATCAGAGAAATGATGAATCCAAAAACAAATATTTGATTTATTAAACAATGCAAAGAAGTTTGAGGAAATTAACAAGCGTGTAATATAATTTTGACAAACATAGTTCATTTGAACTTTTTAACAAATGGGGTCGCAGACCTCTCAACATTAAACGTTTGCTCCAGGCAATTGACAATTTACAAGGTTTCAAACCTTACATGTTTCTAAAATCTTTATAAGATTTAAACAAATAAACAATGAAGCAATTAAAGTTTGAACGTGAATTGGTGTACAAAGAGTGTACCTTAAGAAATTCTTGGGAGAATGTTCTAGAGAAAGTGACAACTTCGAAAATAACAATAATAAAAACATGAAAAATAAGATACAAGTTCCTACAACTTCTTATATTTATACAGAATTACTATATGAGAATTATACAAAAGAGGGCAGGTCACTTACTGTGAAACCTGAAGAAAGTTAAAAGGAAGGTTCTAGACTTCCCAAGTTTGAGCAGGAATCACTAGCCAAATGGGACAGTTTCCATTTCGTGAAACCTGAACATGACTCGCTAAAGAGTTTAAAGAATTGTTTTCCCTGATTATAGGAAAGGAACAATGTGAATTTGAAACTTGTATCACACAAGCAATTATGCAGAATTTAATTAATGTTAAACTAGCAAAGTTGTAAGGGCACTTCGAGAGTGACACCTTATAGGAAAGTTACAATTTTATTAATAATGGTGGTTAGTAGAAGGTTGAGGAAAGATCATTGGGATATAGGATCAATGTTCATGGCCGTATTTAATGTAAACGGACGAGCGCGACGCGGTAGAAACGTGGAGCAAGCACTGGTTATCACTGTAGTCTATAAAGATGGATGCAAAGTTCACTATAGAAACACTAAAGTTTATGAGAAAGAAAGTTATTGCAATTATGGAAATAACTGATTGCACTATATAGGTGAGAGTCTATTTCTTGAAAAAGTTGTGATTTACAATTAAATGTACCATAAAACATTCAGTGGTTCCAGCGGTGGAAGAAAGTTAGCTATTGCAACAATTTGTAAGGAAGATTCCTCATTTTAAATATTATTGTCACAAGTGAGTGAAAAATACCTGACGGCAAGACTCGCAGATAGAGTACAAGATCTCGAAGGTTCCAGAACGACCTTAGTGGAAAAATGGGGTTGAGAAAATCCAATGGAGGAACTAGCTTAATGAATTATAGACAGCGGGTATTAGGTAATGTCCCACGTAGTGAGAGGATTTCTCATTTGAATAGCTTAAGAAAGCTCTTTTTTAGTAAAGTTGGCTTATACAAGCAAAAGCTCAACATGGCAAATCCCACGAAGAATGATTTTTTGCCCCAAAGTAAATAATTTCACACTGTCTATAAAAGTATCATTAAAAGCACGTGGAAGTTAAAACCATGAAGATGAGGTTAAAACTTTTAAAACGGTACTTATCTTGATTTCACGTTGAAGGCGAAGTTTCCCTGGATGACAACTACCTTGCCAACATGGCGTAGAAGAGTTTGTGCCTCTTGGTTTGAGGAGGCTAGCTCGAGAGGAGCTTCAACTGATCGAGTCAACTGCCGACTGAGAAGTGAGACCTGCTCAACGGAGCACGGAGGGTCCAAGGAAAGGAAAAAGAGTGGGGGGTAGGAAACAAAAGGAGAACATATAAACATTGCCAATGTTACAACAAAAAATGATCTTCTCTTGGTGAGCTGGTCTTCAAAGAGTTGACAACAGATGATACTAGCGCAGCATGGTGAGTAAAGAAGTAGACGTAGTCCTCTTGCTCAAGGAGAAAATAGCTGGCGATGGTAACAGGATCTGGTGGCCAAATGGATAAGTAAGTCCTCTAGCACCAGGAAGAAATGAGGAGCTTCAGAGATTCGCTGCGAGACGACGCTAGGTGGGTCACAGAAGTTATATATCTAGAACAGACTTATGAAGACATAAGAGATTTGCCTATCAAGGAGAAAACAAAAGATCACTGTTGGTGTTTGACAAAGAGAAAGGAAGAAATGAACATGCAAGGAGCAATAAAAATTATATCTCAGGTACCGTGTATTCAAAGAATACACCACACACCCAGAAAATAATTTCGGGGGAGATATGGATGTAGGTAAAGACTGCCTTAACAGCCTTCAATAGGGGCGACAATTCAGGGGGGATATATCCCTTATGCCCCCTCCTGGGTACGGTAGACATTTAGAATTACCACTACTAGTACTACTACTTGGTGTGTTGTCCGACATTACAGCACACAGAAGTCAAACTTTGGCATCTCTCTGAACTACTGAATAGCAGGTGCGGATTCAAGGGGGGAGGGGGTCACGGGGGTCATGACCGCCCCCCCAAACATAGACCAAATTTTTTGCAAACTCCAAAAACCAACACACAATACCCAGACAAATAAAACTTAACAAATTTTAACTGGAAAGTATTTTTTTTTTCATTTTATTCATTACTGAAAATATCTTTATTGCAATTATTATGTTCTGTTACAACTATACATATTTACAACTTCATACCTGTTATATAAAAACGATTATTTATAAAACAAAATCAACTCGTCTATTTTGTTTAGCAAACCTTGTTTTGAGCTAGCCGGACCACTGTATCAAATTTCTTTGTGAATTTGTTAATGTACATAGCTCAATCGGACAATTTTACACCCTGTTTCCTCCGGGAACAGATATTTCCAATATGGATTAGCAAGGTATGCTAACATTACTTTTGAAAGGAAGTTTTGACTTCCGTAGTACATTGGCGCTGCTCGTGGCAACATTTGTGCCTTGCAGCGGCCTTCACAGTATGTACTAGCCACGTGTCTTGGTGAGGTGTACCATAACCAACTGAAGAGCCCATTGGTACACCGGGGCGAAACGCTGGCAACTGTTTTGAGCTAGCCGGACCATTGCATCAAATTTCTTTGTGAATTCGTTAATGTACATAGCTCAATCGGACAATTTTACACCCTGTTTCCTCCGGGAACAGATATTTCCAATATGGATTAGCAAGGTATGCTAACATTACTTTTGAAAGGAAGTTTTGACTTCCGTAGTACATTGGCGCTGCTCGTGGCAACATTTGTGCCTTGAAGCGGCCTTCACAGTATGTACTAGCCACGCGTCTTGGTGAGGTGTACCATAATCAACTGAAGAGCCCATTGGTACACTGGGGCGAAACGCTGGCAACTGTTTTGAGCTAGCCGGACCATTGTATCAAATTTTTTTGTGAATTTGTTAATAAACCTTGTGTTACCGAATTGAAGTTTATAGTGAAGTCACGATGAATGTGCAGCAATGCACCGATAGGAATTTGGGGCTTTTTTCGCACCAAAAAATTTTGCCGACGTCCAAACTGCAAGCTTGGTTGGCTGTAACTTTCTCCCTTTGTCGGTACCAACTTGACTTGCCGAAACTGTAACGTACCTTGATACTTTTCTCGAAGCTCGATGTAAAAGTCGCAAAACACGCCTTTGCAATTTGTACGAATACTTTTGGTGCACTAAACGCATCAAATTTCTATCCATGTAGCTTGCAAAAAAGTTGGTCTGGTTTTGTACGTTTGGTTATTTTGTGATTGCGTTTTTAGTGATACCATTTTTCTTAACAATTTGGATTAAAAAAGCAAAGTATATGGTTCTATGGACTATCACAAAAGAGCAGGTAAGTCTACTTTCAAATATCATCGCCTCAAACAGCTGTCAATATCACCATTGCCTGGTAGAATTGGTGTGAACCGTTTCGTTGCTAATACTCTGAAGGTTAATCAGCATCTATGGCTAGACCAAACAGTAAACGTCATCTTGAACAATCAGCAATTGCAACTTATCAATCGGTCAACACAATGTAATCCCAATTACTGGGATATGTGAAAAAATAACCTGAAAAAAATTATTGTACATGTGATTAAAAATAGATATACAGTGAAACCTCTCTTAACGGACACTCCTCTAAGGCGGACGCCCCTTCATAACGGACAATTTTCTAAGTCCGTGACCAAACCCCTATTAAGTATAATAGTAATTAATCTCTCTATGCGGACACTCGTTATTACGGACACGGACACCCCAGCCGCATTTTAAAAAATCAACCAACCAACCTCTCTTAGCGGTCACTTGTTTTGAAAAGATATCGCATCTCAGTACATCTATTAGTCTTGTATGAACACTCTGTTGTGTTAATGTGCTTTCGACACATCCTGTGCTTCCTGGAAGCCCCTTAGCGCTGACCTTCCCATCCCCTATCTTCTGCACTGCTCCAAAAATAAACCTAGGCCTATCGGTATCACTTTCATTGTCCTCTATATTGAACTCTGAGAGACGTACATGTTTATATTGCATAATTCATTGTTCTCCTGAACTTGAAATGGTTGAGATAAGAGAATTCATACTTTCACTATCCGGTCAGTTTTACCGTGAAACTTACTAAATCTATTGTAGGACCTGTGCATTACAGTAGCAAGTGAGTGCATTTGAAATGGCTCCTCGTAAAAGTTTAACTTGAAAAGAGAAAGTAAACATTGTAGATTATCACAAGCGTGAGAAATGTGTTGTACGGAAACCATGTGAAGTGTTCAAGATTGGAAAGACACAGGCAGCAGAAATTGTGAAAAATCAAGAAGAGATAATTAAGGTATGGCGTCTTGCAGCTTGCCTGACGAAACAGCAGGAATGCACGATTTAGCCACCTTAGCTACAGAGAGCTGGCACATATTGAATCTAGACCCCATAGACAACTGTCCAACTGTAAGGTGGTGTTATTTGGAGCTGTGATCATTTTAAACATGCATTATATTTGAGGTAATTGAAATGACACTGCTGCTAATGATTTCTACTACACTGGTCAAAAAAAGTTTTGCATATTGCTCGATGATGTATTTTCATAGCTCTTTGACATTTCGTTTTTGCACATTGGCTCATGTGCTAAATCTAAGATAACACGTTTGTTATCGGACATGGAGTTTGTCCATACAACCTGTACAAATGGGGGAAGTGGCCAAACCCCTGCTGTGATTGCGGTACATCGAACCATCCCATCAGACACATTGTCGAAGATTGCAAACTTAGAGCGTGACCTTAACAACTTTTTCAGTGCTACACCATCGAGCCTGGTCTGGTGAAATAGACTGGACCTAAGGTTGTAATAAAGTTGATATCTGTGCTTGTATGTACTTATTACTATTATTATGTTTCGTGTGCAACGCCATACGCTACATAAATAAATAAAACAGTTATCGGATAAAGCACGTGTATTATATTTGGTCCACAAATACCTAATCTTGCAATATGCAAAACCTTTTTTGACCAGTTTATATTCTCGAGCATGAACTCAACGGTAAAGTTGTACCAAGGCCGTAAAGGCATACAGGAGCAGGTACTAATGTCTTTAGGATGACTATGATATACCGTACACGTTAGTTGGGTTGCCTTTCTAAAAAAAAAAAAAGTGGCTGTTGAACCACTCTGTATGTGTATATACAGGGTCTTTATTTTTGCTTGGCAAGGACATTCTCGCTCACGCGCTCCGCCAGTGACAGCTCAGTTCCCGGCGACCGCGCGTGCGTATATACGACAGGATACGGCGCTTAAAATCAGTATCATGCATTTTTACTCACCATGCTTACAGTAGATGCTGAAAATGTTCCCCATCCACTGCCAAACATAACCGGCATCTCCTTATGAAGTTTCCGGTTAAGGCGACACTCCTGAGATAAACAGATATTTTTACCTAATGCATGGATTTTCACGAAACTTTGTGGGAATGTCACCCAAACAAAAGTAGAGATATCACAAACATTTGTTTCATATACAATTAACAGTTTTTCCAAAATATTTTATTTTTATTTTTGGAATTTTTAATTCCATTTTTTTCATAGATTTCAAATGTCATGTTAATGGAAATTTGGAATTAGGTAGATAATACTTCTTTAAAAAACACTACGTATCGATTTTTCTGTAAATAATTTATATAATGAGATATTATAGTACTAAATTTGAGTAATTTTTTTGTTCAAATATTTTGGACTTTTAAATCCCTACTAAGCCTCCGTGGCTTAGGCGGCAGCACGCCGGCCTCTCACCGCTGGATCCGTGGTTCAAATCCCGGTCACTCCATGTGAGATCTGTGCTGGACAAAACGGAGGCAGGCAGGTTTTTCTCCGGGTACTCCGGTTTTCCCTGTCAAAATTTCATTCCAGCAACATTCTCCACTATCATTTCATTTCATCTGTCATTCATTTAATCATTGCCCCAGAGGAGTGCGTCAGGCCTCGGCAGCCGGCACAGTTCATATCCTCGCCGCTCGATGGGGGCTTCATTCATTCCATTCCTGACCCGGTCGGAGACTGGAAGCAGGCTGTGGATTTTTCAAATCCCTACTACTGGGAAGAATTCTGCAATCAAGAATTCCATACGCAGGTTTCCTAATATAGCTGTGATACATATACCATACAAATTTCATTACATTTGGCAGAATATTGTGGGAGAAAAATGGGATTTAAATGTAAAATTACAATTGGCGGGAAAATTTAAGCAAAGTTCAAGTGACGTTATCTTCCTACCTAATGCATGGATTTTCACGAAACTTTGTGGGAATGTCACCCAAACAAAAGTAGAGATATCACCAACATTTGTTTCATATACAATTTACAGTTTTTCCAAAATAATTTTTTTGATTTTTTTTTTTGTGGAATTTTTAATTCCATTTTTTTTTTATAGATTTCAAATGACATGTTAATGGAAATTTGGAATTAGGTAGATAATACTTCTTTAAAAAACACTACGTATCGATTTTGTCTGTAAGTAATTTATATAATGAGATATAATCGTACTAAATTTGAGTAATTTTTTGTTCAAAAATTTTGGACTTTTAAATCCCTACTACTGGGAAGAATTCTGCAATCAGGAATTCCATACGCAGGTTTCCTAATATAGCTGTGATACATATACCATACAAATTTTATTACATTTGGCAGAATATTATGGGAGAAAAATGGGATTTAAATGTAAAATAATAATTGGCGGGAAAATTAAAGCAAAGTTAAAGTGACGTTATCTTCCTACCTAATGCATGGATTTTCACGAAACTTTGTGGGAATGTCACCCAAACAAAAGTAGAGATATCACAAACATTTGTTTCATATACAATTAATAGTTTTTCCAAAATATTTTTTTTTTGATTTTTTAATTCCATTTTTTTTCATATTTCAAATGACATGTTAATGGAAATTTGGAATTAGGTAGATAATACTTCTTTAAATAAAAAACACTACGTATCGATTTTTCTGTAAATAATTCATACAATGAGATATTATAGTACTAAATTTGTGGTTTTTTTTGTTCAAAAATATTGCACTTTTACATCCCTACTACTGGGAAGAATTATTCTGCAATCAAGAATTCCATATGCAGATTTCCTAATATAGCTGTGATACATATACCATACAAATTTTGTTACATTTGGCAGAATATTATGGGAGAAAAATAGGATTTAAATGTAAAATTACTATTGGCGGGAAAATTAAAGCAAAGTTCAAGTGACGTTATCTTCCTGATCCATTACCTAGAAGTCACCAGCACCGTATGTTTTTCCTTCCTTTAGTTTCTTAGCAGCTTCTGTACGAATATTAGTAATTCTGGAAGCTTGTCTAGTATCTTGATACACAACTACAAGAGGTTACTTGCGCGCGAACTTCACAAAAGTAAACAGACTGGCTACCGCCACAGAACTCACAAGAAAGAAGAAACATACAAGAATAACAAAACTTATAGTTATCGGCATTATTGTAGTGATATCAGGAATACCAATACAAGCATACAATGTTGCTCAATGACAGTAGAGTCAAGTACTGAAATATGTCCTTTGCAGGCTTTATAAATTCATTCTGAAACATGGTAGATCTTACAGCTCGATTCTGTAGAAATATATGTGGGGGGGGGGGGCTGTTGGCCCATCCCCGGGATGCGTAATTGCAAAGAACAGGGATATTTTATTGATTTGATTGAATGAAAACATGACAATGACATCATAAATAATCTAACCAAGCAGTTCAGCAGATGTCACACCCATTTCTGCTGTGTGCAGACTGACAAACAAAGCATTATTAAGGTGACAAATTGTTTGAATTCAACGGAATAACTTTGTGACAAGAAGAAATCCTATCCTTTGAATTTCAGTCATAAAATTTTTTTCACCAAAATGAACAAAATATCGACTTTTATCTCCGGAGTGTCGCCTTAATTTAGCTTCAGTAAGGAAATAACGACATTTTCGTCTATTTTTATTGTTTACTGAACCTGTACATTTGAATCTCTTAGCCAGTTGATTTATTGTCCGATTTATAGGAATGGGTCTCCCTGGAAATGTCATTCGAAACTTTTGTCTTGTTCTAGCGCACGATTTCCTACACTTTATGTACGTATTGTGCAGATATACTCGTTCACGTAACGAATATTTCACATAAGGCATTACAGCACTATACACAATCACAATAAAACACTACACAATAAGATATACAGTACCGGTACACAGTAGCTTTATAAAACACTGAAAGACTGAAACACCCAATTAGCTCGGAGCTCACGTCTACAGAAGAGCGAGTGAATACCCGGGTGCGCCATGGACCGGCGACCAAGGTCTGCATAATAGGCCTACTTGCTGTTCATAACATGCGCTAGAACAAGACAAAAGTTTCGAATAACATTTCTCGGACAATAAATCAACTGGCCAAGAGATTCAAACGTACAGGTTCAGTAAACGATAAAAATAGACGAAAATGTCGTTATTTCCTTACTGAAGCTAAATTAACCGGAGTAACCGGAAGCTTCATAAGGAGATGCCGGTAATGTTTGGCAGCGGAGGGGAACATTTTCAGCATCTACTGTAAGCATGGTGAGTAAAAATGCATGATACTGATTTTAAGCGCTGTCGTACATACGCGTGCGCGGTCGCCGGGAACTGAGCTGTCACTGGCGGAGCGAGAATGTGCTCGCCAAGCAAAAATAAAGACCCTGTATATATATATATATATATATATATATATAGAGAGAGAGAGAGAGAGAGAGAGAGAGATCACTTCTCATTATGTTGAAACCCACCCTCAGGTAACGATGATGACAATAATAATAATAATAATAAAAAAGTACAGAAATTCGACTTCAAACTGTGATTAGACCTGAAGCATTATATGCAGCAGAATGTTTTAACACTTCGAACAAATAGCCTGTTTGAAAAAATGGAAATTAAGGAAAGGAGGATTAACAGAAAATGGTTCCAATTTCAAAGATGATATTTACAGCCTTTGGAACAACTTAGAAATATACACCCACGCCGAAAAGATATCAAACGTAATCCGAAAAAGAAGGATAACCTTTTACGCTCACCTCTTCAGCTTGCCAGCTAAAAGAATTTGTAAACATTTCTTACCCTACTTCAGAATTCTCAAAACTATTCCTCCGTGGCTAGCGGAGCACAAACTTAAACAGGCTCATCGAGAAGAAGCACAACTTGACATAAGCATGTCCATTCTTAATCATGGAAAGCACACTCCGAAAGAATAAAAACCTGGCAGGCCGGCAAGAAACGACAAACAGTTGAGATCTCGTGGTCTTTAGTGGCCTTATGATCAAGAAATGAGAATAATAATAATAATAATAATAAGGGTTTTATGTCTCTCTTAACAACAATTGACTGATAACTTTCAATTGGTCACCACAAATTTATGCCCAATTATATTAGGAGGAAAATATGAGATTCTATCTGAAAAAAAAAAAAAAAAAAAAAAAAAAAAAAAAAAAAATAAAGAAAAAAATATGATAAATTAGGTATTTGCATAGGTTACAAAAGATTAACTCTGCTTGTAATCACATGTAGATTTTTATTATATTCAATCTTTACCACTTTTCAATACAATTTATTTTAATTTTATATTTTACACCATAACGAATAGAATAAGAAGCGATATCACTGGCCTAGTACGCCTGGTCCGCCGCAGCGCAGCGCTGGCTCCGATCTGTGATGTAAGTTAACATTGGAGCTTACGAGACCTTTAAAACCTTGCGACCTGTTTTACATGTTAAAACACCACTAATAAGTTCGACATCTCCACTTACTTTACTGTGCCCAATTATAATTTAATAAGTCGTCTACTGTAATAGTCCAGTTTCGACAATAAGCGAAGACAGAGAGCAAGTTCAAAATGCAATTAGTTTTGCCAGCTATCGGTAAATTAAAAAAGAACGGAAAAATTAACCTCGCTATCAGAAAGGATTTCTTCACATTGTTACACATTTTACATTCCCTTAACAGACTTGCAACACAGCCAAAAAAAAAAAAAAAAAACCAACAACGTACGAACGCCACTTTCAACTTTACCGTAGATTACTATATAATTCAATAATAACCATAAATTTTACTCCACAAACACCAAAATCAGTAAACTACCATCGTTTCAGGCATAGTCATGACTAGAGATGGGAATTTGCCTATTTTATTCCTGTGTTTAGAAACGTAGGCTTTCGAGATATAAATCCGTTTTAGGTTCTTTTAGGCTGGATTTCGTTGGTTTTATTGTGCCTATAAATGCCTATTTCAAGGGTTTGTGCCTATTTGATGCCTTTTGACTGTATTTTAAAGTATATTGCAGCTGGTGTGCTCGACAGAATTATATTCTCATTTCTCAATATGTGTTTACCCCACGAACAAGAATGGGAATTCTTGAAAGTCACGAGAAATAGCGCCTGGGATCTCGTTATTAAGCCTCCAAACTTAACAACCCTTCGCTTTTCTTTATATTGAAAATTTACCCGTCAGTATGTTTGTGAATTAATATCATAAACTTAGAACCGGAATAACAAAAGAACTAACTTAGTGCCATGTTTTCGCGTTTTTTCAATCTCGATATTAAGCCTCCAAAGTTAAAAACCCTTCATTTCAGGTATCGTCCCCCTTCAAAAGACGCGTTAGGTTGGCGCTGCAACCAAACTGTGAATTAATATACAGTATATCCTGTACGCGTCTGAGTGTTGAATGGGCAGGCAGTTGAAAGCAGCCAGGAGGGATGCGGTCCAGCTGGGAGTGAAAATGCAGCGGCGATCAGTGCGTTGGTGCTGTAACCTATCTTGTGTTGAATGGACAGGCAGTTTAAAGCAGCTTGGAGGGATGCGATCTAGCTGGCAGTGGGTGTAGCATGGCCTCTTACCAAGATATATGGAATCTTGGTGGTCCCGTCTCGAGCTACAGTTGCTATGGAGATGGCCGGCCTTGCTATTACTTCATCAGTTTATTTTCTGCTTTTATTAGCCTTTGCTTGAGTGCAAAAAGGCCAAAATCAGAAGAATGAGAAAGACTATCGAAAATTCATGTAGCCAGCCGTTCCTTCTGGGTCCTAAACTATGTGTATGCAAAATTTGGTTGAGATTGTTGGAACGGTGTAGATTTGTATACGGGACAAATCCACCCACCCACCCACATACATACATACAGACTTTCACTTTTATATATAAGATAAGTATGTTATTAAATTATAAGTTGCTTATTGTTAATTCTTTTTATAGTAATTAAATATGTTATTAAAATACAATAATTTTTTTCAAGCCTATTTTACACGTTAGTGCCTATTTACATGCCTATTTTGGCTATTTTAAGAGCCTATATGCCTGCCTATTTTAACTGTTTTTAGTGCCTATAATTCTCGTCTCTAGTCATGACTCCTTCAGCATTACGGTAGATATATGTTTTTAAACTCATTGTCTTTTTATTCTCATCCCTTTCTTCACAGAAGTAGTCTTTAATGGCATCAAGAGCATTTTTATTTACACCATACTGGGCAAATAGTTAGGCAAATTAGGAAATATATGTGGAACAGAATAGTCTTTCAATCACCAGTTGGTTCTTGGGAGAAGTACTACTTCCTATCACAAATTTGTCAAATTTAACAATTAAATCTTCTGAAAAGTGAGCATCACAGATGTAGGACTTTTCAGTAAGTTCCTTATCCTTCCCTGGTATGGCCCCTTTGCACTTGATAAAACATTCCTTATCTTTAGGAGGTTTGGAAAATCATCTGACCTCTTTACAGTCCCCATAGCCAGATCTGCAACCTGGTACAAAACAGCAAGGCATCTTCACTACTCACATTAAGCACTCATGAAAATGTAAGGGCTAAACTGCTGTTTACTTGCATTAATTAACAATAAAATGAACACAAGAAGATAACGTCAACACGCGACAAGAAATTAAATTCCATTTCAGTTAATGCTTCCTACAATAGCATTTCAGGTATTAATACTATGAAGTAATAGTGTAAGCACTAGTATATCAATAAACGTTTGCACAGACCACCACCAAAACACTCCGACCGATTAAATACTTAATATATCGCACATAAACATATGTGGAAATCAACAATCTCAAGTCGACTGTAGCGCTGCGTAGCGGCGAGTGCCAACCCGATCCGTATTCATTACATACTATTGAGGGAGAAGAGATCTCACTTTTTATTCTATTCGTTATGTTTACACACTTAGTAGTACATTAGTAGTTTCGGTCTGTTTGACCTTCTCCAGCTACATTGTAGCAATCTCTTATACATAAATATATCTTTAGAAACAAAGTGCAGGCAGTGACGAGGCTAACTGCTCGCATAGCACTCAAGCAGCTAAGTATACAATGCACTCTAACCTGTCCATTAAACAACAATCACATAACCACACTAAGCAAGCAAATTTGAAGGTTAATCACCACTTTCAGTATCTTAACAAAATATCATATATAACTAACAAATATTGACTAGTTTTGTGAGTTCAACTACACTGAACAATCCCACTGTGCTACGCAGCCAGCCGAAGGGGAGCCAAGTGAGGCACCACTCGATGGCCAGGAGTGCTACATCCTATACCAGCTCTATACATTCTGTCCATTTGAGATCACTGCTCCATTTCAGACTCTTTCAGGAGTGCGAAGCGATTGTGAACATGGGCAATGAAACCCTGTATGTCGTTGGTCTTCTGCAGCCTGTCTTGAAGCTGATTGAAAGATGGAAGTACTGGAGTCATTTCCAACACTGCAAACAAAGAAACGTGACCATTAATCTCGCCAATCATAAGCCACGACTTTCAGGAGTGAGAAGCAATCGTAAACATGAACAATGAAACCGTATGTGTCTGCATTCTTATTGACAAATCTCTACTTAGTATAAAACAAAGTCCCCGATTCTTGGATGTTACGGGTACACTCGAGAACCACTGGATGGATTTTCATGCGGTTTTCACCATTCTGTAAAGGATATCTCGAGGATGATTTTTGCAGAAAATAATTTATTTATGCTCAAAGGACGCCGAGCAGCAACGATTTCAGTGGCGTCCGAGCGTTATGTAAGCTTACGCTGGGCAAACAGTTAAAAATATCAAAATACTATGAGTGTAAGAATTGTTCAGCATGAAAAGTTCTACAAAAAAGTCCGCGAGAGCATATCTCTATCTTCTATACATCGTCCACTATAAGTGTCTTACGTTTTAATTTCTTCCAACCTGTCCATTCAACTACTGAGGCGACAGTTTACGAGCTAGCTAAGGGCGAGTCTATCATCCCTGTTACAGCCTAGCTAGCGGGCGATTCTATTGCCCCATATACAGCCAGCAGCAAACCGTTGAGTCGTGTTGAGTTAAGACGTCTGAGAAGGGTGGTTGTGTTTGGAGTTTCCCCTGGAAGTGCAACTCGGCTTTTCTTCATTTCGCCTGTGAACTTTTCGTTCCGCAAAATTCAGTCAAGTTAAGATTGAACAGAAGGGGGATTTGTGTTTCATGCACCTCACCATTCTTAAATTACGTCTAACAAGAATTTGTTGCACATGCATCTCCATGATAATATAATTAATAGTCCAATCAGTGATTTTAACCCATCATACCGAGACGTAAAACGGATATTGGTCGTTGTTCATTGACATTGGAAAAAAAAAAGCGCTTATCACGTAATGCATTCATAACTGTTCCCGGGCGAAGCCAGGTCCGGTTGCTAGTAATCTAATAAATACACAATGGTGGTCCATCAAAAGTCACTAAATGAGTTCTTTCAAGCATATTGTAGTCCTCTTCGGCATAAGCTAACAAGTGATCATGAGAGGCAAGTTGTTAATAAATTACGAGAACGTTATTGCTAGTTTGTACGACCGGTGTAGCTATCTCGTAGCATAAATCTTTCATATTCTTATACAACTAAATAAAACTTTTTTTTAATGTACTATCATTCAATTATTGTTTTCTTTTAAAATATAGAGATGTTAAAAAGAAATCAGATCTGTCACAATGTTAGTTAATAATAATATTCCGAAAACATTGGTAATGGTGTGTTAAAAACATATTATTCCATTAAACCTAAAAACGCCAATTTTAAACATAACTGATGTCTACAAAAATATTAAATGAGTTGTTTAGTAAACATAGAGATTTCTTCTAACTTGCACAGAATACTCGAGTTGGAAACATCAACTCGGATCATGTTCTAACCTGTATGCTTCTTCTTCTTCTTCTTCTTTGTCGCGAATGGGTCTTTTAGGACCACGCGGAATCAACAATGGTTAGCCTTTCTTGCAGCCCAGTACTCCTTCATACGCAACGAATGGGTTTGCTTCCGTTGTGCAGACCAGATATGGTGGTATGGCCGTCTTTCTTCCTCCTCGAAACCCCGTGTGAGTGCAAGTGTTCTGATGACATTTCGGTCTAGGAGATTTGGCGATCCTAATTCTTGCAAGTCTTTTTCAGTCTGTTTGTACCAATTTGATCTAGTTGTTTTGTTTTTCAAGTATGTGTGAATTTTGTGAGTTAGTCTATTTGGGTCCATTCTTTCCAGGTGCCCCAAGAATTGGATTTGTCGCATACGCATTTTGTCTGTGATTTTGGAGATGGTTTTATATATTTCAGCATTTGGCTTTGGAAGGTGAACACCATCTTTGATTCTCGGCCCTAAGATTTTCCTCATTATTTTACGTTCCTTCACTTCCAACTGATCTCGAAGTGTTCTATGTTGAAGAGTGAGAGTTTCTGAAGCGTAGAGAGCTTCGGGCCCGATCACTGTTGTATAATGTTGAATTTTGCATTTCCAGGAAAGACTCTTTTTGTTGTAAGTATTTTTCGTTAACTGAAAAGCAGTTTCCATTTTTTGAATTCTTGTTGTAATGGACCTCTTTTCATTACAATTGTCGGTAATCCATTCACCCAAATATTTAAATTCCTTCACACGAGATAGGCCTATATGGTCAGTACCAATTTCAATTTCAGATGGGGCGTTCTTTATATCTGTCAAAAATTTTGTTTTATCAAATGAGATTTGCAATACAATTTTCTTTGCTTGTTCCTGTAGAAGTTCAAGTTGGTATTGCGCATCAGAAATGTTTTGGGCAATTAATGCCATGTCATCAGCAAATGCCAAACAGTTTAATTCTATGCCTTTAAGTTTTGGTCCTATACTATGCGTCGGTGCACCTGCTTTTCGCCATTCTCGTACAACCTTCTCTAGTGCACAATTGAAAAGCAACGGGGACAATCCATCTCCTTGTCGGACTCCTGTGTCAATGGGGAATTCTCTGCTCAGTTCTCCCATAAATTTAACCTTAGATTTGGTTTCCATGAGTGTTTCCTTAATAATATTTGTTGTCTTTTGATCTAATCCAAATTCTTTGAGTATTTCGAAAAGGGAGTCACGGTCGATGCTATCGTATGCCTTTTGGAAGTCAACAAATGTAATGACATAGTGTTTGTTCGATGTATTGCGGAAATATTTCATTGAGTTTTTTAAATTGATAATTTGTTCCACACACAAGTGCGACAGGCTTCGGCAGCCGGCACACTTCGTATCCTCGCCGCTAGATAGGGGGCTTCATTCATTCCATTCCCGGTCGGAGACTGGAAGCAGGCAGTGGGCCTCCGTGGCTTAGGCGGCAGCACGCCGGCCTCTCACCGCTGGGTCCGTGGTTCAAATCCCGGTCACTCCATGTGAGATCTGTGCTGGACAAAACGGAGGCAGACAGGTTTTTCTCCGGGTACTCCGGTTTTCCCTGTCACAATTTCATTCCAGCAACACTCTCCACTATCATTTCATTTCATCTGTCATGCATTTAATCATTGCCCCAGAGGAGTGCGACAGGCTTCGGCAGCCGGCACACTTCATATCCTCGCCGCTAGATAGGGGGCTTCATTCATTCCATTCCTGACCCGGTCGGAGACTGGAAGCAGGCAGTGGATTTTCATTTTTTTCAATTTGTTCCACACACGACCTGCCTTTCCTGAAGCCACCTTGGTATTCACCGATTACTGGATCCAATTGAATCTCTGCACGATTCAGGAGAGCTTTAGACAAAACTTTGTATGTTATGGATAGTAATGAAATTCCACGATAATTGTTGGGATCCGTCCGATTTCGTTTTTTGTGCAAGGGATGTATGAGTGCCATCTTCCAGTCAGCGGGGATTTTTTCAGTTCGCCAAACTTCTTCTAAAATTTCTTGGAGTTTTACAATGAGATTTTCTCCTGCATTTTTCCACAACTCGGCAACAATTTGGTCTTCTCCCGACGCTTTGTTGTTTTTCAATGATTTAATTATCTCTCTTATTTCCTGAACGTTGGGTGGATGCGAATCTTGGTTTTGTTGCGTGTGGATAAATGTGAATGTTTCTTGAGGTTTCTCACAATTGAGCAATACCGAAAAGTAGTTTGCAAGGATTTCACAGTTTTCTGTGTTACTATGAGCAATATCCCCATGTTAATTTTTGAATTGAAGTGATGGAGGGGAATATTTAGTGAGCTTCTGGCGAAAAGTTCTATAGTAGTTTCTAGAATTATGTTGTTTGAAGTCAGCTTCTATTTCTTGTAATATTTTGTTGTCATTCTGCTTGCGAATTCTTCGTATTCATTTTGTGACTGTTCTTCTGACATCCTTGAGATCTTGCAGAGTCTTAGGAGTTTTGTTGCAAGACCAAGACCTGTTGCCTGAGCCTTACAAGGTCATCACATTCGGCTGTCCACCACGGATGTTTGCGTGTTCTCATGTGTGGTGCTATTTTCTCGGCTGTTTTTATTAATCCTGCTTGGAGCTGTTGCCAGTTTTGTGGATTCAATTGTTGAGTCTCGTTTTTAAATTTATCATTACCTTGAATATATTGAACATCATATTTACGGGGTGGGATTTTCTGAGAGAATCGCCTTTTCTCTGGAATAATATTTAATGAAAATTTTGTAGGGTAATGGTCAGAATCCAGAGCTAACCCCATAAGGACTTTAAGTTTCATTATTTCGAGAGTATTTACTCTGGAGATCAGCACATGGTCCAGTTGATATTCTCCTAACAGTGGGTTAGGTGATACCCACGTCTTGGGCTGAGAGGTTTTCTTTTTGAAAAATGTTGATTTGAAGAATAAGTCATGGTTCTTGCAGATTTCAAGAAGACGCATACCATTCCGATTGGTCTGATTATGTCCTGACCATTTACCTACCCAATATCTATATTTTTTTTCTTTGCCAATTTGGGCATTAAAATCACCCATAAGTATTTTAACATGATTCCTCATCTAATTGGTTCCAAAATTCTTCGACTTTTCCTACAGCCTTTCTGTTGGTGATATTAGTTGGGGCATGTCCATTAATGAGAGTGTAAATTTTGTTTGCTGATTTTATTGTCATGGTGGAGAGACGACCGGAGGGAGAGTGGAAGGTTGTAACTGAATCAAGTAAGGAATGATGGACTATAAATCCAGAACCAAATTGTGGACAATTTTTCATAGCTCGTTTTCCTGGCTTCCCTTTGTAAATCCTGTAACCTTAAGAATTGAAAGGATATTCATCTGTAAATCTAGATTCTTGAAAAGCAATAATCTTGATTTTACGTTCTCGTGATTTGTCTAAAATGGATTTGAGTTTCCCCATCTTCAAGAGAGAATTTACGTTAAACGTCATTAGCCAAATCTTTGATTTAGGTTTAATTTTCTTACGGGGTGTCGAAGCACTTCGACTTACCTCATCGTACACGTCTGTGGTCTCCCCAGAATCCGAATAGACCACTTGCGGTTTTTCAACCGTGGGATTTGACCCACTGGGGTAAGTTGTTTTTGAACGTGCTACATCCATGTTGATTAACTTGGATTAGGGATTTGACTAGAATTGAGGTTCTAGTCGGGTTAAGCTCAGAGTTCCACTTCTGAGTGTTATTAATCAGCCGCCACTAACATGTGGAACAGACGCTGTCGGAGTATTGCCACTAACATGTGGAACCGTCATACCCCTAAGACTGATATATGGCCTCCATATACCTTTTACTCATTAACCCGAGCACTGGGTTGCCCCTTCCGCCAATTATGCTGTACCGAAAGTTACCTTCTCCACCATAAATGCCGTTGAGGTCTTCACCGTTACCCTGGTAAGGGGCCCATACAAGGTACTACCAGTCGGGCCAACTGGACCATGGTTTTTTTAAGAGGTGTTACTCCTCTATCACTCACCTTTTGTCCTGGCTTGTGACAGGCAGAGCCTGGCTTCCCAAACAACCTATATGAAATATAAGTTACGAAAAAAAAAAATTACTCTGGATTTTTACTGCATAGAGAAATACAGAAAACCAAAAGAATATAGACTATGTTTGAGAAACTTACATAATAACATTCTTTTCTCTTTGCCATGGTGAGACCAACTACCACCTTAAGACCACTGTCCAACGCCCTCTACCATCCATCACACCCGAGAGAGGTATATGAGAACAGCGCAAGACCTATCGGGGACCGAAGTTACACCACAAGAGTGCAAGGTTTCCATGGATTGAAAATCTAAGGTTGAGAGGGACAGGAGTTTGACTTCAGGAGAGATTGCCGGAATAACAAAATTTGTTTCTTTTAGGGCCGATTGTACAAACATCGCTTGACTGGGCATCAAATTAACTGGAGTTCAAAATGTGAACCAAGTTCAGTCGTTGTCCATGTTGTATAAAACTATTCGCGGGTTCCGAGATCCCAGTTCAATTTGATCTCAAGTTCAGGGATTTCAATATGGCAACAGCGCAAAATAGTAAGAATATTCACGTATAGAGTGCACTAAACTCATCTCGCCGAGTGATCTTCAACTTATTGTTTGTTTATTCTTGTATATTTTAACCTAAAAAGGAAGTGTTTGACATGTGTTGGGGATGAAAACTTATGTAGAACATAAGCTAAGTGCACACCAGGTTTGTCTGAGCTGGAAAGTTAAGACAAAAAATTAACATGAGAGACCATTTCAGTAACCGGAAAATGAATATTCCTTGGACTTCAAATTTGCGGCTGAAACTTTGGTCGCAAAGGACTTGCAACCAAATCCATAAAGCTATGTGAAGTCAATTGATATAATTATTACCAGCTTTTAAATGTAGATGCGATTACATTGCTGAAAGATATATAACACGGTTTCAAACCATTTTTTAAATTTCTTTCAGGTTCAGATTTGATTAGGCTATAGCTAGGTGATCCAACCTGGTCCTGCCTGTGCTGAAAGTGGGATCACATGTGAATTGTGGTCTCATACAGCTTGAAGGAAATTGGAGAAAAATTTAAAGTGGGAGTGAAGATTCAAGGAGAAATAATTTCAACTCTGAGATTTGCTGATGACATCGTCATCTTGGCCGACAAGCCTGAGGATTTGAATGAGTTTTTGAATGGTATGGATTCCGTCTTACGGAAGGACTTCATGATGAAAATTAATAAATGTAAAACAAAAATACTGGAATGCAGCCGAAATAAATCAGAAACCTCTATGGAGATCAAATTGGCAGGTGAAAAGCTGAAGGAAGTAGGAGACTTCTGTTACTTAGGAAGCAGAATAACCAGTGATGGACGAAGCAAAGAGGATATAAAAAGTAGGTTGGCTCAGGCAAGGAAAGCCTTTCTACAAAAAAGGAATCTGTTGACATCGAATATAGATTTAGGTATTAGGAAGTCATTTTTGAAAGCCTTTGTCTGGAGCGTGGCGCTCTATGGAAGTGAAACTTGGACTATTGGTGCAGCAGAAAAGAGGAGAATTGAGGCATTTGAAATGTGGTGTTACAGGAGAATGATGAAGATCAGATGGGTAGATAGGGTTACAAACGAAGAGGTATTAAGGCGAGTGGGAGAGGAGAGATGTTTCTGGCGACTGCTAATGAAGAGAAGAGATAGGTTGGTAGGACACATACTAAGACACCCAGGAATAGCGAGCTTAGTTATGGAAGGAAGGGTCGAGGACAAGAACTGTAGGGGTAGACCAAGGTTAGAATATGTTAAACAGATTGCCTCGGATGTAGGGTGTGGTAGCTATGTAGAGCTGAAACGATTAGCTCAGAACAGGGACGCATGGAGATCTGCATCAAACCAGTCAAAAGACTGAAGACTCAAACAACAACAGCTTGTGATCACTGTGCTTCCTCCTGTATGAAATCCATGAAGGTAAGTTCCTTGCACATCATTTAGTTACCGGATTGTTGTATAGTAGGGCATTTCTCTGCCCCACCTATCTACCTATCCTGAAAATAATCTTCAATAGCTGAATTTGGTCCATGTACCATAGTTTTATGCATTAATGAAGTGAGTTTCAAAATGTAGATAGGGAAAGATCATGTTGATACCTGATATTAGGACCCTGACAGCCTCCATAAGTATAATTTTACATCAATTACACTGATATATAATATATGCTAACACAAGTAGGCTAGCTCATTCCTGAAGGTAAGTAGGCTACTGGTAGTGAACACTGTACCAGTAGCCTAGATATTGTAAACTATCGATTGCTTAGTTTATTTGTGTAGCCTAGCTTGAAACTCTTGTCATTGTATCAAAAAGGACAACAGGCTATCCTTTTTAGTGGCAACCAAGGCCCCTAAATCTTAAAATAATTCATCAAGAAATAATATACTAGCATGCATTGCTAGGTAATGGTATAGGTTCGGAACAGTATGGTATCCAAAGGTTTATTTAAATCAAAACTTTAATTTAATTTTGCAAATTAATGCCATATTGGTATTATTAGGCCTACCCCAATGACAATATCATACCATAGGCTATATCATGTTTGGAAACTCATTGCATTTCTTTCTCGTAAGCTGCAATTGATTACTATATTGTTTGCAACATTCTTGGTATGGAAAGTGTTAAAAATAAGTGGGTAGAATAATGTGCAAGCCTATATTACTTAGATACCTGGGTTATGAAAGGAAGGGAGAAGAGCAAAATACAGGCCAGTGATATGAGGTTCTTGAGAAGCAGTATTGGAGCTACAAAGATGGACAGAACAAGAAATGAGAGGATCAGAGAATTAATGAAGGAGGAACCATTACAGGATGGTATAGAGAAATCTAGACTTAGATGGTATGGACATGTAAAACGAATGGAGGAGAAGAGGATACCCAGGAGGATACACGAGGCGAAGTGGGAAGAGACAGGTGGCTGAAGGGGGTGGAAGAAAGCGTGAAGAAGAGAGGAGAAGACTGGACAAGGGTGGAGGCTGAGAGATGGTGGGAAGAAAGAAGACGTTGGAGAGGCTTGTGTTCCAAACAGACCCAGCCAGTGGCTGGAAACTGTGCAAGATAATGATGCATTGATCTGTTATGCCTATTTTTTAACTCAGCTTAACGTGAAAATAAATGATAATGTTACTGTCTTGTATAAAAATAGAACTTTTCCTCTGGTCGTATTCCATTCACAGGGGGCAGTTAATTACAGTGAATTCATTATTATGTATGCAATGGCTGGACTCTTGCTCACAATTCAGTGTACCCAGGCATTTCTGTTCAATTAACACTGTAGCCACTGCCCAGCTCTCCACTTCAGCGTTGTGGAGCCAGCTCATGAGTAACCAAGAGCCTGAATATTTTTGCAGCCTTCGCTGGCAATGGCTACAATAGCTTACTGATGAACAGGTCATGTTAAAGCAACTTGTTACCAATCCCTGATAGGGTTTAAGCAGTCTTTTATTGTTTCAGCTTTATTTGAGGATTAGAACATGGTCATCAACTCCTTGCACTGGGGTGTATGTGGAAGTTTTGACTTTATTTGAGATACAAACTATTTGGCAATACAAACTGAAAAGTTTCAATAATAATTTAAATCTCTATAATGTATATAGTGTTCTGTATTGATTAGATAGGCCATGTTACCGTATTCTAAATTCAAGAAAACCTTTACCGGTACTGTCCAACGCTAGGTCTCCTTAGCATGCCGCAGTAGACAGGCAAAATTATCTGTTTACAAGAACTATGCTGAGATTGCTATTTATGGACAACACAAGCACAATGGTTCAGTAGCATGGTTTACGGCAGTCTCAAATTAAATTATGGCAACATTTTGATATAAAGATAAGTAGCAGTCTATGGAATTTGTTACACCGGACTACATTTAATTGAAAGGGGGAGGAATGAAATCTTCTGATGCTATCATCCGTTTTAGTATGTCAGCATCAAACATAGCAAGAAGGTACAAATTCCCAAGCAATATGCAAATAAACCTAAAACATGCCCTACTGTATTAAATAAAACAAATTATTTAGCATGATTTTTTCCTAGACTTTTACTTATTATTTATTTATACTGTAAGTGCACTTTAAGCCCTAAGGCTAAATGAATGCTTAACCTTGGCGAGAATTCAGTTAAGTACACTCCACACATCACTTGTTATTTTCTAACATGTTGCAGGTAGCTTTGGAGGAACCTCTAACAACACAGAGCAAGCAGAAGCCACTGTGTGGAGAGGCCAATGGGCAAAATGAAAAATGAAAAAATAATTAGAATATGAAATGTTGAGCAGGCAGAAACTGAAGAAAATGAAATGAACTAATGCATTATTTAATAAAAATAAAATAAAAGGATGTAATGTTATTCTGAACTAGTTGTTAATTCTTCAGGCCCTGTTAGTTCCTGAAATTGTTGCCACAATATTGTCCTCCATTGACTTAACAAGGTTACACAGTGATTGGAGTACAAAGTCCCTAACACTCATTTATGCTCTCTCTACAACTGAGCATGGATGTATACTTATAAAATCTTGTTATGTGCATATAAAAAATGTTTGTGTTAAATGTGCAACATAAGACTGGTGAAGACTGCAGATATGCTACAAAATTGGTCAAGGGGCATTCAGCGTTATTGATCAAAGTTAATGTCCAGTACAACAGTTATCATTTGTAATACACTCACAACTTTAATCAGAAATCTGCTGTTTGCCATTTAACCTCGTAACCGGGAAGTTTCCACTGACAAAGTAACATTCGTAGTGGGGAATATATTTTGACTGAAACGAGTTATCTCGTCACGCCCATTACACTTCCGCGAATGACGAAGGAACTCGTCCCGCCCATTATGAGTGCAAGCATGAAAATTTGTCTAGTCCTTCCTGATTTTATTTGTTTTAAAATTCAAACCATAATTAATGTTTGATTAGACTTCTTGGAACTACATTACAATGAGACTTCGTCTGACGCAACCAAGAAAACGATGTCACTGTTGTAAATAAAGTACATTATTATTACACGAGGTACATGACTGTGTTCTACAACAATATAGCTTGAAAAGCAGCACAAAATGAAAGTAAAGGACTGTACTGTACATCATGTTACAAAAAGAAATGTAAGATAATAATCTTCAAATTAGTTTTTCTTCATAGAGTATATTTACAATGGTATGCCTTGAAGCACGGAACTACACAAAGTCCAACCTTGCAATCTGGGCACCAAAATCGACTTTCTTTTCTAAGGCCTTTGTCGTAACACACTTTGCACCTCCTTGTAACACACTTCTTTCGGTCACTGGACGGAATGAAGTCTGGGAAATGCCTCTCTGTGAATCGTGTTGGTGCAGGTTTCAATGATGGCCTTCCTACTTGTGGACTTCTCACTCCATTAGCTGCTTCTCCAAGATTCTCTTCAACTATCTGTTCACCCAGCTCAACCAGAAAATGCAACCTGTCTTGTTTTCCTCCATTTTAAGTGTACAGCTGATAAGCGTTGAAACAAACAATGTCTAGGAAATGCATAAAAGGTTTGAAGTAGTACTTCTTTACTCTTTCTCGCGTAATAGCATATTCCTCCATTTGCCCGTCGCTCTTATCCACTCCACCCATATTCGTATTGTAGTCCACTGTTAGCTTGGGTTTCCGTTCAGTTTTGTTCCTTTTCTCAACATCTATAAAAGTATCATCGTGAATTGTACTAATCAGAGTAACTTCCCTCTTATCTTTCCAGCGCAGGACCATAATCTTATCCTTATATCTGGCAATGTGCTCACCTTTCTTCAACTTTTTACTCTTGAGAACATCAGGTACCCCACAGCGATTTATACGCATCGTTCCCACCATATCAGTGTTCATGCTACACAGAGTTTCAGCTAACTGGACACTGGAATACCAGTTATCTAGATACAATGTGTATCCTTTGTTCAGTAAATCATGTGACAGTTCGAGGACTACTCTACTTGATATAGCAGTATTGGGATTCAAGTTCCCAAAGTCTGTATCCTTCCCAGTATATACAATAAAATTCCAAATGTACCCTGAACCACTCTCACAAAGAACAAACAATTTGAAACCAAAGCGACTCCTGTTCGATGGTATGAATTGCTTCCACTGCAGTCTTCCTTTCCACAGCACTAGCGATTCATCCACACAAAGGTTTTCCTGTGGTGTGTACAATTCTTGGCACTTCCTGTGAATTGGATTCAAAATAGGCGAGAGTTTGAACAACTTTCCTCTCATGTTGGCATCAGTCTTATTGTCAGCAAAGTGACAAAATGTCAACAGTAATGAAAACCTTTTCTCACTCATCACTTTGCTGAAGAATGGTGTTGAGATGGAATCCCTGTGAGTAAAGTACATTTCGTAAGAAGGCTTCTTTATTATTCCTTGAAAAATGAGAAGAGATATGAATAATTTTATCTCTCCTGTGGTAGTCGGAGTCCAATCCCGAGCTCTCGACCGTTGTTTTAGCACTGTATGAGCTTCGAAAAACTGTTCTGCATATTTATTTGTCTGCTCACATGTTAGATTGAAAAGATCCTCATCTATAAACTGGCTAAAATAGAACAATGGGCTACCTTTGTTTGCGTCACTTATGTCAATATTTATTCTACTGTCCGATACAAACGTAAACGGAGCACGAGGATTACCTTGGCTAAGCCAGGGCGAAGTGGCTGCATCACTTGTAGGCAAGCTAGTAGTATCTTCTCCCTCCTCTTCATTCTCAGAAGCAACCTCACTGTCACTTTCACCATTTGTGTCGATAACGTCACTATCCAAAGATAATTCATCATCTAATTCATCATCTGAGTCCATGAGATGATGAATACTTCCATCATCCAAACGAGCACATTTCACCATTACTGCACAGAAGACAATGTTTATGTGTATTGAGAAATTGGCGCGCATTGTGGCGCAGCAAATCTGAAACCTACTGACATCTACGGAGCAATCATAGAACTACACTCAACAGCGTAAGAGCCACGAATACTCGTCCCCCCCAGCAGATAACAATTTTCAAGTGCTCTAGAGGAGTTACCTCGTCATTACCCGATTGAGTAGCAACAGGTAGTAGACGAATTAACTCGTCATGATAGATAGATGTCATTTATTGCAGCAACACAAGAGAACATCAAGTACAATGCAATCGTCAAACAAACTAACATATGGAAATTTAGAATATATACATATATATACTCAGTGTTGTGCTCTGAATCACACACACACATGCATGCACACACACAGACACACACACAAGAGTACATTATTTACAGCATACATTTGATATAAATGCATATTACAAAGCAAGGTCAACACGTCGGTTTAAGTCCTACATCAGAAAAGGTTAAATAGTAACAGAGAACTACACCAAAAGCTAAGTATGTCTAATTGATTTACAGGCTTCAAAGAATTCATCTGTTTTATAAATGCTGTTGTTAGTTAGTAGAGACTTAATCTTTTGTTTGTAGATATTCAAAGGCAAATGCCTAACAATGGCTGGAAGGGAATTGAAAAATTTCAGGAATTCCGAGTTCTACTGAACTTACATCTGTAAAGCCCTAAGTTGTTCCTATTCCTCGTGCTATAACAATGTGATAGACCCAGCACCTCATACTTGTGGTTTTCTTTGGTATATAAGAGGCACTGGAAAATGAACACTGCTGGCAAGTCATGACACCTACAGTAACAAATGCTTGCCTACAGTGACTTCGAGGAGGAAGACCACAAATTAACCTCAGAGCTCTTATCTGCAATCTGAACAATTTCTCCGCATGCGACATGTGACCCCAAAGTAACGTTCCATAGGCCAAATGGCTATGAATTTGTGCCAAGTAGACTACTCTTAATATATTGGTACTGATGCATGATCTAAGTCTTCTCAATAAATAAATCCCACTACAGACCTTAGATGCAATATTCTGTATATGTTTCTCCCCTTTTAGTTCGGAATCAATCGTGAAACCAAGGAAATTAATTGTACCCCTGTCGATGTCTCCTCAATGTACGTAATAGAATTCTAAGTCCTGAGTTTTACTGACATTCAAACACCAGTCTTGGATAGTGTCTGAAATATGATCACTTCCATGGTCTGGAAGCAGTGCAGATTGTGAACGTATACAAATATTAACATCATCTGCAAAGAGATAGATAGCTATCTACGTTGGAACCAGATAGATGATAGGGCAGATCGTTAATGTAAATAATAAATAATATTGGACCGAGGATAGACCCCTGAGGAACGCCAAGATTGACAGGCAAAAAAAGACTCAGTTTCTCCTAATACCACTTTCTGGAATCTGTCGCACAAGTAAGATTGAATAAGGGAAATGGAATCGTCTTCAAAACCATAAAATCGCAGTTTGTCTAGTAGTATCTTATGGGATACAGTGTCAAAGGCTTTGGACAAATCATAGAGTTTAGCCTGTAATGGATTATGGTCATCTAACTTGTTCAGACAGTTGCTCACAAAAGAGATTGCTGCTTTCACCGTACCTCGCCCGGTTCTGTAACCAAACTGGGAGTTGTTAAACAAGTTATTTTTTTTCAAAATAGGATACAATCTGATCGTTGATTATGGTCTCAAAAACTTTTGAAACTGCAGGAACTATAGTAATTGGCCTGTAGCTGTCAAATATTAGAGTATCCCCATTCTTATGAACTAGCATGACCCTACCCAATTTAAAGTCGGCTGGAAATTCTGATTTCAGGATACATGTATTAAATAAATGTGTCAGAGGCTCTTCAATAAATACTGACCCATGTTTCAAAATCATAGGGCTCAGCTGATAAACATCATAACAATTGCTATTTTTCATTTTTGCTAGTACCCTCCTTACATCCGTAATTTCTACTGTGCTGAACTTAAATTTACAACTTGGTCGCGGTAATTTCCTCATATAGTAATTTGAATCGTAATGATGAGTTTCAGATCTAACCAATTCTACAATTCTTTCCACTTTATTAATGAAAAATTAGTTGAGGTCAGTGCAAGACAATTCGTGGTTACTAATTCTATCCTTTATACCAAATCCACTTTCTTTCCTAATTAAGTTCCACATTGCTTTTGATTTATTTGAAGCCTGGTTAAGAGGTTAATTACTGTTGTCATGTATGGGACAGTCGAAGCCAAGCTGTTAATTGCTTGCATACTGAATTTCTTGAAATTTGGTCAACATAATAACATTCGAATTGGGTAGGTTTTGGAGAACTTACTATGTAGACCACTGTTTTATTGGAGGTTTCAGGTTCACTTTTCTTTCAGAAAGTAGTTTTTAAATAAGGGTTTTTATCACTTTAAAAAATTTAAATGTTAGAATATGTTATCAAATGGTTGTTGGAACATCTTGGTCAACAGCCCTGTGTACTTGGGTGTGTGTTGATTTTGTCTGATAACTTGAGGTGGCTGTAGTAGTGTTCCAGTATGTAACTGTGTAATAAAAACAGTGGATTTAACAAGTTTTCTATGGATGATATTTTAAGGAAAACCTGGAACAAGTTTGGGGTAAGTGACCCAGGACTTACAGGTACCCGTAAGTAGCATTCTAGCATTTGTTTGTATAGTGTTGGTACCCCTAAAGCTTGCCACGGTGGGTGAGTGGTTATAGTGTCGGACTACCAACCCCAAGATTGCAGGTTCGCCCCTGGCCATGGTAAGTGATTTTTGAAGGCGACAAAAATCAAGATACTCATGTCATACGTTGTTGGCATGTTAAAGAACCCATTTGAATTCAGTAGGCCGTGTTCAATGGCAAAATTAATCTCGGGATTTTCCGCCAACACAAAGTTCCTCCATTCTCTACTTGAAAGCGCTGTAGTGTCAAGGAGTTTGGATATCTAACCTCCTTGACTTTCATAGCATTCAAAGGAATGACGAAATTCGACATGCAAGCTACCCTCTGGGTGTCAATTAACAAAGCTTGCACCAGGCACCCGAGGCCATACGATATTATTATTATTACCCCTAAAGAGCCACACTCAGGATGATCAATGTCAGCACTGGGATTAAAATCTCTGGACATGTTGCATTTCCGCATTACAGTCTTGTACCATGGCCCGATATACTCAGCTAAGCTGCTGGGTTGATATATGATTACACGCAGATAGTTTTAGTGGGTGGATAAATGAAATGTTGAGCAGGTAGAAACTGAAGAAAATGAAATGTGCTAAAGCAATTTCAGGCCCTGAGAGTTCCTGAAATTGTTGCCACAATATTGTCCTCCATTGACTCATGTAGCAGGCGCGGATTCAAGGGGGGGGGGGGGGGGGGGGGGTCACGGGGGTCATGCCCCCCCAAACGGAGACCAAATTTTTTTGCAAACTCAAAAAACGAAAACACAATTACCAGACAAATAAAACTTAACGAATTTTAACTGAAAAACAGTTTTCTTTCATTTTATTCAATACTGAATTATCTTTATTGGAATTATTATGTTCTGTTACAACTGTACATATTTACAACTTCAAACCTCTTGTATAAAAACTATTAGTTATACAACAAAATCAACTCGTCTATTTTGTTGAGCAAACCTTGTGATCACCGAATCGATGTTTATAGGGATGTCACGATGAATGTGCAGCAATGCACGGATAGGAAACTGGGGCTTTTTTCGCACCAAAAATTTTTGCCGACGTCCAAACCGCAAGCTTGGTTGGCAATTTAAGCTGTGACTTTCTCCCTTTGTCGGTACCAACTCGACTTGCCGAAACTGTAACGTACCTTGATCCTTTTCTCGAAGCTCGATGTAAAAGTCGCAAAACACGCCATTGCAATTTGTACGAATATTTTTGGTGCGCTAAACGCATCAAATTTCTATCCATGAAGCTTGCAAAAAAATTGGTTTGGTTTTGTACGTTTGGTTATTTTGTGATTGCGTTTTTAGTGATACCATTTTTCTTAACAATTTCGATTCTCTGACCCCCCCCAGCAAAGCCAAACTCTAGATCGATTCTCTGACCCCCCCCCCCCCCCCCCCCAAAACCAAACTCTAGATCCGCGCCTGTCACGTAGGGTGTGAGTTATTGAACGGGGTACTCCTTCCCTGCGGGATTTGTACGCTCTCCACCCCTTAAAACATTACACCTCAATCAAACCCGTTTTATATCCCTGCTTGAGATAACATCTATCCCCAATCAAAGAAAAATGCCTTCCACAAAGAAAAGAAAGGAATTTGTGAATATACACCCTATATGCTACAGCTGGTGATCTATTACAGTATTGTTTTAGCATTTTCTTGCTAATGTGATGCAGTTGTACAACATGGGCCTCTCCTAAAGTGCTCGGGGACACAGTTCAGGGGATGGTTGGATGACCTGGGTCCATTGACACTACTGGTATTTGGAAATAAAACACATGAGCACAGAAAAAGGTGGGAGTGGAGATGAATGGAAGCAAAATAGGATAGATGGAAATGTAAAAAAACATTTTCTCAGTACAAATAAATTCATATACCTAGCAAAGATTTCTTGCTTTTTGACTTTTAAAGTCGCACATTTTTCCGTATTGATAGAATGTAATAATAAACAAAGTTTTTATGGTTCCACCTAGTCAATACTTGTTTTATTAAAGATTTTATCGTGACATAATCACTTGTCTTTAAGTATGTTGGTACATGTTTCGGTGTCTTATAGCATTGACACCTTCATCAGCCTACGGTTTTGGTAGCACTCAATGACATTCATTACTACTACTTCTTCCACGCGATCAGGCCCAGTGGACCGCGCGCTGCTACAAGTTTCCTTCTACATCGTCTCCTATCCATAGCTGCCATCCGCCAACTGTCCACACGTATCGCTGCCTGTTGCAGATCTTCATGGAGTCCATCACTCCACCGCTTCCTTGGTCTCCCTGGTGGTCTTCTTCCTATGGGGATGAAATCCAGTAGTTTCTGTGGCCATCGGTGGTCTTCCATCCGGGCTACATGTCCAGCCCACTGCAGTCTTCTGGTTTTGATGGTTCCAGCTATGTTGGCATCATGGTACAGGTCTTCTACTTCATGATTGTGTCTAATCCTCCATTCACCCGTGTGTACATCCCTCACCGGTCCGAAGATCTTTTCTCTCAAAAACGAGTAGTTTATGAAAGCCCTGTTTTCGGATACTCCATGTCTCACATCCATATAGTACAACGGGTTGGATCAGAGTTTTATACAGACGAATTTTGAACTGTCTGGAGCGACATCTGGACCAAAGAAGCTGTGTTAAGCTGTAGAGAGTTCGGTTTCCTGCTTGGATCCTGGCATTGATTTCTGCCTCACATGACGAGTTCTCCGAGAAAAGCGATCCAAGGCACTTAAATTCATGGACCCTCTTGTAGGACTGGTCCCCTACCTGGAGTGACTGTAGTTGCCCAAAAACGTGGCCTTGCCCGCGAGTCATACTGAGGTACTCCGTCTTGGTTTCATTCACGATTAGCCCAAATTTGTTGGCAGCTGCCTCGAGTGCTCTTGTCATTTGGCTCAACTCTACCCGAGAGCTGGAGAGTAAACTGATATCATCTGCGTAGGCAACATTCATTACTAGTCCATAAAAGTACGTATTAAAAATAACAATGGATGATTAAAATAACACATTAAAAAGTTTGTTAAAACACTGTCATAATAAAAGTTCGTTAAAAGCCTTAGAAATGGTTTGGTGCACTGTTTTGGTTTCCAATGTCCTGCTTCCGATAATAGCCCCCGAAAACCAGCAAGAGGTGACCACTCATAACTGGAAAAGAAAATCCCTGTGTGAACTATGATAGGTATTAAACTGAAAAATGTGGAAGGCTGACAAAGAATAAGTAAAAATATATAAAAAAGATATGTGATAAACTTACGGAGTGGTTGCGGCAGCGAGAAATCGGGCCGTGCTGAGGCATACAGAGACAGTGCAGTACTGATGTGGAATGGCTTGGAAGAAGCGGGCGAGGCTTCAGTTCATTCGTGTGTTATTTTTAATAAGTACTTTTATGGGCTAATGTCGGCGCAGAAATTATGTGCACCCGAGTTTGGAGATAAATAGCAACACAACCGAAAGGCCTACAGTAAAACAAGTGACATCACCTTTTTCCTTGTTTATTTTTGCATTGATTGATGATAAAGGTAGTTTTTAGGAACTTATTTTAATATAACTTATGGCAGGTATAACGTAAAAAGAACCGTTTTTTTTTTTTTTTTTTTTGCGGGGTTCGAGCGAAGTGTCTACTTTAGAGATTCACAACTCTTAACTCAGTTGTGCTACAGCACCCAACCTTGGATATGTGATAGATATGTTTTCTGTGTATATGTGAAGTTTCAAAATTTGATCTCCAACACAAACAACGTAACAATCAATTATGTGAAAGGCTCGTATTTCGAAACTGGACTCTCGCAGAAGTTCGTTCTTGGGTGCGTTGTAATCCACATATAATAACCGTTTGCGATATGTAACTATCCGTGATCTAAATAAATGGGTTTACTTTATATGGATTGATATTTATTATGCGTTTGGTGTATGTTGTTCCCAGGCGAGGTCAGCAGGAAAGATTGTGCTGAGTTGCCGCGTTAGCTTGCTCTGACCCGCCCGAGAATGTCACCGACGGATCATCACATCGTTCACTCTGCTTCGTCATGATTGCAATAAATCTTTTGGAATGTAGTACTGTACCTACATTTATATTAAATAGATGAAAATACTTGTACTGCCACCTGTAGGAAGTTTTGTGAAATGGTGTCTGGCAGTAGGCCTATTATCTTTTCAGTTTGGTGTTTGTGTTCCGTGGATTTTAGTGCTGGAGAGTCATTTAAAATTTTATTTTTGTATACTGTACATTAATTACCATTAAGATGAATCTAGGCGCTAATAAAAAACAAGAAAAACAGAGAAAGCCAGGTCCAGGAACAAGACGTGACAATCTATCTATAAATGAATGAATGAATTAATACATAAATAAATAAAAATATTAATAAGAACTACTAATTAATTCACAAGTTTCCCCATTTTCAACTCCAGGCAAATGCTGGGACGGTACCGTCTGACAGGCCACGGCCGCTTCCTTCCACATCCTTGCCCAGTTACATTCAAATTCATTCATTTCAGCTCTCATTAACTCCTCTCATGAGTTTGGCGTCAGGAAGGACATCCGGATGTAAAAACCATCCGCCACATACAATTTAATCGCATCTCAACCTGACCCCGTTGGAAAAGGGAATAATAAGGGGTAGACATGCATACACTAATTAATTCACAAGTTCTTAACAAAATGAATAAGAAAAGGAAATTATATGTTATTATATTGTAGCATGTCTGTTCATAACACAATTATTTTATTAGTGTTTAGTAAAGGAAGCAATTTAATTCAGACAAACTCTGAATATTTAGCAAGTACAAAATAAAACAATAAAAATAAATAAATTATATCAAAGACATATTTTGACATCCTTGGATGAGTGGCCTTGAATAACGGGAGGATCGCATTCTTCGTCAGTGTCAACATCCACTGTTCAACTCTGCCCTTAAGATGTGTCAAAGGAAGTATTTATACACATCAGTGAGTCACTGTTTATCTTAGTATTTCTGGCATTGTCTTAATGTGTAGTTTCCAGATTCACTCAGGATATTGTGGAGTAGATACCTTCACGATGCCTCCTAGAACCCCGTTTACGGAGTGCGAGATTACTATGATTTTGAGTGCTATTTGTTTCTTCAAGTTAGAGGGCAAGAAAATTGGCGATAAGCGATATCCGGTGCTCCAGCGAGTTGCTGATTGTCTTGGAGTTTCCCTTCGTTCGGTTAAAAAGATGGATGCTGAGAATGTGAGGGATGAAAATTCAGGACCACCCAAGAGGAAAAGATCATCGGCAGGGCGACAGTCCATTCACATTGACCAATTTACCCTGAAAAGTGACGGCTAACGGGGCTCTGGTGAAGCTACGATAGGCCCAGCAAGCCAGTAGTGGATGAAACCAAATGATTTCAAAAATGGAACGAGCCTCGGACAGGATGGATTTAATAGACAACGACACGGCTGTACACACGGACTAAGATTTGGAACTTTAAACCTAAGAACGCTGACGGGTAAGGTGGAGGAGATAGTGGATATGATGGAAAGAAGGAAGTTGGATTTATTGGGATTGGCAGAAACAAAGTGGAAAGGGGAAGGAAGGAGAAACTGAGAAAAGGCTATAGACTGTACTGGAGTGGGAACGAAGAGGGAAAGAGGAATGGAGTGGGAGTAGTAGTACGAGATGGTTTAAAAGAACAAGTGAGGAGAATAAGTGATAGGATGATGAAAGTAAAAGTAGCACTGAGGGGAGAGACCGTAGAAATAGTGCAAGTGTATGCTCCACAAGTAGGCTGCGCCTCTGAAGAGAAGGAGTAGTTTGAAGAGGAATTGCAGAAGCAGCTGGTAGGAAGGAATATGATTGTTATGGGGGACCTCAATGCCCATGTAGGAAGAGAAAGACAAGGTTATGAGAGTGTTCTAGGACCAGAGGGTTGGGGCGGAAGAAATGAGGAAGGAAAGAGACTGTTGGACTTCTGCCAGAGGAACAGCCTGCTAGTTGGGAACTCCTGGTTTAAGAAAAGAGAGAGCCACACAATCACATGGTACAGTGATGACTTGACCAGGAAGTCGGTGGTCGACTATATACTGTATGAGAAAGAACTAAATAAGAACATCACGGACATCAAGGTTATACCATCGGAGAACCTGGACAGCAACCATCGATTGCTGGTAATGAACCTGAGAGGGAGTAAGGAGAAGAAAGGGACTGAGAACCAGGAAAGACGTATAAGGATATGGAAACTGAAAGAAGGGGATAGAAGGGTCGAGTACCTCAAAATGGTAAAGGAAGGAATTCCAACAGATGAAGAAAGAGGGGTGGAAGAGGAATGGGCTAGATTTAAGAAGACACTAGTAGGTGCAGCAGAAGCAGTTTGTGGGAGGACAAGTAGTAAGAAGAGGTGGAAGGAAACACCATGGTGGAATGAGAAGACAAAAGATATAGTAAGGGAAAAGAATAGAGCCTTTAGGAGGTGGTATCAAAATAGGACGGTAGAGACAAGGGAAGAGTACCAGGAAAGAAAGAAGGAGGCGAAGAGAGTGGTGGCTGAGGAGAGAAGGAAGTGGATGGAAGAGTGGACAAAGATGATGGAGGAGGATAGTGAAGGTACAAAAAAGGTCCTGTATGGGATGGTAAAAAATAAGAGGCGGAAGGATCCTACGGATTATGTTAGAATGGTGAACAAAAGGGGACAAGAGATAGAAAATAGGGAAGAACTGAAGAAAATGTGGAAAGAATATTTTGAAGAACTTCTGAACCCAAATGGAAAAGATGGTGAGGAGGAAGAAATCGGGGAAGAGGAAGATGAACTGCAAACAGAAAAGGACTTAACATGGAAAGAAGTGGAAGATGCAGTGAACAAGATGAAAGGAGGGAAGGCACCGGGTGTGGATGAGTTGAGTGTGGAGATGGTGAGAGCAGCAGGAGAGGTGGGGATACAGTGGCTGTACCGAGTGATGAGGACAGCATGGAAGGAAAGGAAGACCCCAGAGGACTGGAAAAAGGAATCATTGTCCCGATCTTCAAGAAAGGTAGTAGAACAGATTGCAGAAACTATCGGGGAATAACACTGATGAGTCATTGTGCAAAGATCTTCGAGAAAGTTTTGGAAAAGAGAATTAGGACAAGGATAGAAGGAGGGATGAGGGAAGAACAACATGGCTTCAGAGCAGGAAGGTCCACAGTGGATTTGATTTTTGCTGTAAGGCAGTTACAAGAACAGCACTATGAGTATGGAACAGATCTACTGATGGCCTTCCTGGACATTGAGAAAGCATATGACAGTGTATGCAGAAACAAAGTATGGAAGTCCCTGGAGGATAGAGGAGTAGAGAAATGGACTATAAAGAGGATAAAGGAGATGTACAAGGGAAGCGTGAGCTGTGTGAAAGTGGGAGGAGAGAGATCAGACTGGTTGGAACAGAGAAACGGCCTGAAACAAGGAAGTGCACTGTCGCCGTTACTTTTCATTGTGGTGATGGATGACATAATGACCCGAGTGGCACAAGCAATTGGGGACGGAAAGATGAAAGCAATGGTGTTTGCAGATGATTTGGGGAAACAAGGAGGAGGAGGTACAGGAACAGTTGGACGTGTGGGAAGGAATAATACAAGGATATGGGATGAAATTTAGCATAAATAAGAGTGAGATGGTGATCACAACAAGGAAGAAGGAAAGAACCACAACGGGAATAACAAGTGGTGGGGAACAGCTGAAGAAAGTGGAGAGTTTCAAGTATCTGGGAAGCCTGATACAAGATAATGGAAGAAACGATAGAGAAATAAATGAGCGGGGGAGGCAGGCAGAAGCATTTCGGAGGAGTGTGAGAAGCATGTTATGGAGCAAGGATGTCCCTCAGAACAGCAAAAAGATCATATATCGGACGTACTATGTCCCTACCCTGACGTATGCCTCGGAGACCTGGGTTATGAAAGGAAGGGAGAAGAGCAAAATACAGGCCAGTGAGATGAGGTTCTTGAGAAGCAGTATTGGAGCTACGAAGATGGACAGAATAAGAAATGAGAGGACCAGAGAATTATTGAAGGAGGAACCATTACAGGATGGTATAGAGAAATCTAGACTTAGATGGTATGGACATGTAAAACGAATGGAGGAGAAGAGGATACCCAGGAGAGTACACGAGACGAAGTGGGAAGGAAAGAGACCGAGGGGAAGACCGAGAGACAGGTGGCTGAAGGGGGTGGAAGAAAGCGTGAAGAAGAGAAGAGAAGACTGGACAAGGGTGGAGGCTGAGAGATGGTGGGAAGACAGAAGACGTTGGAGAGGCTTGTGTTCCAAACAGACCCGGCCAGTGGCTGGAAACTGTGCAAGATGATGATGATGACAATTGGAGTTATACGTAGATCCATTCATAGTTTTTATTTAGAAAAGTTATTTCCAACTATCGGAAAAATGAAAACTAAACTGGAGGAGTGTTTAACAGACTTTCCAGAAATGTCAAACACTAAACTTCGAGAAGTCGTTAAGTACATTGGATTTCGGTTCAAAAAATTGAATAAGAAGCCAATTTTGATGGAATCTACTACCATTGCTGCATCTCGCCACACATTTCTCAGAAGAATGCGACGACTCCGAAATGAAGGCTACAAAATCTTTTACACGGACTAAACCTGGTGCGGCCAAAACCATTCAATGAAATTCGCTTGGCAAGAAAACGTTATTGAAGCATTGAACTGTGAATTTTCAAATTACGACCAATATCAAGGACAGATCCATTCATAGTTTTTATTTAGAAAAGTTATTTCCAACTATCGGAAAACTGAAAACTAAACTGGAGGAGTGTTTAACAGACTTTCCAGAAATGTCAAATACTAAACTTCGAGAAGTCGTTAAGTTCATTGGATTTCGGTTCAAAAAATTGAATACTGACCTATGCTTCAGAAACGTGGACAATGAAGAAAAGAGACATAAGGAGAATACAGGCAGGTGAAATGAAGTTCCTGCGAAGTAGGATCGGAGTAACAAGAAGAGACAGGTTGAGGTATGAAAAGGTCAGGGAAATGGTGAAAGAGGAGCCCTTGCAAGGTAGGATTGAGACATCAAGACTGAGGTGGTATGGACACTTAAAGAGAATGGATGAGAAGAGGATTCCCAAGAGGATACATGAGATGCAAATGCAGAAGAAACGACCAAGGGGAAGACCAAGAGATAGATGGCTGAAAGGAGTGGAGGAATGTGTCAAGAAGAGAGGCGAGGATGGACCAGAGTGACAGCGGAGAGGTGGTGGGAAGAAAGGACTAAGTGGCGAGGCTTATGTTCCAAACAGACCCAGCCTGGGGCTGGAAACTGTACAAGATGATGATGATGATCAAGGACAGCTTCAAGAAGTGTTTGGTTGGCGAGGTGGCTTCAAAGTTCCTTCCGGCACCGGTAAACGGACTATAATTCTACATATTGGAAGTGAGGATGGCTTCTTACAAGGTGCGGGTTTGTGTTTTGTTGGAAAAAAGAGGATGGGCGACTATCATCAGGAGATGAACGCTATTCATTTTGAAGAATGGTTTAGGAGGGTTTTAACCATAATTCCAAACAAGTCCGCAATTGTTATCGATCAGGCTCCATATCACACGATGCTGGACCCCGATACAAAAAATCCAACGTAGAGCTGGTTGAAGGCCAACATCATATCATGGATAATTAAAAGAAATATTCCCCTTCCTGAAGATGCAGATAACTTCGAGTCTCTAACAAAAGCCGTGCTCATCGACCACGCCAGAAAGAAAATTGGACCAAATTACGAAGGAATTTCGACCTGATGTGCAATTGGTATGGTTACCAGTTGCCCATTGTGAGCTTAATGCAATTGAGTTGATATGGGCCTATGTAAAAAATACAGTGGCTAACATAAATCAGGCAAATGCTGAACAGAAAGGTAACAGTGAGAAGGTGCTGAAAGATCTCTGTGACGAGGCCCTAGCATCGGTACCAGCTGAGTTATGGAAGAAATGTATCGGGCACGCTATAAAAATTGAAGATTTCTACTGGGAAAAGGATCATCTGTCTCAAGAAATACCTCAAGACGAACCCCTAATAATTGATTTGAACAGCTCTTCAGATAGTGAGGTTGAGGTCACACAACATTTGACTTAGGATGATCACATTCAATCAGATGACGATAACTGGTAATTTTCCGAGACGTTTGTCATGTAAATACTGCATATTTTATGAAATTATAAATAGAAAATTTTAAAATAGATTACAAAAACTGAGGAAAACAAACAAAAAACTGAGAAAAAAGAAACATATTTTTAAAGCTGCCGTTGAAGATCCAAAGCCCTTTTGAGAAAAGCTGATGGGAAATGTGAAAACGAAATACATTTAACTTGAACATGCTCTGAGCCGAGACAGCGCTAAACGAGCAGTGAATGCGGCAACACTGCACGAACTATCCTGGGGACCTCTCCTGTCAACAACATACAACAAACGCATAATAAATATCAATCCACATAAACTAAACCCAATTATTTAGATCACGGATAGTTACATATCGCAAACGGTATTTATACGTGGATTACAACGCACCCAAGAATGAACTTCTGCGGGAGTCCAGTTTCGAAATACGAGCCTTTCACATAATTGATTGTTACGTTGTTTGCGTTGGAGATCAAATTTTGAAACTTCACATATACACAGAAAACATATCTGACTAACACATATCCAAAGTTGGGTACTGTAGCACAACTGAGTTAAGAGTTGTGAATCTCTAAAGTCGACACTTCGCTCGAACCCCGCAAAAAAAGGTACTTTTTACGTTATACCTGCCATAAGTTATATTAAAATAAGTTCCTAAGAACTACCTTTATCATCAATCAATGCAGAAATAAACAAGGAAAAAGGTGATGTCACTTGTTTTTCTGTAGGCCTTTCGGTTGTGTTGCTATTTATCTCCAAACTCGGGTGCACATAATTTCTGCGCCGACAGTAGTAATGAATGTCATTGAGTGCTACTAAAACTGTAGGCTGATGAAGGTGTCAATGCTATAAGACATCGAAACATGTACCAACATACTTAAAAGACAAGTGATTATGTCACGATAAAATCTTTAATAAAACAAGTATTGACTAGGCGGAATCATAGACACTTTGTTTATTATTAAAAGATTTCTTGATCAAACATTTTGCATAAATGTAAGCCATTGAAATGTGCATGTGTCTAAATTTACACGAGGGACTATTTAGAAGTACCGTAGCTAATGGCAACCAGCTATGGGCTTACAATTGTGATGCATGTTTACTGCCGTATGGGCTAAATAATGTGAAGCGTGTGTCACATGAATACTAGTCCTATGACAGTTCTTCTACAGGATATGTAATGGGCTACCCTATTAGCAAAGGTAAGATTAAGTACCAGTGGCCTACCACTTTCAAAAACAAAAAGTACCGAGGATAAAATAGAGTCACTTAATACTACTATTACCGTACCGTATGTGTGTGGTACTGGTATTAATATTATATTAACTGGTGGTATGAAGCACATCTCGCAATGCTTTTAACCTCAAAATTGTGCATCGCATCCGTAGGCTTAATTACGGTATTGGTGCATATGTCAACGATATAAAGAAAGGATACAATACCATCACTGATTAAAAACACACAGTTTGGAGTGCAAACATAAATTGTTATCATATGTGAACACGTATTAAGTCCGTATAGCCTTTAGGCCTAATAACCTTTGACTTGTACAGGCAAGAACAACATGGTTTATAGGTGATTTTCTTCTTCTGCTTTTACGGCCTCATTGGACCACTTCAGTCAATCATTCTTGGTCCTCTTCTTCAGTAAGTTTCCTTTCCGAGTCGCCCAGTAGCTCTTCATTCGCTCTGATCTTCTCAGGCGTTCCTCATCTGTAAATACCCTTTTTACTGTATTACGTTTGTCTATTTTAGCCTGAAATCTTATTTTTATATCTCTCAGTTTTTTTAATTTTGTTGTTTTGTTTTGCAAGTCATCCAAGGTTATTTCTAATTCTTTCATATCTTATCTAATTTCCTTAATCCATCCTACTTGTTGTTTCATATTCCAAAGTTTCACTACAATTTTTCTAGATAACCTGGTTTCTGGTGTCCTCATGATGTGACCAAAAAAAGAAATCCGTTTCTTCCGAATAGTATCAGTGATAGGCTCCAGTTCTCTGTATACCACTTCATTTGGTACTATCCGCCGCTGTCCATCTTTCTGATATTTTTTATTTATGCATGTTCTAGCTATTCTTCTTTCTACTTTTAAAATTTTGTCGATTCTGTTTTTCTTAGTAACTTTAAAAAGAGTTTCACTTCCATATGTCACCTCTGGTTCAACCACCGTCTTGTAATGTTTTAATTTTGTTGCGATTGATAAGACATTTTCTTTTATATGTAGACCATGTTAATTTTTGGGCTTTTATCATTTTATTAGTTCTTTCTTGCCATGCAGGTTTCTCATCCAAGTCGTAAGCTATAATTTCTCCTCAGTATTTAAATTGCTTCACTATTTTAACTTTCTTGTTATTTACTGTTATGTGATTGATTACAAGTGGATTTGCTACCATTATCTCTGTCTTTTCAAATGATATCTGAAGTCCAATTTTTCGTGCTATATTCTGTAGGCTTAATATTTGATTTCTGGCTTCTTGAATATTATTAGCCAGTAATGCTAAGTCATCTGCGAATCCCAAGCAATTTAAGTCTATTTGATCTTTCTTGGTTCCAATTCTTATGCTCCTAGGATTTTCCCTGTACCATTCCCTCATTACATATTCCAAAGCACAATTGAAAAGTAGAGGCGATAAACCATCTCCTTGTCTTAATCCTGTTTTAATGGTAAACGGTTCAGATATTCCTCCTCTGAATTTTACTTTAGATTTGGTGTTTGTTTAGAGTTAGTTTTATAATTTTTATTAATTTGGGATGAGGTCCGAAATTCCTTAGTATTTTCAGCAATGAAGATCTATGTATACAATCATAAGCTTTTTTGAAGTCTACGAAGGTTATGACTTGCTGTTTTTGTCTACGTTTGTAGTAGTCCATTACTAATTTTAAGGTGATTATCGGTTCAGGGCAGCTTCGCCATGGCCGAAATCCACCTTGATATTCTCCTATTTCCAGTTCTAATTGATCTTTACAACGATTATATAGAATTCGTGACATGATTTTATATGTGATATCCAAAAGGGAAATTCCTCGATAGTTGTCAGGATTTGATTTTTCTCCTTTCTTGTGTAATGGATGTATTATAGCTGTAGTCCAATGGTCTGGCAGTTCTTCTTTGATCCAAATGTTCACTATGCATTGGTGTAATGAAATCTTTACTGGTTCTGCTGCATATTTCCACATTTCTGCAAATGTTACAATAAAATGTTAAAAAACCGGCCATGTTATGATATTTATTTAAAACGGAAGAAATAAATCATTCATGTGTCTCAATAATAAACGATTTTTAGGAGAACGGCATTCTTCCTCCTCAAAATCCAAAATCACTCAGACTAAAATGCATCATCGATGAGAGCGAGCACGCACAAATTAGGCCTAGTCCAGAAAGAAATAGTACCTTCGTATAACCTACTAATGTACAAGCTTCCTAACATATTTCTCTTTTAAATACTGCCTAGAACTGGAATCTAAGCGCTAAAATGTTTCACGGACAACAGCTGTGAACTAAGATCAACAACTCTGAACCGAGAACTGTTGCCGGTTAAATATGAACTCAGATCAAGACGCGGTGATCTTAGATTAACATTTGTACGGAATTTATTCAGTTACAGTAGCTCACCCTCGGGTTTTCTGCCTTGTGCAGTTAGTTTGGGGTATTTCATTCGTATCTTATTATATTGGGTTAACGAGGGGTTGCAGAGGTGATTTTTATTGTGCCTGTGTGTTTTTGAGGACGGATTCATCTTTGGATGGTCCGGACCAACTAGGATCACTGTTTATTAATTATCGGTTTTCGGATATTTGATATTATAAAATACGGGGTTTTGCGATTTATTACGTTTTGGGAATAAGGATATATAGGACTGTATTAAGTAGAAGCATTATTTAATTTTGGTTTGGGGTTAACGGCTTTATTTTGACCTAGTAATGTTAAATGTTAGATTCGTGGCTGTACTATAAAGGTACAATGAATTGGTATTTTCGAGTGCTGGATGTGTTACATACCCGGAAAAGACAGGCAGTAATTCGGCTTGTGAGGGAATACCTAGGCTATTTATAGCATGAACTTCAAGTGGAAAACTACTGTGTGACGTCAGTGTGAATTTCGACTGTCTGATGTTCATGTGTTGATACGGATGTTCCGCTAGGAGCGGGCCACGCACGATTTAGTTCCGGCAGAAACTTTGGGGTTATGTATCCCTACGCCAGTGCATATAATGGTGTGTCTGGTCTTCCGAGGGGGTCTTATTGCTTTATTGGCGGAACACTGATCTACTAGCGCCCAGGGTCGTTTTACGTGACATGGTTTCCGTAACGAACAGTTAGAGATCGTCTTCTTGCTTTTAGAGCGAAAGTCCGTTGTCAACTTGCAAATTAGTGTCGTTATTACTTGATCATGGTATCGTAATACGAACGAGCAGTGACTAATCTTTAGCTATTCACTGAGCTCTTACAGGCTATTGGAGGCTACGTGCATTTCATGGGTCCATCCATACCATGGGCTGTCGGTAATAACTTACCACGCCTAAAAGGATAATCAGTCGTAAACATTTCATCAAAAAGTCATGCGAGAATGGAGACGCGAACGAGCAGTTCGAGAAGAAAGAAAGTGGAGTGAACCAGTCTAACGTGTGTCGATATTTTGTGTACGGACGGTACAGTGTGTGTATATACGTAGGTGGCTGTTATGCCTGGGTCTGATATGGCCGTAAGTGTTTGTTGCTCTCAGAGCCTAAATTCAGTGGCAAGGTACTGTATAAATTACGAGTGTATGAAGGGTATTTTGTGTTGTATATTATGTATATATGTGTATAGTACAGCCAATAGATTATCTGTTTAAAATTCATGTGTGTTTATATTCCTGTCTTGCATGAACCTGGTACATCAGCGAACGCATGCCAAATGCCCTATGCCTGGGATAAGGCGTTTCATAGTCGGGGCAACAGTTATGTATTTTATTCTATTTTATTCAGGAAGACCCATATGGTCAACCTTGGCGCCCATTCAAAGTCGGGAAAACTTTAAAATCACTTGTGGCCTGTATTTAAAGGCAGTAAATTCTATAGGTTTGTGTTAATGAGGGTAGTTAATTGTAAATCAACTCCAGCGACGAGGAGAGAGTTTCAGTTTTATAATTTTTATTACTTTGGGATGAAGTCCGAAATTCCTTAGTATTTTCAGCAATGAAGATCTATGTATACAATCATAAGCGTTTTTGAAGTCTACGAAGGTTATGACTTGCTGTTTTTGCCTACGTTTGTAGTAGTCCATTACTAATTTTAAGGTGATTATCGGTTCAGGGCAGCTTCGCCATGGCCGAAAGCCACCTTGATATTCTCCTATTTCCAGTTCTAATTGATCTTTACAACGATTATATAGAATTCATGACATGATTTTATATGTGATATCCAAAAGGGAAATTCCTCGATAGTTGTCAGGATTTGATTTTTCTCCTTTCTTGTGTAATGGATGTATTATAGCTGTAGTCCAATAGTCTGGCAGTTCTTCTTTGATCCAAATGTTCACTATGCATTGGTGTAATGAAATCTTTACTGGTTCTGCTGCATATTTCCACAATTCTGCAAATGTTACAGTAAAATGTTAAAAAACCGGCCATGTTATGATATTTATTTAAAACGGAAGAAATAAATCATTCATGTGTCTCAATAATAAACGATTTTTAGGAGAACGGCATTCTTCCTTCTCAAAATCCAAAATCACTCGGACTAAAAAGCATCATCGATGAGAGCGAGCAAGCACAAATTAGGCCTAGTCTAGAAAGAAATAGTACCTTCGTATAACCTACTAATGTACAAGCTTCCTAACATATTTCTCCTTTAAATGCTGCCTAGAACTGGAATCTAAGCGCTAAAATGTTTCACAGACAACAGCTGTGAACTAAGATGAACAACTCTGAACCGAGAACTGTCGCCGGTTAAATATGAACTCAGATCAAGACGCGGTGATCTGAAGATTAACATTTATACAACAGAAATTCTGAGTTCAGCACGCGCAAAGATCAGCTTAACCTGGTGAACTGAGATCAAATGCTTTATACAATCGGCCCTGAAAGGCCCAAATGAGAAACAGTAAACATCATTAACATCATCATCTTGTACAGTTTCCAGCCCCAGGCTGGGTCTGTTTGGAACATAAGCCTCGCCACTTAGTTCTTTCTTCCCACCACCTCACTCTGGTTCAGTCCTCGCCTCTCTTCTTGACACATTCCTCTACTCCTTTCAGCCATCTATCTCTTGGTCTTCCCCTTGGTCGTTTCTTCTGCATCTGCATCTCATGTATCCTCTTGGGAATCTTCTTCTCATCCACTCTCTTTAAGAGTCCATACCACCTCAGTCTTGATGTCTCAATCCTACCTTGCAAGGGCTCCTCATTCACCATTTCCCTGACCTTTTCATTCCTCACCCTGTCTCTTCTTGTTACTCCAATCCTACTTCGCAGGAACTTCATTTCACCTGCCTGTATTCTGCTTATGTCTCTTTTCTTCATTGTCCACGTTTCTGGAGCATAGGTCAGTATCGGGATATAGTAGCTTCTGTATAACACTTCCTTGCTTTTTTTGTGGAACATCTTTATTCCACACTAAGCTCCTAATGCTTCTCAAAAATGCTTCTGTCTGTCTGCCACGTTCCGTAATCTCTTTGTCATTTCTCCCATTTTCCTCCACTATACTTCCCAAGTACTTGAGACTTTCCACCTTCTTCAGCTGTCCACCTCCAAGTGTTATCCCACTCATTGGTCTGTCCTTTATCCTGGCCGTTAACAGGATCTCACATTTACTGATGTTGAACTTCCATCCGTACTCTCCCACTGTTTCTTCCCAAGCCTTCAGTTGCTCCTGAATTTCCTCCTCCTTGTTTCCCCAGACCATGAGATCATCTGCAAACACCATTGCTTTCATCTTATCTTCTCCTATCTTTCCTGCTATCCGTGTCATTACCTCGTCCATAACCACAGTAAAGAGAAGGGGTGACAGCGCACTACCCTGTTTCAGGCCACTCATTTGTCTGAACCAGTCTGTTCTTTCCCCTCCAACTTTCACACAACTCCCACTTTCACAATACATCTCCTTCACTCTGCCTACAGTCTCTTTTTCCACTCCCATGTTTTCCATTGCTTTCCAAACCTTCTCCCTACACACACTATCATAGGCCTTTTCGATGTCCAGGAAGGCCATCAACAGATCCTCTCCAAATTCGTAGTGGTGTTCCTGGAGCTGTCTCACTGAAAATATGAGATCCACTGTTGATCTCCCAGGTCTGAATCCATACTGTTCCTCTCTCAATTTTCTCTCCACTTTGGCTCGTATTCTACTTTCTAATATCTTTTCATATATCTTGGCACAGTGAGGTATGAGTGTGACTCCCCTGTAATTTCTGCACTCCTTTCTGCTTCCTTTCTTAAATATTGGGACAATTAATCCTTTCTTCCAATCTTCTGGGGTCTTTTTCTCCTTCCATATCACCCTGATCACACGGTACAGCCACTGTTTCCCAACCTCCCCTGCTGCCTTCACCATTTCAACACTCACTTCATCCACACCCGGTGCCCTTCCTCCTTTCATCTTGTCTATAGCCATTTCCAGTTCTCTCCAAGTCAGGTCACTTTCCATTCCTGTGTTGTCTTCTCCATCTTCCAATACATTGTCTTCCTCCCTATGACCATTTGGATTCAGCAAATCCTCAAAGTACTCTTTCCACACTGTCTTGAGTGTCTCTTTGTTGTGTACCTCATTTCCGTTTTTGTCCATCATTACCACATCCTCTCGCAGACCTCTTCTCTTACTTTTGACCATACCATAAAAAACTTTCTTATTTCCTCTGCTGTCTTCCTCCATCATCTCTGTCCACTTCACCATCCACTTCTTCCTCTCCTCTGCGACAATCTTGTTTGCTTCTTTCTTCTTTCTTATAATCTTCCCTTGCCAGATCAGTTCTTTCCTGGAACCACACTCTCAAAGCCTTGTTCTTCCTTCCCACAGCTTCTTTTATTCTCTCATTCCACCATGGTGTCTCTTTACACCACTTTCTGTTGCTTGACATAAATTGATAAAATGGATTAAGGATTAAAACACTCACATAAGTATGGAACAATTAAAAATGAATGCATATGAGATGAAAGATGAAGATAATATTATTTGTGAAAGGGGGGGAGTGCACACAATTTGAGATCTGACTTTCATGTACTTAGTTTTACCAGCTGACATATTACTTCATGTATTCACATCAATTAACAGGATGAAAACAAGACCAAAAAATTAGATACCATTTTCATTTTCTTCTTTAAATCATCTTTCAGGTCCAATAAAACTACCACAATTGAAAATCATTGAATCCAACCTATTGAAATCCTGGATCTACATATCCAAACATAAACCCTATCCTGAACTCCCAAACCTTCAATGACTCGAATCAACAGTTCCAATAATCCACTTAACAACTCAGCTACACATGGTCTAACAAAACAGAATACCTACTCCAATTCAATCACCAAAAATTAATTTACTTTACCACTGCAATATTAAGGCAGTCCATTCAAAGATTTTTTTTTAGAAAAGTGCTTCCATAATTCATAATGCAAGTGCTTCTATACTATTAGGATGTCTCATACGTAATGTTGTTTTTTCAGGTTGGTGTTTTATAAGATAGAATTGGTTTTCTTTGCTTCACCGATGCTATTTACAGGAGGCCATGACTTGAATTAAGTATACTGCGATAATGTATCAGTTGTTAGTTGTTGATAGACAATCACAAATGGAACTTACAAAGTTGGAGGTTAGGGTCCTTCTAAAGCACTACTGGAAACAAGATTACAAAACTGCTGCTGCGGCTCAAAGAATATGTGAAGTGGAAGGAGAAGGTGTGACACGACGATGGTTTCTGAGCCGGTACAACTTTAAGATCCGTTCGACGTTATTTCCATCTAGTGGTCTCTAGTAATACATCTAAGAGATCGTAATTTCCGCACGTCTGAAAAAGGAATGCGCCCGCGTTGGAGAACTCATCCTTGTCTAATAAACACGCCTTCGGCGATTGTTATCGCGCCTGAATTGTTATCGCGAGGATTTTTTCGATGATCGTCTGCCGTTATAACTGCCGATTAGGTTTTATTTTTATCCTTGGAGACTGGGCAAGCATTATCTATGTATATTTCAGAAATATGTTTCATTTACAATCACGGTTCTAGACTTATTTTTAAGGGAGGGTGTATGTCGTTTGTTTAAGTGGGAATTTGACTGAAGGTCGAGGGTCATGTTTAGTGTTGTTCTGTTTTGTTGTGGCCTTCAGTCAGCAAGCAACGCGTGATACCATTCATCATCATTTCCCCTTATCCAGCTCCTGCCGGGTCGGGGTATTTATGGCACTTCTCCACTTTCCTCTTTCCTTCCACCATTCTTCTTCCACGATCTTGTCCCAGTCCAGATTTCTTTTTCTCATGCTGTTCTTCACTGAATCAATCCACCTTGTTCTAGGTCTTCCCCTTGCTCTCTTACCCTTGCACTTTGCCTCCAGCATCTGTCTTGGTATTCTATTTTCCTCCATCCTCTTTACATGTCCAAACCACCTTAGTTTATTCTTCTCAATTCTCTCATTTAGTTTTCCCATCCCAACTTCTTTCCTAACATCTTCATTCCTCACTCTGTCTTTCCTTGTCTTACCTATCATACTTATTAGGAATTTCATTTCACTGGCTTGGATTCTACTCTCTTGCCTGCTCGTCAGGGTCCAAGTCTCAGCTGCATAAGTTAATATGGGAACATAGTACACTTTATACATTACCTCCTTGCTTTTCCTTGGTACTTCCTTATCCCAAACAAGTTTTCTTACACATTGATAGAATGCATTGCTCTGCTGTACCCTCCTGCCAATCTCCATGTCCAACCTACCAGTTTGCATCAATTCACTTCCTAGGTATTTGAACTTGTCCACAATTTCCAAACTCTGACTTCCAATTTTCACAGTGCCCTTTCCTTGTCTTTCCCCTCTTGTCATCACCATGGTCTTGCTTTTCTCTGTATTGATTTTCAGGCCATACTTCTGAATATTTTCGTTCAGTGCATCTAGTTGTTTTTGCACTTCTTCGGTGTTCCTTCCCCAGACCACAATATCGTCTGCAAATAATAGTAACTTCATTTCTTTATGTCCATATGCTTCCTTTGTTTCCTTTACAATTTCATCCATTACCATTATGAATAAAAGGGGTGACAGCACACTCCCCTGTCTTAGTCCAGTCTTGTTCCTAAACCAATCTGTCTTTCCAACAGGGGTCAGAACCCTGCTAACACAGTTGTTGTACATTGCTTGCACCATTTCCAACATTTCTCTTCCCAGTCTCTTCTTAACCATGGTTTCCCATACCTTCTCTCTGGGGACACTATCATATGCCTTTTCTGGATCTATGAAAGTCATGATCAAATCCTCTCCATATTCCCAGTTCTTTTCCATCACCTGCCTCAAGCTAAAGATTGGGTCCACTGTGGATCTTCCACTCCTGAAGCCATACTGTTCCTCTTGCAACTCTCCTTCCACCTTTCTTCTCATTCTTCTTTCTAATATCCTTTCCAGTATTTTTACTATCTGTGATATGAGGGTGATCCCTCTATAGTTATCACACACTTTCTCGTCCCCTTTCTTAAACACTGGTATTATTAGCCCTTTCACCCAGTCTTCTGGTACACATTTCCGTTTCCACACACACTTTAGCAGTCGATACAGCCATTGCATACCAACAGGTCCAGCAGCCTTTATCATTTCTACACTGATTTCATCCACCCCTGTTGCTTTTCCCATCTTCATTTTCTGTACTGCTAATTCCACCTCCAGCACTGTTATATCATCTTCTGTTATAGAGTCGTCAGGCTGTGTCACTTCGATCTCACCAGTACAATTGCTCACGTTCAATAGCTTATCGAAATACTCCTTCCATCGTCCCTTTATCTCTTCCGGGTGTGTTAACAACTCTCCATCTTCCTTTTTCACCAGCTTTGTAGTAACCCTTTCTTTCCTCTTACTTCTTAGAAGCCCATACAGCATCCTTTTACTGCCACATACATCTGTTTCCATTCTTCGTGTAAATTCTTCCCAACTTTTCTTCTTTTCTTCTCCTACCACTTTCTTACACCTCCGTTTGCTGTCGTGATACTTCCTTTTGCTTTCTTCTGTTTGATCTCGGTTCCATTCTTTCCATGCAGACTTCTTTTCTTTCACTGCTTTCCTCACTTCCTCATTCCACCACGCTGTCTCCTTCTCTTTCACTCTTGTTGACGTCCTACCACAAGCACTCTCTGCTGCACCAACAAATGCCTTTTTAAAGTGGGACCATTCCTCTTCTACATTTTCGACTTCAGTAACTGGGATTTGTTGCTTCAATCTCTCCTGAAAATCTTCCTGTACAGCTTTGTCTTTCAATTTCCATACTTTTATTTTACTTTCTCTGATCTCCTTTAGGTTTTCCAATTTTCCCCATCTAAATTTTGCCACCACAGCTTTATGGTCCCCATCAAATGCTTCTCCAGGTAAAGCTGTCACATCCAACAGCTTTCTGTGATTTGTCCTTTCCACCAGGAAGTAGTCAATTACTGATTTTGTTCTTCTATCACCCCACCCATATCTCGTAATTTTCCTGCTGTTTTTCTTCCGAAACCATGAATTACCCACTATCAGTCCATTCCTTTCACAAAAGTTTACAAGTTCCTCTCCTTCCCGGTTCTTTTTCCCATATCCATATGGTCCAACGACTTCTTCCTTTCCTTGTCTCTCATTTCCGACTTGTGCATTCATATCTCCCATGATCACCACTTCTACATCTGAGATTACTCTTTCTACATCCTCCAGGAATACTTCAATATCTTCTTCTCTGTTTCCAGTCTGTGGTGCATACACTTGTATGAAGTCCATCACGTCATTCTTCATCTTCATTCTAATTTTCATTATTCTGTCACTCACACACTCGACCACTTCAACATACTCCTCCAGTTGTTTCGAGGTTAACAGTCCCACGCCATTTTTTGCCTCTTGGCCACCACTCCAGTATAATGTATATCCTTTCCTCAATTTCTTCCTTCCTTTACCTTTCCATTTCACTTCACTCAGCCCCATCATTCCAACCTTCTCCATCTCCATGAAGTCTACCACCTCCTCCACCTTGCCTGTCAGGGTCATGACATTCATGATTCCCACTTTCATTTCGGTTACTGGTCGCCCATTTCTCACAGTTCCCCCAGTACCAAAGGAACTGCGCGTCGCCTGCAGGGTACGCCCTAACCTTTTCCGAATCATTGGAAGTGCCATTTCCATTTTAGGCTATTATTACGATGGGGTCGCCACTCCCAAAGGCATTTTATGAAGCTACTGCCAGCTATTATTCAGGCCGCCCCTAACATGGGAAACAGACGCTGCCGATTGATGCTGTACTCATACTATTCCCCGAGTACTGGGTTGCCTCTTCCGCAATCTCCACCGTTCCGAAGTCCATCTTCTCCGCTGCAGATTCCGTTGAGGTCTTCGCACGTAACCCTGTGCACGGGGCCTATGTTATACCCCATAGGACTGGGTCCTCACCAGAACTTAGCCGGTACTGTAGTTCCATGGTATATTACAGTACCGTTGCCCACCCCCGCGACGTGGACGCGCCTGGCAAGAATTATCCATGTAGCCAATTAGGATTGACACATGGACCAGCCTTGGAGGCTGGATTTAGACAGCTCCTTAACCCGGTCCATGAGTCAATCCTAAGTGCAAGGGTAAGAGAGCAAGGGGAAGACCTAGAACAAGGTGGATTGATTCAGTGAAGAACAGCGTGAGAAAAAGAAATCTGGACTGGGACAAGATCGTGGAAGAAGAATGGTGGAAGGAAAGAGGAAAGTGGAGAAGTGCCATAAATACCCCGACCCGGGAGGAGCTGGATAAGGGGAAATGATGATGATGATGATGACATGGACCGGGTTAAGGAGCTGTCTAAATCCAGCCTCCAGCAAGCAACGCGTGATACCATTACGTTATTAAATCAGGTATATTGGTTAGTCTTCCGAGATGATGGAATGTGTGTTCGTTGTACGTGCCCGGGACTGCAATTGACGCTTATTTGGCATCCCGCAAGGTAACTGAACCTTGTGCTTTCGTTCGAGAGAAGTTTTATTCTACCAGCTCATGAAATAGTTTTGTTTTATCTTCATTTGGGATTTGCTTGTTTTAATTTTACTGAACTGATCTATGTTTATTTGCTGAGTTTGTATGTCACGGCACGTCATGTGAAGTGTAGTGGCTTGTGAAGTTTTGTAATTATCGTGTGTTTATTGACGTGCATACCTGCCAACTTTTGAAAAGGGCTATCAGTAAAACTCACGCGCGACAAAAAATTAACGATTTTCGACATACCCCGGCTTGACGAAAATAATAATACTTCTGGGCTACAAAATACAATAATTCATGCTTTAAACAGGATACTTCAATGAAATCATATCTACTTACTATGATTTGTAGATGAACATAACAATCAAGAAGAAATCCATGTTAATCAGCAGCAGGCGTGGTGAATATTGGTTTGGAGCAGACATAACAGGACTTCCTTGATAGATTAAGCTGATATACGATAATTGAAAAAGGCTTTAAACAATAAAACTTGTTTAACGTAACACAGGCAAGAAATAATATAATACACACTGCAAATCACATGCTAGTTCGACTTTTAAGTCATGGTTGTGGCCTTTTTAGCTTCCTGCAAACATTCTTGAGAAAATGTTTTGTCATAACAGGGACCAGAACGCCTGGTCTTCAAAATAGAAATAGACTCCAGAGATTCATTGGACATGGATGACCTGAACAGTGTCCGGCTCTGTGGCTAAATGGTTAGCGCGCTAGGCTTTGGCCCAAAGTGCCCCGGGTTCGATTCCCGGCCGAGCCATCAGGGATTTTAATCTCCTGAGGTTAATTCCCGTGGCTCGGGGACTGGGTGTATGTGCCGTCTTCATCATCACTTCATCCTCATTACGACGCGCAGGTCGCCTACGGGCGTCAACTAAAAAGGCCTGCACTAGGCCTCTCCGGAGGCCACACGATCATTATTATTATTACCTGAACAGTGTTCTATTTTTCTTCACAAGGCTAAAAATAACGTTCACATTCTGCATTGCTATGGGGTATGGTGAAAATAGAGAGCAATACTCTAGAAATTCGGTTATACTTAAGAAGTCCATCGGCTCCACGAATTCTTGATATTTGTGCCCAACTGGAATCACTTGCAGCATCTTGATGTGCAGCCAAAGTGTCATCTACCTGAAGAGCTGTGAACTGCCTCTGAAGCTCATTCACCACCTCATCTGTAGTTTCATTCTCTTCCTTGCATAACATGATAGGAAACTTTTCCAAGAAAAAACAAATGGAAGATAACTGTGCATCTTCAATGTTGTCTAACCTAGCAACTTGAGCATTCTTTAACACGTCATCCTTGAGTGGAAACTTGTTGATGATGTAGTCACAGGCAGTATAAAAGTAGTTTCTCACTGATGAAAAGAAAAGGGATTTATCTGTATCCGGTCCGTTCTGAAGGCACTTAACAACTTCAGATGATGCATTTTTGCCATTTTATTTACAATACATGTCGTTTTCGTGCGACCACAACTATATTTCTTTGCAACTTCTGATGTGGGAAACATCGTCTTAAATAAAGCACCAGCATGATCAGCCGCACTTAAGGGCACATTGTGTTCCACCAAAAAGGAAGTAAACAGACACTCGGCCCTAATTACGTCACTGTCAACGTTTCCAGACTTAGCAAAAAAGGTGTTGATTTTCTTGCTTATCTTCCTTCGATTTAACATAACTAATGTGTTTACCGCACTTCACATGATTACTTAAATCGTTTTTTCCACCATGTGCAATATTAATATCACACCCACATACCGTGCAAAAGGCAAATTTTTCTCTCTTTCTTGATTTTAGTATGCACGGAAAATCAACCGAGTATGATTCTTTAAATGTCTGGAAGTACTGTTTCTTGTTGGATTTGTTCATTCTCGATATCTACTAAAACATCGAAAGGAACCTGGATCACTGAACGTCACATAAAATTATAACATAAAACACTTAAGACAGCCAACACTTCATTAAAACATGTCAAGACACACAAAGCCATTAAATGAAAACGACGCCAACCTCGTGAAGAAAGAATATGCACATGGTAGAAAAAAAACACACACACACGTGGAACGAATGTAATTAGTCGAAGGAATACAGGAAACTGCGAAGCACGAAGTTATAGCACAAAAACTCGAACGCTTCATTAAAATATGCCATAACCTTAAAAGACGAAAACATTCAAGGAACGCCAACTTCGCGAACAATGAACAACTAACGTGGTCAAAGAATATGGTTTAAATCGCAACGAGCGAACGGAGCGGAACAAAGAATATGCGAAGCAGAGCCTGTCGACACATGGAAGAAGGGTTATCCCGGCTTCAAATTCAATTACAAATGACGACACAACCACCACACGGTTAAAAGTACGAATCATATCAAAGAACGAGCTATCGACTATCGTGGACTTGCCTCCGACCCACGCAAACAATCGATTGTACGGAAGTGGGCGGTATTATCGAATGTAAATTATCGTTTCAAATTTTTGTCCGCAAAATCGTAAAATGACACCGTTCATCCGTAAAACCGTAAAATGCTGCAATTTCCGTAAATTTTACGGATAAACCGTAAAAGTTGGCAGGTATGGACGTGTCATTTAAGGGTCGTTGCTGTTGTTGGTTGTTTCTTTGGGTAACTTGGTGTGACATATAGGTTAATGTAAGGGTGGTCGGATAGACAGTTCGTGGGAGACACGATTTCATGTACTTCTAAGAATGATGCTTCTGACTACCTTCTTGTAGTCAGCCTGTGGTGGAATGAAACACACTATTAACACTATTGTTAATTTCTTCCCCTGTACTGAACGATCTCCAGCGACTTAGGCTTTCTCCTCGTCGTCGACATTCTCCTTTTATAGATCTTTATTGTGTGTTTTATGTTTTATTGTTTTATTATACCATGTACATATTTTATTACAGGCCCATCATCCCTCATCTTACCATTTCATGCACCCCTCACGTCCCCTTTTGCAATGTCTTGTTTTTTGATATTAAATTTTATTTTATTTTACAACCTCTACTCGAAAAGTGTAGTCATTGGATGGTCGGTGCTCCATCTAGTTCACCATGTGTTAAAGGTCTCGATTTTAGGTCTCAGGTCCGCGTCCTCGACACCTGCACGCCACAGTTTCAACACTGGAGAAGAAAACACTACAGATTAACCGCGTTCTGGAAGACCTAAACTATGGGACATGCAGAGTTTTGGAAGAAAATCTGCAAAGTAATACTCATAAGCTGTCAGAACTTGGTGCATCAAAAGATACCATACATCGCCAGATTAAGAAACTTGGAAAATCACACAGATGCTGTAGATCTGTACTGTACTTTATGAATTGACCCCTGAATGGGCTCAACATAGAGTGGATATCTGCCGTCAGCTTATCGGTAACCCTATGGATTGAGAATTGTTACATGTGATGAAAAATGGGTCTATTACCGCAACGCTGACGTCTCGAAACAGTGGCCCAGTGCCTGTCAACCTGCCAAAGTCATCGTTACTCCTGGAGAGGGCGTGCCACCGGGTGCAATGATAAATGTTTATAGTTCCTAACGTAGCAAACCACTACTTTCCATCCCTTCATTACCTTACATTGGACTCGTCCACTGCCAGTGTACGTCAACAGTTCACCCCTCCTGCTACTCAATTTCATCTTGAGAGCATGGTTTGACAGATCTGGTCTAAACCTCCTGGCGCACCCGACGACGTATGAGTGTCGATGAGATAAGTTTTATTTTTCAGTTAATATAGTAAGAACGTGTCATTTTTTTTGTTTTCGTGTAAATAGTGCCTTGCTATAAACTACTACATTATGGATATAAATAGGGAACGAGTAATCGAAAAAAATTTACAAAATGTTGAGAAGGAACTGGCAAGAGAAGAGGAGAGAACTGAAAATCCAGGTACGGTTAAGCACCAATTGTTCATCGATGAACCTGCCGTTGAAGCGATTGATGAACTTGCATCAGATGATGACATGCAAGACGAGCTACAAATTCAAGAAGAAGGTTCCACTTCAGAAGAATCTGCTGACGAAGAAATGCAAGTTGGGCACAAAGGATCTCAGTACATTGGAAAAGCCAAAATAACAACTTGGACAGTCCACTGTCCTCGCGGAATACAAATACGAGAACACCTACACGAGATATAGTGAGACGCTTATCAGGGCGTCATAAACCAAACTCGCCGATAGAAGCATGGAAAATGTTAGTTACAGATGAAGTGTTAGATGACATCGTAAAATATACTAACCAACGTATTGAAGAAGTATGACCTGGGTATTCAAAGCAAAGCGACACCAGAGACACAAGTAGGAGTGAGATGGAGGCATTTATTGGCCTTCCCTATTTGGCGGGGTCTACAATGCATCTCATTTGAACCGATTGGATTTATGGGGAACTGATGGATTTGGGATCGAGTTCTTCAGAACCACCATGAACTTAAAACGATTCCAATTTCTAGTAAGGACTATAAGAGTTGATGATGCCAAACCACGCAGGCAACGGAGATTATTAAAAAGCTGGCCTCCATCGAGACATTTTTGAAAATGTTGTCCAAAAATGCAAGAGTAGCTTCTCTGTGAACGAGTATTTGACCGTCCAAATACGGCATCAGTGTATTCTTTGGCATGCGCAAACACTTTTTACACGTTTAATATGGAGGTATATGCAGGAACGCAACCTGAGGGACCTTTCAGGGCTGATAATTTAGGACTTACAGTTGTAAAGAGGATGATAGCACCCGTCAGTGGAACAGGGCGGTCAATAACTACTGATAAATGGTAGGTTGGACATGGAGATTGGCAGGAGGGTACAGCAGAGCAATGCATTCTATCAAAGTGTAAGAAAACTTGTTTGGGATAAGGAAGTACCAAGGAAAAGCAAGGAGGTAATGTATAAAATGTACTATGTACCCATATTTTAACTTATGCAGCTGAGACTTGGACCCTGACGAGCAAGCAAGAGAGTAGAATCCAAGCCAGTGAAATGAAATTCCTACGAAGTATGATAGGAAAGACAAGGAAAGACAGAGTGAGGAATGAAGATGTTAGGAAGGAAGTTGGGATGGGAAAACTAAATGAGAGAATTGAGAAGAATAAACTAAGGTGGTTTGGACATGTAAAGAGGATGGAGGAAAATAGAATACCAAGACAGATGCTGGAGGCGAAGTGCAAGGGTAAGAGAGCAAGGGGAAGACCTAGAACAAGGTGGATCGATTCAGTGAAGAACAGCGTGAGAAAAAGGAATCTGGACTGGGACAAGATCGTGGAAGAAGAATGGTGGAAGGAAAGAGGAAAGTGGAGAAGTGCCATAAATACCCCGACCCGGCAAGAGCTGGATAAGGGGAAATGATGATGATGATGATGATGAAATGGTATACTTCCATCCCTCTTGCGGAGACCCTGTTGAAAGACCATAATCTAACGTTAGTAGGAAATCTCCGGAAAAAAACAAAATGGAGATTCCTCCAGTACTTATCGAAAAAGGAAAGCCAATAAATTCCAGCATTTTTGCCTTCAGAGAAAACCTAACAATGGTGGCTTATACTCCAAAGAAAAGAGTTGTGATCCTAATTTCCAGCATGCATGACAAAGATGACATCAACCCGGAATCAGGAGAAGCTTCCCATCATGACGTTCTATAATTCAACTAAATGTGGTGTTGATATTATGGGGTTTGAAGCTTTTTTACAGTGTTGCCTTAGTAAACAAAAGTTCGGTGCTTTTCAGTCGGTCAACACGGATGTACCCAAAAGAGTTGGGTTATACCCTAATCCTGAAAAAAAAAAAACAAAAAAAAACCAAACACTAGATTAATAAATACACCAGGATGACCAGTTTCGATCGTCAAGCGATCATCATCAGATCCATTACACTTAGGCTTTAAAATCTATGTTTAAAAATACAGGTGAAAATATTTTCAAATTTGTACATATTGTACGCTTGACGATCGAAACTGGTCACCCTAGTGTATTCATTAATCTCATGTAATTTTTTTCAGGATTAGCGTATAACCCAGCTCTTTTGGGTACATTCCTTTTGACCGACTGAATAGCACCATTTTTTTTGAGGTGTTTATGTAGTTGATCAGTACAAAGAGCGCTTGCCACGGTGGGAGAGTGGTTATCGTGTTGGATCACTAACCCCAAGCTTGCAGGTTTGCTCCTGGCCATGGTTTGTGATTTTTGAAAGTCGGCAAAAATCACGATACGCATGTCATACGATGTTGGCATGTTAAAGAACCAATTTGAATTCAGCAGGCCGTGTTCATAATGGCAAAATTAATCTCGGGATTTTCCGCCAACACAAAGTTCCTCATTCCACTACTAGAAAATGCTATAGTGTCAAGGAGCTTAGATATCTAACCTCCTTGACTATGACAGTGCTTCAAGGAACAACATAATTCGACATGCAAGCTGCCCTCTGGGTGTCAAATAACAAAGCTTGCACCCGAGGCCATACAATATTATTATTATTATAGTACAAAGAGCGTTATTCTGTTTCACGCACAAGCAACCGTTGGCCAATTACTGTTTTTTACCATCTTGAACATCACTGGTATTAATTTGTATATTATTTACAAGCATGAGAAAGGTAACTTTGCCATTCAAAGACATAGTTATTTGAAAGAACTAAGCCGACAATTACATATGAGATATTTGCAAGAACGCAATGCTATTCAAACTTTCCCAACAGGGCTAAAAAGAAACATCCGCAAAATGTTAGGATTGCCGGAACAAAAGCTCTCTCCAGCTCAACAAGAACTAGAAGGACCTGGAAGATGCGCTTGCTGCAATTGGAAACAGAACAGAAAAACCAAGACTAGATGCTGTATATGCCAGCAACATATCTGTAAAGAACTCTCGGCAGCGACATGTGTTCGGTGACCTACGGCAAACCAAGAGTCTAGTGATGAAGCAGAATGAACATCTGTTGGAGATTTAAAAGTTTAACAACCAATTGTTGTAATTGTTAAAACAACGTTGAGTGTTATTACTAAATGGTTCAGAATTATTTACTAGTTTTGTAACATTAAATATAGTTTATGCTTAATTGGTGTTATTTTTTCGTGGCCCAGTCTAAAACACTGTGAGCGCCTCCTCGTGAGATTCTTTTTGCGCACCCTTTCCAGAGGTAAAAAGCATCGGTTCGGCCCCAATGTGATGTGTGTCTGGTGGAATTTTGGGAGTGTTTACCAAACGGGCATGCAGTCAATGTAGATCTCAACTGGATCGAGTTCATGATATGTTGAGATTGAAATACCCAGCATTAGTTAACCGAAATAGAGTTCTTTTGCAGCAGGACAATTCAGGAATTGGGAGAATTCGAACTGTTACCACATCCAGCATAAAGACCTTTAAATTACTATCTTTTTCGATCCATGGCCCATTTCTTGCAAGGAAGAAATTTCGAAAACATTGAAGCAGTGGAAGTGGGTCTCGCCGAATTCTTCTCATCAAAACCCAGAGACTGGTACCGTCGTGGGATAAGAAACCTCACATTAAGATGGCTCAAGGCCATAGAATCTGATGGTCAGAAAACATTCCAAATAAAATTTTCTTTAAAAAATAACATTCCTGATTAGACATCCCCTATATTTTGAGTAATATTGGCATCTACGAATCTGATTTCAACTGGAATATTAAGGTAGCATAAGATCCCCTTAACCCCTAGAGAGGTGGTGAGGGGTCATTTCTGACTTATCTCTATTTCTCTGCAGTTTTGGATAACATAGGATCTTGGTTTTTCACCAATGACACATTTTAGAGAAGTCTCTTCTTCATAATATCTCATCGTAAGGAGTTCAAGGAAACTATCAGGGAAACATTTTAGTAATAATTTATTTATGCAACTGATATGACGTGACAATATTCACTAAACTAATGAACAAACATATTTCTCTAAAATGAAGTCATGCACATATTATAAACTATTATAGGAATGATGCAAGCCTGAGGGAGAATCAAAAAGAGCATTGTATTCATTTTTGTGAAATATCTGACCCAGCTTACTTCACTTTGCCCAAAATTACAAATTAAATTATTAGACAGTTTAAGATAACATAGGATCTTGGTTTTACACCAATGACACATTTTAGAAACGTCTCTTCTTCATAACATCTCATTGTAACGAGTTCAGGGAAACCATTACCACATTTTAGTAAGAGCAATTAGTTTTAACTCTTGCACTTTATATTACAAATTATGGGAAATGAAAATCAGTGTAGACAAAAGTAAGACAATGGTAATGACAATAGGAAAGAAAGAAGGAAAAGGAATTGTTAAAATTGGAGATGTACTGTAGATCTGGAAGTAGTAGAACTTTTCAAATATTTGGGCAGTGGATTGCTGGAAAATGTAAGATTGGATATGGAGATTAACAAGAGAATACAATGTGGGTGTGTTTTCTATCATCAGGTTCGGAGTTTCATTTGGGATAAGACATACCACTGAAGGCTAAAGAAGTGATGTACAAAACCTATTAGTTACCAATAATAACACATGGAGCAGAAACCTGGCTGATGACCAGGAGAGATGAAAGTAGAATACAGACAGCTGAAATGAAATTCCTGAGGCGTTTGGTACGGAAGACTAGGAGAGGTAGAGTGAGAAATGAAGTGAATCTACAGAAGCTGAAGCAGAACAGATTGAGATGGTGAAAAGAATGAATGATGTAAGAATGGCAAAAGAAGTGATGGAGAAACAGATGACTGGAAAGGGGGGACAAAGAAAACCCAGAGTACGGAGGATGGACTTAGTGAAAGATAGTGTGAGAGAACGGAACCTGGAGTGGAGTTTAGTGGTCTGCCCTGGTAGTAACTGTGAAATAATACTATCAATACAGATAATGTGAAGCTGTATGCAGACTTTATGGTAATCCTTTAACAAAAGTCACCTGAACTAGAAGACTTGTCTGCTGTATCTGTCGAGCTATTTTCCAGCTGTCATAATATACGCTTATCTGGGATCAACTCCAAAAGGACAATCTGTTCATGGCAGATAAGGCAATTGCCACTTTGTCTTTGATGTGGTAGCTAAATGTGTCTGTACAGTTAATCCAAGAGATAACTGCTAATGATTCTCGTCTGTAGTACTGTATATTAAATCACTTGCAGAAGGCTTACCGCCTTTCTTTAATGTCATTGTCACCGTTTTCTGCTCATTTAGTTGTAATCCATTGTGTGCAGCCCATGTTGTAAGTTTATTAAATGTTTCCTGAAGTTATATTATTTGACAAGACACCAGTACCATATTGTCTGCTTATGCATATAATTTAACATTTCCTGATGAGATCTTGGTAATGTCTGCAGTCGTAATATTGAAGAGCAACAGGCTTCTGCTCTAGTGGGTCTGACACATGCACATTGTCATCTATCTGTATAATGTTGTTATTCAGGATAATTCTCAAAATTCTTCTGATGTAGATTTACCAGTAATTGCTTCTAATTTCCCAATGATCATATTCCTGTGTAGAAGATTTCTAGCAGTCTATGAAGATAGCATGAAGTATTCCTTTAGAAATTCTTGTTGCATCTTTGATGTCTTGTAAGAGACATTTTATTGGGCAACTTCGGTGGCGTAGTTGGTAGCGTGCTGTGCTTCTATGCCCGAGATTGCGGGGTCAAACCCGGCCGAAGTCTTAGGATTTTTTAAGAGCGTTAAAAACCCCTCAGTATGCCTTCCTTCGGAGGGGAAGTAAAGCCGGCGAGTCCATGTCATAGATTTATGTAAAAGAACCATCCACTAACTTCAATTGTGTGAAGCAAAATTTGTAGGTTAGATTTGATTAAATGCTCTTAAGTTCCAACATCCTTCGCCAGGTGCTGGTTGCGATGGCATCTAGAAGCCCAGTTTGCAGCTAGGTGGCGAAGACGGTAGGTAGCATTTGGTACTAAAAGTAGGAACTACGGTACCTGAAATTATAGTCTGCAGTACTTACTTGAATTAAAACAGATAACACACAATAATAGAGCCATCACAATTAACACCAGTTATCAGACAGATTCTACACACACCCTAAGTACACGTGGCTACATGACCGCGTTGTCGCAGCCCCTAAACCCACTTTTATTGTATTACGTTTATCTATTTTTGCCTGAAATCTTATTTTTATATCTTTCAGTTTTTTTAATTTCCAGTCTATATTAAAATAATTGGAAAATAATTTCATCTTTTACTGAAAGTGAAATATTGTGACAAGTAATTGTGCCGATTGTTACCTTGAGACACTATTCACGTTATGTATTATTAATTAAGCCCCAACTTACCACATTGTGTCATCTGTGTATTAAAATAATTACGAATATTCTTTTCACAAGTCATTTTTTTGACCAAGTTGTGTGTCGGTCACAGTGAAGGGGGGAGCAAGTCAAGTCTTCTGTAACAAGCATGCAATCTGGTGCCAGATGATCTGCCCTCCTATAATATGCATATCTGGCAACTCTCCCGATTTAGGCGGGAGACTCCCGATTTCAGACCATTTCTCCCGCTTAACGTATTAAATCTCCCGATTTTTTCAAAAATCCCACGCATAATTTCGGATTGAATGTGCGAGATGACACTCCAATCGTCTATCGAACGGATCGACTTTACGTGTTTTGAAGTTATATTTCGATACCGCAGTTTCGCTCTGTATCGATAATCAACAACTGCGTACTAACTCCCGCATCGCGTCCTGCTGTTCTAAAAAGTTAGCTTCGAATACATCTTTGTTTGAAATCGTCGAAGGTTAATTCAGCGCTTGTTCCTAGATGTTTTGCATAATGACCAGTGGGTGAGAGGTAGTTAGTTGTACACTGCGGAATATTGTATCTGTTTCACACGTGACATTATATGATTTGTGTATAACTTTTTTAGATGTTGTTGGTGATAATATCCCGGTAGGCTATTGTGATTTTTCGATCTGAGTGATTGCGTCTGTTCCTCGGTAATATGGCGAAGAAATATGATGTGACATTTAAAAGTGTGTACAAAGATAACTTTCCGCATATAACTGAGTCAAGAAGAGGCGCAACATTTGCATTTTGTAGTGTCTGTAGGTGTGATTTCAGTATCTCGCATGGTGGAAAGGGGGACATTTTAAACCATGTGCTCTCAAAGAAACAAAGACAATGTACAATGTGTTGGGAAAAACCAGAAACTTGATTATTTCAAGTGTAAGGAGGAATACACTGACAGTATAACACGTGCAGAAGTATTGTTCACATCGTTTATTATTGAACATAACCTCCCTGTCAATTGTTCCGATCACGCTGGTCCTTTAATTAGGAAGATGTTCCCAGACTCAAACATTGCCGTGAGATATGGCTCAGCCAGAACTAAAACGTTGGCCATCCTTGCAGAAATGTGCAATGAAGAAAAGGGGCGAGTTCAGCAATCTGCTAACCTGCCAGTAGCTTGCTGACTTGTTGCTAGGCTAGCAAGCATGAGCCCGCCCGAACACTTTGCTACAAGCTGACGCGAGAACTTTGAGCAATGCACAGAGTTCCTTTGAAGCTACATTGGTCTATGATCTATGATACATACATAGAAAACAATAACTTTTAAGCGACAGAGCTGTAGACACTCCTGTTAATGCGCGACGCTAGGCCGTGGAGCCAAGCTATCTGCGGACTCGGGAGACGCGAGTTCAAATCCCACCGTCGGCCGTCATGTAAATGGTTTTCAGTGGTTTCCAATCTTCAGATCCAGGCAAATACCTGGACAGTACCTTCTAATAGGCCACGACCTCTATCTTCCATCACCTAGTCAAGTTTCATTAATTTCAGTTCTCACGAGGTTGACGTCAGGAAGGCCATCCGGCGGTATAAACCACCCGCCACATAGACTTTCATCTTATCTCATCCCCGACCCTGTTGAAAACGGGAATAATAAGGGGTAGACATCCTGACGATAAGAATAACTCTTCTTTTGAAATTCAATTTTATTGTAGGCTAGTCCACACCTTTAATTAGTCTTATTAATATTAGACTGATTTCTTATTTAAACATCCAACTAAATTTGTACAGAAATAAAAATTGTCTCTCCAGCGGGTTACGCGGGGCAGATGACCTCGCTGTTCCACCCTTTAAAACAACAATTATCATTAAATACTCTACTATCGAACAAGCCAATTGTTTGGGGCAACATAACCCACAAAATTAACATGTATTAATTCCATAAAATCCAATCAAACAAGTTTGTTCATATTACTGTAGCCCATAGTGGTAAAACACAGCACTATATGTAAATAATTGTAGTACCGGTACAATGTGGCAATTTAATTTCAACCCGATTTAACAGCGGGAAGACTGTAGGCCTAATAGGTTTAAATCATACACAAAAATAGATAAAGAATACGAGCCGGATTTGCCTTGACCAAACCAATTCCTTAATACAACATAAAATAAATATCAAAAGTCATCATCCTTATAGAAAACAACCATACCTAGGCCTAGTGAGGTTAAAGTTGAAGTTTAAAAGCATAAAAGGTCCAATTACAACAATTATGCTATTGACAAATATTGTATTATATTACCTGTCGCCATTTTGAGTGTAGATCTTCGTCTCTAGAAACCTAATAGGTTCATTCGCCGAACGTGCAGAACTTGGTCAATTTGATTCCCCGCCATGCGCCGCAAGCTAGCAGAGAAAAAGTTTGCTGGTTGTGCTGAGACCTTGCTACCTACGTCACATCCGCTAGCAAGCCCTCTGGACGGCAAACTCTGCTGACCGTTTGCTGGCCAGCAATGAGCCCGCTGAACGCACCCAAGGAGAAGGTTATTGCTTGCCTGATAAATGGTGTGTTTTCAATTGCAACAGATGGTAGTAACCAAAGTGATTCTAAGTTGTACCCAATCGTGGTTACTTTTTGCAACCCATTTCGACAAATTCAGAGTTGTCTTTTAGGAGTTCCTGTTTTAGAAGGAAGTGCAGCAGGCATTAATATTGACAATCTTTTACTTACTAACTTGAAAGAATACAACATCCCCTTAAGAAACTGCATTGCACTTGGTACTGATAATGCCCCAGTGATGGTAGGGTTAAAGATGGGTGTGGCAGGGCTGTTGAGAAAGGAAATGGAAAATATTTTAATTGTTGGTTGCCTCTGTCATTTAATAAATTTAGCTGCTGAAAAGGGATCTGCATGTCTGCATGTTAGAGTAGATGAACATTTAATAGATATTTTCTATTATTTCGAAAAGAAAGGAAAAGTTCAAACAGTTTCAGGAATTGCACAATACAGAGATGAGGAAAATTCTCAAACATGTCTCTACACGTTGGCTATCAATGGGAAAATGTTTGTCCAGGCTTTTACAGCAGTGGCAACCTCTCACTAGTTTCTTTAGGAGTGAAATCACATGTAAGGAGGTCAAATTGGGAAATTTGGAATCCTACAAAATCCAAAAGTATCTCGGAATGTAAGTAGTACATGTTCTAATACGTCATTTTCATCTCCAAACAGCAACAAGAATTTACCTCACTCCTCTGGAAAACGGAAATCAGAGATCATAGCCCTTGACAGTACCAGCCAGGTTTTATCACGAGGGGAGAGACTGTTCATGTTCCTATCTTCAGAACTTAATAAGACATTGTGCTTGTTTCTCTCCAGTTTTCTGCCACTGTTTGACAAACCAAATATATTGCTTCAGTCAAGTGTGGCGCACATGCATGTATTGAGGTCCGTTCTTCTTGAAATGTTGCAGAATGTGATGACTCGATTTGTGAAACCAAAAGTAATTAGATCTGCATGTTCACTCTTAGTTGTCGATTACCACACAACCTCTAATCAGAAGGATGACTGTGATTTAGTAGTGGGACATTCAACTAGTCTCATTGCTGACAATCTCAAGCAAGAGGATAAGTGTTCCTTCTTCAGTTCTGTGAGGAAGTCTTTTGTTACTTCATGTGACTATATGATCAACAAATTCCCTTTCAACAGTGATCTTTTATTGAATGCGGAAGTGGTGAACATGAACAATATTAGTGAAGCATCATTTTCCAAAATTAAGTTTTTTGTAGATAAATTTCCTAGCATGTTAACAGACACTCAAGACAATTTTAATGAGGAAATGGATGCTTTACATTCCCAATTCTGTAACTTCCAACTTGAGGATGTGACATCTATTGAGGAAGAAAAGAGAATTGATGTGACGTGGGCACTGGTAGGCCAAATGAAATGTAGTGGTGGGGTACTCAAGTATGACAAATTGTCTCAAGTTATACTTTCCATTTGACCATTCCGCATAGTAATGCCGAGTGTGAGAGGATGTTCAGTCTTGTCAGAAAAACAAGAACGCAGTTCAGGTCATCTCTCTCCGACAAGACTTTGGACCAACTTATAACTCTGAAGTCTCTTCAGAAAGGGAAGTGTTTTGAGCAAGAATATAGCAAGACCTTTTTGAAGAGGGCAAAATCAGCCACAGTCACCTGCAACAACGACCAATAATGTGATCTTCGATACGTCACTACAGTTGTATTATCCAGAGTTGGAATCTGATATTTCAGCGCCACTGGGCATAAACAATTGACGACTAGATCGCACACAAGGCTTGTTGCCATTGGAAACCATACAGCGCTGCCAATTTGTATGACGCTATTTGGCCAAGTGTTTATCGCTTGTTTGGTTGCCTCCAGAGGGCACACTGACCTTGCTGCGTTATAATTGTTTTGAATTAATTAGTTAATTACTTTTTCGTGTAGGATTTATACTTATTTATACTTAATACTTGTATTTATAATTCACTAGCAGTAGTACCAGGCTTCGCCCGGTGGAATGACGATAATGTCTCAAAGTCTTCTTAGAAATATAATGGACTTAAAATCTAGGTAATTTGCCCCAAAGGACAATGAGGGCGTAATATCTAGGTCATTTGCCCTTTTGATAACGATGATAATGGAAACTACTGTTGAATTAACACGTCAAACTTACAAACTACCCTAATAGAAGTACATATTTCAAAATTCACAGGCGAGGAAGACTTATTGTGTGTGGTGATTAATGGTGTAATGGGCGTAACATCTAGGTCATTTACCCTTATGATGATGATGATAAGGGAAACTACTTCCGGTATTGAATTGACACTTCAACTTATAATGTACACAATGTGCTGTAATAAAAATAAATATTTTAAAAATCACAGTCGAGAAAGACTTGATGCGGCGGTGATTAGTGGTATGATGCGCGTAACATCTAGGTCATTTGCAGTTATGATGATAATAATAAGGTAATGAAAAAATGACTACTAAACGACCATGGTGTAGTTTTAAAACTGATATAGGTAATTCAGATGTCTAGTTTCCAAAGTCTCAACCTTATTTTCTGGCTTAGGCCTGTACTCGATGCGTCGAGTGAAATAGCTTATGGCGTACTGCTCGGCAAAGAATATGGGTCCAAGCTGCACGAACCTCAGATGATCGCAGATGATGACGAAATATGATGACACACGTTCGGGGTTCCCCGTCCTATTTAGACTGGCTAGGGAATCACTCACTCTTTCGCAACACCACAGTGGCTTGAGCAACGGCCCTGTACTGGCATCAGCATAGACAGCAGATAACACGACGGGCTCTGGAAAGACCTCGCATGTCACCTCGCGATGAATCAGCAAGCTATTCTCACAACTGCCCCCCCCTGTGTCTCACAACTTGTGTGGGAGGTGGGCTGGCGACCACGGGACCCCAGCTGAGACTGGCATCGCTTCTACTTCCTGGTGCCGGGCTCCTTTCAGTTCTCTTTCCTGTCGGCCTCCCTTGGTCAACTCTTGTTCTCTTCCGACCTCGACAGTATTAGGGTATCCGAGGGTTAGGGAGTCATTCAAATTCCCGCCTTAATTGGCCGTTGTCTCATCTTACCTGATACCCTCATTCTTCGAGGGGTCTGCCTTCTTTTCCTTTTCATAATATCTCCAGTCTTCTGCTCAAGGCCCTCAAAGAGGCAGGGTGTGTGTAGCCCCACCACTTCTGGTACACCCTCAAGGGTTGATGGCTGGTGAGTTAGGAAGCTGGCAACCCCGAGGGATTCCTGAGCTGAATGCAGGGAATGGAGTGGTATGTCAGAAATTTCAAGTGGACAGTGTTACTCATCGGGTTCCAAAGGGTAAGTATGTAAAATTTGGTTCAGATCGGTGAAACGATGTAGATTTGTGCCAAAGGGCCTAAATGCAGGGGATAGAGTAGCCTCTCCACAATTTCAAGCAGACAGTGTTAGTCGCAGTGTTCCAAAGGATAATATACAAATTTCGGTTGAGATCGGTGAAACGGCGTAGATTTGGGCCAGAGGGCCTAAATGCAGGGAATGAAGTGGTCCGTCTGCAATTTCAAGCAAACAGTGTTATTCGCAGGGTACCAAAGGGTAAGTATCCGAATGTTGGTTCTGATCGGTGAAACAGTATAGATTTGTGCCAAAGGGCCTAAATGCAGGGAATGGGGTGGTCTGTCCGAAATTTTAATTGGACAGTGTTCCTCGCAGGGTTCCAAAGGGTAGGTATACAAATTTTGGTTCAGATCGGTGAAACGGTGTAGATTGTGCCAAAGGGCCTAAATGCAGGGGATGAAGTAGCCTCTCCACAATTTCAAGCAGACAGTGTTAGTTGCAGTGTTCCAAAGGGTAAATATAGAAATTTTGGTTCAGATCGGTGAAACGGTGTAGATTTGTGCAAAAGGGCCTAAATGCAGGGAATGGGGTGGTCTGTCCGAAATTTAAAGTTGACAGTGTTACTCGCAGCGTTCCAAAGGGTAAGTATACAAATTTTGCTTCTGATCGATGAAACGGTGTAGATTTGTGCCAAAGGGCCTAAATGCAGGGGATGGAGTAGCCTCTCCGCAATTTCAAGTGGACAGTGTTGGTCGCAGTTTTCCAAAGGGTAAATATAGACATTTTGGTTGAGATCGGTAAAACGGTGTAGATTTGGGCCAAAGGGCCTAAATGCAGGGATTGGAGTGGTCTGTCCTCAATTTCAAGCAGACAGTGTTACTCGCAGGGTTCCAAAGGGTAAGTATACAAATTTTGGTTCAGATAGGTGAAACCGTGTAGATTTGTGCCAAAGGGCCTAAATGCAGGGCATGGAGTGGTATTTCTGCAATTTCAAGCAGACAGTGTTACTCGCAGGGTACCAAAGGGTAAGAATACGAATTTTGGTTCTGATCGGTGAAACGGTGTATATTTGGACCAAAGGGCCTAAATGCAGGGAATGGGGTGGTCTGTCCGAAATTTAAAGTTGACAGGGTTACCCGCAGTGTTCCAAAGGGCAAGTATACAAATTTTGGTTCAGATCGGTGAAACGGTATAGATTTGTATACATAACAGACAAACAGACAGACAGACAAACTTTGTGCTTTATATATATAGATTAGTGTCCGTTATTTATTTATATAGTGTTAGTGTAAGTTTAAGCTTAGGTTCGTGTGAATTAGATTAACGTTAGCTTTATTTTTGTTCGCGAGTAACGACGCGAGGGGTTGGACAACTTTTTCCATGGTACAGGTCTTGGCAGCATAGGTTGTGATTAGGATGAGGGTGTTGACAGCTGAAAACTGGGCGAAGGTGGTGTCGCATGTGGAAAGAGTATTACGGTAAGCGAAGCGCGGGAACGTGAAGGTGTTATTGACACAGCTGTGGACAACCTCATAATTTCCCTCGGAGATTCCTCATCCACCAGTGCGGGATCCAGTGACGGAGAGGTCGGGGATGATGATGATGCTATGGATGGGATAGAGCCTCTTCCCAGTGATTAGCTTCTGTCTTCTAAAGGGTGAGTTAATAGCCTATGAACGTATATTTTGTAATGCATTTATGTGTTTGTTGTGCCTTGGAACTTATTCTACGGGAGATATAAATTGCTAAATAACACGGAAACAATCACGTGTTGTCGTTTCACTTTGAACATTTTTGCTTTATGATAGTAGGCTATTCGTAATATTGCTATTGCTATTCATTACAATATTTTAGGCCTCGCCTCAATTTGACGGGCTATTATTATATTTTACAGTATGCACCGAACAGTTTTAAGCATTGCTTTGTTTAAGATTTTTGAAAACCATCTGAGTAAAAATGTAATAACGGTGGTAATGATATTATGAGCATGATGAAAAGAACGGGAGGATGGTAGTACGCACGTGGTGGCTAGTAGCATAGTGGCAACGCTGCCTTTAGTTAAACGGTTCTCCGCCAAACTGTCAGATTCCAACTCTGGAAAATACACCTATAGTTTTGTATGCCTGAGTGTGGTCGAAAGAAAGGTATGCTTGCTTGATTGGCAACTCCAGCTATCTGATATGACATCTAGCGGTAAAAATTAGAAACTTACCAAGTAGGGTACATTTGTCACCTGTATATGATTCTTGTATTGGTAAGCAGATCGTGGTAAATTCTTCGTGTCTTTATACATAAGTAATAAGTTTTACACGTTGATAGAGTGAAAAATGAGTAAAAACAAAGTATATTGCTCAGTTGACGGCTGTAAGTCGATGTATAAGAGGGCTGGGGATATAAGTTTTCATCACTTTCCAAAAGATGCAAATAGCAATAGCCGAAAGGTGATGATACCAAATAAATACGTGCAACAGGAGTGGGTTGGACCACTCACCGACGACAGGGCGGGTTGTTCACTGTTACGCCGAGCCAAGCCGCACCTAGACAGCCAAGCACAGTCTCGCCGAGCCAAGCCGTACCAAGACAGCCAAGCTACACCAGCCGAGGACAGCCAAGCTTCATCAGCCAGGTATCCTTACCCGCTCCCTAGTTCATTTCCAATAACCCTACCAACCGCAATCACCTAGCTCTGCGATATCCGAACCATTCCACTACGAGTCATATAGGCCTAATTTGACTTCGCAGAGTAAATATCTACTCTGCGAGAACCTGCTACCAGTCCGATATTGAACACCAAACCCACCTGCTAACCATCCAAATCAAGCAATTCCTGTATCCCCCGAGTTTTAATACAAGTTAAACTCATCCCTTCGCCCTACCAAGCGGCAAAGAATTTCTAGAGTCTATGGTACAGTGAGCAAACTCAAATATAGCTTTTAAACATAACAGCGCCATGACTCGAACTGCTCAAAAACAAATACCAGCAGACAACCGATGCTTGATAATATGCATCGCGTCAAAATAGTTTCGTGATGGGTCGCGCACGGTCATTATGACCGGGGTGTATAAAATACAATTTTTTGTTGCAAAACACATATTATTAAGGAAAAATATATCCATGAAACTAAATACCAGGTATTGTACCGAAACACATTGTACTGTATTATTGAAACAAAATATATCAATGAAACCCACTTAATCTATTGATTTATTCATCCTCGGAATTATCCTGGGCAGCATCAGGATTAGTGCATTCCACCCAGGTAACATATGTAAGTTCCTTACGAAACATCTTCCAGATCCACCAATCCGTTGAACTAGCCTTGAAAATACAGCGAGTCCAGAATTATCAACGGAAAACGGTCCCTGAGGCTGCTTACCAGCGTACACTTCCATGTACATCGTGTGAAACAAAGCTCTCCACTAACTGACTGGGAATTAAAGTGGGAACAGCAAACGCAGACACGTGCAGTGGATGAGTCCATTGAAAGGTTTAGGAGGGGAGGAAGCTTTACGCCGTGAAATTATTTCGGAGGAGTAAAAAATGTATGCGCCCGGTCTAAGAGACCATGACGCGACCCCTCACGGGTTTAAAAAAACTTTTTCACATGCAGCTGCTTACAGAGCACTTGTGTAAATAATAAGGATGGCCAATGAGAGCATACTTACAATTCCAACTAGAGTTAATGCACCTCAATTTTACACAATAATTCTTTGTAGATCCTTTGCGTTCTGATGTGAAGAAGTAGAAGGTGCAGATGTCCCTGTCCCCATCCTCAAAGTCAAGGTAGCACTGCAGGTTTTTCTTGTAGTAGCTGTTAGCCAAAATGTGAGCATTGTATATCTCCTTCGCCTTCTGCTTCTGTTCATTGGCCACTGAAAATGCGATTGTATTTCATCACAAACAAAAACAATAACAGATTTTTATACACACATTACAAACTGTACTGAAAATGGACATTTTAAACTCTTATCATTTGGCAACAATATCGTTTTGAGTTTGCTACTTTGCACGATTTGATTTGTAAATAGCTGTTGTTAGTAGGGCTCGGATTTTTAGGTAAATAAATATTTTTTTATGTAAATACATATTTTAAGCATTTTTTCTATAAATACATAAATTCCTGCTTCTCATCTATTAGCACATAAAAAGACATAATATTTACATTTTTAATCAGTATGCTAGATCTTTCAGTTTATTGCATTATTGTTCTGTGTTACTTCAATGGGGAAGAACCTGTGAGCTATCTAATCTTCATGCAGAGCGCATGTCAGCTTGCAACTGTGTTATTCTTAACTTGTCATCCCGTGCCACTCACTGTGGAATCCGGGGATTTCCTTGTCCATCCACGTGCTAGACCTCCCCCTACCCCAGCTACCTGGAACCAGTGTCACTCACATGCAGTTCATTTCTCGCACTGTGAATTGTAAGGCAGTTCTACGATGCCTAAAATTAAAACAACTACAAGTTATCGTCTGTTGCAGAATTTAAAGATAATTTGACTTCTGATGAGGCGTTCTATTCTGCCAACCATGTGGGAAAGCAATCAAGGCTGAACAGCGATCTCAAGTTAAACAACACCTCAAGGGCAAGAAACATATTGACACAGTTTCGCACCTTCAGAAAAAATGTTTCGCGATAATCGTCAGTCGTTTGTGATGGACAACCTGAAGATGTATCTCGTTGTGAATTTTAATGCTTCAGCAGTCAGTGAGGCATAGAATAAATTGCATTCGCGAGTACTGCATATTAATAAACTAATTATAATTAAATATTTTTACTTTTTTGTCACATATTTCAGGTATTTTTAATACATCAAAAATAAATATTTTCCTGGTTTTTAGCACCTAAAAATCCGAGCCCTAGTTATTAGTAAGGGAGAGTAGGAATAAGAACGATAACAGGAATGGAAACAATGTTAAAAATTGTGGAATGATACAAACCAGAGCCTATGTACACCGTGGATAGGATTTTGAAAGACAATGGGTTTTCTGTTCCACAGTTACACCCATAAGAGGGTTAAAATCCTTCAGTATGCCTTCCTTCGAAGGGGAAGTAAAGCCGGCGGTCCCACATCATAGATTTATGGCATGTAAAAGAGCCTTCCACAGACTAAACTTGTGTGAAGATAAATTTCTAGGCAGATTTCGTTGGAACACTCTATAAAAGTTACAATGTTCACCACTAGGTATCAGTAACATCTGGTAGGGCGGCTTCGGTGGCGTAGTCGGTAGCATGCTGAGCTTCTATGCCCAAGGTAGCGGGTTGAAACCCGGCCAAAGCCGTCTGATTTTTTAACAGCGTTAAATCCCTCAGTATGCCTTCCTTCGGAGGGGAAGTAAAGCCGGCGGTCCCATGTCATAGATTTATGGCATGTTAAACAACCTTCCACTAATTACACCTGTGTGAAGCTAAATTGGATAGGTTAAGAATGTAAACAACACTCTTAGGTTTCTACGTTCGTTGCCAAGAGCCAACTGCGGTGGCGTCTAGTAGCTAAGTTCTGAACTTGGCCTAGTAGTCGTTGACGGTGGCGCTTGGCGGCAAAAGTAGGAACTATTCGAAAAATTCTAAGTTGCAGTGCTTAAATTAAAAAACAGATAACACACACTAATACAGTCATCACAATTATCAGACAGATTCTACACACACCCAAAGTACACGGGGCTACATGACCATGTTGTCGCAGCCCCTAAACTTAAGAACCAACATCGGGTAGCGAAAGTTGAAACTACTTGAAATTGAATGGAACTTCTAGCTTACCCTATGGGTGTATGCCTAAAGCAGCTACAGCCTCTGGCGAGCCGAACATGTCCTCGGACACTCCCGGCACTAAAAGCCATACGATAAATAAATCCATATTACTGTGACCTAAATCCTACTGAACTGATATGGAATCTAGTCAAACAAAATATAGCTGCGAGTAATGTTAGCAAACTGTCTGTATTAACTGTGAAAGACGTGACCGGCCGGCCGCTGCATTCGTGAAGTGACTCGAGAAGATTGGGCAAAAGTCAGAGAACACATTTAAAAATTATAATAGGTACAGTAGAGTCCCGCTCAACCAACCTTCGCTTATCCGACAGTCCGTGTTATCCGACACTGTTCCCTTACTGAATTGCATTCCTGGCTGTGGGGACGCTACGACTCAAGATGTAAGTGGTGTGTACAAGATCAGCTGTTTGTACTTACTGTCCCTGATGTTATTGATTTGGAAATACTAAAGAACATGAGGAATGGTGAAGAAGGACGAGGTATTACAGAGCGAAAGGAAAAAACGATGTCTCACAATGAAGGATGCATTGGATATGGCGTTAACGTACGTGGAGCAACAGCCGGAGGCAAGCGCAACTCAGGTGTTGATTTTTCGTTGATGACGAATCTCACAGCAATAAAACGTGAATCAGCAGGCAAACAGACATTGTTGACAAGTTTCTCTTCTTAAGGCATTTGGAATGCTTATTTTCAATACTACATGTACTCGCACAATGAATTGATTATTCAGTAAATAGAGTACCGTAAAACATGCCATTGTTTTAGTAATACAGTATGGCCGTTTTCAAAGTTATTCTGTATTATCAGACATTTTCGGCGATCCGACGTACTCAAGGTCCAGTTTAGGTCAGATAATCGAGACTCTACTGTATTGGCTTCAAAAGCAGTGATGAGGACAGCGATTTCTTTTCGTGTGGCCCCCTGAGAGGCCGAGTGCAGGTCTTTCTAGTCGACGCCCGTGGGCGAACTGCGCGTCGGGATGAGAGATGGAATGGATGAAGATGAATGAACGGGGCAAGGATGTGGAAGGAAGCGGCTGTGGCCTGTCAGAAGGGACCGTCCCAACATTTGCCTGGTGTTGACAATGGGAAACCACGGAAAACCATTTCAAGGACGGTCGACGGTGGGGCTCGAACCCACGCGTCTACCGAGTCAGCAGAGAGCTTGGCCCCATGACCTAACGCTGCGCTTTAGCCAGCGTAGCCACTGCTGTCGGACAGCGAACAAAAATACCTTATCTCAGGGCTGCAACCACTACAAAGATAGCTCGACAGATACAGCAGACGAGTCTTCTAGTTCAGATGCCTTTCGTTAAAGGGTTACCGTAACGTAAGTCTGCATACACCTTCACATTTTCTATATTTATAGTATTACTAGCAGGTACCCGCGGCTTCGCCGGCGTCATAGTCGTGTCATATTGTTATTCAATGAAATAAAGGTTTAACCCCGTTAACACCCCTTTATAACCTGAATATCCAAAAATCCCTCCTTAGTAGACGTTTTCGACACACAACAAACATATCCCCAAAATATCATTCTACTAACTTTAATAGTTTTGGTTGGTCGATGAGAGTGAATATCCAAAAATCCTTCCTTAGTGGACGTTCTTGTTCCATTATTTCACCCCTCCCCATGGCCCCCTTAAATAGGATTTATGAAAAAACGGTTGAACAGCTATTTATTTATTATTTAGCTGATTGTTTTCCTCTGAGTTTCAAACTCCTCGCCTATGTCATTTAAGAGATGCACGCTCCGTTAGGAATCCTTCAACCCCCACTTTTCACCCCTTTCACTCATAATATACACCACATCGAAAAACCCTTAGACATGTGTCATATTATTTTTAATGATTAGTTTATATGCCAAGTATCACATCCCCAAATGAAACCACTTGTGAGATATTGCTATTCAATGAAATGCACGTTTACCCCTTTAACACCCCTTTAGAACCTGAATATCCAAAAATCTCTCCTTAGTGGTCGTTTTCGACATACAACGAACATATCCCCAAAATTTTATGTTTCTATGGCTGGGCGATGATGAGTGAGTGAGTCAGTCAGGACATTTTTTTCTTTTATTTTTGAGAATTTCACCCCTCCCCATGAACCCCTTAAATGGGATTCATGAAAAAACCGGTCGAACACCTATTTACTTATTTTTTAAGCTGATTTTTTCCGCTGAATTTCAAACTTCTCGCTAATGTTGTTTAAGAGATACACGCTCCGTTAAGAATCCATCAACCCCCAATTGTCACCCCTTTCACCTCATAATATATACCGTATCGATAAACCCTTAGACATGTGTCTGCTTATTTCTATTGATTAATTTATATGCGGAATATCACATCCCAAAATGAAACAACTCGTGAGATATTGATAATCAATGAAATGCAAGTTGAACCCCCTTAACACCCCTTCAGAACATGAATATCCAAAAATCCATCCTTAGTGGACGTTTTCGACATACAACGAACTTATCCCCAAAATTTCAAGTTTTTAACTGCAATAGGTTTGGCCGGGGGATGATGAGTGAATATTCAAAAATCCTTCCTTAGTGGACTTCTTTCCCCAGAATTTCACCCCTCCCCATCATCATCATCATCATCTTGTACAGTTTCCAGCCCCAGGCTGGGTCTGTTTGGAACATAAGCCTCGCCACTTAGTCCTTTCTTCCCACCACCTCTCCGCTTTCACTCTGGTCCAGTCCTCGCCTCTCTTCTTGACACATTCCTCCACTCCTTTCAGCCGTCTATCTCTTTGTCTTCTCCTTGGTCGTTTCTTCTGCATCTGCATCTCATGTATCCTCTTGGGAATCCTCTTCTCATCCATTCTCTTTAAGTGTCCATACCACCTCAGTCTTGGTGTCTCAACCCTACCTTGCAAGGGCTCCTCTTTCACCATTTCCATGACCTTTTCATTCCTCAACCTGTCTCTTCTTGTTACTCCGATCCTACTTCGCAGGAACTTCATTTCACCTGCCTGTATTCTGCTTATGTCTCTTTTCTTCATTGTCCACGTTTCTGAAGCATAGGTCAGTATCGGGATATAGTAGCTTCTGTATAACACTTCCTTGCTTTTTTGTGGGACATCTTTATTCCACACTAAGCTCCTAATGCTTCTCAGAAATGCTTCTGCCTGTCTGCCACGTTCCGTAATCTCTTTGTCATTTCTCCCATTTTCCTCCACTATACTTCCCAAGTACTTGAGACTTTCCACCTTCTTCAGCTGTCCACCTCCAAGTGTTATCCCACTCATTGGTCTGTCCTTTTTCCTGGTCGTTAACAGGATCTCACAATTTACTGATGTTGAACTTCCGTCCGTACTCTCCCACTGTTTCTTCCCAAGCCTTCAGTTGCTCCTGAATTTCCTCCTCCTTGTTTCCCCAGACCATGAGATCATCTGCAAACACCATTGCTTTCATCTTATCTTCTCCTATCTTTCCTGCTATCCGTGTCATTACCTCGCCCATAACCACAATAAAGAGAAGGGGTGACAGCGCACTACCCTGTTTCAGGCCACTCATTTGTCTGAACCAGTCTGTACTTTCCCCTCCAACTTTCACACAACTCACACTTCCACAATACATCTCCTTCACTCTGCCTACAGTCCCTTTTTCCACTCCCATGTTTTCCATTGCTTTCCAAACCTTCTCCCTACACACACTATCATAGGCCTTTTCGATGTCCAGGAAGGCCATCAACAGATCCTCTCCAAATTCGTAGTGGTGTTCCTGGAGCTGTCTCACTGAAAATACGAGATCCACTGTTGATCTCCCAGGTCTGAATCCATACTGCTCCTCTCTCAATTTTCTCTCCACTTTGGCTCGTATTCTACTTTCTAATATCTTTTCATATATCTTGGCACAGTGAGGTATGAGTGTGACTCCCCTGTAATTTCTGCATTCCTTTCTGCTTCCTTTCTTAAATATTGGGACAATTAATCCTTTCTTCCAATCTTCTGGGGTCTTTTCCTCCTTCCATATCACCCTGATCACACGGTACAGCCACTGTTTCCCAACCTCCCCTGCTGCCTTCACCATTTCAACACACACTTCATCCTCACCCGGTGCCCTTCCTCCTTTCATCTTGTCTATAGCCATCTCCAGTTCTCTCCAAGTCAGGTCCTTTTCCATTCCTGTGTTGTCTTCTCCATCTTCCAATGCATTGTCTTCCTCCGTATGACCATTGGGATTCAGCAAATCCTCAAAGTACTCTTTCCACACTGTCTTGAGTGTCTCTTTGTTGTGTACCTCATTTCCATTTTTGTCCATCATTACCACATCCTCTCGCAGACCTATTCTCTTACTTTTGACCATCCCATAAAGAACTTTCTTATTTCCTCTGCTGTCTTCCTCCATCATCTCTGTCCACTTTACCATCCACTTCTTCCTCTCCTCTGCAACAATCTTGTTTGCTTCTTTCTTCTTTATCTTATAATCTTCCCTTGCCAGATCAGTTCTTTCCTGGAACCACACTCTGAAAGCCTTGTTCTTCCTTCCCACAGCTTCTTTTACTCTCTCATTCCACCATGGTGTCTCTTTACACCACTTTCTGTTGCTTGTTCTTCCACATACTGCCACTGCAGCTTCCACCATTGTGTTTTTGAATTGCTTCCATTCCTCTTCCCCTGTTTTAGGATTGTATGTTGGCATCCTTTCGCTTATTATCTTCTGGAATTCTTCCTTGACTTCCGTTTCCTTAAGTTTCCATACTTTGATTCTCCTTTCCTGGTACTCTGTCCTCTTGCTATCCTTAACAACTCCCAGGTTCATTACAAGTATTCTGTGGTCACTATCTAAGGCCTCTGATGGTATTTACCTTTATATCTCTGACACTTCTCTTCATTTCCCAGTCGTACAGCATGTAATCTACCAAAGATTTCTTTGTTAAATCACTGCTGTACCACGTTACCTTGTGGCTTTCTTTCTTCCGGAACCAGGAGTTGCCTACCACTAAACCGTTTCTCTTGCAAAAATCCAGCAACTTTCTCCCTTCTTCATTCCTGCTACCCCATCCTTCTGCTCCCAATACATTTTCATATCCTTGCCTTTCACTTCCTGCATATGCATTCAAATCTCCCATGACAATGATGCTCTGACCATTCAACTAGTGTTGTAGCTCTTCCTCAAAGTCTTCCTTCTCTTGAGCTGTACATCCAACTTAAGGGGCATATACCTGGGCTATCTCCAGGCTTCTTCCCTTTACAGTTACTCTGATCTTCATGATCCTGTCACTTATTCCCTTTACCTCTTCCTTCATTCCATCTCTCACAACTACTCCTACTCCGCTGCTCCTTCCTTCACTGTTCCCACTCCAGTACAACAGGTACCCTTTCCTCAGTTCTCTGCGACCTTCTCCTTTCCATCTTGTTTCTGCCAAGCCCAGTACATCCAGTTTTCTTCTCTCCATCACATCTACAATCTCCTCCACCTTTCCTGTCAGTGTCTGTATGTTTAATGTCCCAACTCGTAGTTCATTAGCATATCCGGGTCGTCGTCGTTTGCATCCGTCCTTTCCGAGGCCTGTTCCTGTTTTGAAAGCAAATATGATATCCACTACTGGCTTGCTAGGCCTATCGTAGCTTCACCAGAGCCCCGTCAGCCGTCACTTTTCAGGGTTCCCATAGAGCCTTCACAGCTACCGCAGCGGTCCCGGGGCACACAAAGTCCCCAATGTACTTCACCCCTACAGGCAATCCCCTACTTCATGCCGTTGCCCGTCTCCCACCCCTCCCCATAGGCCCCTTAAATTGGATTTATGAAAAAACGGTCGAACACCTATTTACTTATTTTTCAAGCTGATTTTTCCCCCTGAGTTTCATACTTTATGCCTCTGTCTTTTAAGAGATACTTGCTCCGTTAGGAATCCTTCAACCCCCACTTTTCACACATACACCTCATAATATACACTACATCGAAAAACCCTCAGACATGTGTCTTCTTATTCTTAATGATGAGTTTATATGCCGAGTATCGCATCCCCCAAGGAAACCAATCGGGAGATATTGTTATTCAATTAAATGCAGGTCTAACCCCCTTAACACCCCTTTAGAACCTGAATATCCAAAAATCCTTCCTTAGTTGACGTTTTCGACATACAGCGAACATATTCCCAGAATTTAATGTTTCCAACTTCAATAGTTTTCGCTGGGTGATGATGAGTGAGTGAGTCAGTCAGGACATTTTCTTTCAATTATTTTTACCAGAATTTCACCCCACCCCATGGGCCCCTTAAATTGGATTTATGAAAAAACGCTCGAACACCTATTAACTTATTTTTAAGCTGTCTTTTTCCGCTGAGTTTGATGAGTGAGTGAGATGGTCAGTCAGTTAGGACAATTTCTTTCCTGTTCCCCCCGCCCCCCCAAGAATTTCACCCCTTAAATTGGACTTTTTTTGTATTTTGAATGCCAGTCAAAAGTACATTGTTGAATATATGTTACCGCTTCCGGTTGTGATCAAATATGGATGTCTGTGTTGTTTCTTCTCCCATCACTATAGAAATTAGGACGGTTAATAAACACCTTTGCTAATTATTTATGATACAGAGGTCATTGGTAGAATGTACATTTATAATTCAGGCAATGAATGTAATGCGCACAGTAACTATTATTTAAAAAATGTGTATGGTTAAAGGAAGTGGTGTCTTGTGTATTTGTGGATTCATTTAAAGCAAGCTATATTGCCCCACTACCTGAGATAAGTGGTTATGGTAGCCCAAATAGGGGTAAGTTTTAGAAAATATTACATTGTCGCCCAACGTAGGGGCTGAAAGAAGATAGCTTGGTGAGTTTTTTATATTATTACAATACTATAAAAGTAAATAAACAATTCTTAATGAGAATGACGAATTTTTGTGAACCAATTTGTACAGAATTATTGTTAATAAACTATTGACAACATTGCAACACACACTGCATTGAACTGGAGGCGAGTTGGATTTAAATGTGAGAAGTTGGCTTACACGCTGTCTGTTCGCATTTGCGAAGGCTACAAAAGCCGGTAATTTATTCACTTTAGCTTTTTGTACTATTTGAGAGAAAAAGTTAAACTTTCAGCTGTTTTTTCTTGTTGCTTAACCTAACTTATGTGACATGTGTTCACGTGTTTTCTAATGATTTTTTTTCATTTGGGTCTAGACTGACCATTTTGTTAAATATTTACGATCTTTTTCACTTACCTGTTCTGCAAACACCCTTGCATGGCTTTAAGACATTTTATTTAGGACTGTTACATCACCGAAACCCCCTTGTAACGCTCAACCTGATTTCATATATAATTTTCAAAAGAAAAATATGTATTGTCCGTTGAGCCATTATATATTTAAACACAAATTGTGCTAAATGTTGCGGCATAACTCAACAAAATGCCAGTGTTTCGCCCCGGTGTGCCATTGGGCTCTTCAGTTGGTTAAAGCACACCTCACCAAGACACTGTCTAGTATACACTGGGAAGGCCATTGCAAGACGTATTTGATACATGTGTATCCGCGTCACGAGCAACGCCAGTGCACTATGGGAGTCGAAACTCCACTCCAAAGCAATTATAACCTCACCTTGGCATTGAATATATAATTTTCAAAAGATTTCAACTTGAGGCTTTTCCTCGAGTTCTCTCTGATTCGGGAGGTCTTACATCGACCGATCCTCACCACTGTCCAACATTACTATTCTATATGTCTTACATTTTCCATTCATTCAGGATGTTTAATTGAACATATAAGTTGCAATACAACCAGGGTATAGGCATTTACGACAGTTGTATCGTGGGACTGGTGCTTGCACATGTCTGCAGGTTGACTAAATGGTATTGCGTGGGCTCTGGTAATTATATTGACAAATTCTATTGAATGACTGACAGTGAATTCATTTGTGGCACAGTTGGTGTAATGAATACGTGCTATGGCTGTGAATGCAAAGATGGTTGTTTTGATTTTATCAATTAGTGCAGTGTCCATAGATAATTGTAAAGGTAGGAGATGACAATAGTGTGAGGAAGCGAATAAAAGAGACTGAAAAGGAGAGTATAAAATTTCAATACAATTTTTATGTTTCTCCACATCCAAAACCCCTCTGCCCAGGCAGGTGCCATAGATATGTCGGCACATTGTTGCAACAAACCTATAGGCATGGATGTCAAGTGGATATTATTGCCCCCTTCCCTCTGCGGAAACCCCAAATACATGTAAAATTACTGTGAGTGGCCCTTTGGCAAATTCAACTATGATAGGGAGGGGGGGTTCTTATAGCATACTGGTACTTCATTTCTGTTAAAACACTCACCCCTCACTCTGTGATCCTTCTTCTCATTTAAAGACAGAATTTCTTTGCAAACAATCTCTTCTTTCTTTTTAGCCTCTGCAATGTAACTAATACAAGTGGCCTTCTTCCTGGCCAAATCATCGAGGTCTAGTTTTAGCTTCTTTTCGCTCGATAACAGCTTCTTGCGCTCACAGTTGACCTTTTCCACTACTGCTTCTGCTGATTTCTCTGCAACAATTGCCACATTAATCAAGGTATTTTCACACTTGAGACCAACCTTACACTGATAGTGGGCATGTAAGACTTAATAAGCTACCACATTGCTTCTTTCCATTCTCCTCCCTACGTCTGATGTTCACTCCCTAACCATCAGTGGGCATACAGTATATGCCCGTTGAACTTTATATTCGAGATTCAATGTTCTCTGCACTTTGTCACAAAAAACTCAACTTTAAATACAATGTTCAGTGGGAATGTATATCCATCTACATATACAGGGTCTTTCATATAAAGTAAGAATGGCAAGCGGCAGTTTTGTTAATTGTTGGTGCAGTGGCCTTGGCCGAGCTTGTGGCGCGCCATGGCCCCCAGCTGTACTGTTGAAAGCACGAGCGTGGTACATACGAGGGCTGTTTTTTTTTTTAAATTTTAATTCAAGTTCCAATGCCCTCGGAAAAATATTCTGCCGCCACTGAGGTGGGTACGTCTGGAGAGTCTCCTGTAGTTTTTTCTTTTTGGCGAGGCGTTGCCGCCCAACCATACCTTCAATTCTCGAAAAAGGAAAAAACCATTCACGACCACACTATACCAATGTTATGATAGATTTTTCAAAGAATTCAAGTGTGAAGTTTTGGACCATCTGCCGCTTAGTCCAAACCAGCACTGAATGATTTTCACCTCAGTGGAGGCAGAATATTTTGCCGAGGGCATTGCAAAGCTGGTGTAACGGTACGACAAATGTTTCAATTGTTTTGGCGATTATGTTGAGACATACGAATAAAACAAGCAAACATTGAGTAGTAAAATCAGTTCGGTATGTGAACCTGTTAGTTTTTATACAGTCCATCGGAAATTGAAAAGGACCCTTGTATGTACTACGCGCGCGCTTTCAACAGTACAGCAGGGGGCCATGGCATGCCACAAGCTCGGCCAAGGCCACCGTAGCAGCGAATAACAAAACTGCCGCTTGCCGTTCTTACTTTATATGAAAGACCCTGTATACACTCACAACCAGCTGCAATGAAGAGAATGGAAAGGGGCCAGAGTCTTGTAGTTTAAGTGGTCTAGTACGCCCACTGTTGATATGATAAACAAAATAAATAAGGTGATAAAAGTGATAAAAACGACAAAAATGTTATGTAGACCTACAGAAAGAGCATGCAGGAAATGGACACAGCAGCCAAGGAACAGGAAGAAGATAGTGTGGTTAAATTACTTCAAGCACCACAGAAGAAAATGGGAGGAAATAAACAGATCTGATGTTTCAAAGACTACTGCATGATCGAAACGACCAAGGATCTTCCTATTCAAGGGCTGCATTTAAACTTGGAAAGATTCAGTGGCCAGCATGCATTTTGTGAAGATTTTATTTTGTTTCTCTTCTTTTGTAACATTTTCTTGATATTTGGCCAGCAGTAATAGGCCTACCTGGCTTCGCCCAGTGGATTGATCATGAAGTCTCAATGTCTCACTAAGTTCTGTGGTCAGATAACACTCAAAGCGCAGGATTATTTATTTAAGTTTCTTTTTTTTTTCTTTTTTGTTAAGGATGATGTCATCATCATCATCATCATCATCATCGACTTTAACTCGAATCCGAGTATAAATCATCTTCCTTCAGTCCAGTTTGTGGATGTGTTTACGGTGACTAAAGAGTCCAATCCTGGCATGGAACAAGCGTCCACACAAGTCACATAGTATTGCTGGAGGAGGACGTGGTTGGGCTGCTCCAAGTTTCCTAGCTTGACGCTTGGCATCTTCATGTGTGCGTCGATCCCTTTCAAACGTCCTTACCGTATCCGAGATGGTACGGCGCCAAGTTGAGCGGTCTTCAGCCAGCATGTCCCAGGTTTGTGAATCAAGACCTGTCAATTTCAGGGTCTGCTTAAATTGGTCCTTGTAGCGCCTCTTAGGACCACCATGAGGTTTGGTGCCATAGCATAACTCACCATATAGCATTTGACGAGGTAATCTCACATCATCCATCTGATGGACATGACCAATCCATCTAAAATGGTGACCTATTATGGATGATTCTATGCTGTTGATTTGAGCCTTTACCAGAACAGCAATATTGGTAATGCGGTCTTCCCATTTAATCCTCAGGATTGATCAAAGTTTTTGTAGGTGGAAACGGTCAAGCTTCCTAAGATCACGTCGGTAAAGGGTCCACGTTTCACAGCCATACAACAATGTAGAAATGACTACTGCTTTGTACACCATAAGCTTTGTACTCATGGACGGATCTTTATTCATGAAGACCCGGTGCGCTAATCGTCCATATGCTGCATGGGCTGCGCCAATTCTCTTATCCACATCCTGCTCACAGGTACAGCTCACAGAATTGGTACTGCCCAGGTACGAGAAGTGGTCTACCTGTTCTAATGGCAAATTTGAGATGGAGATATTGAACTGAGGAAGAGGTGTGCCTGGTGAAGGTTGTGCCAAGACTTTAGTCTTATTGACATTTATGGTAAGACCAAAGCGATCACATGCACTTTTGTAATAATTAACTGGTGTGAGAGTTGGCGACGCAGCATCATCTGCATACAACATGTTAGTAACCTTAGTAACCTGAGCTACTAAACTGACACATCAAACTTAAAAACTCATAGAAAAAATATTTTTAAAATCACAGCAGAAGATGATTTTTTGTGGTGGCGATAACAGTATAATGGATATAACATCCAGGCCATTTGCCCCTAACGATAATGGTAATGAATATGGAAACAACTTCTGGCACATGTAATTCACCAACGGATATAAAAAAATGATAAGAAAAAGGAATAAGTGAATTAAAAGACGCTGCCCAAATCTCATTGTCTGTTAGAAAAATGGGGAGCGATAGTGTCGTATTTTGCCGTACAGCGCTTGGGAAAACTTCGGCTGTCCGAACTCCCGAGGGAGTAATAGTGTAATGTTTTGCCATATAGCGCTGTAAGAAAATGATCAAAGTACATCAAAGACAATTTGAAAACAGCAACACTTATTGCAGCTGATAAACTCATAGTTCTACCCCAACACTATCGCACTAATACTGTACATAGGCGTAACAGATGTGGCCTATAGTTATGCATGATGATAGTGAAATGAAAATTAATTGGAAACTATACTAAAACTAACTCCAGACTCACATACTAAAAGAACAAATGGAAAACAAGAAAAGAATAAGGTTAATACAAGACAGGAGGAAAAGAAATGCCCTCGACCCTTGAAAGGCAGACAGGAAAAGAGGAGAGGGTCTGCCCCAGAGTAACTGGAAAAAGGGGAAAATCAGATCCAGGTTAGGAATCCCTTGGGGTCGCCAAATACCAAACTCACCAGGGTGTATCACTATCCAGGGTACACCAAAAACGTTGAGGCTACATCAACCCTGCCACATTTAGAGCCTTGTGCCACTAAGAAAGGAAAAGGACAAGAGAAGTAGAAGGCTTGTATCACACTTCCTTTGGAATATGTTAGTCTGTGCTAAACCGACTTCAAAGGACAAAGTGGTGAAAAGAATATGAATTGGAAATAGGCTACTTTGTTCTTCACTGAGAGTTGTACTTGTCATTAGATGCATTTGTGTTAGGAGAGGCAGACTGCTTTTCAGGTGATTATGAAAATTAATGCATTCCATGTGTTGAAATTTGTATTGGACAAGCAGTATTCCAGAACTCGTGTAGTGTACAGGGCCAGCCACCATGATAAAAATATTAAAGAGACAGGAATTCCGCCTGATCAATACACAATTTTTCACAGTCAAAGGGCTATATTATAGCTCAACAACTTGAAGTGAGACCCTGGTGACAGCGCTAGCTCTGTCAGCCAGTGTGACAGAGAGGAGGGCGAGCTTGAGCGAGAGAGCGGACTATGAACGCACTGTTGCCGTTGATGTAGCGTTTATACGGGGAATATCAAATTCCCTTCATGGGCGCTCATTTTAAAGTAAATATCAGCATCATTTTATGTAAATGGGCCAGTATTTATTCACTCCGAGATTACTTCATAAGTTTCCACCAAAGCACAACACCGATCTAACAGCCTAAATATGACAAAAGTACGTCACAGTCCTCCATTTCCTTCAGGTGCGCTGCTTTTTTCAACTGGTAGACCCACACTTTTAAATATTTCCTTTTAACTAATTCTATTAATCAAACAGTGTGTTCCAGACAGGCATAAGCTTGTATGTTAAACGGGAAATGAATAACGTCCCGAAAGAAAAAAAAATCTATTTAGAAAGGATTTAAATAAATCTTGGCTGGATCATTGATTATATTCATAAGAGTAACATTTTGAAATGTACCGGTAACCTATGTTAGGTTCCCCATTGAAGGTACCGGTACCATATGTTTCACATGCTATATTTGTAAATGTATCTCTGCTCCTTATTATTCCCGGTGAAAAAACGAGATCGGGGATGATACGGGATAAAAGTCTTTGTGGCGGATGGCCTTTACGGTCGGATGCCCTTCCTGACGCCAACCGCATGAGATGAGATGAGTTAATGAGGAGAGATGAAATGAATGATGGTGAATGAAACTGGGCAAGGATCTGGTAGGAAGCGGCCGTGGCCTGTCAAAAGATACCGTCCCAGCATTTACCTGGCGTTGAAAATGGGAAACCATTTCGAGGACGGCCGACGGTGGGGCTCGAACCCATGACTACTGAGTCCACGGAGAGCTTGGCCCCAGGACCTAGAGCTGCGCTTTAGCCTGCGTAGCTACCGCTGCCGGTATGCTATATTTCTAAATGCGGTGTATTAATCGTGTACAATTCCCCCCCGGGCTCACATCTAGTGGGACGTGGGTTGGCGACCACGGGATCCCGGCTCAGTCCGGCATTGCTTCCACTTGTGCCAGGCTTCTCTCAGTCTTCTTTCCTGTCGACCTCTCGTGGTCAACTCTTGTTCTCTTCCAACCCCGACGGTATTAGGATATCCGCGGCCTAGGGAGTCTCTTCCTTTCCCTCCTTAATTGGCCCTTGCTTGCTGAGCCCAAGGTTGCAGGTTCGTATCCTGGCGCAGTCAGGTGGCATTTGAGGGTGCGCAAATGCGAGGGAGCCGTGTCAGTAGATTTACTGGCACGTTAAAGATCCCCTTCGGGGCAAAATTCCGGCACCCCGGCGTCTCTAAAAGCCAGCGTAGTTAAAAGGGACGTAAAACCAATAACATTATTATTTAATTGGCCCTTCTCTCATCTTTCCTGATCCCTCACTTCGAGGGGTCACCCTTCTTTTTATTTTCATGATATCTCCTCCCTTCTGCTCAAGGCCCTCAATGAGGCAGGGTGTGTGTATCCCCAACAGTTCTGGTGCACCCTGGATAGTGCTACACCCTCAAGGGCTGACAGCTGGTGATCTCGGGAGTTGGCGACCCCGAGGGATTCCTGAGCTGAGTCCGGTTTTTCCCCTTTTTCCATTGCCTTTGGGGTGGGCCCTCTCCTCTTTCCCTTTCACATCTGCCTTTCTTGGCTCTCCTTCAATATTGTGTACTAATGAAAAAATCTATTTTTGAGTGCTTAAGTCATTGCTCTATATGGGTATTCTTGATAATGATCTCGATGTTGTAGGTAGGTATTAGGAATTGCTGGTACTGTTAGTTGAATCCTAATCTTGTAATTCCTCTATTCCTTACATTACACTCTGAACTGAACCGTCACTGCTTGAATCATTTTCAGAGTCCGATCCACTGTCACTGTCATTGCCAATATAGATTATGAATTCTTCCATGTCTTCCAGCAATCCGTCCCTCTTCCAGTACTCGGCTCGTAACTTATCGACGCGACTACACTCCTTTTTCCATTCTTCCTCCGTAAACGTCGCAAAAGCGTCTCTTGTAATACGCTCTATGTCCTTGGATGACTGGTTCACATTCTTGTCAGCAATGCGACGCTTCACAACACTCCATATTAATTCAATAGGGTTCAGATTACAGTGATATGGAGGTAATCGTACCACTGAGTGACCCAATGACTTCAAGTAATCGTCCACAGCGAATACTGGCGCTGGTTTATTCAATTTCACTACGTTCAGTAGTTCATATTTGCGTAGGCTCTCATCGAAAGTGATGTTACTCGTCGTTAGCCAGGTCTGGATTTCGTATTTTCTGCTGTTTGATGTAGGTGCTTTATTAATCTGCAGTGTGTGGTACGGCGCATTGTCCATCACTATGATACAATTATCTGGTATATTCGGTACCAGTTGTGTTTTAAGCCAGGTCATGAAGTTCTTGCTGTTCATTTCATCGTGGTAATCACCAGATTTAGTTTTAGATTTGAACATGCACAGTCCGCCTGGTACAAACCCGTTTTCACTGCCCGCGTGAACTATGATCCACCTCTGGCCTGCACTGTCTGAAGTCAGGACACCTTCAGTTGCCTCGTCCTGCCAACACTTGTTTACCGTGTATGATGGATGGATATAAGTTTCGTCCAAGAATATAACAGGTCTTTTCTTGTCACCTAGCTCGTCATTCTCTTGCAAGATTCTCAGGTACACTGATGTCTTAAACACAATATCACCTTTTTCCTTTTATTCTGACACTTCTTGAATTTGAAACACTTGTCTCAGATGTTCTCGACTCCCCTTGTAATCTATATCATCGTGGAGAACAGATCGTAATTTTCCTACTGTTGGTATCTCCTTCTTCACAAAGTAATACTCGTGAATTTTCCGCCTAATGATGCACTTATCCATGTCATCAGTATAATCTTCTTATTCAGCACTCTGTTTTTACCGGGAGTGGATAACTTCTCATTTATGCCGCTCAATGTCTTCTCCTTTCTGATTTTCTTAATAAATGACTCAGATTTCCCTGTTGCTGCTGCACCTCGTTTTGTTGCCTGACTGACCGGCAAGCTAAAGGAATTTGCTGCCTTCTCTAAATCACAGAACGCAATTACGTTGTTTACGACCTCTCTCGCTTCACTATGAACAACTTTATTCTTACCAATTGCCATAACTTTACACTAAATATTTATTAAAACACTAGAAACGAGGTCTTCGACAATCTCACTCAATGCAGTGCGTACAACAATATAATACAGCTGGCAGCGGTGCATATTTGGGGTTGGTGATATGGGCGTCAAGCTCGGTGTTGCCAAGCCGTTCACTGTGTGGCAAAGCGAAGGGCGGAGCGAACGTATCAATGTTGGCTTTACGGAAACGTCTTCCGTGACGATTGGATGTGAACTGACATGCAGCCCGTCTTTGGCAACGCTGGCTTGTCAACTCATCTATTGGCACCTGGCCAGCGATGGACTACACCCCTCTGCACAGATATTGGTCTTGCTTGAGTAGGTCAGAGCGGGCAGGGGGGAAGTACTTTTAGTTCGCATTTTTTCCGGGGTTTCAGTTAGAGTTGCTGAGCTCTACACTCATTTGGTACATGTTTCGAAGTCTTCCATAATGGCCCCTTCATCAGCCATATACAGAAACATATTGTCAGAATAATCCAGGAAATACATTAAAAAGCTTAAAATTAACATGAGAAACTTGATGAAAATGAGACATAGAAATCTTGAGGACAGTTATGGTGAAAATACATTGAATAAAACTTGTCCGGAGAAAAGCTCACAAATATTACAAACAAATGGAAAAACACATTAAAAATAGCATATTAAAATGCAACTTAAAGTGCAAGTCATATGACTCTTGCAATAATCTTATAGAGTTCTCATAAAAATAAAATAGCAGGATTCCGTGTCCAAATAACCTAGGGAGTTCGAGCTATAATAAGAGTTAAAAGTATGTTAAAAAAACTCTTGGTCATATTAGACTTTGTTGCCTTCATACGAAGGAGGGATCATTGGTAGAAAGATCAATACATCGCCATGTGATGAAAGTCAAACCGGCCAAGCTTGATGAAAGCCTCTAGAAAACGGCGACGAATGGAAAGCTGAACATCTGGTGATTCAGTTAGAAATCCAAATTGTTCCTCTAAGAGACATATGGGCGGGCCTTAGGAGAAACCTAATGGGGGAAAAACAAAACTAATTTAAGAAAAATTAAAAGCATTTAAATAAACAGCAAATATAAAATGAGTGTAATATAGCCCTTTGAGTGTGAAAAATTGTGTATTGATCGGGCGGAATTCCTGTCCCTTTAATATTTTTTACTTTTAATCAATACGGAACCATGATTGATTCTACTAATACCACCATGATAAGCACAAAAATTTACTATATATATGGATCACAGCCAATGGCCATAGCTGGGCTTTTCTTTTTTTTTGATTCAACATCCGAGGGTTCCTAACAAGTCCAATTTCAAGTAGATCCAACTTTGGCATCCAAATGCTACTAACACTACACATTTACTAATTGGTAATATGATTGAGACAAACAAGTTTAACTGTTAGTTGCTATACTCTGTGAGGTGCCAGTTCTTGCCTCGCCATGTGGTCTAAGAACAAGGTTGCCAAACATAATAACAAGCAATCACACTGAACAAGCCAGTGACAAAGCTAACGAAGCACTGACGCACGTGGGCTGTGATATTGCAATGCAGAGTATTATGACATCGACTATGTGAACATGGATTGGTCAAGAGGCAGAGGGGTGATGACTGACTTAGAATTTCCGGCCAAATGTCAATACCATTCTGGCAGCTCACAGAGTATAGGGGATATTAATACATTTTTCAGCAGTGCCAACCTGATTACGCCTGACATTAGATCGCAGTTATTGGCAATTAGTTTGAAACCTGGAGTCACCTAGGTATGTTGTGTCACTATGATTCGGGTATCAATTACAAGGATATGGGGATAATAGCAAGCATAACTGCTGCACTTCGCGCAGGCCTAACCCTTATGCTCCGCTTGATCCACATATTGGAACCTGCATAGCATCCATCTACCCTAACCTTGACAGACAAATAGTTTTAGTATCTACCAGATCTAACCTGGTTTAGTGTCCACTGAACCTAACCATCAATGGTTATAGAGGAGTGTAGTTTTGTCCTGAAATTGGCTTAGGAGAGTACAGTGAAGTAAAGTTGGCAGCATTGCGTGATTCAAGCCTTCTTCGACATGGCAAACACTGTTTTTGTCAGTTTATTACTGCAAAATTTAAAAAAATCATAATGTCCTTACACAAGTGCGAATGAGGTGTTTCCTAAATGCATTTAGTCACAATAACCATGGTAGAAACAACTTTTGAAGTGGTGCAAACAAAATGATTATATTTAAAGAACTCGTCCCGTTCAATACAGAAGAGTCCTATTCCCTTCAAACAATGAGGAAACTATATCTTTCATTTCATCATTGAATAGGCTACTCATCTTGAAAAATGATAAAAAGTTTGAGTCAGGCAATGAAAATTAACATTGACAAAATTCAGTTGTCCTGAGCATCCAGATTAGTTAGTATTGTTGTTTTAAGGAAGGGGGGGGGGGGGGGGGGGGGCAGAGAGGTCACCTTAGCAACATACATAACAGTACATAAGAGAGAACATCAGCAGCAACAAGAGCCATGTATAATCTCTAAACATACTCAGCTATCTGTATAAACAATGAGTTTATTCAGTTCAGTAACCACACCGATAGTCTGCCACGGAGTTGAGATAGCATGGGAAAAATTAAAAATAAATTATCTGGAAAGGATTGAGAAGGTTAAAGCACAATTCATGAAGAAAGTTAAGGGTATGAGGATTGCGGTTTTGAGTATATACCACGATAAATACGTGTCTAGGAAATGTTTAGCGTAGTCGATGACGTTAAGGATAAATACAATAAAAAGAGGAGATGATCCGCCTGATCAATACATATATGTTGTCACACTAACGGGGTTACATTAGACCCTGTTGTTGGTACATGTTTCAGGGCCTAGAGTGCTGGTCCCTTCATCAACCATAAACTGAGATATAATTATCAGCATTATTAAAAGATATCATAAAAATTAACATCTAACATGAAATAAATGGATGAAATGAGGTGATAATAATAATGAGGAATGATATGATGAAAAAAACACGAAAAAACACACCCTAAGAGGGACTTAAAGCTACTCAAACAAATGATTAAAAAAACACATTAAAAATGAGGGCACTAAGTGCACATCAGTAAAAAATCTTGCAAATGTTCATGTTAGGTTCTTGTGATCAATAAATTTGTTCATTCAAGTTCCAATGTCTATGCTTTTGAAAACGCTTCACATGGCCTGTTTCCTCATCATGGTGATGTATTTGTATTTGACCACTCAACAACCAGTTGTCTTTCCCTCCAACAGGAGACTATAAACACCTAGGCCCCGACTTGACCAGCAATTTTCAACAGGCCATAATAACCCCATTAGTGTGACAAAAAATATATGTATTGATCAGGCAGATCATCTCCCTTTTTTATTGTATTTAACTGTCAATCAATACGAACCCATAACTGAACCTAATAATATTGACTTTAAGGATGTCGTGCGGACTTTGATGTCCGTTTGTTTGATGTGGCTTGAATTGAAGCAATACTATTCAGCTGTACTGCGTCCTTACACTTGGATGCGGTTTCATGTGTTCAAGTGTGAGGTTTGGTCGTGAGTTACTAATGTTCACAAATTACTTTTAATTATTCAATGTAATTGAAAGGTTGCACTGCACTCTTTTAAAGACATGGTGAGACAAAGCCATTAGTCGCTACCAGGTAAAGAAGACGGTCTGGGCGAAACCACAGGCCGCTACCAGGTTAGACGACTGTATGGGATAAACCATTGTTCACTGCTAGGTTAGAAGACTGTCTGGACGTAACCTTTGGCCTCTACTATGTTAGATCACTGTCTGGACGAAAATTACTGCTTGTAAAACAAGCATGGGGGGTCTGGGGCATAAACTCCAGGTTAGGTTTCTGTTAGCTCAAACGGACAAACTAACATGTTTTATCAATTGTAAAGATTACCAGAACAGGAATCAAACCAGAATGGAGTGTAAGCCTTATTTGTCTGCTTCAAATTAACATATACGAGTATATCATGTTGATATTCCACCTGTAGGTAGTTAAAAACTATTTTAAGGGGGCCCGTGTGCACATGTCTAGGGGGCATGGCTCCACAGCATCTTAAATGCTTTTAAATATCCCGGAATATCAAATCAAGTATGAAAATCATGAAAATGACATATTAGCTAAGTGCAGGTATGTAAGATCCAGGTTCATCACTCCCAAAGAACTACTGTCTATAGCACTGAAAGAGATAAGAACGTACGGTAAAATTTTCTATAGTACATGAATTAGTCATACCTTATCAAATGAAAAATAAATCAGGAAATGATGTAGTAATAGATGTTTACTCTTCCGCTGATCATAACCCACCTGCCATCCCCTGTTTACAACACGACTTATATAGGTAACTAGCAACCCGACCCGGCTTTGCCCGGGAACAGTTATGAATGCATTGCGTGATAAGCCCTTTTTCTTCCAATGTCAATGAACAACAACCAATATCCGTTTTACGTCTCGGCATGATGGGTTAAAATCACGGACTGGACTATTAATTATATTATTATGGAGATGCATGTGCAACAATTTCTTGTCAGACGTAATTTAAGAATGGCGAGGTGCATGAAACACAAATCCCCCTTCCGACCAATCTTAACTTGACTGTGAATTTTGCGGGATGAAAAGTTCACAGGCGAAATGAATTACAGCCGCACTTCCAGGGAAACTCCAACCACAACCACCCTTCTCAGAAGTCTTGAACACGACTCAACGGTATACTGCTGGCTGTATCTGGGGCAATAGGTTCGCCCGCTAGCTAGGCTGTAACAGGGATGATAGACTCGCCCTTAGCTAGCTCGTAAACTGTCGCCTCAGTAGTTGAATGGGCACGGTTGGAATACATTGAAACATAAAAACACTTATAGTGGGCGATGTATTGAAGATAGACATATGCTCTCGCGGACTTTTTTGTAGAACGTTTCATGCTGAACAATTTTTACACTCATAGTATTTAGATATTTTTAACGGTTTGCCCAGTGTAAGCTTACAAAGCGCTCGGACGCCAGTTTTTTTTTTACTTTTCCACTGAAATCGTTACTGCTCGGCTTCCTTTGATCCTAAATAAATTATTTTCTACAGAAATCATCCTCGAGATATCCTTTACAGAATGGTGAAAACCTCATCAAAATCCATCTAGTGGTTCTCGAGTTTACCCGTAACATCCAAGAATCGGGGACTTTGTTTTATACTAAGTAGAGAAACTCCAGCTGTGTCCACTATTCTGTGCATGAATTATCGTCAAGTCATTATTGCCAACCCTGCGCTTACGGTACTACTCTGTGAAACAAAGTAGCACCCAGTTCATTCGTTATTGCGCAGCGCCCGGTTCATCTGCAAGGCCGCACTTCAACCCGACTATTCTAACCTTCGAGCAGGCCAAGCCATAGCATGAATCCCTGCTTCATCCAAGAACTCTTGCAACATGTGGGCGTGCATTGTCTTGCATTCGTGTGAAATCATCACCAATAAATGGAGCGAAAAGCACAAAATGCTCCAGAAGGATTTCCTCCACATACCGATGTGCGGTAAGGCTCCCATTCTCCACGAAGACCAAATCCGTCCGTCCACACCATCACAGAAACACTCTGAAAAGGTGTCCTGGATGAGAATGTGCAAGGGGAATACCTTTCCCCTGGTCTTCTCCAGACCCTCTCTTCCGTCAGGTGATCGGAGGCCAACACTTGATCCCATTGTTGTACTGTCCAGCCATGATGTTCACTTGCGAAACGTAGTCGAGCTGTGTGATGTTCTCTGGTGGGTTCTGGGCCTGTAACTGGTCTTCTGGATTGAAGATTGGTTTCTTCCAATCTTCTTCAGACGCTTCTCTCACTAGCATCCCCTCGAACTTGGTGGAGTCGATTTCGTGCTTCAATGGCGGTGGTGTGACAGTCGCGGAGAACTTGAAGTATTAAGAAGCGGTCATCTTTCTCCGATGTTACTCCTCTCGGACCTGTTCCTGGTCTCCTTGCAAAGCCTGCAGTTTCCCTGTACCTTCGTACGGTTCTGGAAATCGTGGAAGGTGTGATCCTCAACACTTCTGCAACGTAATGCATGCTGTGACCATCTTCCACCAAAGCAACAGCTTTAGCAGCTTGTTCAGGGCTTAAGGGCATGTTTGCTCCAGAAAGCTAATTAAGACAATCACAGAAAGATCCAAAAACACAAGTGATTGAAAAGGGAACAATTCAAAGTACAACGATAAGCTCTATAAGATCAGGAACACATTATTGGCTCACATCCGGTGATGTGTTTTCCAGGTTACGCGGGAAAAAACAATTGATGCTAGTGCAGTCAACAATCGACACTTCATTATTTGCTCGCAAAGCAACGCCAATAACATACCCTGCCTAAAAAATAAGGTTGAAGTGCGTCACTTTGATTAAATAGATAATTATACATTAATTACACATCATTTATTGTGTGTTGTGTTTTTCGTGCTGGTCAGTGTATATAAAACAAAGAGGCACCCAGTTCAATCTCTACTGTAGTGCGCATCATTCAGTTCATTTGATAGTGCACAGAATTGAATCATTTATTCACTATGGATTGTTGAAGTTGCCTGATAACAATCAATAACTTCAATCGGCGGTTTTATGATCAACCTAAGAAGTTGCTGAAGCTATTGTAACACATTTTAGTACCAAAAACGCTACAGTGCGCCAAATGCCATTGTGAAGTGGAAGGTAGTTGGATAAAACATATCATAACTGTAACCTGCAACAAGAGAATACGCAGACGTCAAAACTGCACACACACCCGACCATTCTAACCTTCGTTTTGTCCAATCCAATGGTTTTTGACAATGGTTACAGCCTAATGCATTCAAATCAATGATTTTGTGCCAACCGTGCCCCGCTAGCTGCGCGCGGTGAGGCCCGCACCTGCACCTGACCATTCTAACCTTCGTTTTGTCCAATCCAATGGTTACAGCATAACGTGCCCAGATCAATGGTTTTGTGACAACCGTGCCCCGCTAGCTGCGCGTGACAAGGCCCGCACCTACACCCAACCATTCTAACCTTCGTTTTGTCCAATACAATGGTTTTTGACAATGGTTACAGCCTAACGCGCCCAGATCAATTGTTTTGTGACAACCGTGCCCCGCTAGCTGCGAGCAGCAAAGACCACGTCCACACCCGACTATTCTCATACCTGCCAACTTTAAAAAATAGAAATCCAGAAGATCTCAAACTGCAAAAATTTAATTCGTACATGCGTCGCAAGGTCATAAAAATAGCGAGAAAAGACTACAGGGAAAGCGATTACACACTCTTGGTGATGTGAGACTAATTCATTATGCCAGTTTCCAAAAATTCTGAAGAACATGCCTCCCTGAAAGACAGATGATATCGTTTCTTACTTGAATTCATCACGAAAACACTAAATCGCACAAAAATTTGTCACACAATTGCACGAATACCAGAACTACAGCAAGCACCGCTTAAAACCAAGCTTTCCCGCTTACAAACAGTCGAAGCACAAAGAGTAATATAAATCCAGCGATAATCTGAGAGACGTGATTATCGATAGACAGTTCTATCAACTTTCAGCGTAATGTTAAACACAAGGAATTAATGACAAAAGCGCAGCGATAATCTGCGAGGCGGTATTATCGATAAACTTTAATGGTGTCCACTGTAAGGATGAAGGAAAAATTAGTTACTTTTTAGCTACCTTTTAGTTAATTTTAGTTAGCTTTTAATTCAAGATACGTCTGCGGTCGGCAACCATAGAAGCTCATCGCATGGTGAAGGAAAACAACAATGAACTGGGTTTAAAGCAGTGAATAAGATTCACATACTGTCATAAAAATTTAGATAAAAATAAATAATGGATATTTAATATCAAATGAGTTGATTCAGCAAATATGCAGTCTTGTGTACAAGAAGTTATGATTACCAAGAAGTTGCTCTGATCTTGGCCGTTTGGGGAGATTTCCTTTGTCCCCGTGGTAGACCACAAAGAAATATATGCGACGTTACGTGATCGTCACAGAATTATGTCTTCGCAGTCAGGTACGGAGAAATATCGAGACGTTACACGATCTGCACTGGTCTCAGCCCTTTGAAGCGTTGCGTAGTTTTTTAGATAGAACACGGAGAAAAATCGCGATTACATAATCGGTGTCACTTTTAGTCGTTCAACGAGATTTCTATTGTCCTTGAGGTCGGGCACGGAAAAATATGGTAAGTTATTACTACGCAATCAGCACCGCTTGCTGTCCATTTGACAAGAATCCAGTTGTACTATTCATCGAATGCGGAGAAATATCGCGATGTACCGTAATCGCTGCCGCTCTCGGTCGTTTTACGAGATTCACGTTGTCCCCGAGGTTGCAAATGAGAACACTATATTATGCAATCGGCACCGCATCCGGCCGTTCAACGATTGTCTGCCTATCTATCTGTCTTGGGAGAATGGCGGAGGCGAGCTCGAGGTTGGGCATGGTTAAAATTCACAAGCAGTTATGGACAAGTATGATCGGCGCCGTGATTCCCGCAGTCCTCGAGGACACAAGTTCACGGCCGGGCACGGGTTTTATAATTTTACGCAACTGGCGTCGATCGTGGTCCGTTTGACGAGATTCCCGCAGGCAAGTCGTGCTGTCAGCCGGTCGTCTTGAGGATGTGACTTTGGAGGATGAACGTTCGAAGTAGGTATCGGTTATTATGAATTATTCCGAGAGGATTGCATGAATAATCCGACAAGAGGGCACATTTTCCTTCGAATTCAAATTATACAAATTTTCGAGATAACCGGTTAGATTATATATCCAATGGAACCATAGTTCGAAGGAAAAATAAACATGTAACGAAGTTTCGAATTAACCACACTTGATGTCGCAAATTCACAAGATGGATAGATTTTTAAATTATAGTCTATGTATTTCGAAGCATTCTTTGAAACGGTATAATTTCGCAAGATTGCGACAATAAACGCTGGCATTTTATGTTTGATCTGGCCGGACCAATTTTATCATATTAATTGATAATTTATCTGATCAAATGGAAATTAACATCATATTCCCATTTGGGAATGTTCGTAACCTGTTTGGATTGCCAAGGTAAGGTTTTTGTTTTATGAAAGGGAGCTTGACTTCCGTGGCACATTGGCATCACTCGTGACGTCAATACTGCTTGTATTTTGTGTCTTGTGATGGCCTTCTCAGTATGTGCTAGCCATGCGTATTGGTGAGGTGTGTCTGTGGCAACTGACGAGCCCAACGGCACACTGGGGCGAAACGCTGGCATTTTATGTTTGATCTGGCCGGACCAATTTTATCATATTAATTGATAATAAATAATTTCGCGTTATTTCTGGACTTCAATTTGAGATATACTAATTTAGAGGCCAATATTGTAACGTATTTTTCGTGGGGTTTTATGCAACTGGCATAAGTCAGTAGGAAGCCATTCTATATTTATTTACGCGGCAAATTGTTCAGCCAAGATAATTTTTCATGTTAATTTATTATTATTATTATTATTAATTTATTATAATTATTATTAAGGTATTTTCGGAGCATTTTATAAAAATTATTAGCATTCAGATAGGTTTTCTATGTCTTAGAAAACGATATCAAGCAAATTATTACGAACGACGATATCATAGAAAATTATATGATTACGGAATTTTACGGAGTTTGTCAGTTAGGGTATTTGAGAGACATGACTCACTGGGAATTCTAATACAAGCTGATTCCTGTCGAGAAGTATTACGCAAGGTCTAGAAAAGGCGAATTGTTGAAACGGAACCCTCCCGCCGAGTGTAATGACCCAGAGGAGGAGAAGATCGCGTGGTGGTTCAGCCAATCAGGGGAGACGACGTAAGCTAGTTGGGACTGAAGAGTGGGGAGCCGGCATGTGGATATATCGTTCGACGCGCGGTGAAACAAGGACTATCTGTGAAATACTTGACGAGTATGGATGCGCGTGCGAGTGGCTCCGATGTTCGGTGGAGTTAAGGACTATCTGTGTAGAACTTGCGGTGTACGGTCGCAAGTGCGTGTCGCTCCGATGTTCAGTGGAGTTAGCGACGAACTTTTGTAAAACGTAACCAGTGCGGTTTTACGCGAGTTTGGGTCCGAGGTACGGACCATAGAATTATATAATCTACCAGGATATCATCAAATTTCGACGGAGATGACGACGTCCAGGAGACTGTGGGAAGCACACAGCATCATCAAGAACGAGGGAGATGCTTTGGCAATTTCCAATGGTAAGCGCACATGACGCAGAAATACGCAATCTCTCATTTTCTTTGTTTTATATTTCATATTTCAGTAACTTCATAGCTTGGAAATAAGAGTAAAATCAATTTATCAGACTCCGTTTTCACGTAATTTTCTATCGGTAATATTCAAATCACAACGCTCCAATTTAAATTTTAAACTTATTATTATTATTAATTTTGCTATACTTGTTTTATATAATAAATTCATTTCTTTTACAATGCAATCTTTGCTTTCAGTAGGTAGCATTAGATATAGACCAATTCCTTCTCCTGAAACAATTGTTTGTTGGGTTAATGATCAAATCATACCACGATCTGAGTGAATAGAGTCTTGAATGTGTTCTGCCAGAGCTAGACGTTGTTAAATACAAATTTAGATTTCAACATTGCATTGAGGTCTTGGCGCCCATTAAAACAACATAGCTTAGGCAAAGGTAAACAGTTACATTTCTCTCCCAACAGTGTGGGCTAGCGAAACCATTACATTTGTCGCCGACAACTTGGGGCTGAAAACCTAATAACATTTGTGGAAGGAGAAGGGTATATATTTCTGTGCCTGTATTTTGGGGGTTATTTGTCTTTATCAGTGTATATCATTATGGGGGATGAGAAAGAAAGACAGATGAGGTTACGTAGTGGTCATCAACTGGAGAATGATGATACGAGCAGTATGTCGAGTGATGGTAGTACCGGGGTAGCGGAGGTAAATCCCGATACTGAAACAGGGAGTGTAGGCGGCCAACCAGAATTAAAAACTTTACTTCTCGAGTTCATGTATCAGAACAAAGTTAGTAGTGATGCTTTAAATGCAAAATTAGAACAGAATAATGCAAAATTAGAACAAAACAGTAGGGAAAATAAAGAAAGTACAGAAGCTTTAAATGCAAAATTAGAACAGAATAATGCAAAATTAGAACAAAACAGTAGGGAAAATAGAGAGAGTAATGAAACTTTAAACGCCAGATTAGAACAAAACAGTAAGGAAAATAGAGAGAGTACTGAAACTTTAAATGCTAAATTAGAACAAAACAGTAGGGAAATGAGTGACAAATTCGAACTGATTAGAGGTGAGATCAGGGGGGTGATGGAAGAAAAGGCTAAAGAGATTATTGCAGATGTAGACAGAAAATTAGGAAAAGTACAGGAGGAGTTGGAAATTAGAATCAGTACACAGGCTGAAAATTTAAAAGAACTAGTGCAACTGGAAACACAGCAGGTCAAAAAGCAATTGGGGGGAGAAATTGACAAAATTCAGGTAGCTACTAAAGAGGTTAAGGAACAGCTGGGGGGTAGAATTGAGAAAGTCCACTCACAAATAGTTGCAGAAGTAAATGATTTAAGAGAGAGTAATAGAGAGAGCATTAGCAAGATTGAGGAGAAACAAGCAAAGCTATATGATAAAGTAGAAGAATCAGAAGGAAACATTAAATTAACAGTAAACAGTATTGAGAGGAAGGCTGAGGAGAAAATCGCAGAATTAGAGTTAAAATTAAAAGCTAGGATCAGGCAAGAAAATAGTCAGAATAGGCCAGTTTTTGTGAATAGCACACACAGGGAGGTAGAACTGGGTAAGTTCAGCAATCGACAGGGGTGCCCAATGGAGTTCATGAACACTATAGAAAATAAATTCGGGGAGAGGTTGGAAAATGGTAGTATTGAGTGGTGCCAGGTAGTTGAAATTTTAGAACAAGTGTTTGTGGGGGAAACGAGGAATTGGTTTGCTGTCTACAGAGACAAGTTTACTGATATCAATGATTTTAAAATGAAATTCTGTGAAAAGTTCTGGAATGAGGTTATTCAGTCGCAGCATCGTGAGGGAGTAGTGTGTGGTAAATATAACCCTAAAGGAAGCTCCACCATGACCGAATACTTTTTAGGGCAGGTATTAGTGTGTAAATATCTGGATGGCTTGAAGGAGGAAAGTGATGTGGTGAGGTTGCTACTTAGGCACTTTCCCTATAGGATCAAGGAGGCTGCTTGTATCCAGAATGTAAAGACTATATCACAAGTAGAAAATTTGTTAAGCACATTTGATGCACTAGGGAGAGGGGGTTATGATGACAATTTCAATCGGAACCAGGGTAATAATAATAATAGACCTAATGAAGCCAGGCATCAAGAAGTTCAAGGGAACGGTGGCGAAGGGGCCAACGCTCAAAATAGAAATAATAATAATCAGCTGAATCAGAACAGAGGAAATGGCTATGGTAATCAGTATCAAGGGAGGAACAATGATTTCAGGGGAAATCAAGGGAGGAACAATGATTACAGGGGAAATCAAGGGAGAAACAATGATTTCAGGGGAAATCAAGGGAGAAATTATAATGACAATAATTACAACCAGAATAGGGGTCAAGGAAGAGGACAGCCTAGTGGTAGTAATATACAGCCAAACAATGACAACACAGCCCAGAACAACCAGACTAGTTCAGTAGTTAGTAGTACTACGGCCAGCTGTAGCGGTTCTTTAAACGCGAACCAGGCTGCGAAGTAAGGTCAGAAGCTCAGTCTGTAGCATGCCCTGTCCATACAATTATACAGGAACCCTATGACCTAAATGTAAGAAATGAATTATTACATGAACTAAATGATGAAGGTATTATTCAGGAAGTGGTTAGTAAGAGCCCCATAGTTAAATTTAACGTGTCCGAGGCGTACACAGATGTTTTAATTGATAGTGGTTGTATGAAGAGTTGCATAAGTAGTGCATTTTATGATAAAATGAAAGGAACTGGAGTAAATTTTGAGGAGATGCCAATTAAAAGCACTTTTGTTATCACAGCTGTTGGGAAGAGGTCTAAAGTAATTTCTAAGCAAGTTTTAGTAGACATTAAAATTAATAATCATGTAGAGAAGCAGATTTGCCTTGTAATTCCAAATTTAGTATTCAGTGTTATCTTGGGTTCAGAGTGGCTAAGTAGAGTGTCTGGTAACTTATGTTATGATGTAGGGAGTTTGAAATTTATATGGGGAGATTCTGAAGTAGAAGTAGCGTTCAATGACCATATTCAGAGGAGTAGTATTGTAGGTGTGATGTGTACTTTAAATGAGATATCGCCAGCCGTAGAGCGGGGTTCTCCATGTTTTGTGGGCAGTGTGATTACGAACGGAAGTCTAGAGGACTCGTTACGTGAGGCTGCATTTCAGGGAAATATAGAGGATGAACAGTGTGTTCGGCTCTATGATGTGTTATGGTGTAATAGGAGAGTTTTTGAGGATCGCATTGGTATGGCCAATTGCTATACACATTCATTGAACGTTATTGATAGGTCAGTATTCACAGGACATAGATATCCTGTACCTTTCGCTTATCAGAGTGCAGTTGAGGCACAAATTAACCAGATGCTTGAAGATGGGATTATTAAGTATTCTAACAGTCCATATGTTAATTCTTTGATAACGGTACCCAAGACCGACGGCACTATTCGTATTTGTTTAGACGCTCGTTTGGTTAACAGTAGAATTAGTTCAGATCAGCTGAAATCGATGTCAATAGAGGAATTAATGCAAACATTTGAGGGGAAGAAGTATTTCACTTGTGTAGATTTGAGTTCCAGTTTTTGGCAAGTGCCACTTATGTACGAAGATAGACCATTTACAGCTTTTAGTCATAAATATAACCTTTATCAATTTTGTAGAACACCTTATGGGTTAAAGAGTAGTTCAGCAGCTTTAATTAGGGCTTTAAAACATCGCATTAGGGGATGACACAGGAGAGTTTGTAACCATTTACATAGATGATAGGGTAATTAATTCACGCAGTTTTGAGGAGCATCTACATCATTTAAATATAGTTTTTCAGAAGTTAGATCAGGCAGGGTTCACTTTGAAGCTGTCTAAGTCGTCATTCTGTCAGTCAGAAGTGACATTTTTAGGTCATAGAGTGTCGAGTAGAGGTGTAACACCAGAAGAAAGTAGGGTTAATAAGATACTTAACGCAGAGGTGCCACAGAATGTTAAACAGTTAAAAACTTACCTGGGAATTTGCAACTTTTTCAGGAGGTTCGTTCTTAAATACTCAGGGTTGGTAGAACCATTCAGGGAATTGCTTAAAAGTGGGACTCGGTGGAGATGGGAGTCCAAGCATGATCAGGCTTTTAGAGCGCTGAAGGAAGGTTTTGAGAAAGCTGTAGTGCTGAAATATCCGTTAAAAGATAAGGAATATGTGGTTATGACAGATGCTTCACATATAGGCATTGCTGGAGTATTATGTCAGAAAGATGATGAGGGTAATCTGTGCATTGTATCTTTAGCCTCGCGAGGACTGACTGCAGCAGAGAAAAGATACACGATTACTGAGTTAGAGCTTTTAGGTATTGTTTTCAGTTTAGGGAAATTTAGAATGTATTTAGTAGGGGGGAAATTTGAGATCCACACAGATCACCATGCATTACTGTATATGAGGACTTGTAAACTCAGTTCTAACAGAGTTAGTAGGTGGATTCTTGCTCTGCAGGAATACGAATTCACAGTAAAATATATTAAAGGTAAAGATAACATTCTTGCAGACATGCTATCGAGGGACACTAATTTATGTAGGGATTATCCTGTGGTTAAAGCAGAGGACGGTATTTTAATATGTGCATGTGTGGACAGTAGCAACAGGGCATCGTTACAGACACTGAGAAATAGGCTAGTAGAGCAACGTGATGACGTTCATTTAAAGGGAGCCACTTGCAAGGTTGGAAGCAGGTGACGCAGAAACATTTATAGTTTCCAAACGTATTGGGAAAACAGCATATGTGCTGGAGAATAGTGAGGGAAACAGATTATACGGGACGTATAATATACATAGTCTACGAAAATATGTGTCATAAAGTGAGTGTGTTTAGCTGGCGAGCCAGCCTATCAAATGAGTAAGTGTGGTACTTGGTGCGTGGGAGGATCTGGTCTTAAGGCAGGCGTATCAGAAGTCACACAGGGGGGTAGTATGTAAGTAAATGAGAGTTTTTAAGGTACAGGGAAATATGACGGGATTGTCGGATGCTGTTGAGCACTAAATTGTCTCGATGCACCAAGGCCATTTTGGCAGCGCTGATGGGTTCCCATTTATCTCCAAGAGATGGGGGAGCGCTTGAATAGGGCTTGTTAGCTTAAGGCGTCCACGAGATAAAAGATGGGCCATCAGAATGCGAGACAGTCCTTCATGAAACTCATACATATCAGCACACGTGATTTCTGTTTACGGCCTCGCCATGTAAGATTTGTAAGTGTGTAATTTAAGATAATTTGTACAATGGTATTATGTGTGTGAGGAGAAATGGTCTGTGTTGAGAACTAGTATTAAGTAGAATATGGTTAACGGGAACTTAACAAGACAGGGCGATTACGGCACAGAAATATTTGGTGTTATATGTAATGCGCATTTACTGTTTTTTTTTCAGAAGTCAATATTCATTTAATCTACTTTAAAGAGAGATTAAGTATTATGGTCACGAGGCGCTGCCACAGTAGTGTGATCGTGTGCTCAGTGATAAGTGGAATTAAATGTCACCATAAGGAGGGGACCTCCAGTGAAATTAGGGAGTTCTATGGTGATATAAATATATCAGAACACCTTCAATGCGTGTGATATGACATCATAAATACATAGTGCTCACACATTAATTATGTCTATTTCTCCAACATAGAGAAATTTGAGAGGCGGAAATATCCGTGGAACACTATTCCATATGTAAAACATTGGACTGGTTGCAAAGTGCAATCCATAGTGACAACAAACTTTGACGCAAAGTGCGTGAAGAAAAAATATGAGTGTATATATCTGTAATTTAGGGTGATTTCGTTTATGTAATATGTATTTTGGATGGGGTTTATTAACGTGTCTGGGATAATCGGATAATGGACCGTCGTCACGGTAAATCATCCGATGATCCGAGGCGAATATGTAACGTATTTTTCGTGGGGTTTTATGCAACTGGCATAAGTCAGTAGGAAGCCATTCTATATTTATTTACGCGGCAAATTGTTCAGCCAAGATAATTTTTCATGTTAATTTATTATTATTATTATTATTAATTTATTATAATTATTATTAAGGTATTTTCGGAGCATTTTATAAAAATTATTAGCATTCAGATAGGTTTTCTATGTCTTAGAAAACGATATCAAGCAAATTATTACGAACGACGATATCATAGAAAATTATATGATTACGGAATTTTACGGAGTTTGTCAGTTAGGGTATTTGAGAGACATGACTCACTGGGAATTCTAATACAAGCTGATTCCTGTCGAGAAGTATTACGCAAGGTCTAGAAAAGGCGAATTGTTGAAACGGAACCCTCCCGCCGAGTGTAATGACCCAGAGGAGGAGAAGATCGCGTGGTGGTTCAGCCAATCAGGGGAGACGACGTAAGCTAGTTGGGACTGAAGAGTGGGGAGCCGGCATGTGGATATATCGTTCGACGCGCGGTGAAACAAGGACTATCTGTGAAATACTTGACGAGTATGGATGCGCGTGCGAGTGGCTCCGATGTTCGGTGGAGTTAAGGACTATCTGTGTAGAACTTGCGGTGTACGGTCGCAAGTGCGTGTCGCTCCGATGTTCAGTGGAGTTAGCGACGAACTTTTGTAAAACGTAACCAGTGCGGTTTTACGCGAGTTTGGGTCCGAGGTACGGACCATAGAATTATATAATCTACCAGGATATCATCAAATTTCGACGGAGATGACGACGTCCAGGAGACTGTGGGAAGCACACAGCATCATCAAGAACGAGGGAGATGCTTTGGCAATTTCCAATGGTAAGCGCACATGACGCAGAAATACGCAATCTCTCATTTTCTTTGTTTTATATTTCATATTTCAGTAACTTCATAGCTTGGAAATAAGAGTAAAATCAATTTATCAGACTCCGTTTTCACGTAATTTTCTATCGGTAATATTCAAATCACAACGCTCCAATTTAAATTTTAAACTTATTATTATTATTAATTTTGCTATACTTGTTTTATATAATAAATTCATTTCTTTTACAATGCAATCTTTGCTTTCAGTAGGTAGCATTAGATATAGACCAATTCCTTCTCCTGAAACAATTGTTTGTTGGGTTAATGATCAAATCATACCACGATCTGAGTGAATAGAGTCTTGAATGTGTTCTGCCAGAGCTAGACGTTGTTAAATACAAATTTAGATTTCAACATTGCATTGAGGTCTTGGCGCCCATTAAAACAACATAGCTTAGGCAAAGGTAAACAGTTACATTTCTCTCCCAACAGTGTGGGCTAGCGAAACCATTACAATATCAGAAATTAGAGGTTTCTGTTGAGTTTCGGAAGTTATCGCGAATAAACGTCTCGCAAAAAGTCAGGTTTCCGATTAATACAGAAAAATATTTCACACAAAACTAACCTCTTCTTGATGCCGAAAATAAACGTTGAACCGATGTATGCAGTACCACTGAAGGTATCCTCAGTATGCATTTCCTTGAGGTCGTGCATGGGGAAATTTAGCTTACACAATTGCGCTGCTTGAGTGAAACTCGCTTTATCGCATCTGCAAGCCTAGCGGCGCGGGTTTAAATGATTTTAACAGACCTCGCGAATTTTCGTTACCTCCAACTATCCAGACATAAGAATTAGCTACTTCTTCGTTACTTTTCGTTACCGGTAGACACCCTGAGTCTTATCAGTTGATTTTCAGTCGAATTTAAACACTCGTATCTCAGAATAGCAGCTATTATCGAAAATCAAAACTGAAATGCGATTTGGATGCAGAAAATGGATAAAAGCTAGGGAGTTGAAAATCCGGAAAGAAACTATGTTAATCCGGACAACCGGAAAACACCCCAATAATCCGGAAACCTTCCGGGAAAACCGGAAAACGTGGCAGGTATGCATGATTCTAACCTTCGTCTTGTCTAATCCAATGGTTACAGCCTAACATGTCCAGATCAATGGTTTTTGACAATGGTTACAGCCTAACACGTCCCGATGATTGTTTTTTTAATCAACAGTGATTTTGTATCCCACATGTTGGCAACAATGTGTGCGCCTCGGCGTGTACCGCTAGAGTGCACCTTGTTGACAGCTGAACGAGATGCAAGCGCTGTCGGAACATGGCAGCTGTCCTTAAAAGAGCAATAAATAAGAACACATATTTACATACTTTAGCACAAACAGGGTCTTTTATATTTGGTTGGCTAGGACATTCTCACTAATGCACTGCGCCAGAGACGGCTCAGTTGCCGGCAACCACGCGCGCATATATACGGCAGAATACGGTGCTTAAAATCAGTATCATGCACTTTTTACTCACCATGTTTACTGTAGATGCTGAAAATGTTCCCCATCCGCTGTTAAACATAAGCGGCATCTCCTTATGAAGTTTCAGGTTACTCCGGTTAATTTAGCTTCAGTAAGGAATTAGATTACTTTGAGGATTTGCTGAATCCAAATGGTCATAGGGAGGAAGACAATGTATTGGAAGATGGAGAAGACAACACAGGAATGGAAAAGGACCTGAATTGGAGAGAACTGGAGATGGCTATAGACAAGATGAAAGGAGGAAGGGCACCGGGTGTGGATGAAGTGAGTGTTGAAATGGTGAAGGCAGCAGGGGAGGTTGGGAAACAGTGGCTGTACCGTGTGATGAGGGTGATATGGAAGGAGAAAAAGACCCCAGAAGATTGGAAGAAAGGATTAATTGTCCCAATATTTAAGAAAGGAAGCAGAAAGGAGTGCAGAAATTACAGAAGTCACACTCATACCTCACTGTACCAAGATATATGAAAAGATATTAGAAAGTAGAATACGAGCCAAAGTGGTGAGAAAATTGAGAGAGGAGCAGTATGGATTCAGACCTGGGAGATCAACAGTGGATCTCATATTTTCAGTGAGACAGCTCCAGGAACACCACTACGAATTTGGAGAGGATCTGTTGATGGCCTTCCTGGACATCGAAAAGGCCTATGATAGTGTGTGTAGGGAGAAGGTTTGGAAAGCAATGGAAATCATGGGAGTGGAAAAAGGGACTGTAGGCAGAGTGAAGGAGATGTATTGTGGAAGTGTGAGTTGTGTGAAAGTTGGAGGGGAAAGAACAGACTGGTTCAGACAAATGAGTGGCCTGAAACAGGGTAGTGCTCTGTCACCCCTTCTCTTTATTGTGGTTATGGACGAGGTAATGACACGGATAGCAGGAAAGATAGGAGAAGATAAGATGAAAGCAGTGGTGTTTGCAGATGATCTCATGGTCTGGGGAAACAGGGAGGAGGAAATTCAGGAGCAACTGAAGGCTTGGGAAGAAACAGTGGGAGAGTACGGATGGAAGTTCAACATCAGTAAATGTGAGATCCTGTTAACGACCAGGAAAAAGGACAGACCAATGAGTGGGATAACACTTGGAGGTGGACAGCTGAAGAAGGTGGAAAGTCTCAAGTACTTGGGTAGTGGAGGAAAATGGGAGAAATGACAAAGAGATTACGGAACGTGGCAGACAGGCAGAAGCATTTCTGAGAAGCATTAGGAGCTTAGTGTGGAATAAAGATGTCCCACAAAAAAGCAAGGAAGTGTTATACAGAAGCTACTATATCCCGATACTGACCTATGCTTCAGAAACGTGGACAATGAAGAAAAGAGACATATGCAGAATACAGGCAGGTGAAATGAAGTTTCTGCGAAGTAGGATCGGAGTAACAAGAAGAGACAGGGTGAGGAATGAAAAGGTCAGGGAAATGGTGAAAGAGGAGCCCTTGCAAGGTAGGATTGAGACATCAAGACTGAGGTGGTATGGACACTTAAAGAGAATGGTTGAGAAGAAGATTCCCAAGAGGATACATGAGATGCAGATGCAGAAGAAACGACCAAGGGGAAGACCAAGAGATAGATGGCTGAAAGGAGTGGAGGAATGTGTCAAGAAGAGAGGCGAGGACTGGATCCGAGTGACAGCGGAGAGGTGGTGGGAAGAAAGGACTAAGTGGCGAGGCTTATGTTCCAAACAGACCCAGCCTGGGGCTGGAAAATGTACAAGGTGATGATGATGAAGGAATTAGATTTTCAGATGACATAGGAATTGTAGCAGACTCCGAGAAGATGTTGTCCAGAATGTTAAATGTATTGTCATCAGCGTTGTCAAAGTTACGTTTGAACATTAATGCTAAGAAGACCAAGGTGTTAGTTATGAGTAAACATCCTGAGAGCATTCACACAAACATTAAGCTTACGGACAAGTTAGTGGAACAAGTCACCAGTTTCACTTATTTGGGAAGTCTAATCACCAATGACAACAGGTGTAGTAAAGAGATTAGAAGGCGGATAGCACTCGCAAAGCAGGCTTTCAATAGTAAGAAAAATCTTTTGATTAATGCAAATTAGGATATTGCAATTAAAAAGAAATTTGTCATGTCCTTTGTGTGGAGTGTGCTTCTGTATGGATGTGAATCTTGGACGATCCGAGGTCAGGATTGGAAGCGTTTGAGATGTGGGTCTGGCGGAGAATATCACGGGTTAAATGGATTGAAAAGAGGACTAACATCAGCATCCTGCAAGAAATTCAAGGGAAAAGAGAACCGAGACCAACTATCCATAAAAGAAAAGCTAAATTCACAGGCCACATCTTGCGACATAACGCTTTTCTAACTTATCTCCTAGAAGGAAAAATCACAGGGAAGAAAGGCCGAGGTCGACCAAGAAAATGTTTCCTGCAAGACAACACACTAACTCTTTAATATGGTTCCTACTATGAGATGAAACGAGGTGCTGAAGACAGAGAGCAATGGTTGCGGAGACAAGGCATTGCCTTTAGAAGTTAATGAAGGAAATAAAAACCATTTATATTGTTTACTGAACCTGTACGTTGGATCCCTTAGCCAGTTGTTTTCTTGTCCGATTAAGAGGAATGGGACTCCCTGGAAATTTCACTCGAAACTTTTGTCTTGTTCTAGCACACGATTTCCTGCACTTTATGTACGTATTGTGCAGATAATACACGTTCACGTAACGAATATTTCACATAAGGCATTACAGCACTATACAAAATCACAATAAAACACTATACAATACGATATAGTACACAGTAGCTTTATAAAACACCCAATTAACTCGGAGCTCACATGTCTACCGCAGCAAGAGCGTGGGCGGCCAAGGGCGAGCGGAATCGCCTTGCCAAGAAAAAATAAAGACTCTGTATATGAGGTGCAATAGTGACCAGGATTCCTAATTTCAATACGTAATATCGCCCAGAAGATGAAACAAGGACACAAGGTATGTAAAAGTCACATTCATGTCTGATGCAAGTGTATAAGCCGCGTTCTACTTTCATTCAGAATTAATGAGCCTAACGGGGTCCAGTCAATGTTTTCTTGTCAACAGTGATTTTGCATCCCATATGTTGGCAACAATGTGTGTGCGCCCCGATGTGTGCCGTTTCACGCACCTTATTGACAGTTGAACGATATTCAAGTGCTGTCGGAACATGGCTGCCGTTGTTAAAAGAGCAATTAAATAAAAACATATATTTCAGGTGCAGTCGTGCCCCAAGTTACTAACTTAATTTCAATAAGTTTCAATCTGCCCAGATGATGATACAACGAAACAAGGCATCTATGAGACAAGCCACGTTCGGGTCTGATGCAAGTGTAGAAGCCTCGTCCTGGTCTCATTCACTATTAATAAAATCTCCTACACTCTGCCTGTTGTAGATAACTGCACAATTCTAGTCCAGAACATTACAGGCGTTAAATAGAAGAACTCTCTATAAGAAATTTGATTGAATAATATTTATTGCAAATATGTTGGTCTGTCGATCAATACATCAAGTTACATATAATTCAACAGTGGTACATTAAATATTAAATAGCCCTTCCTCAGCCGCAATTTATGGAATCTAAAGAAACAATCTCATCACATCAAAGACACTGTAACAATATTAAAAACATGCATAAAACTTGGTAAAAACAGGTCAACAACATGGAATAAAAAGTATGTACACATCGTTAAAAGATCACTAAACAGGCTCTCCGGCCCATGAGTTCGTGGAAAAGTGAGTAAGTTCACATGGAATATTGGCACTACATGAAGTCAGCCAGTCACTGTTCATTTTTACTGATATCAATGTGGCTTGAAGTTGGAACATTTCTTGACATGGACGCCTGAAGCATCAAGTTGTGTTAATATGCGGTCGAAACGGACGAAAAATGGATCCCCAAAAACGTGGCCAAGTTAGCTCAAGCGAAGAAGCTGATGGTCCATAAGTGAAACAAGAGGAGCCAAAATTTTAAAGAAAACAGAAAGAAAGGCCAAAACTTAAAGTGGGAACCCAAGAAAACCGGGAAGGCAAACCCTATCGTGAAGAAAACCAGCGAAGTCATACCTGAGGAGAGACCCACGTGCGAACGTAGTCTGGGAGAGCACAGGAAGCACTGACACGCTGAGTTGAGCTGAGCAAGGCAAGGGAGGGGGACGGAGAGGCGGGGAAGGGCTGCGCGGAGAGTAAACGCAAAAGAGAGCAAGATTGTGGCTATCGTGTGGGAAGCAGAGGTGTAGGCAAACCGAAGGAAAAAGAACATTTTATGGGGGTTTGTTTAAGGGGATGTTAATGGTGTTTCTGGTTAGCGTGTCATAAAGTATGTTGCTGTCAAAATTAATTTCGTTAAGGTTGGCACACGGATTTAATTTTTGAGCCTTATCTATTTCAATCTGCTCCAGAATGTTTAGCATAGTGCCTTTACTTCCATAATGTAGAACTTTGAGATCGCGCTCAATATTTGTGAATTTATGCCCCATTTCAGCCACATGGTTGCCCATGGCTGAAAATTTCCTCTGTCTGACAGCGTTTAAGTGCTCATGTTATCTAATTTTGAAATTCCTGCCTGTTTGGCCCACATAATCAGCATTGCAATCATTGTTGTATTTGTTAACCTGATTGACCAAATTTGAATTGAATAAGTGGTCTTGAGTGGTATTGGTAGTCCTGTAGGCAATTCTCATATTCTGATTTTTGAATGTGTTGGTGATGTTATGGGTGAGCGAGTTCGTATAGGAGAATATAGCAAAATGGGATTTTTCTTTCATAAACGGTAGCAGAGTGGTTTTGGGTTTGTTTTTAATTTTGTTGATAATGTTGTTGATATATGTCTTCTCATAGCCATTGGCCTTGGCAATTTGGTGGATGGTGGCGATTTCTTCGTTGTATTTTAGTTCAGACATGGGTATGTTAAGGGCTCTATTGACCAAGCTTATAAATGCCGCTCTTTTGTGGCTCTCCGGGTGGTTAGAGGATATCTGTATAGTAGAAGCAGTTTGAGTGGGATTTCTATAAATGCTGTATTGGAGTTTTCGGTTCATTTTAGAGATGTTGAGGTCCAGGTAATTGATAGTACCATTAATTTCGGATTCGGCAGTGAATTTAATGTTGGTATCCAAAAGATTGAGTTCCGTTAAGATGCCATTAATATTCTGGGAAGAGTTATCAACAATGAGGAAAACAGCGTCAACATATCTACCCCAGAATGCTATGCCTTGAATTTTATTGATGATTTTATTGGATTCTAAGTAGTCTAAATATATATTGGCCAGAATGCCGGAAATTGGAGAGCCCATTGCCAAACCTTCCGTCTGTTTATAAATCAGCTGATCAAAAGTGAAAAAGTTGTTTTCTAGGGTGAACTTCAGTAAATTAGTGAATTCATTAATTTCAAGTGTAGATAGTCTACTGTGTGATTTAAGATTATCCTCAACTAGCAGTAGTACCCGGCTTCGCCCGGTGGAATGATGATAATGTTTTAAGGTCTCCTTAGAAATATAATGGACTTAAAATCTAAGTCATTTGCCCCCAAAGACAATGAGGGAGTAATATCTAGGTCATTTGCCCTTTTGATAAGGATGATAATAAAAACTACTGTTGAATTGACACGTCAAACTTACAAACTACCGTAATAGAAATACATATTTCAAAATTCACAGGCGAGAAAGACTTATTGTGTGTGGTGATTAATGGTGTAATGGGCGTAACATCTACTGTAGGTCATTTGCTCTTATGATGAGGATGATAAGGGAAACTACTACCGGTATTGAATTGACACTTCAACGTATAATGTACACAATGTACTGCAATAAAAATAACTATATGGCGGCTTCGGTGGCGTATTTGGTAGAATGCTGAGCTTCTATGCCCAAGATAGCGGGGTCAAACCCGGCCGAAGCCGTCGGATATTTTAAGAGCGTTAAAAATCCGTCAGTATGCCTTTCTTCGGAGGGGAAGTAAAGCCGGCGGTCCCATGTCAGATTTATGGCATGTTATTGAACCTTCCACTAATTACACCTGTGTGAAGCTAAATTGGATAGGTAAACAACGCTCATAGATGTCTACGTCCGTTGCCAAGAGCCGACTGCAGTGGCGTCTAGTAGCTAAGTTCCGAACTTGGCCTAGTAGTCGTTGACGGTGGCGCTTGGCGGCAAAAGTACGAACTATTTGAAGAATTCTAAGTTGCAGTTTGTACTTAAATTAAAAAACAGATAACACACACTAATACAGTCATCACAATTAACACCGGTTATCAGACAGATTCTACACACACCCAAAGTACACGGGGCTACATGACCGCGTTGTCGCAGCCCCTAAACTTAAGAACCAACCAACCAAAAATAAATATTTTAAAAATCACAGTCGGGAAAGACTTTATGCGGCGGTGATTATTGGTATGATGCGCGTAACATCTACGTCATTTGCACTTATGATGATAATAATAAGGTAATGAAAAAATGACTACTAAACGAACATGGTGTTATTTTAAAACTAATATAGGTAATTCAGGTATCTAGCTTCGATGTCTTCCAAAGTCTCAACCTTATTTTCTGGCTTAGGCCTGTACTGGATGCGTCTAGTGAAAGAGCGTACTGCTCGGCAAAGACAAAGAATATAGGTCCAAGCTGCACGAACCTGAGATGATCGCAGATGATGACGAAATATGATGACACACGTTCGGGGTTCCCCGTCCTATACAGATTGACCGGGAATCACTCACTGTTTCGCAACGGCCCTGTGCTGGCATCAGCATAGACAGCAGGAGATAACACGGCGGGCTCTGGAAAGTACCTCACGATGAATCAGCAAGCTATTCTCACAACTGACCCTCCCCCCAGGGTCTCACAACTTGTGGGACGTGGGTTGGCGACCACGGAACCCCAGCTGAGTCTGGCATCGCTTCTACTTCCTGGTGCTGGGCTCATTTCAGTTCTCTTTCCTGTCGGCCTCCCTTGGTCAACTCTTGTTCTCTTCCGACCCAGACTGTATTAGGGTATCCGAGGGCTAGGGAGTCTTTCAATTTCCCGCCTTAATTGGCTTTGTCTCATCTTTCCTGATACCCTCATTCTTCGAGGGGTCTGCCTTCTTTTCCTTTTCATAATATCTCCTGTCTTCTGCTCAAGGCCCTCAAAGAGGCAGGGTGTGTGTAGACCCACCACTTCTGATACACCCTCAAGGGCTCATGACTGGTGAGTTAGGAAGCTGGCAACCCCGAGGAATTCCTGAGCTACATGCAGGGAATGGAGTGGTATGTCAGAAATTTCAAGTGGACAGTGTTACGCATCGGGTTCCAAAGGGTAAGTATACACACTTTGTTTTCGATCGGTGAACGATGTAGATTTGTACCAAAGGGCCTTAATGCGACAAATGGAGAGGTCTGTCCGAAATTTCGAGTGGACAGTGTTACTCGTCGAGTTCCAAACGGTAATTATGTAAAATCTGGTTGAGATCGGTAAAACGGTGTAGTTTTGTGCCAAGGGCCAAAATGCAGGGAATGGAGTGGCCGGTCCAAATTTTAAAGTGGACAGTGTTACTCATCGGGTTCCAAAGGGTAAGTATACACATTTTGTTTTCGATCGGTGAACGATGTAGATTTGTGCCAAAGGGCCTAAATGCGTGGAATGGAGTGGTCTGTCCGAAATTTCGAGTGGACAGTGTTACTCGTCGAGTTCCAAAGGGTAATTATGTAAAATCTGGTTGAGATCGGTGAAACGGTGTAGTTTTCTGACAAAGGGCCAAAAAGCAGGGAATAGTGTGGTCTGTCCAAAATTTAAAGTGAACAGTGTTACTTGTCGGGTTCTACGGGTAAGTATATAAAATTGGGGTCAGATCGGTGAAACGGAGTAGATTTGTGCCAAACAGCCTAAATGCAAGGGATGGAGTGGCCTCGCCGCAATTTCAAGCAGACAGTGTTAGTCGCAGTTTTCCAAAGGGTAAATATACAAATTTTGGTTGAGATCGGTGAAACGGTGTAGATTTGGGACAAAGGGCCTAAATGCAGGGAATGGAGTGGTCTGTCTGCAATTTCAAGCAGACAGTGTTACTCGCTGGGTACCAAAGGGTAAGTTTACGAATATTGGTTCTGATCGGTGAAACGGTGTAGATTTGTGCCAAAGTGCCTAAATGCAGGGAATGGGGTGGTCTGTCCGAAATTTTAAGTGGACAGTGTTACTCGCAGGGTTCCAAAGGGTAAGTATACAAAGTTTGGTTCAGATCGGTGAAACGGTGTAGATTTGTGCCAAAGGGCCTAAATGCATGGGATGGAGTAGCCTCTCCGCAATTTCAAGCAGACAGTGTTAATCGCAGTGTTCCAAAGGGTAAATATACAAATTTTGGTTGAGATCGGTGGAACGGTGTAGATTTGGGCCAAAGGGCCTAAATGCAGGGAATGGAGTGGTCTGTCCGCAATTTCAAGCAGACAGTGTTACTCGCAGGGTTCCAAAGGGTAAGTATACACATTTTGGTTCAGATCGGTGAAACGGTGTAGATTTGTGCAAAAAGGGCCTAAATGCAGGGAATGGCGTGGTCTGTCCGAAATTTCAAGCAGACAGTGTTAGTCGCAGTGTTCCATAGGGTAAATATACAAATTTTGGTTGAGATCGGTGAAACGGTATAGATTTGGGCCAAAGGGCCTAAATGCAGGGAATGGAGTGGTCTGTCCGCAATTTCAAGCAGACAGTGTTACTCGCAGGGCACCAAAGGGTAAGAATACGAATTTTGGTTCTGATCGGTGAAACGGTGTAGATTTGGACCAAAGGGCCTAAATGCAGGGAATGGGGTGGTCTGTACGAAATTTTAAGTGGTCAGTGGTACTCGCAGGGTTCCAAAGGGTAAATATACAAATTTTGGTTGAGATCGGTGAAACGGTGTGGATTTGGACCAAAGGGCCTAAATGCAGGGAATGGGGGGGTCTGTCCGAAATTTCAAGTGGGCAGTGTTCCTCGCAGGGTGCCAAAGGTTAAATATACAACTTTTGGTTCAGATCGGTGAAACGGTGTAGATTTGTGCAAAAGGGCCTAAATGCAGGGCATGGGGTGGTCTGTCCGAAATTTAATGTTGACAGGGTTACCCGCTGGGTTCCAAAGGGTAAGTATACAAATTTTGGTTCAGATCGGTGAAACGGTGTAGATTTGTATACATAACAGACAGACAGACAGACAAACTTTGTGCTTTATATAGATAGATAGATAGAAGATTATCTTGATTGTGGGAGGTATAGGAATGTTTGTATACATGACTTTGATGTCTACAGTATGTAGGGTGTGGCATTCGCTCATTTCAAAATTCCTAGTGGCTTCACAAAATTGGACAGTATTCCTGAAAAAAAATGGTTGCTTCTAAATTTATAATGTTTGCTGATAAAACGTTGCAAAAATTGAGAAAGTCCATAAATGGGGCTGCCCCTGAAGTTGACAATGGGTCTAATAGGGATGTTAATTGTGTGTGTTTTGGGTAAGGATTTAAGGGTTCATGTTAACTAATTTGCTTGATTGCTGTTCATCCAGAATGAGGTAAGTATCTTTTAATAACAGTTTTAGTTTCTTTTGGGTTGACGCAGTGGGATCTTTTTTTGTAATGACGAAATTCTGACTGTTAAGGAAGTCTTTAGTTTTGTCAATGTAATCAGATTTATTGATAATGACCACGGTGTTGCCTTTATCGGCTTTGGTGATGATGAATCATTATCCACTAATTTCCTTTTAAGCTGGGTGAAATCTTGGGTATTATTAGTTTTAGCCGTGTGTTTTTCCTGTTTAATGAGTTTATCTATTTTCTTGTTAATAACATGTTTGACCTCGCTCTGTTTATCGTGCAGTAGGCTTCTGATAGCACATTCAGATTCCGCTACCAAGCATGATAAGTTTTTACGGTCGTGAAAAGAATCCCAGTTGTGTTTAAAACCCTTTTCTAAGATTTCATTTTCTTTGGAGTTGAATGGTGTGTTGGATAGATTAACTACCGGTTTATGAAAGTCATGACCGTTTTGTTTGGGTTCGGCGTCAAGTTCTATGTTTTTGCCCCGACGGAGCCATTGGAATTTCCTGTCCAGTTTGCTTATTTTAAGGGAGGCATTAATCGTTACTTTTTCGTTCACGTAAGTGAGAAACGAGTCCCATTCTTTTTTCTTAGATAAATGGGCTGCCTCCAAATGCGTGGCATATAGTCGGTTGTTCATTTGACCTTTCTTAATGTATAAGAATTTGAGTTCTCTTTGTAGGATTTTGTCATTGATGATCAATTGGGTATTGAATTCAAATTTGTTGGCAAACTTCTTCTTCTGAAAAGATCTAATATGATTAGGGAAACTTTTGTGTAGTCTGCATTTCTTAATGAATTCAGTATCTTTGATGATGTTCGAAAGTTTGATTCTGAGGTCTTTGTAAAGGAATCTGACCCTATTAGCTTGACGTGCCTCATTGATTGTGGGATTTACTTCTTCCATTTTTGGTCCGTATTGACTGATGATTTATTGCAAATATGTTGGTCCGTCGATCAATACATCAAGTTACATAATTCAACAGTGGTACATGTTTCGGGCTATTACATAGCCCTTCCTCAGCCACAATTTATCGAATCTAAAGAAACAATCTCAAGATCTTTTAACGATGTGTACATACTTTTTATTCCATGTTGTTGACCTGTTTTTACCAAGTTTTATACATGTTTTTAATGTTGTTACAGTGTCTTTGATGCGATGAGATTGTCTCTTTAGATTCGATAAATTGTGGCTGAGGAAGGGCTATTTAATAGCCCGAAACATGTACCACTGTTGAATTAAATGTAACTTGATGTATTGATCGACGGACCAACATATTTGTAATAAATCATCAAAGTCAATACGGACCAAAAATGGAAGAAGTAAATCCCACAATTGAATAATATTAGTAATATTAGGTCCCTCGGGGGAGCCTCTTAACCCCTAGAGGGCGCGTCCCCAGGTGGCAGATCAGGGGCCCACTGTTAAGTGGGCTGGTTCAGATACCCCGGAAATGAACCCGCGGAAAAACAGGCAGCCCAATTCCTGGGGGCTTTATAATTCTGGGACACCCTCTCTCCAGGGGTCATAAATATGGAGGACCCTAGCTCAGGGTAATGAGTGAAGACCTCAACGGTAGCCATGGTGGAGATGCTGGTATTCGGAACAGTGTAGCTGGCGGAAGGGGCATCCCAGTACTTGGGATTAATCAGAGTAAAAGGTATTTGTCCAAAACTATGGGCATATATCTGTCCTCCAGTTAGGATCGGCTTCAAAAGGCATCTGTTCTCCATGTCAGGAGCGGCCTAAATAATTGCCATAAAATGCTATCGGTGACAGGCCGGCCGATATTCCTTCTTGTCACATTACTATGGCTCAATGTCGAAATAAGAAGCAGGATAAAGCTAGAGCGTTCCCCATAGGCGACGCATGTCGACCTGGCCCGATCGACTCGAGAAATGTGAAGGGTTTCCACCATTACCAGAGCGGTGCCGGTTGAACAAGCGAGCTCTAAATACAAGGTTTGCCGGGACTACTATACATTGCAATACGGCCGCGTATGAAATTCCCCTAAAACAAAATGGCGGCTTCCGTGACGTCATCAACTACGCTTATGGGAAAAGCCTGGGTAATAGGGTTTTTTGGGTGGGGAAACACAAAAACCGTCAATTTTTTTATGTATCGAAATCTATAATTGAGCTATATAGTTCAATTAAAGATTCCGATACATAAAAAAAATTCGCAAATTCACGTCATATATATCCGGGAAAGGCCTGGGTAATAGAGGTTTATTGGGCGGGGAAACACAAAAACCGTCAATTTTTTTATGTATCGAAATCTATAATTGAGCTATATAGTTCAATTAATGATTCTGATACATAAAAACAATTCGCAAATTCACGTCATATATTATAAATTTCCGTATCGAAATATATAATTGGCCTAAGTAGATCAATTACAGATTCCGATACACATGATAATTATTTTCTTTTCGTAAATAAAAAACTGGCCTGTTCGCCATCTCTTGATGAATACAGTACTTTTGCATTTGTCAGTTGGCACAGGCAGGAGTAAAAGGTGGCTTTTCACCGATGTCTCAGTCTCACTCATGGCTGTGATTATACGGAAGCTACTGAGGTATGGGTGGTGCTTAGTAATGGCATTCGGGGCACAGTCAGTGCCTGTGAATGCTGTGAAAGGTTCAACTCATAGGGTTAGGACTACTGTTCTGACTCAGTGAGGAAAGCAATGGCAAACTACCTCACTCCTCTTCTTGCCTAGAATGCCTTGGGTTTTTGTGGGTATCTACTCACAAAACGTAACGGCGGTACCTTTTGAGGATCCAACCAGCCTTCGGGCTGACTACCTAACAAATAAAAAACATTGCATCGAAATCTATAATTTACCTATATAGCTCAATTAAAGATTCCGATGCTGAATAAAATTTCGCAATTTAACGTTATACTTTACAATTTCCGTATCGAATTCTTTAATTGGCCTATATATGTCAATTACAGATTCCGATACACATCGTAATTTCAGTTGATATTTTTAATTTTACGCATCGAATTCTATAATTGGCCTAAGTAGATCAATTACAGATGACGATACACATCGTAATTAGTATAATTTCATATTAATAAAACATTGCATCGAAATCTTTAATTGAGCTATATAGGTCAATTACGGCTTTCGATACAATGTCTTATAAATATAAAATTAAATTAATTACGACGCTTAACGTCATCTGTAATTCAACTATATAGGCGAATTACTGATCCCGAAACAGAATTTTAAAAATATGGCATAAATGTAACCCTAGATTAAAATATTTTCGTATGAACGGCGTGCCAAATTGAGGTAGGCCGATAAATAAATTACATGTGACGAAACACAATACGTTTCAAAGATTTTTAATGCTCATTTCTGTTATTGAGTTGTCACCACCCAAAATCCCATAATCTTGCCAGAGAAGCATTTCGTCAAGTGATTGATAACATCACAAAAACAGCCAATTTGTTTTTATAATATAGTCATGTGCCCTGGTTGACATCAATACATTAACCTAGCTGCACATTGTAATATTCTTATAAAACATTGTGTAGTATAGGTTTTTTTTTTCCAAAGTTGGCTGCACATACACAAACACAATGCCATTATAAAACATTGTGGTCAACTCCGATAGGTTGGTATTTTTATGTTTTCCAATATTGGCTGCAAATTCTGTTTAATAATGCCTCACAGACATACTACACTGACCGGCAAGAAAAGTGGAACACTTTAAATTTTTATGTAATGTCTTAATTTATTCCACTAAAATGTATCGGTTTTCCAATATTTGCATTATTCATGTAAATTTTAGATGGTTGGCAACAGAAAATACCGAAACATGTTTTACAACATGCTTTAACTCACAAATTTCGTTAGATTTTACAAATCTTACTATTTTCTATTTTTTAGTAATGTTCTTTTGGGCTGGTGTTTATCAAACGTATTGCCAAACAAAACAGTATTAATGTTTGCACTGCACTGCACGAGAACACTGGTCACTAAAAACTAGTTCTTCCACCCTTAGCGTCTATGACGGCTTGTAAACGCTCAGGCATACTGTTCACAACTCGTTGAATGGCATCTGCCGGGATGGGATCCCATTCCTCCAGCAGCGATGTTCTCAGTTGTGACAAGGTGGTGTGGTCACGCTGTCTGACGTTCCTTCCAAGCATATCCCATACATGTTCGATGGGGTTCAAGTCAGGACTACGAGCTGGCCAGTCCAGGGTTTGAATCTCCACTTCCTGCAGATATTGTATAGCACAGCGAGCAGTATGAGGGCGGGCATTATCCTGCACCAGCATGAAATTCTGACCAATGAAAGGCGCAAAGGGCATCACATGGTTCATCAGGATCTCTTCGATGTACCTTTGGGAATTGAGCGTCCCGTGATCGATGCACACCAACTGAGTGCGGGCCATAACGTTGATGCCACCCCACACCATAACCGAGCCACTTCCAAATGGAGTCCTGGAGGAAAAAGCAACAGGGCTGTACCTCTCCCCGCGCCTTCTCCATACTCTTTCTCTTCCATCAGGAGATCTAAGGTTAAAGCGACTCTCGTCAGAGAAGAGAACAGAGGCCCACTGCTCGTGGGTCCATCCCAGATGCTGCCTTGCGAAGTCGTTCCAGTGCGGGTCCAAGTGCAGGTCTCCTGGACGAAAGATGAGCTTCTTCAAACCTTCTTCTTACTGTTCGCTCACTCACTCTCACATTTCTGACATTTTCCAGTTGATTTTGTGCCTGAACTGCTGTGGTATACCGATCACGCAGAACTTGGAGGGTGAGAAATCTGTCATCCCTGGCACTTGTGCTTCTTCTACGGTCTGACCCTCGTCTCCTGTCGTATGTTTGGAGCTCTCTATAACGTTGCACTGCACGATGTATGCTACCGAGAGATGATCCAATGACCTCAGCAACATAACGGAAGCTGCGGCCATCCTCCACCAATGCAACTGCCTGTGCAGCTTCTTCACGGCTAAGAGGGATGTTTTAGTGTGAACTGCAAATGGATAACTTGCTAAAATGTGTGACAATGGTTCACACGTGTTCAACAAATGCCAGTTGTTATCCCTAGAACAACAATAAGCGAGCGGCAACACTCAAAAACCTTAAACGCTTACAGTTCGCTTCCCGCCATAAAACCATTAAGATAAGCTCATCGAAGATTGGGGGTAATTGGTGGTAATAAACCAGCCTAAGAAATGTCATATTATCAATTTCTATTCACGGATGTTTCAGGTGTTTGTTCTAATGCATGAAAAGCTTTTAAAATGTGATTAAATCTTTTTCAAGGCTAGTTTTATACCATTTATATTACTTTTTTTAACTGTTCCACTTTTTTTGCCGGTCAGTGTATATGAAACGTCAAAAACAAGACCTATAGGCCGATAGGTCTAATACAAAACATTGTCATATCTATTTTGCAGGTGTTCATGTAAATGCCAATTTGTCTAAATTTTACCCATCCATTACTATTTTAACAGGCGTATTCCCCAACACCGTTCCTGACGTTATATTATCGTTTAGACAACTTTCCTATTAAATGCAGCAACCAAAATATATATATGAACAACGTAAAAAACTCACCGATATATTAACTAATAAAACTATCAATATTCTCCGTCTTTTCAATACAATATTAATAGACTATTTATACAATTGGGTACATGTTTCTTTGGGCTGAAGAAGCACTAACGTTTGTGCGAAACATTTACCCAATTGTATAAATAGACTATTAATATTGTATTAAGACGGAGAATATTGCTAGTTTTATTAGTAAACATATTCAATACGGACCTGAAATGGATAATATTATTCTGATCACCGATATATCCCAAAGGCTGTATTATTCCACATGTACAAGGAGAAGCACTAATCTTCCACCACAAGTAACGGATTTTATTTTAATGCAACAACTTCAGGATTTAAACAATATTAATACAAATCGTCAACACAATCGAGCACACGACACTGCTAATATCAAAATCTTGTTCTATAGGTTCTACACGGGAATATTTATTTTAATATTATGCTTACAGGGTGTCCACAGAATTTTCAATGTCAATTTTCCTGACTTTTCCTGACCATTTTTCTACAAAATTCCTGACTGGTGAAGTCATCGTAACATCGGAAAAGAGGTTTATTGAGCAAACAAATTTATATATTATTTGCAACCTCCATTATCCCCATAGCTGCCCAACGCTCGCCTCTTTATTCATTTAAAATACAAAATAAAGTGCAATGTGCTGGGCGATGGGGTCGTCACATCCCTACGCCAACGCCAAAATGGTGTAAAAAAAATAGGTAAAAGAGGTTTTTACTATGATGTACTGTAAAAATGGAAACACCATAATGTCCAGTGAGTCATTGATTTTTATGTTCAGAGATTAGTTGAACCAGTAACATCAAAATATGGCCGTAAAACACAAAATACTGTATGGTTAATATAAAATTCCTGACTTTCTAATACTTTTCGCCATTTTTTTCCTGACTCATGCCATTTTTTCACACACTTTCCTGACCAAAAACAAAATTCCTGACTTTTCCTGACTATTCCTGCCTGTGGACACCATGGCTTAGAAAACGCCAACGAGTGACAATACAAAAATGGCGAACAGACTCCAGCAAATTCCCGCGGCGGAACTGACGTAGTAATCAGCTGACAACCAACTACAAGCAACCAATAGCGTTACCGACCGCAATACGTCAGCGTTGAGATCACGGTGACGTCACTGATCTCCCTAAAATCTCCCTAGACGCCGCTGTATCGCAATGTCCCTTAATGTTGGGTCCATGACAGGAAGATCATATGACCTAGCTGCAGCTTTAAAACTGCGGAAAATTGACATTTGCACTGTACAAGAGACCAGGTGGAGTGGTGCAAAATCTCGAGACATTGGTGAAGGATAGTTTTTAACAACCATTATACATCCACCTTAGTCAATACATAAACGAAAGGAAATATTATTAGATTTGCTCCTGGTACATGTTTCAGGGATTAATTGCTTTTATCCCCCTTCATCAGCCAATATTAATCATCATCTTCATTCCCCTTTTCCAGTTGACACTGGGTGGGGGCAAATATGGTTCCTCTCCACTTTGCTTTGTCGTTCCACCATTCCTCCTCCGACACAGTGTTCCAATCCCGGTTCCATTTTCTAATACTATTCTCCACAGAGTCCATCCAACGTATTCTTGGTTTTCCTCGTCCTCTCTTCCCTGTCATCATCGTTCCAGTGCTCGTCTTGGTAGCCTTACTTCATTCATCCGTTTGGCATGTCCAAACCATCTCAATCTGTTTTGCTCCAGATTGTCATTTAGTTTCTGTACTCCCAGTTCTTTCCGTATATCTTCATTTCTCACTCTGTCCCGCCTCATTTTCTGGACCATACTTCTCAGGAATCTCATCTCAGCTGCTTGTACTCTGCTCTCATCCCTTAGTCATTGTCCAAGTTTCTGCTGCATATGTCATTCATCATCATCATCATCATCATCATCATCATCATCTTGAGCAGTTTCCAACCGCTGGTCGGGTCTGCTTGGAACATAAGCCTCTCCATCGTTTTCTGTCCATCCACCATCTCTCGTCATTTACTGTGTCCCAGCACACTCCTCTTTCCTCCACACTCTTCTTAACTCCTTTTGTCCATCTGTCCCTTGGTCTTCCCCTTGGCCTCCTTCCCGTCATTTCCATTCCAAACATCATCTTCGGTATCCTCTCCTCTTGCATCCTCCTCACATGTCCATACCATTGTAGCCTAGATCGCTCTATTCTATTTTGCAATGGTTCCTCTCTTACCATCTCCCTGACTCTCTCATTCCTTACTCTGTCCATTCTTGTCACTCCTACCCTACTCCTCTGGAACTTCATCTCCACTGCTCGTATTTTATTCTTGTCCCTTTCCTTCATCACCCATGTTTCTGAACCATATGTCAAAATTGGCACAAAGTAGGTCTTGTAGATGATTCCTTTACATTTTTGTGGTACATCTTTATTCCATATCATCCCCCTAACACTCTTGAAAAATCCATCTGCGCACCTTCCCCGCTCATTTATTTCCATCCTATTGCCTCCCTTTTCTTCAATTATGCTTCCCAAGTACTTGAAGCATTCTACTTTCTGCAACTGCTGTCCTCCAAGTGTTATGCCCATATCCAGTCTGTTCTTCTTCCTCGTTGTGATGACCACTTCACTCTTTTGTGCTGAGAACTTCATCCCATATGATAACACTACCTTCTCCCACTCATCTAATTGCTCTTGTACTTCTTCCTCATCCTCTCCCCATACCAGAAGGTCATCAGCAAACAACATTGCCTTCATTTTCCTTTCCCCAATGCTATTTACCACTTTTCGTATGATTTCATCCATCACCACTATAAATAACAGGGGTGAGAGGGCACTTCCCTGTTTCAGACCACTCTCCAGTTGAAACCATTCCGTTCTCTCTCTTCCCACCTTTACACAGCTTTTGCTTCCCTCGTACATTGCTTTCACTCTTGCCACTGTCTCCTTGTTCACTGCTTTTGCTCTCATTGCTTCCCATACCTTGTTTCTATTAATACTATCATATGCTTTCTCAATATCCAAGAAGGTCATCACCAGATCTTTCCCATATTCATAATGGTGTTCTTGTAGCTGTCTTACTGCAAAGATGAAGTCAACTGTTGACCTTCCTGGCCTGAATCCATACTATTCTTCCCTCAGCCCATCTTCAACTTCTGTCCGAATTCTTCTCTCCAGTACCTTCTCAAATATTTTGGCGCAGTGGCACATGAGTGTAATTCCCCTGTAGTTCTTGCATTCCTTCCTACTTCCCTTTTTAAATATGGGTATTATTATCCCTCTTTTCCAGTCCTCTGGTATTTTCTTCTCCCTCCATATCACTTTCATTACTCGAAAGAGCCACTGTGTTCCTATCACCCCTGCTGCTCTCACCATCTCCACACTCACTTCGTCTATTCCCGGTGCCTTTCCCCCTTTCATCTTCTTTAATGCTTCCTCCACTTCTTTCCATGTCAATTCCTTCTCTGAAATGTCTTGGTCACTGTCTGTTTCTTCCTCCACAATGTCCACTACGCTGGTTTTAGTTGGATTTAGGAGTTCCTTGAAGTATTCTCTCCAGATAACCTTTACTTCTTCCATATTTTCGACCTCCTTTCCATTCCTGTCCACCATTCTGACATTTTCCCCTGTATCTCTTCTCTTTGCCTTTATCATTCCATACAACACTTTCTTACTGCCATCACAGTCCTCCTCCACCATTTCTGTCCATTTCTCCAGCCATTTCTTTTTCTCTTCCTTCACTACTTCTCCTGCTTCTTTCTTCCGCTCTTGGTATTCTTCTCTTGTTCTGTCTGTCCTCTGTTGGAACCATTTCCTGAATGATTCATTTTTCTTTTTCACTGCTTCCTTAGTTCTGGGGTTCCACCATGGTGTTTCCTTCCACCTTTTCTTTCCACTAGTTCTGCCACACACAACTTCCGCTGCTTCTACCAACACGTCCTTGAACCTATTCCATTCTTCTTCACCTGTTTTCGGATCATCCTTCGGTAATTTGTTCCTCACTAATATCTGGAACTTCTCCTTATTTCCATCCTCCTTCAGCTTCCATGTCCTTATTCTTCTTTCTTGGTTTTCAGTTCTCCTCTTTTCCTTCAGTCCTCTCACCTTGGCGACCAGCAGACGGTGGTCACTGTCCAGGGCTTCTGAAGGTATTACCCTTATATCCGTGTTACTCTTCTTTGTCTCCTTCCCGCATAGAATATAGTCCACCACTGATTTCCTAGTCAAATCCCTGCTGTACCAAGTAATTTTATGGCTCTCTCTCTTCTTGTACCATGTGTTTCCAACCATTAGCCCATTTATCTTGCACAGTTCCAAACAATCTCTCTCCTTCCTTATTCCTGTTTCCCCATCCTTCACCAACAATCACTTCCTCAAAACCTCTTCTATCAGTTCCGACATGGGCATTTAGGTCTCCCATGACTATCAGGTCTCTCCCCACTAACTGCTTCTGCAACTCCTCTTCAAACTCGTCCTTCTCGCCTTCTGTGCATCCCACCTGTGGTGCATAGACTTGCAGAATGTCCAGGTTTCTACCTTTCACAGTGATTCTGGCTCTAATTATTCTATCACTTACCTTCTTTACTTCCTCCCTCAGCCCTTCTCTCACCACCATTCCCCCTCCATTTCTCTTCCCCTCCTCATTTCCTATCCAGTATAGCTGCAAGCCATTTCTCAGTTCTTTTCTTCCTTCCCCTCTCCATCTGGTCTCTGCCAGTCCGAGTACATCCAGTTTTCTCCTCTCCATCATATCCACAACCTCCTCCACTCTTCCCGTCAATGTCGTTATATTCAAAGTTCCGATTCGTAGTCCATTTCCATAGCCAGGTCTGCTTCCTTTAGATCTGTCCTTTCCAAGGCCCATTCCCGTTTTAAAAGCATATGTCATTATAGGAACATAATATGCTTTGTACATAACTTCTTTAGCCTTAATTGGTATATCCTTGTTCCATACTAGTCCCCGTACCTGTTGGTAGAAAGCACTCCCGAGTTCTATTCTTCTGCTAATTTCCAAATCTAGTCTTCCATCTTCAGTCAGTTCACTTCCCAAGTATTTGAAGTGTTTCACTACTTCCAATTCCTTATCTCCTACTTTGATTGCTCCTTTTCCTTCTTTCTTATCTCTACTCATCACCACTGTTTTATTCTTCTCCACATTTATCTTCAATCTTAATATCTGAAGAAAATTATAACATAGCGTAGCACTCAAAAAAACAAATAGCTATTAGACTTAATATGGTGCACCACCTAAGTAAGTTAGGTCACAGAAAAATATTTTAAAGCATAGAGCAAAAACTAAAAAATATGAGACGGAATGATATTCAGCCATCAAACACAAGCGAAGATGTACGTAGAGAACTCGTGGACAGTTCATTCACATATCCGCTCCAAAACACAAGTCAAAGCTTGAATTGGCAAAAATGGGACCACAATACTTCACCATATGTTTTTTTGAGTGCTACGCTATTTTATTTTCTTCAGATATTAAAATTGGCTGATGAAGGGGATAAAAGCAATTAATTCCTGAAACTTGTACCAGGAGCAAATCTAATTATATTTCCTTTCGTTTATGTATTGACTAAGGTGGAATATAATTGAAGAGCTCGTTTCCAAAACTCGCTAAGTCAGTTTTGGACGAAATTGAGATACCCGTTGGATCTTGTTCGTAAGGTGTAGACCTATGTATGTTACTAATATTTTATTCCAGAACTCACTTTGTCATTGTAAATTGTAACGTAGGATATTGCATTTTTTTCCAAAACTGTACTAAGTCAGGGTGTGATGTCTTCCAAACTCTGCTAAGTCTAATGCGCATGCATACGAGTAAGATCCTGTTTCCCGCCAGGCCGTGATGTCTTCCAAACTCTGCCAAGTCTAACGCGCCTGTTTCCCGCCAGTAACCTCTTGGCTGATTCATGTGTCGTATGTCGATGACCTGTGTTTAAGAGAAAGTTTCTACATTTTAAGAAAGTGTACAAGATGAATGACTTTGATTTAGAAGGATTAAAGAGTCCTCTAGAAGATTCCGGTCGAAGCAGGAAGAGAAGAAAAGATGTAAACACCTGGGATAAAACAAAACGCAAGAATGCAAGAAACAGTTCAAGTGCTCACCCTGCATCTTGTATCGCTTATAATCATGCTGGAAGACCGAACTATACATGCAAGGTAGGATTGTTGAGTCAAGAAGACATCACTCATTTCCGTGACAAACTGTATGACAACAAATCAAAAGTAGAGCAAGATAACTTCCTTTTAAAATATATTGTAACAAAAGAACCAAAATCACATCGACCAAGAAATGTAGGCAATCCCCGTGCTAGGTTATTAACACCATATTTTATACGGAGGAATGCCGGCCAGATTATACGAGTTTGTGCTTAATCTTTCTGTTCGGTAACAGGAATGAGTAGATTCAGATTGAATCGTTTATCTAAGAACTTCAATGCAACAGGTGAACAATGTAAAGAGAACAGGGGCGGTGGTCGTATTAAAGCCAAAGACATGGAAACTGAGGTTTCAATTGTTAATTTCATTAAGACATTGAAGTGCAGAGAAAGCCATTATGGGAGGGCAAAGAGCGTACGAGTTTACATGGACCCAACACTTTCCGTCAATAAGATTTGGCGATTGTGGAGAGAGGCCAGGGTAAGTGCTTCAAAATCAGTCGCATCTTATAGCAAATTTCATAGAATTTTCCAAACACGATTCAATATCGGGTTTGGGCATCCGAAAACCTACAGATGTTCATACTGTGAAGAATTAAAAATCAAGATACAAAATAATTCTACATCACCAGCCGATAGGGCAGACCTGATGGGATGTTACAGATTGCACAAATTACGAGCCAAAAAAATTTATGAAATTTTGAAGCGATAGGAAGATAATGTTCTGAAAGTAGCATTTGACATGCAACAGAACCAGTCCCTTCACATGATTAGGATTTCCGAGACTTTTTATGCTCGACAGCTTTGGTTGTACAACCTAACTTTTATAATTCATGAAAACGTCCAAAATGTGGAAAACACATTCATATATTCTTGGACAGAATATCAGTCTGGAAGAGGATCGAACGAAGTTGCATCAGCCTTGCATTAACTTCCTACGCTGTCTTGAAGAGAGGGTTAGTCAAAAGCAAAACCAAAAGGCATTAAATCTCAGAAAACATTGAGATTTTTCTCAGACTCTGCCACAAGTCAAAACAAGAACTCGACCATCATGGGCTTCTTGCTAGATTATGTAAACAAAAGTGACATTTTTAATAAAGCGGAACACATATTTCCCATCAGAGGACACAGTTTTTTGCCTCCGGACCGAGTGTTTGGAAGAATCGAAAAAGTGTACAGAACTCGTGAAAAACTATTAGAGCCACAAGATTATCATGCTATTCTGGAAAAACAAGGAGCTGTTAAACTTTTAAAGAGAGATTGGCGGCTACTTGATTTTAAAAGGAGCGCCAATAATATAATGGAAAACTAAGCTCCCATTCTTGATGAGGGAGCATCGTGATCTTCTGTACAAAAAAGGAAAGAAAGAAGTGTTTGCCAAGAATACCTACAATGGAAACTTCAATGAATACGAAGTGATAAAGAAGAAATCAGTCCATTCTTGGAGGAACTCATACAGATTGGTTCATGTAGTAGAGGAATGCAGTAAAATATCTTCAGAGAAGAAGAAGGATGTTGCAGCACTTCTGAAGTTTGTTTCTCTGTCCGAACAAGCTCAGTTGTACTACAATAAAGCTCTGAAGAACTTCGGTGATGATGCATATCTGGTTGATCACACAGAAAATAATACACTATGCTGAAGAAGAGCCATTTGTGTAGTACAAAGTTAAGGCTGTGCAAGTGCGTTTGTTCTTGGAATTTATTTGCTATATATTTGTATTATTTTTTATGGCAGGTATTGGGACAATTTAATAACTTTTTTCTGTTCCTCATTGATTTTCAAGGGAAGTTTGAGCAATCTAGAATAAATCACTAAAATCCCATTGCTTTACGTACTTGCTTCCGATCTACCAAATGTGTAACTTAGCATGTGCAAGTAGATGTTTTATTCCAGAACTCACTAAGTCTGAAGTTCTTTTCCAGAATTGACCTAAGTCAAGTGACCTAGTTTACTTTTGGAAAAAATTTGGCATTTTAACGTTAATAACTTCAAAATAAGGTTTTGGTTCGTTATCACTGTTCTTCATATTAATTTGAAATACGTCTCTTTACTTCATAATGAAGTAATATTGCCAAAGTAGGCTCCGGTTCAAAAAATGTCTGTCCTGAAAAATCATCATTTTTGACTTAGTGAGTTTTGGAAACTAGGTCTTCAATTGTAGTTAAAAACTATTTAGTATGTCAATACGGAACCATCATGGAAAGTAATTTAAATAATAGAATTGGTGAAGGGTATAAAATAATCTACCGTATATTGGTAGTCCAAAGACAATTAATGGCGTTGGAATCATTGTTAGCGAGAAATTTCGCCACTTGATAGCTGAAGTTGACCGTTTTGATGATCGTCTCATGAAGATTGTATTAGCAACAGACACGTGGAAAATTCAGTTTTTCTCATGTTATGCACCACAAACTGGTTGCTCGCAGCAGGCAAAAGACGAATTTTGGAAGATGCTTGATGAGAAGGTTTTGGAGTACCACCGGAGAATACCATTATCATCTCTGGGGATCTTAACGGTCATGTAGGCTCAGAGGGCTATAGATGCCATGGTGATCATGGTGCTGGATCCAGAAACGAAGATGGCGAGAGAATTTTAAAATTTTCAGAGACCCATGACTTTGTTATAGCCAATACCTGTTTCAAGAAGCAAAATTCCCATCTTTGGACATATTACAGTGGCAACAGAATGGGTCAGATTGACTTCCTACTGATACGTCGACAGGATTTAAAGATTGTTCTGGATGCAAAGGTTATTCCTTATGAAACAGATGCTACACAACACCGTCCACTAGTAGCCAGAACGTGCATCAAGCTCCCAGCTATCAAGAAAGTAGAACACAATGGTCCAGAACGGAATAAGTGGTGGCGATTCAAGGAGAAGGAGAATGACGTAGTATCTAACATCACTCTTCCACCTATTACTGATGTTGACACAACGTGGAATGCTCTGAAGGATAGTGTCTGTGCAGCTGCTTATAAACAACTAGGTATTACAAAGCCTGGACGTAGCAAAATCGACTGTCAAATGGATATGTACAGAGGAGGTGAAGATGAAATTGCGGATTAAAAAGGAACTCTATCATAAGTTTCTCGCATCAAAGACAGAAGAACATTGGGCAGCTTATCAAGATGCCAGAAGTGTAGCAAAGAAGGCTGTGGCAGCGGTGAAAGCATCCCACTTTAGTGATATCTATAAGAAACTTGACACACCAGCTGGCGAGCAGGAAATCTATAGACTTGCTAAGGAGCGCCACAGAGGTACAGCTGATGTTGAGAAATGTTATGGTTTTAATGACGAAGAGGGCAAACTCCTTACCAAACAGAGGGAAGTAACAGAAAGGTAAACATTTTGATAAAATCAGCAATGAAGAGTTTCCGCATGCTCCTATCCCACAGACCACTCTTGTGCAGGGACCTACCCTCCCAATCAACGAGAATGGCATTACCAAAGCGCTTGGTAAGATGAAGCCTGGAAAGGCTACCGGACTAGATGACATTCCAGCAGAACTTTGGAAATCAAAACAATGGGATCCAACTCAGTGGCTCAGATGTTTCTTCATGAAGATCATTGAAGAGAAACAAATACCAACAGAGTGGATGTTCAGCACAAGTCCCAATTTGGAAGCAAAATGGAAACGCAGTGTTGTAACTACCACCCTGTACGCCTCCTATCTCATAACATGAAGATCGTATTAGCAACCGACACATGGAAAATTCATGTTTTCTCATGTTATGCACCACAAACTGGTTGCTCGCAGCAGGCAAAAGACGAATTTTGGAAGATGCTTGATGAGAAGGTTTTGGAGGTACCACCAGAGGATACCATTATCATTGATAAGAAGACACGACAAATTGTTAATCTCACTGTCAACCAGTGTGGTTTTGAGAAAGGCTGTGGAACAACAGATGCTATTCATGCTGCTCTTCTGCTCATCGAGAAACATTGCGAAAAGTCAAAGCATCTCCATCTTTCATTTCCAGACCTAGAAAAAGCATTTGATCGCGTTCCACATGCCTTAATTTGGCTTGCTGTTCGTGACCATGGAGTCCCTGAGAAACTAATAGATTGGGTCAAACAATTGTACCGTAACCCAAAGAGTCGCATACAAAAAAAGGAAGCTTCTAGTTTAACGTGACCGTTAATCTTGAGATCATGAGCCACGGGACCTCCGTTTTACGTGGAATCCGAACCACAGGACATGGCATTTCACTTCGAAAATCGCACATGCATTGACCGGGAATCGAACCCGGACCGCCTTGGTGAGAGGCATACGTACAGCTAGACCGCAGAGCCACCACGCCCCCAAGAGTCGCATACAATTGGCGGCTGGACTATCTGGTGAATTTCCTGTTTCTATAGGTGTACATCAAGGATCTGCTCTTTCACCTCTCCTATTCATCATTGTCATGGACACCGTCACCAGGGACCTACAGAAATCTCTCCCTTGGACCTTGCTTTATGCTGATGATGTGCTTCTGGCCTCAGATGATATGATGGATCTTCAACAGCAAGTCCAAGCATGGAGTGACCGCCTAGGAAACTTCGGACTCCGGCTCAATGTTAATAAGACGAATACCTAACAACAGATCACATTGAACAAGGCACAATTAAAATTAATGGTGTCAATCTAGCGAAGGCAATGTCATTCAAGTACCTTGGCTCAACTATTGCTGCTGATGGATCCTTAAGGCTTGAGATTGCTCACCATGTGAGCAGCACATGGCTTAAATTGCGGACAATGACTGCGTGTTCTCTGCGATAAGGAGAGACCGCCTCAAGTCGAAAATATATCAGTCCGTAGTGCGACCAGTCGTCCTATATGGCGCGGAATGCTTTCCCGCTACAAAGGAAGAAGATTGAAGACTTGCTATCATGGAAACGAAGATGCTTCGGTGGATATCTGTTCTGACAATTCAGGATCATGTCACCAATGATGACATCCGTTGGCGATATAGAGTAGCACCAGTAATAGAGAAGAGGAGGGAAAGCCGTCTGCGCTGGTATGGTCATGTGCTTCGAGCGGACAAAACGATAGTTGCAAGCACAGGATTCACTTTGCTTGTAGATGCGAAGCGACCAGTTGGACGTCCTAGACAGTGATGGCTTGACACACTACATGAAGACCTTAAAATTGCTGGATCCATACCGATATGGCCTACGATCGTACAAAATGGCAACAGAGAGCCAGATAGCAGACCCTGCCTGTGTGTGGGACAAATGATAGGAAGAAGGAGAATTAGTAATTATAGGGCATTTTTAAAAATTGGCATTCTTTATTGTTTTTCAAAAATGCAGAAAACTGAAAACAGAAGTTTCTGACATGAAAAATTGATGGTCGAGTTTCATGTGTGATGTGGTAAAAGTTTCAGAGGAATCGGGCCAAAAATGTGGATTTTCTTCCTAAACGTATATAGGCCTACATACCTTAACTCATTTTGCACCTAACTAATTTGGCATGAAGACTGGAGGGAAAGACACAGAGAGATCAAACCAATTTCGCTGCTAATAATTTGGACACACAAACCAACTTACTTGCCATGGATACTGCCTCTTGCTTTTCCTGTTTACATGAAATGGTCGCTGGTTTGAACTCTAAGATGTTCTGCTTGAGTTTTAATATACGATCAGCTACCCGCTTTTCACCGACCTTTTTCCAATCTTCCCATTCTTTTTCCATCAGATTACGGGTAATACTCATATTTGCAACTGCAATGAAAATAATATTATTTACGTAAAATAGCCATAGAAAACAAAACAAAATAATCTTTGTTTTTATTTTAATTTGCTTTCACCTTTAATAAAACTCTCCAAGCTTGCAGTCTTAAAACCAACACAGTAAACACAACCAACCTTCCATAATTATTATGAAAGTTGAGCACTTCACTTTCTGTTTCGCGCGGAAATTGGAACCGGAAGCGAAGTTTAAAGGTTGCCAACTCAATGTACAAACTGGCTGTTACTGTCACTAGCAACTTGAGGAGTACCAAACATATTATAAGATAAACATTAGCTAAAACGAAAGTTTTGTACGCTCTTCTGAGTATACTTTCTTTGTGTGTATAAATAATTTATTGCACAGGAATCTGGCTTACGCGTTAAGTTGGCAAATAGCAATTGATGTTACTGTCTCCCCGAACTTCTTTTTTTATTTACATGTGACAATATTATGCGATGTACTGTTATCATTAGCATTAGATTTGTCTTCTTCTTTTTAATCTAATGTTGAGAGCCGAGAGAGAGGAAAACACCAATGTCACCAACTGATTTCTGTTTCTGTTGTAAACGTCCATGGTGATGAATTCTCAACTTGTTATAAATGTAATATAATAGAAATCTCGTCGACCATCGCTTTTACTGTTCGACATGTCATATGGCAGAAAGACATGTTCTGCTTATGGTCATGTGTGCTTGTGTTTATTAGCAGATTTTGATACTCATGAGCTTTATTGTTTCATTCCGTTGCAGTATTCTTAATTCAATATATCTTTTAGCTAGATTATTAGAATAGTCCGTTGAAGTACTCTGAGAGCCCAACTTAACCTATAAGAATGGGACAGGCTTTTTTTAATTTATTCAACCCTAGAATACTAACATAATTGAATTAATGCTTAATACTAATAATACATTAAATTTACGTATGGTACATTACGAACTTTGGGCTAAGGCAGCAATTAGTTAAATGGTTGAAATTAATATATATTTCGTATGTAACACTATTTACATACACTGAATCCTCTGTGGTCTTTCAGGTTTAATATGCTAAGTTCTTAACCCTGCGTAAGTGTGGCGAAATAATGAACATGATTCGTGTGGCCGGTCTCTTAAGACCGGGTATTTTATTTTGTTTATTTATTAAATTGTAAGAATAGGTCAGATTTCACACAAAATGTATTTATTCAAACTCACAGATGGGAAACAGACTTGCAAGTAACATCAGACCCATGTTGTTGTTGTTTGAGTCTTCAGTTTTTTGACTGGTTTGATGCAGCTCTCCATGCCTCCCTGTCCTGAGCTAATCGTTTCATCTGTACATAGCTCCGACACCCTACATCGGAGGCAATCTGTTTAACATATTCTAACCTTGGTCTACCCCTACAGTTTTTGTCCTCGACCCTTCCTTCCATAACTAAGCTTGCTATTCCTGGGTGTCTTGGTATGTGTCCTACCAACCTATCTCTTCTCTTCATTAGCAGTCGCCAGAAACATCTCTCCTCTCCCACTCGTCTTAATACCTCTTTGTTTGTAACCCTATCTACCCATCTGATCTTCATCATTCTCCTGTAACACCACATTTCAAATGCTTCAATTCTCCTCTTTTCTGCTGCACCAATAGTCCAAGTTTCACTTCCATAGAGCGCCACGCTCCAGACAAAGGCTTTCAAAAATGACTTCCTAATGCCTAAATCTATATTCGATGTCAGCAGATTCCTTTTTTGTAGAAATGCTTTCTTTGCCTGAGCCAACCTACTTTTAATATCCTCTTTGCTTCGTCCATCACTGGTTATTCTGCTTCCTAAGTAACAGAAGTCTCCTACTTCCTTCAGCTTTTCACCTGCCAATTTGATCTCCATAGAGGTTTCTGATTTATTTCGGCTGCATTCCAGTATTTTTGTTTTACATTTATTTATTTTCATCATGAATTCTTTCCGTAAGACGGAGTCCATACCATTCAAAAACTCATTCAAATCCTCAGGCTTGTCGGCCAAGATGACGATGTCATCAGCAAATCTCAGAGTTGAAATTATTTCTCCTTGAATCTTCACTCCCACTTTAAATTTTTCTCTAATTTCCTTCATTGCTTGTTCAATGTAAAGATTGAAAAGTATGGGTGATAAGTTGCAGCCTTGCCTTACACCTTTCTGAATACCAGCTTCTCTCTCATGTCCTTCAACTCGAATGACTGCTGTCTGGTTTCTGTACAGATTGTATATCACCCTCCTATCCCTGTACTTTATTCCAATTGATTTCAAAATGTCAAACAATTTAGTCCAATCAACGTTATCAAAAGCCTTTTCTAAGTCTACAAAAGCCATGAACGTTCTCTTATCTTTCCTTATTCTACCTTCTAAAATCAGCCTAAGACTTAGTACAGCTTCCCTTGTTCCTACATTTCTCCTGAAACCAAACTGGTCTTCACCCAACTCCGTTTCTATCTGGCTTTCAATCCTCAGACCCATAGAGATAACATAAACAAAGGAAAAATCAGAAAAGGGAATCCCAAGTAAAATCAAATTATTTAAATAGCAAGAACGACAAAAAATTAATTTGATACAAATATATCATACCTATAGTTGTGTCAGTTTTGGAAATGTGGCACATAATAAATCTTGTATAAGCCTGTGGCTTATGAAGTAAGGTCGCCCGTAAACATTGCACATTTATTTTGAAAATTCATTCACAGTCTTTGCATAATACTTCTATGTGCCCTAGGCACATGAACTTATTGCACTATCTACAATACTATTTTGTTTTTCTGTTCTGCTTCCAGGTACACGTTTGACATCGTCCAAAGAGACGTACAGGCCAATCATCTTGTACCCTTTCAAGCTTGCAGACGACAGCAATCCTCTCACGCAGAAGGTGGCTTTGTAAAATGCTCATTCCCAACCCTGTGATAAATTTTCGCCGTACTATATTCTGGGTTGGTGCGTTCTGACTTATAATAACTTGACTGTTTGTGCCAGCAATGTTTATCAGAGAATAAAATACCACAATGATAGGCCAACGTCTTGTATTTCTGGCCAGCATAATTTGCAGAGAGCTGGTCTACGACATCGACACCGCCTTTAGTTTTATTGTAGTCCAAAATCATATCTGATTTCTCTGTTTCTTCATCGACGAAGTCATCATCGTGCATCGATAAAATTAGTAACACATCCTTTCGTTTGGTAGGAATATATGACAGACGAGTACAATCTTCATGAAATCCAAAGATGTTGGATGGGGTAGGACTGGACTGTCCTTGAGTGAATCGAGGTGGAAGCTGGCGCTTGATTTTTCAAATGGTGCCTAGCAGCATGAGTTTGTATTGACTGGTCAAGATTTCACAGAGCTCAACGCTGGTGAACCAGTTGTCCGCTGTAACGTTTCATTCTCGTCCCGGAAATGGCTGTATTAGTCTCTCCATTGCATTCTTCGGGCTGTTACAGCATACTGTGATCCTTCTGGCTGTTTTCCAACGTAGACTTCCATTTTTTAAGTATAAAATACCTTTGCATCACACAAGGCATATATACCTTGATGCCGTACTTGTTAGGTTTCGAAGGTCTGTACTTCCGGAAAGCAGCCTTTCCCTTGAAACCTAATAGCATTTCATCAATTGTAACAAACTGACTCAAGCTGAAATATTGTACACACATGTGAACAAATTCGAACAGATCACGAATTGGAGCCAATCATCTGACAGTAGCCTCTGCTGCCTGGTCTCAATATTGTCAAAACGTATATGGCTAAGTAGGAAAGAGAAACATTGCTAAGACATAACTAGCCGAAAGATTTCTGGGAAGTTTCCATCTGTAAAGAACAGTTCTTCTAAATTTAACCTATTGGACTTCTTTACTCCACTCAAAATTAGAAGGTCCAAGAGAGCTTCCATGTCATTACTGTCGACCTCACAAACGTGATATTCTTGATTATATTTTCTTTTGCATGAGTGGTAATATGTTGGTTTGTAAATTTTACAATAATTTCCATTATCTCTCGATCAAAGAAATGTCTCCAAACCTCGAGAGGATAGGTCTTTCCTCTAACTGATCCTCTGACACCTGGAAGGTGCGTTATAATATTCTTCTGACTTGTTCTAATATTTTTGGGAGGGGGATAAATTTACCGCTTCGTGAAATCCCTACCATAATAAAAGTAAAGAGTCTTCACCTCCGTGATAATAATGCCGTCGCAAGGATTCTGCATCCTCATCAGGATTCAAATCTCGTTCACTTTTCGAATTCTCTTCTCGAACTTCCAGCACGTCCTCTTCGTCATCTTCTGAAGAATCATCATGTTTCTGGTTCAGAATCAGTGGAAACAGTTTCAAGTAGCCTTTGCAATCATTTTTGTTCTCTTTCATAGCCCATTTTACCTAAAATACAGTAAAATATAGGCTTGAACAAATAGTTCGATAACTCTTCAATATGAAAGCAAAAATCATCTCAAGAAATAAGCCATAATAAAAATATACTAATTACCTCATAGGTACACTGAACGTAACGCAAAAAGTGTTGCTGGTCTCAGGAACCATGTCGTAGTGAGTTGTCACAATGGTCAATTTCCCATGACTGGCAATATTAGTTGCACGTGCGGGGCCGCAACAGAGGAAGGTACAACAAAGTACAGCTTCTTAGCCTCAACAGTCGGAAATTTAAATAGCATTGTTGTGAGGCCCGGAACAAGAGGCCGTGCCACACTTATGCAGGGTTAAAAACAATAATAATATCGTATGGCCTCGGGTGCCTGGTGCAAGCTTTGTTAATTGACACCCAGAGGGTAGCTTGCATGTCGAATTTCGTCGTTCCTTTGAACGCTATGAAAGTCAAGGAGGTTGGATATCTAAACTCCTTGGACACTACAGTGCTTTCAAGTAGAGAATGGAGGAACTTTGTGTTGGCGGAAAATCCCAAGATTAATTTTGCCATTGAACACGGCCTACTGAATTCAAATGGGTTCTTTAACATGCCAACAACGTATGACATGAGTGTCGTGATTTTTGTCGCCTTCAAAAATCACTTACCATGGCCAGGAGCGAACCTGCAATCTTGGGGTTGGTAGTCCGACACTATAACGACTCACCCACCGTGGCAAGCGGTTAAATACAAGAAATACAGAAGTCGTTTACTTTGACGTAAATAGCAGTATGTAATCTCTCCAGCCCTGTCTCTGGTTTTTATGAGGTTGTGTGATGAAGTGATGTCACATATCTACATGAAATTCCCTACCTCTTTGTTATTGTCATTGAGAAACCAATAGGTTGTTAAATTCAAGGATAATTTCAAGGCAATTCCTTGCCCCTTGATTATGCTTCTAGAACTGATAGTCATTAATAACAAAAGCATTGACATCACCATAGACCAGCAGAAGCACTGCTGGAACAGATATAGAGGGAATTCTAAGCAGTTAAATTATTCATACATGTAAATTTTACATGTGATAGTATTGTAGGCTTAATCACTTATTTACATAGGTCCCAATGAGCCAGAGCTCAAGTACTGGGGAACCTGGCGCAGTCAGCTGGCATTTGAGGGTGCGCAAATGCGAGGGAGCCGTGTCAGTAGATTTACTGGCACGTTAAAGATCCCCTTCGGGGCAAAATTCCGGCACCCCGGCGTCTCTAAAAGCCAGTGTAGTTAAAAGGGACGTAAAACCAATAACATTATTATTATTATTATTCAAGTACTGGGAGCAGCAGAAATAACTCTCGAATTTCAAACATAAATAACACAGCAACGCAACACAAAATTTACAAATTTATTGCGCAGTTTAAAAGAGGAATGTTTGCCATTTATGATATCTAGCACCCTTATTGGCCACAGATTATTGTCGATGTGTGTGTGGCCTTGGAGAATACGTGCATTGCCTCGTCTCATCATTCGCTAGCATGGCGTGTTTGAAAGGAACTGGTTCGAGTGTTAAAACGAATCCATGTGGTAGGCCTCGTGGCATCAGAGAACATCCATGCAGTGAGGCATTCCCTCCTCAAAGTAAGCACGCACGTTCTATGCGACTCTCAGATCGCACCGTACGGAGACTTTTACACACCGCTATGAAGTTCCGTATAAAATGGTGGGTGTGCAGGAACTCTGTGAATGTGATTGGGCCAACCGCAGAGCGTGTTGTGAGACTATCCTGGAAGCTGTGTCAGCTGACTCCAGGCTACTGGAAAGTGATGAAGCGCACTTTCATTTGTCAGGCTACGTTAGTAAACAAAATTTTCGGTACTGGTCCGCAACCAATCCTAGACAGAACCTCCACAGCGAACGTGTGACTGTTTGGTGCGCTGTCCTTGATTTTAGAATTGTAGGCCCTTACCATTCTGAAGAGAAGGCCAAAACTGTGATAGTAACATCTGCACGTTACGTACGACTTATGGAATCCTCCTGTGTTGTTTCAAAAAGATGGTGCCACTGCACCTGTGTGCACACTGCCGCAAAGGTTTCTGAATTAGAAAAACCATTTGGTAGTAGGTAGCATACGAGTAGTTTCAATAAATGATTGTCGGCCAGCGAATCGTTTCAGGAGAGTCCTGTAAGCGTTCATATACAATTCCGCCAATTGCGATGAAACTTTGGTGAGTTGTTGTGCACACTCCCACCAATTTTTCTGGAAAAGTAAATCCATTTTACATTAGATGGCACACGAGTAGTTTCAACAAATGCTGACATGGTCAGCTGTATGTGGCGTGCTCATGCGTCGGAAAACCTTCGGATTTATTTATATATGCACCAGACAGAAAAACAAAGAATATTGTTTATCCGACGGCACTCCAGTAAACGTAATTGCAATTCAAACACTTATTCTTATTCTTTCTTGGGCTGGCTGTGTGGCTCAGCGGTAATGTTCTCGCCTGCTGCAACCAAAGTTGCAGGATCAAATCCTGGTGCAGCCAGTTGGCATTTGAGGGTGCGCAAATGTGAGGGGGCCATGTCGGTAGATTTACTGGCACGATAAAGACTTTGGGCCAAAATTCCATCAGCCCGGCGTCTCTAAAAGCCGCAGTAGTTAAAAGAGACGTAAAACCAATAACATTATTATCTTCCATTCTTTCTATCTGTCTTTGATTGGCATCGCAACGCATGCCGGGTATAGGTATATAAAAATAATTTTGTGAAAATTACATATTTCTAAATAGTTTATATTTGTATATTCCTGTAAATTAGTCTAAAATATTTTTCTTTAAAAACATCTTGATATGGTCTATGAGATGAATAAAGGCTCTTCGCGGAGTGGTTGGAATATGTACTCTATTTATCTTCTTGCTCCAATGGAAATTTTGAAGTGATATGGAAATGTTTACGGTCCTTGATACTATTATCTATGAACAACCTCACAAAGATACTCAAACATCCTGTAAGAAAATTACCTCTAGCTTTCAGTCATCCATACAGTCCCAAATGTTCAAGAAACATTAACATTATTTACAGAAAATTAAAAACTATCTACAGTAAACAGAAACCTGGAGACACATAAAATGTGTACAAAAGGGAAAAAATATACAGTAAATGAAAAGCTAGAAAAAAGTAGTTCCAGAAATGGGAAAAATTATATATACGGAAGTGACATTGGAGGATCTAAAAACAAAAGATTGCATTACTTCACTCGCTCGTACATTCAATCGAAAAATCAATCAACTATTCATTCTTCCTCATATTCAATCAATATAACAACAAACCATTCAAACTCAAATAGAAATGAACACAATATGTATTACAAAATATTGCAGCTCATCTTCTCATATCAGTTGACGGAGAGCCGAAGTGAATATTAGCAGTCCTGCTACTCTTGATCAAGCAGTATGTTGACTGCAAGGGGATGAGATATTAATTTTTTTGTGAACATTAATTCTCAATCTGACCCTATCAAACTTCTACTTCTGTTTTTGAAAATCTCACATGCATTGACCGGGAATCGAACCCGGTCCTCCTTGGTGAGAGGCAAACAGCTTGATTGCTGCACCTCCATGCCCTCGGTATAATTTTAAGGTGGTCTGTCTAATATCACAGCAAGATGGGGTGCACAAGGACCTTTCTGCATATTGTGCTTGCATTAAATTATGGTGTAGGCCTATTTATTCTAATTTAAGTTAATGGCATTCCCCACTTCGTGGCATTCTTTTTCTTCTTCTACTTCTTCACCTTTTGAGACACATAGGATCACTTTAACCAACCATTCGTTCGTCGACTTGTAGGAACTGTACGGGCCTTGCGGTCCTCCCAGTACTTCTTCATGCGTATTGATCGTCTTGCCTTTTCTTGGGCGGAAAATATTCTTGTTGGAATTTTCTTTCTTTGTGAGTGGACAATGAAAAGTCATATTTTTCTTCGTGGCATTCAATATGAGTACCTAAAATCAAGGCTTCAGGTGCATTGAGGTGGCTGGTAAGGCCTATTATACTCCTCCAGAGCAATGAAGAATGTATTATTATTGAAAATAATTCATATTCTGCCTTCTGTGTACGTATTGAGACTTTAGATCCAGATGACTTGGCTATGCCAAGACATATAATATGGTCTGAGGGCTGAGACTAGATAAACTCAATCTCATGATGCAGAACTGAGAAGAGATGGGTTCAGTTTCCATCTTAGCCAACCTAAAAACTTTTTCCCACCTCTACCGCAGGTAGATGCTGGTGTGGTTCCTAAATTAAGGCCATGGCCACCTCCTTCCAAACCCTAGCCTCCAATACAAATTCACTTACAGCCTCACATTGACACAGGTTGTCAGACAGATTACACACCAACTACATGGGGTTACATGATCACAATGTCGCAAGGCCCCTTAATGAATGAACAATATTATAAAGAGTGGTATGTTAAAACTCAGCAATTCTTCTAGGTTTGTGCCGTGTCTTGTGTGGGGTTTCGCCTAGGACACCAAGCTAGGCTCATCGGCGGGCTCTTGGTGTCCCTGCCCGGACCCCCACAGGAGTATCGAACTGCGCGATACCTCCCTTTATATAGAGTGCAACTGCACTCCTTGACTGCGAGAACCAAAAGCTCAAGCAGCCGTAACCTCCCTATGAAGGCTTCCAAAAAGATGGTGTATTGGCTTTCACGGCCGGTGAATTAAAACTCAGCAATTCTTCTAGGTTTGTGCCGTGTCTTGTGTGGGGTTTCGCCTAGGACACCAAGCTAGGCTCATCGGCGGGCTCTTGGTGTCCCTGCCCGGACCCCCACAGGAGTATCGAACTGCGCGATACCTCCCTTTATATAGAGTGCAACTGCACTCCTTGACTGCGAGAACCAAAAGCTCAAGCAGCCGTAACCTCCCTATGAAGGCTTCCAAAAAGATGGTGTATTGGCTTTCACGGCCGGTGAATTAAAACTCAGCAATTCTTCTAGGTTTGTGCCGTGTCTTGTGTGGGGTTTCGCCTAGGACACCAAGCTAGGCTCATCGGCGGGCTCTTGGTGTCCCTGCCCGGACCCCCACAGGAGTATCGAACTGCGCGATACCTCCCTTTATATAGAGTGCAACTGCACTCCTTGACTGCGAGAACCAAAAGCTCAAGCAGCCGTAACCTCCCTATGAAGGCTTCCAAAAAGATGGTGTATTGGCTTTCACGGCCGGTGAATTAAAACTCAGCAATTCTTCTAGGTTTGTGCCGTGTCTTGTGTGGGGTTTCGCCTAGGACACCAAGCTAGGCTCATCGGCGGGCTCTTGGTGTCCCTGCCCGGACCCCCACAGGAGTATCGAACTGCGCGATACCTCCCTTTATATAGAGTGCAACTGCACTCCTTGACTGCGAGAACCAAAAGCTCAAGCAGCCGTAACCTCCCTATGAAGGCTTCCAAAAAGATGGTGTATTGGCTTTCACGGCCGGTGAATTAAAACTCAGCAATTCTTCTAGGTTTGTGCCGTGTCTTGTGTGGGGTTTCGCCTAGGACACCAAGCTAGGCTCATCGGAGGGCTCTTGGTGTCCCTGCCCGGACCCTGCTTTGGTTCTCGCAGTCAAGGAGTGCAGTTGCACTCTATATAAAGGGAGGTATCGCGCAGTTCGATACTCCTGTGGGGGTCCGGGCAGGGACACCAAGAGCCCGCCGATGAGCCTAGCTTGGTGTCCTAGGCGAAACCCCACACAAGACACGGCACAAACCTAGAAGAATTGCTGAGTTTTAATTCACCGGCCGTGAAAGCCAATACACCATCTTTTTGGAAGCCTTCATAGGGAGGTTACGGCTGCTTGAGCTTTTGGTTCTCGCAGTCAAGGAGTGCAGTTGCACTCTATATAAAGGGAGGTATCGCGCAGTTCGATACTCCTGTGGGGGTCCGGGCAGGGACACCAAGAGCCCGCCGATGAGCCTAGCTTGGTGTCCTAGGCGAAACCCCACACAAGACACGGCACAAACCTAGAAGAATTGCTGAGTTTTAATTCACCGGCCGTGAAAGCCAATACACCATCTTTTTGGAAGCCTTCATAGGGAGGTTACGGCTGCTTGAGCTTTTGGTTCTCGCAGTCAAGGAGTGCAGTTGCACTCTATATAAAGGGAGGTATCGCGCAGTTCGATACTCCTGTGGGGGTCCGGGCAGGGACACCAAGAGCCCGCCGATGAGCCTAGCTTGGTGTCCTAGGCGAAACCCCACACAAGACACGGCACAAACCTAGAAGAATTGCTGAGTTTTAATTCACCGGCCGTGAAAGCCAATACACCATCTTTTTGGAAGCCTTCATAGGGAGGTTACGGCTGCTTGAGCTTTTGGTTCTCGCAGTCAAGGAGTGCAGTTGCACTCTATATAAAGGGAGGTACCGCGCAGTTCGATACTCCTGTGGGGGTCCGGGCAGGGACACCAAGAGCCCGCCGATGAGCCTAGCTTGGTGTCCTAGGCGAAACCCCACACAAGACACGGCACAAACCTAGAAGAATTGCTGAGTTTTAATTCACCGGCCGTGAAAGCCAATACACCATCTTTTTGGAAGCCTTCATAGGGAGGTTACGGCTGCTTGAGCTTTTGGTTCTCGCAGTCAAGGAGTGCAGTTGCACTCTATATAAAGGGAGGTATCGCGCAGTTCGATACTCCTGTGGGGGTCCGGGCAGGGACACCAAGAGCCCGCCGATGAGCCTAGCTTGGTGTCCTAGGCGAAACCCCACACAAGACACGGCACAAACCTAGAAGAATTGCTGAGTTTTAATTCACCGGCCGTGAAAGCCAATACACCATCTTTTTGGAAGCCTTCATAGGGAGGTTACGGCTGCTTGAGCTTTTGGTTCTCGCAGTCAAGGAGTGCAGTTGCACTCTATATAAAGGGAGGTATCGCGCAGTTCGATACTCCTGTGGGGGTCCGGGCAGGGACACCAAGAGCCCGCCGATGAGCCTAGCTTGGTGTCCTAGGCGAAACCCCACACAAGACACGGCACAAACCTAGAAGAATTGCTGAGTTTTAATTCACCGGCCGTGAAAGCCAATACACCATCTTTTTGGAAGCCTTCATAGGGAGGTTACGGCTGCTTGAGCTTTTGGTTCTCGCAGTCAAGGAGTGCAGTTGCACTCTATATAAAGGGAGGTATCGCGCAGTTCGATACTCCTGTGGGGGTCCGGGCAGGGACACCAAGAGCCCGCCGATGAGCCTAGCTTGGTGTCCTAGGCGAAACCCCACACAAGACACGGCACAAACCTAGAAGAATTGCTGAGTTTTAATTCACCGGCCGTGAAAGCCAATACACCATCTTTTTGGAAGCCTTCATAGGGAGGTTACGGCTGCTTGAGCTTTTGGTTCTCGCAGTCAAGGAGTGCAGTTGCACTCTATATAAAGGGAGGTATCGCGCAGTTCGATACTCCTGTGGGGGTCCGGGCAGGGACACCAAGAGCCCGCCGATGAGCCTAGCTTGGTGTCCTAGGCGAAACCCCACACAAGACACGGCACAAACCTAGAAGAATTGCTGAGTTTTAATTCACCGGCCGTGAAAGCCAATACACCATCTTTTTGGAAGCCTTCATAGGGAGGTTACGGCTGCTTGAGCTTTTGGTTCTCGCAGTCAAGGAGTGCAGTTGCACTCTATATAAAGGGAGGTATCGCGCAGTTCGATACTCCTGTGGGGGTCCGGGCAGGGACACCAAGAGCCCGCCGATGAGCCTAGCTTGGTGTCCTAGGCGAAACCCCACACAAGACACGGCACAAACCTAGAAGAATTGCTGAGTTTTAATTCACCGGCCGTGAAAGCCAATACACCATCTTTTTGGAAGCCTTCATAGGGAGGTTACGGCTGCTTGAGCTTTTGGTTCTCGCAGTCAAGGAGTGCAGTTGCACTCTATATAAAGGGAGGTACCGCGCAGTTCGATACTCCTGTGGGGGTCCGGGCAGGGACACCAAGAGCCCGCCGATGAGCCTAGCTTGGTGTCCTAGGCGAAACCCCACACAAGACACGGCACAAACCTAGAAGAATTGCTGAGTTTTAATTCACCGGCCGTGAAAGCCAATACACCATCTTTTTGGAAGCCTTCATAGGGAGGTTACGGCTGCTTGAGCTTTTGGTTCTCGCAGTCAAGGAGTGCAGTTGCACTCTATATAAAGGGAGGTATCGCGCAGTTCGATACTCCTGTGGGGGTCCGGGCAGGGACACCAAGAGCCCGCCGATGAGCCTAGCTTGGTGTCCTAGGCGAAACCCCACACAAGACACGGCACAAACCTAGAAGAATTGCTGAGTTTTAATTCACCGGCCGTGAAAGCCAATACACCATCTTTTTGGAAGCCTTCATAGGGAGGTTACGGCTGCTTGAGCTTTTGGTTCTCGCAGTCAAGGAGTGCAGTTGCACTCTATATAAAGGGAGGTATCGCGCAGTTCGATACTCCTGTGGGGGTCCGGGCAGGGACACCAAGAGCCCGCCGATGAGCCTAGCTTGGTGTCCTAGGCGAAACCCCACACAAGACACGGCACAAACCTAGAAGAATTGCTGAGTTTTAATTCACCGGCCGTGAAAGCCAATACACCATCTTTTTGGAAGCCTTCATAGGGAGGTTACGGCTGCTTGAGCTTTTGGTTCTCGCAGTCAAGGAGTGCAGTTGCACTCTATATAAAGGGAGGTATCGCGCAGTTCGATACTCCTGTGGGGGTCCGGGCAGGGACACCAAGAGCCCGCCGATGAGCCTAGCTTGGTGTCCTAGGCGAAACCCCACACAAGACACGGCACAAACCTAGAAGAATTGCTGAGTTTTAATTCACCGGCCGTGAAAGCCAATACACCATCTTTTTGGAAGCCTTCATAGGGAGGTTACGGCTGCTTGAGCTTTTGGTTCTCGCAGTCAAGGAGTGCAGTTGCACTCTATATAAAGGGAGGTATCGCGCAGTTCGATACTCCTGTGGGGGTCCGGGCAGGGACACCAAGAGCCCGCCGATGAGCCTAGCTTGGTGTCCTAGGCGAAACCCCACACAAGACACGGCACAAACCTAGAAGAATTGCTGAGTTTTAATTCACCGGCCGTGAAAGCCAATACACCATCTTTTTGGAAGCCTTCATAGGGAGGTTACGGCTGCTTGAGCTTTTGGTTCTCGCAGTCAAGGAGTGCAGTTGCACTCTATATAAAGGGAGGTATCGCGCAGTTCGATACTCCTGTGGGGGTCCGGGCAGGGACACCAAGAGCCCGCCGATGAGCCTAGCTTGGTGTCCTAGGCGAAACCCCACACAAGACACGGCACAAACCTAGAAGAATTGCTGAGTTTTAATTCACCGGCCGTGAAAGCCAATACACCATCTTTTTGGAAGCCTTCATAGGGAGGTTACGGCTGCTTGAGCTTTTGGTTCTCGCAGTCAAGGAGTGCAGTTGCACTCTATATAAAGGGAGGTATCGCGCAGTTCGATACTCCTGTGGGGGTCCGGGCAGGGACACCAAGAGCCCGCCGATGAGCCTAGCTTGGTGTCCTAGGCGAAACCCCACACAAGACACGGCACAAACCTAGAAGAATTGCTGAGTTTTAATTCACCGGCCGTGAAAGCCAATACACCATCTTTTTGGAAGCCTTCATAGGGAGGTTACGGCTGCTTGAGCTTTTGGTTCTCGCAGTCAAGGAGTGCAGTTGCACTCTATATAAAGGGAGGTATCGCGCAGTTCGATACTCCTGTGGGGGTCCGGGCAGGGACACCAAGAGCCCGCCGATGAGCCTAGCTTGGTGTCCTAGGCGAAACCCCACACAAGACACGGCACAAACCTAGAAGAATTGCTGAGTTTTAATTCACCGGCCGTGAAAGCCAATACACCATCTTTAGTGGTATGTTAACTTAATATTTTTCTCTCACAGGTTTGCAATGCACGTGGCTCTACCATTCAATGACAGTTCTCGACTGGGAAAATGACTTCATGAAATTCAATGTTGCTCTTTTTATGAAAATGTTATGTGGATTTAATTTCTTTAAAAAATAGAAAAGAAGAATATATACTATGTGTGGTATAGCATATGCACTTATTTTTGTCCCGATATCATTCCTTCAGAATTCCTTATGCACATCCTGATTCCTTCCAGTATCATATTTCATTCAACAGTAGTTAATTATTTTATGCTGTATAGTGGTTCACGGTGTAGTCACGTCCTAGTTCGTGAACCATGGGCAACAGCTGAGTAGCCTAGTAAGGGGTCCTGACAGTCTGGATACCAGTTACTATGGAATGAGTGGGCATCTTGGACATATTCTGAGTCATGGCCCTCCTTGTGCTTAGGTGGCTAGACTACCCAACTCCCTTGTTTACTCCCAGAGGTGAAACTAGTGAGGCCCTGTGTAAGTAAGGCTAGCAACCTGCTTCACGTGTACTTCTTAAACCTGCTAAAAATGTCTTGAGCATGCCTCGGACCTAACGGAGTGATCAGGGACTCCTTGGAAACGAACGAGCAATAGATCGGGTATTCGATGAGGTGCTATTAATATCGACGGGGCTTATGGAAGGAAGAAAGTAAAGCTAGCTGAGTCAGCAATTAGGAAGGGATTGGATATTCTAGGGATTAGTAAAGTTCAGATAAAGAGAGCTAGAGAGGAGGAAGTAGGAGATTACAAGGTGTACCTGTCGGGTGTAAATCGAGTTGGGGCAAAGTAGGGAGTAGGGTTGTATGTCAAGAGAAACTTAGAGTGTAACATAGTTTTTGTGAGGTATGTAAATGAACAATTAATGTGGATAGATTTGGGAATGACAGGATTGTTTCAGTATACGCTCCAAATGAAGGGGCTGAATATGACGAAGTAGTCAGATTTTATGGGGCTCTGAGTGATATGGTAGTGAGAGTTTAACAATAAAGATAGTGTAGTACTGATGGGAGATTTCAATGCTAGAATAGAAAATAGGACCGAGGGGTATGAGCAGGTAATGGGTAAGTGGGATGATGATAGAGAAGCGAACACCAATGGAGAATATTTACTAGACTTATGGGGTTAGCTGTTGCGAACTCATTCACGAAGCACAGATACCAAGTCGATAATACACTATATCATTACTGACTTTCAATTTATAATGTAATGAGAGCAGCCAATGGCCAAAATATACATAATCAGTTAGTACAAAATCGTAAAAGAAATCTTCAGCACTACTGCTTTTCAATACAAAGTTCTCAGTCTTTTGTGCAAAACACTTTTAGGGATTCTCCTCGTTTATGACACTTCATGATGTGATATCTTTCACATTTTTCATTGCACTTTTCACATTAGCAGTCCTTGGCAGGGTTTTGGTAAGTCTTCTTTCGACATTGTAATGCAAACCATGGAGCCTGGTGGGCATGTGTCGCAACTCATAGTTTGCCCTACTCCAGCCTCTTGACGTCACGACGACTGACTTTCAATTTAGGAAATTGTTAAGGAATTGCAGGGTATTTTTTACTGAAACAGACCACAAACTGATATGGTGTGATCTATTTGCAGATGGATTATAGTTGGAAATCTTCGGAATAAGGAACTTGGCAGAAATATATTGATATGATTGATGAAATATTCCAAAGAGTAGAGGGTAAAGAATTACAACACAATGAAAACGAGAGGTCAGAGAACAAGGATGTCTTGGGAAAACTGGGTAGAGACAGAAAAAAGCAGACATCCTGGTGAAATGGCATAGTGAATTTGGCTTGTAAATGTCAAAGAATGCTTTAAAAAATGGCTCCAAACTAGGAATCCAGCAGACAGCTTTATGCAATAGAAAGGAACAGACCAAACAAATAATAGTATAGCTAAAAGGAAATGAGGGGGGGAAATTCTAGGCCAAGTGGCAGGAAAGCTTTTTTGGAGTGTTATAAAGAATCTTAGAAATGGAAGGAAAAGAGAAGTGAAAAGTGTCTGGATAATTCAGGGGAACACTTCGTAAATACTAAGGTAGCATTGGGAGGAGGGCAACAGTACTTTGAAAATTTGCTAAATGTAAATGTGGCAGATTTTGAGATTATGCAGGAGGAGAATAAGAACAGCATTCACGGTTGTGGAATTAGGGAGGGTGGTTACAAAGCGGCAGGGATCGGCAAAATTCAGCCAGAAATGGCAAAGTATAGTGGGAAAGCAGGGATGAAATGGTTGCATAGGATAATAGAATTGGCATGGGAATTATGAAAGGTACCCTCTGACTGGACAAAATCAGAAATCAACCCAATTTAAAGCAAGGTAACAGGAACGATTGCAACCATTATAGAGGCATTTCTTTGATAAGAGTCCTGAGCAAAGTGTACACAGGTATTGTAGAAAGGAGAGAGTGATAATTGGACGAGAGTAAGATGGATGAAAACCACAACGAGGATGTCAAGATCAGTTTTTTAATATGTGCCAAGTTATTGAGAAATGCTATGAGAGGAATAGACGTTTGTGTTTTGTAGATCTAGAGAAGATGCTGAGCATCCTGAGGGATTATGGTATCGAGGGAGGGCTGCTACAGGCAATCAAAAGTATTATTATATTGATAATCAGGATGCAGTGAGAGTTTATGGTAGGATTAGTTATTGATTTGAAGTTATTACAGGAGTGAGGCAAGGCTGTAACCTCTCACCTACTGTTTATTATGGACCATTTGCTGAAGGGCGTTAACTGACTGGGCGGGATTCAATTAGGTGGAGACCAGGTAAGTAGTCTGGCTTATGCTGAAATGTAGGGAAAATGGCATGGAAATCAGCATTTCAAAAACGGGTTACATTTGTAGGGAAGAAATGCAAAAAATAGAATGCTAGATAGGAATTAAATTGAAGTAGGGAGACCATTTTAAGTACTTGGACTGTATATTCTCTCAGGAAGATAGTATGGTGAAAGAAATTGAGTTGAGATGCAGAAAAGCCAATGCAGTGAGTTCTTGGTTGTCATCCACAGTATTCTGCAAGAAAGAAGTTAGTAGAGCAATGAAACTATCCCTATATCGCTCAGTATTTAGACTGACCTTGCTGGATGGAAGTGACAGCTCATGCATAAGCTAGAGGTAACTGATATGAGGGTAGCACGAATGATTGCTAGGACAAATGTGAGCATTGGCAGGGAGGTACTCATAATTAGGAGATAAAGACTAAGCTAGAAATGGACACGCTAAATGAAACTGTTCGTATGAGCCGTCTCAGATGGTGGGGTCATATGAAGAGAAGGGGGAGAGGATAGATTACCTAAGAGGTTAATGAGTTCAGCTGTAGAGGGTAAGAGAGGTAGAGGTAGTAGGTGTGGTTAGATTCAGTGTTGAATGGTGTAGAAGCAGAGAATGTCACAGTGTTAACTGCTAATAGGGCATCTTGGAGGTGACATGTCCGCAAACAGAGGCTTGCAGGCTAGACAGGATGCTGAAAGGCAAAAGAGTTTCAAATTAATGTGTAGTATTGGCAAGGGCTTTAGTTTGCTGAGTGTTCCTTTCTTGATATGCTGATAATACAGTGTAATAATGTAATCTGTAAGTTTCGTCAATACCTGAGGCGACCTAAACAGTTGTTTACTTGAGGCCATTTATGTTCTCGTGCCATTGGATTAAGGGATTGCATATCTTATATCCCTGCCAATGGGCTAGAAGCAATCTCACTACTGCTAACACTGGTGGCAACTAAACCACACTTCTACCTGTCTGGTATTATAATATAACATACTACTGTGGAATAGATGATTGACTTACTTGCAACTAGTGTTCCAAGGCCATGGGTTCATAGCTCGTCTTCAGCTAAGACTTATGAAAGAAAGTCCCATGATATAAAGAAACCTATTTGAACTCGTACAACATTTAAAAGCCTCTTCAATGGCATTTGTCAAAATCCAACCTCCAAATTATAATAAAGAAAAATTAATTTTCTGTCACATATTACGATTACCAGGGACCAGGATACTCAGACAGCTATTCAAATACTTTTGGAAAAGTAAAACCAAAAATCATTGGTTCAAAGAAGTCCTAGATGATCTAGATCAGGGCCAAGCAGTCATTGTGCTCTGAGAGTGTGGCCGCTCTCGGGGAGCACCGGGCAATCAGACTAGCACTCCTCCCCCTACCACCACTACACTGTGGCAGCGAGGAGGCATGAGACAGACGGGCGATGATCAGTCCGCGCTGACTGGATATGTACGTAAAGTCGTGCGACCGACGCCATTTGTGGGATTGTTGACATCATACTGATACTGCTCTTTTGCCACTAAAAAATATACCGCATATACAAATCTAATGGCACTCCAAAGTATGGAATGTGCAGGAAAAGAATGCAAGTATTAAGTAAAGAACATGTGATCTATTCCAAACTAAATTTCGAACATATTAGAGAGGAAAATTCAACAACATTTTACCAATATGAACAAATAGTACAGACCTTGAGTGACTTTTTCTCCGTCGTTTTTACGAGCTTTTAGTTTTGGAGAATACAATCTTCTCCAATTTGGGTACAATATTTCTGGACACAGCTATTCGTAAACAATTGCGCTAGTTTCTATCGCTCAACGTCACACGAACCGCAAAGAAACGCCCACAAATGTAAGTTGAGCCGAACATTGACAGAACTTAACATGCATATTTATACAAAAGGGGGTATTCTTCTTGCGGAAAGCTGCTGCTTCACCACTCCTTTTTTTTTGGTAAGATGTTCATTCATGACCACTGCAAAACTGATTTACTTACGCGCTGTCAACAAAGAGCATTGGACTAGACTGATTCAGTGAACACTACCGACTGATGGATCGGCTGCTCACTTCGGCGCGACGGGCACACCGCTCGCTTAGCCAAGCTCCTCCCACCACGACCGAAACTACCATCCACCAAAGCTCTCGGAGCACTGGCTTAGAGCGCGGACGGAGTGCTGTGTGGATGGCCCTGATCTAGATGAATTAGGCTTGACAATGCAACAAATTGAACACTGGGAAGAGAAGAGGATCCTGAGAAACAAAGACGTGAGACCTAGTCTAAAAACTTCTACACGCAAACAATACACCATAACGGATGAAGAACGGGCCGCCAGGTCAGACAGAATGAAACAGTTCTGGGAGAAGGAGAAGAAGAAGCCAAATTTGTAACTAATATTCCTAAGACTTGACTGTATATAGATTGATTATAGTGCTCCAATCACTCCCTAGGGGTTGCATGACTTTGACGTGGTGGGAGTGCTTGCGTAATCTAATGATCCTTTGGGCTATGCCAGTGGTAGCATAGCTACTGGTAGGACCTTCTTTGCTGGACAGGCCAAGGGTGAAGATCCAGACTAGAAAGCAACCCAGAACCCTCAAGTCCTCAACAGCAACGAAGGCGGAGAAGATGGTCTTCGGTACGGCGGAGCTGGCGGAAGAGGCAGCCCAGCTGACCAGGGTTAAGAGGTCAGGACCTCCACTGCCTTGTGAACAGAAGTGGGAACTTCAAAGTCTAAGGGAAGAAACCCTGACAGAAAATCAGTAGGGCTGGATACTTAGAAGGCAGCCCCTTCTCCAGGCTTTGGGTTCTGAAGGCCAATAACCTACAAATCCGAGATTACCCTTATTACAGAAACAGAAATGAATAGAAGCCAGATGGATAAAACGGATTGGACCTTTAGCATGAAATCAGACACAAGAATTGGAATTTGGAAAGTACAAACAATGTGGCAGACAGGTATACTGGCCGAAGTATCTAGGGAGATGAAGCGCTACAGGTTGGACCTACTAGGTTTGAGTGAGATGAGATGGAGTGGGTTCGGGGAGATAAGGACCCAGGAAGGGGACATGTTGTTGTACTCAGGAACAGAAGGAGAACATAGAGAGGGTGTTGTTTTACTGATCACACAAAAGACAAGGAGGAGCTTGATGGAGTGGTATCCAGTCTCAGAAAGGATAATAGTAGCCCGAATTGCATCAAAAGTTAGACCAATCACAGTGGTGCAGTGCTATGCAACAACAGAGACAGGAGAAGAAAGAAAAGAGCAATTTTACGGCCAGTTACATCGAACCTTGATAAAAGTGAAGAAAATGGATATAGTGGTCGTGATGGGAGACTTGAATGCGAAAGTTGGAAGTGATAATCAAGGAATAGAAAATATAATGGGGAGACATGGTATAGGTACTAGAAATGAGAATGGCGACAAACTTATTGAATTCTGTAGCAACCATAGTTTGGTGACAGGAGGTACAATCTTTCCTCATAACAACTGCCATAAAGTGACTTGGTTGTCCCCGAACCATATAACGGAGAACCAGATTGACCATTTCACTATAAGCAAGACATGGCGAACTTCCCTGTTGGACGTGAGGAACAAGAGAGGAGCAGATGTGGGAAGTGACCATCATTTAGTGATAGCTACGCTCCTATTGAAGATAGCAAATATTAGGCACATTCATCAAAAGGGGAGGATAAGGTAGAACCTCGATAAATTAAAGGATAAGGAGGTGCAACAACATTTGTCACTAGAGTTGAGAAACCCATCTCAACAGCTGAGAGAGGAAGAAGAAGGATAGGATATTGAACATAACTGGAAGAACATAGAGACTACCTATATCAATACATGTGAAAAGTTTTTAGGCAAGAGAGAGAGGAAGGGAGGAATGGGTTACTTCTGAGACATGAGAAACAGTGAACAGCAGGATGGAATATAACAAAAGACTTAACAATGCAAGGACACAAGAATAGAAAGTACAAGCTAGAACAGATTTCAACCAACTTAACAAAATAGTGAAGAGGAGTTTTCGACTTGATAAAAGAGTATTTATCAATAATTTAGCAACACAAGCAGAGATGGCAGCACAAAACAACGATAGTAGGACCCTATATCACATAACCAAAAGATTAACAGGAAAGTTGGGGCAGATGACCTCGTAGTTCCACCCCTTAAAACAACAATATCTAACTAACAGGAAAGTTCTCTAGTTTTGATAAACCTGTGAAAGCCAAAGATGGGAGATTACTGTCTACACAAAAGGAAGAACTAGAAAGATGGAGAGAACATTTTCTGGAGAAGAGCAGGAATATAGGGCTATAAGCACAGAACCACCGTCAAGAACATAGATACAAAAGGCTATAAACAACTAAAGAACAGTAAGGCGGCAGGTATGGACAACATTCCATCGGAAGCCTTGAAAGTAGATATGGACACTACAGTTGAGATTCAGTTCCCATTTTTTTGAGAAGCTCTGGGAAGAAGAGAAGATTCCTACAGACTGGAAGAAAGGACTATTGATCAAGCTTCCGAAGAAAGGAGATTTATTGGAATGTGATAACTGGAGAGTGATTAGTCTCCTTTCAATCCCAAGTAAGGTACTCTCGCGAGTAATTCTAGAAAGGATAAAACAGAGAGTTAATTTAAGGCTGAGGAATGTACAAGCAGGATTTAGAGAAGGCTTTTCTTGTACAGACCGGATCAGTACGCTGCGCATAATTATAGAACAATCAACGGAACTGCAATCGTCACTGTACCTACTATTCGTTATTTCGAAAAGGCGTTTGATAGTATAATGAGAGAGAAGATTTGTCAAGCCATGAATGAGTTTGGGATTCCAAAGAAAATTATAAAGATTACTCAAGAAATGTATGAGAATTACACCTGTCAAGTTTTACATCAGGGGATGTTGTCGGAGCCCATTCCAGTAAATACAGGAGTTAAACAAGGATGTTTGCTGACTCCAATACTGTTTCTCATGGTGCTGGATCTTATCAAAAAAAAGCAATGAATTGCCGAAGAGGTATCCAGTGGGGACTAACAGACAGGTTGGAGGATCTGGAGTTCGCAGATGACCTGTGCTTGCTAGCCAGCAGTTACAAAGATATGGAAGCAAAGCTGAATGATTTAAGAACTGAAGCATCTGAGGTGGGATTGAAGATCGATGGAAGGAAAACCAAGGAGATGCGCCATAATAATCGAAATAAGGTATCATTATTTCTCGGGAATCAAGAAATCGATCAAGTCAAACAGTTTTGCTACCTGGGAAGTATGGTCACCACTGTGGGAGGTACTATGGAGGATATAGGAAATAGAATAAATAAGGCTAAAAGAGCATTCGCAATGTTGAGACCAATCTGGAAAACAAGGGAACTTAACACCTATACCAAACTTCGCATCTTCAATTCAAATGTCAAGTCAATATTGTTAGAAATATCTAACCCAACAGGTGATCTATGGTTTAAATTAAGCGCCATGAAGCGCAACGCCATTGGTGGCGGTTCTATTTACGAGAATGTTCTCGTTGATTCATTTGTCTGCTTTTGTATACATACGCCTGTATGTTACCTAGTCGTTCAGTTCGTATTAAATGTTTATCCTGAATATAAGCCCAGTCTTCATTCCCCTGCCATATACTTCTACAAATATTGCTCTACGGGTGTGAAACTTGGAAGACCAACAAACAACTCATTAACAGACTCCAAATATTTGTGAATAGATGCTTGAGGAATATCCTGAGGATATGGTGGCCACAAGTTATCTCCAATGAAGAGCTATGGAGAAGAACACAGCAAACACCCATTTATATTGAGATGCGTCGTAGGAAATGGATCGGGCATACATTACGACGAGATGGAGACAACATAGCAAAACAAACCCTGGAATGGAATACACATGATAGTAGATGAAGAGGCAGACCAAGGAACACCTGGAGGAGGAGTGTAATAACAGAAGGAATGGAGATAGGAGTGAAGACCTGGAACGAGATTAGGAGGATGGTGCAGAACAGAGTCCGATGGCGGAAATTCATCGATGCCCTATGCTCCACTTAGGAGATAAAGGAAATAAGTCAACTAAATCAGTAAGTCATAGTGCTCCAATGTGGGCATAAAATAAATGAGAAAAAAAAAGTAAACTACTTGCTATCAATAAAATAAACATGATGTCTTCACTATGGTTACTAAGAGGTTCCAATGAAAAAAATAACAGATGGAAGTTGAATATACACATCCAAGGATCACATTATGCCTATTTTTAATTTGTAAAATCTTTCATTGCCATTAAGTCTACATCAAAAAAATGATGATAATCTGTAGAATTATTATTCGTGTATCAGAAGCATACATATTAAACACAGCTATATTATTTTTGCCCGCCACTTCCAATGCTTTTTCTGTTCCTTGATGAAAATCGTCTTCTGTACAGGAGGCTGGATATAGTCGACATTGAAGCCCACTCCTATCTTGATCAGTGTAGTTTACCAAATTATTCTGTGGAATTAAGTGCAAGTATAATACAGTAATGTCACTCATATCCATTTATGTTTCATGGGTCATATACCAAGTCATCATCATCTACCTCGTTATGACAAAAGTACTGTCCGCGCATTATATCTCTGCCGGCGACGTACGTCATCACTTCCAGGAAAGGTCTATCGACTGTACTAGCCTCAGCAAAAACATTTCTAAAATTACTATTGTATTTATAATTATTATTTACATCACCATGAACAGTTCTCCTTAATAGGTACTGGTCAAAGTCATAATGTCACGTAAATAGGAGTAGAGAAATTGACAAGTCGATGACACTTCATATTCTTAGAAATACAACGGTCGTCAGAGGCAGAGATATAATGCGCAGACAGTACTGAAGTTAATGAACAATTTAATAATTTGTAAATACATTTAAATTATAAGTAATTATAAGTGTTGATCATGAAGTTGAAGTTTGTAGTTTTACGTGACTGTTAATCTTGCGATCATGAGCCACAAGGCCCTCTTGTTACGTGGAATCCGAACCACAACACATGGCATTTAAACTTTGAAAATCTCACGTGCATTGACTGGGAATCGAACCCGGTTCGCCATGGTGAAAGGCCAAGAGCTTGACCACTGCGTCACCACGCTTCTTCCCCACCCCTCCTACCCCTTGCACCCCACCCCCTCCTACAGGGAGTATTCTCCTGAAAAAAGAAAAAAAGACATTTCAAGGAGACTAACTGTGGGATTTGAACCCTTCTACCTTGCACATTAACGAGCCATCAGTCCAGGTCAATAATAATATCTAGAATAGTAACACTGTATATTGTTTTTTGAATGGAAGAAAGCATATTTTATTGAAAGTATTTTAAAATATTATTTTGTTTCTAAAATAAATTTTGGGAGTATTTTGCCTATCTCTGACTATACTACCGGTATGTTAGTAGCCTGCAGTGGGCTTTTTATTCCAGAATTGGAGTTCCACGCTAAGTTTGACTGCGATATAATGACAACGGTTCAATAATTGTTACCTGTTCGAAGCAAAGTAGGATACATTTTCTTATTGTTTATTTAGGATAAATGAATACATCCACCCTCCCGTTGGGCCTGGTGTGGTAGCTATGTAGAGATAAAATGGTTAGCTCAGGAGAGGACGCCATGGAGATCTGCATCTAACCAGTCAAAAGACTGAAGACACACACAGCACGTGGTAGTGTAGTAGTCATTATGCTGAGGGTTAGAAAGGAGGTGGATCCGGGCTTACATATTAGGAAGCATTCTGGCATGTGCCTGGAGCAGATGTAGGAAACCACTGAAAACCACTTCCAAGATGACTGAGGTGGGAATCGAACCATCCTTTCTTCAGTTTTGCCTCTCGAGGCTGAGTGTTCCAGCCCTGATACCAGAATTAAAATTTCTTGACAGGGCCGGGAATCATACCCAGACCTCCAGAGCGACAGCCAAGAATGCTAGCTGCTACAAGTAGGGCGGCAAGAATTTACAGCAAAGTTGTACGATGTCGGATCGTGAAAGATCTCTCGTATTACATTTGGTGATTAGGGTCTAAAATTAATTAAATCTCAGTCACATGTAGCTCAGTAGAATTCAGGTTTTCACTACCAGATGGCAGTGTTAAACAGAACGTTGACATTGGAGTTTAGAACGCCTCAATGGATTCAAGTCAAAAGGTCTACAGCAGGTAGCTGAGACCATAGGATAATGATGATTATTATTAGGAGTAGTAGTAGTAGTAGTAGTTGTCCTTGTATGAATAATCCGCAGCGTTTCATTGAACTCCATTGCCAGAAGGAGGAGCTGGATGTTCAGAGATCGAAGGTTTTAATCCCGCCACTAACAGAGGCATAAAAGCCTGGCACAATGAAGTGGAAGGAATGCCGTGCTTAGCTGTGGTCCCCCGGTCACCAACCCACGCCCTACTATTTTTTAACCCTTGGGAGAGATACAAGAGATATGAATGTGGGAGATGTGTAGGAAGTTTGTTAGGATATGGATCTTTTAAAGACGCGAGCATACCGAAATACCTTGACCGTAAATAGTAATAAGATTCAGGTGAGCTTAGGGCTTTTCACAATATGGTATGATTAACGGTAGAATAACTATTCTCCCAAAGAGTGAGTCAGTCCTGACCATCCTGGCCTATAAAAATAGCAATATTCAGTCCGAGCTGCAGCTGAGACAATTCAGCTGCCCTATGCTGCAATAAACAGAACACTGATAGTGACCTACTCTTTATCTCTGCTATAATACAGTACATCTCAATGTAGAAACAACCAATTGGGATGGCAGTTTATAGAAATTCTACTTTGGGGAATGCCAAGATCGTTATGTGTAGGGTTTGTCCAATAGCATATGTTATTCTTGTAAAGTTTTGTAGTGTGTGTGTATTTGTAACTGAGGCTAGGAGTTAGGAATCATCCCGACATTTCCATGGAGTAGAAGTGGGGAAACCATGGAAAATCACTTCTAGGATATCTGAGATGGGAACGGAACCAACCTTCTCTCGGTTTTGCCAATCAAGGTAGAGTGTATTTCGTTCTTTGGTGTTTGTCTTGTTCTTATTATGTAAGATTGTTTTTGTACGACCTTTATCATAATACCCATAGAAAATTGAGGCTGGCTGCATAGCTCTGTAAGACCTGATAGCTAAATTACTGTATCTCTATAGAAATGAATGTTACGTGATAGTATATTAGGTATACATAGGCTACAAAAGAATGTTTGTTTGTTCATCTTTTATCCGTTCATATACCATTCATCCCATTGTGATGAAGCTTTAGTGAGTTGTCGTGCACACTCCCATGACGGTTTCTGAATAAGGAAATCCACTCTACAATAGATGGCGCATGAGTCGTTTCAACAAATGATCTTTTCTGAATTGCGCTCACACCCGCGAAGTAAATCCATTTCATAATAAGTAGCATGCGAATCATTTTAACAAATGAGTGTAGGCTATTTCATACAGTTTAGAGGCAGTTTCTGTGTTTTCGTTGTATGATTTTCTCAATGCGTTCCAATACCATTCCTCCGATTGCGATGACACTTTGGTGAATTGTTATGCTCGTGCCCACAAAGCTTTCTGAGTTAGTAAATCCATTTTTCAATTGTTGACGCACGAGTCGTTTCAACAAGTGAGTGTTGCTGCGCAAATTATTCCAACAAATTAACTTTGGTGAGTTGTGCGCAAGCACATGAAGTCTTCTGTATAAGCTGGGCCCGGATAATTTTGTGCTTAACTTTTCATAAATATGTATTTATATGCTTAGTGGAAAATATATGATAGGGGTATCCAAAATATGTTTGTAAATTTGTCATATTTATGTCCCCGAGTTACTCAAAATAGTTGAAACGTACAGCTGCTTGAATAATCCAGTCGACAGTACAAATATTCCCACTTAACAGTGTACTGTGTCAGAGTAATAGTTCTTACGCAGTGTTGACTCATCAGGGAGAGGAAGTTCGACGTAGGCCTACATTTCTAACGTACCATGTAGTACTGGATGCTGCAATTTATTTTTAGTGGTACATCAGCTGCAAGAAATGCATGACAAATATCTTGTTAGAACTGGCTGTTTGCTGGACCATGTCTCACATCTCGCAGTTTGGGAAGCAAACGTTGTGTCGCTTCTTTAACGATGCACATTTCACGTTTTGCTGTGTAAATTGCAAACACATTTCTGCCGCTACAGGTTCCTCACAAATGTTACAAAATAATACAGTTCTGTCAGTCCCATGAAGGGCCTAGGCCTACCAAGCGACGAGCCATTTGGCCTCAGATATTGAGGTGATACATGATCAGCGCATCGGGTACCCTCGGCCGTTAATCCTGGTTTTCGTGACCGGGGTGCTGCCTCACTGTCAGACAGCTACTCAATTGTCCTCACGAGGCTGAGTGCACCCTGTTCCAGCCTTAACGTCGTTTCTAAAATGCCTGACGGAGTCGGGAATTGCGTGCTACCCCAACACCACGGGACCGGCCTAATTTAATTTTATTGTTACATACCGAATTTGATCATAATGACATTTTGTTTTTACATATTTTTGCCTTTTTAAATGTAAAAAAATACATATTCTGTCTCTTTATTTTACATATTTGATCATAATGAGATTTTCTTCTTCTTCTTCTGTTTCTATGGCCTCATTGGACCACTTCAGTCAATCATTTCTTGGTCCTCTTCTTCAGTAATTCCTTTCTGAGTTGCCCAGTAGCTTTTCATTCACTCTGAACTTCTCAGGCGTACCTCATCTATAAATACCCTTTTTATTGTATTAGGTTTGTCTATTTTTGCCTGAAATCTAATTTTTATATCTTTCAGGTTTTTTTAAACATTTTTGTTTTGTTTTGCAAGTCATACAAGGTTGGAGGCTGGATTTAGACAGCTCCTTAACCCGGTCCATGAGTCAATTAAAATTGGCTACATGGATAATTCTTGCCAGGCATGTCCACGTCGTGGGGGTGGGCAACGGTACTGTAATATACCATGGAACTACAGTAACGGCTAAGTTCTGGTGAGGACCCAGTCCTATGGGGTATAACATAGGCCCCGTGCACAGGGTTACGTGCGAAGACCTCAACGGCATCTGCAGTGGAGAAGATGGACTTTGGTACAGTGAAGATGGCGGAAGAGGCGACCCAGTACTCAGGGGTTAAATATGAGTACAACCTGCTGCCTTGTAGGTGTGGTAGTGGAATACCAAAGGCTAAGGGAGACAACCATGACAGAAAATCCTCCAATATGTTAGGCCTAGCAAGCCAATAAAGGAGTAAATAGTTATGCGCTTTCAATGTTAAAACGAGCCTCGGAAAGAAGAATACCCAAAATGGACAGCTCACACGCCTTACAGTTGACAGGAATGATGACATCCAGCCTGATGTTATGCAATGTAAGGCTGTGGGAAAAAACAGAATAAAGAAAGATAAACCCAAAATGAGAATAGGAACACTGAATGTAATGACATTAACTGGAAAATGTGAAGAACTTGTAGATCTGATGGAAAGAAGGCAACTGGATATATTGGGTCTGAGCGAAACCAAATGGAAAAGGAAAGGGAAGAAAATTTTAAGAGGAGGATATACCCTTTACTGGTGTGGTAAATGGAAAGGGTCACATAATGGAGTGGGCTTTATTCTAAGTAAGAAAGTAGATGCTGTTGCAGAAATTAAATATATTAGCGACAGAATCATTAGATTAGAGGTACCATCAGACGAAAAAATCCCAACCCTGGTGCAGGTTTATGCCCCACAAACGGGGTGCAAGGATGAAGAGAAACAGAAGTTCTTGGAACAGCTTGAGAACCAATTGGATAAGGAGAACATTATGATAATAGGTGACTTAAATGCTCAGGTGGGATGCAAAAGGGAGGATGTAGAAAGAGTGATTGGCCCATTTGGTTATGGAAACAGAAATCTAGAAGGGGAAGACCTGCTTGATATGTGCAGTCGAAATAATCTTCAAATTCAAAATACCTGGTTTAAGAAGAGGGAAAGCCATAAAGTAACTAGATACAGCTGGGATGGAAGACATAGATCAATGATAGACCTTGTAATAACAGCGGATGAAGCAGGAAAACAAGTTGTGGATGTCAAAGTCGTTCCCAGTGAAAGTCTCGACAGTGACCATAGGCTTGTTCTAGTTAGTATAACTGGTTTTAAACTGATTAATTATAAGATGGAAAAGAAACAAAAGATCAAGATCTGGGAGCTGGAGAAATCTGATAAACGTGAGGAATTTCAGAGAAGAATTTTAGGAAAAGTTCCAAAAACTGATACCAAAAGTGCAGAGGAAGAGTGGCAAAATTTTCGAAATGTCTTAGTTGAAGAAGCTAGAGAATTATGTGGCGAAACAAGTAGTAAAGTTCGACATAAAGAGACTGCCTGGTGGAATAAGGAAGTTAAGACAATAATTCAATTAAGGAACAAAGTAAAAAAGGAAGCTTGTAGTTTAACGTGACCGTTAATCTTGAGATCATGAGCCACGGGACCTCCTTTTTACGTGGAATCCGAACCACAGGACATGGCATTTCACTTCGAAAATCTCACATGCATTGACCGGGAATCGAACCCGGACCGCCTTGGTGAGAGGCATACAGCTAGACCGCTGAGCCACCACGCCCCCGGAACAAAGTAAAGAGAAAATTAGAAGTGGAGAGACAAAAGGATGACAGAAATGAGGATAAAATCAGATCACTTGCTCAAGAATATCGAGAGCACAAATTAAGAGTTAAACGCATAATTAATGAAGAGAAGGATAAGATTTGGGATGAATTTGCGAAGGAACTGGAGGAAGATACACAAGGTAATAAGAAATTACTATATAAAACTGTGAAAAACAATAAAAGACAACAGGAATCAGTTACAGCTTTGGAAGGAAATAATGGAGAAGTGATAAGAAGCATAAATGAAATCAGGAAATTAATGGGACAGTATTTTGATCAACTGTTAAATGATGCATCCTATAATGACAGTGGGGACACGAACATCAATTTAAGGGCCAATGATGAAAACCACCAAGAACCACCCCCAACCTGGTCTGAAGTGGAAGAAGCTTTAAAAGCTATGATCAAAGGGAAATCCACTGGAGTTGATGAAGTAAGTTCAGACATGATAAAAGCAGCAGGAATTAATGGGATACATTGGTTGTACAGAGTATTACATGCTATATGGAAGGACAATAAGATCCCTGATGACTGGTCTAAAGGTGTAATAGTGCCATTGTTTAAAAAAGGAAACCGGAAAAAGGGTGAGAACTATCGTGGAATTACTTTGTTATCCCATGGTCTAAAGATCTTGGAAAAAATAATTGCGAAAAGACTACGCAGACACTTAGAAAAGGCTTTAGAAGAAGAACAACATGGCTTTAGACCAGGAAGGAGTACTATTGACTTGATCTTTGCTGCAAGAATGCTTATTGAGAAACATCTTGAAAAAGGGAAAGAATTAGTAATGGTATTTCTAGATATAGAAAAAGTTTATGATAGCATTGCAAGATCAAAAATTTGGGAATGTTTAGAAAGGCACAATGTCCCAAAAGGCTTGATAAACAAGATCAAAATGCTGTATGAGACCACAAGGGCATGTGTAAGAATAGGTAATGGGGAAAGCAGATGGTTCACAACAAAACAAGGAGTCCAACAAGGAAGTTCACTGTCTCCATTACTATTCATCACAGTGATGGACATAATCCTGAAGAGAATAAAAGAAGAACAGGGTAATGAAACAAATGCCCTTGTCTTTGCAGATGACGTCATGATTTGGGGAGAAAGTGCCAGAGAGGTACAAGAAAAACTGGATTCATGGGACAAGCTGTTCAAGGAGTATGGGTTGAAAATAAGCCAAAGTAAGACAGTAGTGATGACAACAGGACTGTCTAATGCAACCATTTACCTGAATAATCAGCCTCTACAAATTGTTGATCAATTTAAATATCTTGGTAGCACAGTGTGTAAGGATAACAACAACAGTGAAGTAACAAATAGAACTAGTAATGCAGCCTCCTTCTATGCACAAGTTAGAACACTACTGTGGGATAATAAAGTGCCCAGGAAGTGTAAACATATACTGTTTAAGACATACTACATCCCAATTCTAACTTACGGAGTAGAAACTTGCACCCTGTCCAGAAGAGAAGAAAGTAGGATTCAGGCATCCGAAATGAAGTTTATAAGAACAATGCTTCAAAGGACAAGGAGAGACAAAGTAAGGAACGAAACAAACAGGACAGAGGCTGGCATAGATATCAGTGCTACAAAATATTTGCAGAAGCAACGATTAGGATGGTATGGGCATCTTCAAAGAATGGGAGATGAGAGGACACCAAAAGCTTATTTCAACAAGATTATCCCAGGATAAAGACCAGTAGGAAGACCAAAGAAGAAATGGTTGGACCAAATCAAGGATGATCTTGAAGACAAAGGGCTAGACTGGAAAAGGACCCATGAAGACCAACTATTCATGGACAGGAAAAGGTGGCGAGGGCTCGTTAACAGCACCCGGGCGACTGGAGCTGGAATTTGATGATGATGATGACAAGGTTATTTCTAATTATTTTATATCTTCTCTAATTTCCTTAATCCACCCTACTTGTTGTTTCATATTCCAAAGTTTCACTACAATTTTTCTAGATAATCTGGTTTTCGGCTCATAATGAGACCAAAAAAAGAAATCCGTTTCTTCCGTATAGTATCTGTATATCACTTCATTTGGTACTATCCGCCACTGTACATCTTTCTGATATTTTTTATTTATGCATGTTCTAGCTATTCTTCTTTCTACTTTTAAAATTTTGTTGATTCTGTTTTTCTGAGTAACTTTAAAAAGAGTTTCACTTCCATAGGTCACCTCTGGTTGAACCACCGTCTTGTAATGTTATAATTTTGTTGCGATTGATAGACATTTTCTTTTATATGTAGACCATGTTAATTTTTGGGCTTTTGTCATTTTATTAGTTCTTTCTAGCCATGCAGGTTTCTCATTCAAGTTGTAAGTTATAATTTCTCCTACGTATTTAAATTCCTTCACTATTCTAACTTTCTTGTTATTTACTGTTATGTGATTGATTACAAGTGGATTTGCTACCATTATCTCAGTCTTTTCAAATGATATCTGAAGTCCAATTTTTTGTGTTATATTTTGTAGGCTTATTATTTGATTCCGGAGGAGTGTGGGAAGCATGTTATGGAGCAAGGACGTCCCTCAGAACAGCAAAAAGATCATATATCGGACGTACTATGTCCCTATCCTGATGTATGCCTCGGAGACCTGGGTTATGAAAGGAAGGGAGAAGAGCAAAATACAGGCCAGTGAGATGAGGTTCTTGAGAAGCAGTATTGGAGCTACAAAGATGGACAGAATAAGAAATGAGAGGACCTGAGAATTAATGAAGGAGGAACCATTACAGGATGGTAAGGTGAGTTGGGGGTAAGTGCATACCCAAAAAATGCAAGTGCAACTTTGAATTTTAAATGCATCTAAACTAGTTGCAATACCAAAACAAGACTTTTCTGCATATTGACTGGTTAATTGTGTGTGACTGATGCATCTTGAGTGTTTGCTTCGAGAATGTATATTCCATTAGGAAATTAAATATCACTATAATGTCCAGGGTACGCATTTGCCCCGTGATATGGGGCAAGTGTAACTCTAGCCTATATTCTTCCATTAAATGTTTTACACATAATCGCGTGTTCTCTACTTATTAAGCTATTAGATGCATATTTCAGAATTTATAAAGTTATGTTTTCTATTAAATTCTTCACCTTAGAATGTTGGGGTGTGTAAGATGCAAAATTACAGCCATTGGAAAACATCACAAGAATATAAAAATTAAAGACAAAAACTGGCGTTTACTTACATTTTATTAGTAGGTACATTGCTTAGGATTCGACGCAATTTATTAACGTAACAGTAACTAAAAACAAATTGTAAAATCAAGTTAAGTTATACCAAATAAGTACAAGGAAAATAAATGTCGACAGAAGATACACTGTATCAAGGCACATTAAAAATTGTTTATCAAATTTTTAAAATAAAGAAACGAAAATTAAACATTGTCACTAACAGTAGATATTCATTTAAATAACAACATGATGTGTTTAAATCTCCTTATTAATAAATCAGAAGTAAGTTTCATTCGTGGTCCATCATAAAAAATCGTCAAATTAAGTTTCACTATCACCCATTCACTGAATGTTGTTCTGAGTAAAGGAAATGGGAAACAACAGTTTTCCCCTGCGGTCTACAGATGGCGGAGGGATAATAGACACTATTTCGTCTTCTAAAATATCACTGATATCTTCATTGTCTGGATACGCACTTGCCCCGTTGGGCAGGGACGAACTTACCCCGCATATTTGTTCTGACGGGGCAAGAGCAACCCCTCATGTTTTTGTAATTAGTTACGTGGTATTTCTATGATTAAATATGTTTATGAAAAGAGTATACTTATAACTTTTAAACTTTCCACAAATGAAGTTATTTCAATGAGCGATGGTCCAGATACAGCGTGGATTCGGGAAGCACGGTGAACTCTGATGCTTCGTTGACGGCATTACTTTCGGAACTGGCCTATACATCCGCTTGTTGGTCGACTTCACCCGCGACATCTAGTGTTAAATGAACGCAAGACAACTTACCCTAACTCCGCAAGAGATGTCAGAACGAGTTTCAAACGGACAAATATATCATGGACCAGTGATGCTCTTGCCCCGAAAATGCTCTTGCCCCAACTCACCTTATAGAGAAATCTAGACTTAGATGGTATGGACATGTAAAACGAATGGAGGAGAAGAGGATACCCAGGAGTATACACGAGACGAAGTGGGAAGGAAAGAGACCGAGAGACAGGTGGCTGAAGGGGGTGGAAGAAAGTGTGAAGAAGAGAGGAGAAGACTGGACAAGGGTGGAGGCTGAGAGATGATGGGAAGACAGAAGACGTTGGAGAGGCTTGTGTTCCAAACAGACCCGGCCAGTGGCTGGAAACTATGCAAGATGATGATGATGATTATTTGATTTCTGGCTTCTTGAATATTATCAGCCAGTAACGATAAATCATCTGCGAATCCCAAGCAATTTAAGTCTATTTGATCTTTCTTGGTTCCAATTCTTATGCTCCTAGGATTTTCCCTGTGCCATTCCCTCATTACATATTCCAAAGCACAATTGAAAAGTAGAGGCGATAAACCATCTCCTTGTCTTAAGAGCCGGCCGGAGTGGGAACGGCCGACCGCCAGCCCAGCACTTGTTGTAACATGGGTGAAAAGTTTGTGAAACGTTTTATAAAGAAACGGGACAAGGTAAAATTATTTTGTTCCTATAGCCCGCTGTAGTATTTTATACACTTTTCATCGGTACAAAAGCATATCGAACAGGAATACAAAGATAGTTATAAAAAGTGTAGTTAAAATCACAATTCTCCATATAAAATAGAGTTCTGAACTGCAATTTTCCAAACCTCTTCAATGCCTTCAGATGATGTTGAAAACAGAAACAAACTCCACTGCAAGACAGCTCATAGTTTTCTCTATTGTGCTACTGAATCATATTTTCAAATTAAGAACTCTGTATATGTTTAATCGTGATTTTAGAAAATGTCAGCATATTGAGTTGCTAATGCTAGCCGTGTCGAGGTGCTGGCAGTTCAGGCAGTTACCGTCAGATACCGCATCGTCGCAAAGTCATGTCCTTGAAACAGGGTGAAGTAAGACAGAGCCGGCTTCTGAGAGATGGTAATCTCATACCAGGAAGTGATGAAATCAGCTCATGTCCAGGTGCTGTCAGTCGCTTCATTACAATCAGTGCCGGATCCAGGCTTTGCGGTGTCCTGGGCGATATGATACGGTCGGGCCCTCAACAATAGAAAATATAAAAAATATCAAATCAAATGGAAAATAGTTTTGTAATAATAATAAAATAAAGAATAGTTACAATATTTTGAATACACTACGGTACATTCTTTTAATAATATGAAAGAAACCCTTAAGTCCCCTTGAAGAAGATTATGTAAACTATGAAATATTAAAATATTACTTTGCGACTCTTTTTCTCGGATGAAGTCTTCCATCATTTCACTGAAATCTATACTTGCTAAACGGTCACGGGAGGTCATAGCTGCACTGAAAAAAGAATATGAATTATAAATTAGTTTGAAAAGTATAATTAATTAATCAATTAGACTTAGACAACAGATGTTTGAGCAGACTCCCAAAGAGAGACAACCGGGAAAGAAGTGGAGGGAGGAGAGACAGAGGAAGCATAGTGTGTGTGTATGAGAGGTTTTTGGAAAAAAAAAGAAGGACCAGAATTAAACATGAAAATTGATTGTGTTATAACGCTCTCCTTATGGGGAATTAACGAATAAATAAATAATTAATCAATTAAATTTAAAACAATCCATGACTCCCCCCCGGACCGCGGGGCCCTGGGCGGTCGCCCTCCCCTAGATCCACCCCCGATTACAATCGTCTGCTTTCTAGATCATCATATTATGGTGTGTGGCCTACAGGTCTTTTGCAGTTCCAGTGTTTATTATGAGCTTTTTAGTTCTTTCTAACATGTCTGTAATATACAGTAGTATAGGCTACTTTCAAGATTATGCCATTGTTGTACTGTAAATAGAGTTGTTGTTGTTGTTGGAGGTGGTGATTCGTTTAGGAGCTTTGGGACATGGTGGTCATGTAGCCGCGTGCACTTGGGTGTGTGTATAATGTGTCTAATAACCTGTGTTATTGTGATGGTTGTATTAGGGTGTGTATTTGTATTAGGGACGGGTTTTGTATATGCGGCGGTCGTGGCCTTAAGTTAGATACCATCCCAGCATTTGCCTGAAGCATAAGTGAGGAAACAACTTCCAGGATGGCTGAAGTAACAATGTAACCCTTCTCTTCCCAGTTCTGCCTCACAAGCCTCAGTGTATCCCATTCCAGCCCTCAGCTCCTAAACCTGGACCTCTGCGTTGACAGCTAAGAAGACTAGCCACTACGCCACGAGGTGGATTGTAAATAAAATGTTGCTTTGTCAGTCTAATATGATGTAGCGACTACTGGGCTTTTGAAGTTACAGTAATTATTATATGAGTAGCAAGCAATCACTAGTTAGTAACCATCACTAAAGTGGACCTGAATTTCATTAAATTAATTTGTTTATTTATTTATAATTATTTGTTTGTTTATTTATAGTTCTTCTAACAGGTTACAACCTAATTACGAGAAATAACAATATGAATTACACTTAATATTTTTCTTACACTAATATAAAATGATACTTATAATACGTATGACTAAATATTATTCTAGTAAGTATCGTACTTGAAATTATGTTTCAAGTCACTGATAAGGAGTGTATGATATTAAGTGATTTCTCTACAATACAAATGAACAAAAGGTGCTGTCTGATATATGGAAATGTGTGCATGTCTTTTTTCTTTTTTAGATATTGAATGTGTTCGATACAGGCGAATGTTTATATTACTCTGCATTGGTTCTTGGACAGTGGAATATTATACGTTTCGGTCTTATTGACCGCGAAGGAACATATAGTTCAAATTCAGATGACAAATAAGGTCTATCAAAGATGTTATCAAATTATTTAATGTAATAACCTGCCTACTTTTCTCTAAAGTCTTTAAAGAAAAAGTTCCATTAATAAATTATGCTTAGCATTTTTAAAGGAAATGTGTAGTTTATGTTATCGTCAATCTCGCGATCAATAGCCACGGAACCTCCTTTTTACGTGGAATCCGAACTACTGGACATGACGTTTCACTTCGAAAATCTCACATCATTGACCGGGAACCGAACCCGGTCCGCTGTGGTGAGAGGCCAACAGCTTGACCACACCACTGGGCCACCACATTCCCGCTTAGCATATTTAGGATATACATGTGTCCTTTTGTATTCCAAGAATATAGGGAATTTATTTTTTATCGATTCAACTCTATAGTTAGCATTCGCACATCTTGGATTCCAAACTATTGAGCCAAATTCAAGTCAACTTCATACGAATGCATTATACTGTACAATCTTTAGCAATGTACAGGTTCCTAAAATAAAATGTGCATCTTCTTATAAATCCCAGCATTTTGAATATATCTCAAAAATTCGATCAATACGGTGAGAAAAGGATAACTTTTTTTTTCATAGTATAGCCTACCATAAACCTAGATGACTTGAGATGGGAACTACATAGGAAATGGTGGTGTTTTATATCAAAGTTTTCGTGTAAATGCAATCGGATGACACTTATAAATCGAAACAATTTGTTTTGTTCCAATTTATTGTTTCTTCATCTTTTGGAGCAGCATACAATCCCATAACGAATAAATGTATTTAAACGATTACACGACATTTGCAAATAATAATAATAATAATAATAATGATATATTGGCATCCCGGAGATGGTTAATTAAGATAAGATTACAGAGGCACAAGATTCGATCCCAGGGGAACACCAGAGGGTGAATGGAGCTTTTCTCTATGATACAAAGTGTTGCGTCTTTCATACTGTAAGTATGATCCGTAATAGGACATTTTCGTAAGTTGTAGGCTACGTCATGGTTAACTCTACCAATAATCTGTATATATTACATCGACTCGTTATCCTTTAATTTAAACCAGATGACTCCTGATTCGTGAAAATTGGTTATTGTTGATCATCGAGGGATGAATCCGTGTTATGAATCGTGAATAAAATGGCATGTATGCCTGAATAATACATTAGGCCTATGTGTTCATGAAGTGTTTGCTCGTAAAGTTAGTTTGGGGCAAACTTAGTAGCTACCGGTACTGTTCGGTAGTTAAGAATTAGTGAAATCTTACCCGACTTGTGAATATGACTGACTTTAGTAAGTTTCCATTTCTCTGGAAATATCAAAGACTTGATCGATAAATTAAATTTAATATCAAGAGGATAAGTTAAGCCTCCGTGGCTTAGGCGGCAGAACGCCGGCCTCTCACCGCTGGGTCCGTGGTTCAAATCCCGGTCACTCCATGTGAGATCTGTGCTAGACAGAACGGAGGCAGACAGGTTTTTCTCCGGGTACTCCGGTTTTCCCTGTCAAAATGTCATTCCAGCAACACTCTCCACTATCATTTCATTTCATCTGTCATTCATTTAATCATTGCCCCAGAGGAGTGCGTCAGGCCTCGGCAGCCGGCACAGTTCATATCCTCGCCGCTAGATGGAGGCTTCATTCATTCCATTCCTGACCCGGTCGGAGACTGGAAGCAGGCTGTGGATTTTCATTTTTCATCAAGAGGATAAGCTATTTTTTTCCCGGATCGTTTTTTAACAAATATGGAAGAATAACCCTCTTGTGTCCCATATATTCATCGTAAGTATCGGAGTGAGAATGTCACTACGGGTTACCTCATAATAATTAAGATGTCAATTTCGAGATGACTTTCTAGGTTATCATGCGTTAAAATGTCATAGTTGGATCCATTTTGGCAATATACTGATGAGTAAGGCTAGGATTTTAATGTAATATCTATCATCATCATAGCAAACACTCATATCGAGTAGATTGGCCTTTCAATCCGGAAGTCTCTCATTGGTGAGTTCGGAGGTGACTATACAGCCCAATGCGGGAGGCACACGATTTGCCGCAGTGATGACAGATGGTTCCACGTGGGGCATCTGCGTTCCTTCCATTTCTTCTATGTAATATTACATTAAAAAATTTGAAATATGTAACATTGATTTAATTTTTATATAAATCATATACATTACACATGATATTGCTTGTAGATTCTTCATTTTATTCATTATATTTTTTGCAAAATAAAGGATGGTACACTAATTAATTAATTAATTAAGCATGTTCATATTATAGCAAATTTAAATAAATTCCATGATTATGTATGCGTACGGAAGAGTACCAAGGGAAAAGAAACTGACGATTCTGAAGTACAGTATTATGGTATCCAGGGAAGGCTGCTATAGGCAATCAAAAGTTCCGTATTTGTGTTTATAATGAAGCTGCGGTAAGAGTTGATGCTAGGATGAGTTTCTGGTCTAAGTTGTTACAGGAATAGGCTGAAATCTTTCACCACTACTACTGATTTTTTATATAGGCTATAATATTGTCTTTTGTAGCTTTTCAGTCGGTCAACACGACTGTGCCCAATGAATGGGCGGGGTACAAGATATAAATATGTAAATACACTCCTGGAAAAAGTTACATGTATTAGTTAATTATCACAATTGCCCCATATAATTGCACCATATTTGTTCATGAATAGTGATGTGATGATCGTGGGAAACGGATCTTAGTTTTCTTTCCCTTGAGCAACTGAATTTGTAGTTTCTGGACATTTTTTGGTTGTTGATGAGGAAAAGGCAATGCGAAAGGAAGAGCTGAAGCAACTCAGTCCTGATAATAATATGCTATAGCTTATTGTTGAAGTTAATCCTGTGTGATGAGAAATGTAATTTCAAAAAAGGTATTCTACATTTTTTAAAATATCGCCTTTGTTAAGAATAAAAGAAAAAATAACTTGTCATGGTTACTTACAAAAACACGTAAATATAATTCTAGGAAATAAACAGCAGTTTTTCAGCATACTACTAAGTTACAGGTATACTAGGAAGTAGGCTTCCTTACGTATCTTTTCCATGTTATCGTAAACACGATGAGTTATATTTTGAAATATTCAAACAGAAGTGTTGAAAATTTACTTTTCAACTCTTTTCAGGAATTAGTTTAGTCTGAAGGATTCTTTATCACAATTAAGGTTATTATGAAGATAAAACAAAAGTTCGGTGCTTTTCAGTCGGTCAACACGAATTTACCCAAAAGATTTGTAAATTTTTCAGGATTAGGGTATAATCCAACTCTTTTGGGTACATTCGTGTTGACCGACCGAAAAGCACCAAACTTTTGTTTACTAAGGGAACACTGAAAAATGGCTTCAAACCCCATAATGTCAGTATGAAGATGTTTATGAAAGTAAATGATTGAATATACACAATCTAATTGAGCATGAGCAACAACAACGACGGCGTGAAACCTTATTGTGTTTCGGTTTCGAACTTCGCAACATAGGCAGTTTTATGTAAGGAAGGTCTGTAAGGAAATGGTAGAGCTTGAAGAATAACATTTTATTTCTTTCTGCGTTATCACATTCTGCATAACATACTGTTTTAAAGACCATCTCGTGGTGTAGCGTTCTTGTGTGTGACCCCCGGATGCAAGGCCTTAGAGAGTGGTGATGGGCCCTGGGGCTGGAGAATCCTGCACTCCCTCACCTCTATTGCCAAATTATGTAATATTAATTTATAATCCTAAATAAGCAGAAACTGATAGTAATTTTAGTAATAATAATAATAATAATAATAATAATAATAATAATAATAATAATAGTATTAATAGAAGCCGCCGGTGGTAGAGAGTTCAACATGTGCTCCTCCCCCCCCCTCCCCCCCCTCCCCCCACATGCAAGATCCGGAAAATATTTTAATTATTAATATTAATAATAATAATAATAGTAATAAGACGGCTGAGGTGGGATTCAAACCCACGCTCTCTCGATACCAGCGTGGTACGAGGTAGTGCGTTAGTGTGTATATTTGGGATTCAGATGAGGATTGTGAAGGAGTCGGCTGCATTTGTCTGGAGTAGAAGTGATGATAATAATAATAATAAAAATAATAATAATAATAATAGAAATAATAATAATGTTATTGCTTTACGTCCCTTTAAACATCTGCGGCTTTAGGAGAGGCCGGGGTTTTGGAAGTTTGCCCCAAAGGGGATCTTTAACCTGCCAGTAAATTCACTGACACGGCTCCCTCGCATTTGTGCTGTGCCAGGATTCGATCCTGCAATCTTGGACACAGCAAGTAAGAACGTTACCCCTGAGCCACGCAGCCAGAGTAGAAGTGAGAAACCACGGAAAACCACTTCCAAGATGGCTGAGATGGGAATCGAAACCACATCTTTTCAGTTTTGCCTCACGGGGCATTCCAGCCCTCAGACAAGAATGAATCGAATTTCTTGTCGGCGCCGGGAATCGAACCCGAACCTCTGGGGTGACAGCCAAGAATACTAGCCGCTACAACACGAGGAAGGCCAAGGATATTTCAGTCACTTGTGAATTCCGTAATCCGTAGTTTAACTATTAGCTTATCTATAGCAAAATATTTCGGCCATTCAATTGGAAGTAGCCTATACAGACTATCACTTCGAAATTTCTGGTCGCGATATTCTTGAAGCGCATTGCCACGAGATTGCATTTCCCCAGTGTTTGGACTCCGGAGCAGTTAGAACTTTCTCGCACGCGCGACCTTGAATCACCCTCACCACAGTAGTAGTAGGTAATCTGTGCTCACAGTAGGGGGTAATCCGTGCTGATACCTATGTACGGGCCATGTAACTACTAGGGGACAGCGACTACAACGAAACTAGTGGCAACGTTTTGAAATGAAAGGTGAAATAGGAACTGACTCCGGCCGCCTCTTAATCCTGTTTTAATCGTAAACGGTTCAGATATTTCCCCTCTGAATTTTACTTTAGATTTGGTGTTTGTTAGAGTTAGTTTTATAATTTTTATTAATTTGGGATGAAGTCCGAAATTCTTTAGTATTTTCAGCAGTGAAGATCTATGTATACAATCATAAGCTTTTTCAAAGTCTACGAAGGTTATGACTTGCTGTTTTTGTCTACGTTTGTAGTAATCCATTACTAATTTTAAGGTGATTATCTGATCAGGGCAGCTTCTCTATGGCCAAAATCCACCTTGGTATTCTCCTATTTTCAGTTCTAATTGATCTTTACAACGATTATATAGAATTCGTGACATGATTTTATATGTGATATCCAAAAGGGAAATTCCTCGATAGTTGTCAGGATACGATTTTTCTCTTTTCTTGTGTAATGGATGTATTATAGCTGTAGTCCAATGATCTGGCAGTTCTTCTTTGATCCAAATGTTCACTATGCATTGGTGTAATGAAATCTTTACTGGTTCTGCTGCATATTTCCACAATTCTGCAAATGTTTGATCTTCTCCACTCGCTTTGTAGTTTTTGAGCTCTCTCAGAGCTTTGTCGACTTCTTGGGTTGTGGGTGGATTTATGTTTTCTGATGGTGTTTTAATAGTCGTGTCTGTATTTATTTGAAGCAGTTCTGGTGGATCTTTGCAATTTAACAACTTGTTAAATGTTTCTGCTAAAATTTCTGTATTTTTTTTACTATGAGCTAACTCGCCTTTTTTGTCTTTTAACATTAATGGTGGAGGTTCATATCTTTGTAGTTGTTTGCTAAAAATTTTGTCGTAATCTCTTGAGTTTGTTTTCGCGCTATTTGTTTCGATCATCAGAAGTATATCCTTTTGGTATTGACGTTTAACCCTTCGTATTATTTTTTGAGTTATCTTCTTTTGTTTTATGAGTTCCAAGTGTGATTCATCTGTTTTTTGACTCTGATACCGTAGCCAGGCTTGATGTCTATCTTCCACTGTTTTATCAGTGGTTTCCCATTTTCAACACCAGGCAAATGCTGGGACAGTACCTTCTGACAGGCCACGGCCGCTTCCTTCCACATCCTTGCCCAGTTTCATTCATCTTCATCCATTCCATCTCTCATCCCGACACGCAGGTCGCCCACGGGCGTCGACTAGAAAGACCTGCACTCGGCCTCTCAGGAGGCTACACGACAACAACAAAAAAACACACTAGAGGATACCCAGGAGAGTACACGAGACGAAGTGAGAAGGAAAGAGACCGAGAGGAAGTCCGAGAGACAGGTGGCTGAAGGGGGTGGAAGAAAGCGTGAAGAAGAGAGGAGAAGACTGGACAAGGGTGGAGGCTGAGAGATGGTGGGAAGACAGAAGATGTTGGAGAGGCTTGTGTTCCAAACAGACCCGGCCAGTGGCTGGAAACTGTGCAAGATGATGATGATCGTTCCACCATTGGTGTTTCTTCCTTGGATTTATTGGGGCTACTTGTTCAGCTATTTGTTTCAATTGGGGAACTATTTCCTCTAGATCATCTGTTATTTTAATATATTTAGTTTGTTTGTTGTATCCCTTATTATTTATTAGTTTATGAGGGCCGTATGTTCTCTTTCTTTTGAGGTGAGTTTTTTTCTTTGTCAATGGGGTGAATTTAATTTTAATCTTTATCATGTAATGATCCGATCCAGTATCGGTTCCTCTCAGAACTTTCACATTGTAGATCTCCCTGTGATAGTTCTTATCCATACAAACATGATCTAGTTGCCATTCACCTTTTTTCCAATCTGGATGTTTCCAAGTTTTGAGTTTATTTGGTCTTCTCTTGAAGTAAGTCGATTTGGAGATATATCATGGTTCCTGCAAAATTCCACCAGTCTTATGCCATTCCTCTGTTTGTTCTTCTCTGTGCTGGCCATTTTCCTATTATGCCTCTATATCTTTTTTCCCTTCCTGACTGGGCATTAAAGTCTCCAATTAAAATTTTGGTGTGACTTTTATTTATGTTTGTTGCTGTCTGATCCAAAAGCTCCCAAAATCCCTCCACGTCATCTTTGTGTTCTTTCTTATTATTTTTATAATTAGTTGGGGCATGGGCATTTAGTATGGTATATGTTCTATTTGCAGCTTTTAGAGTTAGTGTCGAGAGCCTAGGGGATAATGCTTTAAATTCTATGATGGACTCAATTATTTTGAGATTGACTACAAATCCTGTTTCGAATTGTGGACATTGCTTCATTACTCTTTTTGCTGGTATTCCCTTGTAAATTCTATACCCTTGTGATTCTATTGGTTCCTGATCGGTGTTTCTCATTTCTTGAAGCCCAGTTATTAGAATCCCTCTGCGATCCATTTCGTCTGTCAAAATTTTGAGTTTCCCTGGCTGTATGATGGAATTTATATTGTGTGTTGCTATATAGTTTATCTGTCCTGTCTTCAGTCTAAATTTGGGTTTTCTATCTGTTTTTTCTATTTTTAGATGCTCCGACTCATCTAGGGTATCTTTCAGGTGACTGCCCACCGTATCCGAATGCAGACTGCCTTGGCAATTGCAAGGCGGTGGAATATTCCTTAAACGATTTCCTTCCATGTTTGACTTTCAAAGGTATGGAGGAAGCTCCGAGTTACAACTGCGGTTGTTAACCGTAGAGGTTGTTGTGTGTTTGGTCCATGAGAGCTATTTTATTTTGTTCGAGTCCGCCGTCAAGATGGTGAGGACCCCCGTATCCGTCACCTGGGACGCGCAACGCCGGAGTATCACCTCACCGCCTACTACGACACATATTTTTACTTTTTTTAAATGAAAAATTACATTTCTGTCTCTTACTGTAAAAAATGGGCTGTTTGCCATTTCTTGATGAATGCAGTACATTTGCATTTGTCTGTTGGCACAGGCTAGAGTAAAATGTGACTTTTCACCGATGTCTCAGTCTCATGGCTGTGATTATACGGAAGCTACTGAGGTATGGGTGGTGCTTAGTAATGACATTTAGGGCACAGTTGGTGCCTGTGAATGCTGTGAAAGGTTCTATTCATAGGGTTAGTACTGCTGTTCTAACTCAGTGAGGAAAGTAATGACAAACTACCTCACTCCTCTTCTTGCCTAGTATGCCTCAGTATAGTGCTGCCTTGAGTTTTTGTGGGTATCTACCCACATAACCTAACGGCGGTACTTTTTGAAGATCCAACCAGCCTTCGGGCTGACTACCGGACTACCTAACAGATAGACTGTAAAAAATACATTAATTAATGAATCGATTATTAACAGCTGTACATAACTATAGATAGATCGATAGTTTCCAATCGATTGTTGCAAATTCGGATATTAATAAAATATAATAGTGCAACTAGTTCTTCATTGACTTAAGGTTTTAATTTACTCAATATTTTAAACTTCTTCAATAAGGACAAGGGCAGCCATGGTCATATTATTGGCTTTTCATAATAATAGTATCAATGAGAATGAAACACGTACTCCAGAGTGTGCATGATCGCTTTTATAAGATATCGATTATTACCATATTCCCTGCTATTCATTATTCTTTGTCGCTATTGGTTAGGCGTTCCAACATGGCGGTACTCTGGTTAATTTGAATTTGCTGTTGCCATCAGCTGTTAATATTAATGGTATAAAGGTGATATTTCGCAGGATTGTTCTTTAACAAGGTAAGAATTCTTTCTAATATATATTATTTGAATAATAGAACCAAGTTGTACTTCAGTGTGATGTAAAAAATGCTAGTAATGTGGTTGTTCAGTCCTCATTAGATACTGTAGTTTACTAGAATATTATGGGGCAAGCAAAAACAATATATAGTAGCCTGTTTCTTTTTGCTCAACTGCAGTGCATTTTCTAGTCCATCACAGTTATTCAGCAGTGCCATCTGAAACGTGCTGTATAATGTACCCACTTTGATTGAAGGTACCGGTAAGTTATTTTACATTTTTTTTTTTGTAGGTTATGTAAGAGCCCTAGTGGCAAATTGTTAGATTCACAACTAGAAGGACTGGGTTTGATTTTTGCCAATGGTGGAGATTTTTAAACTACCCTTCACTAACAGGTAAACCCCGGTCAACTCAGCCAGCTGTAAAATAATGAGTAGCCTGAGGGATTTCCTCGGAGCTTAGCCTCCAATAATAAAAAGCCTGGCCAATAGCCTCTGGGAGCTGTCCGCCCTGCAGATGCTATGTTTGCCGCTAGAGGCGCTGAATACCTCCCTACATGATCAGTTCAGTTGGCAGTATTTATACGCATTGTGTACGCACGACTCGAGTTATGTTACTGAAATAAGGTATACTGTCGCGTGCCGTTTAGTAAACAAGGCTATAGAAATAATGTTACTGGAACTAGTTTTCATGAATTTGTTTTTCGAGAGCCAACTAGGAAATTATGGATTAAAGCAATAAGCAGACAAAGTATGTAGCCTATGCTGACCATGCGACTGAAAATTAGGTGATCTTGTAATATTGCTCCAGTTCTGATGATGATAATCTCCTGACCACCTCGTCAAGTAGTGGCTAGCATTCTTGGCTGTCGCCCCCAGAGATCCATGTTCGAATCCAGGCTCTGCCAATAAATTTCATTCCGGTCTGAGGGCTGGAACGGGGTACACTCAGCTACATGAGGTAAAACTTAGAAGAGGTGGGTTAGATTCCCATCTTATCCTTCCTGGACAGGTTTTCCGTAGTTTCCCACTTCTACTCCAGGCAAATGCCGGGATAGTTCCTAACTTAAGGTCACCTTCCAATTCATCACCGGAATTACAAATGCACATGCCGCAATAACATGGGTAGCAGACACGGGGCTAAATGACCAAATTTCTATGACGAGAGCTGTAGAGTCCGCCTCGTTGCGTAGTGGCTAGCATTCTTGGCTGTTACTGCGGAGGCCCGCGGGGTCGATTCCTGGTTCTGAGGGCTGGAATGGGGTACACTCAGTCTCATGAGGCAAACCTGAGAAGAGGTGGGTTCGATTCCTACCTCAGCTATTCTGGAAGTGGTTTTCCGTGGTTTCCCAAGTTTACTCCAGGCAAATGCCGGGATGGTACCTAATTTAAAGCCAAGGCCGCTTCCTACCCAAATTTTACCTCAATTACAAATACACACACTAATACAGACATTACAGTGAGACAGGTTATCAAACAAATTCTACACACACCTATGAACATGGGGCTACATGACCACGACGTTGCAATGCCCCTAAAGAAACAATAACAACGAGCTGAAGACCATAACCTATCTATATCATGCCAAGACATGGTGTCCACAGGCAGGAAAAGTCAGGAATTTTGTTTTTGATCAGGAAAAAGTGTGAAAATATAGCGTGAGTCAGGAAAAATGTCTAAAAGTATTAGAAAGTCAGGAATTTTATATTAACCATATTAACTCTTCAAGTTCTACTTCAGGAACTGTGTGTGACATCTGTAGAATCTTTCTGTTATAAAGATGAAGTCACAAGTGCCGAAATAAAGTGGGCCCTTAATGTCGTCCAAAATAAATTCTCTTAATTCTTGTATAAATATTTCAGGAACCTTCAGGGAAATGTTTCCTGATAGTGCAATTGCAACAAAATTTCAATTGGGGAACACGAAATGTTCATATGTCATCAATTATGGATTAGCTCCATACTTTCATAATTTACTGCAAGATGAAATTCTTTCATGTGATAATGTTATCTGTTTTGATGAGGCATTGAACAAAGTTAGTTAGTTATTGTTGTTTTAAGGGGTGGAACTACGAGGTCATCTGCCCCCATTGAACAAAGTTGTTCAGCGAGGTCAGATGGACCTATTTGTGCGTTAACTTGACATCAACTGCAATGAAGTTAACACCAGATATTTCAACAGCATCTTTATGGGACATGCAACAGCTCAAGGCATTTTAGAGGCTTTCAACCAGGGAATCTCTCCTCTTGCTAGAAAGATGGATGGACCGAATGTTAATTTGAGTTTCATAAAAAAGTTCAGTGGCCAAATAATAGAAGATAATGCATATGGCAAACAACTCGTTAACCGTGGTGTTTGCGGCCTTCACGTTGTCAATGGAGCCCTACAAACAGGAATGCATTCTGTAAAGTGGGACCTTCAATTATTTTTGAGAGACATGTATTATGTATTGAACGACGAGGAGGGTAATATTGCAGAAGTTTCTGCACCCGTCTGTCACTAACTACACCATTGACTACGTCTTGAGAAGAGAAACAAATTGTGAGAAAAAAGAATCACAATAATTAAGAAAAGTCGTTCCTTTTCATTGAAACTCGATCATGGTACACTAGTAAAAATATTCAGTGGAACCATATACAGTACCTTACGCTTGTGCATACCAGACTGTGAGCGTGCTATCTAATAAGGAAAATCTGCAGTTGAAACAAACTTCTACTACTAAAAGATGAACATCTCTTATATTTTACTTCATTCTACTCAACAATTTATATTCATGTACTGTAAATATAGTGTATAGGTACATTTTTGCTGGTTTTAGCTTGCGATAGCAATGCTATTAAGTTACATGTTAGGTGGTTACTCAGCGCTGCAGTGGTCAATACGCGCACTGCTATGAGGACAGTGTTGATGCAGAGAACGCCATGATTGGGTAGGCTTTGTATTATTAGAGGCTAAGCTCGGAGTAAAGGCTGGTGTTCCCCATTCGTGAACTCAAGCGACTGTGCTGCCGTTATCTGATGGAAACATAAACAAACAGATGCTATAATTTTATTAATGCAGCCAATGGCCATGTATTTTTCTTTTCAGGACGGGTCAGGGAAAGGATTATGAAAGGAAATCGGCCGTGGACCTATTGAAACCATGTGATTTGAGTTGATGGGTGTGGTATTCTTTAGTTTTTTCAGTTATTTTCATAATAATTGAAGCTAAAAGATGAGTAATTTAATTACTCAATTCCACTGCGCTCTTCAAATTCAACATTTGCCATATCAATGCACTACTTCCACAAAAAGAAAGCTTTTCAGATGGAATGGAGTCGATTACTTCGTGTCGCAAAACCGATTTCGAAGTATATGATCGCATGTGGCTGGCATTATACAAAGGGGAATTATTTATTAATAAATACTAATGAATTTCTTACAATAACCAGTACCCTACATTCTGCCCTGCACTACAAACTAGGCAACTTAAATGCAGGGTCGATTTGACAGCTGTTCTTCCCATGTGGCAAAAATTACATTTAGGGGTCGCTTTATCGTAGGCCTACATGTGGTTGTCTTTCTTTAACTTGCCCCATTGCTACTTCAAAACTGAGAAGCTCAGTTCTTCTAAGTTTATAATCAGGTGCCTATTAAAAATTAAAACATCTTGAGGCTATAGTCAACTTGTACAGTCTTTGATTTATTGACTTCAACAGTATTAGGCTATATCTTCCAAATTTAAATATATGTATAGCAATATACCGACTACATGCTTATTAGATTCCTGAACAAATTATTTTTATCTTGGTAACTGGTGACCGAATTCCACTTTGAATCTGAATTGAAAATTTCTAATTACTAGTTTGTAAGCATAAATCTTCAAGTCTCATAAAATCTTGGTGTTTTTAGCACTTTCCCCACACATAATTATATGTCTGGCATCTAAAATTGCCTGTCCTTCAACACGAGCCCACCTAGAATTGCGGACAACCTTCAATACATATATGGAATGTAATGGCTAATGACCACATAGAGTTGCATGCAAAATAGATACACTGAATACAAGTGCATAATATTCATGACCAATGTTACTGCAGTTGTCTGTCATGAATTTTCCTTTAGGGATGTACTTTGCCATGTTTGGTTACACTACCTTTTTTCTCTTGCAGGTCTGTAATGTGCGGTGGCATTACAATGGAAAGACAAATCTATGTTGAAATGATAATTTGATGAAATGAAGTAGGGCCTACTCTAAATGTAGGCTATGTACGAATGAGAAATGTGTAATAAATATACCACAGTATATGGACTTGATTTTGTAATTTTTTAAAATTCCAAGTTCCTCATTTACATCCTGATTTCCTTGAAGTATTCAATTTAGTAAGGGCAAAATTTTGGTGTGTTTTGTATTGGCGATGGTTTTATTCATACTTATTTATTTCCTATGTTTTTTCTTAATCTATTTATAACAGTGTAGGCCTACTGTATATTAACTTGTAGGTCAATAACCTAGATGTTAGGTCTCTTAAAACAATTATCATTAACTTTTATTCCTCACAGGCAAGGGCCAAGTTGTGTAAGTTTGTTCTATAAAGCCAAAATAAATAAATGGGATTGATACAAATCATCGAAATGCTCATTCTCTGGAGGAGGGGAATAGGGAGCCGCGGAGGTGCAGGTTACAGTTCAAATTTCCCGCGCTGAAACTTTCATGTGTTTCCTATGCATGCGTAAGCGGTGCTCGTTATCGGAATTAAATTTAAACCGTTCTTACCAATATTCTTTGGTGCTGGAATATATTGTGATTTTCTATGATTATTTTCAACGTTTAAAAATGTTTGTAGAAAGCCAAGACATTTATTCTCTGAGTAGAAAATCTGCCCGGACGCCCTTTCTATATAAATAAATAAAAATTATCGTTATATAGTTAAATAGTTATATGTTCTAGGAAAAGATGTCTTGTGGTAATCTCGTCCGATACCACTAAATTTACACGACAAACTAATATCAATTTCAGTACGCTCCCGTATTAACTCGTATATAGTGTATACTAGCAGAAGTACCCATTCTTCGAACGGTCATCGGTATTAATAACCAGGCGTAATCAATTGAGCTACTGTTGCAATGGTTAGAGACTTGGATCCTGTTTCTCGACAAAGAAAAATGATTAGTTAAAATATGCTCTGAAACTAAATTTACCTAACGTGTACTTCCCGAGATGAAAAAATGAAAACCTCGTAGACGAAACGCAATACACGTCAAATAAAACTGACCTTCACTGTTGTGTCAAGTCCCCATCCAGAGGAAGACCCCTTTAATAAATTATAAAGGCTTGTGGTGCATGAAAATTCAGGTTTTTTAGACTCCAATGGCCCAAATTCCTAAAAGAAGAAAAGAAAAAAAACTACCGTATTTTAATTCAGGAATTTTTGAAAATAATGTTTCTGTTTGGAGATATAATAGACCTTCTGTACGACATAACGCACATTTAAGTCGAGTGAAAAAAATCTAGGGTGCCCCTTGACCCCCTTAAGCTCATTGATGAATTTTACAGTTTTAGTTGATTCCGTAATAACCTTATAGCCATTTGCAAACATTCACAGAAATTTCATAAATGGAGTGGCTTTACTTCTTGCAGAAATAGATAGAAAGTTGTATGTCATCTTTTCAGATATTGTTGTCATGGTTACTGGCTTGCATTTCTTCATTAGTTTATTAAATGAAATTAGTTTTCTGGGAATATCTCAGAAACTGATGGTTTTAGAGCCTTAAAATGTACTTTTCGGGGACCCTTTACTGCTATTTAGGGGCACTGAGTTTTGTTTCTGACACCAAGGGGCCGAAAATAAGCTTTGTCTCGTCGTTGCAGGCCGTAGTATAATAATTATAATATGACAATATAGGGATAGGAATATAATGGACCTTCCGTACCACACCCGAACGTGTAAATCGCGTGAAAAAAATATCTAGAGTACCCCTTGACCCCCTTAAGCGCATTATATGACATTGATGAATTTTACAGCTTAATTTGGTTCCGTTATAACCTTATAGCCGCTTGCAAACTATCTCAGTAATGTAATAAATGGAATTGTATTGCGTCTTACAGCAACAGATGGACCTGTGCGATTCCGTTGCCACGGTAACCGGCTTGCATTCTTTCGGTATTGTATTAAATGAAATTAGTTTTCTGGTAATATCTCAAAAACTGTTGGTTTTAGGGCCTTAAAATGTGGTTTTAGGGCCCCCGAGTTTCGTTTCTCACATTGAGGGGCTGAAAATGAGCTTTGTCTCGCCCGTCTACGCCTATTTCAGCAAGTATTTTAAGGGGGTAGGCCCCCTTTTATGAGAGGTACAGAGAAGAGTTACATCAATGATTAGTGTCGTGCCTCTGAAGGATATCTGTACCAAATTTTACGTTGATCCACCCAGGCGTTCTCGAGTTATAAGGGAACAACCACTTTGTCCACAGACAGACAGACAAAAAAATTATTTTCGCGCGCATCCGTCATAAAACACTCTGAAACGCGTAAATAACGCAAATTTTCGTAGAAATTCAGAAAAAACAGACAAACTTTCATTCTTATATATAAAGAAATTATGGTGGTCAACCCCATATATAGTATTTAATATTGAACAGCCAATCACAATTTTAAAGCAGATTAGTACAAAAATGTAACTCCAGAGTACGCATCATCGCTTCTGTCTAGAGCTATGAGAGCTGCTGTGTAGAGCTATGAGAGATAATGGTTTAAGTACCGTTGAGTTGGTAGCACTGCTCCACCGCACCTTCAACTATCTTTCATCATTAGATCTAATTTTATCAGTACTACACATGACAATATTCTGAAAGTTGGGTTCCGGTTTTGAAGTGTACAATTTTTTTCTGTTCGAGTTCTGCTGTGCGGTCGTCTGTGCTAAAAAGACATGGTTTTCGCAAATAATAAAATGATCATTTTCTTTAGGGTAGATTCATACTTCTTTTAAATCGTCGTAGCTTGTTGGGGTAGGCCTACCCACCATTTATATTATCAACTGTCACTTCATAACGGCTGATTCCTCCATCCTTGACTATAATAGTAGATAGTCTCGTAAAAGCAAACTACGATATAAAAAGATTGGCTGTTGACTGTAAACAATACTCAAGGTAATTAATTCATCGATACAAGGAACCAAGATATGTTAATCCACGAGATTGATACCGTATGATGGCAACTCGTGCTGCGAGAACCACGAGAACGTGAAAAGTTGTTAAATATTTTTTTTCGATGGCCGTAATTACAAAAACGGATGCAGTAGTCTACTGTAATTGTGTTTCGAAATGATTCGTAAATTATTATCAGCTGATTCGCGTGTAAATGTGTTTGCTGCTTCACCAAAGGTAATCATGGTTACTCTGTGTTTACTCCTGTGTGTATCGTTTTATACAATATCAACGAAACCTTAATGCAGTGATTGTGATAATGTACTCCGCGACTGCGATCCCCCTCCCTTCCTCCGGGCCAACAGTAGTACCTGTATAGGCCTACTGACGTTTTAGCTCTAAACTACAGCTTTGAAAGTATGGCAGTCTCCTAACGGCAATTACATCTAGCTATTAACGAAGTCGACAGATGAGATCACTACCACCATTGTCCTTTCTGTAATCTGCGAAAGTGACATCTACAGGTTGCTGAATTGCTGGTAATTGATGCTTCTTGTGGCTACAATTTGACAGGATATTAACTTGGCAGCACCATATGCAGCAATGAAAAGTGGTATGTCTCAGGAGACGGTACATGTTTAGCTTCTTAGTGGCTCTACGTGCGGAGCTGACCATGTGGAGCTGCTGATGTTCTACTCAGCCCTTGTCCTGGGATGAGTATGATTCTGCGGTATAGAGTTCAGCAAGGCTTGAAAATGCTGGAGAGTATCCACCCTAGTGGTGTTTGGCTGACAAGCGGTGCTTTCTGGTCCAGCCTACTTGCCAAATCAGGTGTTCTATTAGATACCAGCATATGCTGCCAATGTGTGTCGAATGCTGCAAAATCCGAGCTTTATCAAGCTCTCTTTGGTACCTCATACCGGCAAAGGTACGCCCACCAGCCTAGAGTTGCACGGCCAGTTGGAATATGACTATTGATAGCTTGTGTAATAAAATAGGTGTAGTTGTAGGTCCCTGTATGATCCAGATACCTAGTGAAGTGTTACCTTGGGAAGTCCCGCATCTGGAAATTTGGTTGGACCTTCACCGAGGTTCTTTCTTTATTCGTGTCAGAAGTGGGTACGTCCAAGCAAGTACACCAAAATACAAAAGTTTTTAAAATAAGGCACTTTCTAGGCTTCCTGGAGGGTCGCGGGTTCGAATCCCAATGAAGTGGAAGTTTGTAAATTCGAATCCGTGATATGTTATCGGATTCAATACGGTATAGTGTTGATTAAATCCGGATCGGTACGGTAGGTTTGTAAATTCGAATCTGGGATATGCTATGTGTGACCCGGATCGGTACGGTGTAGTGTTGTGTTGATTTAATTCGTAGTCAAGAGTTGGATACCTCTTCCTGCTCTGTCAACTGGTAGTGCTCTCTAAGCTCTAGCAGAGAAACTATTTCCATTTCTTCAACCTTTATGGGAAGTGTTTCGTCTTTCTCGCAATGCTCCTTGACTTGATGTATTGGACAGATGACTGCCGTCTTGCGTACTACTTCAAACATGGAGGTGTGTATCCAATGCGAATTATAGGTGTTACATTTTATTTAATTACAGCAATATTTCTTGATCTACCACTTTTTTTTAGATTGTTTTCGCCTTAAATACATTTATTCCTGGATATTCTGTTGAAAAGAAGTGCCGTAATCTTAGTGTACTTGCTTGTCCATAACCAGATCTTTTGCCACAGATGTGTAGTCTCTTACCTGGAGTTTTCACTACCGGATGCACAAGTCCACTTTCTTGTGTGTACTGACTTCAGGAGTTCTTTGCAGTCAGTTGCATCATGTTTCTCAAAACACTCTTACTGTAGCAAATCTATGACCTAGAATCACCTTCTTGTGGCATCAAGCCACATAGGAATTGCAGGAAAGGAGTCCGCACGTCAAGCTTCAAATGAGGGCAGTATCACTACCACCTCGACCAACGGTGGCACCTTGCTTTCAGTTAGCCTATGTCACTGGAGAAACTCGGTGGCTAGATGACCTAAGGCCCGTAAATTGAGAGCAATAAAGGGAACTACTCGTGTATGGCGGAGCAGCTCCTAGCCATGCAGAGTGTCCGTTATTTTATGCAGATTAAGGATAGACTTTTCAAGGTCCACCAGCTCCTACCTGAAAAGAAAGGACCCCCCTTTGTACCTGTAGAACCGTATTGGTAATTCTGCACGCCGTGAGAACATGCCTTTTCGTAACTTTTAACGAGGTATATTATTGAAAATATAGGATTTATGATTTACATACCTTTCTCGGAGTTGTTGGGAGTCGTTTCACAATCTCAACTACAACTGCCGCACCTCAATAATGTTTTTTTTTTTACCAAAATAAAGAATTTTTATCGGACGGACATGTGACTACGTTACCAATATGTCGCACACAAAATTCACCATTCACTATTTCACACGTAAAGACGTAAAGTACTGCCTGGCCGAAAATTACTGCTAGTACCACAAGCAAGGGAGTCTGGGGCGTAAGCCCCAGGTTAGGTTTGTTTTTGTATGTAAAACATTAATAAGATAGAATTTATGTCCGCTACTAGGTTAGGTACTGCCTGGCCGAAAATTACTGCAAAAAAAAAAATAAAAAAAAATAGAAAGAGTAATTTCAGATGTAGAAGTGGTGATCATGGGAGATATGAATGCACAAGTCGGAAACGAGAGACAAGGAAAGGAAGAAGTCATTGGACCATATGGATATGGGAAAAAGAACCGGGAAGGAGAGGAACTTGTAAACTTTTGTGAAAGGAATGGACTGATAGTGGGTAATTCATGGTTTCGGAAGAAAAACAGCAGGAAAATTACGAGATATGGTTGGGGCGATAGAAGAACAAAATCAGTAATTGACTACTTTCTGGTGGAAAGGACTAATCGCAGAAAGCTGATAGATGTGACAGCTTTACCAGGAGAAGCATTTGATGGGGACCATAGAGTTGTGGTGGCAAAATTTAGATGGGAAAAATTTGAAAACCTAAAGGAGATCAGAGAAAGTAAAATAAAAGTATGGAAATTGAAAGACAAAACCGTACAGGAAAATTTTCAGGAGAGATTGAAGCAACAAATCCCAGTTACTGAAGTGGAAAACATAGAAGAGGAATGGTCTCGCTTTAAAAAGGCATTTGTTGGTGCAGCAGAGAGTGCTTGTGGTAGGACGTCAACAAGAGTGAAAGAGAAGGAGACACCATGGTGGAATGAGGAAGTGAGGAAAGCAGTGAAAGAAAAGAAGTCTGCATGGAAAGAATGGAACCGAGATCAAACAGAAGAAAGCAAAAGGAAGTATCACGACAGCAAACGGAGGTGTAAGGAAGTGGTAGGAGAAGAAAAGAAGAAAAGTTGGGAAGAATTTACACGAAGAATGGAAACAGATGTAAGTGGCAGTAAAAGGATGCTGTATGGGCTTCTAAGAAGTAAGAGGAAAGAAAGAGTTACTACAAAGCTAGTGAAAAAGGAAGATGGAGAGTTGTTAACACACCCAGAAGAGATAAAGGGACGATGGAAGGAGTATTTCGATAAGCTTTTGAATGTGAGCAATGGTACTGGTGAGATGGAAGTGACACAACCTGACGACTCTGTAACAGAAGATGATATAACAATGCTGGAGGTGGAATTAGCAGTACAGAAAATGAAGATGGGAAAAGCAACAGGGGTGGATGAAGTCAGTGTAGAAATGATAAAGGCTGCTGGACCTGTTGGTATGCAATGGCTGTATCGACTGCTAAAGTGTGTGTGGAAATGGAAATGTGTACCAGAAGACTGGAAGAAAGGGCTAATAATACCAGTGTTTAAGAAGGGGGACAAGAAGGTGTGTGATAACTATAGAGGGATCACCCTCATATCACAGATAGTAAAAATACTGGAAAGGATATTAGAAAGAAGAATGAGAAGAAAGGTGGAAGGAGAGTTGCAAGAGGAACAGTATGGCTTCAGGAGTGGAAGATCCACAGTGGACCCAATCTTTAGCTTGAGGCAGGTGATGGAAAAGAACTGGGAATATGGAGAGGATTTGATCATGACTTTCATAGATCTAGAAAAGGCATATGATAGTGTCCCCAGAGAGAAGGTATGGGAAACCATGGTTAAGAAGAGACTGGGAAGAGAAATGTTGGAAATGGTGCAAGCAATGTACAACAACTGTGTTAGCAGGGTACTGACCCCAGTTGGAAAGACAGATTGGTTTACGAATAAGACTGGACTAAGACAGGGGAGTGTGCTGTCACCTCTCTTGTTCATAATGGTGATGGATGAAATAGTAAAGGAAACAAAGGAAGCATATGAACATAAAGAAATGAAGTTACTGTTATTTGCAGATGATATTGTGGTCTGGGGAAGGAACACCGAAGTAGTGCAAAAACAACTAGATGCACTGAACGAAAATATTCAGAAGTATGGCCTGAAAATCAGTATAGAGAAAAGCAAGACCATGGTGATGACAAGAGGGGAAAGACAAGGAAAGGGCACTGTGAAAATTGGAAGTCAGAGTTTGGAAATTGTGGACACGTTCAAATACCTAGGAAGTGAATTGATGCAAACTGGTAGGTTGGACATGGAGATTGGCAGGAGGGTACAGCAGAGCAATGCATTCTATCAAAGTGTAAGAAAACTTGTTTGGGATAAGGAAGTACCAAGGAAAAGCAAGGAGGTAATGTATAAAGTGTATTATGTACCCATATTAACTTATGCAGCTGAGACTTGGACCCTGACAAGCAGGCAAGAGAGTAGAATCCAAGCCAGTGAAATGAAATTCCTAAGAAGTATGATAGGAAAGACAAGGAAAGACAGAGTGAGGAATGAAGATGTTAGGAAGGAAGTTGGGATGGGAAAACTAAATGAGAGAATTGAGAAGAATAAACTAAGGTGGTTTGGACATGTAAAGAGGATGGAGGAAAATAGAATACCAAGACAGATGCTGGAGGCGAAGTGCAAGGGTAAGAGACCAAGAGGAAGACCTAGAACAAGGTGGATGGATTCAGTGAAGAACGGCGTAAGAAAAAGAAATCTGGACTGGGACAAGATCGTGGAAGAAGAATGGTGGAAGGAAAGAGGAAAGTGGAGAAGTGCCATAAATACCCCGACCCGGCAGGAGCTGGATAAGGGGAAATGATGATGATGATGATGACCACAAGCAAGGGGGTCTGGGGCGTAAGCCCCAGGTTAGGTTTGTTTTTGTATGTAAAACATTAATAAGATAGAATTTATGTCCGCTACTAGGTTAGGTACTGCCTGGCCGAAAATTACTGCTAGTACCACAAGCAAGGGGGTCTGGGGCGTAAGCCCCAGGTTAGGTTTGTTTTTGTATGTAAAACATTAATAAGATAGAATTTATGAAGTAATTTCACATGTCACACAATCCATGGTTAAAGTACGACTGACGAGTTGGATTTGGCGCAATAGTATATTACATTATCGACGCTCTTTTGTTTCTTTGTATACCCGGTGCGAGATAGTACCAAATGCGTGGGGTTGGCATTCCTGACTTAGTAGAAAGATGTCTCCTAAAGACTTCATTTCAACTATATAAGTAGTGTTGCTATTTGGGATGGCTGGGTGGGTCTATGACAGCGGACGAGTCAACATCTATTAATTTATCATCTCCAGATACCATTACTACAGGTACTTTGGCTAATTTCATTACTCAATTTTTTTTTATACACATGTTCTCACGGTGTGCAGCGCTACCACCGTATTTACCATGGACCACATTTTATCCGAGTTGTGTGGATCTAGTTGACTTACAAAGAAAACTTGCTGATGTTGAAGTAGCTGCTGGTCATGTCATCCACTTTACGGAAGAGAGTAGATTAGGACCAGCAATCTAAATTTATAAGTATTTATCATAGCCTACATAGAACTTGTCTGTCTGTTTAAAATCATAATTTTTGTCTTCTGTACATTTTTGTTTCTTATTTTTTATGTTATTTTATTTAAATAATGGGCTGTTTTCTTATTAAATCATCTTCAAAATTTTAGAGAAAAGAACATTTGTATTTTAACTGAGTTACAAGGGGCAAGTGTTCATCAGGACCCAATGCAGGGCTAGATTTGTGACGGTACGCACCGGTACGCCGTACCGAAACCTCTGATTGGGGGAACAGTCGAATATATAACATAATTTTTAGAACTGTAGAACGTTAGTTGTAAGTCAAGGTCAACTTGGTCTTTGACTGGATAATTATTTCAGAAAATTGTAAAGACAATATTATAGAACAAGAAATAAAAGATTGTTGCTGAACATGCTTGTATTTTCAAACCGAATATATATATATTTTTTTAAATTACGTAAAACTATTAAATTGAAATAATGTACAATGTTTCAACGGTAGCCTAGTTGGCGTACATTAAAATTTAATATAGGCCAACGGCTATGGTAAGAAAAATGGTGCTACTGCAGTCTCAGTTTAATTTAAAATTGCAATCAAAATTAGATTGCATTTTTGTCCACTGATTAATTTTTAAAGGGTCGAGAAAAGAGTAAAAATATTGATTTTAGAACTCTATATTTCAATATTCCATAAAGATCCCGCCCCCTCCCAGCGGCTTCGGTGGCGTAGTTGGTAGCATGCTGAACTGCTGTGCCCAAGATAGTGGGTTCAAACCCGGCCGAAGTCATCGGATTTTTTAAGAGCGTTAAAATCCTTCAGTATGCCTTCCTACAGAGTGGAAGTAAAGCTGGCGGTCCCATGTCATAGATTTATAGCTTGTAAAAGATCCTTCCACAGACTAAACTTGTGTGAAGCTAAATTTCTTGGTTAGATTTCGTTGGAACGCTCTATCAAAGTTCCAACCTTCACCACTAGGTATCATTGTTATCTGGTAGCGAAAGTTGGAACTACTTGAAATTTAACGGAACTAGTAGCTCGCCCTATGTGTGTCCGCTTGAAGCAGCTACAGCCTCTGGCGAGCCGAACATGTCCTCGGACACTCCTGGCACTAAAAGCCATACGATATAAATAATCTCCATCTCACCACCACCTGGTAGCCCACAGTACCGGAACCTCTATTTTTACAAATCAAGCACTGTCCCCATGTAATATATTTTCAGCATTAACCCAGTGATATTTAATAATTTGAGCTATTGTGGTGTTTGTACAGGTGTGTATTTGTAATTCATTGGGAAGGATCTAGGGCAGAGGTGGCTATCCGGCGTGCTTCTGGCACAGACGGCCTTGCAGTTATGGTGGGGGAAGACTATAATATGTAAGTCTCTCTCTCTCGCTTTCCCGTCTTACTCCCTCCCGTACTGCCTTCGCTGTGTCGAAGGTCAAATGAATGGTCGCGGTACGGTGTCCCTTATCTTGCTAGCTGTAGTGTCACTTGACATTATTTGATCGCAGGGATAAGTAACGTTTGACTATGGCTAGCACTGAAAAGAAACGGAGGACTGGAAGTGCGACTTCTTTTAAGAAAGAGGGGGAACAATTGTTTTTCTCTGTATTGAAATTAACAAAATCATGGCGTCACGCTCTGATGTCCGACGATAACCTGCGAAACAGCCTCTGGTTGATTGTCTCACAAACAATCGTACCGAACATTGAGCATGTATTGCAAATTTGAAAACAAGGAAAATAAAAATGTGACCAAAATTACATTGTCTTAAATGAGTTCTATAATAATAATATCGTATGGTCTCGGGTGCTGGATGCAAGCTTTGTAATTTGACACCCAGAGGGTAGCTTGCATGTCGAATTTTGTTGTTCCTTGAATCACTATGAAAGTCAAGGAGGTTAGATATCTAAGCTCCTTGAACTCTATAGCGCTTTCTAGTAGAGAAATGAGGAACTTTTGTGTTGGCGGAAACTCCCGAGATTAATTTTGCCATTATGAACATGGCCTATTGAATTCAAATGGGTTCTTTGACATGCCAACATCCTATGACATGTGTGTCGTATTTTTTGCCGCCTTTCAAAAATAACTTACCACTCCCAGGAGCAAACCTGCAATCTTGGGATTAGTAGACCGACACACTATCCACTCACCCACCGTGGCAAGCTAATGAGTTCCATGATACCTTATCAATATTTCTGATTGTATTAATTCTGACCACCTCGTGGTGTAGTGGCTAGCTTTCTTGGCTGTTGCCCCGGAGGTCCGGGTTCGAATCCCGGCTCTGCCAAGAAGATTTCCATCAATACCGGGGGCTTTCTTATTTTTTGTTGCCATTATCGTCTCAACGACTTCTACCTCAGTGATTGGTGGATAGATAAAGTCGTGCATTGGAAGTAGGATGATTTTTGTCCCGAATTGTCTTAAATTTAGAAAGGATGAGAAGTGTTTCTTCCATGTTTCAATCTCGATTTTATTGTTAAAGTGTGGTTTTCTGGGACTTATTGCATCAAAAGGGTTTGCCTCTGCATCTTCAGCCAATTGGATGTGTTTCCTGTATATGTAACATCTTTCCTTTTCATTTAAAATCTCTTTGTATTTTTGATGAGCAGTGTTGTATCTTTCAAATATTTCAGGACTATTATTGTGAGATCTTCTCTCACATAAATATTCTATTATAAAAAATATATATTTAACCAACTACCTTGTAGCATAGCATTGAGAGTCAAACCATGGTTTTGTCTGTCAAACTATACTTTTTGAAGGTGCAGTAGCTGTTTTTATGATGTTCACCAAGTGCTGAGCTACAACATTGAGGTGTCCAATACTTATGTTCATGAGAACCTGCTGACTTTCAGTGTTTGTCTTTTGTTTCAGTGTCAACATTTAGTGATCTTTGAAACTGAATTTGATTACTCAGGTGCCTTGGAACAACATTCCAGGTAGATGTCAGAGTTGTTAATACTGGAAGATGTTTCCTAATGTCTGTTAATATGGATGAACTTAGAATCTGTTGTCTTTGTACTTTGACTAGATTGTTTGTAAAGACGAGATCGATAACACATGTGCCATTATAACATAACACATATACAGAGAGTCCAGTTTGTATGTATCGGAGACCCTCGCTAGCCCGCGCCGCGAGCCTGTCTCCCGCCACGCACTTTGCTGTTATGCGGCGCCCGCGCGGCAGTGAGTCATTGAGTATAGGAATTTGTACTTCCCTAGTTCACAGCTGGTGCTGAAAATGTTCGCCATTCACTGATACACATCGCTGGCACTTTTTTATGAAACTGGCATTTACTCTCTGAAGTTCTTCAGCACCGATTGACTGTATTTCAGCTGTAATATAGTCTTTAAGCTCATTTATAGTGTAAGAGTTTCTCGCATACACTCTATTTTTAAGCGTCCCCCACAAATAAAAGTCACATGGTGATATGTCTCGGCTTTGCGGGAGCCACGCGTTCCGACTTATAATCCTAGTACCAAAAATGCGACGCAATTCTGTCTTGGATGCTTCGTCATTGTGAGCAGTGGCTGAATATTGTTGGATGTAAGTTGACATTCGCTCTCCGTAAGTCAGTTAGTCAAAAAAATTGGTCAAGGATCACATTAAAGTACAAATTCCTATACTCAATGACTCAATGCTGCGCGAGCGCCGCAAAACGGGAAAATGCATGGCGGGAGACAGGCTCGCGCCGCGAGCTAGCGAGGGTCTCCGATACATGCAAACTGGACTCTCTGTATGTTGGAAGCTGACTGTCATTATGAAGTTGAAAAACATCTTGTTCTAGAAATGCTTTTAACGCCTCTGTTTTGCTGTTGATCTTATCTATTCGGCAATAGAATCGTTGGTTCATGGGCAATATTATAAAAGGCCTGGCAATTATATCATACAATGAAGATTCTGGAGAGAAAAAGGAATTGCACTGATTTTAGTTCTGATACCCGGTACCTTTTGATTCCTATGGCTGACAGTTGTTGTAAGCAGTGGCGGCTGGCGGATAATTGTTCTGGGTGTTGCACTATTTTCATTAAGGGGGGGAGGAGGTGGTACATGGGCACCTGCAGGATCTTTTCTAGGGGGCATGCAAGTAATATTTTCCATTTCATTACCTACATGTCACTAGGTGTTATTAAGACGTAACCCCCCACCGCAAATTTTAGTTTCCCTTCTTACTTGCTTCATGATATCATTTGGCCGCTCTTAAACCGTTGGGTACATGATCTTTATGGCATGAATGGGAGGATTTTTTTTAGTTCAGAGTTTTTGTCCATGGGAGTTACTGTACCTTTTCTTTGTGAATTATCGTCATAATGTTCATTTTTTTAAAACAGGCAAAAAGTATTCTCAACAAGAAGTATAACTTAAATTTCCTGCCAAATCAATACTTTACTTACAGAAAAGTTCTACGGGTACACGTTTCGGAAACCTATTTTGTTTCCTTCTTCAGCCCACATTTGGTATAAAACATCATACAATAACAACGAAATCCTCATCAAACAACACAAAACACAATTCATCAGTTAAAATATTAGAACACATTAAAAATTACAAGTTAAGAAACACACTAATTAAAACATCAACAAAACTCTTAAATAGCATGCAATGCTCCACGCATATTCTGTCATTTTTCCTTTGTTAGACTTGTGTCATTAGACACATTAAAATGTCGCTTACGGACAAACACTTATTTGTTGAAGTATCTTCAATGTCTTAAAATGCGTATAACCATTCTATGGGAATTCCTGTGTTAGGTGATGGACCTCACTGCTTAAAGTGTGGGCTTCTAATAATCAAATATTTTGTTCAGTATTTAACTTGTGTCATTAGACACAAACCACTTATTGTTAAGATAAGACAAAAATTATTAATGAAGTGTTTCCTGTCAGACACTTGAAACATTTGTTGCTTCATGAATACAGAACATTGTGACGGCTGGTTAAGGATTGAAGGCAGTCAAATTCAAAGCTTCTAAGGTGATTATACGCTGACGGTCAGCGACATCAATTCCAAATTATTGTTACGGTAGAATATGGTACCTGAAACGAGTGATTTACTTGTTAACGTTTTGAAATGCCAAAAGATAAAGTACTTCTCTAATAGGAATAAAGCATGGTGTCCACAGGCAGGAAAAGTCTGGAATAGTCAGAAAAGGTCAGGAAAAGGCAGGAAAAAGTGTGAAAAAATGCTGTGAGTCAGGAAAAAAAATGGCAAAAAGTATTAGAAAGTCAGGAATTTTATATTTACCATACAGTATTTTGTGTTTTACAGCCATATTTTGATGTTACTAGTTCAACTAATCTCTGAAGATAAAAAGCAATATCTCACTGGACATTATGGTACGTTTCCATTTTTACAGTACATCATAGTAAAAACCTCTTTTAGCTATTTTCTGTACGCTTTTTTTGGCGTTGGCGTAGGGATGTGTCGACCCCATCACTATAGTTTAGGTTATTAAGTACTTTAGTTATATGTTAGTTATTGTTGTTTTAAGGGGCGGAACTACGAGGTCATCTGCCCCTCATTAAGTACTTTGATTTATGTATTATTGCATTATAATTTAAATTACGTTACCTTGTTAGCACGTATTTACAAACTGTTAGTTGGAAAATATATCACTTCTAAGGTTATTTAAAACAGAAATGACTTACCGGAATCGTACAACCTTGTCAAAAGCGCGACCCACATAGAGGTCAACTTGCACTGAGTCCGCCTGACACACTACTGAACCAGTTGCGTGTTGTGATGCATTCTGTGCGGTGGCGGGGAAGGGTGACGGAGAGGGGAGGGGAGTGAGACGGTAGCTTGCACCTAAGTGGGGTGAGGGGGTGTGGAGTCAGGAAAATTGAACGAATCCGGATGTATGTTGGAATTTACCTATTGTGGCGGGGGTTGAGGGGGCGGTTTGCGTTTTTTATTATTTAAATAATCTGCTATTGTATCAAATAATTTGTTAGTTTCAAAATTAATCTTGTTTAGATTATTGCATTCATTTGACCTCTGAAAATTATTGATATGATATGCCCTTAGATGCATAATGTAAAATTTTGACGTCATTATTTATGTCAGTGAACTTATGTCCCGTTTCTTCTATGTATACCGCCATGGCTGAAAACTTCCCCGCCACCGCGCAGAATGCATCACAACACGCAAGTGGTTCAGTAGTGTGTCAGGCAGGCTCGGTGCAATTTGACCTCTATGTGGGTCGAGCTTTTGACAAGGTTGTGCGATTCCAGTAAGTCATTTCTGTTTTAAATAACCTTAGAAGTGATATATTTTCCAACTAACAGTTTGTAAATACGTGCAACAAGGTGTTTTCTGTTGTTCTGTTCTTCAGAAACTTGGAGCAATTCAACAACCCACGTTGAAACTGACAAGGAGTAAATTTGTTAATGTTCCTCGTAAGTTTCTTTACATGGTGTCCACAGAATTTTCAATGTCAATTTTCCTGACTTTTTCTGACTTTTCCTGACCATTTTTCAACAAAAATCCTGACTCGCGAAGTCATCGTAACACCGGAAAAAAGGTTTATTGAGGAAATATGTATATATCTTTTTTCATTTGTAGAATTTGACCAACGCTCTCCTCTTTATTCATTTAAAATAGAAAGTAAATTATAATGCAATAATACATAAATCAAAGTACTTAATGAGGGGCAGATGACCTCGTAGTTCCGCCCCTTAAAACAACAATAACTAACATATAACTAAAGTACTTAATAACCTAAACTATAGTGATGGGGTCGACACATCCCTACGCCAACGCCAAAAAAGCGTACAGAAAATAGGTAAAAGAAGTTTTTACTATGATGTACTGTAAAAATGGAAACTTACCATAATGTCCAGTGAGATATTGCTTTTTATCTTCAGAGATTAGTTGAACTAGTAACATCAAAATATGGCTGTAAAACACAAAATACTGTATGGTTAATATAAAATTCCTGACTTTCTAATACTTTTTGCCATTTTTTTCCTGACTCACAGCATTTTTTCACACTTTTTCCTGCCTTTTCCTGACCTTTTCTGACTATTCCAGACTTTTCCTGCCTGTGGACACCATGCTTTATTCCTATTAGAGAAGTACTTTATCTTTTGGCATTTCAAAACGTTAACAAGTAAATCACTCGTTTCAGGTACCATATTCTACCGTAACAATAATTTGGAATTGATGTCGCTGACCGTCAGCGTATAATCACCTTAGAAGCTTTGAATTTGACTGCCTTCAATCCTTAACCAGCCGTCACAATGTTCTGTATTCATGAAGCAACAAATGTTTCAAGTGTCTGACAGGAAACACTTAATAATTTTTGTCTTATCTTAACAATAAGTGGTTTGTGTCTAATGACACAAGTTAAATACTGAACAAAATATTTGATTTTTACAAGCCCACACTTTAAGCAGTGAGGTCCATCACCTAACACAGGAATTCCCATAGAATGGTTATACGCATTTTAAGACATTGAAGATACTTCAACAAATAAGTGTTTGTCCGTAAGCGACATTTTAATGTGTCTAATGACACAAGTCTAACGAAGGATAAAGTGACAGAATGCTCCACGCATATTCTGTAAAACACATTGCATGCTATTTTAGAGTTCTGTTGATGTTTTAATTAGTGTGTTTCTTAACTTGTAATTTTTAATGTGTTCTAATATTTTAACTGATGAATTGTGTTTTGTGTTGTTTGATGAGGATGTCGTTGTTATTGTATGATGTTTTATACCAAATGTGGGCTGAAGAAGGAAACAAAATTGGTTTCCGAAACATGTACCCGTTGAATTTTTCTGTAAGTAAAGTATTGATTTGGCGGGAAATTTAAGTTATACTTCTTGTTAACATGGTCAATACGGAACCTGGAATGAGTGCTGTTCCTAATAAAAGTAGTTGTATCACAATGTATCGACAAAAATAAAAATCAAGAAGTTCATTAAAATGGTAATGTTAATCCAGTTCACCGATTTTTTAAATAGCTGAAGATTCTTTTCTTTCTTCGGCTTTTCCCAATGAATTGGGGTCGCCGGAGCCAACCAGGCTCATTTTGGATTTGGCCGGGGATTTAAGTTAAGATTTATTTTTAAATAGCTGAAGATATTCTCAAATAATCCCAAATTACTAAGTTAAATACAACTGTGGAATTATCCCTACATGTAAATCAGTTAAAACCATCAGTACCTTCAATTTATGAAATAAACTGGTGAGACAATGAACAATCGAAATATTCTCAGGATTTCAGGGGGGCTGGCACAGCCCAATTGCTCCCCCCTGCCCATGAGGTGATAGGGTAAAATACTGCTTGATATCGGAGAAAACTGTATTCAATTGCGCGGTAAAACAGATGTACCTCATTCATGACAAATGCCGCAGTTCAGAAAACATCACATTTTCATCGGATTAAATGGAATATAAGTTAGTCTACATGAAAACCCTCACGAGAACAAAACAACGTAAGTTATATACGATCGAAATAGCGAGTAAAAAAAGTTTCCGCCCAATCATTACCTTTCACACTATAAATTTAATGTTTCTTTCTCATACTAGGGACATGTTTCGAACAATATTTGTTCTTCTTCAGCCTTATACATTTTATCAACATTGTAACTTATCTAAGACATTGCATAATTAAAACACATGCACAATAGACAATTCATTATAGAGCATACAACTAAAAACATAATGTTAAAAAACTTGGATAACACATTAAAACATTGGAACTTCTTATTCCCATTTGTACTATGTTCAGTTCTGAATGGCCTTGCTATGAAGGCTTAATTTAACGGTGATAAGCAGTAGGTCAGTAAGAAGCTCAGAGTCATCTCCCTCTGGCTTATGCTTGCAGGTGATGTATTGATGGGCTACACATGGCCTTTGGTTAAGTTGCTTTAACAGCTGCGTCATACGGATTGTTGGTGTTAGCTTGGTAAGGCGATCCTGCCGTGGGGTGTTTATTGTGGAGTAAACTGTAAAGATAAGAAATTTAAATAATCTGAAAAGTGCGTCTGAGAAGAAGAATAGATAGAGTTGAAGGGGCTAAACGGTAACTTACTGGGTGACGTCTTGAATGTAACTTTCGGGTTTAACTGAGTTGAAACCCTCCTGCCTGGTTGCAGTAATGAGCCAAAGATCTGATATTAGTATGTATGTGTGGGAGAGGGAACTGTTGCCGAATGATGTTGCATTAAGCGGCTTACCTGTTCTGTTCTGTGAGACGTGGAGCGTGGAGCCGTGTTACACTGAGTGACCTGCTACGCGCTGGGCTGAAGCGAGTGTTTACGGTAGTGTGTGGCGGGGAGGGTAAAGAGAGGGGAACCGGTCTTGGCTGAGTGGAAACAGGTGTGTGGGTGCGACGCGTGACGTCATATGTTTTGAATTAGTAACTTCATGGGGGGTGTCCCTGGTATGAGAAAGAAACATTAAATTTATAGTGTGAAAGGTGTTGATTGGGCGGAAACTTTTTTTACTCGCTATTTCGATTTGTAAGCGTCAATACGGACTTTAAAATGGAAAACCCTCCAGTTAATCTTCAGTTATATACGATGGCGAGATCTGGGAGTGTCACAAGTACGCGCAACATTGCACGACATGGTTTCAGTAGTTGACTGGGAATCACGGATGTCTCTGTCCGCGCCTCGGCTTCCTTGTTGCAGTCAGCGGGCAACGACCAGCCGAGTTAACTGTTGGGATAGGGCTTACCCGGTCTAGTATCTCTGTCATACCCTTCACTATTGAGATCTAGTCAGTGCTTGGGCCTGGAAACGACCAAACGGACGAGCGCTCCTAGACAGTTGGCGCGCTTCGCTTTCGCAGTCAGTTCACAGTAACTTAATACACGATAAGATTTCCTGAATTATTAAAGAACAGAATTTCGATTCAGACCACTACCTTTCCAAAGCCAAAATCCGCTTCCCTCCGCTACGACAAAAGAGAGACCCACCTAGAATAACCAAATATAACATGAGCAAATTGAATATTTCCCACGACATTGTTAAGAACTTTAGGGAAGAAATCCGCAGCACCAAAAAGGAAAGTTGGCAACAACTCTGTACAGGAATCAATGACGCCGCAAAGAAGACACTGGGGTTGGCAAAGAGGAAAAGAGAAATCTGGTGGAACGAACACTGCGATGTAGCTCTCAGTAAGAGGTCTGAGGAATGGAGAAGATGGAAATCTTCTGGAAAAAGGGAACACTTGGAACAATTCAGACAACAGAGGAAAGAAACATCCAGAATTTTCCGTAGGACCAAGCGATCTTTTGAAGCAGCACAGTTAGAAAATCTTCAGAGCAACTTCGTTAAACACAACTCCAGAGACTTTTACCAGACATTCAAAAACAAACTTAAGGGTTACCAAGCCCCAAGTATGAGTTTTAGAAATGAGCAGGGAAAAATTGGACTGAACAACCATGAAAACTGCGAAATACTAGCTGGATACTTTCAAGATCTTTTGAACTGTCCAACCCCCACTTCTAGATTAGAAATAGCAGACTCACCAGAAAACTCAAAAGAGGATGCACCACCAACAAAAGAAGAGATCAGGGATGTCATCAAGAACCTAAAGAACAACAAAGCAAGTGGAGAAGATTCGATAACAGCAGAAATGATTAAATGGGCAGAGCCAGAAATTCTAGACGACCTTCACAGAATCCTTGGTGCAGTCTGGGAAACCGAGAAAATTCCAGAAGAATGGAAAACAGCGCTGATCCATTCGCTCCACAAGAAAGGGGATAAGCAAGACGTGAACAACTACAGAGGTGTGTCCCTCCTTTCAATTGCTTATAAAATTCTCTCCAAGATTCTTCTAAACAGAATAGAAGATACGCTGGACAAACAACTAGGCGAGTACCAAGGAGGGTTTAGGAAAGGACGCTCCTGTGTTGAGCAGATCTTCAACTTGAAATCAATAATCCGTCACAGACTGCTGAGTAATAAGAAAATTGTGGTATCCTTCATAGACTTTAAAAAGGCATTTGATTCAGTGGACAGAGAGACCTTAGACAGGATCCTAAGGGAATTTGGAATCAAAACCAAACTAGCAAATATAGTCAAAGAGACCCTAACAAACACAACTTCCAGGGTGAAGCTCATGGGAGAGCTTTCTCGGCCGTTCGAAATTAAGACAGGAGTCAGGCAAGGGGATGGCCTATCACCAATCCTTTTCAACTGTGTCCTAGAGAAGGTTGTGAGAATTTGGAACTCTTAATTGGAGAGTCGAGGAATAAACCCAATCTGCCTCGGGAGGAAGTCGGTAGGAATTAAAGTCAACTGCCTGGCGTTTGCAGATGATTTTGCAGTACTATCGGAAACCACGGAAGAAGCAGTCTTACAAATCAACCTCTTGGAAAAGATCGCTAGCCAAACAGGACTAAGGATATCAGTTGAAAAGACAAAATTTATGACAAATGACAAACATGGACCAAAGTTCCTTGACACGGAGATAGGACGGATTGAAAGGGTAAAAAAGTTCAAGTACCTAGGAGAGACTATACAGGAGAATGGGTTAGAAAAAGCAGCTGTTGGAGATCGAATTATAAAAATGGAAAGAGCGTATGGATTAACAAAAAATATCTACAACAAAAAGTGCATCTCCTGGAATGCCAAAATAAGGCATTATAACACTGTCGTAAAAACAGAGTGCCTCTTTGCCAGTGAATGTCTCTCGATGAACTATAGCCTCGAAAAGCTAGAAGTCATGGAAAGGAGAATTCTTAGAAAAATCATGGGTGCAGTTCAGACTGAAGATGGATAGAGACTGAGAAGCAACGGAGAAGTCTACCAGAACGTGGAAAGAATCTCCGCGTCTATGCGGAAGAGAAGGCTGACATTCCTCGGACATCTCTATAGAATGGACGACCATAGATTAACTAAACAAATATTCGACTATCTCTGGAAGAAAAAGACCACCACAACATGGATTAAGGAAGTTAGGAATGATTACATCACAGAATCTCAAATGCTAGAAAGAAATGTATTTAAGAGCAAAGTGAACAATCTGGAAGGGTTTCAAGATGAAGGAAGACCTAAGAGAAGTGGACGAACTTGGACAGAAGACCAAAGAAAAAATGCCAGTGAACGCATGAAGGAATATTGGAGACAGAGGAAACTCCAGGCAAAAAATAAGAAAAAGAAATAAAGTTGTTGCGTGATCCTAAGTGGTCAATTCGCTTGAAAAAAAAAAAGAACAGAATTATGAATTCCTATACATATAAAAGGAAACATACTGCTTATATTACTAAAAATATTATCGCGGTATTAATTGTATTTCATGAAATAATCTGGTCGTTGTGCAATGCTGCAACTTTATTACCGGTTGCCACTGGTTGTAGGTGTTAACCATGATTTAATAAAACAAGATATACCACCACTCGGTCTACCTAACTGACCTTGAATTGCCGGAACATGATGACGATAATATCCTCTCACTCATAAAGTATCTGTTAAGATAACTATGTTCTTCTTAAAAGCATTGTCTGATATTAATCTCATAACATTTTGAAAACCTTCTATATTCCACAGTAATAGTGATACTTCAAAATTGAAACTTGATTTAGGCAGCTCTGTTGCCTCCAATAAGTCTTCCACCTGGCATCTGCCTGGGGAGACATCTCCTGATCACAACACGTTTTGGCCATAATTCCAGCGTCTTCATACTTTCCAGATTCTTAAAATCCACCCCAATCTTACGGGATTTATTTAAGCAACTTAAGGATTTATTGTTCCCTCTTCCGTTCAGTACCACACATTCAATTTTCCTTTCCTTCTGCTGTTGTAGTATTATACTATATTATACTATAATCTACCTACAAAAACCAGGCAGTACTTTTACCAGCTTTAACTCTTTTATCTCTATCTTCCTTGGTACCTACAACAATATTTTTCCTTCTTGTTAAGTCTGTTTTTTCCATGAATTTTCCTGATGGTCTTCTGAAATGTTTTCCTTCTCTTCTTCGTCTTCACAGTTACTTATTACGTGCTGATCTTGTACCTCTTGCATGTCTTTTACTGCTTCCGTAGACATTGAAATTGTTGACTGCATCCTGATTTGCTTTTGTGTAATCACCTTTAAAGTTACGGGCTTTGGAGCCTGCTGTTTAATAACCTGTTTAAATACTGATGATCCATCTTGGTGTCTGATTAGCTCCTTTGGTAGAGTAAGTGTAATCTCTTCCCTTATTTTTTCGTGCAATTTATGTTCCATGAAGTACAATAATTCGTTTACTTGTTCCGTCAGGAAGTTTATTTCCTCTTCGTCTTGTTTTACATCTCACTGAAACTCTTTGCTTGCATTCCGCACAATGCCACGTCTGTTTGCAAGTTTTCCTTTTAGTAATGTAATATTCTTCCCGTGTAAGACCATTGCAATCAACATGTTGCCATTTATCACAACCTTCACATTGAATGCCATGATCATTACTGGTAACTTCCTTGTGAAAGAGGTCACATTGATTGTCGACTCTTTCATCAGTTGTAGTTGGCATATTTAACGTTAGGCACATAAACTGCCGTTTGTAGATGTCACTGTAGTAGTTTCCTGAAGGTATAACCATAGGATACAATAATTCACCATCCACTTATATATATTCATTGTAAATTTGAATTGCACTTATGATTAGGGAATGTTTGTGCTGGTGCCACCACTGGGAACCGGAAGCGAAAGCGTCGACATTGCAGTGGTGTCATCCATCGTCCCCTTGTCCCAAGAAGTTCAAGAGCCAACCATCCACTGGAAAGGTGATGCCCACCCTGTTCTTTGATTACTGGGACCCATTGATTTCAAGGAACCTGGTGTCTCCATCACTGGGGAATGGTACTGCGCAACACTGGAGAAATGATGGCGTGCAAATTAAGGCGAAACGTCCAGGAAAACTGCAAAGGTCGTAACGCACAGGTACTCCAACTCAAGTAGGAGACTCGTAAGCATCCGTCCTATAGTTCTGATCTCTCCCTATGCGATCATCACTCCTTTGGTCCCTTAGAAAAGGCCTTGAAGAGTCGACAATTCCTGTCAGATGAGGATGTGTAGCAGGCGGTTATGGACTTCTTCACGCAGCAGGGCATGGTGTTTTACCACATGGGGGTCTTCAACCTGGTGTATCGATGGAATGAGTGCCTCAATGCTTATGGCTATTTTGCCTGATTGGCACACCGTTTCTTAACTGTAGAGCCGTCAAACAGAAAATGTTTTGATCATGTCTTTTTATAAGAAAGTATTTTTTGATCACATCTTGTATTATGAAAGTGGTAGTGTAAAAGTCACATTCAGGGTCAGATGACTTCGTAGTTCCGCCCCTTAAAACAACAATAACTACTACTACTAAAGCCACATTCCGCTCTCGTATAGGCCTACTATTAATCAGAACACTAGGTATCCAAAATAAGGGATAGCCTACTTGAACTCTCTAGAGTAGTTTACATCATCTACACAATACAGTGCATCAATATCTAAAGTAATGTTATCACGCCAGGAGATGGCACTGTTCAACACACTGTGACGGGGTAAGGGGGTCTTGCAGTACGCAGTACCTAAATATATCAGCTGGCAGTCAGTTGCTGCTACTTCCTTCATGATAATTTGTTATCGGGCTTCACGTGTGTATTTTACATTCCTTCCTACTGTCGATATTCTTACAAGCCTTTGTGTTTACTTTTAACAGTGTGACATTATCAGGTACAGTAATGGAAACGGTGACCAACTTAATGTTTATGGAATGCACAATACGCTGTGAGTGGGAAGACAACTGCAGTTCAAACCAGACTGCCATCTCCTGGCGAGATATCAGTTACATCAGTATATTCTTCTCAGTTGTAATTTATTTTGGTCCGCTTCTGTCGAACACTGCAGAGAGATTTAGATAACCTGATTTTCTCTTTCATTGGTGTTGACTTACCATAGAACTGCAGAACATTAGCCATCTCACTTACATTTTTGGCTATAGCTTTATAAAGAAGACTGGAGGGCATTGGATCAAAGAAATTCAAGAGGATCTCAAAACAGTTGGACTCGAAATTACAGATGCAGAGAACAAGAATAAAATTACCACCCTTCTTAAGAATCACAAATTTTCAGCAGAAAAGATGCACAGACGGCCTGTAGAGATTTCAGATGAATTAAGAACACTGCGATCAGAACGAATGAAGAAGTACTGGGCAGATAAGAAGAATCAAACGATACAACCTTCAAAGAAAAAGTGTACATGGAAGACTCAAGTGGTCCAATGTGGCCAATAAAGTTAATAGTAGGAATAACTTTTAATACTATCATTTTTCCGTATTGCAATTTATAATTGTTTTTATAAGTTTTCCACTTTTCAATACAACATACCTTTAGTGAGCAACTTATGTTCTAGGTATATTTGCAGTACATGTTTCGGTTTCTATAAAAACCTTCCTCAACCATAGCAGTCTCAAATAGGCCTAAAAAAACATGAGGTGCAAGTCATATACAGTATATAAATAAAATATTTATTGCAGCTAATAGCCAAAGGAATGATACAGACAAAATGAAACATACATAGGAATAAACTATTCATTACAACAGAAGGACGTCAGAGATTCAAGTCTATATGTACAGTACATCGCATGATATCTTTCGCAACATTTGTCGCAACATTCACATACACAGTCTGCGTCTGGCTGGTGAAACTTCTTTAACGTGCACAGCTTATGGTGAAAGCCATGTATGGCAAAGCGTGTAACAGTATGTCTTAGTTCGTAGCCTCCCCGTTTCCAATCATTGCAGGTCATTGCGTCAGTGATGTAGAAATCCCACCATGTGTCTTTCTTCTTCGATTTCAGGTTCTCCATGAGTTGCACGTATGCTGGTGTAGACGGTAGCGACAGTTGGAGGCGGAGCTCTTCCACATAATATAATTCACGTGTTAATTCATAGACTAGTCTTGAAGACGTGTATTTTGAAACACACAGAATCTTCTTTCAGAAAGTCGCATTTAGTTTTTCCAACTTTTCCAGGTGTTTCAGTTTGAGGTGCGCCCAGATATTCTCTAATCCATATGTTACAACGGTTGTAACCTTGAGCTGGAAGAGTTTCAAGGCTGTTTTGACGGAGAGTTTTCTCAACTGTCGGATATCATTTATGGCCCTCGTAGCCACACTGATCCAATCGTTAACGTGAAGCGTAAAGACGTTGCCCGTTGTCTGAAGTGTCACGCCTAGATATTTAAAGTTAGAAACTCTCTCCAGGGGTTTTCTGTGTGTGTGAAAAGCTGTTGGTTTTCCCCGTTTGCGGAAAGTCATTGACACAGTCTTGTTTTCGTTTAGGCTGAGTTCATTCTCTTCCGCCCATTTCAACAGCAGATCAAATGCAGATTGTAGTTCCTCTTGAGATCTCGAGGCCAGCACAATATCGCCAGTATACATATACAGTATATGATAAACATAAAACAATGGGATGATAAGTCCTAAAATTAATGATACAGAATACACTTAATTTAAAAGTTTTTAAAGTGTTTAAAATATATCATTATGGTGCTTGAAGCCATTTTCAGTGTTACCTTAGTAATCGAAATTTGGTGTTTTTCAGTCGGTCAACATGATTGTACCCAATTGTGATGGGTTATTCCCTAATCCTGAAAAAGATTTACATGTGATTAATTGTTGACCAACTGAAAAACTTAAAAGGTTCATTCTGGTCCCGTATTGATAAACTAATTAGTATTAACAGGTTAAAAGTTCTGCCTGATCAATACTTTTATTAATTAAGATTAATGGGACATGTTTCAAGGCCTAATTAATAGTTTTGGCCCCTTCATCAGCCGATATGTCAGAGAAACGATACAAGATATTTTTTTCGTATGGTAGCACTTAAAATTCCCTTAATATTGAATCTTTTATGGTGCCCCATAAAGAGGGATTGAAACATTTTACGCCTAATATGAGTTATGTCAAATGACATATGAACTAGGCCTATAAACACTTTCAATGGACGCCTCACGGTCGTCTTTAGATGTTATTGAAGACACAAATGTGTGGTACGGGTTCGGTACGACAGCAACAGTTCAGAACACCTTTGTTGGAATCAGCAGTAGGAACACTTAATTCCTCAATACTTCACCAGCAATATTAAGATGATAAAACCAATGAAGTCACTGCGCTGAAATCATATCTTGCCAAATATAAAGCTTAACTTCAACAGTTGCAATGTCCCATTAATGACCACACAGTGATCTTAGTTAATAAAAGTATTGATCAGGCAGAACTTTTAACCTGTTTATACCAACTGAGAAACACCAAATTTCGGTTCAAATATGTTTCGGAGATTGTGATGAATAATTTTGTTTCAAATAATGAATGAATTCCAAAATTGGGACCCTGGATTTCACGTAAGTTACTTATATTTTAAAAGCATGACATGCTTTGAATAATATTTAAAGTGTCGTTTATATTGATTTTTCTTTTCTTCTTCTTCTTCCTAGCATTAATCCTTTGATTTTTCTTTTAATATTACAGAATATGGTATATCGGAACCAAAATAAAATGAATAGAAGTTTTTAATAATCTATGATTGATCCATGCTTACGAATAACAACAGATTTAACCACAAAGACACCATGTACACGAAAGACAATTGGAATAATTATTCCGAAATACAGTGTAAACTCACCAATTCGGACTAATGGGGGCGAGGTCTAGTTCAAATTATAGAAAGTACAAATTATAGAAATATTTTCTAAATATTGTACTGTACAGTTCAAAAGTTCTAAAAACATTCAAATATGCTTTAAAGTATCTACCTACCTTTTCCGGGATTGGTTATCCATCGTTAAAGTTTGAAGAAAAAAGTCGACTTACTAATGCCAAACTCTGTCAATACTCTGAGTAGGCTTGGGTTTTATCCAGCACTATCATTTTATTTTCAAAACTTAGCTATGTATATTTACCCTTAACACTCATCTTAATTACTGTATTCTAGCGAGGACAACAGTACGACACTTTCAAACACTTTTAAGCAATCAAAGAGATAGAATTTAACACAATAACTCGTCATGTGAGCTTCAAAAAGCGAACTGAGCAGGCACTGCCTTCGTTGTGTGCTTGTGAACAATAATAATGATACATTTGGTACTTATTATTGGCCACGAGTGCAGTGAACGGGAAGGGAGGGGGATACGAACAACATTTTACAATTGATGGCCTTGGTGCGAATGATGTCTGATGCAGTACTGCGGCGATGAAAACCTGTACGAATTATCCAAATTCCGAAATAGTGAGGGTTCACTGGATATTTAACAATTAATTTATTGCAGCAATTAGCCATACAAAATTAATAATAATAGTTACATTAAAATCCCCATTAATGTTCACTACAGAATGTAGTCAAAGATTCTCTTCATTGTTCACAGTACATTGCACAGCACTGACCACACCGCACACACATGCATTCTGGACCTGGTAGATGAAAACTTTTTACTGTACATAGTTTGTGGTGAAAACCATGCACAGCAAACCACATTAGAACGTGTCTCAACTCAAATCCTCTCCTTTTCCAGTCATTAGAAGTCATTGCTTCCGTCGTTTAAAAGTCCCACCATACGTCACTCTTCTTTAAGTGGAGTCTTTCCATGAGCTGCAAATACCCTTGTGTAGAAGGTAGCAGTTTTCACAAAACTTCCCTAAAAAGGAGCCACGTCAGCTACACCACAGTACATAATATCTGCCACATCGCTCTCACTGGCATTTTTGATTGGTATGTGGAACTTCTTCACATCACACACTCTATGATCAAACCCATGAACCACAAAATCGGTTAGACTCCATCATGACATCAAATGACATCATTGTGTCGGTCGTATAGAAGTTGTCCTATATTTTTTTTCCTTTTCCCTTGCATCTCGTGTATTAATTGCTGGTGGATCTCAGTAGAAGGCAGGAGCAATTGTATGTGGAGTTCTTCATTGTAGTTTTCCTTTCGGGCCAAGACATACACCAGGTGTGAAGGGGTGTATTTCAAGAGATTCATTGACTTTTTCAAATACCTTGCTTTGACACTTTTCAAATAATTTAAAGTCCCTTCTTCTTCAAGTGCTCCTATATGTATTGTAAACCATATATGTCAATATTGGTGTTACTTTCAATTTGAATATGTCCATAGCTTTATAAAGTTGAGAGAATTGTGAATCATATTACACAAGCCTACTTGGATACAACGCAACACCCCAACTCTTCTCCAAATTGAAAGTTAAATAATATTGAACTGACAAAGCCGTGCCATCACAGGTTGTTGTCAAGTGTCCTTCAAACTCAAGTCAACCCCTGGCACTATCCAGCCCATGACGGGCTAAGGCCGACCAAGCGACCGCTGCCCAGCCATTTGGCCTGCAGATATTGGGGTGACGCGTGATCAATGTGTCGGGTCCTCTCGGCCGTTAATCTTGGTATTCGTGTTCGGAGTACTGTCTCACTGTCAGACAGCTACTCAATTGTCCTCACGAGGCTGAGTGCACCCCGTTCCAACCCTCACGTCAGTTTTAAAATCCCTGACGGAGCCGGGGATCGAACCCGGGGCCTCCGGGTGAGAGGCAGGCGCGCTACCCCCAACACCACGGGGCCGGCGCCCTTCAAACTGGTTTCATAAATAATTCAAGTTTTGCATCCAATGTTTTTATCATTTGACTCACTCACACATGAACTATTCATGAGAATAAAGAATGTTCATATTTGCCTGGACACTTATGAGTTCATTTCTTGAGAGGTTGTATATACGCTACTAATACGCACGTCCAGAAAGTGAGTTCTGTTTGGTAATAAAACAAATCGAGTACAGATACAGACAACTTATTTATTGCAAAACAAACTAAAAATCGTACAATATTTTGGCACATTGCTCCCACCATTTTGGATGCACTTGCTACTGCATGGCACAAGTATTTGTATGCCTTCTTCTTCATAAAATGTTGCCACCTGTGTCGTCAGCAATTTCATGAAGAAGTGATCTTGAAATTTGCTCAACTGCATGAACCAAGTCTCCATTAACCAACTATGGATGTCCACTCCATTAGTTATCGTGCACTTGATCACGTCCTTCATTGAACTGTTAGATCTATCTCCTTACCATGGAATCACTAATCTCATTTTCTCCATACACCTTGCAAACCCGTCGAACATCGACAGTCAGAAAAGCGAATGACAGATCTAATCTCACAAGTGGTGTAATTTTTCATCAACTTCGCCATTCTAACCAGGCACTATAAAACGTAAACAACAGACATGGATCTCAAGATGGCATCATCTCCTTCTCCTTGACTCGGAGCAACTACTGTACATGTGCCGAACTGTGAACTTTCTGGAAGTGTATTATAACTTTATTTGCATCATATAATTTTTTATTGATTTTAAACCAAAAATTTAAATTATTTTCCACCCTTCAATACTTTCAATATTCTGATATGTCAGTAAATATTTAACCAATTTTGGGTCTCCTTCGGCTGAGCATATTATAGTTCTTAATTATTCAATTTCATTTATCAAATCTTCTTGCTTCTTCATAGCAATGCCTTCCACTTTCCAACTGTATTGTGGTTGATGGTATTATTAGCTCGATCCTCCCACACTGGAATGTTAACCAGTTCATCAACTAGTTTGGCAAATACCCCAAAAATCTAACCATTTTGGCAGGGGCGGCCGGCTCTAACGGTCCAGTGGGCCAAGGCCCTCCTTACCAATAACATACATTAGTAATTCATTATTTTAAGCCTTAATGATCAAAATAATGGTAGCGTTGCTTTCTTCAATATGAAAATGCACCAGCATGTTTGAATAACGCGCCACATATCTAGTCACATAATATTTAATTCTCCTTGCTGCTGGCTTCTCTGGGCCCGCCGGGGCCCAAGACTCCATTCAGATCAATCCCTACTTTCAGTATTTTAACAAAACACCACATAGACTATAACTAACACATATTGACGAATTGAACTATCTCAACTAATCCCTCGACTAAAGAAGTGTGCATATTGTAAATATTTTCACCCATACTTTCAGACATCGAAATTGTATAGCCTAAGTGTAATGGATCTGATGATGATCGCTTGACGATCGAAACTGGTCATCCAAGTGTATTTATTAATCTCATGTCTTTTTTTTTTTTTTTTTTCAGGATTAGGGAATAAGCCATCTTATTTGGGTACAATCGTGTTGACCAACTGAAAAGCATCAAACTTTCGTTTTCTAAGGCAACACTGAAAATGGCTTCAAACACCATAATTATCAATACAAATTTATTCCATTTATTTTGTAATTAGTTCATGTTTTGGTCTAAGGCAAGACCTTCCTCTGTCAATGTATTGCACTAGTAATCTCCAGTTTCAAAATGTATGACATTACAATAATGTGCCTTAGCATAAGAATATCATCAACTTGAAATATAGTGTATAGTTCCTCTTCAACTTTTTCCTCCCTTTGGCTTTATATTTGGTTTCAGTGAGACCTGGTGTTGTAATTTTTCTCCTCCTCATGAGGTCTACTAATGCTTAACATTCACCCATCATTGATTATAGGCCTATTCATTGTTCCTTTTCAAATTTGTTATTGTCTTTGGGGGCTTTTGTGCTGTTACATGGCCCAGCTTATCAGGTTTTGTACCATCATTACCTGACACGGGTCTCCAGATACTGATTCCTTCATGTATACTTCTTTCGAAGCTCATATTACCGGTAGTATTGAAGGCAATTTGGTGGTACTCTCTAACTAGCTTACTAGTCCTAATGTTCAAGCTATAGTAATTATCTTAATTTAATGTCAAGGAGTAACATTTCTCTTGTAATCTGGCGTGTATAATTTATTCTAGAAAAACACTAATGCACCGATGAGGATTTGCTATAGTCATTGATAGTCATTAATAATGTGTTACTAAGATTTTTGTAGACATGGATAAGATTAAACTCATTTGTGGGATCCATAAATATAACACTAGGTCGGACAATCATGCCAATGTACCCCATTGCAGATTAAAGAAGACAGCAACAAGCCATTTCTTTACTGGCTTAATAATATTATTAATAGTATTATTATAGCAATCATTTCAGAAAACAGATTTCAAGCACAAATAATGGTTGAAACCCTACATGAAATAGCAATAAAAACTGGTCTTCAGATTTCATATGAAAAAACCAAATATATTGAACACAGACACAATGGAGAAAAATATCTAACAACTCAACATGGACAGATTCAAAGAGTTGATAAATTTAAATATTTGGGAGAATGGATCCAGTCAAATGGACTTGATAACACATCCTGCAAGGAGAGATTAAGAAAGATGGAAAATGCCTATAAACTCACCCAACATAGATACAACAAACGATCTATTTCATTCCAGGCAAAAATCAGGCACTACACAACTGTAATTAAACCAGAGGTATTATACGGATCAGAATGTTTAACGTTGAACAAAAGAGGTGAACAAGAGGAACTGGAAAAGAAAGAAAGGAAAATACTGAGGAAAATTTTGGGTCCCCAAAAGAATAAAGATATTTGGATGAAGAGAAAAAATGAAGACCTTTACCGTAATGTGGAAAAAATTACAGACTCAATTAAAAGACGGAGACTACGATTTTATGGTCACCTTCATAGAATGGATAGCAGCAGGCTAACTAAGAAAATTTTTGACTACATCTCCAAATTAAAAAACACCACTAGATGGCTGGAAGAGATACGGTGTGATCTGCAAAAACTGAAGATCACAAACAACATCATTTCTAATAGGGTGGAATTCCGGCAACTGATCACTACTGCAGATTTTTCGATTCTGCAAGTTCCACATCAACCACGGAGAGTGTTATCAGCGGAACAGAGGCAGGCCATCAGCCAACGTATGAAGAAGTTTTGGGAAGAAAAGAAAAAACGAAACAATGTACCGTAGTCTTAGGTTCAAAGCGGTCTATAATTGGCCAATTTCTAAATATATATATAATATTCAATAGATCGCTCTTAAAACTAAAAAAATGCCAGATAATAATTTAGAAAGTAAAATTGAGAAATGGTTAATCATGCATTCTTTCTGTTCAGGAATACTTTCAAGTTGATGATATATCCTATGTTAGGATGAATTTGTAATGTGAGAAAATATTTTCTGTTCACTGATGATGACTATTGCATGTAAAATGCATTAACTGAAAAGAATACAGTAACACTAATTCTAAAGGGTTAAAACAATGTTACTGTAAATGGAACTCTCCTGGATTCTTAATGCTGATTCCTATTGATGTTGTCTTAATACTTTTTTTTTTGTGTGTGTTTTTCTTTCTACAGATGCTTCGACAGCTGTTAGTTGCTTTCGACTTTGATCACACAATCATTGACAACAACTCTGATACAGTGGTACGAGATCTTATCCCTCGTGAGATGATACCGGCAGATGTGGAGGACCTGTACCGAAAGGACGGATGGACAGCTTACATGCAGAAGATATTTGAGCTGCTCCATTCTAATGATGTTACTTGCAAACAGATTCAGTCTAGTGTTAGGAGCATCCCTATCACTCCAGGATTTGATAGCCTGCTTTCTTTTCTTCAGCGATCGTCCATTGAAGTCATTATAATATCTGATTCAAATGCACAATTTATTTCGGACTGGCTGGTGAGTCATTCACTGGATGGTACAATTAATAAAATATTTACTAATCCTGCAACGTATGACTCTACAGGGTGCTTGAGGATAGAGATGTATCATATTCAAGACGGGTGCCAACTGAGTACGAGAAACCTATGCAAGGGCGACATACTAGAGAGTTATGTTAAAGAGAGAGCTCAACAGGGAATTACTTTCTCAAAAATAGCATATGTAGGAGATGGGAAAAATGATTTGTGCCCTTGTTTACGTCTGTCTGAAAATGATTTAGCCTTTCCAAGAGAAGGTTATTCTCTAATGAAAGCTATTGACTCTATGGAGGAAAGTGCTAGAAAGGACTTAAAAGCAAAATTATATCCATGGAGCACTGGAGATGATATTTGCCAAGTTATTACTAAATATATCTGAGTGTTTCAAAGTTCCTATGATGTATTATTTCTCAAAGTAATATAAGCAAATTTGCTCCTAAAGTAAGTGAATGCTCAGTTGCTTTGCTCACACAGTAGGCTACAGTATTTGAAGCTCTCATATGTGACTAAGGTGACAAAATTTCACTGCTGCATGGGAAGCCAAAATTTAGGACATTACAAAACAAATACTATTCTGAGTCAAAAACAAATCTTGCCCATATCCATGCAGGGAAAACTTAATATGTAGTTATTATCTGAATGCACTCCTTTCCTTCATCGTGTAGTAGTAGTTACTCCAAGATGTGAAAAAAATGTATTAGACAAAGGTTTCTTTTACCATGTGTTAAGGAAGTCCTCATATTCATTTGGATGGCATAACTGAGAGTTGATATTCATGTAAATTTAACTCTGTTGCTTCAATTTTTTTTTTCTTCACCAAATGAAATATATTTTGTATTCAGTAATGATTGCTGCCCATTTCCTCATGGGACTGACTGGTCATTCCTTCAAAACAAGATATGAAGTATCTTATCAGTGCATGAAGCTCGACCACTGAAATGATTATTCTAAACAGGATGAAAGTTCCGCCTGATCAATACTTCATTAATAGAGATCACTGGGTGGTCATTAATGGGACATGTTTCGAGGCCTAAATATCATTATTGGCCCCTTCATCAGCCCCTATGATAGAACGATACAAGGATATTTTTTGCGTAGCACTTAAAATTCCTTTAGAAAAGAATCTTGTACCGGTACCACACATTTGTGTCTTCAATAACTTCTAAAGTACCACCTTGAGGCGTCCATTGAAAATGTTTATAGCCCTACAGTAGTTCATAAGACTTTTGACATTCCGTAACTCATATTAGGCGTAAATGTTTCAATCTTTCTTTATGGTGCACCATAGAAGATTCTTTTTTAAGGGAATTTTAAGTGCTACGCAAAAAATATCCTTGCATTGTTCTATCATAGCGGCTGATGAAGGGGCCAATAATAATATTTAGGCCTCGAAACATGTCCCATTAATGACCACCCAGTGATCTCTATTAATAAAGTATTGATCAGGCGGAACTTTCATCCTGTTTAGACTAATTAGTTTATCAATACGGAACCAGAATGAACCTGTTAAGTTCTAAAATCACTGAAATGATGTTTGACCAACACTTAATAAAAACGGGACAATTGTACAAATATTGGAATACCATACAGTGCCCAGCATGTTGGCCAAAGCAGGCTGGTTAACCAGTGGGCTTGCCTGATCATCAAGAACATGTACTAACTCTCGTAACTTCTCCACCCTTGTGAGTCATGGACAGCACGGTTACCGTGGCATGCCTTACAAATTTAGAGAATTTTGTTAGTGACTCTTTAAATATGAGTGTTGATCTTTTTTTTAATGATTTGTTACAGCTGAGGAAGGACAACAGATTGTCCAAAACATGTACCTACTTAGTTTTGTTATAAATATTTTGGTGCTGAAAGGTGGAATATGTTTAGCTATATTATATTTAGTTGTCAAAGTCATAATAACAATTGTTTATAGGGGTCTAGCTAGCATCTAGGTTATTGGCCCCTTTTCAAAGTCACCGCAGATCCACAATATAACAATATGGTGTTTATCATGTTTTTATATTCCTTGTCCTATATATGAGGGCAGGTTTTCTTTCAACCACCAATCGTGCCGGTAAACAGCCAGTCGAATAGTAGGAGTGTTCTCCCTATTGGAACCAGTACCACTTCCAACGTCATTACGCCATTTTGAGCTGAGTTGCAGGTACATAAACTTGGCTGCTAAGATTGATTCTCCCACCAAGTGCAAGTTTTTAGTGCTAAGAACAATTGCGCCCATTATTCGCAAGAATGCTAGTAGTTCGGTGAGTGCTTATATCCACCGCTAGGTAGCGGACACTTACTTTGTGTGTTCCATGTTACTATCCCGAGAAGTTGGACCGCGCACAGTGAAAGGCGTGCTTGTATGAGCTCCGTATATAAACTTGATATAGAATTAACCACCAAGTCACCAAAGCTAACAGGTTATGGGCCCAGTTGACGTATAAACACTGCAAGCGTAAGAAGACGACTTCGAATTATTGCATCCTTGGTTAAATGAGAGAAAAAAATCACAGTCAGTGTGAAAGACTAGACGTTGTATCATTTCAAATGACGCATGCTACACATGTTGGAAAGGCTCCGGAGGGCTTCTCGCTTTGCTCGAAACCCCAGGACTCTTTCAACAGACTGCATTACCCATTAACTTAGGCTTCCCGCGCGGGCACCTCTTTAAGGGTCACGGGAAGAAATGTGTTTCTTGTACTTGTATTAGAGATGTGTTTGGTTGAATAAAGCGTAAATTGTGTACTTTTTGATAGCGGTTTTGTGGCCCATCATCCCAGGCAAGCCGGCGGAAACCTTTGCCTCCCTGTCAGAAGGTTCATTTGGCCGTAAATTTGAATTAGTGTAAGGATGTAGTATGAGTGTCCGGATTTAGACAATAGCCTACTCCATGAAGGGGTCATGACTATGCCATTTATGTTTGTTAAATGAATAGTGTATCTGAAATAAGGGAAGAATACTGATTTACAGATTTGTGGAGTGAGTTTCTGATTTTTAAAAGGCCGCTCGACACCAGGCCTCTTTCAACAGGCTCCAATAATCATTAGCGTCTGGTTCTCGCTCACCGCGTGAGCATAACGTCACGTCCGTCACCGTGTCCGTAATGCATAACGATGGACCCCAACCATAACGACGAAGTCGACAAGATCATTTGAAATGATAAAACGGTAAGCCTAACAAGCTACGCTGTACGCCAGAAACGAGGTGTGGGAAAACTGTTAAGTGAAATTGTTGGTTGTTGATAGACGACGTACATCAACCCGCAAGAGCTTGGTGAAGTGCAATACTACATTAAATGTATGCAAATTTCGCATTCAAATCCACGCAAACGGCGCAACCGTTATATCTAATCGGTTATGGCAGACGACTTCCGCATCATTTGAGTGACCGTAATTTTGATAATCGAAAGTGATGTTTGATATGTCGAACAGAAATCGATTCTACTAGACGACGCTCACGACTACGATATATCTAACGGAAATCGATTTACTAGACGCTCACAATTACGATATATCGAAACTGACACGTACTTTAGAATACCCAGTACTTCCAAGTGACTATTGTGATTTCCTGACCAAGAGGCGCACAATGGCAATGTCCGACAAATATAAAATCCCTAAATTATCAGACAATTACCACATGTGGTGAATCCGTGCGATGGCAGCACTGGTTCAGAAGGGATGCTGGGAAGCCGTTGACCCTGGATTTGGCACAGCTGCTTTGGGCAGAACAAGGTGCTAACGTTTCTGTTTCTTGTGGTTGATGACAACTACCTAGATGACATTAGCATATGTAACAGAGCACAGGAGGCATGGGAAACGTTAAGGGACACGAATTCCAAGTACGGTCTACTGCACATAATTCAGCTGATGCGGGACTTCTTTAACATCACTATGAAGAGCTACCTTCGGCAGCTGATGGAGATCTACAGGAGACTGACAAGTGTAGGCCATGGATTCAGTGAGGTTGCTTTGGTGATGCTGACTGGGCTTCCTGAAAAATATGAACCGCTAATTCTCAACCATGAACAAGACGAAGAGGACCTCACGACAAAATGAGTCAAGGTTGCTTGTTGAAGAAAAGCGGAAGATCCGTCGTGATGAAAGAGGAAGTGGCGATGATGAACCAAAGGCACTGATCACGAAGCAGCATGATAAACCTAGCTGGAAGCACAATGTGAGACCACCAGAGTAGGATGGAGTTCCCAAACAAGACAGGAAAGGATCAACCCCAGATAAAGTTAATGACAGCCGGCAACGACCTGTGAAGTGCTCTTGTTGTGGAAAGCTTGGTCACATAGCAAGGAAATGCCCTGAAGATATTGGGGAATCCAAGAGCCAGCAGCCGAAGCAAAGACAGCATTCCATAGGGCAATGAGTGCGAAGGTGGGCGACCATCATGATTCATGTGTTTGGTATCTTGACAGTGGAGCTACTGACCACATGACATCATCGAGAGAAAATATGAGCAATTTCAAACCATGTGAAACAAGGGTCGAGGTGGCCAATGAGGAAACCATCAAGATCAGTGGAACTGGACGAGTTGAAATCAAACTAGGTCAGACGGACAAAGATTTGTTTTTCACCTTGGATGTTGTACTCCATGTTCCGGACCTGGGCGGTAACCTGCTTTCCGTAGGAAGAATTGAAGAGATGGGCTATACTGTCAACATTGGTGATTGCTTGGTCACTGTAGCAGATAAGGATGGAGAAGTCGTCCTTGCAACAAAGCGAAGTGGAAGAGTATGCTGTGGATGAGTCTACCCCATCGAGGAGACTGGCTATAGCCAACCCTGACAACTTGTGGCTTAGACGACTAGAGCACCTCCATCACAGGGCCGTGCAGAGGCTGGGCATAGATGAGAGAATGCAGGAGAATTGTGACACTTGTACTCTTGAAAAGTTGCGACGCAAAGCATTTCCAACCGACGATGCGGCCAGAGCCACTACTCCACTCCAGCTGATCCATTCTGATGTAGGCAAGATCACACCAATTTCTAAAGGGGGATAAAAGTACTTTGTGACATTTGTAGACGACCACTCACGACATACTGCTGTGTATTCCATGAGGTACTTAGTAAATTTGATTATAGGCGTGAAGCTTGAGAATCTTCATGAAACAATGGTCAAGACCCTACGCAGTGATAATGGAGAAGAATACCTGAGCAGGGAATTTGACAGTTACCTGGTGAATCATGGTATCCAACAACTCGCCTCATGAAAATGGTGTTGCTGAAAGAATGAACCAGACGCTGCTTGACAATACAAGATGCCTATTGATTGAGTCAGGAATCACGAAGTCCCTTTGGGCTGATGTGCTACATCTTTGTCACATCAGGAACAAGTGCCCATCCAGCGATATGATGGCCAAACACCTGAGGAACTCTGGCTTGGAAAGAAGGTAAAGCTGGACCCCCTTCGGGTGTATGGTTGTAAGACTTGGAGTGTAGAATCCGAGAACAATGATGAAAAAGCAAGCTGGACCCAAAGACGATTGAATGCATCATGATAGGATACCCGGATGGTGTTAGAAGGATACAAACTGTGGGACATTAAGACAGACCGCATCTTTACAAGCCGCTATGTCACATTTGATGAAAACTGTTTTCCCTGCTTAACTACAGCATGTGAATTCGGTGGCAACTTTGTGGCAAATACGTTTTATGATGACCTCACCATTGAACTTGGTGAGATGCACGAAGAAGGGATACAAGTGAATGACAAAAGGAGAAACAATTATGTAAATGCTCCACCTTCCGAGAGAGAAGTGCCAAGACCGGCCATAGAAGACATTTCTTGCATACATGGATGTTCTGAAATCAGACAAGTACCAAGGAGGTCAGAACGACTGACAGTAAAGCAACATGGCCTACAACAGTTCAAGTGCCTCACTTGTAACCTAGTCAGGAGGCATGATGCATCAGATGACCCAATCACAATGGAAGAATCGCTAAACTCACCTCACGTGGACATGTGGAGGGCCGCAATGCTTGATGAACTGGACAACATGGAAAGAAATCAGACATGGACAGTAGTTTCGAGACCAGCTGACAGACGTGTAGTGAATTGCAAGTGGGTGTTTGGGAAGAAGTTTGACGAGGATGGTACACTCGGATGCTACAAGCAGTGGCGGCGCGTGGATAAAACATCTGGGGGTCCACTACTTTGAAAAATAACGTGGCCAAATTTAATGTTACTTGGTGTTTACATATACGTAAAATAGTGACATTGCATGACTAGAAAGGTGACTTTCCTTTGAAGACACGATTGCAGCTCGAAGAAGTTACCAAAACTATGAGAAATGAAAGACAGAGAATATAAGGTGTAATTACCTTAAGCTGATCCAGTTTCGTCTGATGTTGAGGACGTTGCTGGCGTTGGTATAACAGCTGACGTCTGTGTGTACAGGAAATCCATTCTCCTTTCCTTCCTGACGGCGAATAAGTCAATTACCTTATCATTAAAATCGACTAATTTATGAGTCGTCTCCTTGATGGACAAGAGGGCAGACAGTCCTATCTTCATGCATTGTACTTCTCAGGAATGTCTTAATCCGCTTTTAAAGTGGAAAAACATCTTTCTGCTTCAGAAGTAGTCGTGGGGACAGTAATAATTAATTTCAAAAGTTTCATCACTTCTCCGAAAGTTTCCTTCAGATTGTTCTCTATCAAAAAAGCAAGGAAGTCGGTTGCATCTTTCATTTCTTTAAACTCACTTCTTGAATAAATCACCTGCAGTTCGGTTTTCAGTTTATTTTTATCAAGAAAAGTATAGGATTCTATTACATACGTAAGATTCTCCCCTGGAAAATTATTTTGGAAGGATGGGAAGAATTGATGGTCAAAGAAGGTGGAGGCCAGTAAGTGGTTGGAGAAGTTGAATCTCTCTTTGTTGTGATTTATAATCACGTCACACACCTCCTTCGCCGCAATGTTCCTCGAGTAATAACTATTTTCGCATCTTTTCCCTCTGTTGTCTTCTATATTTTCCTCCACAACGATGCTGTCAACATTGTCCCTTACTTTCAAAATTGCAGTTTCGAAGGAGCTTACTGCACTTCGCAATGATACCGGGTCAGCAGATCGCTTTTGTAATTGGTTGTATAGAATGGCCATGTGAGGCATAACACTGTAAAAGAACTCTAACCAAAAAGTAAACGCTGGCTGTTGTATTTTCAGACGCAGTCCATGTGCTCGGTTCATAGTAGCTGTTTGTCTGCTCGTGCCTTCGATTTTCTCCAAGTATTCCAGTATTGCATCCTCATGATCGTGCAATGTAAGAACACATCTTGATTTAAAGTTTTCATCTCGTAGCTTAGCCCTTCGGAACTCTTCTGCCCACAACCTCATCAAGATGCCCACTCTCTGAGGCGAATGAGAAAAAAATTCTGGAATCTCTTCAACGGTGGCAAAGAACAATCGCACTTCTTTGTTGTGGCTAGCAGCCTGAGCCAGAATTAAATTCAATTGATGGGCATAACAATACACAAAGTAAGCAAATGGGTAGTCTTGTCTTACAATTGTTAGTACTCCGGAGTGTTGGCCACTCAGAACATTGGCACCATCGTAACTTTTGGAGACAACTTTCTCTTTGTGCTCTCCAACTACGTGAGTGAGGACCCCTTTTATACAATCGGCTAATGAGCAGGCGTCGTTTCCTGCTGGGTTTAAGAAAGTCCAGAACCTTTCAACAGCCTTCCCATTAGCTAATACATATCGAAGTACAATGACTGACACTTTGAAGACACATCAGATGTTCCAGCTGCTATCAGGGAGACGAACTCTGCAGTAGCTACTTCAGCTAAAATATTCTCGCGACACACATGCAACATACATTCCAAAATGTCATTTTGAATGTCCTTCGACGTACCCTTGAAGACTGTAGCACTGTTGAAATGACCCCTAACGACGGTATCCAATGCCGAAGTAAAATTAATGAGTCCTCTGAATACGCCTGGATGGTTTGAATCGAGTGTTTCGTCATAACCTCTCAAAGTAAGTTCAAATTCGCCACAGAATTTCACGCAGTCAATGATCTTCGAGAGCACGTACCTATTTTTTCTGACACTATCATTGTGCCTCTCAATATTCCTTCTGAAAGCGCTACTTAGCTGCTGCCTAATATTTGTTTTCCTCAGAACTGAAAGATCTAAACATGCACTCTTATATGTAATAGATGCTTCGTGCTTATTGATCTTTTGTGTTAAATGGCTGAGATTTGATACCCCTGTTTTTGTCCAATTCGTGTCTTTACCCTTAGCAAAAATCAAGCACGGGAAACAGAAAAGCCTATGAATGGTATCGCAACCACATAGCCAACTATTCCTCTCGTAAATCTGTGGCTTAAATGTTCTACAAAAAACCTTACCTCTACCAGTTTGCTTCTGAATAATGTTCAGGGAGGGAAGAGGCCTGCCAAGCTGCTTTATTTTGCACTGTTCTCCTATACTAAGTGTTGGAAAGGTATTCTCTAGAAGAAACCGAACGGTATTCATTTTCACACTATTATTTATTTATTTAGCGTTATATTGTATATGGATTTTCATATACAATATATACAGTACAATTACCATCTCAAGTTCATAACTAAAGTTGAGAGCCAGAGAAGGGCTTCGCTTGAGACACAGTGTAAGTCTTCTATATAGCCTCTATATGCACGTAAAGGACACTCGAATGTAATGTGGTCCACTGTCTGTTCCTCTTCGCAGTCACATTGAGGTGATGCCTTCCATCTCCATTTGAAGAGAGTGGCTCCACATCTACCTTGGCCGGTCCTAATACGGTTTAGCGTCCTCCACTGTCGTCTAGGAAGGGAAAATCCATCAGGGCACTTGCAGGGGTTCTTAATGATGTGATGGTTTGGTAACGAGGATTGCAGATGCCATTGTTCTTTCCAGGCGTCCGATACATTATAGGAGGTGTCCTGTAGAATCATTGCAGTACGCCAAGAAGGGTGTCTGGATTTCAGTCGTTTGGTTGGAGAAGCTGCTATATCAGAATGAATAGGGAGTTGAGGATTGTTTTCTATTTTCTTCCATAAGTTAAGCAGTGACTGTGATCTTCTTAGGGATGGAGGTAGTGTGTGTTAGTAGGTCGGATGCACCCTGTAATGATACGCATTGCCTGGTTCAGCTGGGTGTCTACTAGTCCAATGTGAGCACTGTTAAGCCAAGTTGAGCAACAATATTCAGCGACGGAATAAGAAAGTGCAAGAGCAGTGGATCTCAGGACTTGAGCATTAGCACCCCAGGATGTACCCGCCAGCTTTTGAAGGATGTTATTCCTGGTCTTGATCTTGGCTGACACATTGCAGAGGTGATTCTTGTTAGTCAACGACCTGTCCAGGGTGACTCCTAGGTATTTTGGGTTACTACAGTATTGTAGATTCTCTCCTCTGAATGGTATGTTTGGTTTGTACTCAGAACTTCTATTCCGCAAGTGGAAGGTAGACACAACAGTTTTCTGAGGGTTTGGTCTAAGGTTGTTCTGACGAAAGTAGCTGTCTAGGGTCTTTAAGTCTGATGTAAGCAACGACTCAGGCTCATCGAAGCGTTGATGTTGGGCGACCAATGCGATGTCATCTGCATTGATGAATTTTTTTGATTTCGTTGCTGGGAGATCATATGAGTACAGGTTGAATAGTAGAGGGGCCAATACAGAGCCCTGAGGGAGTCCACCATTTATCCTATGTACTTTACTCCTGGAGTCTTCTGAAAATATCTCAAAGTACCTATTACTCAGCATGTTACTGAGTAATGTGGTGACTTTCAGGCAAGGGATGATACTGATAAATTTAAGAAGGAGCTTATCTTGCCACACGGTGTCATATGCAGCTGTCAGATCTAAGATATATATATCGTATGACATACAGAGGATACAGTAATACTAGAGTATATACCCTTACAATATATACAAGTGGGTAACATCCACAAACGAAACGAAGTTACAGTTGGATGTCCAGAGCAGTAATCCACTCCACTGCATCATCAGTTGCGTTCTGCAGGTCGTTATATCCTCCCTTGAAGGACCGCGAAGGGCATTCCGACAAAATATGGTGGATTGTCTTACTGAATCGTCACAATGGCACTGAGGACTAGAAATTTTCCCCCATTTGTGGAACCAAAAGTTACATCTTCCATGACCGGTCCGCACTCTGTTCATTGACGTCCATATCCTTCTTGGAAGATTGAAACCAGGAGGTTTCCTGCAGGGGTCGGTGATAAATCCTAGCTCATCAGGGTTTGATGTAGTCCATTCTTCTCGCCATGTTTCGTCCATTTTGAACTTAGATTCAACAAGCATCTTGCCTAGTTGCCATGACGGATGTCGAGATTTTAATCTGCCTTGCTTCTGTGGATTACAGACCTGATGTATGGGTAAGAGATCATTTGCAGCGCATTTTGACCATTCCCTTTTTAGAGCTGTTAGCCTTCGCAGGGTAGGAGGGTGAATGTTGGATAATACTGGTAGCCACTTGAGTGGTGTGGATTTGAGAGTGCCCGATATTGTTCTCATTGTATCATTTAACTGAGCATCAACTTTTTTTTCACAAGTGCACTATTGATCCATACGGGGCTACAATATTCAGCAACCGAGTATACTAAGGCGAGAGCTGTTGTGCGAAGAACAGTCGCATTTGCTCCCCAACTTGTACCACAGAGTTTGTGAAGGATGTTGTTACGTGTTCTGATTTGAGTTGCTGTTCTGCAGAGATGTTCTTTGTATGTCAAAGAGCGGTCCAGCACAACACCCAAATATCTTGGTTGGGTGCAATATTTTAGCTGTTGACCTCTGAATTGTACGCGGGGAATGTAATGGGCCCTCCTATTATCCAGATGAAAGGCACTGACCTCTGTTCTGCTGATGTTGGGCTTCAGTTGCCAAGTGTCAAAGTAGCTGTCCAATTTTTGGAGATATTGTGTGAGAATTGTTTCAGCAGTCTCAAAATCTGTGGACTGGGCTGTCAGGACTATATCATCAGCATATATGAACTTTCTGCAAATAGTAGGTGGAAGATCTGCAGATTGAAGAAAAGTGGAGCAAGGACTGAGCCCTGTGGTAATCCATCATTTAATCTATAGGGCCTGCTTATATTTCCATTTAAGTGTACTTCAATTAGTCGGTTGCTGAGCATGTTGTTGAGCAGTGAAGCTAATGTCTTGCAAGGAGTGATTTTCAGGAACTTCACGATCATTCCTTTTCGCCATACTGTATCGTACGCTGATGATAGGTCCACAAACACTGCAATGTTTTTATTTTTTTCTTCAAAGCCTTGTTCAATATGATTGGCTAGGGCTAAAACCTGATCACAGCAGTTTCTTTCGGGTCTAAAACCTGCCTGATCGACCGGGATGTACTGTTGTACAGTAGCTGCGATTCTGTTATAAACCAGTCTCTCTAGCAGTTTATAACAGATGAATACACGATACATGCATCAAGACACCGCCACACACCGTGATAACGAACGTCAGATACAATAGAGTACTTCGATAAACACAGACTTGAGAAGATATTCGCTAAGGTACTGTTCCGGAGGTGGTTGAACTGACGGGTCAGAAATAAACACTGCTTCACGAACGTGTTAGGCAGACTGTTATTTATGTTCTTATCTTGACGTATTTTGTCTTTATGAGCACTTCTAAGTAATTAAAAGTTCACATTAATTACATAAACATAGGCTACGTACGCCTATTGATGTTATACAAATCGTAGTTACCAAAATATTCTGGTTCATTGCGGTTAATTATATCTAAAACGCAAAATCGTGACATTAAAGTCCCTTCAAAACGTACCATAACAGGCAAATTTTAAACCGCACGCTTAGAGACAATACATCGGCCAGGGCTGCATCGGCTAACTTTGGGGTGGTTCGAGGTAGATCGTGTCTAGCGCTGGCTTGAGCTGGTTCTTTCACCAGCGATAGTTTAGCTTCGTTCTCGGCTTACCCCCCTTGCCTCACACGACCCCGCGCCTGCGATCCAGAAATTGAACCTTTTCGCTGGTTCCGGAGAGCAACCTTGTGTTGATTAGAGCCGGGCAAATTTGCTCTAGTTCCGATCGGGATCGTAAGTTTCCGCATGGCTAGTATCGTCCCCCACCAAGCGCACTCAAGGCCAGGTCTCTTCGCTGAACGAGAATCTTCAGTTTCGATAATACCGGTACTGAATGGGAGTCTCGATAATACCGGAACTCCTTTTTTCTCGGCGTTATCGACAGAACCTATTTAAAGGAAAAAGCAGACTCACTCACGCCGCTGCACGTGTCACTCAAGCCACTGCAGGTGTAAAGTCAAAGCCTTCTATAATAACTACGGAATGTAAACCATTTCCTCGTTCTTGTTGTTGTTTGAGTCTTCAGTCTTTTGACTGGTTTGATGCAGCTCTCCATGCCTCCCTGTCCTGAGCTAATCGTTTCATCTCTACATAGCTCCGACACCCTACATCGGAGGCAATCTGTTTAACATATTCTAACCTTGGTCTACCCCTACAGTTTTTGTCCTCGACCCTTCCTTCCATAACTAAGCTTGCTATTCCTGGGTGTCTTAGTATGTGTCCTACCAACCTATCTCTTCTCTTCATTAGCAGTCGCCAGAAACATCTCTCCTCTCCCACTAGTCTTAATACCTCTATGTTTGTAACCCTATCTACCCATCTGATCTTCATCATTCTCCTGTAACACCACATTTCAAATGCTTCAATTCTCCTCTTTTCTTCTGCACCAATAGTCCAAGTTTCACTTCCATAGAGCGCCACGCTCCAGACAAAGGCTTTCAAAAATGACTTCCTAATACCTAAATCTATATTCGATGTCAGCAGATTCCTTTTTTGTAGAAATGCTTTCTTTGCCTGAGCCAACCTACTTTTAATATCCTCTTTGCTTCGTCCATCACTGGTTATTCTGCTTCCTAAGTAACAGAAGTCTCCTACTTCCTTCAGCTTTTCACCTGCCAATTTGATCTCCATAGAGGTTTCTGATTTACTTCGGCTGCATTCCAGTATTTTTGTTTTACATTTATTTATTTTCATCATGAATTCTTTCCGTAAGACGAAGTCCATACCATTCAAAAACTCATTCAAATCCTCAGGCTTGTCGGCCAAGATGACGATGTCATCAGCAAATCTCAGAGTTGAAATTATTTCTCCTTGAATCTTCACTCCCACTTTAAATTTTTCTCTAATTTCCTTCATTGCTTGTTCAATGTAAAGATTGAAAAGTATGGGTGATAAGTTGCAGCCTTGCCTTACACCTTTCTGAATACCAGCTTCTCTCTCATGTCCTTCAACTCGAATGACTGCTGTCTGGTTTCTGTACAGATTGTATATCACCCTCCTATCCCTGTACTTTATTCCAATTGATTTCAAAATGTCAAACAATTTAGTCCAATCAACGTTATCAAAAGCCTTTTCTAAGTCTACAAAAGCCATGAACGTTCTCTTATCTTTCCTTATTCTACCTTCTAAAATCAGCCTAAGACTTAGTACAGCTTCCCTTGTTCCTACATTTCTCCTGAAACCAAACTGGTCTTCACCCAACTCCTTTTCTATCTGGCTTTCAATCCTCTTGTAAATTATTCTAGACAGGATCTTTGAAGCATGAGTAATCAAGCTGATTGTACGGTAATCTTCACATCTGTCAGCTCCCACTTTCTTTGGTATAGGGATGATTACATTCTTCTTGAAATCAGGGGGTACCTCACCTGTCTCATAAATCCTACACACCAAGTGAAATAACCTGATCAGACCTTCATCTCCTATGCAGCGTAGCAACTCAATCGGTGTATCATCTATGCCTGGTGCTTTGTTCCTGCTTAAGTCTTCCAAAGCTCTATCAAATTATGATCTCAATATTAAATCTCCTTTCGCATCCTCATCAATTTCCTCCTCCCTTTCCATTACATGATTCTCAATCTCCTTTCCCTTATACAAACTCTCTATGTAAGCTTTCCATCTCTCAACCTTTTCTTCCCTATCTGTTAGAGGCTTTCCATTTGTGTCCTTAATATTACAGCACTTAGTCTTCTTTTCCCCAAAAGTATTCTTAATCCTTCGATAAGCTGTGTCTACTTTTCCTAATTTCAGACAATTTTCTATACCTGCACATTTCTCTTTCAACCATTCTTCTTTCGCTTCCTTGCACTTCTTGTTAACCTCATTTCTCAGACTCTGTATTCTGCTTTCCCCTTTTCATCTCTTAGATTCTTGTGTTTCCGCCTTTCATCCATCAATTCTAGTATATCCTGAGTGATCCACGGTTTTCTACCTATTCTTTCTTTCCTACCAATGTTTTCTTCTGCGGATTTTGTTATTACATTCTTCAAAAGTGCCCATTCGTCTGCAATTGAAGTTTGTTTAGGGTTTTTCATTAGTCCTTCCTTTATACTCTTCTTGAATCTTTCGTTTACATCCTTCTCTTTCAGTCTGTCTATTGCCCACCTTTTTGGCTTTTGACTTTTCTTCAGTTTCTTCAACTTTAATCTGCTTTTCATTACAACCAGATTGTGATCAGAGTTTATGTCAGCACCAGGATATGTTTTACAATCCAAAATCTGGTTTCGAAACCTCTGCTTGACCATAATGAAGTCGATTTGGTAACGCCCTGTATCTCCTGGTCTCATCCATGTGTATATTCTTCTATTGTGGTTATTGAATAAGGTGTTAGCTATGACCAATTCATGCTCGGTGCAGAATTCTACCAGCCTGCTTCCTCGATCATTCCTTTCACCTAATCCGAAATCTACTATCTTCCCTTCTCTCCCTTTTCCTACCACAGCGTTCCAATCTCCCATTACTATAACATTTTCATCACCCTTGATATACCTCAGAATTTCGTCTATTTCTTCGTAGACCTTTTCAACATCCTCATCATCAGCTTGACTGGTAGGCATATAGACTTGTACCACTGTAGTGCAGGTAGGTTTTGTATTGATTTTTGCTACAATAATCCGTTCACTATATTGCTCATAATATTCCACCCGCTGTCCAAGTTTCCTACTCAATATGAGGCCAACCCCTGCTTGGCCATTGTTTGATTTAGTGCTAATGACCCTATAGTCTCCTGACCAAAAGTCCTGTTCTTCCTGCCAGCGCATTTCACTAATCCCAACCAAATCCAACCTCAACCTATCCATTTCCCTTTCTAAGTTTTCTAACCTTCCACTTCCTAGCAGACTTCTAACATTCCACGCTCCGATCCGTAGAATGTCAGATTTCCTCTTTGTCACTTCTGTGATGTTAACCCCCTCTCGAGTAGTCCCCACCCGGAGATCCGAACGGGGGACTAGTTTACCTCCGGATTGAAATTTTACAAGGGAGGAGGCCATCATCACATGTAATTATGCATAGAGAGGTGCATATCCTCGGGAATAGCATACGGCTGTAGTTTCCCGTTGCTTTCAGCCGTGCAGCAGGACGCAGTGTAGCCATTATAGGCTTATATTATCAATATCTTAACCGTCTATAAGACTAGTAAAGAATTGATTTATTCTGAAAGGCTGCTACTCCCTTTCAGAATAAGTAAAGAGCAATTCTACTAACAAAAATACTAACCTTCTACCGTACTAACAATTAAATACCAAAACTCTACTAACAAAAAAATTAAGTTCCAACAACAAATACTACCACTAAAACAGTCTGTCAACAGGCACACTCACATGCACCCTCACACATCACAGTCTACTGAAACAATGAACTATAACTAATAGACAATGCAACTGCTACCAGACACACTCACACACCACAGTCTAATAGAACAATGACATATATCTAATAGACAAACTAACTACCTACTTACAACTAAAACTAACTACATACTTACTGTACTTTTATTTGAATTGACAATATTTACAAAATGCAATATAGATAGAAAATACTTACAAAATGTAATTTAGATTCAAAATTGTCACAAAATGCAATTTAAGGGGGACGTATGCAAAATTGCACTAAGTGAGAAATGGTTTCATTTCGGCTGTATTAAGGTAAATAAGGAGGATTGTGTAGTCGGGAAAGCAGGAAATACTCGATGCAACTTGAGTATGCGAGGTTGTTATTTCACTTTTATATATAAGATTATTGTTCTCTGTATGTTAATTTTCAAGTCCAACTTCTCTTGATTACCCCTAATGCTCTTTCAATAACCAAGGTTTTAGAGCACCTCCCACAGTGCTTCGGAATTTCAGACTTCTTATTACAATTTTATTAATTAAGTTTTAACCCAAGATTAAAGTGATGCAACAATGAAAACTAACAGAGATGTTATAATATAGGGCTTTCATTGTTATAGCCACGGAAAGCAGGAAATACTCGATGCAACTTGAGTATGCGAGGTTGTTATTTCATTTGCGGGGCTTGGATATCAGTGTCAATTACCACTGTGAAATAGGGTGTGTGGAATTTTAATCTGATAACCTGTGCTAATGTGATGACTCTATTAGTTGATTATTTGTAGATAAGGGCATGATTGGGTAGGGTACGACCATGGCCTCAAATTAGGAACAATCCTGGCATTATTTAGGGAGTAGGAGTGGAAAACCTCGTAAATTAACATATAGGATGGATAAGGAGGGAATCGAATCCATATTTATTTTATTTTAGCCTCTCGGGGATCAGTGTAACCCGTCGCATTCCTCAGACCAGAATTACATTCCTTGGTAGAGCCTGGAACCGAACCCATGATTTCGGGATCAGTAGTTTCAATACTTACCCCGAAATTACAGAAGACGGCCCAGAAACGAGGGAGACGTGTCCGATCTGATTAACTAACCAACATATAAGAAGATTCAAAAAGTAAGGTTAATTGCTTTCCTGAATATATCACCATTCCTGATGCCATAGTTTCACTTAACAATAGCGATTCATTAGTGCTGTTTCTCGCGGAAGGATGTGCGCGTCCCTGCCATCGTCAACAATGCAATGTTTTAAGCTTTTTATTTTGCCACTTGTTTGCATAAGAAAAGGTCAATACAGCAATATAGCCAGCTCTCCTTTTTTACCTGGGAAGCTCTCACCAGTGTAACGGACGTCACGTATATCAATTACACCCTGTGTGTCTCCAGGATGCCTTGCAACTGCTAAGTACTTTGTCTGATGAATAGTTTGACAAATTTGTCATCAATGGTTACTTCACTGTTCGCTGCAGTGACAGTGCAGTGTGGCATCTGGACATCTTTTTTATTTAAATAAAACCTACAGAGTGTTTTAAACCCCAGTGACAAGAAAACCGGGGCGGGGTGGAGGAGACAAGTCTAAGTAACTTTGTCGATGGAACGAATATCCGGAAAAGCACCCCTGCGACGCTCGGCGTCTTCAAAGGGATGAACGTAATGCCCATCGGGTAGCTAAGGTACAATTAAAATCAAAATCTACCGTTGAGCCATCGTCCATCTTTGAACCATCGTCCACCGTTCCGCCATTTACCACCGTTGAGCCATCGCCCATCGTTAGCCATCATCTACCGTTGAGCCATTGACCACCGTTGCTCATCGCGAACTGTTGAACCACCACTATCCCCCAACACATCTGACGTTCGCAAGTTACGAGCAGCTGGAACTTCATCGGATGCCGATTGTAGTGGTGACGGTCCTACAACGCGTAGTAGCGAATTTTCGTGGATTGCTTTTTCTGGCCAAGTTAGTGAGTTTATGACGCATTTCAAAAGAGTTGTAGGTATTTTGAAAACAATAAAAGAAGACGCTATTCCGAACACAAAACTTTTATGGTAGAAATTATAAGACTGCTTATCCAGAATCCACGATGAAAGCGGTCAGTTGCTTCAACGAGCAAGAGAGGAGGAAAATAACATGCGTGGAGACGCAGTACCCATTCAAACGGGCGATTTACATGTTAATCGCGATCCTGCAAAACGGAAAAGAATTATCACGGCAAACGAACGACTGTACCTGACTTCACTTGGGGCCTTCCAGCCAAAACTTAGTGTATTTCCAGCAAATCCAGACATACCAAAAAATAAGCAGCATCGATTTAATCCGGCCTGGTATACGGATTTTCCCATGTTGAAGTACAGCATTGAAAAAGACGCGGTGCTTTGTTTTGCCTGTGGCTTATTTACAAACGGACGAGGAAGGGCGTCCGCAAGTGAAGAATGGTCGCACGCTGGAGTACGTCAGTGGCACAAATTGAAAATTCGCGGAAAGAAGATAAAGGGCAAATTACAAGAACACTTAACTTCAGAAGCTCATCGAGCAGCTATGAGAGATTTGTGCCACTTTGTCAATGCAAAAGGCCTCGTAGACGTTCTCCTTGATAAACAATTACGGACGATCAGAATTGAGGAAGAACAAGAAAAGGAGTTCCACAAAAATGTTATCCAGATACGTATTGATACAGCAAGAACCCTTTGTCGGCAAGGTTTGGCTTTCCGAGGTCACGAGGATGGAATCACTCAAGATAATGGAAACTTCACGCGAATTGTGAAGTTACTTTCACGGCATAGTCCGGTCATGAATAGGTGGTTGGAAGAAGTGAATACGCGGAAGCACAACGTTACGTATATGAGCAAGGACACTCAAAATGAATTCATCCGTCTACTTGGAGGGAAAACTCTTGAAATAATTGCAGAAGAGATCAAGAACGCCGGTATGTTCACCGTTATAGCAGATACTACTCCCGATACATCACATAAAGACCTCCTCGCATTGAATATCCGATACGTCGTCGAAAAAGATGAAGAGCTCGTTCCTGTGGAGCATCTTTTAAAAATAGACGCTGTTTTAACACAAATACTGGGGAGGAGTTGGATGAAAAAAATATTTTAAATTTTTAATTCAGAAGAAATTTTACTTCCACTCGATAAACTAGCGTTTCAATCGTACGACTTTGCTAGTAACATGTCTGGCATATACAACGGCACTCAGAAAAAGCTATCAGAGAAGTGCAAACTATATATTCCGTACGTTCCATGCCAATCTCACAGGTTAAACATTTTCGTAGAGCCAGCTTGTAATGCTAGCGCACTTATCAGAGAGTTTTTTTGACACTCTTGAAGCATTGTAGGTTTTTTTTCGGGTAGCACGAAACGACATTTAAGCTTGCAAAAAGAGCTGGATAGAATTGAACATTCACTTCAACATAAGAATTTATCAAAAACAAGGTGGACTACGGGTGCCGAATCGATGAGAGCTGTTTTTACGTCTTATGAAGAGATAGTCACAGCATTGGAAACAATGAAAACCTAATTCGATTCTGAATTTGACAGTAAAACCCGAAATTTTGCGTCAGTCTTGCACAAAAAGCTTCTAATTTGATTTTATCTGAGGCATGTACTTTACCAAAAATATCATGTTTAAAATTAAGAACGTAACCGAGCTTTTAGAAGCGGAGGAGCTGAATGTAGTACACGCGATTCAGCTGATTCAGAGTGCTTTGAAGTCTTTTGAAGATATCAACGACGACGGCAAGATGAACGCATCGTCATTTTTGAAAAGTATGCAAGTAAATGCGGAGGAAGACTTCTTAAAGCACTACAGGACCCGGCGTCTTGCAAAGAAGTATGACGTGCATGCTGAAACGACACCAGAAATTTCTTTTCTTACATTCTACAGAAAGGATGTGGATGTACTTACTAAAAGCGTGCAAGACACTCTCGCAAAACTAATTTCTTTGCCGGAGCCATTCCACATAATTTTCAAGATACCCGCTGATAGAAAAAACTGCACCATCGAGGGCGTCCGATCTATAAAGCAATCACACTCGAAAATCTTGCTTCAAGATGAAGAGCTTGTGCTGGCTGAGCTTGAAATCCTGCTCGATGCCAGTAAACAGTTCTCATCTTTTAAAGAAATCGCAAAAGTTGCTCTTAAATTAAAGAGGATTATCCGTGTGATTAACAAGTAGTTCGACTGATTTTAACATCCCCAGTGTCTTCTGCTTCTTCCGAACGGTCCTTCAGCAAGTTGAAGCTCATTTACAATCATTTGCGGACATCGATGGGTGACGACCGCTTAGACTCCCTCATGATGTTGTTTTCAACGAAAGATAAGGTCTACGACATTGAAATTACGGAGATAGTGGAGAAGAAGTCCTTGTTAAAACATCGTAGATTAGGGTTTTAGAAAGAATGACTAGATTTTCTTTAATTCTTGTAATATTTAAACACTTATTTTGTTCATTTATAAAATTTTCCTGCGATTCAAAATTCTGGAACTAATAAAATACATTTTAAATGAAAGGCTTTAATTAAGTATATTTGTCTTGTGTATCGTTTGCCGCCACTGCCCCCCCCCCTCCCTCCCTTTCCCTCCCGTTGCTCAGATTTTAAGCGTATAGTCGGCAATGTTAAACAGCCAGTCGGCATTTTTAAATTCTCACCCCACCTAGATGTACAAGGTCGAACTGCCCCTGAGTATAGTTTTTGCTGATAGCTTTGAAAATCGGATGCAGGCCCTCAGCACCACTCTGGAACGGTTTCGGCAACACAACCTCAAGCTCAACCGAGCCAAATGCGTTTTCGCTCAAACTTCTCTGGAAGCCCTTGCCCTTGCCGTTGCCCAAAAAGCCATCTTTTTTGTCCTCTTGTTCCGTTTGTAGAATGTAAGGAGTGTAAGTTTGCGTTTGTACCAAAATGTACAAGAGATTATTTTTTCATTTCTTTTAATTGTTGTGTAACTATGAAAGACTGATTATATTTTCTTTCTGGAAATATAACTGATTTTTTACCTAAAAGCTTACTTCTATCACTCACCAATCTAACTCACAGCACCAAGCAAGAAATCCCTTGAAAACCACTTTTAACAACCTTTGCATAGAAGTGATTCTTCATTAAATGGAATTAGCAACAGCTATTAAGAAATGCGCATGATGCAGTTTTAAAAAATCTTGCCGAGAATCCCTTTTTTTTATTCTTTTCAATTTACATTTAATTGGTCTACTATTACAATAATAGTTTTTTTTAGCCCCCACACCTTGAAATTCACTTACGTCTATTCTTATTTTATTTATTTTTTTAAGAAGGAAAAAAACTTAAATCGTGTCTTTTGAGCCTTGAAAACCTTGAAAAAACCTTGAATTGAAAATCCCATTTTGGCTGAACACCCTGTTAATATCATGAATGTTATGCCCACACTTACAAAAATTTGTTGTATTTGGATTGTAGAGTAAATTTGTTTGTACACAAGGAAATGTTCGCCAGTGTGCACATTTGCCATATAAAAAAAAGATAAAGATTTATAAAGATGTTTAAATGTGTTGAATCGCACTACTGTCGGTCGAAATCATCAGTGTAAAGTTAATGGGTAAGGAATTTCCACCCAATCAATACTTTTTAAACTTGAAGTTTAATATTGCTTATTCACATTAGGGACATGTTTTGAGTATCAATGTACTCCTCTTCAATTTTGCGGAAAAAGAAACCAACAATAAATTAACTGTCAAGTCCACGCATTCCATTCACACCATAGATATCAAAGACATGTATACCAACATAACCTGTCCAAACAACAATAGACATAATCAAAAAGAATCTTAACGACAATGAAAAATTATCAGAAGCAGAAATAGATGAATTCATTGAGATCCTGAGTTTCATGCTTAACACATTGATGTCGGGCCCTGGAGATCTCCGTAGTAGAGCGGCCTGTGGTGACTGACCAGCCTCGGAAATCTCCGTTTTTTTGCGCGGGCTTCGTTTATGGCTTATGGTGCCATCTGTTGAGTAACGTTTGAACTAATTACTGGCAAGGCATGGAATAGAGTTATTGTCGAGCTCAGCAACTTGAAGTGAGACCCTGGTGACAGCGCTAGCTCTGACAGCCAGTGCGACAGAGAGGAGTGCAAGCTTGAGCGAGAGAGCGGACTATGAACGCGCTGTTGCCGTTGATGTAGCGTTTATACGGGGAATATCAAATTCCCTTCATGGGCATTCATTTTAAAGTAAATATCAGCATCATTTTATGTAAATGGACCAGTATTTATTCACTTCGAGATTACTTCATAAGTTTCCACCAAAGCACAACACTGATCTAATAGCCTAAATATGACAAAGTACGTCACAGTCCTCTGTTTCCTTCAGGTGCGCTGCTTTTTTTTAACTGGTAGATCCACACTTTTAAATATTTCCATTTAACTAGTGTGTTCCAGACAGGCATAAGCTTGTATGTTAAACGGGAAATGAATAACGTCCCGAAAGAAAGAACAAAATATTTAGAAAGGATTTAAATAATCTATACTGGATCATTGATTATATTCATAAGAGTAACATTTTGAAATGTACCGGTAACCTATGTTAGCTTCCCCATTGAAGGTACCGGTACCATATGTTTCACATTTGACAAATTTAAAGCAGAATGAAGTGATACACCCCAGGAAGATCACATTGAATTGAGTTCGCATCTGCCACCTCCTTACCACTCCTACCCTCAGTTACAAATATACACACACACTACTACAGACACACAAGAACACAAAAATGATCACGATGTTGTAGCCCCTAAAATAAATTAAACTCAAATAATTGGCGTAGCAGAGAAGAGTTGCAAGAAAGTCGCTCGTGTATGACTCATGAATTTTTAGCCCTACTGACTAGCAATTTGCTTTAAAGAATACTTTCAATCTTCTTCTCCACCTTGTAACTGGTTGTTATTAGAGGCAACTACAGTGCAAAAATTGGCTGCGATGGTGAAAATACACTTGGAAAATATTACGCTGAAAAGTGCTTGAAAACAATACCAGTTTGTAGCATGCGGTGTATTAATCATGTCAGTGCAAACACCTCACTGATTTTTCCATAAATGCCAATGATATGACAGTTTGAGTGAGAATAGTGCGACGGGAGTTGCACTGAGAACAACTCATTACCGCGGGAATGTCACTTCGTCCAATACTCCAAAGTTTCGTTCGATCACAAGGTAATATCGTTGCCCTCTCTACCCATGATGCAATGTGTGAGCACGTGCGTAGGAACGCGATTGTAATGGCGGTGGTTTAAGCATATGGCAAAGCCATTATGACGAAAGATAAAATCAATCTTATTCTTGAAAGTGAACATAATTTTTTCGTATGCCCGACGACTAGAGAATATTATTCAAACTGGTAGGAGCATTTGAGATAAAGAGAGTCAGGTATCCAACGCAAAAGTTTTTACTGTGTATGTTTGTAACATTTTCCCTCAATGTATATGAGTCGCAGTGGCTGAATTGGTTACGCGCTGGACTCATGAATGGAAGGGCCGGGGCTCGATACTCGGTAGGTGAAGTAATTTTTGTTTCGTTACGTTTTATTGTTTATGACGACCACTTTACCAGTATCTTACTACAAAAATGATACGACAGAACACAGTTGCATCACAGGGGCTTGAGTAATATAGCGAGTGCATGCATTTTCAGGTTTTATTACGAGAAAGTTTCATACGGTAGTGCTTGAATGTGGCACTACACGGAAAGATCTTGTAGCCTACGCGTCAAATAGAATTTTCTTTTGCTGAAATTTAATGACCAAAAAATACCAACTGACGATCAAAATCTCCTCCCATATGTTATTAGGATGATATGCTCAATATACCGTGGGTAGTCTGTTAATATGATATTGTTGAAGTTGAGTGGATTCTTCCAATTCGCAGACTCCAGTCAACGGAATGAACAATTTCCATTGAATCCTTACACAACAAGCCTCAGTGCCTTCAGGCAGCGCCGTATTGCCCAAGCGAGAACGAGCGATAATGTCGAGAATAATCGTTATCGAGCCCAAATTATCGGTAATACCAGTTCCGGAACCATCATTTCCGTTTTTTATTCTCGTCCAACGAGACCGATCGGAACTCAAGAGCTTTTTGCCCGGCTCTAGTGTTGATGTCAAAATTATCCCTCCGAGCGCAAATTTACATGTAATTAGAGAAATACCACTTGATTAACCATTTTACTAAGAGTTAAATATTTCTAGGGGGCTCACTGAACATATAGAACGCGCCGCCACTGGCTACAAGGCAAATTGTTAGCTTGTGGGTATTCACAAGTTAAAGGTATTGACTTCAAAGAAACATTCTCGCCTGTGGTGAAAATAAAATCCATTCGGACTCTGTTGGCAGTTGCAATTGAGAAGGAATGGAAGATTCATCAGCTGGATATCACTGCAGCGTACCTTAATGGAACTTTGAAGGAGACCATCTACATGGAGAAGCCAGTGGAATTCCGCGAAGGAAAACCAAATAATGTTTGCCTGTTAAAGAAAAGTCTCAAAGTTCAAACAATCTGGTCGAGGGTGGAATCTGTGACTTGACGAATTCCTGAAGACTGCAAAGATCGAGGGCTGATCCGTGCGTCTACTATGAGAATGGGGACTTCATCGTTCGAGAGTACGTGGATGACCTGCTAATGCTGGGAAAGGACGAAGAACGGAGAAGTTCAAGAAGGAAATCTCCGGATTGTTCGAAGTGAAGGACTTGGGACAGGTGAACCACATCTTATCGATGAAGGTAGATCAGGCCGATATTGGATCGCTCACCCTAAGCCAAGGAGCTTACGCGATGAGCTCTGGGCAACTTTTGGCATAAAAGATGCTAAGGGAGCATCGACACCTCTTGATCGTGGGATGCAGTTTGAAAAGGCGACTGGGGGGGGGGGGTCGAGACTCTGCAGCATCTACTGAAGCCACCAACCCTGACTTAGCCTCGGCGACGACAAACCTCAATCAGTTCAACGAGCGGCCAACAGCTGAACACCGGACAGGAGTTCGTCACATCCTGCGTTATATAAAGCACACAAAAGACAGGACTGATATTTAAGAAAACGGGAGAACGAGTGACAGCCTTCTGTTATGCTGACTGGGCAAGTGGCATGCCATACAGACTTCATGATGCTTGCTGGAGGTGCTGTCTCATGGTGTGCAAGAAAGCAGAGAACAACCGCCCTCTCCACAGTGGAAGCCTAATACATGGCAATGTGTGAGGCAACCAAAGAGGTACTGTGGTTGCAACAGTTCCTGACGGAAATCGGAGTGGGTGAGCTTGCGCCAAGAACGTTGCTGTCTGACAACCAAGGAGCAATCGCACGAGCGAACAACCATGTAACATCGCAGATGAGCAAGCATATAGAACTTCAACATTTCTTCATCAGGGAGAAGATTGAAGGAGGACTGCTATCCCTGAATTATGTTCCATCCACCGACATCTTGAAAAAGACATTGACAGGGAAGGAGACAGTTTGTCACCGAAAACGACTGGGTTTATCTAAATCCAAGTGAAAGTGGGGCATATTGTAGGTGAGGTGTTAGTGCTGAGAGCAATTGCGCCCATTATTGGCAACAATGCTAGTAGTTCAGTGAGTGCTTATATCCACCGCTAGGTAGTTGAAATTTACGTTGTGTGTTCCATGCTACTATCCCGAGAAGTTTGACCGTAGTGAAAGACGTGCTTGTATTAGCTCTGTATATAAACTCAATATAGAATTAACCACCAAGTCACCAAAACTAACACAAGTTGCATAGTGTAATTCGGCATCTTCAAGCCGAAGGAAATGTGCAGTGGAAATTCTTCAAAGAATGAGTTATTCATGACAACGCTCGCACATACAGTGCTGCTGTAACCCAACAGCTTTTTCAGCATTTTTGTAGGAAGTTGTATGAACACCCAGTGTGTAGCGCCGAGTGGCTTCCACCTCTTCCCTGAATTGGGAAAGTGGCTTGGAGGTCAGAGGTTCCAGACATGAGCTTCAAAATAATGTTAAGGCTTGTAGCCGATCTATTTATTAACTTTCTCCAAAGAACTGGATTTTCAGACCTAAACGGGGGTACCTTGACGGAAACGTGATGCACCGCTGGTTGATCGTTGAGTGCCATGAAGTTAGGTGAATGATACTTAAAAACGACGGAATGATAACTAACACTAAGTAATGTTCTCCAATAGGCTCATGTCAACTCATTGGCAGGAACATTCTCTGAAAGGGGATTGGAAAGCTCATTTCCAGATGTGACAAATGCGTCGATCTTCACGGTGATTATATCAAGATGTTTGTACGTAAGTTTTCTTAATAAATTCATTTCATTTCCACTTGTTTATTTTTTATGTACTCTCTATGGTTGTAAATAAAAATAGCCCTCATTATACAGCTAGCCAAAACTGTTTCAAATCTGCACACACACACAATAATTCAGAAAGACGACATCTGAAACGAATTAACTCCCAATACATATCACACATGCAGATTCTCACTTTCAGCACCTCGGAAGTATGGTCTCCAAGGATAATACTGTCAAACAAGAAATCCTAAATAGGACACAGCAAGCATCAAATTTCTATAATAAAGTTCGGAACGTTCACTGGGGCAAGAAAACACCCCAGGCAGCAAAGTCAATTTTGTACCAATCCTTACCTATGGTATGGAGATATCTACATTGTAAATATGGACTACAGCAGAATTCAAGCAACAGAAATGAAATTTATTAGGTCTATGAATCAAAGTACCAGGAGAGACAAGATCAGAAATGAGGTACACAGAGAAACAGCTGGCATCTGGGTTATTATCACCAACCTCCTAGGTATATGCCAGACATGGGCAATCTTTTTAGGTACAGGGACAGATGCAATGCAAAATAATCTAGGCGGGCCGAAAATAAAACATCACATGTTTACAAATAAGATTATAAACTTTGTATTTATGAATTTTAAATGAAACAAAACGTATAGGCTACAATGGTAGAAAACGTAGGAAAAAAGATCACACCTTCTTCTTGGTTCGTTGAGGCCCCTAGGACCACGTGGTTCCTAACTCTATTTTTTAAAGAATAATAGGATATCCGCCTTTCAATACTATTTATTATTACTACTTACAGGGACATGTTTCGAGAGCTATCACTCCCCCTTCATCAGCCTGCCCAACAAAAGTTCAAAGATAACCTTACTTATTCACAAGTACATGCAAATCACATGAAGACAGTTTTTACAGAATAATAAAAAAGTTCTCCGATCCAGATTGTTTTCGACTCCCGTTCAAAGCTCCAATGAAGATCTTCTTAATGGATTTCTAGGCCTGTGTGCACCAAAACCACTGAATCGGGCCGGTGCAGCGGGCCGCTGCCCGACTGCGTCATCGTGGGTTCACACTCGTCTCCATACTACTCCTGGCAAACATCAAAGCGGAGAAACTAGAGAACCCTTGTAGCCGCGCCATGCGCTCGGGTGCGAACAATAGCAGACCGAATGCGCCTTGCGAAGATCCTTTCAGCTGAGTGTCAGTGACGTGCGTGGGGGAGAGCCGCGAACAATAGCAGACCGAATGCGCCTTGCGAAGATCCTTTCAGCTGAGTGTCAATGACGTGCGTGGGGGAGAGTGGAGGCTAAGAGAATTGGTGTGATTTATGACGCCACGTGGATTGCTATTGTGGGGATAGAATACTCCGAAGAATGAGAGGTGTCATCTTTAGTATATTATGAAAAAGAATGGGTATAAATAGTGGAATATAGTGGGAAAGTTTTATCTATTACTATATAATGCGTCTATTAATCTGCCGTATAAAATGCTGGTTTCGAAAATTATTTCATTGAGATTGTGTGAAGGGTTAAATCTCTGTGCTTTATCAATTTCTATTTGTTCCAGAATATTCATTAGCGTACCTTTGTTTCTTGATGTAAAATTTCTAGATCATTGTCTATGGTTGTGAATTTATGTCCTGTTTCTGCCATATGGTTGCCCATCGCTGAAAATTTATTATGTTTAATGGCATTGCCATGTTCCAAAAATCTGGTGTTGAACCCTCTCCCCGTTTGTCCCATATAATTGGCATTACACTCATTACATTTAATCCTGCAGACACCGGAATTGCTGTATTTGTTGGTTTTGTTGAGAATATGTGGGTTGAAAAATTTATTATGATTAGTGTTGTTGGTTTTGAATGCTATGTTTATTTTATATTTTTTGAGTACACTTGTAACATTGTTTGTAGATTGGTTCACAAAAGTAAACGTTGCGTATGTGGAAGGTTTTTTGTCCTCTTATACTAATCTGGATTCGGGTTTGTTTTTAATTTTATTAATTATATTGTTAATGTATTTTCTACTGAATCCATTACCAAATTGCCGAAGCTAATGGTACAGATTGTCCTTGCGCTTCGTAACTAACCTCGTCAGTCCGTTCTGGTCGAAAACTTCAGCCTTCTCTTTGCCGAATCTGACCGAGAATCCACTGTCCGTCATTTTCGAGACTGATGAGAGATTGATCCAGATCTCAGTAACGTGCAAAATCTCGTTGAGAGTAACGTTGCAAGTTTTACCGTCTACACTTGTTGAAATGTTTGCGGTTCCTCGGGCCTTTATCTCTGTGGTTGCGCTGCTCGCTAACTTGAGTTTGCCAGTCTCGCACTAGTCCATCTTTGTAAACACAGTCGCATCACCGCACAGATCAGACGTGCACTCGCTGTCAAGGCACCACAGGTTTTCGACACTGCTCGTCACGATCTGACACGTATCATATTCCTCAACTGATAAGAGTGACGCGTCCGACAGCTGTTTTTTTTTTACCTTGACTTTGCAGTCCGCTGCCTTATGTCCTTTCATTCCGCACTTCGAGCATTTGAATGGAAACGATCTCTCCTTGTCACTCTTACCACCAGAATTGCCGTTGTTTTCGTTTTGAGGCTTAGACTGTGGTTTCCTTCCAGGACCTTTCTTCTTCACATACATGACACCTTTATCTACCATCGGAGTCAACGAGGCAACTCGGGCATCGTGTTCTTCGATTATCTTCGTATGTAGATTCTCAGACTTCGGAAGATAGTCTCCGCTCTCGATGGCAATTGTGAAGCTTTCAAAACTTGCCGGCAAACTGTACAGCACCATGATGGTAAGTTGCTCCGGGTTGATAACTACTTCCATGTCAGCTAACTTATCGACACAGTCGAAGTTGTTGTTGAGATGCTCATGGATGTCGCCACCTTCAGTCATCTTTTGCAAGGTTAGACTCTTCAACAACGTGGCCTTGCAAGCCGGCCCTTTCGACTGAAACGTGTCCTCAATTGTTTTGCCATATCTCGTTTGATGACCTGCAACTCTTCACCAACTTCAGCTGGCCTGGTCCTATGGACAAGATTAGGTCTGACATGGCCAGTTCATCCTTAGTCGTCCACTCGGTCACTTGGGCTGCATTGTACTCACCCGGCTCGGGTTTGACGATCTGGCGGCTGACAGAACCCCACGCGTCATTCTCCGTATGGTGCGCATTTGCATCTTCCAGGTGTCGTAATTATCGCGCTCTAAGGCCTTGATGCGCACAACACCGTTTGAATTGATTGTTTACAATTTCCTGTTTCGCGTCCGAAACGCTTGCAACCGGCCATACACTTTGCGTCGCGTGATATTGTCCGAAACACTCGCAAAAAGGCCTAAGAAATATGGTGTGCGCTTTTGTACACAAGTCTCACGATAAGCACTCGCGATAAGCCAGAAACTCGCGTCGCGCGATATTGTCTGAAACACCCGCGATTGGCTTTTCCACTGCTCACTCAGGCTGCCGCCCCAACGCGTCTTTCTCTTTGTGTGTCAGCTTATCCCACTGTGTTACCTGTTTCCAGTTTATTTAAATCCGCGCCAATTCCCTGGGCCCATAACCTGTTAGAGGTTTTAAGGCAGAAATGAAATGTAACGCTCCAATAAATGTCATTCAACTGTTTATTTATCGCAAAAATACAAGAACTGATTAAAAGTGTCGTTGGCGTGAACACAGCATAAAATGAACTGAAAAAAAAGTTAGTTGAGGGCGCTGGTGCGTCTCGCGAGCAGGGTGGTGGTCGATACCGACGGATGTCGATTTCACCAACACATTTCACTCTGACCTCAAGATTTAATTTAGTTCCACGTTTCATTTCACTCCAACCTCAAGATTAAATTTCATTCCTTATTAAATTTCACTGCGAGTCGAAGATTTATTGTCATTCCGACATCAAGGTTTAATTTCATTCCACATTTAGTTTCACTCAGAGTCTGAGATTTAATTGCAATCCGACACCAAGATTTCAATTTATTCCACATTTAATTTCATTCCGCCCTGAGGATTTACTTTCATTTTACATTTAATTTCATTCCGACTCCAAGGTTTAATTTTACTCCACAGTTAATTCCATTCCGACCCCAAAATTTAATTTCATTCATTTAACTGCTGTAAACTAACGAGACTCTGGCGTACGACTAACTCCCGGGATAAGGAGTTCTTTCCGATGCCAATGACCTTCTTTGGGGGCAGATGAGCAAGGTGAGGAAAAGGGCACCCTATGTCCTTGGGATGAGAAATCTTCCCTAAAGGCGGATGATCCAGCAGAATGACCAATAGGTATGGGAAAGGGTAGGTGAGACACTATGAGCCGTGGTGAAGGCAACTCGCCTAGAAGGAGGTCACTTTGAAAGCAAAGAGGGGGGCTCATCACCTTACATGGCAGCCCCATCACTGAGCTCAGGCTCGGAAGGCTGATGACCTACCAGTCTTAAATTATGAGATCAAAGAAAAAGTTAAAGGAAAATATCGGACTGATCAAATGGTTGACAATGGAATGATTATACAATGTTGTATATTTGATGTGCGAGTTATGTTTCTTTGCTTTCTGTCATGGGCCTAAATGGTCTGCAGGGTATAATAAATGATGATGATTCCTTTAATTTCAATCAACCTGCGAATTCAATGCAATTCCACATTCAATTTCACTCCGACACCAAGATTTAATTTTATTCCAACCTCGTTGTTTAATTTCGTGCCGCATTTAATATCATTCCATGTTCAAGATTTAATTTCATTCCACATATAATTTCATTCCGAGTTCAAGAATTATTTTCATTCCATATTTAATTCACTTAATGTTTCACTCGATGCATTTCGTTCTCTTTTATTATGAATGGAGTTTTATTATTCACATTTCACCCCTCACATTTTATTCCTTAATTTCACTCTCAATTTAATTTCACTCCGAGTTTTATAAAAAGGTTTATATCCAGGTATAATTTAATTCCGAATTCCCTTCCTTTTAATTCACGAAATGGTTTAATTTGCACATTTCGCTCCTTATATTTTATTACTTGGATTTCATTCCTCAGATTCTATTCCTAATTTAATTCCTCTTCAAATTTCATTCACTAAACCATCTCTTTAATACAGTTTCTAAGAATCGCGTTTAATTTCGCTCCTTTCAATACCCTTCCATTTAACATACTTTTATTTTAATTCCTCTTCACATATAATTTCATTCCAGACTTTTGTGTGTTTAAACCAACTAATTTCAATCTTTTTTCATTTAATTTCGTTCTCTTTACCATCCCTGGGCGAGTGTAGTTTGTGAACTGAAAAGTATCTCCTTCAGTTTCTCGCAACGTGAAAATCGCACTTCTAGTTGTGTTGCAATACTATCCACTACTTCATATAATAGCTTTGTTTATTTTTAGATGTTGATGGGATATCAATGTATTCATCCCTCCAGATTATGCTATTTATGGTCATTGTAGGATGAGATTTCATTGAGTTTTCACAAAGAACTCAGCAAATGTTTCCTCATTTCGTGTATTTCTCATGTATGCAATGGGCCTACACTCTGTGACTGCATTGCTGCAGAACTTTTGCATAGTTCGTTTTCTTCTGAAGAATCTTAAAGATCAACTCGGTTTCTTTTTTAATATACCATTTTCTGAAGAAGCACAAAATTGAAATTATAAAATATGCTGTTTTTTAAGTCATTGGCTTCCCCACTGATGTACCACTGGAGTCAAAAGAATAGATGTTGTCATTCAAGACTTCAATAAGTCTCACACGGTTAGTTTGAATCATAGCGTATGATTGAATAGAAGATTTTGTGTTTTTTAAGCTACGGATTTTCTGAGATGGACAATTCCACGAACCAAAAGCCATATGGCAATTTATTATGAGGAAGCTAAACAATGTAGCCTGCAGATCACTCCGCAACAATGACGGCTCTGGTGAGGTCGAGTATTCAATAACTGAGTCTCTGGTGGTGTGTATGCGTTACCAACTGTTGAGGGTGAAATTTCTTTGGAACATATATACATCTCTGTGAGTTCGAATACACAACATTGCAATTGGCAACTCAAACTAACACTTGGGGCGCTGCGGTCGGTCTGGATAAGTAGGGTTTAAAATACTCAATAACACGCGTTTGATATGGAACACTTTTTATTTTTCGGTTATAATCAGTAAATGTGGTCTCTAAAGTAATGACAGTGTTATTTTTAATTGTATAACTGTGCGATACACGTGATCTAATTTGTGTGTTCCACTGGATTTTTTGGTGTCATTTGCATATTATCAAGCATCAGTTTTTATGGTTGATGTAGATCAGCTGATTCAAATTTACACAGGGCTACACTTCGGACATTATTTCGGTACTATTATGCGCAATATAATGTAAATGTCGATCCTGAGTCAACGCCGAGGACATTCAAATAGAGAAATACGGTACATAAACAAATAAATAACACACCGAAGCTGTGCTATTTTTATCATTCCGAGACTAGCATCCACGCAAACCAGACGCCACTGTTCCAAGCTCCGACTTATATCGTGAATTGATGTCAAACTGATGATCCGCCAGCCTTTCCGCCAAGCCTGCACCTCGTAATCGCTAAGTTCTTCGATATTCGAGCTATTCCACTATCAGTCATATAGGCCTAATTTGCCTCCCCGTGGACACTGTAGAATGAGTGATTCCGCTACCATTCAAATATTCAACACCAAACCTACCTTTTAACCATCCAAATCAAGCAATTCCTGTCGCCCCACGAGTTTTAATACAAGTTAAACTCATCCCTTCTCCCTGCCAAGCAGCCAATAATTAATTATTTAATTAATTATTCAAGTAACTTCAATCTTACCAGCGCACCCATCGTAACAGCTGTTTTTAAACTGAATAACCTTCGCTGGCTTTACGTCGCAGGTCTTCTGTCTGTCTACCTCGACAAGTGTTAGATCCTTCCCGGGGTGGAAAGGTATTATTATTAGGTATTATTAGGTATCATCACATTTCGGCTATTGCTATTTGCATCTTTTGGAAAGTGATGAAAACGTATATCCGCAGCCCTCTTATACATCGACTTACAGCCGTAAACTGAGCAATACACTTTGCCTTTACTCATTTTTCACTCTAGCAACGAGTAAAACTTATTACTTATGTATAAAGACACGAACAATTTACCACGATCTGTTTACGAATACAAGAAACCATATACAAACAGTCACCACGTGACAAATGTACCCTACTTGGTAAGTTTCTCATTTTTACCGCTAGATGTCATATCAGATAGCTGGAGTCGCCAATTCCATCTGGTTTAACTGTATGTAGGAATACAACTTTCAACAATTTGGTCAAGAACTGAAGCATATTTCGGAGACTAATGCAACACACTGCTCGGCGACAGCGTTAATAGCCCTTGGGTCTCGGATGCGCAATAGCGCGGTCACGTCTCAGCCAATCAGCGACAGTCGCACTCACTCACTCGCTCATATCAGTAAGAACCACAGATTACCTACTGGTAAGAACCTTCAAGCAGAAGCACGGATTCCATTGTGCGATGTAGCCAAAGCTCAGGTGCGCACCGCACTTGCCTGTGGTGATATAGCCTACTGTAGGTCTACGGAGCGTGAAAAGAATTGTTCGTGAAGCGAAGTTATCAGTACAGGCACTGTCTGTGGTACAGGCAAGTTGAATTGTGTACTTTAGATCGCTAGGTAAAAATCATATGGTATCGAAAAGAGTCACTGGAATTGACGACTTTGATCAGAATGTTTTACGCCGTAATGTATTCGAGTTTTATAATAGACGCGAGTTCCCTACAGCAGAGAAGTTAGTTCATGTAATGCATGAAGCCACTGATTTTAACGGGAGCACTCGGTCTATGCAGAGAATGTTAAAAGCGCGGTTTTCAAGTATGTACAATGTAATGACGGGAGGAAATTTGTATAGTCGTGATAACTATTAGAATTCTAATAGTTGCTCTTGGTTATTTAGGGGCTGCGACAATTAACTGTAGCCTACATACAGGTATAAATGGTAAGAGCTTTTCTCACAGACGCAATTTAAAGAAAATTCTGGCAGTTCTGAGCAACCAGACACGTATGGTAAGTTAGTTTTATTTGTATTTGTTTTGGTTTTTAGTATGTATACGGGGTTGCTTGCCAAAAAAAACTGCAGCGCTGTCTCCCAAATCACTTCCTTGTACTGAGAGATGTTGCAATAACACTTAATTTCTTGACCGTTGTTGTGTGTAGGGTCGGGGGAAGCGAGGACGGTTTATCGTGAGACAGCCGGTAGTGTAAATGTATATTGTATGTGTTGTTTTCCAGTGTTTTGCCATTTTAAAGAGGTGGATTACCACCGGATTCTCACTCCTTTGCCACAGGATTGATTTCCGACAGCTCAATGTGGGATCTGTGCTGGACAAAGTGGACGGTAGACAGTACTCCGGCTTACCTATATTATTCCAATATTGCACTTTTATCATGCTTGTCATTTCATACTTCAATAACCTCTACACAGGGGAAACAGTATGCCACAGCGATATAAATAAACTCTTATGATTTCTGTTGTTAATATTTATATTTTGTGCCTGAGACATCAGCTCCGTGTACTTGTCTGATATGACTTGAGTTTCTGTGATAGTTGTAGTGGTGTAGCTTTATTAAGGACAGGGTGCCCCTGGCCTTGAACTTAGATACTATTCCAGTATTTTCTTGGAAGGAGTGTGGGGAAGCGCGAGGATAGCCACGGAATTCAAACCTCCGAACTATGGACTCGCTTTAGTGCCGTATCGCAGCCGCAGTGCGATTTAACACCACTGCAACACCGCAGGGTATATAAATAAGCATCTCACCCCAGCCAAGGGGACGGAACAAGGGATAAGGACATTATTCTATCTTCTAACATCATGTTCGTTAACCGGCCATACAACGTAACAAGTTAGCGTAGAAATGTAATTTTTATTTCAAATTATTCAGGATTTTTATTTCTTCATCCAAACTGCTTGAATTTCCCCCTAATACGAAAACTTTGCCCGAGCGCATGTGATAACTTATCTGATGTTGCGGCGGCAACTTCTGCCCGTATGAGGCAACGCTGTATTTCGTATCATCGCTTTCTCCCTGCGCGGCCAAGGGCCTTCAACGCTGTCGCCTAGTCTAATTTTAAACTATTTGTAAAATAATGAGTGAAAAGCACCTGAGGTGCAACTTCGCAAACCTGAGCTTACAGGCCATTTAACTTTCCTGCCAAAACACTTGCGGCATCCAGGGTGTAGGGTGGGGCTGAAGTATCCTCCGAAATTCCTAGAAAATTAGACATTAGAAATAGAGGTAATTTTCGACGTTATTTAACCATAGGTTTGTTTCAATCTTGATTGTATCATAGCAAATATTAGTAAACTCACCAATATAGCTAAGCGCTCCGCGGCTAGACTGAATAGACGAATGTACGGTATCCGAGGTTCAAATCCCGGTAGTGACAGCAGCCACTCTGAGTGTGGTTTTCCCCGAGATTCTAATTTTCTAGATACCGTATTTCAAGTAGTTCCGGAGCACCTACTTCAGTCCTAGACCCTAATAAGATTACACGCACACCTATAATAACATACGTTATCAGACGAATAATTGCATACTATTACAAGTGGGCTATTAATAACTTTATTATCTGTCTTAATTAGTATAGGCTGCTGTGCAGGATTATGTAGTATTATTGTTAACTACCGTACCGTATTGTAATTATGATTGATTTTATTAAAATACCATTTAATTGAGAGATTAAATAAAACACCAGCCATGAACCCTTGACGGTGTAGCACTACCTAAGGTGGGATACGCACACCCTGCCTCCTTTAGGGCCTTGTGTAGAAGGCAGGGGATACAGTGAAAATAAAAGAAGAGGGCTGATCCCTAAACCCAATCCCGTGGCACTACATCCCATGAAGGACCTAGGCCTACCAAGCGATGCTGCCCAGCCATTTTGCCTGCAGATTATGGGGTGACCCGTGGTAAGCGCGTCGGTTCCCCTCGGCCGATAATCGTGGTCTCCGTGACCGGGGTGCTACCCCACTGTCAGACAGCTCCTTGATTGTCGTCACGAGGCCGAATGCACGCCATTCCAGCACTCACGTCAGTTTCTAAAATCCTTGACGGTGCCAGGAATCGAACCCGGGGCACCGAGTGCAAGGCAGGTGTGCTACCCCAAAACCATGGGGCCGGCTAGTCTGATCCGTAGAAGAATGAGAAAATCAGGAAATATGAGACAAGGGTAAATTAAGGCGGGAAAACGAAAGACTCCCTAGGCCTCAGTTACCTTAATACCGTCGGGGTTGGAAAAGAAGAAGAATTGACCAACCAAAGCTCAGAACAAGCGAGTCGAAGCAATGCCAGACTCAGCTCGGGTTCAGTGGTCGCCAACCCACGACCCACTGGTTGTAAACCCCCTGGAGGAAGCTAACGTAACAACTCATCTTTTAAAGAGCTACCGCTTTGCCTAATGATGTTCATAGCATGAAATATGAAAAGTTTGTGATCTTGTCTTTCTTCACCAGATGTGATGTAGTTGGGTGTCCTTTTTAGGTAGATTTCATTAGAAAACTATGTATTGCAATGGGTACCATGTTTCGACATATCTTCGCGTTTCACATCCCCCAGACCCCAAAACCACCGTCAGTTCAAAAGTTTATATAATTTATATATAAATATATATATATATATATCAGTTTCTCGTGGACACGATAACTGCCGTAATTTTGCACCAATCACTTTGAATTCTTTACATACGATGTATCCCTTTAAAATCTCGGTCGAGTTCGTTAATGAGCAAAATCGGTCGAAGGGGATATTTTTTTCGAAAAAGTGAAATATCGCTATAACTCTCTTAATACGTGAAATACCGAGTCCATTCAAAGTTTATACTATGTTTTGGATAAGTGCCAAAAATTTATGTTTAAAAAGTTTTTCGATAGCACCAACCATTGACCAAAGGGGTGGAAAAAAGTGTTTTTTTTTCGGGAAACATTATTCATATCTCTCTTAATAGGCTTAATACCAAAACCGTACAAAATGGAACATATTCCCCTAGGGTACCTAAAACCTTTGTCTGAAAGGATTTTCGATGTGACCCACCATTACGCCAAGGGATGAGAAAAATGATTTCGGAATTAGAAGAAAATGCCAAGTGTCATCAGAGGTTACCATGACAACGCTTCTAAATTTATGAGGATGAGCTATCAGAGGGTGCCATGACAACGCCATTGCACGAGATCACCATCTGACTCTGTGGGAAGCGGCTTCCGTAATGTAAAGGTGCCTGTACACTGGAGAGTGATTTTCATAGAGCAAGTCTAGCTAGACCGCTCTAGCTAAACTGAGTGCGTGTACACTGTAGAGTAATTTTCCCTAGGTAGAGCATTCGTAGAGTGGAGATACACAAATCTACCTAGAGCACTCTCTGAACCTGAGTACACTGTCAATCGTAAATGCACTAGGCAGAGCAGCGCTAAAACATTCTGAGAGCAGTGTGAGTCTAGGTTTTTGCGCTTTGTTGTGAATTAAAATGTCTTCAAGAGAGCTTTTAGCATCTGTGGTGGTTGTGTGTGCCTTGTTAAAAAAGAAAACTATGAATAGGAAAAGAAGGTTGCTGGTGAGGAATTGGATATCAAAAAGTGAATACGAGGGAATGCACGCTAAATTATTGCAAGAGTTATGTTCAGAAGGGTGTGAAGCGTGCAAGAACTTTTTAAGAATGAACAAACATGACTATGGTTATATTTTGGCCAAAATTACCCCCAGGATCAGCAAAAGGGATCACCCGAAACTACTGTGCCTTCAAACTTCTGTCTCTGAATTCTTTCCGAGTACAATTCTGGATGTTCAATTAATGTTAATGTTTTTTCGCGACACAAATTCAGCCATATTCAAACACTATAGTTAACAACAAACAAATAACCCCAGCAATCCACCACTGACTCTACGTAGAGCACTTTCCAATATTCAACAAACGAATAGAGCTAGACTGGTCAAGCTAGGGCACCCAAATACTGTTTACACCGTAGAATCAGCCGGCCCTAGCTAGAGCATAGAGCGGTCTCCGCTAGGGTTCTCTACCACCTGTGTACACTAGAGAGGAGCTTAGAATGCCCTAGCTAGAGCTACTCTACGCTCTAGCTAGGGCAAAAGCTCTCCAGTGTAAAGGCACCATAACTGGTAGCATGCTCAACTTCTATGCCCAAAGTCGCGGGTTCAAACCGGCCAAAGTCGTCGGATTTTCTAAGAGCGCTAAAAATCCCTCAGCATGCTTTCCTTCGGAGGGGAAGTTCCAACGTTCGTTGCAAGTTGCTGGTTGCGGTGGCATCTAGTAGCCAAGTTCACTGCTAGGCGTCGTTGATAGTAGTATTTGGTAGCAAAATTAGGAACTACAACTTGAAATTGACCGTCTGCAGTCCTTACCTGAATTACAGACTAATACAGTCATCACAGTTAACACCGTTTATCAGACTGATTCTACACACACCCAATGTACACGGGGTTACATGACCGCATTGTCGCAGCCCCTAAACTGAGGATCCAACCAACATCTCTGCGGGAGATAAAATTTGCGTGAAGAAGTAACAGACTGTTAGATAGTTACACATCAGTTCCAAACCTTGCATAAGGACAGTGTGACTACAAGTATAAAAATGAACCCCAAATGACTAGAAGGTTACCATCCCCATAAGACAATAAAATGTTAAAAATAGAAAGACGAAATAAAAAGTTAATTAAGCTCCAATTGTAAAATACTTTCTCGCATAAATGAGGTCTGTTCCTTCTACGAAAAACTGCCTATTTTGCCCATTATAGCCTATCCCCTAGTTTGCCCGGTGAAATCTACCTCTGCCTTCCGGCGTGCCGAGAGGAATTTTTTAAAATATAATTCCTAACAACTTCAGCACCAGCTTGGAAAGAGATTTTAACCAAGGAATAAATTACATCCTCAACAGCACTAGGATAGTTACGGGCAAGGACTGTGAAGGCTTCAGCCCCCCTCCCCTCGAAAAAAAGCCAATAAAAATTAAGAAAGTGTTGCTTTGGTAAAAGCATGAAATAATTGTAAATTTGGTTGTACCCTAATCTTATCTTATTGGCCAAGTTATAAACAATATTAAGATTGAAATTAGACTACCTCGTGGTGTAGTGGCTAGTATCCTTGGATGCCGCCCCGGAGGTCCGAATTCGATTCCCGGCTCTGCCAAGAAATTTTAATTCTGTTCTGAGGTTGAGGTTTGGAGCGGGGTACACTCAGCCTTGTGAGGCAAAACTGAGAAATCCACAGAACGGTACTTTTGAGAAATGTATCAACTTGTAAAATATATATATTGAACCCTTATTGATCTTCGATAAATAAGTATTCATATTTATTATTATTATTACTACGGCCCAGGCAGCACATAAGGAAGTCGACTTGGATATTAGGGAGGCCAGCATGTCGTAATGGTTGCAACAGAAGCTGAGTTGGTAGCTATTCCTGGGGACGGCCAGAATTAGACGAGTTCAAGGCCAAATTGTGCAACTACTGTACCAAAATTGGAGACATAAAGGAAGAATCACGAGGTCCTCTCAACGAACATACGATTGAATCAGCCAATCGCAAGAGACCAAGCTGTGACCACGAGGTGGAAGGCGTCAGTAGTAAAAAGCGCGCGGAAGTGTGTATCTAAGGAACCGCCGAACGGATTAATCTCCGCTCGAGTAATTTGTGACGTTGGATTTATTTGGAGAAGAATGACACTAGCCCCATCTTTGTGAGACAAAAACTCTGGAAGTTTTTATCCGACTCCGCCCCACTCCACCGCCCTTGTCAGTTTCTCATAAATAGTCTGGCCTGACGCCTATCTAAGTACTCAGTTGTGGAGCCTTCAGAGGCATACTCCACGCCAGTTTGAAGTGTGATTTTGACGCTCGAATTTATCGAAGTACTATTCTTGTGGAGCCTTCAGAGGTATACTCCACGCCAGTTCGAAATATGATTTTTACGCTCTAAAATCAGTGAAGCTAATTTATTTTATGAGCTCTGGGAAGCTAAAGTCGCAGCGTTTGCAGTATCGAATTTTAAAAGCTATAATACATTTTGTTCTAAAATCAACTAAATTGTGTGATCTAAATATTTCACGCCAGCGCGTGATAAACTGTAACATTCTTTTAAAGACGACGAGTTCAACTTTAAGGGGGAAGTAGCGTATCACCCTAATTAGCGCTTACCAGAACCGAAGTCCACAAGACGGGACGGAAATACCGGACGAGATAGCGACTGCGAGTGCAGCCAGGATTTTGAACTTGTTAACGAGCCAGTGGCGCGGACTCGAGATGTATATTTTATGTATAAATTGTGTGTATGGTATGTGTTTTTATAGTGCGTATGTGCGATATAATTAGGGCCAGTCTTCGCTATTAATCGCAGTAGGACAATTGTGGGTGAACTGAGTAGCCTGCAAGCGATTATAGATAGGCAAATATTTAACATTGAACTTTTCTGCCAAGGAGTCGAGACCAAGATGATCGGCACGTGGTTTGAAGTTGGGATGAGCTTCAAGAAATCAACGCAGACGACTACTATGGAGTGCTAAATTGTCCATAGGGCAATGGGTTGAGGAGGATGTCCTTAGTCCTACATGCAGAAGCGGTGATGTACTAAAATTGGATTATTTCAATTATGTAGTTAGATTTGGCCGGGGAACTTTGTAAATAGTCTTGTTTTTCTTTCTTGTTTTTATAGCTGTTTTTCTTGTACCGACACTATATGTTTAAATGTCCGTTGGTGCGTGGCCAAAGTGTTTGTTGATATTTTGATTTTTTTCTTGAGTCATGTGTAATGTACGCGGCGTGCGTGCGTGATTTTTATCCTTGCAATTGCGGAACCCGTTACATTCGATAAATGGTGCTTTATTAACGTTAATATTTTGAAATAGGAATGGGAGGAAATGATTGTAAAACATTTTGCTGAACAGGTTATTATTCATGTTAGGGTAGCCGAGTGCACCAACTTAAAAGTAATTGTAGAACACCTTCGTTCTAATTTTGATAGATTTTTCTTGAGTCCTTTTCAGGTGACTAGTCACGGCATAGAACGATGGCGCCAGCATGTGGATATTATTTGTGTCTTTTATTTCAGGGTCTGTCACAACCCATACGTGTGATTCAGTGTGTGTTGATGTGTCTTGTGTGTGTTGATTCTACGTGAGGAGGGGGTAGTTGTCCTACCGCCCTTATATATTTTTGCTGCTGTTGTATTTTTAGATGGAAAGACAGAGTGCTCTTGGGAGACTGCTGATTCTTGTCCATATGTTTTTCTGACACACACGTATTATTGTGCTTTGGGGCACATTTCTTCGAGGTTCGACCCCATGTTCTGGGAGGTCGAGGTTATTGACACGTGGGTTGACAGACATGCAGAGTTCCACAAACCGCCCGTTTTGCCTGTGACTTATTTTGATAGGCAGTCCTTTTGTCCGACTGAACCCTGTAAGCTTTCATGCAGCAAACCTGTTCATTGTGATGGCTAATTTTTAAGCCATAATTAATTGGGGAGTTCGCCATGTGTGTAACGGATTGTTGTACCTTGTATGGATAAGAATATTGTGATTAACGTAAATGTTGGCTGTTTTGCCTATTGCTTTGTTGATGACTCGATTTCATGTAATTTTGTTTGTCACACCCGTGTGGTGTAGTGGTAGAGTATTTGTAAATTTTGACAGCGGTCATTTGAGTATTTTTCTATTGGTCACGTGTTAATGTACTTGTGTTGATTTGTGTGAGAAGTCCTAAGTTTTTAGGCAGTAAATGTTGCTACGGCAATTCAAGTCCAATTTCACACGGAAATTTTGTGTTTGTTTATAGTAGATTTAGGAAGTGTCGGTTTAATTTAAGTATTGTAGTTGTGTTCCCTTGTGTCGGTCTAGCTCTAGGAAATGCGGATTCGTTGTTTGAAGGGTCATTCTGGATGATAACGAATCACGCATTCAAAGTACACATCGTGGTGCATGTAGAACGGCGTACGCACTTATATGGTCACTTTTTGTATCTTTTAATTTAAGGACACTTGGTCCGGGTAATTAATCTCTCCAGAGATATCGCCTAAGTTTTTGGCATTTTTATTAAGCGGGAGTCAGTTGGGAGTTTTTGTTGTTAATTGTTTATGTGTAAATATGGTGATTTGTTATTAAATTCAGTTGTTTTTAACCCTGGCTTCACTCTTTCCTGCATGTTATTTTTGTTTTATGAACCCTTGCAAAGAAGCATATGAGACTCAGATTCGGGGCGTAACAGGTCATATTCGTAAGTTGCTGTCAGGGCGCTTCATTAACTTGCAGTTAATTGATTTACATAACAATACTGTAAGCTTCAAACAAGTAGAAGGATTGGATCATGTGGGTTTAAATATGGAAGAGAATCCGCTGGAAAGAGAGGCAAATACTTGGGTTGTTGAGGAATGCACTAATGAGGCCGGAGATAAGATCTTGAGGGGAGAGCAAGTTAACCAGACAGCAGTGCTAGAGATGGACAGCCGAGATATTTCGCAGGAACTTTGGGTGCATTTGGCGGAAGAAGAAATGGGCGGAACCAAATTCGAAATTCTACTTCAGGAGCGACTTAAGGAAGCCATCGTAGGGGAATCTGATAGAAGAAGATTGGAAGAAATTTTAAGATTACATAAAGGAGCGTTTGACACCGTACCTGGGAAAGTTTTAAATTTTCAATATGCGATGCAGGTAACAGATTGGACCCCATTCAAAAGTAAATTGTACCCGATCCCAGAGAAGCATTTTTCTCAGGTGAGGGATATCATTACTAACTTATTAGATTCTGGCATGATAAGGAAAGCTGCAACTCCTTATCTGAACGCAATATTGGCTGTGACCAAGCCAAACGGATCAATTAGGCTATGCCTAGACGCGCGAGTTTTAAATAGCAAACTGCTAGTTGAGCACGACCAAGCACCGAGGATCAAAGATGTTTTGAAAGGCTTCCGTGGGAAGAAGATATACTCAAGTGTTGATTTGACGAATAGTTTCCACCATCTTGAACTTGAAGAAAAATCCCAACTGTTGACGGGATTTTTATTCGATAATCAAAGTTATATCTGGTGTCGAATGCCCTTTGGCGTGAAAACTGCGGGATGTGCACTCATTAGAGCACTCGATAGAAATCTGACTGAGGAGGTCAAGAACTTCACCACGAGATATGTTGATGACATATTAATCGCTTCTGAGACAATGGAAGAACACTTGATAAATTTAAATGAACTGCTGGACAACCTGAGAACCATGAACTTCAAGATCAACTTAAAAAAGTCACATTTTTGCCAGAGCGAAATTTTATATTTGGGACATGTAATTGATGTCGAGGGCGTGCGGCCTAATCCAGCCAAGATTGATGCTATTAAGAAATTTCCCACACCTACCAAAGTCAAACATGTTAGAGCATTTTTGGGAGTGACAGGTTTCTTCAAAGAAAATTGCCCTGGTTACACAGAAACAGTAGCGCCTATGCAGGAGATGTTGAAGAAAGCGAATCGATGGTCGTGGAACGAGGAGTGCGACAGGTCTTTTAAAGCAACGAAGGATTTATTGGAAAACTGTGTGAAACTTGGATATCCGGATTTTGAGAAACAATTTATCATTCAAGCAGATGCTTCGTTAATTGGGATTGGTGCTATGCTGTACCAAGAGGACGCTGAAGAACCCAAGAAGAAATCCTATTTGGCATTCACGAGTCGTAAATTACGGAAACATGAGAGGAACTACACAGTTACGGAACTTGAGCTACTAGCAATTCTATATTCTCTCCAACAGTGGCGCAAGATGATCTACGGTTATTCCATCATTGTTAGAACCGACCACCATGCACTGACATTTTTATTTAAGACAACAATAGCAAGTGAGAGAGTTACGCGCTGGTCCATCTACATACAGCAGTTTGACATCACAATAGAACATTGTCCTGGGTAATTGAACGTCATACCAGATGCCTTGAGTAGAAACCCTGAGGACGGAAACGAAGTAACAGCGGAAGTTCACAATATTACCTTGACACCTAAGGCTCGTGAGTTTTTGGCAAGATTGAAGGATATTCGGAAGGAGCAAGAAGCTGACCCATGGATGATGATGATGATAAAATTCTATAGGAAGGAGTTACAACCAAATTCACCGGAGTACCGGGAAGCCAGTGCTAAACAAGCGAGATTTCACTACTTGAATAACTTGTTACATAAGTACGTGGATGAGCATCATACTAAACTGCGGATCTTAGTTCCAGCATCACTACAGAGGGGATTAACTTGGCATGTTCACGAGAGCCTAGCACATATCGGCACGGATAAGACTGAAGCTACGATAGGGGAGACCTTTACTTGGCCCAAGATGAGATTCACCATTGTTGAAGTAATTAGAACGTGTGACGCTTGTCAGCGCACAAAGCCGAACAACTTTATTCTGAAACAACCTCCAAGACCACTATTACCGCAGAAACCATGCGAGATGCTCGCGATTGATTGCGTTGGTCCTTTAGTAAAAGGAAAGCGTGGATGCCGACACCTCTTGGTATGTGTCGATGTATTTTCGAAGATGGTCGTGCTATGTCCTATTCAGAAGACGACATCAAGACAAGTCCTTAGTCGAATTAAGAACAAAGTCATTCCGATGCTTGGGAAGCCGGAATCCATTCTATCAGATCACGGTACCTATTTCACAAGCAATGTTTTTAGGCAAGGTTTGGAGAGCCTAGGAATCAAACACATATTTTCAAGTATTCGTCATCCTTGTGGAAATCCGAGCGAAAGAACAATTCGCTGTGTCGCTAAATACTACAGAGTAATGATTCCTAACGAACACAATAAATGGGTAGACAAAGTAGGGGAAATTGAGATGTGCATGAACACTACTAAGCACGAGTCGACGGGTCAAGTCCCACTGATTGTACACCACAACATATTGCCGGAAAGAACTTGGGACAAGATCATTCCTTGCCCAAGGGATCCATTATTAGCGCATGATTTGCGAATCCAGCGAACGAGGGAGCACATGAGGAACCAAGCGGACCGAAGGCTGAGACGGTACCGAGGAAAGAAGTTTCACCGAGAGTTACAAGAACAAGAATTAGTGCTGGTTCGTAGACCACCGATATCCGACCCTAAGAACAAAGTCTTCGCCATGTTCTGTCCGAAATTCATTGGCCCGTTCCGGGTAATTAAGAATCTGGGTAACAATGCCTACAGATTAGAAGAAGTGAGCACTGGTGCAAAATCTGTTTTTAATAGCGCCAATTTGAAACCGTACTACAGAAGGGAACCATTTGATGATTAGGAAAGATGATATGTGCAGAATCTGTATTGCCAAAAATTTAATTTTTTTTGAAAGCAAACACTCAAATCCACGGGGAGCGCGTGAGTACGCACTTTGTTTGTAAACAACGAGCAGCTGAGACGACGGGAGTGGCAACTACGTGAGGAGAAGGGGGAGACCTAATGAAAATATGAATGACATTCCAGCGAGAAGGGAGCACACTAATTGAGTCAGAGGGGCATACACTCGAGCAGCTGAGTGAGATTTAAAGAGATGTGTTGTTACTACAGTGGATTTTGTTTTTGAAATCCAAACCAATAAATTGTTTCGAATTTCAAAACCTTGCTGAGGATAAATGAACCCTTATTGATCTTCGATAAATAAGTATTCATATTTATTATTATTATTACTACGGCCCAGGCAGCACATAAGGAAGTCGACTTGGATATTAGGGAGGCCAGCATTTCGTAATGATTGCAACAGAAGCTGAGTTGGTAGCTATTCCTGGGGGACGGCCAGAATTAGTCGAGTTCAAGGCCAAATTGTGCAACTACTGTACCAAAATTGGAGACATAAAGGGAGAATCACGAGGTCCTCTCAACGAACATACGATTGAATCAGCCAATCGCAAGAGACCAAGCTGTGACCACGAGGTGGACGGCGTCAGTAGTAAAAAGCGCGCGGAAGTGTGTATCTAAGGAACCGCCGAACGGATTAATCTCCGCTCGAGTAATTTGTGACGTTGGATTTATTTGGAGAAGAATGACACTAGCCCCATCTTTGTGAGACATAAACTCTGGAAGTTTTTATCCGACTCCGCCCCACTCCGCCGCCCTTGTCAGTTTCTCATAAATAGTCTGGCCTGACGCCAATCTGAGTACTTATCCTGTGGAGCCTTCAGAGGCATACTCCACGCCAGTTTGAAGTGTGATTTTGACGCTCGAATTTATCTAAGTCTATACTTGTGGAGCCTTCAGAGGCATACTCCACGCCAGTTTAAAATGTGATTTTTACGCTCTAAAATCAGTGAAGCTAATTTTATTTTCTGAGCTCTGGGAAGCTAAAGTCGCAGCGTTTGCAGTATCGAATTTTAAAAGCTATAATACGTTTTGTTCTAAAACCAACTAAGTTGTTTGATCTAAATATTTCACGCCAGCGCGTGATAAACTGTAACATTCTTTTAAAGACGACGAGTTCAACTTTAAGGGGGAAGTATCGTATCACCCTAATTAGCGCTTACCAGAACCGAAGTCCAAGACGGGACGGGAATACCGGACGAGATAGCGACTGCGAGTGCAGCCAGGATTTTGAACTTGTTAACGAGCCAGTGGCGCGGACTCGAGATGTATATTTTATGTATAAATTGTGTGTATTGTATGTGTGTTTTTATAGTGCGTATGTGCGATATAATTAGGGCCAGTCTTCGCTATTAATCGCAGTAGGACAATTGTGGGTGAACTGAGTAGCCTGCAAGCGATTATAGATAGGCAAATATTTAACATTGAACTTTTCTGCCAAGGAGTCGAGACCAAGATGATCAGCACGTGGTTTGAAGTTGGGATGAGCTTCAAGAAATCAACGCAGACGACTACTATGGAGTGCTAAATTGTCCATAGGGCAATGGGTTGAGAGGGATGTCCTTAGTCCTACATGCAGAAGCGGTGATGTACTAAAATTGGATTATTTCAATTATGTAGTTAGATTTGGCCGGGGAACTTTGTAAATAGTCATGTTTTTCTTTCTTGTTTTTAGCTGTTTTTCTTGTACCGACACTATGTTTAAATGTCCGTTGGCGCGTGGCCAAAGTGTTTGTTGATATTTTTTTTTCTTGAGTCATGTGTAATGTACGCGGCGTGCGTGCGTGATTTTTATCCTTGCAATTGCGGAACCCGTTACATTCGATAAATGGTGCTTTATTAACGTTAATATTTTGAAATAGGAATGGGAGGAAATGATTGTAAAACATTTTGCTGAACAGGTTATTATTCATGTTAGGGTAGCCGAGTGCACCAACTTAAAAGTAATTGTAGAACACCTTCGTTCTAATTTTGATAGATTTTTCTTGAGTCCTTTTCAGGTGACTAGTCACGGCATAGAACGATGGCGCCAGCATGTGGATATTATTTGTGTCTTTTATTTCAGGGTCTGTCACAACCCATACGTGTGATTCAGTGTGTGTTGATGTGTCTAGTGTGTGTTGATTCTACGTGAGGAGGGGGTAGTTGTCCTACCGCCCTTATATATTTTTGCTGCTGTTGTATTTTTGATGGAAAGACAGAGTGCTCTTGGGAGACTGCTGAGTCTTGTCCATATGTTTTTCTGACACACACGTATTATTGTGCTTTGGGGCACATTTCTTCGAGGTTCGACCCCATGTTCTGGGAGGTCGAGGTTATTGACACGTGGGTTGACAGACATGCAGAGGTCCACAAACCGCCCGTTTTGCCTGTGACTTATTTTTGATAGGCAGTCCTATTTGTCCGACTGAACCCTGTAAGCTTTCATGCAGCAAACCTGTTCATTGTGATGGCTAATTTTTAAGCCATAATTAATTGGGGAGTTCGCCATGTGTGTAACGGATTGTTGTACCTTGTATGGATAAGAATATTGTGATTAATGTAAATGTTGGCTGTTTGCCTATTGCTTTGTTGATGACTCGATTTCATGTAATTTTGTTTGTCACACTCGTGTGGTGTAGTGGTAGAGTATTTGTAAATTTTGACAGCGGTCATTTGAGTATTTTTCTATTGGTCACGTGTTAATGTACTTGTGTTGATTTGTGTGAGAAGTCCTAAGTTTTTAGGCAGTAAATGTTGCTACGGCAATTTAAGTCCAATTTCACACGGAAATTTTGTGTTTGTTTATAATAGATTTAGGAAGTGTCGATTTAATTTAATGTATTGTAGTTGTGTTCCCTTGTGTCGGTCTAGCTCTAGGAAATGCGGATTCGTTGTTTGAAGGGTCATTCTGGATGATAACGAATCACGCATTCAAAGTACACATCGTGTTGCATGTAGAACGGCGTACGCACTTATATGGTCACTTTTGTATCTTTTAATTTAAGGACACTTGGTCCGGGTAATTAATCTCTCCAGAGATATCGCCTAAGTTTTTGGCATTTTTATTAAGCGGGAGTCAGTTGGGAGTTTTTGTTGTTAATTGTTTATGTGTAAATATGGTGATTTGTTATTAAATTCAGTTGGTTTTTAACCATGGCTTCACTCTTTCCTGCATGTTATTTTGTTATATGTTACCCTGCAAGTTAATGAAGCGCCCTGACAGCAACTTACGAATATGACCTGTTACGCCCCGAATCTGAGTCTCATATGCTTCTTTGCAAGGGTTCATAAAACAAAAATGGCCTGACCTGGTTTTTAAGTTTCAAGTACACGTTTACAGACATGGCTCAATTCCGCGAGGCGTTTTTGAAGAAGTTTTGGAGTCCTTCGTTACAGCAAGGGTTAAGAATGGACCTGTACACGCGCAAATACCACAGTACACATCCAACCCGTTTTTCAGAATTCTTCAGTCAGCAATTGGTAAAATTCAGGGATTTTGATGACCCGCCTAGCGAGCCGAATATGGTTCTAACCATCGGAAAACAACTCCCAATGCATATCCAACAATTATTAGTCGCAGGAAATATTCAGACCGCAGTCCAAGCCGAAGAATTACTCAGACACTTAGATGAGACGAGTATGGTAAGCCCACAGACAGGAAGAAGGAATTTGGAATGTGTCAACACGGCAGAGGTAGTTCAGGGATTCCAAAATAACCACGGCCAGGGGAACCAAAGTAAGACACAGTCCACAGGGACACAGTTCACGCCAAGAAGACAAGATTTTGACGGCCGAAACCAGTTCCATAACAACAATCAGAATTATCAGAATAACCGCGGGAGATATCATCAGAATAACCAAAATCAAAATAATCAGTGGACGTACCAGCGGGAATACACGAATTGGAGGGGAAACCAGAGACAAGGTAGACCTTACCAAAGAAATGGAGATGGTAGATGGAGTAACGGCAGGGACTATCGCCAAGAAAACAGAGGGGATTATAGGAATAACTGGGACGAACGATATATTGAATCCCGTAAATACTTGGATCAATTAAGTAATGAAGAAGCGGAGAAGGAGAAGTGGGGGCGTGCCATGGCAAACAGACAGAGCCCAGACAACCATCAAGGAGAAGGAGCAGAGAGTTTACTGAGGCAACAGGAGCGACAGAATGATAACCGGCGAAACACATCTAATGGGGCCCGGGATAAAAAAAAAACCAAATGAACTGAAAGGAGACAGGCTAAAAACGGAGATCGCTAGGGAGCAAGAAGAGATGATAGTGGCCAATATAGAAGAGTGGGTAGCATTCCCAGACGACTGCCTGGAGGAAGTGGTGAAGAACCGTGAAAATGTTATCAGACAGCTACCAATTATTTACGCGCATATTGGAGGTATGAGGGTGAGATGTTTGATTGATACAGGTAGCCAGGTGAGCCTAGTCACTGAAATTTTGATTAAAGAAATAGCAAGAAAACAGACTGTTCCTATTATGCCGGTACCGCTAATGAATGTCAGAGGTGTCATTCCTGACAAAACTATGAATTGTAAACAGCAAGCATTTCTAGATCTGGAAATATTGAACCATACTTTTTCACAAACATTCATTGTTATTCCAAAGATGAACTACAATATAATTTTAGGAGCCAACTTCATCTGCGATTTTCATGCTGTAATTGATTTACATAACAATACTGTAAGCTTCAAACAAGTAGAAGGATTGGATCATGTGGGTTTAAATATGGAAGAGAATCCGCTGGAGAGAGAGGCAAATACTTGGGTTGTTGAGGAATGCACTAATAAGGCCGGAGATAAGATCTTGAGGGGAGAGCAAGTCAACCAGACAGCAGTGCTAGAAATGGACAGCCGAGATATTTCGCAGGAACTTTGGGTGCATTTGGCGGAAGAAGAAATGGGCGGAACCAAATTCGAAATTCTACTTCAGGAGCGACTTAAGGAAGCCATCGTAGGGGAATCTGATAGAAGAAGATTGGAAGAAATTTTAAGATTACATAAAGGAGCGTTTGACACCGTACCTGGGAAAGTTTTAAATTTTCAATATGCGATGCAGGTAACTGATTGGACCCCATTTAAAAGTAAATTGTACCCGATCCCAGAGAAGCATTTTTCTCAGGTGAGGGATATCATTACTAACTTATTAGATTCTGGCATGATAAGGAAAGCTGCAACTCCTTATCTGAACGCAATATTGGCTGTGACCAAGCCAAACGGATCAATTAGGCTGTGCCTAGACGCGCGAGTTTTAAATAGCAAACTGCTAGTTGAGCACGACCAAGCACCGAGGATCAAAGATGTTTTGAAAGGCTTCCGTGGGAAGAAGATATACTCAAGTGTTGATTTGACGAATAGTTTCCACCATCTTGAACTTGAGGAAAAATCCCAACTGTTGACGGGATTTTTATTCGATAATCAAAGTTATATCTGGTGTCGAATGCCTTTTGGCGTGAAAACTGCGGGATGTGCACTCATTAGAGCACTCGATAGAAATCTGACTGAGGAGGTCAAGAACTTCACCACGAGATATGTTGATGACATATTAATCGCTTCTGAGACAATGGAAGAACACTTGATAAATTTAAATAAACTGCTGGACAACCTGAGAACCATGAACTTCAAGATCAACTTAAAAAAGTCACATTTTTGCCAGAGCGAAATTTTATATTTGGGACATATAATTGATGTCGAGGGCGTGCGGCCTAATCCAGCCAAGATTGATGCTATTAAGAAATTTCCCACACCTACCAAAGTCAAACATGTTAGAGCATTTTTGGGAGTGACAGGTTTCTTCAAAGAAAATTGCCCTGGTTACACAGAAACAGTAGCGCCTATGCAGGAGATGTTGAAGAAAGCGAATCGATGGTCGTGGAACGAGGAGTGCGACAGGTCTTTTAAAGCAACGAAGGATTTATTGGAAAACTGTGTGAAACTTGGATATCCGGATTTTGAGAAACAATTTATCATTCAAGCAGATGCTTCGTTAATTGGGATTGGTGCTATGCTGTACCAAGAGGACGCTGAAGAACCCAAGAAGAAATCCTATTTGGCATTTACGAGTCGTAAATTACGGAAACATGAGAGGAACTACACAGTTACGGAACTTGAGCTACTAGCAATTCTATATTCTCTCCAACAGTGGCGCAAGATGATCTACGGTTATTCCATCATTGTTAGAACCGACCACCATGCACTGACATTTTTATTTAAGACAACAATAGCAAGTGAGAGAGTTACGCGCTGGTCCATCTACATACAGCAGTTTGACATTACAATAGAGCATTGTCCTGGGAAATTGAACGTCATACCAGATGCCTTGAGTAGAAACCCTGAGGACGGAAACGAAGTAACAGCGGAAGTTCACAATATTACCTTGACACCTAAGGCTCGTGAGTTTTTGGCGAGATTGAAGGATATTCGGAAGGAGCAAGAAGCTGACCCATGGATGATGATGATGATAAAATTCTATAGGAAGGAGTTACAACCAAATTCACCGGAGTACCGGGAAGCCAGTGCTAAACAAGCGAGATTTCACTACTTGAATAACTTGTTACATAAGTACGTGGATGAGCATCATACTAAACTGCGGATCCTAGTTCCAGCATCACTACAGAGGGGATTAACTTGGCATGTTCACGAGAGCCTAGCACATATCGGCACGGATAAGACTGAAGCTACGATAGGGGAGACCTTTACTTGGCCCAAGATGAGATTCACCATTGTTGAAGTAATTAGAACGTGTGACGCTTGTCAGCGCACAAAGCCGAACAACTTTATTCTGAAACAACCTCCAAGACCACTATTACCGCAGAAACCATGCGAGATGCTCGCGATTGATTGCGTTGGTCCTTTAGTAAAAGGAAAGCGTGGATGCCGACACCTCTTGGTATGTGTCGATGTATTTTCGAAGATGGTCGTGCTATGTCCTATTCAGAAGACGACATCAAGACAAGTCCTTAGTCGAATTAAGAACAAAGTCATTCCGATGCTTGGGAAGCCGGAATCCATTCTATCAGATCACGGTACCTATTTCACAAGCAATGTTTTTAGGCAAGGTTTGGAGAGCCTAGGAATAAAACACATATTTTCAAGTATTCGTCATCCTTGTGGAAATCCGAGCGAAAGAACAATTCGCTGTGTCGCTAAATACTACAGAGTAATGATTCCTAACGAACACAATAAATGGGTAGACAAAGTAGGGGAAATTGAGATGTGCATGAACACTACTAAGCACGAGTCGACGGGTCAAGTCCCACTGATTGTACACCACAACAGGCTGCCGGAAAGAACTTGGGACAAGATCATTCCTTGCCCAAGGGATCCATTATTAACGCATGATTTGCGAATCCAGCGAACGAGAGAGCACATGAGGAACCAAGCGGACCGAAGGCTGAGACGGTACCGAGGAAAGAAGTTTCACCGAGAGTTACAAGAACAAAATTAGTGCTGGTTCGTAGACCACCGATATCCGACCCTAAGAACAAAGTCTTCGCCAAGTTCTGTCCGAAATTCATAGGCCCGTTCCGGGTAATTAAGAATCTGGGTAACAATGCCTACAGATTAGAAGAAGTGAGCACTGGTGCAAAATCTGTTTTTAATAGCGCCAATTTGAAACCGTACTACAGAAGGGAACCATTTGATGATTAGGAAAGATGATTATGCAGAATCTGTATTGCCAGAAATTTTTTTTTTTTGAAAGCAAACACTCAAATCCACGGGGAGCGCGTGAGTACGCACTTTGTTTGTAAACAACGAGCAGCTGAGACGACGGGAGTGGCAACTACGTGAGGAGAAGGGGGAGACCTAATGAAAATATGAATGACATTCCAGCGAGAAGGGAGCACACTAAGTGAGTCAGAGGGGCATACACTCGAGCAGCTGAGTGAGATTTAAAGAGATGTGTTGTTACTACAGTGGATTTTGTTTTTGAAATCCAAACCAATAAATTGTTTCGAATTTCAAAACCTTGCTGAGGATAAATGAACCCTTATTGATCTTCGATAAATAAGTATTCATATTTATTATTATTATTACTACGGCCCAGGCAGCACATAAGGAAGTCGACTTGGATATTAGGGAGGCCAGCATTTCGTAATGATTGCAACAGAAGCTGAGTTGGTAGCTATTCCTGGGGGACGGCCAGAATTAGTCGAGTTCAAGGCCAAATTGTGCAACTACTGTACCAAAATTGGAGACATAAAGGGAGAATCACGAGGTCCTCTCAACGAACATACGATTGAATCAGCCAATCGCAAGAGACCAAGCCGTGACCACGAGGTGGACGGCGTCAGTAGTAAAAAGCGCGCGGAAGTGTGTATCTAAGGAACCGCCGAACGGATTAATCTCCGCTCGAGTAATTTGAGACGTTGGATTTATTTGGAGAAGAATGACACTAGCCCCATCTTTGTGAGACAAAAACTCTGGAAGTTTTTATCCGACTCCGCCCCACTCCACCACCCTTGTCAGTTTCTCATAAATAGTCTGGCCTGACGCCTATCTAAGTACTCAGTTGTGGAGCCTTCAGAGGCATACTCCACGCCAGTTTGAAGTGTGATTTTGACGCTCGAATTTATCTAAGACTTATTGTGTGGAGCCTTCAGAGGCATACTCCACGCCAGTTTGAAGTGTGATTTTGACGCTCGAACTTATCGAAGTACTATTCTTGTGGAGCCTTCAGAGGTATACTCCAGGCCAGTTCGAAATGTGATTTTTACGCTCTAAAATCAGTGAAGCTAATTTATTTTATGAGCTCTGGGAAGCTAAAGTCGCAGCGTTTGCAGTATCGAATTTTAAAAGCTATAATACATTTTGTTCTAAAATCAACTAAGTTGTGTGATCTAAATATTTCACGCCAGCGAGTGATAAACTGTAACATTCTTTTAAAGACGACGAGTTCAACTTTAAGGGGGAAGTATCGTATCACCCTCATTAGCGCTTACCAGAACCGAAGTCCATAAGACGGGACGGGAATACCGGACGAGATAGCGACTGCGAGTGCAGCCAGGATTTTGAACTTGTTAACGGGCCAGTGGCGCGGACTCGAGATGTATATTTTATGTATAAATTGTGTGTATGGTATGTGTTTTTATAGTGCGTATGTGCGATATAATTAGGGCCAGTCTTCGTTATTAATCGCAGTAGGACAATTGTGGGTGAACTGAGTAGCCTGCAAGCGATTATAGATAGGCAAAAATTTAACATTGAACTTTTCTGCCAAGGAGTCGAGACCAAGATGATCAGCACGTGGTTTGAAGTTGGGATGAGCTTCAAGAAATCAACGCAGACGACTACTATGGAGTGCTAAATTGTCCATAGGGCAATGGGTTGAGGAGGATGTCCTTAGTCCTACATGCAGAAGCGGTGATGTACTAAAATTGGATTATTTCAATTATGTAGTTAGATTTGGCCGGGGAACTTTGTAAATAGTCATGTTTTTCTTTCTTGTTTTTAGCTGTTTTTCTTGTACCGACACTATATGTTTAAATGTCCGTTGGCGCGTGGCCAAAGTGTTTGTTGATATTTTTGATTTTTTTCTTGAGTCATATGTAATGTACGCGGCGTGCGTGCGTGATTTTCATCCTTGCAATTGCGGAACCCGTTACATTCGATAAATGGTGCTTTATTAACGTTAATATTTTGAAATAGGAATGGGAGGAAATGATTGTAAAACATTTTGCTGAACAGGTTATTATTCATGTTAGGGTAGCCGAGTGCACCAACTTAAAAGTAATTATAGAACACCTTCGTTCTAATTTTGATAGATTTTTCTTGAGTCCTTTTCAGGTGACTAGTCACGGCATAGAACGATGGCGCCAGCATGTGGATATTATTTGTGTCTTTTATTTCAGGGTCTGTCACAACCCATACGTGTGATTCAGTGTGTGTTGATGTGTCTAGTGTGTGTTGATTCTACGTGAGGAGGGGGTAGTTGTCCTACCGCCCTTATATATTTTTGCTGCTGTTGTATTTTTAGATGGAAAGACAGAGTGCTCTTGGGAGACTGCTGATTCTTGTCCATATGTTTTTCTGACACACACGTATTATTGTGCTTTGGGGCATATTTCTTCGAGGTTCGACCCCATGTTCTGGGAGGTCGAGGTTATTGACACGTGGGTTGACAGACATGCAGAGTTCCACAACCGCCCGTTTTGCCTGTGATTTATTTTGATAGGCAGTCCTATTTGTCCGACTGAACCCTGTAAGCTTTCATGTAGCAAACCTGTTCATTGTGATGGCTAATTTTTAAGCCATAATTAATTGGGGAGTTCGCCATGTGTGTAACGGATTGTTGTACCTTGTATGGATAAGAATATTGTGATTAACGTAAATGTTGGCTGTTTGCCTATTGCTTTGTTGATGACTCGATTTCATGTAATTTTGTTTGTCACACCCGTGTGGTGTAGTGGTAGAGTATTTGTAAATTTGACAGCGGTCATTTGAGTATTTTTTCTATTGGTCACGTGTTAATGTACTTGTGTTGATTTGTGCGAGAAGTCCTAAGTTTTTAGGCAGTAAATGTTGCTACGGCAATTTAAGTCCAATTTCACACGGAAATTTTGTGTTTGTTTATAGTAGATTTAGGAAGTGTCGATTTAATTTATGTATTGTAGTTGTGTTCCCTTGTGTCGGTCTAGCTCTAGGAAATGCGGATTCGTTGTTTGAAGGGTCATTCTGGATGATAACGAATCACGCATTCAAAGTACACATCGTGGTGCATGTAGAACGGCGTACGCACTTATATGGTCATTTTTGTATCTTTATTTAAGGACACTTGGTCCAGGTAATTAATCTCTCCAGAGATATCGCCTAAGTTTTTGGCATTTTTATTAAGCGGAAGTCAAGTGGGAGTTTTTGTTGTTAATTGTTTATGTGTAAATATGGTGATTTGTTATTAAATTCAGTTGTTTTAACCCTGGCTTCACTCTTTCCTGCATGTTATTTTGTTATATGTTACCCTGCAAGTTAATGAAGCGCCCTGACAGCAACTTACGAATATGACCTGTTACGCCCCGAATCTGAGTCTCATATGCTTCTTTGCAAGGGTTCATAAAACAAAAATGGCTGCCCAAGTGGGGATTGTTGTTGTTGTTGCTTCGCTGATCTCATATTTATTTCATTGAGAAATGATGCCAGGTCAAGCGGACATGTAAATTCAGTAAATGGAGGCGATGTTGTACCGCCATGTGCATTAGTAAAATCACTGAGTTCCTAAAGTTAGAAATATTGAACAAGGTTAGAATTTGATTTGGTATTTGTTGTAAACTTGTTCTGGCGCCCACATTAAAACTAGAAATTTGCATTATTGATGAACTCAGTCAAAGCAGGAAGATGTTGCCTTATATTTGACATTTAATTGACTTCGGTTAATTGGTGTTTCGTAAATTCTGTTGGTTAGGAATTTAAAAGCAGATCATCAGGGGTTATTTTGTTGTTTGGGAATAAATGTCATTGTATTCAGTAAATTTTGTTACTGAAATTTTCATTAAATTAGAGCCAGTAATATTTAAATGTGTGACATGTATGTGCGTATAGGGCTGAAACCTTAGCCCATAACCCTGTTTTTCTCTGAATATATTTTGTGTGTTATATGGCGAGTGTTGATGAGATAAAGGCATTGTTAGAACAGATGTCGATCCAAATGTCCGCGAAAACGGAAGAGCAATTCGTGCAGATGTCCGTAAAGACGGAAGAACAATTAAAAGAACAATTAGAAGCTCAGCGTGAGCATAGTGAAAAACAATTACTTGATATGAGCGGTAACATTTCGGTCCAGTTAGAAGTCCAGAAATTAGACACGGACAAACAATTCAATGAACTAAACCACAAATTGTCACAACAGGCGGTAACACAAACCGAACAGTTAGGAAAAATCACAAATGATATTAATCAGAGCGTTCAAAAAGTAGAGAAACTGGCAGGCGAGGTTGCGGAAAACAACATCAAACAGTTAGGCGAAATGAAGAAATTAGAAGCGAAATTTGATAACAAATTAGTACAATTTGACGAGATGGTGGCAGATAAACTCAAGCAGATAGAGGCAGCATGTGTCAGTAACACCGCGGGAGTGAAGAAAACCCAAGAGAAACTACAGCAGCAAATTAATTCGGTAGATAACAACGTGCTGGAATTAATAAAGGAAATAGATAAAGTCGAAGTTAAGGCTGAAACCGAGCGGATACACTTGCGGGAAAATTTAGAGGAGCAATTAGGCAGAACACAAGAGATCATAAGAAAAGAGATGGAAGGCCAGCTAATAAACACACAAGAGGTCATAAGACAAGAAGTAGGGGAGCAGCTCGTCAAAACTCAGGATAATTTGGAAGGTCAGCTAATAAAAACGCAAGAGGCTATAAGAGAAGAGGTGGGGGAACAACTAGTGAAAACGCAGGAACGGATAAGTGAAGAGCTAGAGAAAAATCAGGAGAGGAACGAGGAGAAAATAAATAGCTTAAAAAGTAGGATCCGGCGAGATTGGGACCAGCAGGCTCATGCGAATAAGGAAGACAGGCTGGCAGTTTTAAAGCGAATGCAGGCACTGGAGGAAAATATGAAGTCGAAATTACAGGAACATTCAGAATTAATCATAAAAAACGAGATTAGGTCGTTAGAGAATGCGACATTATTTTCAAACGAAAATATTCCGGAAAAGCAAACAAGTATTGGAAGTCCGGCAGGTTCGAAGTTGGCTGAGGACACGAGTCGGGGTCAAAGTCCCAGACTAACGACTAATGCATTCCAGCAGTACAGGGGGGAGACTTCAACTCCGCAACCGAACTTGGCACCAGCCCAAGTCATCCAAGTCATTCGGGGTAATGATTTTAAGCCCGATAAGTTTAAAGAACATTCAGGAACTACTCCCAAAGCATTTCTACGGCAATTAACTGACTACTTTAATGACCAACACATCGGCCCGGAGAAAGAATTAAGACTGGTGGAAAATTTTTTAGAAGGACCTAGCCTGACCTGGTTTTTAAGTTTCAAGTACACGTTTACAGACATGGCTCAATTCCGCGAGGCGTTTTTGAAGAAGTTTTGGAGTCCTTCGTTACAGCAAGGGTTAAGAATGGACCTGTACACGCGCAAATACCACAGTACACATCCAACCCGTTTTTCAGAATTCTTCAGTCAGCAATTGGTAAAATTCAGGGATTTTGATGACCCGCCTAGCGAGCCGAATATGGTTCTAACCATCGGAAAACAACTCCCAATGCATATCCAACAATTATTAGTCGCAGGAAATATTCAGACCGCAGTCCAAGCAGAAGAATTACTCAGACACTTAGATGAGACGAGTATGGTAAGCCCACAGACAGGAAGAAGGAATTTGGAATGTGTCAACACGGCAGAGGTAGTTCAGGGACTCCAAAATAACCACGGCCAGGGGAACCAAAGTAAGACACAGTCCACAGGGACACAGTTCACGCCAAGAAGACAAGATTTTGACGGCCGAAACCAGTTCCATAACAACAATCAGAATTATCAGAATAACCGCGGGAGATATCATCAGAATAACCAAAATCAAAATAATCAGTGGACGTACCAGCGGGAATACACGAATTGGAGGGGAAACCAGAGACAAGGTAGACCTTACCAAAGAAATGGAGATGGTAGATGGAGTAACGGCAGGGACTATCGCCAAGAAAACAGAGGAGATTATAGGAATAACTGGGACGAACGATATATTGAATCCCGTAAATACTTGGATCAATTAAGTAATGAAGAAGCGGAGAAGGAGAAGTGGGGGCGTGCCATGGCGAACAGACAGAGCCCAGACAACCATCAAGGAGAAGGAGCAGAGAGTTTACTGAGGCAACAGGAGCGACAGAATGATAACCGGCGAAACACATCTAATGGGGCCCGGGATTAAAAAAAACCAAATGAACTGAAAGGAGACAGGCTAGAAACGGAGATCGCCAGGGAGCAAGAAGAGATGATAGTGGCCAATATAGAAGAGTGGGTAGCATTCCCAGACGACTGCCTGGAGGAAGTGGTGAAGAACCGTGAAAATGTTATCAGACAGCTACCAATTATTTACGCGCATATTGGAGGTATGAAGGTGAGATGTTTGATTGATACAGGTAGCCAGGTGAGCCTAGTCACTGAAATTTTGATTAAAGAAATAGCAAGAAAACAGACTGTTCCTATTATGCCGGTACCGATAATGAAAGTCAGAGGTGTCATTCCTGACAAAACTATGAATTGTAAACAGCAAGCATTTCTAGATCTGGAAATATTGAACCATACTTTTTCACAAACATTCATTGTTATTCCAAAGATGAACTACAATATAATTTTAGGAGCCAACTTCATCTGCGATTTTCATGCTGTAATTGATTTACATAACAACACTGTAAGCTTCAAACAAGTAGAAGGATTGGATCATGTGGGTTTAAATACGGACAGAATCCGCTGGAGAGAGAGGCAAATACTTGGGTTGTTGAGGAATGCACTAATGAGGCCGGAGATAAGATCTTGAGGGGAGAGCAAGTTAACCAGACAGCAGTGCTAGAGATGGACAGCCGAGATATTTCGCAGGAACTTTGCGTGCATTTGGCGGAAGAAGAAATGGGCGGAACCAAATTCGAAATTCTACTTCAGGAGCGACTTAAGGAAGCCATCGTAGGGGAATCTGATAGAAGAAGATTGGAAGAAATTTTAAGATTACATAAAGGAGCGTTTGACACCGTACCTGGGAAAGTTTTAAATTTTCAATATGCGATGCAGGTAACAGATTGGACCCCATTTAAAAGTAAATTGTACCCGATCCCAGAGAGGCATTTTTCTCAGGTGAGGGATATCATTACTAACTTATTAGATTCTGGCATGATAAGGAAAGCTGCAACTCCTTATCTGAACGCAATATTGGCTGTGACCAAGCCAAACGGATCAATTAGGCTATGCCTAGACGCGCGAGTTTTAAATAGCAAACTGCTAGTTGAGCACGACCAAGCACCGAGGATCAAAGATGTTTTGAAAGGCTTCCGTGGGAAGAAGATATACTCAAGTGTTGATTTGACGAATAGTTTCCACCATCTTGAACTTGAAGAAAAATCCCAACTGTTGACGGGATTTTTATTCGATAATCAAAGTTATATCTGGTGTCGAATGCCCTTTGGCGTGAAAACTGCGGGATGTGCACTCATTAGAGCACTCGATAGAAATCTGACTGAGGAGGTCAAGAACTTCACCACGAGATATGTTGATGACATATTAATCGCTTCTGAGACAATGGAAGAACACTTGATAAATTTAAATAAACTGCTGGACAACCTGAGAACCATGAACTTCAAGATCAACTTAAAAAAGTCACATTTTTGCCAGAGCGAAATTTTATATTTGGGACATATAATTGATGTCGAGGGCGTGCGGCCTAATCCAGCCAAGATTGATGCTATTAAGAAATTTCCCACACCTACCAAAGTCAAACATGTTAGAGCATTTTTGGGAGTGACAGGTTTCTTCAAAGAAAATTGCCCTGGTTACACAGAAACAGTAGCGCCCATGCAGGAGATGTTGAAGAAAGCGAATCGATGGTCGTGGAACGAGGAGTGCGACAGGTCTTTTAAAGCAACGAAGGATTTATTGGAAAACTGTGTGAAACTTGGATATCCGGATTTTGAGAAACAATTTATCATTCAAGCAGATGCTTCGTTAATTGGGATTGGTGCCATGCTGTACCAAGAGGACGCTGAAGAACCCAAGAAGAAATCCTATTTGGCATTCACGAGTCGTAAATTACGGAAACATGAGAGGAACTACACAGTTACGGAACTTGAGCTACTAGCAATTCTGTATTCTCTCCAACAGTGGCGCAAGATGATCTATGGTTATTCCATCATTGTTAGAACCGACCACCATGCACTGACATTTTTATTTAAGACAACAATAGCAAGTGAGAGAGTTACGCGCTGGTCCATCTACATACAGCAGTTTGACATTACAATAGAGCATTGTCCTGGGAAATTGAACGTCATACCAGATGCCTTGAGTAGAAACCCTGAGGACGGAAACGAAGTAACAGCGGAAGTTCACAATATTACCTTGACACCTAAGGCTCGTGAGTTTTTGGCAAGATTGAAGGATATTCGGAAGGAGCAAGAAGCTGACCCATGGATGATGATGATGATAAAATTCTATAGGAAGGAGTTACAACCAAATTCACCGGAGTACCGGGAAGCCAGTGCTAAACAAGCGAGATTTCACTACTTGAATAACTTGTTACATAAGTACGTGGATGAGCATCATACTAAACTGCGGATCTTAGTTCCAGCATCACTACAGAGGGGATTAACTTGGCATGTTCACGAGAGCCTAGCACATATCGGCACGGATAAGACTGAAGCTACGATAGGGGAGACCTTTACTTGGCCCAAGATGAGATTCACCATTGTTGAAGTAATTAGAACGTGTGACGCTTGTCAGCGCACAAAGCCGAACAACTTTATTCTGAAACAACCTCCAAGACCACTATTACCGCAGAAACCATGCGAGATGCTCGCGATTGATTGCTTTGGTCCTTTAGTAAAAGGAAAGCGTGGATGCCGACACCTCTTGGTATGTGTCGATGTATTTTCGAAGATGGTCGTGCTATGTCCTATTCAGAAGACGACATCAAGACAAGTCCTTAGTCGAATTAAGAACAAAGTCATTCCGATGCTTGGGAAGCCGGAATCCATTCTATCAGATCACGGTACCTATTTCACAAGCAATGTTTTTAGGCAAGGTTTGGAGAGCCTAGGAATAAAACACACATTTTCAAGTATTCGTCATCCGTGTGGAAATCCGAGCGAAAGAACAATTCGCTGTGTCGCTAAATACTACAGAGTAATGATTCCTAACGAACACAATAAATGGGTAGACAAAGTAGGGGAAATTGAGATGTGCATGAACACTACTAAGCACGAGTCGACGGGTCAAGTCCCACTGATTGTACACCACAACATATTGCCGGAAAGAACTTGGGACAAGATCATTCCTTGCCCAAGGGATCCATTATTAGCGCATGATTTGCGAATCCAGCGAACGAGAGAGCACATGAGGAACCAAGCGGACCGAAGGCTGAGACGGTACCGAGGAAAGAAGTTTCACCGAGAGTTACAAGAACAAGAATTAGTGCTGGTTCGTAGACCACCGATCTCCGACCCTAAGAACAAAGTCTTCGCCAAGTTCTGTCCGAAATTCATTGGCCCGTTCCGGGTAATTAAGAATCTAGGTAACAATGCCTACAGATTAGAAGAAGTGAGCACTGGTGCAAAATCTGTTTTTAATAGCGCCAATTTGAAACCGTACTACAGAAGGGAACCATTTGATGATTAGGAAAGATGATGTGTGCAGAATCTGTATTGCAAAAAAATTGTTTTTGAAAGCAAACACTCAAATCCACGGGGAGCGCGTGAGTACGCACTTTGTTTGTAAACAACGAGCAGCTGAGACGACGGGAGTGGCAACTACGTGAGGAGAAGGGGGAGACCTAGAGAAAATATGAATGACATTCCAGCGAGAAGGGAGCACACTAAGTGAGTCAGAGGGGCATACACTCGAGCAGCTGAGTGAGATTTAAAGAGATGTGTTGTTACTACAGTGGATTTTGTTTTTGAAATCCAAACCAATAAATTGTTTCGAATTTCAAAACCTTGCTGAGGATAAATGAACCCTTATTGATCTTCGATAAATAAGTATTCATATTTATTATTATTATTACTACGGCCCAGGCAGCACATAAGGAAGTCGACTTGGATATTAGGGAGGCCAGCATTTCGTAATGGTTGCAACAGAAGCTGAGTTGGTAGCTATTCCTGGGGGACGGCCAGAATTAGTCGAGTTCAAGGCCAAATTGTGCAACTACCGTACCAAAATTGGAGACATAAAGGGAGAATCACGAGGTCCTCTCAACGAACATACGATTGAATCAGCCAATCGCAAGAGACCAAGCCGTGACCACGAGGTGGACGGCGTCAGTAGTAAAAAGCCCGCGGAAGTGTGTATCTAAGGAACCGCCGAACGGATTAATCTCCGCTCGAGTAATTTGAGACGTTGGATTCATTTTGAGAAGAATGACACTAGCCCCATCTTTGTGAGACATAAACTCTGGAAGTTTTTATCCGACTCCGCCCCACTCCACCGCCCTTGTCAGTTTCTCATAAATAGTCTGGCCTGACGCCAATCTAAGTACTATTCTTGTGGAGCCTTCAGAGGCATACTCCACGCCAGTTTGTAGTGTGATTTTGACGCTCGAATTTATCTGAGTACTTATCTTGTGGAGCCTTCAGAGGCATACTCCACGCCAGTTTGAAGTGTGATTTTGACGCTCGAATTTATCTAAGTCTATTCTTGTGGAGCCTTCAGAGGCATACTCCACGCCAGTTCGAAATATGATTTTTACGCTCTAAAATCAGTGAAGCTAATTTTATTTTCTGAGCTCTGGGAAGCTAAAGTCGCAGCGTTTGCAATATCGAATTTTAAAAGCTATAATACATTTTGTTCTAAAATCAACTAAATTGTGTGATCTAAATATTTCACGCCAGCGCGTGATAAACTGTAACATTCTTTTAAAGAAGACGAGTTCAACTTTAAGGGGGAAGTATCGTATCACCCTAATTAGCGCTTACCAGAACCGAAGTCCAAGACGGGACGGAAATACCGGACGAGATAGCGACTGCTGGTGCAGCCAGGATTTTGAACTTGTTAACGAGCCAGTGGCGCGGACTCGAGATGTATATTTTATGTATAAATTGTGTGTATTGTATGTGTGTTTTTATAGTGCGTATGTGCGATATAATTAGGGCCAGTCTTCGCTATTAATCGCAGTAGGACAATTGTGGGTGAACTGAGTAGCCTGCAAGCGATTATAGATAGGCAAATATTTAACATTGAACTTTTCTGCCAAGGAGTCGAGACCAAGATGATCAGCACGTGGTTTGAAGTTGGGATGAGCTTCAAGAAATCAACGCAGACGACTACTATGGAGTGCTAAATTGTCCATAGGGCAATGGGTTGAGAAGGATGTCCTTAGTCCTACATGCAGAAGCGGTGATGTACTAAAATTGGATTATTTCAATTATGTAGTTAGATTTGGCCGGGGAACTTTGTAAATAGTCTTGTTTTTCTTTCTTGTTTTATAGCTGTTTTTCTTGTACCGACACTATATGTTTAAATGTCCGTTGGCGCGTGGCCAAGGTGTTTGTTGATATTTTGATTTTTTCAGAGGCATACTCCACGCCAGTTTGAAGTGTGATTTTGACGCTCGAATTTATCTAAGTCTTATTGTGTGGAGCCTTCAGAGGTATACTCCACGCCAGTTTAAAATGTGATTTTTACGCTCTAAAATCAGTGAAGCTAATTTATTTTCTGAGCTCTGGGAAGCTAAAGTCGCAGCGTTTGCAATATCGAATTTTATAAGCTATAATACATTTTGTTCTAAAATCAACTAAGTTGTGTGATCTAAATATTTCACGCCAGCGCGTGATAAACTGTAACATTCTTTTAAAGACGACGAGTTCAACTTTAAGGGGGAAGTATCGTATCACCCTCATTAGCGCTTACCAGAACCGAAGTCCATAAGACGGGACGGAAATACCAGACGAGATAGCGACTGCGAGTGCAGCCAGGATTTTGAACTTGTTAACGAGCCAGTGGCGCGGACTCGAGATGTATATTTTATGTATAAATTGTGTGTATTGTATGTGTGTTTTTATAGTGCGTATGTGCGATATAATTAGGGCCAGTCTTCGCTATTAATCGCAGTAGGACAATTGTGGGTGAACTGAGTAGCCTGCAAGCGATTATAGATAGGCAAATATTTAACATTGAACTTTTCTGCCAAGGAGTCGAGACCAAGATGATCAGCACGTGGTTTGAAGTTGGGATGAGCTTCAAGAAATCAACACAGACGACTACTATGGAGTGCTAAATTGTCCATAGGGCAATGGGTTGAGGAGGATGTCCTTAGTCCTACATGCAGAAGCGGTGATGTACTAAAATTGGATTATTTCAATTATGTAGTTAGATTTGGCCGGGGAACTCTGTAAATAGTCATGTTTTTCTTTCTTGTTATTAGCTGTTTTTCTTGTACCGACACTATATGTTTAAATGTCCGTTGGCGCGTGGCCAAAGTGTTTGTTGATATTTTTTTTTCTTGAGTCATGTGTAATGTACGCGGCGTGCGTGCGTGATTTTATCCTTGCAATTGCGGAACCCGTTACATTCGATAAATGGTGCTTTATTAACGTTAATATTTTGAAATAGGAATGGGAGGAAATGATTGTAAAACATTTTGCTGAACAGGTTATTATTCATGTTAGGGTAGCCGAGTGCACCAACTTAAAAGTAATTATAGAACACCTTCGTTCTAATTTGATAGATTTTTCTTGAGTCCTTTTCAGGTGACTAGTCACGGCATAGAACGATGGCGCCAGCATGTGGATATTATTTGTGTCTTTTATTTCAGGGTCTGTCAAAACCCATACGTGTGATTAAGTGTGTGTTGATGTGTCTAGTGTGTGTTGATTCTACGTGAGGAGGGGGTAGTTGTCCTACCGCCCTTTTATATTTTGCTGCTGTTGTATTTTAGATGGAAAGACAGAGTGCTCTTGGGAGACTGCTGATTCTTGTCCATATGTTTTTCTGACACACACGTATTATTGTGCTTTGGGGCACATTTCTTCGAGGTTCGACCCCATGTTCTGGGAGGTCGAGGTTATTGACACGTGGGTTGACAGACATGCAGAGTTCCACAAACCGCCCGTTTTGCCTGTGACTTATTTTTTGATAGGCAGTCCTATTTGTCCGACTGAACCCTGTAAGCTTTCATGTAGCAAACCTGTTCATTGTGATGGCTAATTTTTAAGCCATAATTAATTGGGGAGTTCGCCATGTGTGTAACGGATTGTTGTACCTTGTATGGATAAGAATATTGTGATTAACGTAAATGTTGGCTGTTTGCCTATTGCTTTGTTGATGACTCGATTTCATGTAATTTTGTTTGTCACACCCGTTTGGTGTAGTGGTAGAGTATTTGTAAAATTTGACAGCGGTCATTTGAGTATTTTTTTCTATTGGTCACGTGTTAACGTACTTGTGTTGATTTGTGTGAGAAGTCCTAAGTTTTTAGGCAGTAAATGTTGCTACGGCAATTTAAGTCCAATTTCACACGGACATTTTGTGTTTGTTTATAGTAGATTTAGGAAGTGTCGATTTAACTTAAGTATTGTAGTTGTGTTCCCTTGTGTCGGTCTAGCTCTAGGAAATGCGGATTCGTTGTTTGAAGGGTCATTCTGAATGATAACGAATCACGCATTCAAAGTACACATCGTGGTGCATGTAGAACGGCGTACGCACTTATATGGTCACTTTTTGTATCTTTTACTTTAAGGACACTTGGTCCAGGTAATTAATCTCTCCAGAGATATCGCCTAAGTTTTTGGCATTTTTATTAAGCGGGAGTCAGTTGGGAGTTTTTTTGTTGTTAATTGTTTATGTAAATATGGTGATTTGTTATTAAATTCAGTTGTTTTAACCCTGGCTTCACTTTCCTGCATGTTATTTTGTTATATGTTACCCTGCAAGTTAATGAAGCGCCCTGACAGCAACTTACGAATATGACCTGTTACGCCCCGAATCTGAGTCTCATATGCTTTTTTGCAAGGGTTCATAAAACAAAAATGGCTGCCCAAGTGGGGATTGTTGTTGTTGTTGCTTCGCTGATCTCATATTTATTTCGTTGAGAAATGATGCCAGGTCAAGCGGACATGTAAATTCAGTAAATGGAGGCGATGTTGTACCGCCATGTGCATTAGTAAAATCACTGAGTTCCTAAAGTTAGAAATATTGAACAAGGTTAGAATTTGATTTGGTATTTGTTATAAACTTGTTCTGGCGCCCACATTAAAATTAGAAATTTGCATTATTAATGAACTCAGTCAAAGCAGGAAGATGTTGCCTTATATCTGACATTTAATTGACTTCGGTTAATTGGTGTTTCGTAAATTCTGTTGGTTAGGAATTTAAAAGCAGATCACTAGGGGTTATTTTGTTGTTTGGGAATAAGTGTCATTTGTATTCAGTAAATTTTGTTACTGAAATTTTCATTAAATTAGAGCCAGTAATATTTAAATGTGTGACATGTATGTGCGTATAGGGCTGAAACCTTAGCCCATAACCCTGTTTTTCTCTGAATATTTTTGTGTGTGATATGGCGAGTGTTGATGAGATAAAGGCATTGTTAGAACAGATGTCCGTGAAGACGGAAAAACAATTAGAACAGATGTCGATCCAAATGTCCGTAAAGACGGAGAAACAATTGAAAGAACAATTAGGAGCTCAGCGCGAGCATAGTGAAAAACAATTAGAACAGATGTCCGTAAAGACGGAAGAACAATTAAATAAACAATTGAAGGAACAATTAGGAGCTCAGGGGGAGCACAATGAAAAACAATTACTTGATAGGAGCGGTAACATTTCGGTCCAGTTAGAAGTCCAGAAATTAGACACTGACAAACAATTCAATGAACTAAACCACAAATTGTCACAGCAGGCGGTAACACAAACCGAACAGTTAGGAAAAATCACGAATGATATTAATCAGAGCGTTCAAAAAGTAGAGAAACTGGCAGGCGAGGTTGCGGAAAATAACATCAAACAGTTAGGCGAAATGAAGAAATTGGAGGCGAAATTTGATAACAAATTAGTACAATTTGACGAGATGGTGGCAGATAAACTCAAGCAGATAGAGGCAGCATGTGTCAGTAACACCGCGGGAGTGAAGAAAACCCAAGAGAAACTACAGCAGCAAATTAATTCGGTAGATAACAATGTACTGGAACTAATAAAGGAAATAGATAAAGTCGAAGTTAAGGCTGAAACCGAGCGGATACACTTGCGGGAAAATTTAGAGGAGCAATTAGGCAGAACACAAGAGATCATAAGAAAAGAGATGGAAGGCCAGCTAATAAACACACAGGAGGTCATAACACAAGAAGTAGGGGAGCAGCTCGTCAAAACTCAGGATAATTTGGAAGGTCAGCTAATAAAAACGCAAGAGGCTATAAGAGAAGAGGTGGGGGAACAACTAGTGAAAACGCAGGAACGGATAAGTGAAGAGCTAGAGAAAAATCAGGAGAGGAACGAGGAGAAAATAAATAGCTTAAAAAGTAGGATCCGGCGAGATTGGGACCAGCAGGCTCATGCGAATAAGGAAGACAGGCTGGCAGTTTTAAAGCGAATGCAGGCACTGGAGGAAAATATGAAGTCGAAGTTACAGGAACATTCAGAATTAATCATAAAAAACGAGATTAGATCGTTAGAGAATGCGACATTATTTTCAAACGAAAATATTCCGGAAAAGCAAACAAGTATTGGAAGTCCGGCAGGTTCGAAGGTGGCTGAGGACACGAGTCAGGGTCAAAGTCCCAGACTAACGACTAATGCATTCCAGCAGTACAGGGGGGAGACTTCAACTCCGCAACCGAACTTGGCACCAGCCCAAGTCATCCAAGTCATTCGGGGTAATGATTTTAAGCCCGATAAGTTTAAAGAACATTCAGGAACCACTCCCAAAGCATTTCTACGGCAATTAACTGACTACTTTAATGACCAACACATCGGCCCGGAGAAACAATTAAGAATGGTGGAGAAATTTTTAGAAGGACCTAGCCTGACCTGGTTTTTAAGTTTCAAGTACACGTTTACGGACATGGCTCAATTCCGCGAGGCGTTTTTGAAGAAGTTTTGGAGTCCTTCGTTACAGCAAGGGTTAAGAATGGACCTGTACACGCGCAAATACCACAGTACACATCCAACCCGTTTTTCAGAATTCTTCAGTCAGCAATTGGTAAAATTCAGGGATTTTGATGACCCGCCTAGCGAGCCGAATATGGTTCTAACCATCGGAAAACAACTCCCAATGCATATCCAACAATTATTAGTCGCAGGAAATATTCAGACCGCAGTCCAAGCCGAAGAATTACTCAGACACTTAGATGAGACGAGTATGGTAAGCCCACAGACAGGAAGAAGGAATTTGGAATGTGTCAACACGGCAGAGGTAGTTCAGGGACTCCAAAATAACCACGGCCAGGGGAACCAAAGTAAGACACAGTCCACAGGGACACAGTTCACGCCAAGAAGACAAGATTTTGACGGCCGAAACCAGTTCCATAACAACAATCAGAATTATCAGAATAACCGCGGGAGATATCATCAGAATAACCAAAATCAAAATAATCAGTGGACGTACCAGCGGGAATACACGAATTGGAGGGGAAACCAGAGACAAGGTAGACCTTACCAAAGAAATGGAGATGGTAGATGGAGTAACGGCAGGGACTATCGCCAAGAAAACAGAGGAGATTATAGGAATAACTGGGACGAACGATATATTGAATCCCGTAAATACTTGGATCAATTAAGTAATGAAGAAGCGGAGAAGGAGAAGTGGGGGCGTGCCATGGCGAACAGACAGAGCCCAGACAACCATCAAGGAGAAGGAGCAGAGAGTTTACTGAGGCAACAGGAGCGACAGAATGATAACCGGCGAAACACATCTAATGGGGCCCGGGATTAAAAAAAACCCAAATGAACTGAAAGGAGACAGGCTAGAAACGGAGATCGCCAGGGAGCAAGAAGAGATGATAGTGGCCAATATAGAAGAGTGGGTAGCATTCCCAGACGACTGCCTGGAGGAAGTGGTGAAGAACCGTGAAAATGTTATCAGACAGCTACCAATTATTTACGCGCATATTGGAGGTATGAGGGTGAGATGTTTGATTGATACAGGTAGCCAGGTGAGCCTAGTCACTGAAATTTTGATTAAAGAAATAGCAAGAAAACAGACTGTTCCTATTATGCCGGTACCGATAATGAAAGTCAGAGGTGTCATTCCTGACAAAACTATGAATTGTAAACAGCAAGCATTTCTAGATCTGGAAATATTGAACCATACTTTTTCACAAACATTCATTGTTATTCCAAAGATGAACTACAATATAATTTTAGGAGCCAACTTCATCTGCGATTTTCATGCTGTAATTGATTTACATAACAACACTGTAAGCTTCAAACAAGTAGAAGGATTGGATCATGTGGGTTTAAATACGGACAGAATCCGCTGGAGAGAGAGGCAAATACTTGGGTTGTTGAGGAATGCACTAATGAGGCCGGAGATAAGATCTTGAGGGGAGAGCAAGTTAACCAGACAGCAGTGCTAGAGATGGACAGCCGAGATATTTCGCAGGAACTTTGCGTGCATTTGGCGGAAGAAGAAATGGGCGGAACCAAATTCGAAATTCTACTTCAGGAGCGACTTAAGGAAGCCATCGTAGGGGAATCTGATAGAAGAAGATTGGAAGAAATTTTAAGATTACATAAAGGAGCGTTTGACACCGTACCTGGGATAGTTTTAAATTTTCAATATGCGATGCAGGTAACAGATTGGACCCCATTTAAAAGTAAATTGTACCCGATCCCAGAGAAGCATTTTTCTCAGGTGAGGGATATCATTACTAACTTATTAGATTCTGGCATGATAAGGAAAGCTGCAACTCCTTATCTGAACGCAATATTGGCTGTGACCAAGCCAAACGGATCAATTAGGCTATGCCTAGACGCGCGAGTTTTAAATAGCAAACTGCTAGTTGAGCACGACCAAGCACCGAGGATCAAAGATGTTTTGAAAGGCTTCCGTGGGAAGAAGATATACTCAAGTGTTGATTTGACGAATAGTTTCCACCATCTTGAACTTGAAGAAAAATCCCAACTGTTGACGGGATTTTTATTCGATAATCAAAGTTATATCTGGTGTCGAATGCCCTTTGGCGTGAAAACTGCGGGATGTGCACTCATTAGAGCACTCGATAGAAATCTGACTGAGGAGGTCAAGAACTTCACCACGAGATATGTTGATGACATATTAATCGCTTCTGAGACAATGGAAGAACACTTGATAAATTTAAATAAACTGCTGGACAACCTGAGAACCATGAACTTCAAGATCAACTTAAAAAAGTCACATTTTTGCCAGAGCGAAATTTTATATTTGGGACATATAATTGATGTCGAGGGCGTGCGGCCTAATCCAGCCAAGATTGATGCTATTAAGAAATTTCCCACACCTACCAAAGTCAAACATGTTAGAGCATTTTTGGGAGTGACAGGTTTCTTCAAAGAAAATTGCCCTGGTTACACAGAAACAGTAGCGCCCATGCAGGAGATGTTGAAGAAAGCGAATCGATGGTCGTGGAACGAGGAGTGCGACAGGTCTTTTAAAGCAACGAAGGATTTATTGGAAAACTGTGTGAAACTTGGAAATCCGGATTTTGAGAAACAATTTATCATTCAAGCAGATGCTTCGTTAATTGGGATTGGTGCCATGCTGTACCAAGAGGACGCTGAAGAACCCAAGAAGAAATCCTATTTGGCATTCACGAGTCGTAAATTACGGAAACATGAGAGGAACTACACAGTTACGGAACTTGAGCTACTAGCAATTCTGTATTCTCTCCAACAGTGGCGCAAGATGATCTATGGTTATTCCATCATTGTTAGAACCGACCACCATGCACTGACATTTTTATTTAAGACAACAATAGCAAGTGAGAGAGTTACGCGCTGGTCCATCTACATACAGCAGTTTGACATTACAATAGAGCATTGTCCTGGAAAATTGAACGTCATACCAGATGCCTTGAGTAGAAACCCTGAGGACGGAAACGAAGTAACAGCGGAAGTTCACAATATTACCTTGACACCTAAGGCTCGTGAGTTTTTGGCAAGATTGAAGGATATTCGGAAGGAGCAAGAAGCTGACCCATGGATGATGATGATGATAAAATTCTATAGGAAGGAGTTACAACCAAATTCACCGGAGTACCGGGAAGCCAGTGCTAAACAAGCGAGATTTCACTACTTGAATAACTTGTTACATAAGTACGTGGATGAGCATCATACTAAACTGCGGATCTTAGTTCCAGCATCACTACAGAGGGGATTAACTTGGCATGTTCACGAGAGCCTAGCACATATCGGCACGGATAAGACTGAAGCTACGATAGGGGAGACCTTTACTTGGCCCAAGATGAGATTCACCATTGTTGAAGTAATTAGAACGTGTGACGCTTGTCAGCGCACAAAGCCGAACAACTTTATTCTGAAACAACCTCCAAGACCACTATTACCGCAGAAACCATGCGAGATGCTCGCGATTGATTGCTTTGGTCCTTTAGTAAAAGGAAAGCGTGGATGCCGACACCTCTTGGTATGTGTCGATGTATTTTCGAAGATGGTCGTGCTATGTCCTATTCAGAAGACGACATCAAGACAAGTCCTTAGTCGAATTAAGAACAAAGTCATTCCGATGCTTGGGAAGCCGGAATCCATTCTATCAGATCACGGTACCTATTTCACAAGCAATGTTTTTAGGCAAGGTTTGGAGAGCCTAGGAATAAAACACACATTTTCAAGTATTCGTCATCCGTGTGGAAATCCGAGCGAAAGAACAATTCGCTGTGTCGCTAAATACTACAGAGTAATGATTCCTAACGAACACAATAAATGGGTAGACAAAGTAGGGGAAATTGAGATGTGCATGAACACTACTAAGCACGAGTCGACGGGTCAAGTCCCACTGATTGTACACCACAACATATTGCCGGAAAGAACTTGGGACAAGATCATTCCTTGCCCAAGGGATCCATTATTAGCGCATGATTTGCGAATCCAGCGAACGAGAGAGCACATGAGGAACCAAGCGGACCGAAGGCTGAGACGGTACCGAGGAAAGAAGTTTCACCGAGAGTTACAAGAACAAGAATTAGTGCTGGTTCGTAGACCACCGATCTCCGACCCTAAGAACAAAGTCTTCGCCAAGTTCTGTCCGAAATTCATTGGCCCGTTCCGGGTAATTAAGAATCTAGGTAACAATGCCTACAGATTAGAAGAAGTGAGCACTGGTGCAAAATCTGTTTTTAATAGCGCCAATTTGAAACCGTACTACAGAAGGGAACCATTTGATGATTAGGAAAGATGATTATGCAGAATCTGTATTGCCAGAAATTTATTTTTTTTGAAAGCAAACACTCAAATCCACGGGGAGCGCGTGAGTACGCACTTTGTTTGTAAACAACGAGCAGCTGAGACGACGGGAGTGGCAACTACGTGAGGAGAAGGGGGAGACCTAGAGAAAATATGAATGACATTCCAGCGAGAAGGGAGCACACTAAGTGAGTCAGAGGGGCATACACTCGAGCAGCTGAGTGAGATTTAAAGAGATGTGTTGTTACTACAGTGGATTTTGTTTTTGAAATCCAAACCAATAAATTGTTTCGAATTTCAAAACCTTGCTGAGGATAAATGAACCCTTATTGATCTTCGATAAATAAGTATTCATATTTATTATTATTATTACTACGGCCCAGGCAGCACATAAGGAAGTCGACTTGGATATTAGGGAGGCCAGCATTTCGTAATGGTTGCAACAGAAGCTGAGTTGGTAGCTATTCCTGGGGGACGGCCAGAATTAGTCGAGTTCAAGGCCAAATTGTGCAACTACCGTACCAAAATTGGAGACATAAAGGGAGAATCACGAGGTCCTCTCAACGAACATACGATTGAATCAGCCAATCGCAAGAGACCAAGCCGTGACCACGAGGTGGACGGCGTCAGTAGTAAAAAGCCCGCGGAAGTGTGTATCTAAGGAACCGCCGAACGGATTAATCTCCGCTCGAGTAATTTGAGACGTTGGATTCATTTTGAGAAGAATGACACTAGCCCCATCTTTGTGAGACATAAACTCTGGAAGTTTTTATCCGACTCCGCCCCACTCCACCGCCCTTGTCAGTTTCTCATAAATAGTCTGGCCTGACGCCAATCTAAGTACTATTCTTGTGGAGCCTTCAGAGGCATACTCCACGCCAGTTTGTAGTGTGATTTTGACGCTCGAATTTATCTGAGTACTTATCTTGTGGAGCCTTCAGAGGCATACTCCACGCCAGTTTGAAGTGTGATTTTGACGCTCGAATTTATCTAAGTCTATTCTTGTGGAGCCTTCAGAGGCATACTCCACGCCAGTTCGAAATATGATTTTTACGCTCTAAAATCAGTGAAGCTAATTTTATTTTCTGAGCTCTGGGAAGCTAAAGTCGCAGCGTTTGCAATATCGAATTTTAAAAGCTATAATACATTTTGTTCTAAAATCAACTAAATTGTGTGATCTAAATATTTCACGCCAGCGCGTGATAAACTGTAACATTCTTTTAAAGACGACGAGTTCAACTTTAAGGGGGAAGTATCGTATCACCCTAATTAGCGCTTACCAGAACCGAAGTCCAAGACGGGACGGAAATACCGGACGAGATAGCGACTGCTGGTGCAGCCAGGATTTTGAACTTGTTAACGAGCCAGTGGCGCGGACTCGAGATGTATATTTTATGTATAAATTGTGTGTATTGTATGTGTGTTTTTATAGTGCGTATGTGCGATATAATTAGGGCCAGTCTTCGCTATTAATCGCAGTAGGACAATTGTGGGTGAACTGAGTAGCCTGCAAGCGATTATAGATAGGCAAATATTTAACATTGAACTTTTCTGCCAAGGAGTCGAGACCAAGATGATCAGCACGTGGTTTGAAGTTGGGATGAGCTTCAAGAAATCAACGCAGACGACTACTATGGAGTGCTAAATTGTCCATAGGGCAATGGGTTGAGAAGGATGTCCTTAGTCCTACATGCAGAAGCGGTGATGTACTAAAATTGGATTATTTCAATTATGTAGTTAGATTTGGCCGGGGAACTTTGTAAATAGTCTTGTTTTTCTTTCTTGTTTTATAGCTGTTTTTCTTGTACCGACACTATATGTTTAAATGTCCGTTGGCGCGTGGCCAAGGTGTTTGTTGATATTTTGATTTTTTCAGAGGCATACTCCACGCCAGTTTGAAGTGTGATTTTGACGCTCGAATTTATCTAAGTCTTATTGTGTGGAGCCTTCAGAGGTATACTCCACGCCAGTTTAAAATGTGATTTTTACGCTCTAAAATCAGTGAAGCTAATTTATTTTCTGAGCTCTGGGAAGCTAAAGTCGCAGCGTTTGCAATATCGAATTTTATAAGCTATAATACATTTTGTTCTAAAATCAACTAAGTTGTGTGATCTAAATATTTCACGCCAGCGCGTGATAAACTGTAACATTCTTTTAAAGACGACGAGTTCAACTTTAAGGGGGAAGTATCGTATCACCCTCATTAGCGCTTACCAGAACCGAAGTCCATAAGACGGGACGGAAATACCAGACGAGATAGCGACTGCGAGTGCAGCCAGGATTTTGAACTTGTTAACGAGCCAGTGGCGCGGACTCGAGATGTATATTTTATGTATAAATTGTGTGTATTGTATGTGTGTTTTTATAGTGCGTATGTGCGATATAATTAGGGCCAGTCTTCGCTATTAATCGCAGTAGGACAATTGTGGGTGAACTGAGTAGCCTGCAAGCGATTATAGATAGGCAAATATTTAACATTGAACTTTTCTGCCAAGGAGTCGAGACCAAGATGATCAGCACGTGGTTTGAAGTTGGGATGAGCTTCAAGAAATCAACACAGACGACTACTATGGAGTGCTAAATTGTCCATAGGGCAATGGGTTGAGGAGGATGTCCTTAGTCCTACATGCAGAAGCGGTGATGTACTAAAATTGGATTATTTCAATTATGTAGTTAGATTTGGCCGGGGAACTCTGTAAATAGTCATGTTTTTCTTTCTTGTTATTAGCTGTTTTTCTTGTACCGACACTATATGTTTAAATGTCCGTTGGCGCGTGGCCAAAGTGTTTGTTGATATTTTTTTTTCTTGAGTCATGTGTAATGTACGCGGCGTGCGTGCGTGATTTTATCCTTGCAATTGCGGAACCCGTTACATTCGATAAATGGTGCTTTATTAACGTTAATATTTTGAAATAGGAATGGGAGGAAATGATTGTAAAACATTATGCTGAACAGGTTATTATTCATGTTAGGGTAGCCGAGTGCACCAACTTAAAAGTAATTATAGAACACCTTCGTTCTAATTTGATAGATTTTTCTTGAGTCCTTTTCAGGTGACTAGTCACGGCATAGAACGATGGCGCCAGCATGTGGATATTATTTGTGTCTTTTATTTCAGGGTCTGTCAAAACCCATACGTGTGATTAAGTGTGTGTTGATGTGTCTAGTGTGTGTTGATTCTACGTGAGGAGGGGGTAGTTGTCCTACCGCCCTTTTATATTTTGCTGCTGTTGTATTTTAGATGGAAAGACAGAGTGCTCTTGGGAGACTGCTGATTCTTGTCCATATGTTTTTCTGACACACACGTATTATTGTGCTTTGGGGCACATTTCTTCGAGGTTCGACCCCATGTTCTGGGAGGTCGAGGTTATTGACACGTGGGTTGACAGACATGCAGAGTTCCACAAACCGCCCGTTTTGCCTGTGACTTATTTTTTGATAGGCAGTCCTATTTGTCCGACTGAACCCTGTAAGCTTTCATGTAGCAAACCTGTTCATTGTGATGGCTAATTTTTAAGCCATAATTAATTGGGGAGTTCGCCATGTGTGTAACGGATTGTTGTACCTTGTATGGATAAGAATATTGTGATTAACGTAAATGTTGGCTGTTTGCCTATTGCTTTGTTGATGACTCGATTTCATGTAATTTTGTTTGTCACACCCGTTTGGTGTAGTGGTAGAGTATTTGTAAAATTTGACAGCGGTCATTTGAGTATTTTTTTCTATTGGTCACGTGTTAACGTACTTGTGTTGATTTGTGTGAGAAGTCCTAAGTTTTTAGGCAGTAAATGTTGCTACGGCAATTTAAGTCCAATTTCACACGGACATTTTGTGTTTGTTTATAGTAGATTTAGGAAGTGTCGATTTAACTTAAGTATTGTAGTTGTGTTCCCTTGTGTCGGTCTAGCTCTAGGAAATGCGGATTCGTTGTTTGAAGGGTCATTCTGAATGATAACGAATCACGCATTCAAAGTACACATCGTGGTGCATGTAGAACGGCGTACGCACTTATATGGTCACTTTTTGTATCTTTTACTTTAAGGACACTTGGTCCAGGTAATTAATCTCTCCAGAGATATCGCCTAAGTTTTTGGCATTTTTATTAAGCGGGAGTCAGTTGGGAGTTTTTTTTGTTGTTAATTGTTTATGTAAATATGGTGATTTGTTATTAAATTCAGTTGTTTTAACCCTGGCTTCACTCTTTCCTGCATGTTATTTTGTTATATGTTACCCTGCAAGTTAATGAAGCGCCCTGACAGCAACTTACGAATATGACCTGTTACGCCCCGAATCTGAGTCTCATATGCTTCTTTGCAAGGGTTCATAAAACAAAAATGGCTGCCCAAGTGGGGATTGTTGTTGTTGTTGCTTCGCTGATCTCATATTTATTTCGTTGAGAAATGATGCCAGGTCAAGCGGACATGTAAATTCAGTAAATGGAGGCGATGTTGTACCGCCATGTGCATTAGTAATATCACTGAGTTCCTAAAGTTAGAAATATTGAACAAGGTTAGAATTTGATTTGGTATTTGTTATAAACTTGTTCTGGCGCCCACATTAAAATTAGAAATTTGCATTATTAATGAACTCAGTCAAAGCAGGAAGATGTTGCCTTATATCTGACATTTAATTGACTTCGGTTAATTGGTGTTTCGTAAATTCTGTTGGTTAGGAATTTAAAAGCAGATCACTAGGGGTTATTTTGTTGTTTGGGAATAAGTGTCATTTGTATTCAGTAAATTTTGTTACTGAAATTTTCATTAAATTAGAGCCAGTAATATTTAAATGTGTGACATGTATGTGCGTATAGGGCTGAAACCTTAGCCCATAACCCTGTTTTTCTCTGAATATTTTTGTGTGTGATATGGCGAGTGTTGATGAGATAAAGGCATTGTTAGAACAGATGTCCGTGAAGACGGAAAAACAATTAGAACAGATGTCGATCCAAATGTCCGTAAAGACGGAGAAACAATTGAAAGAACAATTAGGAGCTCAGCGCGAGCATAGTGAAAAACAATTAGAACAGATGTCCGTAAAGACGGAAGAACAATTAAATAAACAATTGAAGGAACAATTAGGAGCTCAGCGGGAGCACAATGAAAAACAATTACTTGATAGGAGCGGTAACATTTCGGTCCAGTTAGAAGTCCAGAAATTAGACACTGACAAACAATTCAATGAACTAAACCACAAATTGTCACAGCAGGCGGTAACACAAACCGAACAGTTAGGAAAAATCACGAATGATATTAATCAGAGCGTTCAAAAAGTAGAGAAACTGGCAGGCGAGGTTGCGGAAAATAACATCAAACAGTTAGGCGAAATGAAGAAATTGGAGGCGAAATTTGATAACAAATTAGTACAATTTGACGAGATGGTGGCAGATAAACTCAAGCAGATAGAGGCAGCATGTGTCAGTAACACCGCGGGAGTGAAGAAAACCCAAGAGAAACTACAGCAGCAAATTAATTCGGTAGATAACAATGTACTGGAACTAATAAAGGAAATAGATAAAGTCGAAGTTAAGGCTGAAACCGAGCGGATACACTTGCGGGAAAATTTAGAGGAGCAATTAGGCAGAACACAAGAGATCATAAGAAAAGAGATGGAAGGCCAGCTAATAAACACACAGGAGGTCATAACACAAGAAGTAGGGGAGCAGCTCGTCAAAACTCAGGATAATTTGGAAGGTCAGCTAATAAAAACGCAAGAGGCTATAAGAGAAGAGGTGGGGGAACAACTAGTGAAAACGCAGGAACGGATAAGTGAAGAGCTAGAGAAAAATCAGGAGAGGAACGAGGAGAAAATAAATAGCTTAAAAAGTAGGATCCGGCGAGATTGGGACCAGCAGGCTCATGCGAATAAGGAAGACAGGCTGGCAGTTTTAAAGCGAATGCAGGCACTGGAGGAAAATATGAAGTCGAAGTTACAGGAACATTCAGAATTAATCATAAAAAACGAGATTAGATCGTTAGAGAATGCGACATTATTTTCAAACGAAAATATTCCGGAAAAGCAAACAAGTATTGGAAGTCCGGCAGGTTCGAAGGTGGCTGAGGACACGAGTCGGGGTCAAAGTCCCAGACTAACGACTAATGCATTCCAGCAGTACAGGGGGAGACTTCAACTCCGCAACCGAACTTGGCACCAGCCCAAGTCATCCAAGTCATTCGGGGTAATGATTTTAAGCCCGATAAGTTTAAAGAACATTCAGGAACCACTCCCAAAGCATTTCTACGGCAATTAACTGACTACTTTAATGACCAACACATCGGCCCGGAGAAACAATTAAGAATGGTGGAGAAATTTTTAGAAGGACCTAGCCTGACCTGGTTTTTAAGTTTCAAGTACACGTTTACGGACATGGCTCAATTCCGCGAGGCGTTTTTGAAGAAGTTTTGGAGTCCTTCGTTACAGCAAGGGTTAAGAATGGACCTGTACACGCGCAAATACCACAGTACACATCCAACCCGTTTTTCAGAATTCTTCAGTCAGCAATTGGTAAAATTCAGGGATTTTGATGACCCGCCTAGCGAGCCGAATATGGTTCTAACCATCGGAAAACAACTCCCAATGCATATCCAACAATTATTAGTCGCAGGAAATATTCAGACCGCAGTCCAAGCCGAAGAATTACTCAGACACTTAGATGAGACGAGTATGGTAAGCCCACAGACAGGAAGAAGGAATTTGGAATGTGTCAACACGGCAGAGGTAGTTCAGGGACTCCAAAATAACCACGGCCAGGGGAACCAAAGTAAGACACAGTCCACAGGGACACAGTTCACGCCAAGAAGACAAGATTTTGACGGCCGAAACCGGTTCCATAACAACAATCAGAATTATCAGAATAACCGCGGGAGATATCATCAGAATAACCAAAATCAAAATAATCAGTGGACGTACCAGCGGGAATACACGAATTGGAGGGGAAACCAGAGACAAGGTAGACCTTACCAAAGAAATGGAGATGGTAGATGGAGTAACGGCAGGGACTATCGCCAAGAAAACAGAGGAGATTATAGGAATAACTGGGACGAACGATATATTGAATCCCGTAAATACTTGGATCAATTAAGTAATGAAGAAGCGGAGAAGGAGAAGTGGGGGCGTGCCATGGCGAACAGACAGAACCCAGACAACCATCAAGGAGAGGGGGCAGAGAGTTTACTGAGGCAACAGGAGCGACAGAATGATAACCGGCGAAGCACATCTAATGGGGCCCGGGATAAAAAAAAAACCCAAATGAACTGAAAGGAGACAGGCTAGATACGGAGATCGCCAGGGAGCAAGAAGAGATGATAGTGGCCAATATAGAAGAGTGGGTAGCATTCCCAGACGACTGCCTGGAGGAAGTGGTGAAGAACCGTGAAAATGTTATCAGACAGCTACCAATTATTTACGCGCATATTGGAGGTATGAGGGTGAGATGTTTGATTGATACAGGTAGTCAGGTGAGCTTAGTCACTGAAATTTTGATAAAAGAAATAGCAAGAAAACAGACTGTTCCTATTATGCCGGTACCGCTAATGAAAGTCAGAGGTGTCATTCCTGACAAAACTATGAATTGTAAACAGCAAGCATTTCTAGATCTGGAAATATTGAACCATACTTTTTCACAAACATTCATTGTTATTCCAAAGATGAACTACAATATAATTTTAGGAGCCAACTTCATCTGCGATTTTCATGCTGTAATTGATTTACATAACAATACTGTAAGCTTCAAACAAGTAGAAGGATTGGATCATGTGGGTTTAAATATGGAAGAGAATCCGCTGGAGAGAGAGGCAAATACTTGGGTTGTTGAGGAATGCACTAATGAGGCCGGAGATAAGATCTTGAGGGGAGAGCAAGTCAACCAGACAGCAGTGCTAGAAATGGACAGCCGAGATATTTCGCAGGAACTTTGGGTGCATTTGGCGGAAGAAGAAATGGGCGGAACCAAATTCGAAATTCTACTTCAGGAGCGACTTAAGGAAGCCATCGTAGGGGAATCTGATAGAAGAAGACTGGAAGAAATTTTAAGATTACATAAAGGAGCGTTTGACACCGTACCTGGGAAAGTTTTAAATTTTCAATATGCGATGCAGGTAACAGATTGGACCCCATTCAAAAGTAAATTGTACCCGATCCCAGAGAAGCATTTTTCTCAGGTGAGGGATATCATTACTAACTTATTAGATTCTGGCATGATAAGGAAAGCTGCAACTCCTTATCTGAACGCAATATTGGCTGTGACCAAGCCAAACGGATCAATTAGGCTATGCCTAGACGCGCGAGTTTTAAATAGCAAACTGCTAGTTGAGCACGACCAAGCACCGAGGATCAAAGATGTTTTGAAAGGCTTCCGCGGGAAGAAGATATACTCAAGTGTTGATTTGACGAATAGTTTCCACCATCTTGAACTTGAAGAAAAATCCCAACTGTTGACGGGATTTTTTATTCGATAATCAAAGTTATATCTGGTGTCGAATGCCTTTTGGCGTGAAAACTGCGGGATGTGCACTCATTAGAGCACTCGATAGAAATCTGACTGAGGAGGTCAAGAACTTCACCACGTGATATGTTGATGACATATTAATCGCTTCTGAGACAATGGAAGAACACTTGATAAATTTAAATAAACTGCTGGACAACCTGAGAACCATGAACTTCAAGATCAACTTAAAAAAGTCACATTTTTGCCAGAGCGAAATTTTATATTTGGGACATATAATTGATGTCGAGGGCGTGCGGCCTAATCCAGCCAAGATTGATGCTATTAAGAAATTTCCCACACCTACCAAAGTTAAACATGTTAGAGCATTTTTGGGAGTGACAGGTTTCTTCAAAGAAAATTGCCCTGGTTACACAGAAACAGTAGCGCCCATGCAGGAGATGTTGAAGAAAGCGAATCGATGGTCGTGGAACGAGGAGTGCGACAGGTCTTTTAAAGCAACGAAGGATTTATTGGAAAACTGTGTGAAACTTGGATATCCGGATTTTGAGAAACAATTTATCATTCAAGCAGATGCTTCGTTAATTGGGATTGGTGCTATGCTGTACCAAGAGGACGCTGAAGAACCCAAGAAGAAATCCTATTTGGCATTCACGAGTCGTAAATTACGGAAACATGAGAGGAACTACACAGTTACGGAACTTGAGCTACTAGCAATTCTATATTCTCTCCAACAGTGGCGCAAGATGATCTATGGTTATTCCATCATTGTTAGAACCGACCACCATGCACTGACATTTTTATTTAAGACAACAATAGCAAGTGAGAGAGTTACGCGCTGGTCCATCTACATACAGCAGTTTGACATCACAATAGAGCATTGTCCTGGGAAATTGAACGTCATACCAGATGCCTTGAGTAGAAACCCTGAGGACGGAAACGAAGTAACAGCGGAAGTTCACAATATTACCTTGACACCTAAGGCTCGTGAGTTTTTGGCAAGATTGAAGGATATTCGGAAGGAGCAAGAAGCTGACCCATGGATGATGATGATGATAAAATTCTATAGGAAGGAGTTACAACCAAATTCACCGGAGTACCGGGAAGCCAGTGCTAAACAAGCGAGATTTCACTACTTGAATAACTTGTTACATAAGTACGTGGATGAGCATCATACTAAACTGCGGATCTTAGTTCCAGCATCACTACAGAGGGGATTAACTTGGCATGTTCACGAGAGCCTAGCACATATCGGCACGGATAAGACTGAAGCTACGATAGGGGAGACCTTTACTTGGCCCAAGATGAGATTCACCATTGTTGAAGTAATTAGAACGTGTGACGCTTGTCAGCGCACAAAGCCGAACAACTTTATTCTGAAACAACCTCCAAGACCACTATTACCGCAGAAACCATGCGAGATGCTCGCGATTGATTGCTTTGGTCCTTTAGTAAAAGGAAAGCGTGGATGCCGACACCTCTTGGTATGTGTCGATGTATTTTCGAAGATGGTCGTGCTATGTCCTATTCAGAAGACGACATCAAGACAAGTCCTTAGTCGAATTAAGAACAAAGTCATTCCGATGCTTGGGAAGCCGGAATCCATTCTATCAGATCACGGTACCTATTTCACAAGCAATGTTTTTAGGCAAGGTTTGGAGAGCCTAGGAATAAAACACATATTTTCAAGTATTCGTCATCCTTGTGGAAATCCGAGCGAAAGAACAATTCGCTGTGTCGCTAAATACTACAGAGTAATGATTCCTAACGAACACAATAAATGGGTAGACAAAGTAGGGGAAATTGAGATGTGCATGAACACTACTAAGCACGAGTCGACGGGTCAAGTCCCACTGATTGTACACCACAACAGGTTGCCGGAAAGAACTTGGGACAAGATCATTCCTTGCCCAAGGGATCCATTATTAGCGCATGATTTGCGAATCCAGCGAACGAGGGAGCACATGAGGAACCAAGCGGACCGAAGGCTGAGACGGTACCGAGGAAAGAAGTTTCACCGAGAGTTACAAGAACAAGAATTAGTGCTGGTTCGTAGACCACCGATCTCCGACCCTAAGAACAAAGTCTTCGCCAAGTTCTGTCCAAAATTCATTGGCCCGTTCCGGGTAATTAAGAATCTGGGTAACAATGCCTACAGATTAGAAGAAGTGAGCACTGGTGCAAAATCTGTTTTTAATAGCGCCAATTTGAAACCGTACTACAGAAGGGAACCATTTGATGATTAGGAAAGATGATTATGCAGAATCTGTATTGCCAGAATTTTTTTTTTTGAAAGCAAACACTCAAATCCACGGGGAGCGCGTGAGTACGCACTTTGTTTGTAAACAACGAGCAGCTGAGACGACGGGAGTGGCAACTACGTGAGGAGAAAGGGGAGACCTAATGAAAATATGAATGACATTCCAGCGAGAAGGGAGCACACTAAGTGAGTCAGAGGGGCATACACTCGAGCAGCTGAGTGAGATTTAAAGAGATGTGTCGTTACTACAGTGGATTTTGTTTTTGAAATCCAAACCAATAAATTGTTTCGAATTTCAAAACCTTGCTGAGGATAAATGAACCCTTATTGATCTTCGATAAATAAGTATTCATATTTATTATTATTATTACTACGGCCCAGGCAGCACATAAGGAAGTCGACTTGGATATTAGGGAGGCCAGTATTTCGTAATGGTTGCAACAGAAGCTGAGTTGGTAGCTATTCCTGGGGGACGGCCAGAATTAGTCGAGTTCAAGGCCAAATTGTGCAACTACTGTACCAAAATTGGAGACATAAAGGAAGAATCACGAGGTCCTCTCAACGAACATACGATTGAATCAGCCAATCGCAAGAGACCAAGCCGTGACCACGAGGTGGACGGCGTCAGTAGTAAAGAGCGCGCGGAAGTGTGTATCTAAGGAACCGCCGAACGGATTAATCTCCGCTCGAGTAATTTGAGACGTTGGATTTATTTGGAGAAGAATGACACTAGCCCCATCTTTGTGAGACAAAAACTCTGGAAGTTTTTATCCGACTTTGCCCCACTCCTCCGCCCTTGTCAGTTTCTCATAAATAGTCTGGCCTGACGCCAATCTTAGTACTATTCTTGTGGAGCCTTCAGAGGCATACTCCACGCCAGTTTGAAGTGTGATTTTGACGCTCGAATTTATCTAAGTCTTATTGTGTGGAGCCTTCAGAGGTATACTCCACGCCAGTTTAAAATGTGATTTTTACGCTCTAAAATCAGTGAAGCTAATTTATTTTCTGAGCTCTGGGAAGCTAAAGTCGCAGCGTTTGCAATATCGAATTTTATAAGCTATAATACATTGAGTTCTAAAATCAACTAAATTGTGTGATCTAAATATTTCACGCCAGCGCGTGATAAACTGTAACATTCTTTTAAAGACGACGAGTTCAACTTTAAGGGGGAAGTATCGTATCACCCTAATTAGCGCTTACCAGAACCGAAGTCCACAAGACGGGACGGGAATACCGGACGAGATAGCGACTGCGAGTGCAGCCAGGATTTTGAACTTGTTAACGAGCCAGTGGCGCGGACTCGAGATGTATATTTTATGTATAAATTGTGTGTATTGTATGTGTGTTTTTATAGTGCGTATGTGCGATATAATTAGGGCCAGTCTTCGCTATTAATCGCAGTAGGACAATTGTGGGTGAACTGAGTAGCCTGCAAGCGATTATAGATAGGCAAATATTTAACATTGAACTTTTCTGCCAAGGAGTCGAGACCAAGATGATCAGCACGTGGTTTGAAGTTGGGACGAGCTTCAAGAAATCAACGCAGACGACTACTATGGAGTGCTAAATTGTCCATAGGGCAATGGGTTGAGGAGGATGTCCTTAGTCCTACATGCAGAAGCGGTGATGTACTAAAATTGGATTATTTCAATTATGTAGTTAGATTTGGCCGGGGAACTTTGTAAATAGTCATGTTTTTTTTTCTTGTTTTATAGCTGTTTTTCTTGTACCGACACTATATGTTTAAATGTCCGTTGGCGCGTGGCCAAAGTGTTTGTTGATATTTTGATTTTTTTTCTTGAGTCATGTGTAATGTACGCGGCGTGCGTGCGTGATTTTTATCCTTGCAATTGCGGAACCCGTTACATTCGATAAATGGTGCTTTATTAACGTTAATATTTGAAATAGGAATGGGAGGAAATGATTGTAAACATTTTGCTGAACAGGTTATTATTCATGTTAGGGTAGCCGAGTGCACCAACTTAAAAGTAATTGTAGAACACCTTCGTTCTAATTTTGATAGATTTTTCTTAAGTCCTTTTCAGGTGACTAGTCACGGCATAGAACGATGGCGCCAGCATGTGGATATTATTTGTGTCTTTTATTTCAGGGTCTGTCACAACCCATACGTGTGATTAAGTGTGTGTTGATGTGTCTAGTGTGTGTTGATTCTACGTGAGGAGGGGGTAGTTGTCCTACCGCCCTTATATATTTTTGCTGCTGTTGTATTTTAGATGGAAAGACAGAGTGCTCTTGGGAGACTGCTGATTCTTGTCCATATGTTTTTCTGACACACACGTATTATTGTGCTTTGGGGCACATTTCTTCGAGGTTCGACCCCATGTTCTGGGAGGTCGAGGTTATTGACACGTGGGTTGACAGACATGCAGAGTTCCACAAACCGCCCGTTTTGCCTGTGACTTATTTTGATAGGCTGTCCTTTTGTCCGACTGAATCCTGTAAGTTTTCATGTAGCAAACCTGTTCATTGTGATGGCTAATTTTAAAGCCATAATTAATTGGGGAGTTCGCCATGTGTGTAACGGATTGTTGTACCTTGTATGGATAAGAATATTGTGATTAACGTAAATGTTGGCTGTTTGCCTATTGCTTTGTTGATGACTCGATTTCATGTAATTTTTGTTTGTCACACCCGTTTGGTGTAGTGGTAGAGTATTTGTAAATTTTGACAGCGGTCATTTGAGTATTTTTCTATTGGTCACGTGTTAATGTACTTGTGTTGATTTGTGTGAGAAGTCCTAAGATTTTAGGCAGTAAATGTTGCTACGGCAATTTAAGTCCAATTTCACACGGACATTTTGTGTTTGTTTATAGTAGATTTAGGAAGTGTCGATTTAACTTAAGTATTGTAGTTGTGTTCCCTTGTGTCGGTCTAGCTCTAGGAAATGCGGATTCGTTGTCTGAAGGGTGATTCTGGATGATAACGAATCACGCATTCAAAGTACACATCGTGGTGCATGTAGAACGGCATACGCACTTATATGGTCACTTTTTGTATCTTTATTTTAAGGACACTTGGTCCAGGTAATTAATCTCTCCAGAGATATCGCCTAAGTTTTTGGCATTTTTATTAAGCGGGAGTCAATTGGGTGTTTTTGTTGTTAATTGTTTATGTAAATATGGTGATTTGTTATTAAATTCAGTTGTTTTTAACCCTGGCTTCACTCTTTCCTGCATGTTATTTTGTTATATGTTACCCTGCAAGTTAATGAAGCGCCCTGACAGCAACTTACGAATATGACCTGTTACGCCCCGAATCTGAGTCTCATATGCTTCTTTGCAAGGGTTCATAAATGAACCCTTATTGATCTTCGATAAATAAGTATTCATATTTATTATTATTATTACTACGGCCCAGGCAACACATAAGGAAGTCGACTTGGATATTAGGGAGGCCAGCATTTCGTAATGGTTGCAACAGAAGCTGAGTTGGTAGCTATTCCTGGGGACGGCCAGAATTAGTCGAGTTCAAGGCCAAATTGTGCAACTACTGTACCAAAATTGGAGACATAAAGGGAGAATCACGAGGTCCTCTCAACGAACATACGATTGAATCAGCCAATCGCAAGAGACCAAGCCGTGACCACGAGGTGGACGGCGTCACAAGTAAAAAGCGCGCGGAAGTGTGTATCTAAGGAACCGCCGAACGGATTAATCTCCGCTCGAGTAATTTGAGACGTTGGATTTATTTGGAGAAGAATGACATTAGCCCCATCTTTGTGAGACAAAAACTCTGGAAGTTTTTATCCGACTTTGCCCCACTCCACCGCCCTTGTCAGTTTCTCATAAATAGTCTGGCCTGACGCCTATCTAAGTACTCAGTTGTGGAGCCTTCAGAGGCATACTCCACGCCAGTTTGAAGTGTGATTTTGACGCTCGAATTTATCTAAGTCTTATTGTGTGGAGCCTTCAGAGGTATACTCCACGCCAGTTTGAAATGTGATTTTTACGCTCTAAAATCAGTGAAGCTAATTTTATTTTCTGAGCTCTGGGGAGCTAAAGTCGCAGCGTTGGCAGTACCGAATTTTATAAGCTATAATACATTTTGTTCTAAAATCTACTAAATTGTGTGATCTAAATATTTCACGCCAGCGCGTGATAAACTGTAACATTCTTTTAAAGACGACGAGTTCAACTTTAAGGGGGAAGTATCGTATCACCCTAATTAGCGCTTACCAGAACCGAAGTCCAAGACGGGACGGAAATACCGGACGAGATAGCGACTGCTGGTGCAGCCAGGATTTTGAACTTGTTAACGAGCCAGTGGCGCGGACTCGAGATGTATATTTTATGTATAAATTGTGTGTATTGTATGTGTTTTTATAGTGCGTATGTGCGATATAATTAGGGCCAGTCTTCGCTATTAATCGCAGTAGGACAATTGTGGGTGAACTGAGTAGCCTGCAAGCGATTATAGATAGGCAAATATTTAACATTGAACTTTTCTGCCAAGGAGTCGAGACCAAGATGATCAGCACGTGGTTTGAAGTTGGGATGAGCTTCAAGAAATCAACGCAGACGACTACTATGGAGTGCTAAATTGTCCATAGGGCAATGGGTTGAGGAGGATGTCCTTAGTCCTACATGCAGAAGCTGTGATGTACTAAAATTGGATTATTTCAATTATGTAGTTAGATTTGGCCGGGGAACTTTGTAAATAGTCATGTTTTTCTTTCTTATTTTATAGCTGTTTTTCTTGTACCGACACTATATGTTTAAATGTCCGTTGGCGCGTGGCCAAAGTGTTTGTTGATATTTTGATTTTTTCTTGAGTCATATGTAATGTACGTGGCGTGCGTGCGTGATTTTTATCCTTGCAATTGCGGAACCCGTTACATTCGATAAATGGTGCTTTATTAACGTTAATATTTTGAAATAGGAATGGGAGGAAATGATTGTAAAACATTTTGCTGAACAGGTTATTATTCATGTTAGGGTAGCCGAGTGCACCAACTTAAAAGTAATTGTAGAACACCTTCGTTCTAATTTTGATAGATTTTTCTTGAGTCCTTTTCAGGTGACTAGTCACGGCATAGAACGATGGCGCCAGCATGTGGATATTATTTGTGTCTTTTATTTCAGGGTCTGTCACAACCCATACGTGTGATTAAGTGTGTGTTGATGTGTCTAGTGTGTGTTGATTCTACGTGAGGAGGGGGTAGTTGTCCTACCGCCCTTATATTTTTTGCTGCCGTTGTATTTTAGATGGAAAGACAGAGTGCTCTTGGGAGACTGCTGATTCTTGTCCATATGTTTTTCTGACACACACGTATTATTGTGCTTTGGGGCACATTTCTTCGAGGTTCGACCCCATGTTCTGGGAGGTCGAGGTTATTGACACGTGGGTTGACAGACATGCAGAGTTCTACAAACCGCCCGTTTTGCCTGTGACTTATTTTGATAGGCAGTCCTATTTGTCCGACTGAACCCTGTAAGCTTTCATGTAGCAAACCTGTTCATTGTGATGGCTAATTTTAAGCCATAATTAATTGGGGAGTTCGCCATGTGTGTAACGGATTGTTGTACCGTGTATGGATAAGAATATTGTGATTAACGTAAATGTTGGCTGTTTGCCTATTGCTTTGTTGATGACTCGATTTCATGTAATTTTGTTTGTCACACCCGTTTGGTGTAGTGGTAGAGTATTTGTAAATTTTGACAGCGGTCATTTGAGTATTTTTTTCTATTGGTCACGTGTTAATGTACTTGTGTTGATTTGTGTGAGAAGTCCTAAGTTTTTAGGCAGTAAATGTTGCTACGGCAATTTAAGTCCAATTTCACACGGAAATTTTTGTGTTTGTTTATAGTAGATTTAGGAAGTGTCGATTTTACTTAAGTATTGTAGTTGTGTTCCCTTGTGTCGGTCTAGCTCTTGGAAATGCGGATTCGTTGTCTGAAGGGTCATTCTGGATGATAACGAATCACGCATTCAAAGTACACATCGTGGTGCATGTAGAACGGCGTACGCACTTATATGGTCACTTTTGTATCTTTTATTTAAGGACACTTGGTCCAGGTAATAAATCTCTCCAGAGATATCGCCTAAGTTTTTGGCATTTTTATTAAGCGGGAGTCAAGTGGGAGTTTTGTTGTTAATTGTTTATGTAAATATGGTGATTTGTTATTAAATTCAGTTGTTTTTAACCCTGGCTTCACTCTTTCCTGCATGTTATTTTGTTATATGTTACCCTGCAAGTTAATGAAGCGCCCTGACAGCAACTTACGAATATGACCTGTTACGCCCCGAATCTGAGTCTCATATGCTTCTTTGCAAGGGTTCATAAAACAAAAATGGCTGCCCAAGTGGGGATTGTTGTTGTTGTTGCTTCGCTGATCTCATATTTATTTCGTTGAGAAATGATGCCAGGTCAAGCGGACATGTAAATTCAGTAAATGGAGGCGATGTTGTACCGCCATGTGCATTAGTAAAATCACTGAGTTCCTAAAGTTAGAAATATTGAACAAGGTTAGAATTTGATTTGGTATTTGTTATAAACTTGTTCTGGCGCCCACATTAAAATTAGAAATTTGCATTATTAATGAACTCAGTCAAAGCAGGAAGATGTTGCCTTATATCTGACATTTAATTGACTTCGGTTAATTGGTGTTTCGTAAATTCTGTTGGTTAGGAATTTAAAAGCAGATCACTAGGGGTTATTTTGTTGTTTGGGAATAAATGTCATTGTATTCAGTAAATTTTGTTACTGAAATTTTCATTAAATTAGAGCCAGTAATATTTAAATGTGTGACATGTATGTGCGTATAGGGCTGAAACCTTAGCCCATAACCCTGTTTTTCTCTGAATATATTTTGTGTGTGATATGGCGAGTGTTGATGAGATAAAGGCATTGTTAGAACAGATGTCGATCCAAATGTCCGCGAAAACGGAAGAACAATTAGTGCAGATGTCCGTAAAGACGGAAGAACAATTAAAAGAACAATTAGAAGCTCAGCGTGAGCATAGTGAAAAACAATTAGAACAAATGTCCGCGAAAACGGAAGAACAATTAAAAGAACAATTAGAAGCTCAGCGTGAGCATAGTGAAAAACAATTAGAACAAATGTCCGCGAAAACGGAAGAACAATTAAAAGAACAGTTAGAAGCTCAGCGTGAGCATAGTGAAAAACAATTACTTGATATGAGCGGTAACATTTCGGTCCAGTTAGAAGTCCAGAAATTAGACACTGACAAACAATTCAATGAACTAAACCACAAATTGTCACAACAGGCGACAACACAAACCGAACAGTTAGGAAAAATCACGAATGATATTAATCAGAGCGTTCAACAAGTAGAGAAACTGGCAGGCGAGGTTGCGGAAAACAACATCAAACAGTTAGGCGAAATGAAGAAATTGGAGGCGAAATTTGATAACAAATTAGTACGATTTGACGAGATGGTGGCAGATAAACTCAAGCAGATAGAGGCAGCATGTGTCAGTAACACCGCGGGAGTGAAGAAGACCCAAGAGAAACTACAGCAGCAAATTAATTCGGTAGATAACAACGTGCTGGAATTAATAAAGGAAATAGATAAAGTCGAAGTTAAGGCGGAAACCGAGCGGATACACTTGCGGGAAAATTTAGAGGAGCAATTAGGCAGAACACAAGAGATCATAAGAAAAGAGATGGAAGGCCAGCTAATAAACACACAAGAGGTCATAAGACAAGAAGTAGGGGAGCAGCTCGTCAAAACTCAGGATAATTTGGAAGGTCAGCTAATAAAAACGCAAGAGGCTATAAGAGAAGAGGTGGGGGAACAACTAGTGAAAACGCAGGAACGGATAAGTGAAGAGCTAGAGAAAAATCAGGAGAGGAACGAGGAGAAAATAAATAGCTTAAAAAGTAGGATCCGGCGAGATTGGGACCAGCAGGCTCATGCGAATAAGGAAGACAGGCTGGCAGTTTTAAAGCGAATGCAGGCACTGGAGGAAAATATGAAGTCGAAATTACAGGAACACTCAGAATTAATCATAAAAAACGAGATTAGATCGTTAGAGAATGCGACATTATTTTCAAACGAAAATATTCCGGAAAAGCAAACAAGTATTGGAAGTCCGGCAGGTTCGAAGTTGGCTGAGGACACGAGTCGGGGTCAAAGTCCCAGACTAACGACTAATGCATTCCAGCAGTACAGGGGGGAGACTTCAACTCCGCAACCGAACTTGGCACCAGCCCAAGTCATCCAAGTCATTCGGGGTAATGATTTTAAGCCCGATAAGTTTAAAGAACATTCAGGAACCACTCCCAAAGCATTTCTACGGCAATTAACTGATTACTTTAATGACCAACACATCGGCCCGGAGAAACAATTAAGACTGGTGGAGAAATTTTTAGAAGGACCTAGCCTGACCTGGTTTTTAAGTTTCAAGTACACGTTTACAGACATGACTCAATTCCGCGAGGCGTTTTTGAAGAAGTTTTGGAGTCCTTCGTTACAGCAAGGGTTAAGAATGGACCTGTACACGCGCAAATACCACAGTACACATCCAACCCGTTTTTCAGAATTCTTCAGTCAGCAATTGGTAAAATTCAGGGATTTTGATGACCCGCCTAGCGAGCCGAATATGGTTCTAACCATCGGAAAACAACTCCCAATGCATATCCAACAATTATTAGTCGCAGGAAATATTCAGACCGCAGTCCAAGCCGAAGAATTACTCAGACACTTAGATGAGACGAGTATGGTAAGCCCACAGACAGGAAGAAGGAATTTGGAATGTGTCAACACGGCAGAGGTAGTTCAGGGACTCCAAAATAACCACGGCCAGGGGAACCAAAGTAAGACACAGTCCACAGGGACACAGTTCACGCCAAGAAGACAAGATTTTGACGGCCGAAACCAGTTCCATAACAACAATCAGAATTATCAGAATAACCGCGGGAGATATTATCAGAATAACCAAAATCAAAATAATCAGTGGACGTACCAGCGGGAATATACGAATTGGAGGGGAAACCAGAGACAAGGTAGACCTTACCAAAGAAATGGAGATGGTAGATGGAGTAACGGCAGGGACTATCGCCAAGAAAACGGAGGGGATTATAGGAATAACTGGGACGAACGATATATTGAATCCCGTAAATACTTGGATCAATTAAGTAATGAAGAAGCGGAGAAGGAGAAGTGGGGGCGTGCCATGGCGAACAGACAGAGCCCAGATAACCATCAAGGAGAGGGGGAAGAGAGTTTACTGAGGCAACAGGAGCGACAGAACGATAACCGGCGAAACACATCTAATGGGGCCCGGGATAAAAAAAAAACCCAAATGAACTGAAAGGAGACAGGCTAGAAACGGAGATCGCCAGGGAGCAAGAAGAGATGATAGTGGCCAATATAGAAGAGTGGGTAGCATTCCCAGACGACTGCCTGGAGGAAGTGGTGAAGAACCGTGAAAATGTTATCAGACAGCTACCAATTATTTACGCGCATATTGGAGGTATGAGGGTGAGATGTTTGATTGATACAGGTAGCCAGGTGAGCTTAGTCACTGAAATTTTGATAAAAGAAATAGCAAGAAAACAGACTGTTCCTATTATGCCGGTACCGCTAATGAAAGTCAGAGGTGTCATTCCTGACAAAACTATGAATTGTAAACAGCAAGCATTTCTAGATCTGGAAATATTGAACCATACTTTTTCACAAACATTCATTGTTATTCCAAAGATGAACTACAATATAATTTTAGGAGCCAACTTCATCTGCGATTTTCATGCTGTAATTGATTTACATAACAACACTGTAAGCTTCAAACAAGTAGAAGGATTGGATCATGTGGGTTTAAATATGGAAGAGAATCCGCTGGAGAGAGAGGCAAATACTTGGGTTGTTGAGGAATGCACTAATGAGGCCGGAGATAAGATCTTGAGGGGAGAGCAAGTCAACCAGACAGCAGTGCTAGAAATGGACAGCCGAGATATTTCGCAGGAACTTTGGGTGCATTTGGCGGAAGAAGAAATGGGCGGAACCAAATTCGAAATTCTACTTCAGGAGCGACTTAAGGAAGCCATCGTAGGGGAATCTGATAGAAGAAGATTGGAAGAAATTTTAAGATTACATAAAGGAGCTTTTGACACCGTACCTGGGAAAGTTTTAAATTTTCAATATGCGATGCAGGTAACAGATTGGACCCCATTCAAAAGTAAATTGTACCCGATCCCAGAGAAGCATTTTTCTCAGGTGAAGGACATTATTACTAACTTATTAGATTCTGGCATGATAAGGAAAGCTGCAACTCCTTATCTGAACGCAATATTGGCTGTGACCAAGCCAAACGGATCAATTAGGCTGTGCCTAGACGCGCGAGTTTTAAATAGCAAACTGCTAGTTGAGCACGACCAAGCACCGAGGATCAAAGATGTTTTGAAAGGCTTCCGTGGGAAGAAGATATACTCAAGTGTTGATTTGACGAATAGTTTCCACCATCTTGAACTTGAAGAAAAATCCCAACTGTTGACGGGATTTTTATTCGATAATCAAAGTTATATCTGGTGTCGAATGCCCTTTGGCGTGAAAACTGCGGGATGTGCACTCATTAGAGCACTCGATAGAAATCTGACTGAGGAGGTCAAGAACTTCACCACGAGATATGTTGATGACATATTAATCGCTTCTGAGACAATGGAAGAACACTTGGTAAATTTAAATAAACTGCTGGACAACCTGGGAACCATGAACTTCAAGATCAACTTAAAAAAGTCACATTTTTGCCAGAGCGAAATTTTATATTTGGGACATATAATTGATGTCGAGGGCGTGAGGCCTAATCCAGCCAAGATTGATGCTATTAAGAAATTTCCCACACCTACCAAAGTCAAACATGTTAGAGCATTTTTGGGAGTGACAGGTTTCTTCAAAGAAAATTGCCCTGGTTACACAGAAACAGTAGCGCCCATGCAGGAGATGTTGAAGAAAGCGAATCGATGGTCGTGGAACGAGGAGTGCGACAGGTCTTTTAAAGCAACGAAGGATTTATTGGAAAACTGTGTGAAACTTGGATATCCGGATTTTGAGAAACAATTTATCTTTCAAGCAGATGCTTCGTTAATTGGGATTGGTGCTATGCTGTACCAAGAGGACGCTGAAGAACCCAAGAAGAAATCCTATTTGGCATTCACGAGTCGTAAATTACGGAAACATGAGAGGAACTACACAGTTACGGAACTTGAGCTACTAGCAATTCTATATCCTCTCCAACAGTGGCGCAAGATGATCTATGGTTATTCCATCATTGTTAGAACCGACCACCATGCACTGACATTTTTATTTAAGACAACAATAGCAAGTGAGAGAGTTACGCGCTGGTCCATCTACATACAGCAGTTTGACATCACAATAGAGCATTGTCCTGGGAAATTGAACGTCATACCAGATGCCTTGAGTAGAAACCCTGAGGACGGAAACGAAGTAACAGCGGAAGTTCACAATATTACCTTGACACCTAAGGCTCGTGAGTTTTTGGCAAGATTGAAGGATATTCGGAAGGAGCAAGAAGCTGACCCATGGATGATGATGATGATAAAATTCTATAGGAAGGAGTTACAACCAAATTCACCGGAGTACCGGGAAGCCAGTGCTAAACAAGCGAGATTTCACTACTTGAATAACTTGTTACATAAGTACGTGGATGAGCATCATACTAAACTGCGGATCTTAGTTCCAGCATCACTACAGAGGGGATTAACTTGGCATGTTCACGAGAGCCTAGCACATATCGGCACGGATAAGACTGAAGCTACGATAGGGGAGACCTTTACTTGGCCCAAGATGAGATTCACCATTGTTGAAGTAATTAGAACGTGTGACGCTTGTCAGCGCACAAAGCCGAACAACTTTATTCTGAAACAACCTCCAAGACCACTATTACCGCAGAAACCATGCGAGATGCTCGCGATTGATTGCTTTGGTCCTTTAGTAAAAGGAAAGCGTGGATGCCGACACCTCTTGGTATGTGTCGATGTATTTTCGAAGATGGTCGTGCTATGTCCTATTCAGAAGACGACATCAAGACAAGTCCTTAGTCGAATTAAGAACAAAGTCATTCCGATGCTTGGGAAGCCGGAATCCATTCTATCAGATCACGGTACCTATTTCACAAGCAATGTTTTTAGGCAAGGTTTGGAGAGCCTAGGAATCAAACACATATTTTCGAGTATTCGTCATCCTTGTGGAAATCCGAGCGAAAGAACAATTCGCTGTGTCGCTAAATACTACAGAGTAATGATTCCTAACGAACACAATAAATGGGTAGACAAAGTAGGGGAAATTGAGATGTGCATGAACACTACTAAGCACGAGTCGACGGGTCAAGTCCCACTGATTGTACACCACAACATATTGCCGGAAAGAACTTGGGACAAGATCATTCCTTGCCCAAGGGATCCATTATTAGCGCATGATTTGCGAATCCAGCGAACGAGAGAGCACATGAGGAACCAAGAGGACCGAAGGCTGAGACGGTAACGAGGAAAGAAGTTTCACCGAGAGTTACAAGAACAAGAATTAGTGCTGGTTCGTAGACCACCGATCTCCGACCCTAAGAACAAAGTCTTCGCCAAGTTCTGTCCGAAATTCATTGGCCCGTTCCGGGTAATTAAGAATCTGGGTAACAATGCCTACAGATTAGAAGAAGTGAGCACTGGTGCAAAATCTGTTTTTAATAGCGCCAATTTGAAACCGTACTACAGAAGGGAACCATTTGATGATTAGGAAAGATGATTATGCAGAATCTGTATTGCCAGAAATTTATTTTTTTGAAAGCAAACACTCAAATCCACGGGGAGCGCGTGAGTACGCACTTTGTTTGTAAACAACGAGCAGCTGAGACGACGGGAGTGGCAACTACGTGAGGAGAAGGGGGAGACCTAATGAAAATATGAATGACATTCCAGCGAGAAGGGAGCACACTAAGTGAGTCAGAGGGACATACACTCGAGCAGCTGAGTGAGATTTAAAGAGATGTGTTGTTACTACAGTGGATTTTGTTTTTGAAATCCAAACCAATGAATTGTTTCGAATTTCAAAACCTTGCTGAGGATAAATGAACCCTTATTGATCTTCGATAAATAAGTATTCATATTTATTATTATTATTACTACGGCCCAGGCAGCACATAAGGAAGTCGACTTGGATATTAGGGAGGCCAGCATTTCGTAATGGTTGCAACAGAAGCTGAGTTGGTAGCTATTCCTGGGGACGGCCAGAATTAGTCGAGTTCAAGGCCAAATTGTGCAACTACTGTACCAAAATTGGAGACATAAAGGAAGAATCACGAAGTCCTCTCAACGAACATACGATTGAATCAGCCAATCGCAAGAGACCAAGCCGTGACCACGAGGTGGACGGCGTCAGTAGTAAAAAGCGCGCGGAAGTGTGTATCTAAGGAACCGCCGAACGGATTAATCTCCGCTCGAGTAATTTGAGACGTTGGATTTATTTGGAGAAGAATGACACTAGCCCCATCTTTGTGAGACAAAAACTCTGGAAGTTTTTATCCGATTTTGCCCCACTCCACCGCCCTTGTCAGTTTCTCATAAATAGTCTGGCCTGACGCCTATCTAAGTACTCAGTTGTGGAGCCTTCAGAGGCATACTCCACGCCAGTTTGAAGTGTGATTTTGACGCTCGAATTTATCTAAGTCTTATTGTGTGGAGCCTTCAGAGGTATACTCCACGCCAGTTTGAAATGTGATTTTTACGCTCTAAAATCAGTGAAGCTAATTTTATTTTCTGAGCTCTGGGGAGCTTAAGTCGCAGCGTTGGCAGTACCGAATTTTAATTTGGCCTTGAACTCGACTAATTCTGGCCGTCCCCCAGGAATAGCTACCAACTCAGCTTCTGTTGCAATCATTACGAAAAGCTGGCCTCCCTAATATCCAAGTCGACTTCCTTATGTGCTGCCTGGGCCGTAGTAATAATAATAATAAATATGAATACTTATTTATCGAAGATCAATAAGGGTTCATTTATCCTCAGCAAGGTTTTGAAATTCGAAACAATTTATTGGTTTGGATTTCAAAAACAAAATCCACTGTAGTAACAACACATCTCTTTAAATCTCCCTCAGCTGCTCGATTGTATGCCCCTCTGACTCAATTAGTGCGCTCCCTTCTCGCTGGAATGTCATTCATATTTTCATTAGGTCTCCCCCTTCTCCTCACGTAGTTGCCACTCCCGTCGTCTCAGCTGCTCGTTGTTTACAAACAAAGTGCGTACTCACGCGCTCCCCGTGGATTTGAGTGTTTGCTTTCAAAAAAAAAAAATTCTGGCAATACAGATTCTGCATAATCATCTTTCCTAATCATCAAATGGTTCCCTTCTGTAGTACGGTTTCAAATTGGCGCTATTAAAAACAGATTTTGCACCAGTGCTCACTTCTTCTAATCTGTAGGCATTGTTACCCAGATTCTTAATTACCCGGAACGGGCCAATGAATTTCGGACAGAACTTGGCGAAGACTTTGTTCTTAGGGTCGGAGATCGGTGGTCTACGAACCAGCACTAATTCTTGTTCTTGTAACTCTCGGTGAAACTTCTTTCCTCGGTATCGTCTCAGCCTTCGGTCCGCTTGGTTCCTCATGTGCTCCCTCGTTCGCTGGATTCGCAAATCATGCGCTAATAATGGATCCCGTGGGCAAGGAATGATCTTGTCCCAAGTTCTTTCCGGCAACCTGTTGTGGTGTACAATCAGTGGGACTTGACCCGTCGACTCGTGCTTAGTAGTGTTCATGCACATCTCAATTTCCCCTACTTTGTCTACCCATTTATTGTGTTCGTTAGGAATCATTACTCTGTAGTATTTAGCGACACAGCGAATTGTTCTTTCGCTCGGATTTCCACAAGGATGACGAATACTTGAAAATATGTGTTTGATTCCTAGGCTCTCCAAACCTTGCCTAAAAACATTGCTTGTGAAATAGGTACCGTGATCTGATAGAATGGATTCCGGCTTCCCAAGCATCGGAATGACTTTGTTCTTAATTCGACTAAGGACTTGTCTTGATGTCGTCTTCTGAATAGGACATAGCACGACCATCTTCGAAAATACATCGACACATACCAAGAGGTGTCGGCATCCACGCTTTCCTTTTACTAAAGGACCAAAGCAATCAATCGCGAGCATCTCGCATGGTTTCTGCGGTAATAGTGGTCTTGGAGGTTGTTTCAGAATAAAGTTGTTCGGCTTTGTGCGCTGACAAGCGTCACACGTTCTAATTACTTCAACAATGGTGAATCTCATCTTGGGCCAAGTAAAGGTCTCCCCTATCGTAGCTTCAGTCTTATCCGTGCCGATATGTGCTAGGCTCTCGTGAACATGCCAAGTTAATCCCCTCTGTAGTGATGCGGGAACTAAGATCCGCAGTTTAGTATGATGCTCATCCACGTACTTATGTAACAAGTTATTCAAGTAGTGAAATCTCGCTTGTTTAGCACTGGCTTCCCGGTACTCCGGTGAATTTGGTTGTAACTCCTTCCTATAGAATTTTATCATCATCATCATCCATGGGTCAGCTTCTTGCTCCTTCCGAATATCCTTCAATCTTGCCAAAAACTCACGAGCCTTAGGTGTCAAGGTAATATTGTGAACTTCCGCTGTTACTTCGTTTCCGTCCTCAGGGTTTCTACTCAAGGCATCTGGTATGACGTTCAATTTCCCGGGACAATGCTCTATTGTAATGTCAAACTGCTGTATGTAGATGGACCAGCGCGTAACTCTCTCACTTGCTATTGTTGTCTTAAATAAAAATGTCAGTGCATGGTGGTCGGTTCTAACAATGATGGAATAACCATAGATCATCTTGCGCCACTGTTGGAGAGAATATAGAATTGCTAGTAGCTCAAGTTCCGTAACTGTATAGTTCCTCTCATGTTTCCGTAATTTACGACTCGTAAATGCCAAATAGGATTTCTTCTTGGGTTCTTCAGCGTCCTCTTGGTACAGCATAGCATCAATCCCAATTAACGAAGCATCTGCTTGAATGATAAATTGTTTCTCAAAATCCGGATATCCAAGTTTCACACAGTTTTCCAATAAATCCTTCGTTGCTTTAAAAGACCTGTCGCACTCCTCGTTCCACGACCATCGATTCGCTTTCTTCAACATCTCCTGCATAGGCGCTACTGTTTCTGTGTAACCAGGGCAATTTTCTTTGAAGAAACCTGTCACTCCCAAAAATGCTCTAACATGTTTGACTTTGGTAGGTGTGGGAAATTTCTTAATAGCATCAATCTTGGCTGGATTAGGCCGCACGCCCTCGACATCAATTATATGTCCCAAATATAAAATTTCGCTCTGGCAAAAATGTGACTTTTTTAAGTTGATCTTGAAGTTCATGGTTCTCAGGTTGTCCAGCAGTTTATTTAAATTTATCAAGTGTTCTTCCATTGTCTCAGAAGCGATTAATATGTCATCAACATATCTCGTGGTGAAGTTCTTGACCTCCTCAGTCAGATTTCTATCGAGTGCTCTAATGAGTGCACATCCCGCAGTTTTCACGCCAAAGGGCATTCGACACCAGATATAACTTTGATTATCGAATAAAAATCCCGTCAACAGTTGGGATTTTTCTTCAAGTTCAAGATGGTGGAAACTATTCGTCAAATCAACACTTGAGTATATCTTCTTCCCGCGGAAGCCTTTCAAAACATCTTTGATCCTCGGTGCTTGGTCGTGCTCAACTAGCAGTTTGCTATTTAAAACTCGCGCGTCTAGGCATAGCCTAATTGATCCGTTTGGCTTGGTCACAGCCAATATTGCGTTCAGATAAGGAGTTGCAGCTTTCCTTATCATGCCAGAATCTAATAAGTTAGTAATGATATCCCTCACCTGAGAAAAATGCTTCTCTGGGATCGGGTACAATTTACTTTTAAATGGGGTCCAATCTGTTACCTGCATTGCATATTGAAAATTTAAAACTTTCCCAGGTACGGTGTCAAAAGCTCCTTTATGTAATCTTAAAATATCTTCCAATCTTCTTCTATCAGATTCCCGTACGATGGCTTCCTTAAGTCGCTCCTGAAGTAGAATTTCGAATTTGGTTCAGCCCATTTCTTCTTCCGCCAAATGCACCCAAAGTTCCTCCGAAATATCTCGGCTATCCATTTCTAGCACTGCTGTCTGGTTAACTTGCTCTCCCCTCACGATCTTATCTCCGGCCTCATTAGTGCATTCCTCAATAACCCAAGTATTGGCCTCTCTCTCCAGCGGATTCTCTTCCATATTTAAACCCACATGATCCAATCCTTCCACTTGTTTGAAGCTTACAGTATTATTATGTAAATCAATTACAGCATGAAAATCGCAGATGAAGTTGGCTCCTAAAATTATATTGTAGTTCATCTTTGGAATAACAATGAATGTTTGTGAAAAAGTATGGTTCAATATTTCCAGATCTAGAAATGCTTGCTGTTTACAATTCATAGTTTTGTCAGGAATGACACCTCTGACTTTCATTAGCGGTACCGGCATAATAGGAACAGTCTGTTTTCTTGCTATTTCTTTTATCAAAATTTCAGTGACTAAGCTCACCTGACTACCTGTATCAATCAAACATCTCACCCTCATACCTCCAATATGCGCGTAAATAATTGGTAGCTGTCTGATAACATTTTCACGGTTCTTCACCACTTCCTCCAGGCAGTCGTCTGGGAATGCTACCCACTCTTCTATATTGGCCACTATCATCTCTTCTTGCACCCTGGCGATCTCCGTTTCTAGCCTGCCTCCTTTCAGTTCATTTGGTTTGTTTTTTTATCCCGGGCCCCATTAGATGTGTTTCGCCGGTTATCATTCTGTCGCTCCTGTTGCCTCAGTAAACTCTCTGCCCCCTCTCCTTGATGGTTGTCTGGGCTCTGTCTGTTCGCCATGGCACGCCCCCACTTCTCCTTCTCCGCTTCTTCATTACTTAATTGATCCAAGTATTTACGGGATTCAATATATCGTTCGTCCCAGTTATTCCTATAATCTCCTCTGTTTTCTTGGCGATAGTCCCTGCCGTTACTCCATCTACCATCTCCATTTCTTTGGTAAGGTCTACCTTGTCTCTGGTTTCCCCTCCAATTCGTGTATTCCCGCTGGTACGTCCACTGATTATTTTGATTTTGGTTATTCTGATGATATCTCCCGCGGTTATTCTGATAATTCTGATTGTTGTTATGGAACTGGTTTCGGCCGTCAAAATCTTGTCTTCTTGGCGTGAACTGTGTCCCTGTGGACTGTGTCTTACTTTGGTTCCCCTGGCCGTGGTTATTTTGGAGTCCCTGAACTACCTCTGCCGTGTTGACACATTCCAAATTCCTTCTTCCTGTCTGTGGGCTTACCATACTCGTCTCATCTAAGTGTCTGAGTAATTCTTCGGCTTGGACTGCGGTCTGAATATTTCCTGCGACTAATAATTGTTGGATATGCATTGGGAGTTGTTTTCCGATGGTTAGAACCATATTCGGCTCGCTAGGCGGGTCATCAAAATCCCTGAATTTTACCAATTGCTGACTGAAGAATTCTGAAAAACGGGTTGGATGTGTACTGTGGTATTTGCGCGTGTACAGGTCCATTCTTAACCCTTGCTGTAACGAAGGACTCCAAAACTTCTTCAAAAACGCCTCGCGGAATTGAGTCATGTCTGTAAACGTGTACTTGAAACTTAAAAACCAGGTCAGGCTAGGTCCTTCTAAAAATTTCTCCACCAGTCTTAATTGTTTCTCCGGGCCGATGTGTTGGTCATTAAAGTAATCAGTTAATTGCCGTAGAAATGCTTTGGGAGTGGTTCCTGAATGTCCTTTAAACTTATCGGGCTTAAAATCATTACCCCGAATGACTTGGATGACTTGGGCTGGTGCCAAGTTCGGTTGCGGAGTTGAAGTCTCCCCCCTGTACTGCTGGAATGCATTAGTCGTTAGTCTGGGACTTTGACCCCGACTCGTGTCCTCAGCCACCTTCGAACCTGCCGGACTTCCAATACTTGTTTGCTTTTCCGGAATATTTTCGTTTGAAAATAATGTCGCATTCTCTAACGATCTAATCTCGTTCTTTATGATTAATTCTGAGTGTTCCTGTAATTTCGACTTCATATTTTCCTCCAGTGCCTGCATTCGCTTTAAAACTGCCAGCCTGTCTTCCTTATTCGCATGAGCCTGCTGGTCCCAATCTCGCCGGATCCTACTTTTTAAGCTATTTATTTTCTCCTCGTTCCTCTCCTGATTTTTCTCTAGCTCTTCACTTATCCGTTCCTGCGTTTTCACTAGTTGTTCCCCCACCTCTTCTCTTATAGCCTCTTGCGTTTTTATTAGCTGACCTTCCAAATTATCCTGAGTTTTGACGAGCTGCTCCCCTACTTCTTGTCTTATGACCTCTTGTGTGTTTATTAGCTGGCCTTCCATCTCTTTTCTTATGATCTCTTGTGTTCTGCCTAATTGCTCCTCTAAATTTTCCCGCAAGTGTATCCGCTCGGTTTCAGCCTTAACTTCGACTTTATCTATTTCCTTTATTAATTCCAGCACGTTGTTATCTACCGAATTAATTTGCTGCTGTAGTGTCTCTTGGGTTTTCTTCACTCCCGCGGTGTTACTGACACATGCTGCCTCTATATGCTTGAGTTTATCTGCCACCATCTCGTCAAATTGTACTAATTTGTTATCAAATTTCGCCTCCAATTTCTTCATTTCGCCTAACTGTTTGATGTTGTTTTCCGCAACCTCGCCTGCCAGTTTCTCTACTTTTTGAACGCTCTGATTAATATCATTTGTGATTTTTCCTAACTGTTCGGTTTGTGTTACCGCCTGTTGTGACAATTTGTGGTTTAGTTCATTGAATTGTTTGTCAGTGTCTAATTTCTGGACTTCTAACTGGACCGAAATGTTACCGCTCATATCAAGTAATTGTTTTTCACTATGCTCACGCTGAGCTTCTAATTGTTCTTTTAATTGTTCTTCCGTCTTTACAGACATCTGCACTAATTGTTCTTCCGTTTTCGCGGACATCTGCACTAATTGTTCCTCCGTTTTCGCGGACATTTGGATCGACATCTGTTCTAACAATGCCTTTATCTCATCAACACTCGCCATATCACACACAAAAATATTCAGAGAAAAACAGGGTTATGGGCTAAGGTTTCAGCCCTATACGCACATACATGTCACACATTTAAATATTACTGGCTCTAATTTAATGAAAATTTCAGTAACAAAATTTACTGATTACAATGACGTTTATTCCCAAACAACAAAATAACCCCTAGTGATCTGCTTTTAAATTCCTAACCAACAGAATTTACGAAACACCAATTAACCGAAGTCAATTAAATGTCAAATATAAGGCAACATCTTCCTGCTTTGACTGAGTTCATCAATAATGCAAATTTCTAATTTTAATGTGGGCGCCAGAACAAGTTTATAACAAATACCAAATCAAATTCTAACCTTGTTCAATATTTCTAACTTTAGGAACTCAGTGATTTTACTAATGCACATGGCGGTACAACATCGCCTCCATTTACTGAATTTACATGTCCGCTTGACCTGGCATCATTTCTCAACGAAATAAATATGAGATCAGCGAAGCAACAACAACAACAATCCCCACTTGGGCAGCCATTTTTGTTTTATGAATCCTTGCAAAGAAGCATATGAGACTCAGATTCGGGGCGTAACAGGTCATATTCGTAAGTTGCTGTCAGGGCGCTTCATTAACTTGCAGGGTAACATATAACAAAATAACATGCAGGAAAGAGTGAAGCCAGGGTTAAAACAACTGAATTTAATAACAAATCACCATATTTACATAAACAATTAACAACAAAAACTCCCACTGACTCCCGCTTAATAAAAAAATGCCAAAAACTTAGGCGATATCTCTGGAGAGATTAATTACCTGGACCAAGTGTCCTTAAATAAAAGATACAAAAGTGACCATATAAGTGCGTACGCCGTTCTACATGCACCACGATGTGTACTTTGAATGCGTGATTCGTTATCATTCAGAATGACCCTTCAAACAACGAATCCGCATCTCCTAGGGCTAGACCGACACAAGGGAACACAACTACAATACTTAAGTTAAATCGACACTTCCTAAATCTACTATAAACAAACACAAAATTTCCGTGTGAAATTGGACTTAAATTGCCGTAGCAACATTTACTGCCTAAAAACTTAGGACTTCTCACACAAATCAACACAAGTACATTAACACGTGACCAATAGAAAAATACTCAAATGACCGCTGTCAAAATTTACAAATACTCTACCACTACACCAAACGGGTGTGACAAACAAAAATTACATAAAATCAAGTCATCAACAAAGCAATAGGCAAACAGCCAACATTTACGTTAATCACAATATTCTTATCCATACAAGGTACAACAATCCGTTACACAGATGGCGAACTCCCCAATTAATTATGGCTTAAAAATTAGCCATCACAATGAACAGGTTTGCTACATGAAAGCTTACAGGATTCAGTCGGACAAATAGGACTGCCTATCAAAATAAGTCACAGGCAAAACGGGCGGTTTGTGGAACTCTGCATGTCTGTCAACCCACGTGTCAATAACCTCGACCTCCCAGAACATGGGGTCGAACCTCGAAGAAATGTGCCCCAAAGCACAATAATACGTGTGTGTCAGAAAAACATATGGACAAGAATCAGCAGTCTCCCAAGAGCACTCTGTCTTTCCATCTAAAAATACAACAGCAGCAAAAATATATAAGGGCGGTAGGACAACTACCCCCTCCTCACGTAGAATCAACACACACTAGACACATCAACACACACTGAATCACACGTATGGGTTGTGACAGACCCTGAAATAAAAGACACAAATAATATCCACATGCTGGCGCCATCGTTCTATGCCGTGACTAGTCACCTGAAAAGGGCTCAAGAAAAATCTATCAAAATTAGAACGAAGGTGTTCTATAATTACTTTTAAGTTGGTGCACTCGGCTACCCTAACATGAATAATAACCTGTTCAGCAAAATGTTTTACAATCATTTCCTCCCATTCCTATTTCAAAATATTAACGTTAATAAAGCACCATTTATCGAATGTAACGGGTTCCGCAATTGCAAGGATAAAAATCACGCACGCACGCCGCGTACATTACATATGACTCAAGAAAAAATCAAAATATCAACAAACACATTGGCCACGCGCCAACGGACATTTAAACATATAGTGTCGGTACAAGAAAAACAGCTAAAAACAAGAAAGAAAAACATGACTATTTACAAAGTTCCCCGGCCAAATCTAACTACATAATTGAAATAATCCAATTTTAGTACATCACCGCTTCTGCATGTAGGACTAAGGACATCCTCCTCAACCCATTGCCCTATGGACAATTTAGCACTCCATAGTAGTCGTCTGCGTTGATTTCTTGAAGCTCATCCCAACTTCAAACCACGTGCTGATCATCTTGGTCTCGACTCCTTGGCAGAAAAGTTCAATGTTAAATATTTGCCTATCTATAATCGCTTGCAGGCTACTCAGTTCACCCACAATTGTCCTACTGCGATTAATAGCGAAGACTGGCCCTAATTATATCGCACATACGCACTATAAAAACACATACAATACACACAATTTATACATAAAATATACATCTCGAGTCCGCGCCACTGGCTCGTTAACAAGTTCAAAATCCTGGCTGCACTCGCAGTCGCTATCTCGTCCGGTATTTCCGTCCCGTCTTGTGGACTTCGGTTCTGGTAAGCGCTAATTAGGGTGATACGATACTTCCCCCTTAAAGTTGAACTCGTCGTCTTTAAAAGAATGTTACAGTTTATCACGCGCTGGCGTGAAATATTTAGATCACACAACTTAGTTGATTTTAGAACAAAATGTATTATAGCTTTTAAAATTCGATAGTGCAAACGCTGCGACTTTAGCTTCCCAGAGCTCATAAAATAAATTAGCTTCACTGATTTTAGAGCGTAAAAAAAATCACATTTCGAACTGGCGTGGAGTACGCCTCTGAAGGCTCCACAAGAATAGTACTTAGATAAATTCGAGCGTCAAAATCACACTACAAACTGGCGTGGAGTATGCCTCTGAAGGCTCCACAAGATAAGACTTAGATTGGCGTCAGGCCAGACTATTTATGAGAAACTGACAAGGGCGGTGGAGTGGGGCGGAGTCGGATAAAAACTTCCAGAGTTTATGTCTCACAAAGATGGGGCTAGTGTCATTCTTCTCCAAATGAATCCAACGTCTCAAATTACTCGAGCGGAGATTAATCCGTTCGGCGGTTCCTTAGATACACACTTCCGCGCGCTTTTTACTACTGACGCCGTCCACCTCGTGGTCACGGCTTGGTCTCTTGCGATTGGCTGATTCAATCGTATGTTCGTTGAGAGGACCTCGTGATTCTCCCTTTATGTCTCCAATTTTGGTACAGTAGTTGCACAATTTGGCCTTGAACTCGACTAATTCTGGCCGTCCCCCAGGAATAGCTACCAACTCAGCTTCTGTTGCAATCATTACGAAATGCTGGCCTCCCTAATATCCAAGTCGACTTCCTTATGTGCTGCCTGGGCCGTAGTAATAATAATAATAAATATGAATACTTATTTATCGAAGATCAATAAGGGTTCATTCAACCTGAGAACCATGAACTTCAAGATCAACTTAAAAAAGTCACATTTTTGCCAGAGCGAAATTTTATATTTGGGACATATAATTGATGTCGAGGGCGTGCGGCCTAATCCAGCCAAGATTGATGCTATTAAGAAATTTCCCACACCTACCAAAGTCAAACATGTTAGAGCATTTTTGGGAGTGACGGGTTTCTTCAAAGAAAATTGCCCTGGTTACACAGAAACAGTAGCGCCCATGCAGGAGATGTTGAAGAAAGCGAATCGATGGTCGTGGAACGAGGAGTGCGACAGGTCTTTTAAAGCAACGAAGGATTTATTGGAAAACTGTGTGAAACTTGGATATCCGGATTTTGAGAAACAATTTATCATTCAAGCAGATGCTTCGTTAATTGGGATTGGTGCTATGCTGTACCAAGAGGACGCTGAAGAACCCAAGAAGAAATCCTATTTGGCATTTACGAGTCGTAAATTAAGGAAACATGAGAGGAACTACACAGTTACGGAACTTGAGCTACTAGCAATTCTATATTCTCTCCAACAGTGGCGCAAGATGATCTACGGTTATTCCATCATTGTTAGAACCGACCACCATGCACTGACATTTTTATTTAAGACAACAATAGCAAGTGAGAGAGTTACGCGCTGGTCCATCTACATACAGCAGTTTGACATCACAATAGAGCATTGTCCTGGGAAATTGAACGTCATACCAGATGCCTTGAGTAGAAACCCTGAGGACGGAAACGAAGTAACAGCGGAAGTTCACAATATTACCTTGACACCTAAGGCTCGTGAGTTTTTGGCAAGATTGAAGGATATTCGGAAGGAGCAAGAAGCTGACCCATGGATGATGATGATGATAAAATTCTATAGGAAGGAGTTACAACCAAATTCACCGGAGTACCGGGAAGCCAGTGCTAAACAAGCGAGATTTCACTACTTGAATAACTTGTTACATAAGTACGTGGATGAGCATCATACTAAACTGCGGATCTTAGTTCCAGCATCACTACAGAGGGGATTAACTTGGCATGTTCACGAGAGCCTAGCACATATCGGCACGGATAAGACTGAAGCTACGATAGGGGAGACCTTTACTTGGCCCAAGATGAGATTCACCATTGTTGAAGTAATTAGAACGTGTGACGCTTGTCAGCGCACAAAGCCGAACAACTTTATTCTGAAACAACCTCCAAGACCACTATTACCGCAGAAACCATGCGAGATGCTCGCGATTGATTGCTTTGGTCCTTTAGTAAAAGGAAAGCGTGGATGCCGACACCTCTTGGTATGTGTCGATGTATTTTCAAAGATGGTCGTGTTATGTCCTATTCAGAAGACGACATCAGGACAAGTCCTTAGTCGAATTAAGAACAAAGTCATTCCGATGCTTGGGAAGCCGGAATCCATTCTATCAGATCACGGTACCTATTTCACAAGCAATGTTTTTAGGCAAGGTTTGGAGAGCCTAGGAATCAAACATATTTTCAAGTATTCGTCATCCTTGTGGAAATCCGAGCGAAAGAACAATTCGCTGTGTCGCTAAATACTACAGAGTAATGATTCCTAACGAACACAATAAATGGGTAGACAAAGTAGGGGAAATTGAGATGTGCATGAACACTACTAAGCACGAGTCGACGGGTCAAGTCCCACTGATTGTACACCACAACATATTGCCGGAAAGAACTTGGGACAAGATCATTCCTTGCCCAAGGGATCCATTATTAGCGCATGATTTGCGAATCCAGCGAACGAGAGAGCACATGAGGAACCAAGCGGACCGAAGGCTGAGACGGTACCGAGGAAAGAAGTTTCACCGAGAGTTACAAGAACAAGAATTAGTGCTGGTTCGTAGACCACCGATCTCCGACCCTAAGAACAAAGTCTTCGCCAAGTTCTGTCCGAAATTCATTGGCCCGTTCCGGGTAATTAAGAATCTGGGTAACAATGCCTACAGATTAGAAGAAGTGAGCACTGGTGCAAAATCTGTTTTTAATAGCGCCAATTTGAAACCGTACTACAGAAGGGAACCATTTGATGATTAGGAAAGATGATATGTGCAGAATCTGTATTGCCAAAAATTTATATTTTTTTTGAAAGCAAACACTCAAATCCACGGGGAGCGCGTGAGTACGCACTTTGTTTGTAAACAACGAGCAGCTGAGACGACGGGAGTGGCAACTACGTGAGGAGAAGGGGGAGACCTAATGAAAATATGAATGACATTTCAGCGAGAAGGGAGCACACTAATTGAGTCAGAGGGGCATACACTCGAGCAGCTGAGTGAGATTTAAAGAGATGTGTTGTTACTACAGTGGATTTTGTTTTTGAAATCCAAACCAATAAATTGTTTCGAATTTCAAAACCTTGCTGAGGATAAATGAACCCTTATTGATCTTCGATAAATAAGTATTAATATTTATTATTATTATTACTACGGCCCAGGCAGCACATAAGGAAGTCGACTTGGATATTAGGGAGGCCAGCATGTCGTAATAGTTGCAACAGAAGCTGAGTTGGTAGCTATTCCTGGGGACGGCCAGAATTAGTCGAGTTCAAGGCCAAATTGTGCAACTACTGTACCAAAATTGGAGACATAAAGGGAGAATCACGAGGTCCTCTCAACGAACATACGATTGAATCAGCCAATCGCAAGAGACCAAGCCGTGACCACGAGGTGGACGGCGTCAGTAGTAAAAAGCGCGCGGAAGTGTGTATCTAAGGAACCGCCGAACGGATTAATCTCCGCTCGAGTAATTTGAGACGTTGGATTTATTTGGAGAAGAATGACACTAGCCCCATCTTTGTGAGACATAAACTCTGGAAGTTTTTATCCGACTCCGCCCCACTCCACCGCCCTTGTCAGTTTCTCATAAATAGTTTGGCCTGACGCCAATCTAAGACTATTCTTGTGGAGCCTTCAGAGGCATACTCCACGCCAGTTTGAGGTGTGATTTTGACGCTCGAATTTATCGAAGTACTATTCTTGTGGAGCCTTCAGAGGTATACTCCACGCCAGTTCGAAATATGATTTTTACGCTCTAAAATCAGTGAAGCTAATTTATTTTATGAGCTCTGGGAAGCTAAAGTCGCAGCGTTTGCAGTATCGAATTTTAAAAGCTATAATACATTTTGTTCTAAAATCAACTAAGTTGTGTGATCTAAATATTTCACGCCAGCGCGTGATAAACTGTAACATTCTTTTAAAGACGACGAGTTCAACTTTAAGGGGGAAGTATCGTATCACCCTCATTAGCGCTTACCAGAACCGAAGTCCACAAGACGGGACGGGAATACCGGACGAGATAGCGACTGCGAGTGCAGCCAGGATTTTGAACTTGTTAACGAGCCAGTGGCGCGGACTCGAGATGTATATTTTATGTGTAAATTGTGTGTATTGTATGTGTTTTTATAGTGCGTATGTGCGATATAATTAGGGCCAGTCTTCGCTATTAATCGCAGTAGGACAATTGTGGGTGAACTGAGTAGCCTGCAAGCGATTATAGATAGGCAAATATTTAACATTGAACTTTTCTGCCAAGGAGTCGAGACCAAGATGATCAGCACGTGGTTTGAAGTTGGGATGAGCTTCAAGAAATCAACGCAGACGACTACTATGGAGTGCTAAATTGTCCATAGGGCAATGGGTTGAGGAGGATGTCCTTAGTCCTACATGCAGAAGCGGTGATGTACTAAAATTGGATTATTTCAATTATGTAGTTAGATTTGGCCGGGGAACTTTGTAAATAGTCTTGTTTTTCTTTCTTGTTTTTATAGCTGTTTTTCTTGTACCGACACTATATGTTTAAATGTCCGTTGGCGCGTGGCCAAAGTGTTTGTTGATATTTTGATTTTTTTCTTGAGTCATGTGTAATGTACGCGGCGTGCGTGCGTGATTTTTATCCTTGCAATTGCGGAACCCGTTACATTCGATAAATGGTGCTTTATTAACGTTAATATTATGAAATAGGAATGGGAGGAAATGATTGTAAAACATTTTGCTGAACAGGTTATTATTCATGTTAGGGTAGCCGAGTGCACCAACTTAAAAGTAATTGTAGAACACCTTCGTTCTAATTTTGATAGATTTTTCTTGAGTCCTTTTCAGGTGACTAGTCACGGCATAGAACGATGGCGCCAGCATGTGGATATTATTTGTGTCTTTTATTTCAGGGTCTGTCACAACCCATACGTGTGATTCAGTGTGTGTTGTGTCTTGTGTGTGTTGATTCTACGTGAGGAGGGGGTAGTTGTCCTACCGCCCTTATATATTTTTGCTGCTGTTGTATTTTTAGATGGAAAGACAGAGTGCTCTTGGGAGACTGCTGATTCTTGTCCATATGTTTTTCTGACACACACGTATTATTGTGCTTTGGGGCACATTTCTTCGAGGTTCGACCCCATGTTCTGGGAGGTCGAGGTTATTGACACGTGGGTTGACAGACATGCAGAGTTCCACAAACCGCCCGTTTTGCCTGTGACTTATTTTGATAGGCAGTCCTTTTGTCCGACTGAACCCTGTAAGCTTTCATGCAGCAAACCTGTTCATTGTGATGGCTAATTTTTAAGCCATAATTAATTGGGGAGTTCGCCATGTGTGTAACGGATTGTTGTACCTTGTATGGATAAGAATATTGTGATTAACGTAAATGTTGGCTGTTTGCCTATTGCTTTGTTGATGACTCGATTTCATGTAATTTTGTTTGTCACACCCGTGTGGTGTAGTGGTAGAGTATTTGTAAATTTTGACAGCGGTCATTTGAGTATTTTTCTATTGGTCACGTGTTAATGTACTTGTGTTGATTTGTGTGAGAAGTCCTAAGTTTTTAGGCAGTAAATGTTGCTACGGCAATTCAAGTCCAATTTCACACGGAAATTTTGTGTTTGTTTATAGTAGATTTAGGAAGTGTCGGTTTAATTTAAGTATTGTAGTTGTGTTCCCTTGTGTCGGTCTAGCTCTAGGAAATGCGGATTCGTTGTTTGAAGGGTCATTCTGGATGATAACGAATCACGCATTCAAAGTACACATCGTGGTGCATGTAGAACGGCGTACGCACTTATATGGTCACTTTTTGTATCTTTTAATTTAAGGACACTTGGTCCGGGTAATTAATCTCTCCAGAGATATCGCCTAAGTTTTTGGCATTTTTATTAAGCGGGAGTCAGTTGGGAGTTTTTGTTGTTAATTGTTTATGTGTAAATATGGTGATTTGTTATTAAATTCAGTTGTTTTTAACCCTGGCTTCACTCTTTTTGCATGTTATTTTGTTATATATTACCCTGTAAGTTAATGAAGCGCCCTGACAGCAACTTACGAATATGACCTGTTACGCCCCGAATCTGAGTCTCATATGCTTCTTTGCAAGGGTTCAATATATATACCGCAAAAATTGCAACAAGTGTTGACATGGAGCCCATCACTTCCGAGCGAGGCGCGCCATGACGCGTGATGGAGCCCATCTTGCCAACGCTGTACAACTTTCACCGGAGCGGCTAACTGGTGAACCATGTCTTATTTCCCCGAACAAATACAAACCGATATAAAATAAGTGAATTAATTTACGTATTGCACAATCATACAGCATGTAATGTTTACTACTAAGTAGCTTTCTCTGTATCCTACTCTGAAGAGTCCCCCCCCCCCAGTAAGCAGAATATAAAATAGAGAAATTCCGTTGGGCGCCAACTCAAATACCAATGTATTAGAGCAGGGGCGTATATAGAATTTTATTTCGGAGGGGGCCCAACCGGGGGTTACGGGGCATAGTATAGGCCCCTAAGAATTGGGGGTCCGGGGTTCTCCCCGGGAAACTTTTGTATAATTGGGAGCAAAATTATGAGTTTTAAGGCTATCTAGCATCACTTTTTCAACCAATTTGTTGTGATGTTTTATGCTTGGATAATGTCAAGCACAACTAAGAACATATTATGTTACTTTTCATTAATACTATCATCTTGCTCACTTGAGAGTGTTTACATGGAAAGAATTAACATTACTGTTTTGATTTACAACTTACACTACAATATAAAGTCAAGGTTTCTTGAAGCATTACCAAATCGTTTTAAAACTTCATCGTCAGTGAGATGTGTGTGTCTGTGAATAGAAGTAGAATTTTTTAAGTATGTTTTCAACCAACTCAAACTCCGTTCGGCAGTACCGGTAGCTACAGAGAGAGGCAAATTTACCAAAAGTTTTATAAAGTTTAAAAGTTAGGATTTTTTTTGTCACGCTTCAAGGGTACTAGTTGCTGTTCTTGGTACTGTACCCGATACCTAGTTTAGGCTATCGGCTACGCCAGCAGACATTAAGCCGTAGTTGAGGTTTTGGGAAGAGTTAGGAAAAGATAGCGCACCGATCGAGTCAAGAAGAATGCCAAGATGACGTAGGAGGTCTAGGATCAAGGAGGCACTGACATCTGTAAGAAGATGGAATTATGGACAGAGATGTGAAGCTTTATTAAGATATGTATGGAATATGGTAATTAAACATCTTAGAAGAGGATATATAACATGCATTATATGTGGAAATAATTGTAAGGAAGTTAGATAACCCTTAAGTTATTTTATACCGGAATAGCCGAGATGATGAGGGTTCGAGACTATAATCGTGACGCGAGAGCACAGTGGTGGGGGACTACACCACGTGTCTGCGCCAGGCAGATAAGAGTAAAGACAGTGCCAGCACATTCAGTGGAGCTCTGTCAGTCGAGCAAGTAAGGTCGAGCTCTATAGCGCAAGCCAGACGCACGGTGAAGGTCGCGTAGCATACCGAAACTGTCACGGCAGAGTGTAGGCGACAGTTTCAGCATCGCCGAGCAGCGAACGCCAAGCAGGTCGTTGATCCAGGCGGACTTGCCGAGGAAGCATTCACAGACGGCCGGGATATGTTAGAACAGCACTGCAAGTAGTTGGAGACTTTATTACAAGCTACATTTCAACGCAGTTTGAACACAGCTTTTATGAATAATATTACGACTATGCTTTTCTATAACGCATTCAAAGTTACTTTAACAATTTCAAGCAAACGGAATGTTGTTAGCATAGGCACTAATGAACATTAGATCGTGCATTAATGAAATTTATTTCTTATGCAGTTTCATGAATTACCAAATACAGACAACTACAGGGTGTTTAATAAACTTGGACACTCTCATGTAAAATTTTATTTTACGAAAGTGAGTAATTACAGTTATTAGAGATTGATCTTTCAATACTCAAACTGAACATTTAATGGGACAGTGGCGTAACTTAGAAGAGAAGTAGGGTTCCGCTGTTTCCATGAACATTTTTGAGAGGAGTTGGACAATATCCGCTATGGGTAATCCGAAGTTCAACATGTCAGAGTAGACGCAGATAGAGACAAGATGGCACCGCAGAGCGATGGATTCGATCCCTGACGAGAGGAGTCCACCAGCTGATTCACTTGGGATTTCAAAGGCAATCGTCATTTCACCGATGGAATGATATTCACGCCGATCTTTCGAGAAATTCATTATGTAGGGAAAATCGACGATATTGGAAATTTAATAACAGCTGATTATGAAAGGTACTGTAAGAGTCATAACTACCTGATACGATTATTTTCATGAATACTGGGCACACATGTATATTTTTCTAATAGGAGTGATACGATTATTAAGACATGGTTTGACTTTATATACTTCGAATTTGCTAGAATATGGCGTGACCATATGATATGGCAGGCATCATTATACGAAATTCTCACCATTGGTTGGCTTTATTAAGCAGATGTTTGGTCTTTTAGACATTTTTCCAGCTAGGATATTTTTTATAAATAGTTTTTTTTTGTGTAACGAGTATTTCGAACTCGTGATCTGCAATTGATTATCTAAAATTACTTCGTCAGTTCATTGCATACTAGCGAGTGTGTATTATTCATCAGTAGGGATTTTTTCCATTGGATTGTTTGGAGATATTAAGAAGTTATTCACTTTAGTGAATGAACATCGCTTTTATATGACAACTAGAAACTTATTGATTCCTATCTGGTACATTCACTCATATAGTATACGAGATGGGGTCTTTCGTATTTATACGATTGTATGGTGGTACTCATCTTACCCATCGTTCAGGGAACTATCATCCAAGTCGACGGGGGGAGGTCTTTCGTATTTATACGACTGTACGGTGGTTACACATCTTACTCGCCATTGAGGGACTCATTTTTATCATCCGAGTGTACACGAGATTGTAAGTGAATCAAACAAGGAACTACTAGTCACATATCAGTCGAAATTTTGTTAAATAAAGTAACGATAAATGTCAGCAGGATTACGATTAGTAATTCTTGTTTGCCAATCCAATATTTTGTTGCTATACTCTTTTGAGAGTAATTTCAGTTTAACAGCTGTTACAGCTGATGCTTTGATGAGTTTTATAGTTGTGTTTGATACCTTTGAGAAGGATTTAAAGTAATTGAATCTTGTAAGATTAATCATTAATGGTCAGAATTATTTTAAGGCAGATCAGTATTGCAGATTTTGATATGAGAGATTATAGCACATTGGTGTTTTTCTGTGATGTGAATTATAAGAATTGTAAGAAAATATGCTATTTGAAAGCAGATCTTAAATTACTGAGGTAATATTTTTCCAATTGTTTAAGAAGTTGTCTAGATGTGATCAGAATAATTACAGTTATTGGAGATTGTGTGCGTTGATAATTTGAAGCCAGTTATATATTTTTTTTAGATCATGCAACATGGTTAAGTGGAGTTTGTGGTAGGCATTTTGTGGAAGTTGCCATGTGATAGTTGCAACGTTGATAATGTATTTTGAGGCAGACATGAGGTCGTCGTACCCCGTCTAGCGTAATTGTTGAGATTCATGCTGTATGTGCTGAATATTTATGGAGTTTTGTGGAGTAATTATTGTATTCAAATGTGATATTTGAAGTATTGAGGAAATGTAATGTCGTTGTGGATAGTTAGATCCAACGTGATGTCGTGGAGACAATGATATTTTTGGCATGATAAATTAAATACGAGATATAACTTGGAAGTGATAAAACTGTAAGACAACGTTCTATAAACCATATTAAACAATTTGTTAGGAAATTAAACAAATAAATAAAGTTGATAATACAAGATTTTCTGAAAATAATAATTAATGAAATAATAATCTGAAATTTAAGCATATTAACGATCTGACCTAATGAAATAAAAATCAGAATGACTAGATGAAATAATGAAATTCTAAATAACCAGATGATTGAAATTTAAATAATTTGATAAATTAAATTTTGGAATTAATCGATGAATTAAATGAATGGATGAATTAAAGATTGGATAAATTAAACTGATTTAAATAAATTAATAGACGATTGTAATGATGAATAACTGAATTAGAAGGTGATAATTAATTAAAGAAGCTGATGATTAATGAATTTACATGGAATTAAATACATTTAATTGAGATATAATTTGAGGAAGTGAAACTTGAGTTGAGAATTTAAATGATGTAATGGTGATGAATTAACGATTCTGACAGGAATATGTAGAATTTTGAAGTGAGAATTCATGTGAGAAATATTTAATTTTGATGATGACGATAACGATGACCAATGAGCCATGATTTTCTGTAATTCACAGATAAGTAATTGTGAATGACAATGTAAATAGTGTAGATTAATTATTCAATGTTTAGGAGCATTTGACTAACATGTTCAACATTTAAATTATGCCATGCAAGCCATAAATTACGTGATGTTTAATATATGTGATTATAATATGTGTATGTTTAGACAGATTAATAACTTTTTCAAATCCACATTGATGATGTTAAATTAAAGAGAAATTAGGTCTCAGGTTTCACAAATGTCAGTGACGAAAGACATAGTGCTACAGTGATCCTGAGAACCCAAGAGAACTATAGAGATTTTTCTGTTCTATGTGGATAAAATAATTTTGGATTAGAAAAGAGATGGTTCGATTTTTGGACAATGACAATTTAACTTTGGCATTCGACCATACTCTCAGGTAGGAGTTATATTTAAAATGTATGTCTGACTATCAAAGTAAAATAAATTTGTTTTTATCTTAGTTGTGATCTGATGATGGTGTGATGTTCCTTTTTCTTTCCTTGTCTTGAGTAAGGCTTATCCGGAAAGGAAGTGGTTTGCTAGGAATTCAGTTGATGGCGCCCATTTATATTTGCATTATTTCTATTAAACTTAAGCCCGTAACGACCCTAGAGATACTTTGTCTCGTGATACCCACTGCTTTTTCGATAACTCAGCTGAATTTCCGACACAATCCTTATTTGACTAGAGGTTCATTTAACTCCGCTCTGTCCCAGAACTCCAGGAATGCGATGTTATAGCAGATGGGTCATCGCATCCCCAGGACGAACGGGTACAGAGAGAGAGGGAGAATTGGCGCCCAACGTGGGGCGCCAATTCTCCCTCTCTCTCTGTACCCGTAACGACCCTAGAGATACTTTGTCTCGTGATATCCACTGCTTTTTCGAGAACTCAGCTGAATTTCCGACACATTCCTTATTTGACTAGAGGTTCATTTAACTCCGCTCTGTCCCGGAACTCCAGGAATGCGATGTTATAGCAGATGGGTCATCGCATCCCTAGGACGAACGGGTACAGTACGTTTATAAGAAAGAGGCACTGGCGAGTAATAAGCGGTTATGTTGTTACACATTGAACCATTTTTCAGAATTCATTGTAATTATTATTATCATCATGATTATTATTATTATTATTATTATCATGTGTTGTGACATCTCTATATTACGCCTCGAGTGTTTAAAAGTGCGCAGATTGTCTGTGTGTATCTCTCTGTCTAACGTTGTGCAACCCCTAGCTACATACTACCTAGTTCTCTCGTATTGGCTAGTGTTGTTGCTACCTTGCATTTTGTTGTGCAATTTGTTCTGCTATTGGCTCAGCCAATATTTGACGCGAGTTTGGTGCCACTCCCAAACTACGCATTTGATATTTCTGAGAGGCTTCTCCCCTCTCTGGGGGACAGAAGATTATTCAGTCTTAGACGCGCCGAGATGTAAGGCGAACGTGTGTATTCGGGCAGAGGCCCACCCTCATGGCGCAGCGGAATGTGAGTACGGCTCAATGTATTTCTATCTAACGCAATGTAATTGTTTTTGTTCAATGTTCCTTCTTTTGCTTAATTCTCTTTCCTTTTCAAGATGTTACTGTTAGTATTATAATCCTTGAACCAGATCTCCGAGACCTTGCGTAATGTCATACGGCGGAGTTCTTTTTGTTGCTTTTGTTATGTACCCTCCTCACAGTTTTATTATTTTGGTTAATACCTGTAAGATTCGAAAGTATTGCGTTTCTGCGTCTTTGCTTATGTATGTTTCCTGTCGAGCCTTGGTGCTTGTTTTTGCGTCGGTGTCTCTTTTGTACCACAAATGTTTCGTTTGATTGGTAGCAATTGGACCTTTGTTTGCGGACAGTATGTGTGAGGTAACGGGACTTATGTCCAACGTCCCACTAATACATGTCCCTTTTGTTTATAGAATATATGTGACGGTGGTTAACTGGGATTTTCTCCAGCTCCGATGTCATATTATTCTTTTTTTATATGTCGCGTTGGTACGGCATTATGTTGGAGTATAAGCCTATTTTTTTATAGCGTGCTTTCGATTTTTACCGGTCTCTTTCGTCCCAAGTCAATTGTAATGTAATGTATCTCATTTTCCTTTTGTTTTGTTTTTCTCTTTCGATTTTCGCCGTATTACATAACTTAATTATAATTCCCCTTGTCTTCTCCTTCCTCCTATCTCCGTGAGATCTCTCTCCCCTTTGTTTTACTCCCCCTCACCCCTCCCCCTTCCCTCCGGTATGTTTACATAACATCATGAAAAGCTTCGCGTCTCGTTAACGTTCGAATTTTTTGACTTTTTACAAGTTTGGCGTTTCTCTCTGGCTTTCGTAAGTTTCATTTTCTTTTCTTTCATGTTCGTATCTTTTCGTTAGATTCACGTTGTTGAGCGGTTACTCAGGTTCTGTTGTGCCTTTTAGTTTTTAAGTCTTTATTCTTGGTATTGGGTTTATTTTGTATTATCGATTTTATCTTAGCCTACCTTTTTTCTTTGTTTTAAATATTTTTTTTATTTCGTGTACACGCTCTTTCTTTTATCATTAAAACATTTTTATATTTTAAGTAATATAGCTCCCTTGCCTTTTCATTTCTTATATTTAAGTTCCCCTTCCTTATCCTTACCCTTATCTCGATTTCGTCAATCTTGTCTTTGTGATGTAACAAAGACACGATTAACACGCCTCTGGGTTTCCCTTAATTAATTTTATGGGAATCTCGTTTTTGCACTTTTGATTATTGCATTAAGCAATTATTTGTTTGCATTTGGTTTTTTGGAAATCATCTTTTGCTCGCTCCGAAAACCTTGGGCCCAGCACCGGGTCGAGCAAGACGTCTTTTCCCCCATCCATTTGCGACCTTGTTGATTTTATTCTTCCACTGCTACTCTGACGCGCATTATTATTATTATTACCTAGACCTGTAGTGGCGCAACATAAGATCAGAGCGAACTGCTTGTCACACTATTTACACCGCTTTACCGTCGCCTTGCTTTGCAACGTCGCCATACGTCGCTTAGTAACAATAGTATATGATTAGTGCGAATATATTAGTTTTTAATATTTTAATTCATAAACAAATACAGGGAGCTGAAAAAAGATCTGACGGTTTTTAAATCACAACAACACAAACATTTTAAATGATACAAACTCTTTTATTACTTATAACAGCAAGGTGTACATGTCAATTAATGGAAAACATGAAAGAACAATAGATTTTAACTTTTAATATTTGAAGATAACGTCTTTCAAATGATGCCCATCTTTTGTCATGCATTCTTCCAGTCTTGCACTGAAGCTTTGCATAGTCATTAGGCTTCAACTGCTGGACAATAACACTTTTATACGGATGAAAATGCAAATAGAAACGCAATATTCGTCTCGCTGTTCGATCATACATTTGCAAAGCAGCAGCTTGTTTACGAGCCGGCCGCCGTGGACTGGTTTCCACAGCTTGTCTCACTCGCTCAACATTTTCTGGTGTTCTGGCTGACCTTGGACGGCCTGTCGACGTACGTTTTAAGGCTGAACCTGTAGCTCTAAAATTACTCACCCATAACAAAATTGTGTTACGAGATGGAACGCATCCTCTTCGACTCGCTCAGCCGTACAACGACATAAACCGTCAGCTCTTTTTGCCGCATGGCAAAAGATGGGCATAATTTGAAAGACGTTATCTTCAAATCTTAAAAGTTTAAATCTATTGTTCTTTCATGTTTTCCATTAATTGACATGTACACCTTGCAGTTATAAGTAATAAAAGAGTTTGTATCATTTAAAATGTTCGTGTTGTTGTGATTTAAAAAGCGTCAGATCTTTTTGCCGCTCACTGTGTAATATGTGACAAAAATTTCGGGAGGGGGGGGCGGGCCCCCTGGGCCCCCCTTATACACGCCCCTGTATTAGAGTAATAAACTAAAGTTCAAAACAAGATTAACACGAGTTCTCAATAAAATCAGGGTGTAGGGTAAAATATATACCAACCCGGATACAAACAGTTTGGGATGTAGTTTTGATATTCACTGCAATAAACAAGCATTTGCCGTTGAATATTACTTACGATTCAGTATGATACATAATATATCTATTGGCAACTCAAACTAACACTTGGGGCGCTGCGGTCGGTCTGGATAAGTAGGGTTTAAAATACTCAATAACACGCGTTTGATATTGAACACTTTTTATTTTTCGGTTATAATCAGTAAATGTGGTCTCTAAAGTAATGACAGTGTTATTTTTAATTGTATATATGTATAACTGTGCGATACACGTGATCTAATTTGTGTGTTCCACTGGATTTTTTGGTGTCATTTGCATATTATCAAGCATCAGTTTTTATGGTTGATGTAGATCAGCTGATTCAAATTTACACAGGGCTACACTTCGGACATTATTTCGGTACTATTATGCGCAATATAATGTAAATGTCGATCCTGAGTCAACGCCGAGGACATTCAAATAGAGAAATACGGTACATAAACAAATAAATAACACACCGAAGCTGTGCTACTTTTATCATTCCGAGACTAGCATCCACGCAAACCAGACGCCACTGTTCCAAGCTCCGACTTATATCGTGAATTGATGTCAAACTGATGATCCGCCAGCCTTTCCGCCAAGCCTGCACCTCGTAATCGCTAAGTTCTTCGATATTCGAGCTATTCCACTATCAGTCATATAGGCCTAATTTGCCTCCCCGTGGGCACTGTAGAATGACTGATTCCGCTACCATTCAAATATTCAACACCAAACCCACCTTTTAACCATCCAAATCAAGCAATTCCTGTCGCCCCACGAGTTTTAATACAAGTTAAACTCACCCCTTCTCCCTACCAAGCAGCCAATAATTAATTATTTAACTAATAAGTAACTTCAATCTACGACCACTTACTAGTCATGTCCTAGTAAGTGGTCGTAGCAGCTGTTTTTAAACTGAATAAACTTCGCTGGCTTTACGTCGCAGGTCTTCTGTCTGTCTACCTCGACAAGTGTTAGATCCTTCCCGGGGTGGAAAGGTATTATTATTAGGTATTAGGTATCATCACATTTCGGCTATTGCTATTTGCATCTTTTGGAAAGTGATGAAAAGGTATATCCGCAGCCTTCTTATACATCGACTTACAGCCGTAAACTGAGCAATACACTTTGCTTTTACTCATTTTTCACTCTATCAACGAGTAAAACTTATTACTTATGTATAAAGACACGAACAATTTACCACGATCTGTTTACCAATACAAGAAACCATATACATACATACATACATATATTTATTTGCAGATGTGGACGCTGTCCATGGTGGCAAATTACAACAACAAAAACACTAAGCAAAATAAATTATTCATACAACTAAAAGATTACATTTTAGATACAAGGAATAATTGGTATAAGAAAATAATAATAATAATAATAGAAACAAATATAAATTACGAATAAGGATAATTTACACTATTCTTCATTCATGTCATGTCACTGGCTCCTGATCTGGTGCTTTCTCACCAACTCCTTAAATTTTCCAACATTAGAAGGCAAAGGGCTGAAAATGTCCTCTGGCAAACTGTTCCATTCTACTTCCCCCCTCCCAATGAAAGAATATTTGCCCCAGTTACTATTCCACTGACTTAATTTTAATTTACACGAATGACTGTATCTGCCCATATAAGTACCTCCCTTTCCCAATCCCTCATTAATGTCTTCCCAAGCAATTTCCCCCTTGTAAGCTAAGAAAATACCCCCTAGTCTTGCTCTTGAACGTCTACTAGCCAGACTTTCCCATCCCAAATTCTGAATCATCCTACTTACACTACTCGTCGATCTGTGGTCCTCCATTACATACCTGGCGGCCTTCCTTTGTACTCCTTCCAATTCCTTTATTAAATACATTTGGTATGGATCCCACACTCCCCCAGCATATTCCAGCAGAGGACGGACTAGGGACATGTATGCCCTTTCCCTAATCTCTCTGCCAGCCCCTTTAAACACACGCATAACCATATGTAGTGACTTGTATGCTTTCTTCACTATTTCCCCTGTGTGCTTACCCCAGTGAAAATTCCCACTCCCCAGAGTTACACCTAAATACCTACATTCGTCCCCAAATACAACTTTATTTTCCCCTACTGAATATTCAAAAACAATATGATTCCTTTTATTAACAAATCGCACTGCCTGACATTTCTTTGAATTTATCAACATATCACTTTCATCTGCCCAGCTTTGTATGACAGTCAGGTCCCTCTGCAAAATTCCGCAGTCGTCCAGATGATTTATCCTCCTGTATACTACTATATCATCAGCAAATAATCTTATCTGGGATGATATTTCAACTCCTATGTCATTTACATACATGAGAAATAGCAAAGGTCCCAATTTACTTCCCTGAGGTACCCCCCTTCCCACCCTTAACTGTTCTGACACTGACCCTCCAACCCTTACCCTTTGACTTCTCCCCTTTAAAAAGGATCTCACCCATCGTACTACTCTCCTGTCCAATCCCACAACCTCCATTTTCCTTAATAGGATATCATGATTGACCCTATCGAAAGCCTTTGAAAGATCAATTGCAATACAGTCAACTTGACCTCTATTATCCAAGGCCTCACTGATATCTTGCTGAAAGCCTGATAGTTGTGATTCACAAGAAAATCCCTCTCTGAAACCATGCTGTTCATTTGCCAACCACCTACTATTCCCTAAGCATTCCCTTATGTAAACATTTATAATTCCTTCAAAAATTTTACATATAATACATGTTAGGCTGACAGGTCTGTAGCTATCACTATCCCCCCTTTCCCCTCTCCCTTTATATACCGGAACTACCAGAGCTTGTTTCCAGTCATCAGGCACTACCCCATTATTTATACAAAAATCAAACAGAAACCTTAAATAAGGTACAATGTTCCATCCCATAATCTTTAACAATTCCCCATTTATCTCATCTACACCAGCTGCTTTTCTTGACCCCAGTCCCCGTATTGCATTATAGATATCCTTATTTACATATCTAAATTTCTTCCCGTCCTCAATACCCTGCTCTACTTTCTGATCTACATTTCCCTCCCCAACAATCCCCACCACCTTACCATACACCTTATTAAATGCTTCAGCCTTCTCCCCATCTTCCACCAGCAACGTTCCATCTTCCCCCTCGATATCAGGTATTCGGCCTTGAACTCCTCTCACTCCCCTTAAATAGACATACATATTTCTCCACCGTTCCTTGAAAGGCATCCCCCCGCCAACCAGCCTACCCATAAAATGTTTCTTAGCTACTATCTTAGCCCTGTCCAGTTCCCTCCTTAACCTATTTAATTCTATTCGGTGGCCTATCCCCTTCCTGAGCCTACTGCTTACTAATCTACATTTCTTCTTTAATCTTCTTACCTCATTATTGTAATAAGGTGGATCAGTAGTCGCCCCTACATTTTTAAATGGCACATGTAATATTTCACAATCTAGAATTATGGTTTTCAAACCAGCCCACAGTTCATCTACATTTTGTCCCCCCTCTATCCACTGATTGAAATTTTCTGCTAGGTAACTCCCAATCTTTTCTTTATAAGCTTTGTAATACTGCTTTACCAATCTTGTCTCCCTCTTAACCTGCCTCTCAATACCCAACTTAACCTCTACTACAACAGCCTTGTGGTCACATATCCCTTCAATGATCTCTGATTTGACCCAAATATCCTCAGGCTTGATCAAAAACACGTCTAATAAGCTGTTCCCCCTAGTGCTTCCCTCGATAACTTGAACAAAGCCCCCCTCCCACGTCACCACGTGACAAATGTACCCTACTTGGTAAGTTTCTCATTTTTACCGCTAGATGTCATATCAGATAGCTGGAGTTGCCAATAGTACTGCAGTGTGATGTGATTTTTTAAGTTTTCTTTATTATAAGAACTCTTCTTTGTGAGAAGATTGATGGCATTATCATCAAGAAGCAGTCTAGACACCTTTATATAATATATATTCACTTCCAGTATTTTTATAAGACCATATTACTTCGTATAATATCCAATCCTGCTTTTTTTCTTTGTTACCTCCTATCAACAACAATCTTCTGCTTACTCCTTTTCATATCTTCCTCTCTGCCTTCTAAAGATATGACACCACCCTAGTGTTGGACCCTCTTCTCCTTGACTCCACAGATATGCACTCACAAACACCTAGTTCAATATCTCAACACCTGAGCGCTCCTATCATAAAAATGTCACATTCGCCCCCAGAAATCTATACAACAATGTTATTTTTGAGGGATTTCTAACACACATTTTACCCAAATATCCATCAGTACATAGGATACTAAATCGAAGACCATATACATCTTCATACAATGTTTCACCAAACACTCCACTGTAAAATGCTTGGCAGCATTCACTCTCCAGGAAGAAATCGCAGTTACTTTGCAAACCAAATGATATACAAGGTTAGTTCGTGCAAAGCCAGAAAATTGTCAGAACCACAATCATAATCTCCGTCACAAAAGAACATATTTTCCATGGCAAGCAGCAACTCCACAAGGCCTGCTCATCCAGATTCCTCCACATCTACTTTGAAAGACCAAAATGTTCGATGTCCCAACCAACTTCCTTGAGGGCAGGCTACAAATCCAGATTACCATAAACATGAACAATCTCTTCTTCTTCTTTTGCTCCTTTCCAAGAACTCCCAGTAATTCAAGTGGATGACCAAGTTCCTCACCATAATATAGGGTCTACAGGTCCTTTTCTTGATAAGCTACACTTCTGTAGGTGCCAACCTATATAGTACGTTCCACAAAACTGGTGTATATAATTTCCATCATGTATTTTGTAATTGAAATACAGATGCCACATCCGTTGCTCTGATACAGATTCACACTTGTCTATGATAACCAATCTTCAATTACCCATTTAGACTTCTCGAATCCAAAAACTTAGAAATCATATCTCGATTAAACAAATTTACAGTACAAAATCAAACTACTAGATGCAAAAGCAAAGTTCAAATTACAGTTAAGAGATGAATCAAAATCAATGTTTTGACACAAAATAAGAAAGAAAATTAAATAACATTCTCACTAAAAGATATGTACATTACAGCAAACCAACAAATGTACCTTGTGCAAATATATCCTAAGATAGATCACAACATAGACTTAATATGCCTCAAAACATGAATCATAATAATAATGAAGTCGCGTAACACGTCCCCTACACATTTAATTCCAAATATACATCCATCACATACACATTTCTTACACACATAAGAATATACATGAATATAATTAACTAAATCATAAACTCCGCTTTCAAAATACCTATCTCTAAATGCCAGGCATAGATGTTCATATTCTTCCTGTCTCCTTTTCTCGTGCTCCCTTTTCTTCTGTTTTTCCTCCGTCTCCGTTCTTTTCTTTCTGCTTTCCATCTCGTCTTTCTCTTCATCCGCCATGTCATTCCGTACCTTGTACTCCTCATCTTCCATCTCCACCGTTCCTGTCTCCTTCCCTTCTTCCTTTTCTTCTGTTTCTCATTCGTCTAAATTCTTCTTTCTTTCTCTGCCTTCCTTCTCGTCTTTCTCTTCATCCGCCATGTCATTCCATACCTTGTACTCCTCATCTTCCATCTCCACCGTTCCTGTCTCCTTCCCTTCTTCCTTTTCTTCTGTTTCTCCTTCGTCTCCATTCTTCTTTCTTTCTCTGCCTTCCATCTCGTCTTTCTCTTCATCCGCCATGTCATTCCATACCTTGTACTCCTCATCTTCCATCTCCACCGTACCTCTCTTCTTCCCTTCCTCATTTTCTTATTATTATTCTTCTGATCCTTCACCTCATTTTTTTCCATTTTGTTGTCATCATGATTCACTCCTGCACTTTCATCCTCATCTTTAACCTCTTTTGCTTCTCCTTTCTCTTCTTCGTTCTCTTCCATCTCACCTACTTTATTACTTACTTCCATTTCACCTTTCCTGTTATACGTTTCTCCTTTCTCTTCTACCTTGCCCTCTATCTCATCTTCTTCCCTGTCCTCAGTTTCGTTCTCTTCCTCCACTTGACGTCCTCCTTCACCTTCTTCCCTATCTTGTCCATTTTCATGTTTTATTTGAGACCTTAATCTCACTTCAATATCTAATATCCTCTCACCAGTCGCCCCTTCAACTCTCTCAATTTTCTCTAGAATATGTTCCTGTACCCATTCCAATTTATTATCTGCTTCTCTAGTCATATCATTTAATTTCTCTGGTATCTTCGTTTCAATTTTCATAATTTTCTGATCTACTTCTTTTATAATTGCTTCCGCCTTTTCCTCCACCATACTCCTTACCTCACCTCTAATTTTCTGTCTCACCCCCTCAATACTATGCTGTAACAATCCATACTTCCTATCCAACTCCTCACTAATATGCATTACTTTATCCAATCTCTTACTCAACCCCGAATTATTCTTATCAAATTTTTTGTTCATTTCCCTCAACATTTTTAGGATATCCTGCACCGGCATTAACACATCCTGTACTGGCCTTACAACATCCTGTGCTGGTACATCAGTCATCTCTCCTTCGATCACACTACTGCCAGTCTCATACCCAACACTCTCCAACATGCACACCACCACATTTTCTCCGTTCATCTCCATCCTGCTACAACTCACTCCATTCCCATTCATCATTCTCATTCGTTGATCATCCATGTAAATATGTACACCATAACCTATCCCTCAGATAACACTTGCACCAGTCACACTCTCCTACTCCCACACTGATGTGCCAATTGTAATGTTTACTACTAAGTAGCATTCTCTGTATCCTACCCTGAAGAGCCCCCCCAGCAAGCAGAACATAAAATAGAGAAATCCCGTTGGGCGCCAACTCAAATACAAATGTATTAGAGTAATACACTAAAGTTGAAAACAAGATTAACACGAGTTATCAATAAAATCAGGGTGTAGGGTAAAATATATACCAACCCGGATACAATCAGTTTGGGATATAGTTTTGATATTCACTGCAATAAACAAGCATTTACCGAGAATATTACTTTCGGTTCAGTATGATACATAATATTGAGACCGAAAGGCTCATGACCCCATGACCATTTCCGGCTCATCGAAAATTGATTGCCGAGAAAAAAAATCCCAAAGAAGCTCAACCACACGTCCAACCATGGAACACCAACCTACCAGGGGAAGTCGCCAGCTGAAGTAACATATTTATTTAATAGTGAGATTATGAACCACAGGACAATTCAGACAACAAGGACACTCCAATGATTTTTTCCTATAATTTTCGAGAATGCTGGTTGTGTAAATGATATGCTGGGTTATAAACGGTTAATTTACATAGTCAAGAAACGACTCACGCGGTACCCGACGATGAAGAGGAAGAAGCACTGGTCGCCATTACCTAGACAGTACTGTGTCAGGTCGTGTGTGAGTGAAAAACGCCGCAACTGGATCTCGGGTAATGAACAGGGTGAGGACGAGTAGTCGTTTAATATTACTATTATCGAACAGACCGGTATATTTGGAAAGTGCATTAAAACTGTTATTCGTGACTAGTCGAACTGTAAATTGTCAAAATTTTGAAGTGCTATTATCAAACACATGTAATTGTGGAGTGAGAAAAGTAGTAAAGTCTGTGTAATATGATGCAGATGCGTCAATAAAGTCAGTGGCGAAAATAGAATGGCAATTTTGAATATCCGCACAGTTTAGAATCAGTGCAAATTTTACAACTATTGTTCCGATAAAATCAGTGATTCAGGCTTCTACAACGTGTAATACTACTACCATCATGGGGACCTATAACTACACGGAAGCTACCGCCATCCTTATGGCAGGAGAAATGTCCGAGTAAACCATTCAACCATGGGAAGAGCCGATGCCAAATAATACCATGAGGAGGAAGAAACGATGGTTAAGGTCGGTGAGTGAACCGAGGACCAGGTTCAAACCGAGAGCCATCCATCTCATACAACCAACCATGAACGAGTAAGTCAAATAAAACCATTTATGTACGGTAGAATTGTGGTGGATAATTAGCATAAGATATTGGCCGCACGTATTCACACAGTTGGTTTTAGGCAGGATTTGTCTTTTGGTAGTTATGTGATTAACTATTAATTCCTGTCGGTCTATTCCTCCATGGCAATTTGTAAATATAATGATTAAGAAAGGCATTGGGAGCACTATGCATAAATTGAAGAAGAACGCCGCAAATATAACTTCATGTACTTAAGTAAGGCGGAAGTGTGTTATTCTCGAACACACGATCCTTGGGAAGGTATGGCAGTCTATAGACACGACGGAATGACTACAGTATAATTTATTTAAGCATTTTTAATACCTCCTACGTATCATTTTAATATATTCAAGTCACTGCAGAAGAGTGACATACAGTATCTATATCTTTGGTCTACCTGGAATACAACATTATTCTTTTGTTATGCCAGAAGTGTGGCGTTATTACAATCGTACATCTGAATGTGTGGATTTAGAACTGGTTACAAAGCAAGCGGTGAGCGTCTGAGCTCAATTGTTTGTCAGCGGGAGAGTGTATTGGGACCTTGAAAGCTGTAGCAGACACTCGAAGATACCGCGCGCAAGCAAATGCGTCATTCACATGTCACGTTATACAACAACTAAAGGCACACACAAACTCAATACTACACTTAGCGTAGAACTGCACAGCAGTATTTTCTCAATGAACTTACACTCCCATAAGGTTAATAAATTTGTCAAGTAAGATGTAACTTGTATTAGATTGAAACCATTATTTAAGAGCTGTAACCAGCAGTTCTGGGCAGCCCTTAACTTATTTTTGTACAGACCGAAGATGCATCAGACCAGGGCAACGTGTTAGATTGTGATTGGGTAATTTGTTCCACATGAAGACGATGCATTATCGCTCATGGTGATGTTAATTAGGTGACAGGTGATGTTTATACCACTGTCGACCGTTCTATAAGGTGTGTGTTGGGTGACCACACGTATTAGTAATTGTAAACACGAGTCCAGCGGTGACTGGCGTGTATTGAAGTTAAGCGGTGATGCTCATATGAAGATTTTTGATGATGCTGTAGAATCGAGATGACTGATGCTTCTCGAAGTGAGAGCTTATTAATGGGTCTGATTCTGTTCTTCGTGTCTAATGACAATATTAAATACACTTACTGGAATTAATAATAATAAATAATAATAATAATAAATAATAATAAAGAAATAATAATAAATAATAATAAAAATAATAATGAAATAGTTTTATTTTGATAGGAATAAATAATTAATAATTAAATAAATAATTAAATAGTTTCGAACTTCAGTTTTTTTGGAATGATGTAATTTTTCGTATGTTGTTGTGGTTGTTGTTATGATTCGATCTTCGATTTTTCACCTGAGGTTGATGCTTCTAAATACAATTAGATCAAGCTGACACTCCTTGAATCTTCGAATGTAATTTCTAGGCGAATCCACGGAAGCCTGGACTTTGCAAATGCAACGTCAGACATGACGGTGTTCATGCTGTTGCCAACCTAAATTGGCATGCATTCAGATGACAATCGTCTACAAAGAGTCGACGATTTGTGTAGGGAGGATGTTGAATATAAGAGTGTATTCTATTTTGTGTTTATGGTTTGTTGACTTGTGTTCCCATTTGTTACTGATGTTTTTTTTGGTGAACCAATTGTGTGATAGTTTTTTTTCTGAATAGGCGCGTCACGTCTATGATTAACTTTCCGATAGGATCAAATCAGAACTTAACCTTAACGTTAAATGTCAGGGATAATACTATCATAGCCTAGTTTCATACACATTGTTTTGCTTTAATTAAATTTTCTCATTGTAATTGCTTAGGGCCGAACTTACGTATTATTCCCTTAGTTTGCTGTCTTTTTGTTTTGTTGTATAATAGGACTTCATAAAAGGGTAACTTAAACGTCATTTAGGGACTATTCATCATGTATTCAGGTTAGCGGCTTATCCGATTCTTACCCTCAGAAGTAGGTTAGGGTGCTGTTTCTGAATAAACAAAGAAGGTAGGCTAACTTAAGACTGGACTTCTTCTTTTTCTTGTTTTTGATGTGCTTTCTTGGGTCAGTTCATAAAATTTCCACATCTCACTAACACCGATCGACCCTGAGGTAACTAGTCCCGTGCGGGCTGACTTGAGAATGCACATCTGATCCTTTTAGGGTTGTGGGTTCGGTGGATGGGGGTGTCGAGGGGCCGTTGCGGTCAAGCGGTCTTCCGACATCCTTGTCTGGCGGGCACAATATATCTATAGTACTGCAGTGTGATATGATTTTTTAAAGTTTTCTTTATTATAAGAACTCTTCTTTGTGAGAAGATTGATGGGATTATCATCAAGAAGCAGTCTAGACACCTTTATATAATATATACTCACTTACAGTATTTTTATAAGACCACATTACTTCGTATAATATCCTATCCTGCTTTTTTTGTTTTTCTTTGTTAACTCCTATCAACAACAATCTTCTGCTTACTCCTTTTCATATCTTCCTCTCTGCCTTCTAAAGATATGACACCACCCTAGTGTTGGATCCTCTTCTCCTTGACTCCACAGATATGCACTCACAAACACCTAGTTCAATATCTCAACACCTGAGCGCTCTTATCATAAAAATATCACAAGCATACCTTTTTGATGTATAAGGATTCCAACGCGACCAAGAACTACCATTTCAAACCACCCCGAGCCGAGAAAAAGTTACCTTACAAAAATGATAACAACTTTGTTTCTTGGACACACAAAATTTTAAAATTATTAAACTAGTTATACAACATTCCAATGTATATTGTGTTCAAATTTGGATTCGAACTGATGACGGGTTTGTGAGATAATAATTCTTAAATGTGAGGCATGGTTGAAACACATTTAAAAACGGGCACTTTTTGTATTCCAACTGCGATAAAAATATTAAAATATAAATTAAAAATTCCAAGCCTACATGAACTTACGTAAAATAGAACGACGAAAATGATGATGTTTTTGGATTATGTAGGTCTATTGGTTACTTCACAAACAACCTTCAAACTCGAGTACACTTAATATTTTGGTCGACAGTAAGTTAATGGGTAAAGGACTGCGAGTGCGTGACGTCATGCAGCCACGCGGGAAGCCTAAGTTAATGGTTAATGGAGTCTGTTGAAAGAGTCCTGGGGCGTCGAGCGACCTGGGACTTCGAGCGAAGCGAAAAGAATACAGAGTGACTCCTAAAGAGGTGTACAATATGTCAGATAAGAATACAGGGTGACTCCTAAAGAGATACACAAGACGCCAAATAAGAATACAAGTTGACCCTTAAAAAGGAGTACAAGCTGGCAGAGAAGGATACAGGGTGTCTCCTAAAGAGGTGCACAAGATGTCAGACAAGAATACAGGGTGACTCCTAAAAAGGTGTACAAGATGTCACACAAGAATACAGGGTGACTTCTAAAGAGATATACAAGATGCCAGATGAGAATACAGGGTGCCTCCTAAAAAGGTGTGCAGGATGTCAGAGCAAAATACAGTACAAGATGCCAGATACGAATACAGGGTGACTCCTAAAGATATATACAAGATGCCAGATAAGAATACAAGGTGACTCTTAAAGAGGTGTACAAGATGGCAGAGAAGAATACAGGGTGAATCCTAAAGAGGTGCACAAGATGTCAGACAAGAATACAGGGTGTCTCCTAAAGAGGTGTATAAGATGTCACACAAGAATACAGGTGACTTCTAAAGATATATACAAGATGCCAGATAAGAAAGTGTGCCTCCTAAAGAGGTGTGCAGGATGTCAGAGCAAAATACAGGCTGACACTTAACGAGGTGTACAGTATTTAGATTCAATCAAATACAGGGTGACCCTTAAAGAGGTTTGCAAGATATCAGATTCAAATAATGGGTGACCCTTAAAGAGTTGTAAAAGATGTCAGACTCAAATTCATGGTGACCCTTAAAGAGGTGCCCGCGCGGGATGCCTAAGTTAATGGAGTCTGTTGAAAGAGTTCTGGGGCTTCGAGCGAAGCGAGAAGCCCTCCTGAGGCTTTCTAACATTTGTAGCATGCGTCATTTGAAATGATATAACGTATAGTCTTTAGACTGACTGTAATTTTTATTTATTTTAGGGACGTGAATTTTAATTTGTTTCGTAAATATGATATGTTCTTTAATATAATAATAAAGTTTTACCGCCGCAAGCGATATGTCGGCCGCTGTGCTTCGGCGGCAGCGTGTATAAATTGGTAAAATGTTTTAAGTTGTCGTTAGAGATAAGTTGCTATATAAGTAAAGATGTTTTAGTTTTCGGGGAATAAATAGTTGTCATAGCAGTCATGCTTTGTTAGTTTCTGATAGCCTGATGTTCTGGCTCTGATATGTAACGTGCGCCATGGCCGGCGTCGCAATAGCTTCAGCTTAGTAATAATAATAATAATAATAATAACGAATGAGTTGAAAATTTAAGCTTTAAGAAGGAAGACAGACCTCTAGTGGGTTGGCGTTTGATAGTATGAAATGATGGATAGACCTGTAGTAGGTTAGTTTGTTTAAAAATAAAAATATAATAATAATAATAATAATAATAATAGGCCTCGCTGTTGGGGATAATGATGAATTTAATGATTTCTATGAGATGTATGAGCTGTGTGTTGAACTGGGCTGCTATTGGCTGAATTTTAATGTGTCGGCTGAGCGGGCGTCTGTACTGGGCTGTGATTGGTGATTGGGTTTTTGGTCTGTTTTGAGTATTCCGGGTGGTAAATTTGTGGTTTTTGGTTTGAAACGTGTAATTTAGAGGTGTGGCTATGTTATAGAGTAGGTTTGGTTTGAATATGTTGTTATTTGAGTGAAAAAGTTAGTCGGACGTTGTAACCCTGGCGTGTGATTGGCTATCCTGAGTTCTGCAGTCTCTGAGCTGTTTTTGCTAGTGAATATGTAAATTTGTGCTTCTAATGGAGTTGAAAGTGAGTTATTTAGCATGTTCGGAGTTAATAATTTAATTTTGGATTGTGGAACTTATAAAGTAAGGTGTCTATAAGTTGCATGTGGCCCGTCAGCCCGCAGCGCGCCATCCCAGACGAACAGGTCGTCACCTAATCCCCAGGTAGGCCCGCCACGAGCTAGCGGGTCCTGTGTTCGACTTTAGTAAAAGACTATTAGTTTTTATAGTTTGAATGAACTTGTAAATGGGAATATTGATGTTTAATGTGGAATACTGTTGTAAGCTATGGTTTACTGCGTTAATGTAATTTTGGACTTGTAGTGTGCTCTCCGGCCCACCAAGCGCCATCCCGGGCGACCGGGTTCGGCCCCGGCCCCCCAGGCAGGCACCCAGCGGTCCCAGAGTCCTGTGTTCGGTTGTGGCTGGGTGTCTATGGCAGTGTGATGGCTGGAGTTGGGAGAGGAGCTGTAGTAGCTGTGTAAGGGCTGGGTTTGTGTTTGTTGAAGGTGGAGGGACATGAAGGATGGAATGGCAGCGTGTTCGCGTTGTCTGTATTCCAACTGCCGTCGCCTTATGGCTGTTTTAATGTACTTGCAACCGGAATAAGAGGCCAAATGCGCATCGCCACAATATACACACCAAGGTGTGTCTCTAGCGACCTTGCAAGCTGTGTGGCACCGATTACAGCGGGTCTCGTGGGGGCAACAAGTGGCATTATGTCCTAATCGCTGGCAGTTGAAACATTGGATCGTGAGTGTAGCGTGTGGTTTGGAAGGAGGGCGACGAGTCGCCCGTGTTTTGGATGGGATTTTGATTTTACTGTATCAAGGGGTGGGAAATTGTCAGGTGTGACATCGCTCTCTGATGAAGGAGCAACTGCCTGTGAGGGAGGAGTGTTTACGTTTGTTTGGCAACCTTCGTGTTCTTGTATTGTTGGCTTTGGAGTTTGAATGTTGTCTGTAGGCTTGTTTGCGATTATGTGTGTGCTTGGGCTGGTGAATTGTGTACACTTGTGTTTGCGTTTAGGTCTGATATGAGCGAGGTGAGTTTGTGTCCAAGTTTCGACTATCGACTATATTCGGTTCTGTTTGAGAGTGTTCGTGAAAGAGTTCGGGTGTAATTGTTTGTGAAGCGTGTGTATTTGAGTGTAGGCGGCAATGGCGGGGGAACTGGAATTTTGGCTGTAGTGTCCTCCTGAGTGGTTTGTACATCTGTGACTGTGTTCTCGGTTTGAGTGTACGATTCGCTTTCGTCTGTTTGTTTTGGTGAAATGAGTAGATGCTGGGGAATGCCAGGGTGGCCTAAGAGGGCCCTCCTAATACTCCTCAATCGGCTGTTGCTGGTAGGTGTAATGACTATGAACCCATTGGAAGTTTCCTCTATGTCCGTGATGATCTGCCATACAGGTTTCAGTACCTCGATGACAGCCATCCGGTTTGCGAGGGGATTCCGTGCTGGCCTAATCATGGCGATTGTGGTCCACTGTGAGGTTCTCCTAGGGTGAGCGTACTGAAGGCACACATTATAGTCAAAGGTGGGGATTGGAACGTGTCTAGGATTTGGTTGGCGAGTGGTACTTGGTGTATCCCTGAAGACGTCCCAGACTGGAACAGCTGAGTTGAACTCTACAGAATTATGTCTGTGTGAGTTCATGATTGTTTGTACTGAGAGTAGAATGAGGTGATTGAATGGGGTCAAATACTATTGTAGACCCAATGAAACGTAGTTTGGCTCGCCCAAGAAAATACCAGACGTTTTAGGTTTCCAGTTATTATGCGGATGGCCCGCGACAAAGAACGTGCTGGTTTTACGTTAATATAATTAATTAATTATTAGCTGCTGGGGGATGGAGGGATCAGTTAGACTTGGCTGTAACTCAAGAGTGATGGATATTCTTGACGTGGATAGTATGGTAGGTGGGAGGGCTGGCATTAATGGCCTGGTGCAGGAAATGGCTTAATAATGGATAGCGGTTATAATGGGATTGTTGGTTTGAGTTGGGAATCGGAAGAGGGTTATGGATAGCTGTAGACTCGGTGGCAGCGATGATGGAGCGACGTGTCAGGTGGATTCTCAGCTTGGCATTGGTTTGCGCGGAGCTCTGAGTAGCGACGTCTGACCTGTACAGTAGCTGAGCTCGGAATGACGGCGACAACGCTGTAGTTAGTAAATAGCTGTTTCCCTATTCTTTATTATCATTACGGGAAAATGACCTGAAAGTTACGTCCATTATACTGTACTACTTATCACAGCCACTACAACCACCACCACCACAAAAAGTTATATTGTTTTTTTATTTTTTCCTGTTAGTTTAAGTAGGCCTATAATGTGCCACTTCTGTGGAAGTATTGTTCAGCCCCAGGGTCGATACGACCATAGGACCTGAGACATCTACACACCCTGAGGGGATTATAAACATACGCCCCTGAATCTACAGAATCTACAGACGGCTACACAGCCACCCACGCATCTCCACCATCTACTTCTATCCAAACACCAACACACCTTCTTCACCCAATAAAAACTATCCCTAAAGGCTAAATCATGAGCCTCCACGAATACAATTCCTGTACACAAGCAGGCGCAGCAGTATCGCTGTTAACCAAGCTTACGGCACACACACATAAACATGTACACCAGGACTATGTGGGACATCAACAGTGACGACACCCCGATTCAGCAACTGATGAACCTTTAAAAGGAAGGCCCCAGGAAGGCCCAATATCTGTCGCGGCCCTCGGCTCTGTGCATCCAGACCCAGCTCCAACGCATCGTCATCACCAGGTGAGAGAGAGTGCTCATATATCCTTACATACTTGTATTCCCTCCCTTCACACCTACACTTGTAATTTGTAACACACTTGTACTTTGTAACACAATTGTCCATCACTATAAAGGACATTTCACTACCATAACTGACCACATAAATACTTGGTCAGTAATCTACACTTTGTACTCATTTCATTCCTACTGTACACCTGCACGCCCAACCTGCCCTTTCCCAATTGCCCCTGACCGTGAATACGAGGAAGTGCGGGGTCAGGTATTTCATCGTGCTCGCTCATTGTTCAGCCAGCCGGCGGCCAAGTTGACGACTCCGCAAGTAAGCGCGCTATTACTCGCTCATTTAATCTCAGCTAATAGCTCTTTTATAAGCATACATCCCTTGCCAATTAATCGCACCCCTATAGGTTTTTACCCCCCCCCATTATATTGCATGCTTTCACAGACACCTACACCTGCAGTTTCCCCCAATTACGGGAATCTCGCGCCCTTTCGGAAACCACCTCTAAATTATACATAAACACACCCTTGTTCATCCCAACCCCTAACACCGGGTTTGAACAGTATTCATTATCATCCATAAAACAAATAAATCCATCGGGCGAAGCCGGACACTACTGCTAGTAAAGAGATAAAGACTAAGTTAGAAATGAACACGTTAGATGAAGTATGGGCCGACTCACATCCTGAAGAGAAGGCGGCCGTAGAGATTACCTAAGAAGTTAATGAGCTCGGCTGTAGAGGGTAAGTGAAGCAGAGGTAAACCAAGGAGGCGATGGATAGATTCAATTTTCAAAGATTTCAAAGTAAGAGACGAAAATTTACAGTCAGTTTGAAAGACTAGTCGTTATATCATTTCAAATGACGCATTCTACAAATGCTACACATGTTAGAAAGCCCCAGGACTCCTTCAACAGACTCCATTACACATTAACTTAGGCTTCCCGCGCGGGGACCTCTTTATGGGTCTCCCTGTATTTGAGTCTGATATCTTTTACAACTCTTTAAGGATCACCCATTATTTGAATCTGATATCTTGCAAAGCTCTTTAAGGGTCACCCGGTATTTGATTGAATCTAACATACTGTACACCTCGTTAAGTGTCGCCCTGTATTTTTCTCTGACATCCTGCACACCTCTTTAGGAGGCACCCTGTCTTCTTATCTGGCATCTTGTATATATCTTTAGAAGTCAACCTGTATTCTTGTGTGATATCTTGTGCACCTCTTTAGGAGTCACCCTGTATTCTTCTCTGCCATCTTGTACACCTCTTTAAGAGTCACCTTGTATTCTTATCTGGCATCTTGTATATCTCTTTAGGAGTCACCCTGTATTCTTATCTGGCATCTTGTACACCTCTTTAGGAGTCACCCTGTATTCCTTTCGCTTCGCTCGAAGCCCCAGGTTGCTCGACGCCCCAGGGCTCTTTCAACAGACTCCATTAACCATTAAATTAGGCTTCCCGCGCGGCTGCATGACGTCACAGTCTCCGTCTCCGTAACGAAACCGTCTCCGTCCCACGTAACGTTAGACCCAAAGTATAACGACAAAGTCGACAAGATCATTTGAAATTATAAAAAGCAGAGGAGACCTTATTGCTAACTGCTAATAGGGCTACATGGAGGCGACTTGTTCGCAAACAGAGGCTTACAGACTAGACTAAATGCTGAAAGGCAAATCAGTCTAATATGAAAATGTTCTTTTTTGATTTTGTTCGTTTTAATATTGTATATATATATATATATATATATATATATATATATATATATATATTTAATGTCGTTTTCGTTCTATAGACTGGTCCACTTTTTGACCGGTTGCAATTCTAGCGGCATTTTGGGTAACATTTTGCCAAATATGTTTTTAATACTAATTCGGACTTGATGAAGACGAATGTCGATGTTGGCATTCCCGAATTTCGACCGGAAGCTCAGAATTCAAGATGGCGCCCAAGATGGTGGACGTTTTCTTACTAGTACGATAATTCCACTCCCGAGGCCGATTTTCATCATCTAAAGACCGTTTTAGGGTTATTTGTGGAGTAGAATGCGATAGTAACTGTAACAGATTGTGCAAGCAATTATTTAGCCTTGGCTGGAAGCTCAGAGTTCAAGATGGTGGACATTTTCTCAACTTCACGACTTGGGGCCGACTTTTTACATTTCAAGACTATTAATCTGGTTATTTTTGTATAAGAATAATATTTTAATTGTTACAGAGTGTTAAAGCAACCAGTTGACCATTTTAGAACGAAAAAATACTGAGAAATCATGACATTATTTTGAGTGGATTGACCTTGCTTTTGGCAAAGTTCATGTCTTGATTTGATATTGCATAGACATTATTTTTCTTTTTATGTATATTTTTGCCGATATGTCTGTTTTGGCTTTTAGTTGGGCGTTTAATGAGTGAAACAAGTTTGTTGAGCCTATTTATTACTTTGTGGTTATATGCAATAAAATACTACAAGTGTCGCAAGAATAAGTAAACCACCCTTTTCCGAAGGCAATGACGAATGGCATATTTATAGTAATTATACTAGACTTTTGAAAATTACATTAATCTTTTAATCATCATCCTCATCATCTTTTTTCGAGTTTGTACAAGATCCGGAACAGAAACATCTATCCATCTAACTCTCCCAAATCATGACGTATTTTGAGCGCTGCGTAGACAATTGCGTTAAAATCTGAGCGGTATCTTGACTAGGGATGTTACGTGGATTGTCGTAATCTGTACCAAGAGCGGAAGAAGCTGTGAGCTTGTTCTGAAAGGCGGAGGTTATTAACAACGTCTGACGTTCCTCGATACCCCTATCTAACGGCTGGTAGACTTCATAGACATCACCGGCAACTTCTCGTTTTTTTTGAACGTGGCTCGACGTGAAACGAAGGAAGAAGGAAGAGGTGTGCCTATGCCATCTGATAGGTTAGAAAAGCTCGTCCACACATCGCAAAGTTTTAACACCTGGAAAAGGAAAAGAACGTACCCGTAACAAAGGAAAGGAAAATATAAAGAAAGAAAAAAAAACAAATTTCCTCCAACAAAAGCAATAAAGAAACAAAAACAACAAGAAAACAAACTTTTATCTGATTGAAAGGAGGGAGGGGGCTGTTCTTTATGTGCGTAAGCGTAAAAGTACATATTTTTAACTTCTTTTCCAAGAATAAATTTTTGAAATCAAAATTGCTTCTACAGAGCAATTAAATATTATTTAGCTACCATTGAGTCAAACCAATGTAGCTTTTTTTACTAAGGTACCGACTTGATATTTCCTGCTGGAAGCCGAATGGGGCTTGATTATAATTTAACATGGTCCCCCATTAATGGTTAATTATAGTGGAAAGAAATGATCTAAAATACCTGTCCCTTTGAAGCAGCGACCCGCAACTCTCTGCAAGTTTGAAGGAAAGGCGAGGTTTGAAACAAACTGTCAGAGTCATATAGGCCTAGGGACCCGTCACCTTGGTTTTCCCTATCACCCCCATTTTGCCCTCCACCTAACTGGGAACGCAATTTCTTCTGTATTTTTTGACTTTTTAACAGGCAGAAGGAGTGGTATCTGGCCTCGTACGCAATTAAATCTTCTATGCCCGATAACCTCGAATTAAGGTTACCGGTATAATCAATAGACGTTGCCTGCATGGCTTTAGTCTGCACTTGCCGCACGGGTTCCTTTTTCGAATCATCCTGACAAAATATACACTTCTTCCTATCTGTTTTGACTCTATTTCCAGTGCGCATTTTATCGTGCTTGCCATGAGAGTCTTTTGAGGTGGAGGCATTTTGATTAACCTCCTCTCTGTGTCTCTTTTTTTCTCAAACGATCTATATTCGTTTTGTTGGAAAATCAGAGTAACATTCTCTGTGATAGAAAAAAGAGACGTCGTTACTTGGCAACTCCAAAAAACTGTCTACAGCAAAACTGTAAATTTCGTCATACAGAGCCTTTCGTTCTTCCGCACATGACTTCATTTTCTCATAACGCGCTACTGTTTTTTTTTGTCAACGTAAATACTACTTTTTCTTGGATTTCGAACGAAGAAAGCACAAATTACTTCCTCTGTCACCATCACCGTGTAGATTTACTTGAGGTTCCATCTAAAACACACGAGACCATGTTGTTGCTGTTTGAGTCTTCAGTCTTTTGACTGGTTTGCTGCAGCTTTCCACGCCCCCTGTCCTGTGCTAATCGTTTCATCTCTACATAGCTTCCACACCCTGGTGTATTCTTTGGAATACACGGTAAGACAGAGTAAGCCTTTGCTTCTCTTTGCTTTAGTTCATTCCTTCCTTTTTCGCAAACACAAACAGTGATCTCCTGATTTCTCTTTGCTGGTGTATTTTTCTTACACTACCTGTATGTCTGTTCTAGATATATATCTTCCATGACCCACCTAGCGTCATCTAGGAGCGAATCTCTGAAGTTCCTCAATGTTTCCCTGCACAAGAGGACTTCCTTACCAATCTGGCCACCAGATCTCGTCGCTATCGCCAGCTATCATCTCCGTGATCAAGAGGACTTCGTCTACTTTTTCACCCACCAGGCTTCGATAGTGACGCCTGCTATCAATTCTTTGAAGACCATTTCATCAAGAGAAATTATTGTCTTAAAGTTGGCTATTCTTATGTGTATTCCTTTTGTCTCCTACCCCCACCTTTTTCCCTTCCCTGGTCTCTCCGCGCTCCGTTGAGCTGACCTCACTTGTGCGTCTGAAGTCAAACCAGTCAGTTGGAGCTCAACTAGAGCTCGTCTCCTCACCTCGAGAGACAAACTTTCAAATTGGACGCCATGTCCAGATCGTAACTAACGGTCAGCAAGGAATCGCCGTTCATCAGAAATGAGCTAAGTACTATTTCGACGTTCTTCACCTTATTTTAATGGATTTTAAATAGCTACATGCTTTTAATCATCATTTTATAGGCAGTGTGAGATTTCTAATGTGGGGCAATAATCATCCTTCGCGGGATTTTCTATGTTGGGCTTTGTCTATCTAAGCTAACTTTAACATGAAGCAGCATTTCTTATGCTTATTAAATGAGAGATTTTCTCACACACCGTTGAATTACCCACTGTCTATAAAATACTTAGCTCGTTCCACCGCTGGACTAATTTTTGCCCTATTCTTCAGTCATGATTGTTCTGGAATTTTCCATGCCAAACAATTCATCTACCAGTTAAACTTTCTAGTACTTTCCACTCACATGTGGGAATACTTTTTCAACTAAGGAATCTTCCTTATGAACTGCTAATCAATACCTAATTTTTCTTCCTCCGTTGGAACTTTTCTGCTGCATTCAACTATAACCTACAAGTTTTTCAGCTCAATAGACTCTCGCAAATCTAGTGCGACTAATTATTTTTCACCATCGCAATAACTTTCCTGGCTATAAACTTTCTGTGCTACAATAGTGAACTTTTCAGCCACATCAACAGACTATAGTGAAACAGTGCTCGTTCGATATCTCATCCGCGTCGCGCTCGTTCGAAATAAATAAAATAGGCCAAAAACTTTCTCTACAAAGTTCCTATTTCCTCTACCTCTACTCCTCTTTACTAACAAATTAGGTTAATCTTTAAATTTATGTATTTTGCAATGAGGCCTCGCCAAACCATAGACGCCCTCCCAATTTTCTCCACGTATCATTAAGTCATTCTGCATAAATATCAGCAGTTTGAAACTGCGTATTAATCTATTTCTTTTCTTGCAAGCACAAGAATTAGTTATTGTCTACCAAAGCTTTCATTAATCTCTTTAATCCAGGTTTCACGAAAGGGTAACTTGCCCCATTTTTTCCTCGTGATCCTGTTTAAACATAGAAGTTCTAGAAACTTCCATTAAAATTGTCTCTTCAGGTTTCACAATAAGTGACCTGCCCTATTTGTATAACCTCAAAGCGTAATTCTGTGCCATTACAAGAAGTTATAGAAACTTCTATTTCCCTTTCTCTGCTTTTTGTTGTTGTTGTTACTTTCGAAGCTGTTATTTGTTCATATTTCTAAGATATCCATCTGGAAATCCTTAAAGTACTCTTTTTGTACTTGATTTATTGTTTAACTTTAATTCCGTTAATTATCTTTAAATTTCCCATTCGTCAATCTTAACAACATTTCAAAATCTTAAGAAGATTTTAACGCATATAAAAGTTTTTCAACTAAAAAAATGTCAATTGCCTGGTGAAAGCTTTAGATGATTTTAGGAGGTCTGCGTCACCAATTGTTAACAAAATTAAAAAATGATATATTTGTTAAATGGATTACTCCTTTTTGCATTGTTAAATAAATCAAGATTTATTTCTTTGCTTTATCATTTCTCTAAAATAACGGTTAGGCAAGATCCTGTCTTCCCTGACTCTTCCTAGGTTTATGCCCTCTTGAATAAAAATACATCCATTTATAAGGTTTGCACTACTTGTTGCATTTGAGCAAGAACTCTTAGTTATTAACTTATTAAAGTCTCTCTTAGATTTGATAGCTAATTCTAACTGGCCAGTAAGGCAAGCATAGCTCGCTACGCCAGCTTCCTGCTTGTTGAGATTCTCTCTACAACTTATGGTTGGTTTTTCAAAATTTAAGTGTTTCTCATTGTCTAAACTTTTAGTCGGCGTTTTGCTGGGTAAAAGCTTAGTCATTCCTAAATGCGACTATTGGTGCTCTTACCAAAATTATTCCCAAGTGTATAATTGCTTTATCCCTATCCTTCTTGAAAACATTCGGTCGCTCTTGAAAAGTCTACAATTTCAAGAACTAAAATATCACGGCTGATTCAAATTATTTGCATTCTTCAAAATACTTGCAAGAGTTTAGTGCTTTTCAGTCGGTCAACACGAATGTACCCAAAAGAGATGGGTTATGGCCTAATCCTGAAATAAATTACATGAGGTTAATAAAACACTAGGATGACCAGTTTCGATCGTCAAGCACTCACTGTGCAGTCGACCGCACAGTGAGTTCCAGTGAGCACGAAAACTGCGAGTAGCTGTAGTACGGAAGACAATCAGATAAGTAGTTAGCCTAAAATTTTATAGTTTAACCATAGTTTACAACCATATAATCTCTATAAAGTACAATCTCCGGATAGCTATCACCATTTAGCATTTCACCTAACATATATACTGCATTTAGCATACACTGACAGTTGCAGTACCAATACTGCAACTAAATAATTGTACATATTGTAAATATTTTCACCTGTATTTCAAATATAGATTTTGTAGCCTAAGTGTAATGGATCTGATGATGATCGCTTGACGATCGAAACTGGTCATCCTAGTGTTTTATTAATCTCATGTAATTTATTTCAGGATTAGGGCATAACCCATCTCTTTTGGGTACATTCGTGTTGACCGACTGAAAAGCACTAAACTCTTGTTTACTAAGGCAACACTGAAAATATGGCTTCAAACTCCACAATGTCAAAATACTTGTTTAAAAACAAACTCCTTTGAACGGATACACAGTAAATCTGTTACTCTTTGTCTTGCCAGACCACCTCCCTTCCCCATAGTAGGTAAATATATGCTTGAGAGGGAATACGGTATAGCAGCTTGCTTGCATATAGCCCAAGTACCAGCTGCGTTTCCTGTTAGCTTCGCCCAGGTCCCTACCCACTTTAGGTATCGGAAAGCGGATTTACAGTGGCAGCTGCCTTTGAGTGTACTTAAAGTTAAAGTTATAACTTATGTCAGACTCTCTTCCTATTTCTCCATTCCCTTTCTCCAGTCCGAAACCCACTTCTTTTTCTTCATCATCTTCCCTTGGGGGACAGGTTATTCCCAAGCTAATAATCTACCCAAAATTTGGTGCCGAAACGCGGGAGAGTCCATTCATGATATTTTACTTATCAGACCTTATTTGTCAAGGTTTATTTGGCAATATTTTGTAAATCATTAATATCTAGTTTGAATTTTTCAGCTATAGCTACACCGTGCAATGCCTGTGAAGGGGAAAGAGGCCGCTCCTGTCTCCTTTGGTGTGTCCCTTTCTTTCAACTTGTTTGCTGCTGCCAGTCTGACAGCATTTCGAAAGTTCCACAGTCACGTAGGATATACTTGAATTTACCTATTTACGTCATGGCTCCTCCAGATAAAGATAAGGATGGCAAAGATGAAAAACTTACTTCCAAACGAGCTTCTTATAAAGAGCAACTTACCCGATCCGAAAATACATCAAGAAATTAGATCCCTCAGAAGCGCAATTAGATTTGTTACAACATCGCGTAAAGGACTATGAACGTTCTTATGAAAACTATTGTACTATCCAAACCGAAATCGAAACCTGCATGCTCAATCAATCTGGTGATCGAGTAGAGGTAGAATATCAATATTACGACGGTATAGCCTCCGCCTTTAAAATAAATCGCCAACTTGAGGAAGAGCAGAAAAGGGATGGTTCCGTTCTTGGTTCCCTTCACTAACAACAAACCTCTTCTCGTGAGGGCACTCACAAGCCCAAACCAATTCTACCTAAGATTAACTTACCCCACTTCTCAGGAGACGAATCTACTTGGGATTCTTTTTACGAAATATTTTGTTCTCTAGTTCATGAAAATGAAGATATTCAAATCATTTACAAGTTTCATTATTTACGATCTATTCTACAAGGTCAAGCCCTGCAGTTAGTTGAAGCACTCCCATTAAGTGTCGAAAACTACCCCATTGCTTTTAACTTGTTGAAGGAAAGATACGGTAATTTACGGCTATGTATTCAACGCCACATGAAAGCTTTATTCAATTTGCCTGCATCACAGCACAATGACGTCACTAGTCTGCGTACCCTCATTGATACAACACAACTTCACGTTAAAGCTCTATCCCAATTAGACCAACCCACTGATCACTGGGACACTTTCCTAATACATTTAGTGGTATCCAAAGTCTGTGTTGCTACCCTCAAAGATTGGGGAATGGAACTTTCCAAAGACGATAATTACTCATATGAGCATTTAGTCACCTTCATAAATGCTAGATGCCAACACTTAACTGCTTTAGCCAACCAAAGTGAACCCTCATCTCCTAGTTCTAAATTTGAATCATTCTCTTAGATCTAAAAGCGAACGCTTAGCGTCTAGTACCCAAAAACCTGGGTCCAGTTCGTCTGAACTGAAGTCAAACGCCACTGGTTATCCAACAAGGTCCAGTGAACGCCGTCTTGCCAGTTCTCTCGCTTTAAACACTCAGAGTGAACCCCGTAAAAGTTTAAATGAACCATTAATGTGCATACTTTGCAAAGGTTTCCACGCTTTATATCTATGCAAATCTTTCAAAGAACTGTCAGTCAATGACAGGAGAAAGTTAGTTTCCCAGAATAAACATTGCTTTAACTGCTTAGCACCTAAGCATTCAGCTTCTAATTGTAAGTCTTCAAGACTTTGTTACCATTGTGAAAAACCGCACCACACTTTACTGCATCGTCATGATCAATCGAGGTCATCAGCAGCATCTACTTCTCAGAAAAATGATAACACCAGCAATTCTAGTGCGTCTTCTTACATTCAAAACGCTAAGTCTTTGCGTAGTGCACAAGTATTGTTATCCACTGTTCAAGTCGAAGTCAAAGACAAATTCGGCAACTGGGTCAGTGCTCGCGGTCTTCTTGATTCAGCGACAACTCATGATTTTGTGACTAATTCTTTGATCAGAAAATTAGGCCTACCTGTAAACCCCACTTCTATCAATGTATCAGGCATTAACAGCTCAAAATCGCAAGCTTTACAGTTTTCAAAGCTAACCCTAAGAGACACTTGTCACAGAAATAATTTTCTAAAACTTAATTGCCTCAACCTCAACAGTATCGGAGAGGACACTCCAAGTCACTCTGTCGATATTTCAGGTTTAAACATTCCCTCGCATTTAAGGTTAGCTGCTGACCCTCTGTTCAATATACAAAGCCCCATTGCCATACTCTTCAGTGCCAATGTTTTCTGGAATTGCCTTCGTAAACAGGTTCGTAAGTTATCCTCAAACGTGGTTGCCAGAGACACTAATTTTGGATGGATCGTTACCGGTCAACTTCCTCATTATTCTCCCCAACCCGTATCTCAATATTTTTTTGGTAATACTGATTTGGAGCAGTTCTGGAGGCTCGAAAGCGTTGATTCTCTTAACGTAACCTCTTCAGAAAACGAATTCTGTGAGCAACTTTTCTTGAACACTACCACTCGTTCTCCTGAAGGTCGGTTCATTGTTCAGATGCCAAGATTACTCAATCCCCCCAAACTTATTAATTCTCACCCCAAAGCTCGAAAAGCTCTCGTTGCTATCGAGACCAAATTCAAGAAAGAACCTCTCGTTAAACAACAGTACACTGATTTCATGGATGAGTATGAAAGCTTTAATCATATGGAAGTTGTCAGCAAATCTGATGACGAATTGCACCCCCCCCTCCAAGCGAAACGGTTTTCTTAAATCATCATCCCGTGTGGAAAAACCCTCTTGTAAAGGATAAAATCCGAGTCGTTTTGAATGGTTCATCACCTGACGTTAATGGCAACAGTCTCAACGATACTCTTTACTCTGGTCCCGCTATTCAGTCAGATTTATCTGCTATACTCTTAAACTTTCGATTATTTCCCATAGCTGTTATAGCGGACATCAAACAGATGTACCGTCAAGTTTTAATTCAGCCCGAACAACAAGATCTCCAAAGAATCTTGTGGCGCGATGAAATTAGCAAGCCCATTAAGATATTTCGCTTAAAGACGGTCACTTATGGCTTAAAACCATCCGCTTTCCTTGCTATTCGCTCCTTACACATGTTAGCCTCTCTAGATGGTCACTTATTTGACTCTAAAGCTTCCGAAGCCCTAACTACATCATTCTAAGTTGACGATTACTTGCAGTCCTTCCCCACTCTGGAGGAAGCTTCTTTCGTGTCACTAGAACTTCAGGCATTGTTAAAGAATGGAGGGTTTCCACTTCATAAGTGGAATTTCAACTCCCATGAGTTTCTCGCCCAGTTTCCTATAGAAGATGTAGACCCCTCCTCTGTTGAAATTTGTGGAGATTCCGAATCCATAAAAACTCTTGGAGTTCATTGGTGCACTAGCACTGACACTCTCATCTATAAAGTTTCCCTTGCCGAAGAGCTCCCTAACACAAAAAGGCAAATTCTTTCTGAAATCGCAAAAATTTTTGATCCGCTTCAATTTCTTGCTCCGGTTATTGTTATAGCAAAACTTTTCATGCAAGAGCTATGGTCTCTCAAATGTGAATGGGACGAAACTGTTCCCCTTTCTTTTCTTAACAGATAGCACTCTTTTCGCAGCAATTTGCTTGATCTTTCCCTTATTGAAATTCCTAGGAATTTAATTAACGCTCATCCTAATACATCATTTTTCCTTCTGGTGTTTGCAGACAGTTCCGAGAAAGTTTACGGTTGCTGTGCATATTTGGTTTATTGCGGTTCGTTAAATGAATCTTCAGTTTCCAACCTTGTTTGTGCCAAATCGAAGGTGGCTCCTCTTAAAACTATCACTTTGCCCAGGCTTGAATTGTGTGCGGCACTCATGGCCGCAGATCTTGTTAAGAAATTACGGGAAGTCTTAAAGGTCGAATTTTCGCAAATGTATCTCGGGAGCGATTCCATGATCACCCTTTCTTGGATTGCCAAAAAACCCGCTCATCGGCAAACTTTTGTTGCAAACAGGGTTTCCAAAATTCAAACTCTTTCTTCGAAATGTCAATGGAGGCATGTGCCCAGCGCTGACAACCCCGCCGACATCATTTCTCGTGGATGTTCACCCTCTCAATTGGCAACTTCTCAGTTGTACTGACATGGGCCCTCGTGGTTAATCGAAGACTCTTCTTGCTGGCCTTCTAAACCTCCAGTTACAAACTCCAACTTGCCTGACGTTAAAGTATCTAAATCTACTGCTTCGTGTATTGTTTCCAAAGTTTCTCAACCCTTGTTGTCACGCTATTCTTCCTTTCACAAATTAATTCGAATTGTTGCATATCTTCTCAGATGGAAATATCTTGTTGTTGACCAACCTCTTCTCCCCAAACGACACCTTACCAATCATGAATTGAATCACGCTACCATTAAGGTTTTGCAAATAATCCAGCAAGAATCCTTTTCTTCTGAATTGTCTTTGCTCTCTGCTAAAAAGGATCTCCCGAAATCTAGTCGTCTTCGTGCTTTAGCCCCGTTCCTTGATGACAATAGGTTACTCAGGGTAGGCTTTCGCAATCTTTGCTTTCTGAGGACAAAAAGCATCCTGTTATTTTGCCTTCGAAACATAATGTAACTTCTTTAATTATACTTGACTTTCATTATCGTAATCTGCATGTTGGTACACGCACACTGCTTTCTCTCTTAAGGGAAATGTACCGGATCATAAATGGGATTCATGAAGTTTCCTCTGTAATTCACAAATGCATTCCTTGCTTCAAAGCTAAACCTAAAGTCAATACTCAATTAATGAGTGATCTGCCCTCTTTTCGCTCTTCTCCTACACGTCCTTTGGCTTTAACTGGTGTGGACTATATGGGTCCGTTCCAATATCAACGCAATTCCCCTGAAGCTAAACGCAAATTGTTTGGTAAGCTCTATGTTTCTCTCTTTGTTTGCATGGTTACTGGTGCGATCCAATTGGAACTAGTGACGAATGCCTCCACTTCTTACTTTTTGTCAGCCGTCTCTCGCTTCGCTGCTCGGCGTGGTGTTCCTTCTGAGATGTTCTCTGATAACGCTTCCACTTTTCAAGGTGCAGCTTCCTTGTGGAAGAAATCTCTCACATCTTTTCCTGCCATGGAACAGATTTCTAATTTTTCCTACTCAAAGGGTTTCAAATGGCGTTTTATACCTCCCTACGTCCCTCATCACGGGGGTAGGTGGGAATCCTGCGTAAAGCTCACTAAACGTCACCTAAGAAAGGTTTTAGGTAATCGCATTCTGACTGATGAAGAATTTAATTCGCTGTCTGTTCTGATTGAAGGTGTTGTTAATTCTCGCCCTTTAACTCCGCTTTCCAACGACCCTGATAAGCAGCTTCCACTCACACCTGGTCACTTCCTTATAGGCACTTCTCTTTCTGTCCCTCCTCCCCTTCCCAACTCTTACAGAGATTCTAATTTACCTATTGTTTGGCGTAAACTTGAAGCCCTCCGTAATTCTTTCTGGAAGAGGTGGAATTTGGAATACTTAACTTCCTTGCAACGGAGACAGAAGTGGTTTCTTTCCAATCCCGACATTAAAGTGGGGGACTTGGTCCTGGTTAGGGATGTTTCTCCTCCCTGGGTCTGGATTTCTGGTAGAGTGACCGAGTGTTACCCTGGAAGGGATGGGAGAGTTAGGGTAGCCAAGATCTTGACCACTAATGGGCATATTATAAGACCACTGTCTTTGATTACTCCTTTACCTTCAAGTTCTTAATTTCATGTCTCTTGTTCTCTGTTGGTGTTTACCCCTCCCAGCTTGGTGCATTCTTTGGAATACACGGTAAGACAGAGTAAGCCTTTGCTTCACTTTGCTTTAGTTCATCCCTTCCTTTTTCGCAAACACCAAGAGTGATCTCCTGATTTCTCTTTGCTGGTGTATTTTTCTTACACTACCTGTAAGTCTGTTCTAGATATATATCTTCCATGACCCACCTAGCGTCATCTAGGCACGAATCTCTGAAGTCCCTCAATTTTTCCCTGCACAAGAGGACTTCCTTACCAATCTGGCCACCAGATCTCGTCGCTATCGCCAGCTATCATCTCCGTGATCAAGAGGACTTCGTCTACTTTTTCACCCACCAGGCTTCGCTAGTGACGCCTGCTATCAACTCTTTGAAGACCATTTCATCAAGAGAAATTATTGTTTTAAAGTTGGCTACTCTTATGTGTATTCCTTTTATCTCCTACCCCCACCTTTTTCCCTTCCCTGGTCTCTCCGCGCTCCGGTGAGCTGGCCTCACTTGTGCGTCTGAAGTCAAACCAGTCAGTTGGAGCTCAACTAGAGCTCGTCTCCTCACCTCGAGATACAAACTTTCAAATTGGACGCCATGTCCAGATCGTAACTAACGGTCAGCAAGGAATCGCCGTTCATCAGAAATGAGCTAAGTACTATTTCGACGTTCTTCACCTTATTTTAATGGATTTTAAATAGCTACATGCTTTTAATCATCATTTTATAGGCAGTTCGAGATTTCTAATGTGGGGCAATAATCATCCTTCGCGGGATTTTCTATGTTGGGCTTTGTCTATCTAAGCTAACTTTAGCATGAAGCAGCATTTCTTATGCTTATTAAATGAGAGATTTTCTCACACACCGTTGAATTACCCACTTTCTATAAAATACTTAGCTCGTTCCACCGCTGGACTAATTTTTGCCCTATTTTGCAGTCATGATTGTTCTGGAATTTTCCATGCCAAACAATTCATCTACCAGTTAAACTTTCTAGTACTTTCCACTCACATGTGGGAATACTTTTTCAACTAAGGAATCTTCCTTATGAACTGCTAATCAATACCTAATTTTTCTTCCTCCGTTGGAACTTTTCTGCTGCATTCAACTATAACCTACAAGTTTTTCAGCTCAATAGACTCTCGCAAATCTAGTGCGACTAATTATTTTTCACCATTGCAATAACTTTCCTGGCTATAAACTTTCTGTGCTACAATAGTGAACTTTTCAGCCACATCAATAGACTATAGTGGAACAGTGCTCGTTCGATATCTCATCCGCGTCGCGCTCGTTCGAAATAAATAAAATAGGCCAAAAACTTTCTCTACAAAGTTCCTATTTCCTCTTCCTCTACTCCTCTTTACTAACAAATTAGGTTAATCTTTAAATTTATATATTTTGCAATGAGGCCTCGCCAAACCATAGGCGCCCTCCCAATTTTCTCCACGTATCATTAAGTCATTCTGCATAAATATCAGCAGTTTGAAACTGCGTATTAATCTATTTCTTTTCTTGCTAGCACAAGAATTAGTTATTGTCTACCAAAGCTTTCATTAATCTCTTTAATCCAGGTTTCACGAAAGGGTAACTTGCCCCATTTTTTCCTCGTGATCCTGTTTAAACATAGAAGTTCTAGAAACTTCCTTTTAAATTGTCTCCCCAGGTTTCACAATAGGTGACCTGCCCTATTTGTATAACCTCAAAGCGTAATTCTGTGTCATTACAAGAAGTTATAGAAACTTCTATTTCCCTTTCTCTGTTTTTGTTGTTGTTACTTTCGAAGCTGTTATTTGTTCATATTTCTAAGATATCCATCTGGAAATCCTTAAAGTACTCTTTTTGTACTTGATTTGTTGTTTAACTTTAATTCCGTTAATTATCTTTAAATTTCCCATTCGTCAATCTTAACAACATTTGAATATCTTAAGAAGATTTTAACGCATATAAAAGTTTTTCAACTAAAAAATTGTCAATTGTCTGGTACAAGCTTTAGGTAATTTTAGGAGGTCTGCGACCCCAATTGTTAACAAAATTAAAATTATATATTTGTTAAATGGATTACTCCTTTTTGCATTGTTAAATAAATCAAGATTTATTTCTTTGCTTTATCATTTCTCTAAAATAACGGTTAGGCAAGATCCTGTCTTCCCTGACTCTTCCTAGGTTTATGCCCTCTTTAATAAAAATACATCCATTTATATGGTTTGCACTACTTGTTGCCTTTGAGCAAGAACTCGTAGTTATTTACTTATTAAAGTCTCTCTTAGCTTTGATAGCTAATTCTAACTGGCCAGTAAGGCAAGCATAGCTCGCTACGCCAGCTTCCTGCTTGTTGAGATTCTCTCTACAACTTATGGTTGGTTTTTCAAAATTTAAGTGTTTCTCATTGTCTAAACTTTTAGTCGGCGCTTTGCTGGGTAAACGCTTAGTCATACCTAAATGCTACTATTGGTGCTCTTACCAAAATTATTCCCAAGTGTATAATTGCTTTATCCCTATCCTTCTTGAAAACATTCGGTCGCTCTTGAAAAATTCTACAATTTCAAGAACTAAAATATCACGGCTGATTCAAATTATTTGCATTTTTCAAAATACTTGTTTAAAAAGAAACTCCATTGAACGGATACACAGTAAATCTGTTACTCTTTGTCTTGCCAGACCACCACCCTTCCCCATAGTAGGTAAATTTATGTTTGAGAGGGAATACGGTATAGCAGCTTGTTTGCGTATAGCCCAAGTTCCAGCTGCGTTTCCTGTTAGCTTCGCCCAGGTCCCTACCCACTTTAGGTATCGGAAAGGGATTTACAGTGGCAGCTGCCTTTGAGTGTACTTAAAGTTAAAGTTATAACTTGTGTCAGACTCTCTTCCTATTTCTCCATTCCCTTTCTCCAGTCCGAAACCCACTTCTTTTTCTTCATCATCTTCCCATGGGGTCAGGTTATTCCCAAGCTAATAATCTACCCACACCCTACATCCGAGGCAATTTGTTTAACATAGCCTATTCTAACCTTGGTTTACCCGTACAGTTCTTGTCCTCAACCCTTCCTTCCATCACTAAGCTTGCTATTCCTGGGTGTCTTAGTATGTGTCCTACTAACCTATCTCTTCTCTTCATTAGCAGTCGCCAGAAACATCTCTCCTCTCCCACTCGTCTTAATACCTCTTCGTTTGTAACCCTATCTACCCATCTGATCTTCATCATTCTCCTGTAACACCACATTTCAAATGTTTCAATTCTCCTCTTTTCTGCTGCACCAATAGTTCAAGTTTCACTTCCATAGAACGCCACGCTCCAGACAAAGGCTTTCAAATACCTAAATCTATGTTCGATGTCAACAGATTCCATTTTTGTAGAAATGATTTCCTTGCCAGAGCCAACCTACTGTTTATATCCTCTTTGCTTTGTCCATCACTGGTTATTTTACTTCCTAAGTAACAGAAGTCTCCTACTTCCTTCAGCTTTTCACCTGCCAATTTAATGTCCATAGAGGTTTCTGATTTATTCCGGCTGCATTCCAGTATTTTTGTTTTACATTTATTAATTTTCATCATGTATTCTTTTAATAAGACGGAGTCCATACCAGTCAAAAACTCATTCAAATCCTCAGGCGTGTCGGCCGATGTCATCAGCAAATGTCAGAGTTGAAATGATTTCTTCTTGAATCATCACTCCCACTTTAAATTTTTCTACAATTTACTTCATTGCTTGCTCAATGTAAAGATTGAAAAGTATGGCTGATAAGTTGCAGCCTTGCCTTACACCTTTCTGAATACCAGCTTCTCGCTCCTGTCCTTCAGGTCGAATGACTGCTGTCTGGTTTCTTTATAGATTGTATTTCACCCTCCTATCCCTGTACTTTATTCCAATCGTTTTCAAAATGTCAAACAATTTAGTCCAATCAACGTTATCGAAAGCCTCTTCTAAGTCTACAAATGCTATGAACGTTCTCTTATCTTTCCTTATTCTACCTTCCAAAATCAGCCTAAGACTTAGTACAGCTTCCCTTGTTCCTACATTTCTCCTGAAACCAAGCTGATCTTCACCCAACTCCGTTTCTATCTGGCTTTCCATCCTCTTGTAAATTATTCTAGACAGGATCTTTGAAGCATGAGTAATCAAGCTGATTGTACGGTAATCTTCACATCTGTCAGCTCCCACTTTCTTTGGTATATGGATAATAAAATTCTTCTTGAAATCCAACACACCAAATGAAATAACTTTATCAGACCTTCATCAGCTGTGCAGCGTAGCAACTCACGAGACCATAACCTCAAAGAATGGTACACTTGCGTATTCTTGTTCAGACGATAAAAACAACTGCTTATAAACACTTACCGGTACCACTTTCTGACACAATTCCACTAAAAAAAAATATTGAAGAACAGTTATTGCACCAAACACAAACAACTTATGAATTTTCTAAACTGCGACAAGATGCCCACAACACACAGAAAACAGCGCAGAGACGCCGCACTCAAACTTGTCAAGACAGGCACGCGTGCTCAGGGGAAGGTGTCGCGCAGTCAGGTGGCGTGACTCTTGCGCTTGCGCTCACGACTCACGGCCCCTTACACTCGTATTTGTGCATCTTTGAACGTATTTAAAAGATGTCACTACAGTATTGTCAATAAACAACAAAATATTACAAAAACAAACAACAAAAAACACACTCACAATATGTATTTTCCTCCCAGGATAATTTGTTTTATGTAGTATTTTAACACTAAAAACGGTTATAGAATTGTTTCTAACAGTCTAAGAAAATTATTTTTGCATTCTACGACAAAAAATAATCCTGAAAAACGCATTTAGATCAGAAAAATCGGTCCCGGGAGTGACGAGTAAGAAAACATCCGCCATCTTGGACGCAATCTTGAATTCTGAGCTTCCGGTCTAAATTTGTGAGTGCCAACATTGAAACTCGTGTTCAGCAGGTCTGAATTAGTAAAATAAACACATTTGGCCAAATGTTACCCAAAATACCGCTAGAATTGTCAAAATGGCAATTATAGAGAAAAGTGAACCAGTCTACTACCTGAGCGAAAAGTTTACTCTCATCGTACGATTATTATCGTGTTGGAAGCCATTTTTAAATGTTGTCTTGTTAGAGTAGTTAAAAGGGACGTTAAACCAATAACATTATTATTATTAAATGTTGTCTTAGTAAACGAATTTAAATGTGTTGACCGATTGAAAAGCATTTAAATTTGTCTCATATAAGAATAAGTCGATGGTCTTTCACAACCGTATGAACTAGAAGTCATGCTGGGAAAAGTTTATTTAGACTTCAACGTTACCGGTAGGCTATGTATAGACTCGAAAACTTGGGAAATTTTGCTATCTGGCTGAGAAGATATACAGTAACTTAAAGTTTAATGGTTACTTACAAAATACTCAGCATGTTCTCTTTGTAATATTTTGCATTCCATTCACAAGTTTCGGATAACTTACATTTAATATAGCTCGATCAGAAAATGTAATACCCTACTGTATTTGTTTGGAAATTAAATTGAGTCAATATACCAACTCCCTCAGTGAGTATGGGACCCTCCCTCTAGTTGGTTGATATTTCTGGGTATTTTGCAGTGACAATCCCCTGAGAATACTCAACATTTTCCAGGATATAAACAATTATATATACGCCCGTGGTTACGGGCACTGCTTCCGCTTTGGAAACAAGCGGAATTTTATGAGTGCCGAACGAGATTGATTCAAACAAATCGTGACTCTCGGAACATGTAGCCTAAGTTATAATAATCGCACCAGCGCTTGTTGTGACAATAGCAGTGGTGGCAGAGAAGAAAGTACCGTGCTGTAATTCTAGAGTAGGCCTACTGGTAGTTAGTAGTATTGATAATTGCATTGCCAATAATAATATTAATAATAATAACAATAATAATACATTTAAGGTCTACAGGATAATGTAACGGGCCAGTCCCCCTTTCCTCCCCTAATCGGCCGCCACTGCCCTATTAAATTGGGCACATTAATGTGTTATAATAATAATATCGTATGGCCTCGGTTGCTGGGTGCAAGCTTTGTTATTTGACACCCAGAGGGCAGCTTGAATGTCGAATTTCGTTGTTCCTTTGACTATGAAAGTCAAGTAGGTTATATGTTAGATATCTAAGGCCCTTGAACACTATAGCGCTTTCTAGTAGAGAAATGAGGAACTTTGTGTTGGCGGAAACTCCCGAGATTAATTTTGCCATTATGAACTCGGCTTACTGATTTCAAATGGGTTCTTTGACATGCCAACATCGTATGACATGCGTATCGTATTTTTGCCGCCTTTCAAAAATCACTTACCACGGCCAGGAGCGAACCTGCAATATTGGGGTTGGTAGACCGACACGATATCGACTCACCCACCGTGGCAAGCATAGGCTATGTGTTGACCAAATGAAAAGCGCTTATTTTACTACTTCCTGTTCCAAATAATCTGACGCCTGATGAAAACACTGAAATCGTAAACATCTATGAGAAGACGATCTGGTGGTACATTCACAAATATTACACGGTTATTATCAAAGAGGACCAATCACTGCATGTGAACCTCAGGAGTGCCCTGGCGCATTTGTTTATATCGAGCGTCAAGTTACAAGGAACGGGGAGTTGATTATCAGGGCATCATTGAAGAAATGGTATCTAAAACTTCTATAATGAAACTATAATTAATTGGAATGTAACCGATAACATACCGTAGCGTTGTTGAGAAGTACTGGAGCTGCGACTTCTCACCAATAGGATATGGTACCGTATTTAAAAAGAATTATATGCCGCCGTTATGGAGTACGGTAGTGGTAAAGATAGTAGCCTCCAGCCCATTCACACCCTGATCCGACATTGGAATGAGGTACATTCAGCTTCGTGAGGATGATTTAGAAGCCAGATGAACTCCAAACCCACTCTCGTTCATCCCAAAATGGTTTATCCGCGGCCCTCCTCTCCAATTCCAGGCAAGTGGTACCGTACTTAACTTTAGGCCACGACTGCCTCCTTCTCAGTTTGGTACACACAGGCTGCCATCCTAATGCCATAGACCAGGCGTTCTCAACCTGGTGTTCTTTTAAATTTGGACCTCCCGTATTATGAGCCAAAAAGTGCTCACGAGTACAAGCTCCCCTGAGATCCATTCTTCAATTCAAATCCTATTGCACGAGCCGGAATAGGCTAATAGAGTTTTCATTGCAGTCTGAAATGTTATCATTTTCTGAAATACGGTACGACAAAAGTTTGGTGCTTTTCAGTCGGTCAACACGAATGTACCCAAACGAATTATCAAGCAAATAGCAAAGGAAAACAATTTCCCGCCAAGCAAAATAGACCAAATTGTAGCCAAACATAAAAATAAAGATAATATGTTTCGAAAGCCGGACAATAATGAGATAAAATTTACACGCACTTCAACTATGTGAATGCGAACACATACCGTATAAAATCACTAATCTATTCAAAAGGCAAGGCATAAAAATAAACAGTAGCGTAGCCAGGATCGACCAATGGAGGGGTTAAAGTTACTCAAGCCAAATTCTACAAGCATTTCGGCCCGCGGCGTAGCCGCGCTCGTCAAATGTTTACCATGGTTGCGAGGACAGCTGCGGTAAGTACGGATATCGTAGGTTTGAATCCTGGTGCTGAGAGTGGTTATCCTGAGTTTGGTTTTTCCCCGGGTTTAGCCACACTCCCTACAGGAAATTGCCGGCATAGTGCCTTACCTCAAGTCCCGGAGCGTCTACCCCATCGCTGTCCCAGACACATTTGCACACACAACTACAATCATCACAGCAATACAGGTTGCTAGACAGCTTCAACACACTCCCAACTGCGCGGGGCTGATGACCATAATGTATCAAGCCCCTCAAATGAATTAACAACAACTCAACAAGTATTTACATTTCTCAGTTATTATTATTACACAAGATAAGTTTCATGTGTTTTGATCCAGAAGTTTTCGAGTACCGTACAAAAAAGAAATTAAAAAATTAAGTTCATTTTTTACTAAAATTTCTCACCTCAATGGTAGTTCTAGAACATTCCTTTTCCCCCGACAGGAACAAAATAAACTCAAATCTATCTGTGCTACCAACATGAAGACTGCGTATCTCTCAACAAGAGAAAACATTCACAGAAGTCTCAGCAAAAGTGGGGGTGTCCTCTTACGATGCATCATGTTGATTTATGAGTTATACAATACTCATTTTTATGTTTATTCAGTTTTTCCAACAAGATTCTGTGTTATTTATTGCAATTAGCCCTGAAGCCTAAAATATCATTTTCGAAGCTTTTTGTCACCTACCAAGGTCCTTCTTGCCTTACAATTGCTACATGCAGCCGGAAAAAGGTTTAGTTGCTTACACTATGCAAGCGACAAGTTTCACTCATTCGTAACTGGGAGATAACCGTAATTCGGGGAATTGCTGGACATATCCGGGGTCTTTCATATAATGTAAGAACGGCAAGCGGCAGTTTTGTTATTCGTTGGTGCGGTGGCCTTGGCCGAGCTTGTGGCGCGCTGTATTTTTTTTCCAAGTTCCGATGGACTGTATAAAAATAACAGATTGACATACCAAACTGATTTTACCACGGTACTAATAAATGTTTGCTTGTTTTATTCGTATGTCTCAACATAATCGCCAAAACGATTGAAACATTTGTCGTATCGTTACACCAGCTTTCCAATGCCCTCGGCAAAATATTCTGTCGCCACTGAGGTGGGTACGTCTGGACAGCCTCCTGAAATTTTTCCTTTTTGGCGAAAAATGTGAAAATCATTCACGACCACACTGTACCAACGTTACGATAGATTTTTACAAAGAATTCAAGTGTGAAGTTTTGGACCATCTGCCGTTTAGTCCAAACCAGCACTGAATGATTTTCACCTTTTTCGTGAATTGAAGGTATGGTTGGGCGGCAATGCCTCATCAAAAAGGAAAAACTTCAGGAGACTCTCCAGACGTACCCACCTCAGTGGCGGCAGAATATTTTGCCGAGGGCATTGGAAAGCTGGTGTAACGATACGACAAATGTTTCAATCGTTTTGGCGATTATGTTGAGACATACGAATAAAACAAGCAAACATTTATTAGTACCGTGGTAAAAATCAGTTTGGTATGTCAATCTGTTATTTTTATACAGTCAATCGGAACTTGAAAAAAAAAAAAAAAAAAAAAAAAACGAGCCTTACAACAGTCGCATATGATGTGTGACATCTGACATAGAAGAAACCTCACGTGAAATTGTTGATACACCGGTATTTTATAGTATTATTGGCACAAATATTAATCTAATTTAAAAGGGAGTGTTTTACAGATATTGTAGTATATAATACGGAACTCATTTTATTAGATGATTTGTAGTTTCCACCAGCACTAGCCTAAATAAGGAATACGATATGGATCAACTAGATTAATAGACGAGACACCGCTCATAACCTTAAATTCCTTATAAACAGGTCCTCTTGATTCACAGACCAACACGTAATTTCATATGGATTCTGTTAAAATGAGTCATATTGATGTGATAAATATCGTTTAAAATGATAATCTGGTAGCAAAATTATCTACCCCGGCCAGAATTCGAACCCAAGATCTCTAGATTCACAGTCATACGCAATAATCCCACGGCTATTTCGACTACGCAAATAATGTGCACAAGATGGTGACATTTCCACGCTCCAATAATAGGCCTACTGCATTACAGAATTAAGTTTCATTTATATTTTGCTTGTTTCGATAATGTTCCTGAGTGACATTGAGTTTAAAATGCCTTATGCCAATGCAATGTCGACTACTTACAATGTTTGATATTAAGGCATTTTACCATTTAAATACTGATACGAAGACTTCGAACATGTACCATGTCATTTGTTTCAATCACTTGACACCAGAGTTCGCATGAGCGTTTTCCGTTCAGTATGTCACATACATTCCACATGGCCGAGAGTGCATCATGGAATCAATTTTCGACACCGCGCGCTGATTGTTTTTCTTACCAGTGCTAGCTGGATCGATCGAGTTGGCAGTGCGTCTTATACTTCCGTTCGATCCACCACTGCCAGCTAAGGCACACTTCCATTCGATCGATCGAGCGGGCAGTGCATACTTCCGTTGTCCACCACTGCCAGCTAGTACACTTCCGTTTGATCGATCGAGCGGGCAGTGCATACTTTCGTTGTCCACCACTGCCAGCTAGTACACTTCCGTTCGATCGATCGAGCGGGCAGTGCATACTTCCGTTTGATCCACCACTGCCAGCTCGATCGTTCCGATCCACTTCCGTCCCCAATTTTCAAAATCACTCCCATAAAACTATCCAGCAACCGAGCGGAAAGATGTTACACATCAAAAACCGCCCTCGTATGTACTATGCGCGCGCTTTCAATAGTACAGATGGGGGCCATGGCGCGCCAAACGCTCGGTCAAGGCCACCGCACCAACGAATAACAAAACTGCCGCTTGCCGTTCTTACTTTATATGAAAGACCCTGTATTTACGTAATGTGAAGCAACTCGACTGACGGTTATCTCATGCTGAAGAAGTTAATGACGATCCCAAAATTAGTGTTAATGTACCCATAGAATTTTCTAAGTCCTTATTAAAACGCGTTATTTTATCATTTCAAATGATCTTGTCGACTTCGTCGTTATGCTTGGGTCCAACGGTATGCGTTACGGAGACGGAAGAGACATCATGCAACCGCGCGGGAAGCGAGTGCGTGACGTAATGCAGCCACGCGGGAAGCAGAAGCTAATGGTTATTGGAGTCTGTTGAAAGAGTCCTGGGGCGTCGAGCAACCTGGGGCTTTGAGCGAAGCGAACACAAGAATACAGGGTGACTCCTAAAGAGATATACAAGATGCCAGATAAGAATACAAGGTGACTCTTAAAGAGGTGTACAAAATGGCAGAGAAGAATACAGGGTGACTCCTAAAGAGGTGCACAAGATGTCAGACAAGAATACAGGGTGCCTCCTAAAGCGGTGTGCAGGATGTCAGAGCAAAATACAGTACAAGATGCCAGATAAGAATACAGGGTGACTCATAAAGAGATATACAAGATGCCAATTAAGAATACAAGGTCACTCTTAAAGAGATGTACAAGATGGCAGAGAAGAATACAGGGTGACCCCTAAAGAGGTGCACAAGATGTCAGACAAGATTACAGGGTGACTCCTAAAGAGGCGTACAAGATGTCACACAAGAATACAGGGTGATCCCTAAAGAGATATACAAGATGCCAGATAAGAATACAAGGTGACTCTTAAAGAGGTGTACAAGATGGCAGAGAAAAATACAGGGTGACTCCTAAAGAGGTGCACAAGATGTCAGACAAGAATACAGGTTGCCTCCTTAAGAGGTCTGCAGGATGTCAGAGCAAATTACAGGGTGACACTTAACGAGGTGTACAGTATGTTAGATTCAATTCAAATACAGGGTGACACTTAACGAGGTGTACAGTATGTTAGATTCAATTCAAATACAGGGTGACCCTTAAAGAAGTTTGCGAGATATCAGATTCAAATAATGGGTGAGTTGTGAAAGATGTCAGACTCAAATACAGGGTGACCCTTAAAGAGGTGCCCGCGCGGGAAGCCTAAGTTAATGGGTAATGGAGTCTGTTGAAAGAGTCTTGGGGCTTCGAGCGAAGCGAGAAGCCCTCCTGAGCCTTTCTAACATGTGTAGCATTTGTAACATGCGTCATTTGAAATGATATAACGTTTAGTCTTTCAGACTGACTGTAATTTTTTAATAACAACTAGAATAATATAGCCTACATATAACTTCTCTCCCACCAAGAAAAGATTAAAAAGCTAATATTGTCCCGCTAGGTGGGATTCATAATTATTTGGCGCTAGCCTCAGTAGGGGCAAGGCCGGTTCTGCTTCACCCATTTTATTTGTACCCGACTGTACATGTTAAATAATTAATATCTGGTGAACCCATGGTCGGATGTTGACAAATGAGGTGTCGTTGGACTCGAGCTGACGTCCTCTTTCCTATGGACCACTCGTTATATTTTTCAAAAAAAAAAAAAAATGAAAAATTTTGTTTTTGAAAATAGGCGATAGTTTAAAAACCAAACATGATATAACGTTGCACCATGGTTTAAACGAATGGTCTTTATGGCCTTTATATTTTATAATAAAACTTTTATTTTTGATGTTTTTTTGAAAAAAGTTCAATTATGAAATTCCTTTATTTTGGAAACTATAATGTTTACAAATAAGTTTGTTTGACATAAATGAGAGGCCTTACCTCCTCTACCCCCAAAATAAATTTCAGGAGTCTAGGATAAAAATGGAAAAAGAATAGTGTGAATTGGAGAGTTCTACTTAACCCCTTACTTTCATATAAACTTTGCCGATATCTCCCGAAATCGTGGTCGGATTTTAACGAACGAGGTATTGTTAGCGTTCGGATGACGTTATCTTGGCTAGGAATGTATGTTGGTATTTAAAAAAAATGTATTTATTTTTGGATTGGCGCTATTTTTGAAACGGTGAATTTTGGAAAAAAGTTTGTTTGACGTCAATGAAAGGTGGCTATGCCCTCTAGGAGGACAGCAAGTTTCAAGGGTGTAGGAGGAAAAACAAAATGATAGCCTACTTTCATGCGAACATTGGTGATAATTGGCGAACGGATGGTCGGATTTTAACGAATGAGGTGTCGTTAGACTCGAGCTGACGTCCTCTTTCCTATAGACGACTTGTTATATTTTTACTTTTTTTTTGAAAGTTTTTGTTTTCGAAAGTAGGCGATAGTTTAAAACCCAAACATGATAGAACGTTGTACCATAGTTGAAACGAATAGTCTCTATGACCATTATTTTTTATAATGAAACTTTTTCATTTTTGAAATTTGTTGAAAACACTGAAATTTTGATTATTTTACTATTTTGGCAACTAACACGTTTAGAAATAAGTTTGTATGGCATAAATGAAAGATCCTTATCCCCTCTACCATGAAAATAAATGTCAAGTCCCTAGGACAAGAACTATGCTTTTTTTAAATAAAAGAGTGTTTGTAGACAGAGAGCCGGTAGCGCTTGACGTATGTTACAACGAGGCTATGACTGGCCATGGTGGATACGGGAAATGGCTATTTCGACGGGGCGATGTATGGCAAAACGAGGGGTCGCTTTTCGATATTTTTTTTCTATGACAGATGAATGAAGGCGAATATTTCGAAACTCCCTCATGGCGATCGTTAAAACAGGTTAGTAAACACTGACCAGTAACCAGACACAATTCATAATGCTATGAGACGAATAAAAATAGTCGACAACAACAGAACTTGTTTTTCTATGTCTGACTGGCAGCCAGAATGGGAAAACAGAATATCTGCTCGAGAGGCCAGGTTGGAGCCTGGCTGGCTGGGTGACAGGATGTAATATGGTATCACGATTCAGGAATGTAAGCGGACGGGACAACAGGCCAATGGAAAAACACAGTGAGGTAGAGTTTACTTGGAGGTCCAACAATATCGCAACGACGTCAGAGAAATAATGCAGTAAGCGAGTATAACTCCTCCCCCTACCATTGCCACAGCCAATTGCAGGGCAAGAGCGATGTTAACAGCGTGGTAAGAGGGACACAGGGCGAGGGGCTGGGCGAGGAGAGGAGGGCAGGGGATATTAGAGTGTTGATCATGATATGACACCACAGTCAGTCATTACTGTTTTAAACGCTGCAGTGTAAACATAGGCTGTGTCGTATGTGCCTAAAAATGATTGCATTAGTGTGCCCAACTCCAGTTGGTTACTATATTGGATACATTATATATTTGAGGTAAGTGTTGCAATAACACTGTTTAGTTTATTTTATGCTAATCAATGATTAAATGATTATTGGTTTACCATTTGATTGATGGATTGTTTTTATTTTGTTTGTTTTAGATAATCGGCATACCTGTTGTGGGAGTCAGAAACCTCATTCCACTCGAACCTAGGAGAAGGCAAACGCAGGGCTTTTTACAATGCAAGGTATTTTTTTTTGTTATATATAAAACCTGTTTTTTATATATTTTATTTTATTTTTTTGTTTATGAAAGGTGCTATTTGGAATGGATATACTCATAGTGGTTTATTTTATTTCTTTTTTTAGTGTGTCTTGGAAATCGCTTGACCACTGCTGATTGAGAACGGGTGTGTTTGGGACCATTGTTTACCAGGCAGTCAACGGCTGAAAACTAGGGTGAGATTGTTTTTTTATATTAATAATGTCTTTTGCCACTGCAGATAGCTTAACTTGGGAACCCATTGAATCCTCTTTTAAAATGCGTGTTTGCTCTGACCGCGTAGTGAATGTTAGAGAGAGTTTAATCCCAAAAGACTTTATCGAATCATGTTTTGAAATTTTTGAAGAACAAATTTGTACAGCGCAAAGGTTGCATGCGGCTTTAAAGGTCAATACACAACTTGTGTGCGATTTCATATATAAAAACAAGGACGGTGAGCATAAAAAACATTTTATATTGTCAGTAAAATGCAAGAGCTTTTGATAGCCAATAATCTGAACGAGTGGTATCAATGCCAAGTGGTGAATGCCTTGCTATCAAAATTTGATAAACTGCAACAAGGACCTAGTGGTTTGGCGTTAGACAAAATCCATTACCTACAAATCAACATTTGTCATTTCAACCCGTTGAATGCTGGGTCTAGCTTTATTGACATACCACCAGCAATAGCTTCGAAAAAGGCGGTGGTGGATATTGAGAACCAGGACAATGATTGCTTTCTGTGGGCTGTGGCTGCCTATTTGCAGCCAGCTCAAGATCGTAATGTTAACAGACGAGCAAAATACAAGGCCAAATTTGATGAATTAAAACAAACATTAAATTTAACTGGAGTGTCGTTCCCTATGGACTTAGAAGAGATCCATAGGTTTGAACAAGATAACCAGGACTTTTCGTTCATGCTGTATGGCCTTGATGGTGATGAGATTGTGGGTCCTCTTTATGCCACAAAAGAACCGAAACGACATCACATTCATCTGTGGGAAAGGTAAATCACTATTGCCTTATTAAAAGCCTGAGTAGATTGCTAAGCAGTCAAGCGTCCAAAGAACAACATAAGAAACATATTTGTGCGCGTTGCCTGCAATATTTTAAAACCCCTGCGCTTTTGGAACGTCATAGGGTGGATTGAGTTTCTCAGGAAGCGGTGAGACTGATATTGCCACAAGGGGACAAGGCTGTGTTAAAGTTTAAGGACATTCATAAGCGCGACACTGTTCCCTATGTGGTATATGCAGATTTCGAAGCTCTCACCATACCCATGGCGGGGTGTGAACCAGATCCCACCATGAGCTCAACCACACCCATTCAAAAACATGAACCTTTTGCCATAGGATTTAATGTTGTGTGTGCCTATGACTCCACACAATCCTTTTATAAATCCCGCGAGGGGCCAGATTGTGCCAAATGGTTTTTGGATGAACTTGTAAAGTTGGCTGACCATGTACAGGGATTACTGGCCCACTCAGTACCCATGTGTCTATCTCCACAACAGCAGTAGCAGTATGAGCATGCCAAGACATGCCATATTTGCGAAAAGCCACTGATCAGTGCTGAAGACACCGTTCGTGATCACTCACACTTTACGGGAGAGTTTCGTGGAGCTGCGCATAGTAAATGCAATTTGAACTTTTCAGCTCCTCGTTTCATCAGTGTCTTTTTCCACAATCTGGCAAATTATCACATTCAGTTTTTGATTCGTGAATTGGGTCATGTCAACATGGGCTCGTTTACCACCATCCCCCAAAACCATGAGCGTTTTACAGCCCTGACATGGCAGTTGAGCAACTTTAGCATTCGATTTTTGGATTCCTTTAAGTTTATGGCATCCTCGCTAGACAGTCTTGTGAATGGCTTGGATGAAGAGGAATTAAAAAATACTAGAAAACATTTTAACGATCCTGAGCAATTTCAATTGTGCATTCGGAAAGGTACATTCCCGTATGATTTCTGCAACCACTGGAACGTGTTAAAGCAAACAAAACTCCCACCACAAGAGAAATTTTACTCGAAACTAACACGTAGTACAGTTTCCGATGAAGACTATGCACATGCATGTCAAGTTTGGCGAGTGTTTGACATTAAGACGCTAAGTGAATATGCTATGCATTACCTAAAACTGGATGTATTGCTGCTCACTGATGTGTTTGAAAAATTCCGTGAGTTGTGTCAGCACATTTATGGTCTTGACCCGGCTCACTATTATACGAGTCCTGGGCTCTCGTTTGATGCCGCTTTAAAGTACACTCAAGTGGAATTGGATTTACTCACTGATGTAGGCATGGTACTATTCTTTGAAAAGGGCATTCGCGGTGGCTTTGTGTCACTTAACCAGCGCCATGCCGAAGCGAACAATGTCTACATGCCTGATTATTCACCAGACAAACCAGAATCGTACTTAATGTACTATGACGTGAATAATTTGTACGGCTACGCCATGAGTCAGCCTTTGCCCTATGGGAAGTTTGCTTGTCTGAGAGAGAAACAAGTGTCTGAATTTGATGTGAACATTGCTAGCCAAGAAACAGGTCGTGAATATGTGCTAGAAGTTGATATTGAATATCCCTCATCCTTGAATGATCAACATGCCGATTTCCCATTCTGCCTTGAGCAAATGGTTCCCCCTGACAGTAAAGTGAAAATTGAAAAACGTATGGGCACACTTTACAACAAAAATCGGTATGTGCTACATATCCAAATGTTAATGCAATGTCTAGCCCAAGGCTTCGTGTTAAAGAAAATCCATAGGGGTATTTCCTTTGCACAAAAAACAAGGCTCAAGCCATAGATGCAACTCAACACAGAGCACCGACAAATGGCAACACAGCAGTTTGAAATTATTTTTTTCAAATTAATGAACAACTGCATCTATGGCAAGTCCATGGAGAATGTCCGCAAATACCGTGACATTAAATTGGTGAATGTCTGGGAAGGACGTTACGGTGCCCGGCGGTACATTGCCGAGCCAAATTTTAAATCGATCAACATTATCGATGAGGATTTGGCCACCATTGAATTGAGTAAGACCAGCGTGACCCTGGATAAGCCCATTTACTTGGGCCAAGTCATTTTAGACTTTTCTAAATCGGTCATGTATCTATTCCACTATGAGTTTGCCAAACGCCATTTTGAGGACGTATCTCTTTTGTATATGGATACGGACTCATTAATTTACCACATTCGCCAAAGCAACCCCTATGACGTCATGAGGCAGCATAGTGACTGGTTCGACACCTCTTCGTATAGCGCTGACAACGTGTTTCAGCTACCCATAAAAACAAGAAGGAAATGGGCGTTTTAAAAGATGAATGCGGTGATTCCGTTATGACGGAATTCGTAGGTTTGGCCTCGAAAATGTATGCTTATCGCACACTAGACTGTAAGGAAGCCAAAAGAGCAAAAGGTGTAGGTAGCACAGTAGTAAAATCGCTACGTGTAGACGATTACTTAGCGGTTTTACGCACTGGCAAAGCTATGTCCCATACACAGTGCAGGATACAATCCAGAAACCATCATTTTATCTTGTGGAACAGAGAAAACGCACCCTCGCCTCATTGGATAACAAACGTGTGTGTGCTGATGACCTGCTCACCAGCCTGCCCTGGGCTTATGACTGCAAGGAGGAGGAGGTGTGATTTCACTGTTTGTTCGTTTAGGGACATGGCTTTTTGTAAATTGTAGATATAGTATTTTGTAAATATTGGTTTTTGTCATTGTAAATAGTAGATTTTATAAATAGTGGCAACCCACTTGGACCGTTTGCTCTTAAAAAAAGTTCTATGCAACCTTATTTTTATTTTTTATTTTAAATTTAACAGAGTTGGGAATTGGAAAATGGTATATAGTTTGATTCTTTTAAAGCTGTACAAAGTTGTAGTTTTTTGTAAATATAAAATAAGTAATATATTTTTAGTAAATTATTTTTTGTGTAATGTAAATCGTAAATGGAAAACTAAAAAAAGTTCTTTGGGATGAGTGTGCATGTGGAGAATGTGCTTTTGGGGATAAATAAAGTGGTTGTGTTTGTTCCCAAAGACAGGTATGGTTGTGTGAGTAGAGTAAAAGCTGGTGTGACTGTATGGCCAGAGCAAATACGGTAAGGTAGGGTGGGTGGGGAGGGGGAAATTGTCACTTATATACTCATTTTGTTTTCAATAGTTTTGTTTTTACTTTAAAATGTAGCGGTCAATAGACATTATTTTTGTAAAAACAGCCTTAGCTGCACTAGTCGTAGACCTCGACGTTTCTCCAAACTGCATCATCATCATCATCATCATCATCATCGTCATCATCATCATCATGGTCAAGCACTCGCATTAACATCATTGACAAATCTCAACTTTCGACATACACCAAATGGAAAAATGACAAAACAAAATGGAAAATCCATGCTTCGATATCACCAAAAACGCAAAACATAAAACACACATTTTTTAAAACTGGAAATGCTCATGTGTAAAATGTAAAAATTCAAAAACATAAAACAGACATTTTTAAAAAGTGTCATCAACAAAATAGAGAATCCATATCATCAAAACCGCAAAACTTGAAACAGACGTTTTTAAAAACTGTAAATTGCAAATTGGCAAATGGCAATGTGTGAAAATGTGAAAATGAAAAATCAGCTCATCAACATTATGATTTTTAAAAATTAAAAAAAACATCGTGCTCTGGTAAACCTTTGTTTTTTATTTCATAACCATAGGGATTGACAAATGAAAATAGAATACAAACACATCTCAATTCCTTAATCCTCAATTCCTTAATGTTCGTGTCCATGCATCATCAACTTTCCTTTCATGCACTCATGACAATCAGGGCTGCGGTCCTCTCTCCCACTGAGGCATCACAGGATGTGAAACATTGTTTAGTTTTCTCAATAACAATTTTATTTATTTAATTATTTATTTATTTATTTATTTATTTAAACCAAATTTCCTTGTTAATTGTCACTTTAACTAACTGCTTTAACTGCTTTAACAAGATTTATCGTGACATACAGACAATAAACACATAGATAACATAAATTTACAGTATGGCGTTAGATAATTAAACCAAATGTTCATTCGGCATTTCATAGCTACCTTGTTATTTCAAAACTTAATAATGCTTTGCAGTAGTTATCTTCATTCACAATATCACTGGGCAACTTTTCTGATGGAAACTGCACAAAGTTCTTTCTTAATCATAAATGTGGACACAGTGTTCTTCATTTTTTGACAGATCTCCATGGGAGATACCTCACAGAAAGAATTACTTTTATTTCCCTATCGAGCCCATACTGACTGTAAGAGTCTGATAAGTTTTGTGGTAAGGAAAAAACCCATCAAACTCACAGGAAAAATCTACAGACAGCAATATGTGGCTGTACTGTAGTAATCGTATAGGCTACCTGGTTAATACAGATAGGCTCTCCTAGGCTTTAACAAGATTTATAGCTTAGGAAGCCATCTCCTGTACTTGAATGCTTAATTTACATGCATCTTTGTTCTGAATCTCATCCGACGCTTTCTTATTCCACATTGCCCTGATGGTATTAATATATTTTGCTAATTGACCTGCTTTCCCCCATTCCCTTTTTAGTAATTTAATTAAAGTGTGATACTCATTTTCATTTTCTATTCTGTTTAGATCTGCTTTGTCTACAAACTTTGCTCTTATCATTTTAATTTCCTTGCATTCCCTGAACAGGTGCGCCGCAACCATAACCTTCCCACAAAATAGGCAAATGTCCTCTTTTCCTACTTCTCTCAACGCTTTGTTCTTATACACCCCCATTAACCACCAAATTATCCCTCTCATTTCTCTTTTCATTAGGCATTGAGGCTTTATGCTCTTAAAGTTCCTTATTTCGCAGAACTCCGTTAAGGTTCTCCTACTGGTGCACTCTTCTCTTAGCACCTGCAACTCTACGTCATTAACCCTTCTGCACACTTTTTTACACACCCTACCTTCCTCTCTTTGTAAGTCCCTATCCCATAGATAACCCATTCCTAATCTTTCCAGTACACTTCCTACCCCGTCCACCCAGTAGCCCTCTTGCTGATGCTTAATTTGGTGCAGGTAGGCTACCTTAAGCATTCCCCCCCCCCCTCCACCTGTTTTTAAACGAATCCAAGACTTTATGACCCTTTTTATGATATGTTGTCTAATGCTTACATCCTCACACAACATTCTCGCTCCACAATTCGCCGTGCAACTAGGTAGCCCCAAAATTATCTTGGCAAACCTACTTACAATACTGTCCAGGGTTTTCGTTCCTTCCTCTAAACCCCATACTTCCACTCCATAGAGTGCTCTTGAAACGATGAGTGCGTTGAACACATTCTTATACACTTTGTAGTCAAGATTCGGTAACCTACGCTCTAACACTTTAACATTCGCCAATGCCGCTAGCCCTTTCGATTTTGCCCTTTTAATTTGTTCGGTCCATTTACCATTACTCGCCTTTATCGTCCCTAGATACTCAAGTTTTTTCACCGTCTCTAACTGCGACCCATACATGACCCACTTTTCGTTCTTAGCCAGTTTAACTCCCTTTTTGCAGACTATAACTTTGGTCTTACTCGGGTTAATTTTTTAAGTTCCAGTCCTCACAGTATCTCACAATATCATCAATACTATATTGCATATTATAGGGTGTTAGAGCAAGCAGAAGGATGTCATCAGCAAAAGCTAGGCCCGGGATATCATAATTGTCCAAGCAAGGGTTGGACCGTTGCTCAAAGCTCTTTGACTCGAAAATATCGTTGATAAATAGCAAAAAAAAAAGCACCGGGGATAATTTGCATCCCTGTTTTAGTCCTATATTAGACGTCATCTCTCCTACAATTATATCATCTTTAGTTTTAATTGCACATTTCACTTCGGAATACACATTCTCAATTGCTCGTATCATTTTATGTGACACCCCGATTTTTCCCAGTTTAGCCATGACAGCTCCCCTGCTCACTGAATCAAACGCCTTCTCCAAATCAATAGCTGTGATATACAGCGTACCTCTTTTCCTTCTTATGTACTTGTCCATCACCGTTTTAACCACCATTATATTGTCACTGGTCCTCATTCCTTTTCTGAACCCTGTCTGGAGTCTCGAGAACACCGAACAGCCCTCTGCCCATGCTATTAAACGCTTGGATAAGACACCGGTGTACATTTTGCTCAAATTATCAAGCAAAGTTATGCCTCTATAGTTGCCTGGGTCTAGTTTGTCCCCACGCTTCTTATATATTGGACAAATTATCCCCTCCTGCCACGCCCTCGGAAATCTACCTCCCTCAAAGATTTTGTTAAAGAATTTTACCAAGCTGTCCATCATGAACCTATTGTTACTCAATTCTTGCCAAAATTCATTTGTTATCCCCGAAATAGCACCTGACTTCCCTCCTTTACTTTTTGTCATTACTTCCGTAATTTCCTCTATCGATATGACTTGGTCCAGCATAGGCAGAGCGGCCTCCAGCCCCCTCGGGACGCCAAACTCATCCCTCTTCCTCCAATGATCTTCAGCATTTAACAGATTCTCATAATATGCAATCCATATTTCATCACTAATAGAGCTCCCCCCACCACTTCTGCTCCCCCTACAGTAAGAATTTATCCTGCTCCACACTTTGCTACAGTCGTTAGCTTTAGAATCCTTATTTAGTGCTGTTGCTTCCTTACCCTGCCATTCATCTTTCATTTTACTGAGCAGTTCCCTATATTCTTTCCTTAGACGACAAAATTCTACTCACATCGTGTCATCCCCTCCTCTCTTGTATAACTTCAGTGCCCTAATAACTTCGGTTTTCTTCCTTCTACAAGATTCATCGTACCATCCTTTAATTCTCCCTAATTTTCCCCTAGCCTTCGCGCGCATTTTCCGCCCGGCCATCATAATTGCATTCTCAATCATACGTATTACCCCTTCAATTTCATCATTACTGATCATTAAACTTATTCCTACCTTTATCAGCTCAAAATTTTCTCCCTGGAAGTAGTTCTGGAACTCTCTGCAGTTTTCCTCCCTCCATCTGAATCTATTTACTTTTCTCTCTATAGCTTTAACTTGTGGGTTCCCTTTTGATTTTGATTTTGTCACCGCTCCCTGCATGTTGACGACAATTGGTAGGTGGTGTGATTCCCCCCATTCTTCAACAGTGAACCTCTTAATTAGGGTTAGTGCTCCTCTGGAACATATTGCTAAATCTATTACACTTCCTCCAATCTCTGTTATATACGTCAGGTTAACTTCTTCATCCCCCACACAGACCCCATTTAATATATATAGCTCTTCTGCACCACATAGTTCCAAAATCTTTTCTCCGTTCTTGTTACATTCCTTGTCTTTGCTGTGCCTATCCCCACATACGGCCTCGGCAACCCCCTTGCTGTAAAGGGGCTTTCTGTCTGCAACCCTCGCATTGAAGTCCCCTAAAAGCACAATCTCTGCCTCTTCATATATATTTTGAATTCTGTTTATTTCAATAGCTAACTCATCGAAAAAGCTTTCTCTTGCATATGGGGAATTTTCCGGAGGGTTGTAGACAAAGCCGAAACATACCGTTCCTTTCCCCCTCCTCCTAATATCTGCTTTTACCCACACTACTTCTTCCAGTTCTGAACTAATAAATTCTGATAATTCCCTCACCTCTTCTTTAATTAAAACAACAATTCCCCCCCGGGAACCTACCGGTGCGAGCTTTTCTAATCTTAGGTTTTGTATATATATTGAAGCCATCTATTTTAACCTCGCAACCTACAGGGAGCCAACTCTCAACAAATCCTACAATCTGCATATCTTCTATTAGGGTCAAAACTACATCGTTCCCTCTCTTATTTAAAAAACCCTCTATATTTACGCTAGCAATATTCCAGTTTAGTTATTTTTACCCCTACCCTATTCGCTGGCGGTAGCTTTACTTCTAGTAACTCTAGCTTTCTCTAGCTCTAGTATACTGCCACCTGGAGAAGAAATGACCTCCTTCTCCACATTAAACTGCTCTGTCAAGGTTTTCTTGCCCCATAGTTCTTTTAGACTAGTAACTCGTTGTTTGCCAGTCTCACCTTTCTGCAAACCACGCACTTGTCCGGTGTTCCTGGCGCTGACGTTAGTCGTTCCTGCTCGCGCCACTTCCGTGTTGGACTTGGAGGTCGATGCTCTCTGTTGAATCATCACCGCACTTCCCTCTGAACCGACAGCTGCTTCCACCTGGTTGCTAGGTCTAACTGTCTCCTGTTGTTGTCGCTTCTCCATATCATGGAGTTGTGCCACTGTCCAAATCCGATCCCAGTTGTTGCCGCTAACCGCCAGTCTATTGCCTTTTACATAAGCCTTGAGACCAGAGCTCCTTGCCTTCCTTAAATGAAACTGCAAGGTCCGTTGCTCGCTTGCCTCTTCTTTACTCATTTCTCTCCTTACCCATATCCTCTCCCATTTCAGGTTCTTTGTGTTCGCCAGAATTCTGTGAGCCTTCAGCGAAGAAACTAATGACACTTTCACGGGAATCGTGCTCCTACCTCGCCCTATCCTGGTCACATTGTCAATCTCTGAGACTCCAATGTTTATCCGCATGCCTTCACTAATCACTCGGAGCACCTTGGATGTTAGATCATCGGTGCTTTCCTTGGCATCTTCCTTTATTCCGTAAATGAAGACGTTTTCCTTTCTCTCATCCAGCTTGGTCTTCCTTAATTCATTTACCTCCACCTCTAATATCTTCACCTTTTGTCTTAGGTCTTTTATCTCTCTACTATTCTCGGCCAGCCTTTCTGTCACTATTCCCATCTCTACTCTTATACATGTCTTCATCTCCTTGAATTACTTACATTGCTCACGAAGAATGTCCCGGATCTGGTCATTTTGTGACACTTCCTTTACAATTTCCCTTATTTTTACCATTTCTTGCCATCCCAGCTGACCAGGCCCTGGGTTTGACTCCACTCCTCCAATTAATAGTATCGTCGCCACAACCAGCGCTACCATCGCCAAAACCCCCATCTGTTCGGTGACGTTGCCCACTATCACCTTCCCGACACCGAAATCGCACTTCACTCTAGCCTGTCAGTGGTCGATGCCCGCCCGGTACTGCTGAATAGCGATTCCCATTCTTCCCTACACTTCACTGCACGTCTGTTCACCTTGCTTGCTTGGTTGAAACTGCAATAACAATTTATCTGCCACATGTCTTAAACCAGGATGACTATGGCGATAATATAGGTCTTGTTCTTTGCATGCTTGATCCAAAAGATTAATGGGTACATCACCACGCTGCAAACGTTTTTCAAGATGAGTTCCAGGGCCACAAACACGATAACCTGGAAGATGGATTTCGAAAGGTAAGTATTGAATCACTTTGTCAATGACACCATTGCCAGTACAGGTCTGGCGTATCCTTTTCCATCGATGGTGAAAAGGTTTGGTCTTCCTCCTCCTCTGTGGACGATGTTTGTGTTTGTTGTTGTTGTTGCTTTTTCTCGCCATGACACCCGTGGAAAGATTCAACAAAGTCTTTACACGGACTTTTATGACCGTGATACAGTTTCACTAGCTAACAAGTCACACACTGACGCATAGAGGGTATTTTTGCCATGGCCACTTGCTTATGGTGATCATAATCCGTACAGGGTTGCAATTCACTCAACACAGGGTCTTGAGTCCATGATTTTGATACATGTTGCCAGATTTCTTTCACCGCGTTGGCGGCCACATAATAAATGAACGATTTGGGCAGCGCTAAGAGTTCCTCTTTGGTAAAACTGTCTAGTTTCTTTTTGCACACAAAGAACTTCCCGATGGCTTTGTCTGTAGCATTGCCTTTCTCCATGGTATCACGTGTTGTAGATGTTTACACGTCGCTTGTAGAAATCTCACTGGCGTCATTCACAGGTAAATCTTGAGTTATAATTTTGTTCAACAACTCCCAGCAGGCATGGGTGGTTAACCAATGAAAGAGATGCCACGCATGCGCTAGGGATGTATGGATAGTTGCCACAGGAACAAGTATCCATCAGCGTTTGCAGGGAGGGGCAGCCCAGGTCCATGAGGTCGATACATTGACAGTAAGACGCCAAAAATGGTTGCATCCATTCACGTTTTTCATTACCTTTCACAAATACCACATTGGCCGAGGACAAGTGTGCTTTCATGACCACGTCCAAATATTTATAGGAAATGGTTCCTTGATACCAGTCTATTTGCTTATGATTTTCAATCCACAGGGTTTGTTTGCGGTCTTTTTCAAACAACAAATCAAAAGCATGAGGCGGGTTAAATAGCAAATGCGTAGCTTGCGATATCCAAAACGTGGTACAATCGATAATGGCCACTTGTTTAAATATAAATTTGTTGTCGCCAATTTTAAACCCTTGGCAATCCACAATGAGTGTGCGCAACATGTTGCCGCTTGCCTGGACCAAGTTCAACTGACGACTGACTAACCATTGGCCACTAAGGTGTGGTCATGACATGGACTTACCTGCCATGCTAGTTTGAAAAAAAATGAGGTTAGGGTAGGACAGGGGGACATGAAAAAAATAAGAATTTAATAATTGCATCATTTTATTATCATAACACGTCTTACAGGCTTTTGTCATTTTGGGATAAGAACGATACCAACTGATACAACAATATAGTCTCTTGTGTTTGTAACGTCCATAACACCGATGATGTCCCAATGTCTCTAAACTAGGCGTTTTTGATGATGAGCTGCTCACCGAAGCACCATGGACACCATACAGTCCACACGTATCGAAACTTGTTTTTTTTTCATCACTCAGAAGTACGAGTGAGGGGTAGCTTGAATGACAGGGTATATTTCCCACCTCCATTCTGCACAGGTAGGGGCATGCAGGTGACCAGCGCTGATGTTCCTGCATGGGTTCATCGCTCTCTTGCCATTGGTCTATGATGAAGGGACAAAAGGCACATTTCACTTCATCTCTTGTTTTTAAATAGTAGAATCCAGCGGCCGCCAAGGCTTGAGGGTTTATTAAAGGCACTGGCCATGTTGCAAAAGTCTTGAAACGTTGTTCCTCAGAGTTTAAATTCATGGATGTGACTTCTCTTGATGCTTTAAAGCAAGACATGACTGAGCGGCTTGACGTGGGTTGACCTGTTATTTATACACTCGTCACTTGGTTGGACAGTGGATAATAGTTGACTTGTTTGTGATGAATAATCAAACAGTAGGCTGTCGTATTGGCTGGTACATTGTCATGCGTTTCAAAATCTAGTCGAATGTCAATATTGGATGGCTTGACAGACTCTTCCAGGTAAGAACAGTCAAAGAAAATCAGTGGCGCCCTTGCCTTAAACGCTTGGGGTAGCAGCATGGGGCCGTTAACTTTTTGATAATACGACCATCGAAATTTAGAAAACAAGTCGTACAGGGGGCCAAACTTATTTTATGAAAAATCCAAATCCAGTCCTTCATAGGGAAACACAGCTCCGTTGAGGAAAAGACGTGCATTTCTCAATTGCAGGTGATCAAATTGCGTGGCATCTTTGGTTTTTTGATACTTGCGATTTGTTTGAAACCCCACGATAATGTAGAGAGGTCTCTCTTTATAGCGAGCAGTTTTTACAGACCAAATGTGTGTGTTGGTGGTGGGCAATAGCGGGTACTCATGGAGTGCCCAGCTTCTAAATTCAATGGGTAGAGGCATATCTCTCTTTACTATCTTGAGTATGTCCAGTTTATTGCTATCGTCCAGTGTCACATGGGGCACTTTACATAGCAAGCGTTGTAGTTGAATTTTTGAATCTATGGGGGCATTGTCAGCTCCCTTGAGCGCATTATTATCACTCCTGTCTCTCACCAGATAAAGCACTTGCATTGCATTGACCACAATGCGCTGGTGGTCTTCGGCATAGCCTTAAATCAGTTTAAGAGGTAAATATCCAGTTAAGGTCCCATCGGTGTGTACCATCCAGTCATTGGTCGAGTCAGGGCACCAACCTGCCATGCAAAGTGTTTTACCTTCTTCCTCACTATAAGAGGGGTATAGTTTCAATACACTGGAAATGCCTACATTTCGAGTGCTATCCACCACGATATCGTTAATGACATAACGTACTTCAGAAAACAGAAAGGCCAAACCATGGTTGGCCAACTTGGATGTGGTGGGTAAAGAGCCATCGGCTATGGTGAGCCGACCTTCGATCTGAATGACACTTTCATGCGGTAGGGTGTAAATATCTTGGTTGTTGATGAAAAATTGAATTTCATCATTGTTATTGAGTCCAGGTGTTTGAGCTTGATAGGAATGGAGATCAATTCTTACCACTCCTGGTTGTTCCTCGATGCGGTTCGCTATCTCTAGGATAGAATTCATTATGGAGGTTGACGTGGTAACTCAAATGCTGTAAAATCTGCTTGTCTTGAGATGTTAACGTGTATTCACGTGGCAAACAACTAACACCATTCCTAGACGGTGTTGTTGCTTTATACACAAACTTCATAGTGGCTTTAGCACCAACTTGTAAGTCACTGGTGTGGTAGAATCTAGATCAATGAGTTGTTGCTCTCTATTGGTCAGTCTTAATGTTATATTACTAATACCATCGACAGTCACAGAATGAAAAAGCACCACTGGAGGGTTTTCACGAATAATATAGCCATTGGCGATGTTACAATAAAGTCATAAAGCGAATGCGATGGTTCTTGATTAGTGTACACTTGACTAATAATATTACACGTTACCGACACATGATGGTCCTCAATGAACTTCACTTCATGATCCGATTCATGTTTCTTGTTGGGCTCCAACACGCGTGGTTTAAATCCTAGTAATGGACGAATGGAATATGGGCGTGATTTAAAGTCAATTTTGAATGTGGAGAAAATACTGCAGCGATGAGTGTTGGTATTTCCTACAAGTTCAAACTTGCGCGTTCCATCGATAAATGACTTTAAACCATATTCATTGATCAACACCACATAAATGTGTTCATAAATGTCATCAATCGTGTATCCACCAGAGTTCATGGTGAACACAGAATCATCATAGTAAAACTTGTTGTTCACATTTTCACGTATATTGTATATTCGATTGTACGTTTCAAGAGAAACAAGTCCCAAACCATAGGGTTTTTCACTCAATTCGATAGGCGGGTAAAAGTCTAGGCTGACTTCGGGTCCACGTCCATGCAGTGTAAACGTTTTACTTTCTGCCGACATACTGTTGACGTTTTTGCTTATGCTGCGTCTTATATAAAAAAAATAAACACAAACGACCGCACTGTTGGCTGTTAAACGTTTGCTCACGTTTCACATTATAATATATCTTGATCCTGTTTCCAAAATAGGTCACTAGTTCCATGGGCGGGGTAAATTCCCAAAACTGTCAAAGTACCATACGATGGATCCCTCTTTTACATAAGCTACATAATGCGTTCCTGGTCCTCGGTGATCATCCAAATTGACAACAGCACTTTCCTGTTTCCAGGGTCGTGGGGGTAATTGGTTTCGGATAAACACACCTCGATAATGATAAAGCTTTAGTTGTTTAGCATAGCTTTCCACTTGTTGATGCGGCAGGGCATGTCTTGCTATGGCTGAGTTTTTTTTAATATTTCGAAATGGTGAAATCCCAAATCCTTGTTGATAAAAAGCTGGCTTTAAATTGGCGTTTCTAGCCCCCATAGCAATCGCTTCCATTGTTTCATTGTGTCGCTGACTTTCTTTGAGTTGTTGCTTGCCCTGCTGCGTGGCTTTAATGGTTTACGCCACTGCACTGGCACCGCCCAAAAGTGAACCCAGAGCAGCCAGACCGGCAAATAAAGCCGGTAAAAATCCCGCTCGTTTGGGGACGGGAATCACTCGCCCTTGTTTTGAACCCTGTCGCTGACGTTTTGGAATAACACGTCTCTGTGCTGCTCGAAGAGCTTTCCTTATGGTCAATACATTATTCTTTCTATTTTTCTTTCGCAACGGCTTGTCCACCAATGTCTTAAGCCCAGGCTTTGCCAAGGACAGGGTCTTATTTTTAGTCATTTTAGTCTTTCTCACCACATATCTTTGTTTCACCATGATGATAATGATCAACAACCTTTCACAAGAAAGTTTAAGTCACAACTAACGTCAGATTGTTATTTCATGGCTGTATATTCCAATTCCACATATAGTGGGAAATCGTTTATGGTTTTTCCCGCTTACTTTTCATCCCATGTCAACATGAGATGAAAGGATAATTCGTCACCTGCATTGACCATTTCATGGTTATGGGGCAACATCCTATGACCATTTACCTTTATTTGTAAATTGTTCTCATCAAGTATGGCATATTTGATGTGAATGGTTCCATCATAGTGTAATCGATAGTGGCTTAAACCCGAAGCAAGCACATAGGTTAAGTGCTGATCATGGACGAGCAGTAAATGGTTTTTGTCATTCATAGATTTTTCATTTGTCAGATACACTAACAATACAGATGGGATAAATGTATAATGCCTTTTCATTTCATAGGTCATGTAACCCTTGGTACAGACATCGTCTTCGTCTTGCGGGTCTTCCACGTGAATAATCCGATGGTGATTAGCGCTATAGCCATTCACCTGAAGCTGAGGCACTTTGTCATAAAACTCATACACTTTGTTATCCACATACTTTTTCGTAGTAACGTCTGTAGACACTTGAGGATGTTGTACATGGGTTAACCGCTTTCCCTTAAAGTCATAATCCCCCTGTTTTGTACGTGGCACTACAGAGCTATCCACATAGTGTTTATTAGCTGGATCTGTTTCTTGTTTAGGATCATGTATGGGGACAGAACTAGCTTTGGCCATCAACGCACGTACAAAGACATCCATCGTCAACCTGTAGTACGAGTCTACTGTTTCTATGACAAGGCTCGGTGTCCTGTATATAGACAGCCTGCTAGCCTGTCTAAGCCTTAGTTGATATGAAGATTATTAAGCAGTAAGAGTCATTCCCCGTGGGGGACATGGTATCTCATCTCTGTCCCACATCACGTGAACAACGCCATGGTTCACTGTTTCCATCTTCCATTCGCTGCATCATTGTGGGACCTTCCGGCTGTGGAAAGACCAATCTTTTGCTAACACTCATTACAGCGCCCAATGGTCTGCGTTTTCAAAATATTTATAATTTTGCAAAATCTCTCTACCAACCCCTCTACGTGTTTCTGGATCAAGTCATGTCTGGATTTCAAAAAGCGAATATGGATTATTTTAAATGTTTCCATGCAAGAAAATGTTATTTCACCGGATGAGGTAAAGCCCGATTCACTCATGATTTTCGATGACGTATCCACTGAACGTCAAGGTATTATTCAACACTATTTCAGCATGGGTCGACACAAACATATCGATTGCTTCTATCTTGGACAAACGTATTCTAAAATGTCCAAACAGTTGATTCGTGACGATGCCAATGTCATTGTTTTATTTCGCCAGACGAGAGGAACAGTCGTCACATTTATAATGAACATGTGAATCCAGATATGACCTTTCAAATGTTTACTGAATTGTGTGGCAAGTGCTGGAACACTCAACGTCATGCCTGTTTAGTGATTGACAAACAAAGTGAACTCAACCAAGGACGATATCGCTTAGGGTTTGATCATTTTATTGCTATTTAAGGCCCTGTATCATTCTCTCTCAAGTCATTTGTCAAGACACCATGGCGTTAGCAGAGAGTCAATTGAAAAAGCATATTATTAGAGCAAAAAATAGTATTCGCCAGAAGTTTCGTCCATTGAAACGTTCACGTGCAGATCATGCCTTGTTTATTCAATATCATTTAGCACCTCCGCTAAAAGCCATGTTGAAACCCTATTTCAAGCCTTCTGAAACACTACCCACCGTTTCACAAGCCACTCAGACGCTGCACGAGGACCCTGAGGAAGAGGAAGAGGAACAGGAAGATTTGACTAGTGTTAGCGAAGTTGAGGATGACGAGGAACAAGTGTTTACGCCTCCAAAAAAAAAAAAAAAAAAAAAAAAAAAAACGACCGCGCCCATTGCAGAGTTTTTGAGATAAAGAAATGCTTGGCCATGGTCGAAACAAATCGTCTCCGTTTTTCACAAGTCTTGGCCAGCCCTCAAAATAAAGCTCAACTGAAAAACATTTTAACAAAATATTATGGGGGCAGATGACCTCGTAGTTCCGCCCCTTAAAACAACAATAACTAACTATAACTAACTAAAATATTATGGATCATCACTAGAACCCTATCTCATTGATCTGTTTATTGGAAACACAGACACCACGTATGGTGTTCGCTATGAGAATGATAGTTTTAAAATTGGGGATTCATCCATTAAATTTGCTCGTACTAAGGCTGTCATTAAGAACATCAACTATAAATTGACGCCAGGACTGTTAAAGCTGCTCTTTTCTCGAACACCCTCATTCCATGATTATACGTCAGAGGACCTTGGCAAATACAAATCCATTTTATTGGATACCCATGCCCACAAAAGACAGTATGATCCCGCTCAACAAGTGAATGCCAATACATCTCAAAAATATAAAGCCATCATTGCAAAAATGTTTCCCACCAGTCAAAGTACTCGTCGTAAAGTGTCCGCTTCGGGAGTGACATTTAAACCATTAAAACCCCTTGTGGATGTTGCCTACTGGCACAATCCCAATAAGCTCGTCCAGCGGCTACACTTGTTGCATGCTTCACGTCAAGCCGGCCATACCGGTCACGATTGGGAAATTCAAGAATTGAACAAGAACATCGAAATGCCAAAATTATTGTTTAAGCCCTCGCCCATTAAAATGGGCATTGCTCACGAGCTGAATCGCCCAGCTAGGCGTCACTAGCCACGACTCAAGGTGATTTCACGAGGTGAAGATGAACTTTGGTAGGCCGACTTGGTTGAAATGATACCCTATGCTGGCGTTAACGACGGTGTACGCTATATGTTGACCGTCATTGATGTCTATTCCAAAATGGCCTTTGTTGAACCTGTGCGTCGCAAGTCTGGTCCACTAGTTACCAAGGCCTTTCAACATATTATTCAACACTCCAAACGTCAACCTCAGTTGCTACAAACCGACCAGGGGAAAGAATTTTTCAACAAGGATTTCTCCAGTTTTCTCAAATCTAAGGATATTCACCATTACACCACGTACAACAATCTCAAAGCCAGCGTGGTCGAGTGGTTTAACCGAACATTGAAAACCCATATGTGGAAAGCGTTTACCGTTCAGGGCAGTTATCGCTGGTTGGACATGTTACCTGAGCTAGTGTCACCTTACAATGACACCAAACATAGAACCATTGGGACCAAGCCACGTCTCGTGACCAAAAATATTCAGCGACTGGATAAACTGTTTAACCCCATAAAACAGCAGATCCTAAACGTCACCGACTGAAAATTGGGGATTTTGTTCGTGTGATAAATTTAAGTCTGCCTTCATTAAGGGCTACACGCCTCAGTGGGGGACTGAACTATTTCGAATTCGTCAAGTCAACTTGGACAGTCCAGTCACCTATTTACTCCAAGACCTCAACCATCAACCCATTAAAGGTAGATTTTATCTCCATGAACTTCAAAAAACAGCATTTCCTAAACATTATCTTGTGGAAAAAGTGTTGAAACAAAAAGGAAATAAACTATATGTCAAATGGTTAGGATATAACTCTACGTTTAATTCTTGGATCAATAAATTACATGTTGTGTGAACCTGGGCACTTTTTATTTTTAAATTTATTTATTTATTGAATCATGATGTACGAGAGCTCTGTGTATGGCGCCCCGCGCTTCATGCATGTCCATAGATGTTTGTCTTTCTCTCTCCACACTTGTGTCTCACTCCTTCACTCCATGTTGACATACAACTCGTTCAGCTATTGGCTGTCATGGGTTCTCCACTCCTCCCCTCACCTCCCCAGCCCTCTGGCCCCGCCTTCTCTTCGCTCTGTAGTGGTCACGTGAATTTCTGTTCTCTCTTTGTGTTCACCCTTCCCTCTTTCCCCTTTCCTCTCTGCGGGGCCCCTGCCTGCTGCTGCTGCTGCTCGCCTGGCTAGCTGTAATCAGCTTTTTACAGAGTTGCCACATGGTTCCAACCTGTTATCATATGACACCAATGTTGTCAGCTCTCAACCACATTCCATTCTCTTAGCCGAGTAGCCAGGCTCCAAGCTGGCCTCTCGAGCAGATATTCTGTTTTCCCATTCTGGCTGCCAGTCAGACATAGAAAAACAAGTTCTGTTTTTGTCGACTATTTTTATTCAACTCATAGCATTATGAATTTTGTCTGGTTACTGGTCAGTTTTTACTCATCTGTTTTAACGATCGCCATGAGGGATTTTCGTAATATTCGCCTTCATTCATCTGTCATAGGAAAAAAATATATCGAAAAGCGACCCCTCGTTTTGCCATACATCGCCCCGTCGAAATAGCCATTTCCCGTATCCACCATGGCCAGTCATAGCCTCGTTGTAACATACGTCCAGCGCTACCGGCTCTCTGTCTACAAACACTCTTTTATTAAAAAAATAAAATAAAATGCATAGTTCTTGTCCTAGAGACTTGCCATTTATTTTCATGGTAGAGGGGATAGGGATCTTTCATTTATGTCAAACAAACTTATTTGTAAACGTGTTAGTTTCCAAAATAGTAAAAAAAATCAAAATTTCAGTGTTTTCAAAAAATTTCAAAAAATAAAAAGTTTTATTATAAAAAATAAAGGTCGTAGAGACCATTCGTTTCAACTATGCCACCTTTCATTAACGTCAAACAAACTTTTTTTTTCCAAAATTCACCGTTTCCAAAATAGCGCTAATCCAAAAAAAACCTCATTTTTTAAAATACCAACACACATTCCTAGCCAAGAGAACTTCATCCCAACGGTAACAATACCTCGTTCGTTAAAATCCGACCACGCGTTCGGGAGATATCGGCAAAGTTTATATGAAAGTAGGGGGTTAAGTAGAACTCTCCAATTGACACTACCCTTTTTCCATTTTTATCCTAGACACTTGAAATTTATTTTGGGGGTAGAGGAGGTAGGGCTTTTCATTTATGTCAAACAAACTTATTTGTAAACAATATAGTTTCCAAAATAAAGGAATTTCATAATTGAACGTTTTTCAAAGAAAAACATCAAAAATAAAAAAGTTTTATTATAAAATATAAAGGACATATAGACCATTCGTTTCAACCATGGCACAACGTTCTATCATGTTAGTTTTTTAAACTATGGCCTATTTTCAAAAACAAAATTTTTCAATTTTTTTGAAAAATATAAAGAGTGGTCCATAGGAAAGAGGACGTCATCTCGAGTCCAACGACACCTCATTTGTCAACATCCGACCATGGGTTCATCAGATATTAATTATTTAACATGTACAGTCGGGTACAAATAAAATGGGTGAAGCAGAACCGGCCTTGCCCCCCCCCCCCCCCCCCCCTACTAGCCACAGTTTGAAATTAGCTACATTTTGCGGGGGAAAAGTTAGATTGGCAACCCTGGGAGGACGGAGTTGTAATACCACAGTTTAAAATACAGGATGTCTCAAAAATGTACTAACACTTTGAATGGCTATAAAATGATTATTTATATACATAGAGACAAGTTATGTTCGCAAATGTTCAAATTGATCACCATCAGTGTCCAGGAGTTCGACAAACCGCCACCAACGCACCGGACTATTGCTCGCATCAAAGATAAATTTGAAGCAGATGGAACCGTTCACAACGTCAACAAGAAGCGTTCTGGACGACCACGGACATCCACCAGTCCTACAAAAGAACAGGTGCAGGAAGCCCTCACTCGATCCCCACCGAAATCACTACGACAAACGGCTCGAGAGGAACACATCTCAAAAGAGAACGTCCATCGCATCATGAAGCGTCTGCGCTGGAAATCCTACATTCCAACACGAAATTGGAAATTGACAGTTAATGTCTCGAAATTCGAAATGAACTTTGTCGTAACGTTTGCGAATCCATTGCTTCGCGTTATCAGCTTTGTCTGGACACTGACGGTCATCAATTTGAACATTTGCGAACATGAGCCATTATACATTTCTCCTCTATAATTGAAGCCCTTAAACTTGCCTTTATGTTCATAAATAATCATTTTATAGTCATTCAAAATGTTAGTACATTTTAGAGACACCCTGTACACAGTTGCGAAGCTCGCTGAGTTACGAAATTGCATCTCTTGGTAGGTGACGTGACACTAGCTCTCGCGGCAACAGCCTTGAGTAGATGATTTCACTTTTGCAGCGGTTTTATGAATTTTAACTCACCTGAGCGATTATTTCCATTGTAAATATAAGTCATGTTAAATCTCCAACTACTACAGAAAGTCCCCGATTCTTGGATGTCACGGGTAATCTCGAAATCCACTGAATGGATTTTGATGCAATTTTCACCAATCAGTAAAGGATTTATCGAGGAAGGTATCTGTAGGAAAACATTCATTTATGACCAAAGGAAGTCGAGCAGTGACGATTTCAGTGAATCGAGTCGACGAAAATCCTGCCGTCCGTGCGCCTTTTAAGCTTACGCTGGGTAAACCATTAAACATATCTATATACTGTACTATGAGTAAGAATTGGTCAGCGTGAAAAATTCTACAAAAGGTACGCGACAGAATATTTCTAGCTTATATACATCGCCCATTATAAGTGATTTTACTTTCTCATTTGTTCTAACAATCTCCTTTCAGTGAAATTTTAAATTATTATCTTCGGAGCGCGTTTACGAGCTAGTGAACTAGCCTATCACCCCTGCTTCAGCCATCATCAACTGTCGAGTCGTGTCGAGTTAAGACTTCAGGGAAGAGTAGACTATTATGTGTTTGGAGTTTCACTTTTGACCTCGGCTTTTCTGAATTACGTCTGTGATCTGCCGTCCGTGTGCCTTTTAAGCTTATGCTGGGTAAACCCTTCATGATACCGGGCGAAGCTGGGGCTGGTTGCTAGAATGGATATAATATAATATCAAATTCTTAACCATATCAAAAGCTAGTTATTCCGTAAAATTGAGTAACATTATAGTTAATTAGTAAAAATACCAGTATGATTTGTGAAGCGAAAAGTATAAAAAGATCTTAAGGTCTTAAATGGCTCAATTGTACAGAAGGTACTTCGTAATTTTTCTGTGGGTTTGAAACCTTTCATTCCTGAATTTGAAAATATAATGCTATGTTAAAATGCTATGTTAATTTTACAAATAATTTCGGCAATAACAATTGTGTGCCGTACCTTCACAGCAGCGATGTGGGAGACCAGGTATATCATAAGAGAATTAACATACTCCGAACCACATCTAAGTTTGTGAGCATTATCCTGACGACATAAATTGGCTTGCTTCAAAGTGATTCGAGAATAAGTGTATATTATTGTACAAAATAGTCTACATCTTTATTCATTAAATCATCTCTCTGACTATTAAAAAGCCATTCTCTACATCTGAAAATTAAAATATCGGCACGTGTTTGAGATGACACAGTTTACGTTTACTTATGTCTTAATTTTTAAAATGCATAGATATTTATATTTGATTTGCAGCCAATGGCCATGACAGGGCATTTCAAAAGAACGCCCGTAGGTTCCCCGATTTCTATGTCAAGTAGTACCAACTTCAGCTACCAGACGCCGCTGTCAATGACACCCAGCGACGAACGTAGGAACTAGATAGAGCGTTTCTAACCCAATAGCCGACACATTTTGGCCACACACTACCAATTGTAGTTGTAGGTTCTTTTACATGCCATAAATCTATGACTTGGGCCCGACGACTTCGACTGGGTTTGAACCCCCTATCTTGGGCATAGCAGTTCAGCATGCTACTGACTACGCCACCGAAACAATGCGTGGATAACCTAGCGAGACATGCTTCTAATCTATAACCGACTGGCTGCGTGGCTCAGCGGTAACGTGCTCGCCTGCTGTGCCCAAGGTTGCAGGATCTAATCATGGCGCAGTCAGCGGGCATTTAAGGTTGCGTAAGTGCGAGGGAGCCATGTCTGTAGATTTATAGGCACGTTAAAGATCCCGTTCAAGGCAAAATTCCGGCACCGCGGCGTCTCTAAAAGCCACAGTAGTTGAAAGAGACCTAAAACCAATAACATTATTATTGATTTATAACCAGTTAATGACCTAGCTTCGTTGTTTGATTGAAAAGCTTTATAATACTTTCTACTGCTTATCCCAATTAATTGGGGTCAGCGGAGCCAACCAGTTTCATTTTATTTTGGCCGGGGATTTGAGGCCGGATGCCCTTCCTGATGCCATGTAATTTTTCGGGTGAATATTCCACCCTGGTGTCACCGGGATTGGAACTCCAGCCGTCCGGGTGATTGACGAACAGCTAGGCCAGTGCACTATCACGCTCCCCATGAAAGGCTTTATAATACTAGCCTAAAATCCTTAGCTCAAGTCTTACCTTTTAGTGTCCTTTGGTAACTCGGGTGTCTTCTTCTTGTTATTTGAACACGCTACATTAATAGAATGACTTCTCAGTCGGTCGACACGAATACACCCAATTAGATTGGGCGAGGAGTATTAATTAATTTCCCTGTGTAATTGTGTAATTCATAATACAATAATTATGTATACATTTAATAAAACGCTTCTCATTCACCCCCCCCCCCTTTTATGTGAGAAGTGTTTTATTAAGTGTATAAACGACTAATTTATTTTTATTTCAGGCACTAGGAGATAAATTGTCACTCCCGGCCCAATCTAATTGGGTGACGTACTTCCGTGTTGACCGACTGAAAAGCGATCATATAGGTTACTTAGCAACACTGAAATATGGCTTATTTGATCTGGACATTGAACTGCACATCTCCTCTTATAAAATACATGTTAAATTAAAAATATAACGGTTACATATGCTAACATATACAGCAAATCCAGCAACCATAATATACACCAACACAGCGCTGTCGTCACAACATGCTTGCTGGTTGCGTGAGAGCATTATTGTCGCGCGGTAGATAAATATGAGCCAAGCTTCGCGATCTGTAAGTAGACTGTGGTCATACGTTATCATGAAGACGTGTGTAGCCTGAAATGGGGACCCGGGTCGAAAGGCAACAACAGTACATCACCAAGTAGCCGGCGCGGTGGTGAAACCATCACAACCTGCCGATTTTCCAATGGGGAGGGGGTTGCAACCCCCAGTACCCCTCCCCCCTTCCTTGGCTACGCCACTGAAAAATACCATTAACAACGAATAACACAACCGGTAGGCATCTGCAAAATAGTAATCTAAATAAACAACACCCGTATTCTAAGTCAGGGGTATATCCAATTACGTGCCAAGATACCGTTTGTCAAGCCAATTACATCGGACAGAGTGGAAGAAGAGTAGATACACGTTACCATGAACATAGAAATGCGATAAAATATGGAACACATTCAGCCGTATGCGAACACATGTGCGACGCGGGACACAATTTCACTAACATTGAAACCAACCTAAAAATAATTCATCACGAATCGAAAGGCAGAACTCTTGACATAAAGGAAGCAATCGAGATACACCTAGCCGAAAGAAACAACCCCAACAATCTAAATGTACACACTTTCATGGAGAGCTCACCCCTCTTCAATCTACTAAAAACACACCCTTTCGGAAACAAGACACAACATAGCTATACAGCCAAGCTAGATAAAAATAGGTGGTTTATAATAGGTTAATGTTATTTGGATTAGGATTTACGATGTACTTTTTTCTTCAATGAACCTAGGCCGGAATTCACGGCAGTTTTAAAGGTGCTGGGACATTCTCAGAGATCGGCAGCGCTTAAATGGCTACTAGTTTATGCGTGGCGAGAATTAATCCACGGTCTTTAATAGTTGAAGACCATCCTGAATCCAATAACATACATCATAACTAGGCTTGGCAATACGCCACAGGTACGCATGCACTTAATACAGACAGCACATAGGAATACGGGGCGGGGGAGGGGGAACCAGTTTCAGCGAGATAACATTCTATTTCAGTCGCCTGTTAGGCCTACTAGTGCACGAGTGAAGTTGAAATTGCTCGCTGCTGCAGTGCGGAAGACATCCAGCCAGATAAGTAACCTGTACTATCTAAATTGACCATTTACAACCATATACATATAGTCACTCCAAACAGACAAATTTCCGGAGTTCTATCACCATTTTAGCATTTCACCAAACGTCATATACCGACATATACCGACAAGTTGCATTACCAATACTGCAACTAAATAAGTGTAGGCTACATGTTGTAATATTTTCACCCGTATTTTCAAACATAGATTTTATAGCCTAAGTATACCGGTAATGGATCTGATGATGATCGCTTGACGATTGAAACCGGTCATCATGTTGTATTTATTAATCTCATGTAATTTTTTTCTGGATTAGGGTAGGCCTATAACCCAAATCGTTTGGGTTCATTCGTGTTGACCGACTGAAAAGCACAAAACTTTTGTTTACTAAGGCAACACTGAAAAGTGGCTTCAAACCCCATAATGAAATATGGTAGGTACGGTAGTTTAAATCTTCAGTAAAATAATTCGACATCCCTGTTTTATGAGTAAAACGACTGAAATTCAACTCGTCTTTCCACAAGCAAACGTACGGTATCTTATCTCATTATCTTCATGATAGATAGATAGATAGATAGATTTTTATTAATTCCATTTGATCAAATACATGCATTCAATACATTTTTGATATAGGACACGTCAGAATTTACATCTATAAAATAGAAGAACTAACAGGTATATATTACTAATATTATAACTATTTAACTTATTATAATAGCAAATCTTAATAGATACAATCTTATTGCACAACTATTTACACCTCACTCTATTATCATAATACACTGACGAAAATGGAAATTGCAACACCCAGAAGGAGTGGTGCTACATTGCTGCAATTGAACATGCAGGACGAGTGTTCGGTTGTGATTCGATGATTACACTTTCAGGTCCCTCTGACCGCAAGTTTGGACAACAATCAATACAGGATGTGCCCACCACGAGCTGCAATACATTGATGAATTCCGCGAGGCATGGAGTCAATAAGGCCCTAGATCGCTTCCTGAGGAATTGTGGCCCATGCTTGCTGCACTGCACGGGTCAGTTGTTCCAGAGTTGTGGGTGACTGAGGACGGTTGGCCAGTTGTCGACCCATCATGTCCTACACATGCTCAATAGGACTGAGTTCCGGGGATCTGTCGGGCCATTCTAAGGTTGTGATGTCGTGGAGAGCTTGTCTGGAGATGCGTGCAGTGTGAACCCGGGCATTGTCCTGCTGAAACATCCCATTAGCAATGTTCGCCATCATAGGGACAACCACTGGATTGAGTACCCTATCAACGTACTGTCGAGCAGTCATAGTGCCCTCAACAAGTAGTAATTGTGATTTCACATTAAAGCCAATAGCTCCCCAGACCAAAATGCTTGGTGTTGGCCCTGTGTGCCTCTCGACAATAAGGCCTGGGCGGCCCCTCTCCCCGGTACGTCGGCGCACACGATTCCGGCGATCACTGCGGCAAGACAGAAGCGCGATTCATCACTAAAGACGACCCTATGTCATTCGTCAACCCACGTCGATCGTTCTCGTCACCAGGCCAGCCTTACACGTCGCTGTTGTGGGGTCAATGGAACACCTTCTGCAGGGACACGGGATCGTAAGCCAGCTGAACGCAGGCGATTACCAACTGTTTGTTGTGTAACGTGGGGTGCCACAGCTGCTCGAATTTGCGCTGCTGTTGCATGGGGTTCCATCCGGGCCATCCGAATGATGCGGCGATCCTCTCTCACAGTTGTCTGTCGCGCTGGGCTTGTGCCAGGTCAACGAGTGTGGGTACCTTCATTTGACCACTGCTGCCATACACGTTTTACCGTAGTTGGCTGTCGGCCAACACGTGCAGCGACAGTCCTTAGCGATAATCCAGCCTCACACAGCCCAATTATCCGAGCCCTCTCAAACGGCGACAGTTGTTGATAGCGTACTCTTCTCTGGCGTCGAGGCATGTTTGACGGGGAACACTTCACTGCACAGACTGCAAGTCAACTACGCTACACCAGATTCCGTATACTGGAGTTGATTCCTCCGCGACCAATCACGTGGGGAGACCTGTAGCAACAATCCAATGGGTCTGAAACTTTGATCGTTTACATATCTACATGGCATCGTTCCATATCTTGAAAATCAACACAAACGACTAATGCCTTCATGGTGTTGCGATTTCCATTTTCTTCAGTGTATGAAAACTTAATTCTATAAATACAACAACATCCAGCTAGGCATAACAATTAAATTAAAAAAGTAAAATATAATTATAGATTTCATCGCTCCTATACGCTAAGATATTCAACTACTGAGTAAAAACAATGGCACTGCAGATAAGCTTTCAATATTCTATCAAAGGTTTTCATTTTTGGGGCCAGTTTTATATACTGGGGTAGTTTATTGTATAATTTAACTCCAGTGTGAAAAGTTCCTTTTTGATATATGCTTGTGTGTGTGTGTGAAATATGAATGTTTTGATATTTTCTTGTGTTCTGCCTATGAACATCATTGTTTGTTTTAAGAAAAACATCTTTATTCATTAAATTCTTTTTAAAAACATAATACCTTCAAAGATATATATGCAGGGCAGTGGGAGAATGTTTAAATCTTTAAACAGAGGTCTACATGATTCTCTAGAGTTTACATTTGCCATAATTCTAATCGCCCTCTTTTGTATCCTAAACGTGCTTAGTACATCTGGCGACATACCCCAAAATATGATCCCATATATTAAGTATGAATGGAAATAAGCAAAATAAGTATTTCTTAATGTGTGCATGCTAGTGCAGGTTTTCAAAATACGTGACGCAAAGCACATCGAGTTCAGTTTAGTATTCAGATATTGTATATGTTTATTCCATTTCAAGTCTTGTTGTATCCATAGTCCTAAAAACTTTGTTTCTGATTTAATTTCTATTTGATGACCATTTAATGTTATATTGGGTTTCGCAGGATTCCTATTCCGTATAGTGTGGAAATTTAGACACACTGTTATTTTATAGTTTATTATGAGGCGATTATCTTGTGACCATTTGGTTAACTCTCCTGTAACGGAGTCAGCAGACTGCTGTATGACCTGTTCAGTTTCACCTTTTATTACGAGTGTTGTATCGTCCGCAAACAAAATTTCCTTATGTGAATGAACGTTCTGTGTTATATCATTGATATATAGAAGAAAGAGTAGTGGGCCCAAAACCGATCCCTGGGGTAATCCAAATTCAATAATTCCCTCATTGGACAATGTTTCATTAAATAATTTGGTTCCATCATCCTTGTGTCTCAAGCTTACTATATGTTTACGCCTTGTTAAGTAAGACTCTATCCATTTATTAGCTAGACCTCTAATACCATATTGATTTAGTTTGGTAAGGAGGATTTGATGGTCAACAACATCAAATGCTTTCGATAAATCCAAGAATAGGCCAGTTACATGTTCCTTATTGTCAATTAATTTCAGTATACAATTACTACATTCGTAAATTGCTATCTGTGTAGATTTTTCCGTTCTGAATCCATGTTGTGAGTTTGATAATTTTTTTTTATGAAACTTATCAGTCTCTTATACATAATTTTTTCCACAATTTTTGCAATACCAGTTGGTAAGGTAATAGGACGATAGTTATCTAATTCATCTTTTGAACCATTTTTGTGCACTGGAATTACTTTTGATAACTTCAAAATATCCTGGTAAGTTCCTGAGAGAATTGAACTCTTTATTAAGTGCGTAAGTGGATTTATTATATTTTCTGCACATTTCTTTAAAATTGCATCAGGGATGCCATCAATGCCAGCACAGAATTTATTTTTTAGCTCTTTTATAACTATTCTTACCTCTTCACTTGTGACATGATTTATAAATAAAGATTCACTGCATATATTTATTTTATTATTATAATTTTGTGTATTTACCTGTGATTTATTTAATAATTTTTGTGGAATTTCCAGAAAATAGTCATTAAAAGTGTTTGCTATTTCCTCTGGATTATTAATCACTTTATTATTTCTGGTCAGTGTAATGTTCCTTTGTATTTTAGCAGATTTTCCAGTTTCTTTCTTTATCACGGACCACATAGCCCTGTTTTTATTAGATGATTGGGAAATAAAATTATCATTGTGCATTTTCCTTGCTAGTCTTATTACCTTATTTAATATGCTAGTGTATTTTTTTGTAGTATAAATTGAATTCAGGTGTTGTGTGGTATTGTTTATATAATTTGTGTAGAAATTTCTTTCTTTGACATGAATTTATAATCCCTGTTGTTATCCAATTGCTAGTTTTGTTATTTTGAACAGTTCTTCGTTTAAAGGGGAATGCTATTTCAAAATAGTGTTTTAGGGTACTGTTAAATACATTAAATTTATCATTTACATTTTCTAGTTCATAAATATCTGACCATGTTTCCTTATTTAATAAGTCATTGAAATATGTAACATTTGATTCAGTGAATGACCTGCACTTTGATTTTACTCTATTATCATTATTATTGATTGTTTCGGATACTTCAAAACTCAGTATTTGTCCATGGTGGTCACTAAAACCCGGACAATATACTTCTATTGAATGGTGATATTTATCTGTATTTATAAAAATTTGGTCAGGAGTGGTTTTACTAAATTTTGTTATTCTTGTTGGGGTATTTACTGTAGATTTCAGTCCATAGGAAATTAGTAACTGTGTTAATAATTCACAATTTCTATCAAACTTTAAGAAATCCACATTTACATCCCCACAAATTATTATATCGAAATTTACTTTGCTCATGTTATTGAGTAACAATTCTAATTTATCTATAAATACAGATAACTTTCCTGGCGGAGAACGGTATACGCATACAATTATTAACTTAAACTGCTGTATTTTTACGGCAGAGAATTCAAAATCCTGTTCCATAATTAGATAATCATAAGCTGTTATCTGTTCATGATCTAAATTATTTCTTAAGAAGATGCAAGTACCACCATGACAAATAAAATAGATCTAGAGTATTTACTAGCTTGTATAAACCTTGGGAATTGAATTAATTGGAGTTGTTCCTCTTTCAGCCAATGTTCTGAAATACATAGTGCTGAGATGTCTTTAAGTTCATTTTTAAGCATTAGATTTAAGTAATCAATTTTATTATAAAGAGACTGGACATTCTGGTGGTAAATTTTAAATTTGTTACTTTTGCAAGCTTGTGTTGGTGATTTATTTACATTATTATTATCATAATTGTTATTATTATTGTTGCTAGACAAATCCGAAATAACATTGTTGCACTCCGTTAAATTTGACTTCAAAAGATCTGAATGCCAAACCTCACGCTTGGCTTCTTCTACCACTTTCCCTGCTTCCACTCTAATGATATTACTGTTGAATTATTCTTACCATTAGAATTTACAGTTTTGCAGATTTCATCACTAAGATACTCTTTTCCTAATCTATTTAAGTGTAGGCCATGCCGACTGTGGAACTTCCTGTCTAATTTACTTACATCTACAATTTGAATATTTGGAAAACTCTTACAAATTTTATGAATTTTTCCATTTGTAGCCTCTATTTCTACATTTACACATGATTTGGGAATTAAACCGTATCTCTGCGGAATGTTTACAATAATGACATTTGTTTTTTGCATGGATGGCATTGTACCCTGAGCCATGTTAGCGGTTGCAACATGCCTGGCGAGTGGTTGATCCCTCGTTATTAAGCACTTCTGAGGTAGAAAGGTAGGAAAAGGAAAGTGAGTCGTATGCTTGTTGCATTATGATATTCGATTTAATGGTGCTCGGGTACGTGGTTTGTCATGAGGGTGGTGCTGACAGTCTCATAAAGGTTTAGAACACCTGCCAAAGACGTACATGTACATGGTGATTGATGACCGTGGATATCCTACGAAGCAACGCCATTATTGATATGGAGAGACATCGGGATGCTCGAATTTTCTACAACGCACTGCAGGGGTCTTAAACATGCCCGTAGTCTAATAAATAAGGTTGTCTCGTATTTAAAATCATCCGGCCGTCATTACACAAAAAAGAAAAAGTTCGATACTCCGGATTGATTTCGTGAATGGCAACCAACTGAAGGTATTAAAATATTGACGAATGACCGGGTGTTTCATTTTACATACTATCTTGTCTTGTTCATCCATTTTTTTGTGTATAATATGAATTCATTACGAAATATCTCTTTGACGAAGTGTTGTATTCCTTATTTTAGCGTATATATATTTTAAAATTACTTTCGGGAATTCCGCTTTGTAGATTGCTTCACTTGATGTCAAAGATCCTTATTTAAAGATACTTTCGGCATATTGTCATTAGGCAGTAAATGATTGGCTTATCTCTTATCTCAAGATCGTCTTCCCGCGCTTTTAACTATGTATCGCCGTCTCTGTCCGTATAGACAGATGATCGTACAAACACGTCTCAACCCAGTGTACACCATCTCATATCAGGTTCACAGCCATCACCCACACATCCTCCAGACTAGTCTCCCCCAACTCACGAAAACGTTTAAATCACACCCCCATATCATTTCCCGCACATTCCAAGATATCATTAGTCACTATCCTCAACATACCCTGTTTTATACAGATGGTTCAAAACTCGCCCACCCACCTCGCGTGGGCGCAGCTTTTTTCGCCCCGTCCTTACAAGTTGCGCGTAAATATGCATTACCTTCTCACACTACAATCTTTACGGCTGAAATCTTTGCCCTTCGTCAGGCTTGTATTTATATCAAACAACAGGGTCTGTCTCACGTAATCCTATGTACTGATTCGCAAAGTGTCCTCCTCGCCATTCAAAACATTATCGAATCTGATAATTGGTTTTTACTTAATTTAGCCCAACAATTGTATGAAATAGAAATGGCAGGAACTAACGTCATCTTAACTTGGATCCCAGGACATTCCCATATCTATGGTAATGTTCAAGTTGATATTTTAGCTAAAGAAGCTGCAATGGGCCAGGGGACACGTATGGATATGGCTCTCCCATATACTGAACTTCTGCCACATATATATGAACTCATCATCCAAGAATGGCGCCAGCAGTGGAGGGAATATGTACGTAAACACTCAACACCTTATACATATATTCAATCCTCGATACCGGTTCAGCCGTGGTTCATGCAAGGGTCCTATACTCGACGTCACATCACTACTATCATTAGAATGCGATTCAATCATGCTGTCACCCCTGCTTATCTTCATAACATTAATGCTCGTGCTTCTCCTGTTTGTGATGCCTGCAGTTACTACCAAGGAGATCTTCCTCACATACTTTTTCAATGTCCACAGTATGATACACAACGCTTTAAAATGTATGCTTCTCTTTTCAACCTGGGTTTTCAATTACCGCTCAATTTGACGACTTTGTTGCATACTCCGGCGGTCCCGCTGGTTGATATCCTCACTAAGTTTTTATGTGACATTCGAGTTATTTTATAAATTTCACCTTTTTTGTGATCCGGTCTTGTTTGTGTACATGTAATTGCCAGTCACCAAGATGGATCACTTCGGTGTGAAGATTTGTACCTTTGTGTCCCCTGTGTTTCCTGGTATTTTTGTAGTTAGAAATTGTCAGATGATGTTACCCCGTGTTTTCTTCACTATCACAGATCCTCAATTTATCCTTGATGTTTTGTACTTGGCGTTTATTGGTCTTTTACTGCCCAACACACGGGCAGTACCCGTCTTGCCATTGGGCGAAGCTCATGAGTGCCCAGTAAAAAGAAGAGAAAAAAAAAAATGATTGGCTTTGGTAATTATGACAACAAAGATTGGAAAACCATATCATGTATAGCTCTTTTAATAAAAAATACTAATTTAAAATTTAAATTCTGGTTATTCGTCCTAAATTCGTAAGTTTCATGACAGTTTGTCGAACTTCGAAGCTGTATTATCTTAGAAGACTTTGTTTACATCTTCCTTGTCAACTATTTGGAACTGCGTCTTGTCATCCATTTTCTACAAAATGAAGATATTGACATAAGTTTTCTGAAGATAAGGAAGGTACTTCGGTGCTATGCACGTTGTCCTTATTACTTCATTCAAAGCGTATGTATTGCATTTGGCAGATCACTCTGTTCTGTTTACGAATACTCAGTTGCGTTTCCATGTTGTAATTTCACTCCAATCTTTATTACTGGGCATAATGTTTATGAAATCGGTGTTTTTCTTTGTCCAGCCCAAGACGAAGAGTTTACAGCAATTGTAATGATTTGTTTGGCGATAACTGTGCTTTCCTAATTATTATTCAATATGCTGGTCATATATGTTCACTTTTCATCAAGAAAAGCTGTAACTTAAGTTCTTAACCTGTATTTGAAATTGACGCTAATACCGTACCTTTTAATTCTCCCATGTTTAGTTCTTATGATTGCCATAAATATATATCTAGAATGCTGTTTTTGCATGAACCAATATATTTTGAGATTAGACCTAGTGTTTTGTTATATTATTTAAAGAAATGTGTTGGCAGTGTTTTGTTTGGCATGGGTCATGTATGTCTTATTGAGACCAAATTAAAGTGGACTTGAATATTTGATTCTTTTAAGATACTAGTCGAATCTTAATCCCGTTCACTGGAAACAGTGCTGAGGGGCATTTCTCTGTGAACAAATTATGGCACTAGTGGATCAGAATTATCGGCCACTTCCGTATTATATGACAGTGAAGCCAGCATCTATGTTTCACACTGATCACAATGGGGTTTGATGGCACAGTGGTCCAGCTGCATGCCTGTCACCAAGGTTTCAATCCCCAATTAATGCATGTTAGAAATTTGAGGTTAAATGTCATGTCAATTGGTTTGAATTCCTTGTTGGGAACTCTTGTAGTATACGTTGCCCGGCGCCAGATATAATCCGAAAAATTTTCTATGGAAATGGCCAATGTTACTAATATACAGGAGTTAAATATTTTATCGCTAGAGAGTGTTACTGTATTTTTTCAGAGTCCCAACATTATTGTTTCCAGACCAATATTTTCATCCAGACCAATGGTTTTCTTCCAGGCCAATTAAGGTTAGGTAGCGCGGCCCTGCGGGCTCCTGGTTTTTGTCAGGCATCAATAATCTTTTTCCAGGCCAATGGTTTTGCCTAGTAGTACCACTGCCGGCTGGATCGCACCCCTCCTGGTTGCTTTAAACTGCCTGCCCATTAGACACTCGCAGGCATACAAGATATATGCATTAATTCACCGCTAGGTGCAGCACCAACGCACTGGGATTGCCGCCGCTTTTTAAAGAGGAAGATACCTGAAACGAAGGATTGTTGTGTTTGGAGGCTTAATATCGAGATTGACGGACGTGAAAACATTACACTAAGTTAGTTCTTTTGTTATTCAATCATCTAAAAGTATTCGGACACATACTTACGAGCAAGGGTAGCGCTACAGAACAGGAGACCAAAGGTATAAAAAAATTTAGGTAATGAAATTTGCCAAAGTACCTTTAGTAATGGTATCCGGAGATGTTAAAATAATAGATGTTGACTCGTCCGCTGCCATAAACCCACCCAGCCATCCCAAATAGATACACGACTTATATAGCAGAAATGAAGTCTTTTGTAGCCATCTTGCTTACTAAGTCAGGAATGCCAACCCCACGCATTTGGTACTATTTCACATCGGGTATAGAACAAGTAAACAAAAGAGTGTCGATAAAGTAATGTAATGAAAAATTACGCCAATTGTCAGTGTTTATTTGTGTATTTATAATGTTTTACATACAAAAACGGACCTAACCTGGGGCTTAAGCCCCAGACCCCCTTGCTTGTGGTACTAGCAGTAATTTTCGACCAGGCAGTACCTAACCTAGTAGCGGACATAAATTCTATCTTATTAATGTTTTACATACAAAAACAAACCTAACCTGGGGCTTACGCCCCAGACCCACTTGCTTGTGGTACCAGCAGTAATTTTCCGCAATACAGTGCTTAACTTACTGGAAATTTGTAACAATTTCAAACTTTACGTGTCGTATGGTGAATTTTGTATTGGACATGTTGGTAACGTACTCAGATGTTCGTTTTTCGGGTGTCACATGACGTATGACGTAGTGTCCAAGATGGCGTCCATAGTGAAATGAAGACTATGTTAAAAGCATTATTTTCGTAAATAATCAATTAAAAGGAATTATTCCGGTGCACCAGTGGCAATTGAGAAAGTAAAACGACTCCCAACATCTCCGAGAAAGGTTTGTTAATCATAAATACTATATTTTCAGTAATATACCTTGTTGAAAGTTACGACGGCTTGGTCTCCTGTTCTGTAGTTTTAATTTCGAAAGTGCGTTATTTTACTTAGTAGCGCTCGGAAAATGGTTTGTATTTACTCTGCCACGTTATTAAAGCCATTTGCCATTAACAAACACCGCGTAAACACTTCCAAAAAAGGAAATTGTCAACATTAACTTTCAAGTAATAAACTTATCAAAAAGCACGTTGCCATGTTTGATTACGTAATGCTGCCAACTTGCTGATTGTACTACTAGGCAAAATCATTGGCCTGGTTAAAGATTATTGATGCGTGACATCCCCACTGTGCGTGACAAAAACCAGGGGTGTTATCTATTAGCCTAACGCGGCCCTACCTAACCTTGATTGGCCTAGACGAAACCCATTGGGCTGGATGAAAATATTGGTCTGGAAACAATAATGTTGGCAGTCTGAAAAAATACAGTAACACTCTCTAGCGATGAAATATTCAACTGCTGTATATTAGTAACATTGGCCATTTCTATAGAAATTTTTTCGGATTTTAATGGCGCCGGGCAACGTATACTACACGAGTTCCGGCGATTGTTTTTAAGGGACGAAATGTCTAGCTCATTTTCCCGTAATTATGCAGATGATAATAAAAATACAACTACTTCTGAGTTAAATCTAACTTATATACGTGGCGAGATTAAAAGAAAAGAATAAGGACAATAAATTAATTTAATAAGGCACACAAATTGTGTATATAAAGATATTACATTTCATGTAAACATAAGTCAATTTAGGCCTATTTCGCTTTGTGCATTCCAGAACATGGTAACGAGGACAAGTCGAATCACAATTCAAGGCAATGAATGTCTCCTGACCAATCAGGTCAAGTATCATCGGCAACAAATGAGCGTCAACACAAATACGTCATAGGTGACGTCATGGAGTTCACTAACATCCCACTAAACCCCGGGACTCGCGATATATACTACAACCGTGTGTTCTTGAATCTCAAATCTTCAATTAAAAAAGGCTCCTTTGCAAGTTCATAAACCAGTCTTGATCTAGTAAATCTCGATACACAGAGGGTTGTCTTTAAATAACGGGCTTTGATTTTTCTAAAGTGTGTAGGTCATTCTTCGTTAGCTTATCCCAAATGATTTCCAGGCCATATGTTAAAATAGGAATTATTTTTACGTCAAACAAGATCATGGCCGTCTTAAGAGATAATCTATTTAAATTCTTGATGTCAAAAATTGCTTTCATGGCTGTCGCAGCACGTAGCCTAATATGATGCCTAAAGGAGTTTACTGTCGTTTGTATCGTCAAGCCTAGATATTTAAACTGTTTACATTGTGTAATGTCTCCGCTTTATAAGTCACTTTGTCACTTGAAGATAATCGCCCTCCCTTCCTGAAAATCGTGTAATCAGTCTTTTCAATGTTCACTTGCAATTCATTTGTCTGTCCACTTCTATAATGCATCCAATGCCTTTTGTAGTTCTTGAACATCATGTGATCCTAGAACCATATCGTCAGCATACAAATACATGGTTACATCGTTTGACACATCTTTTATCGCTTGAACCACATCATACATAGCTACGTTAAACAATAAAGGGCTAAGAGGGTCACCCTGTAGAACGCCATTTGTCTGCGTGATCTCCCTCGATGAAGTTACATTGTCTGAAATGATGACAGTATTATTTCTTAACATGTTGTGAATCAGAATAGTGAGAGCCTTGTCCTCTACAAGGGAATCAAGCTTCGACGATATAATGTCACTTTTAAGATTATCAAAGGCCTTAGAAAAATCGATGAACACAGTGTGAAATTTACCCCTTGGTAGTCGTAGGGTGTTTTGTATATCGTCCAGTAGATTTCTTATTGCTTGCAGTGTACTTCTTCCTCTTCTAAATCCGAAATCTTCTTCTGGAAGTTTGGTTTCGATTTCTTTCGTCAGTTGAGTGGTTATTAGCTTGGTGAGTATCTTTAACAAAGTATTCTCTAGAGCGATTACTCTGTAGGAGTTTGGATCAAGTAGGTTACCCTTTCCTTTGTATAAAACCTTTAATGTGGAGGTTTTCCACACTTTCGGGATGTCTCCTAGTAACAAGCATATGTTTATAGGGACTACTATACATTGCGATACGGCCGCGTATGAAATTCCCCTAAAACAAAATGTCGGCTTCCGTAACGTCATCAACGACGTCACGAAATACTCCTCTGGCAAGCTTATGGGAAAAGCCTGGGTAATAGGGTTTTTTTGGGAGGGGAAACACAAAAAACATCAATTTTTTTATGTATCGAAATCTATAATTGAGCTAGATAGTTCAATTAAAGATTCCGATACATTAAAAAAATCGTAAATTCGCGTAATAGGAGTTTTTTGGTGGGAAAACACAAAAACCGTTGATTTTTTATGTATCGAAATCTATATTTGAGCTATATAGTTCAATTAAAGATTCAGATACATAAAATCAAATCGCAAATTCGCGTAATAGGAGTTTTTTGGGTGGGAAAACACAAAAAACGTTAATTTTTTCCTATGTATCGAAATCTATATTTGAGCTATTTAGTTCAATTCAAAATTCCGATACATAAAAAAAACTTCGCAAATTCACGTAATAAGGAGTTTTTTGGGTGGGAAAATACAAAACCATCAATTTTTTTTATATGTATCGAAATCTATATTTGAGCTATATAGTTCAATTAACCTTCAATTAGTCGCGTCACGGGATTTTCTCCCGGGTCCTATTTGTTTTGCGCAGACTGTACCTGTTTGAGGTGGTGGCGGGTTGGCTGACCCAACAGCTCTCCCCCCTACCCTTCCGCACATTTCACGTATATTGTTGTCAGTGTTCGGCACGAGGCGTGCTTGTCAACAACGATTTGCTAAATGACCTGGTCTGATCTTCCGTACGTGACTATTTGTGCTGCCAAAGTGAACGGTAGAAAGTCCCGTGTGCGACTAAGTGCGTGTATACTTTTTTAGATAATATCGTTTAGTTATATGTAATTTTGGGTGTGTTTTACTTCATAATGGATCCAAGAGAAGAAAGGAGAATTAATGCTCTGTTATTGGAGCCAATGTCAGACTAAGATGACATCTTTTCTGACGGCAGTGAGGTTGAAGACAATTTAGAAGTTTCTGACCACAATACGAGCACGGAAAATCTGAAGATGAAGAACAGCCAGATCCAGTGCCAGATGTACATCCAGTTCAACAGCCAATCCCTATTTTTGATGTGAATGGAAACACAAACTTTATTTTGGGTAAAGACAAACTAACTCGCTGGTATTCGTGTAGCCCACCTATTTCAGGAATGCTAGACGTAGACCCCACAACATTTTGAGAGTACATCTACCTGGCCCACGAAGAGATGTTCGAGAAGCTCGTACAGCCTTGAATTGTTGGAGTTTGTTTTTTACAGACCCCATGATAGATACAATTGTCCGCTACACAAATGACCGAATTACAGTAAACCGTCAACAGTACGGAAGAGATAGAGATGCAAAGGATACAGACATTATTGAAATGAAAGCTATGTTAGGGCTACTGTATAAGGCGGGGACCCTGAAATCATCACACCTAAATCTACCTCGCCAAGTGAAGCGACAAGCAAGAAAAATCGCTGGTATTGAAGATGAAGATACGAAAAGACCACATGCGGCTGGAGCAGCCGGGCGCTGTGCATATTGTACTTGGAGGGAAAACAGAAAAACAGTTGTGACATGCTCAAGATACATTTGTAAGCGGCATACAACTTCCCTCTGTACCAACTGTGTAGAAAATGGCAACCAAGGCAGCAGTGAAGAAGTGTAGAGACTGATTTCAGGTGTTTTGTTCTGTTCTTTTTACTTCATGGTTTATTTTTTGTAAATATTAGTACCAGTACCTGTAGGCTTATAATTGTAGAATTACACTTTATTTTTCATGTTTAAAGTTTTGTAGTTAACAACTTTTTTTTACTTAGTTATTAAAAAATACTTAACCTAAACAAATAAAACATTTTTTAACTTCCAAATAATAATTATAGAATTTTAACATGTTTAAAATAGTCAGTTGTACAAATAAAAATTGTTTTAAACCCAATTTCTACCCATTACTCAAACCTGGGAGTTTCTTCCGTGCGCGACTAACTACGTAATATTTTTCACGCGACGAATTGAAGGTTAAAGATTCCGATACATAAAAAAATTCGCAAATTACCGTCATATATTATTAATTTCCGTATCCAAATATATAATTGGCCTAATTAGATCAATTACAGATTCCGATACACATGATAATTATTTTCTTTTGGTAAATAAAAGACATTGCATCGAAATCTATAATTTACCTATATATCTCAACTAACGATTCCGATGCTGAATACAATTTCGCAATTTAACGTTATACTTTCCGCATCGAATTCTTTAATCGGCCTATGTCAATTACAGATTCCGATACACATCGTAATTTCAGTTGATATTTTTAATTTTACACATCGAGTTCTATAATTGACCTATGTAGATCAATTACAGATGACGATACACATCGTAATTGGTATAATTTCATATTAATAAAACATTGCATCAAATCTTTAATTGAGCTATATAGATCAATTACGGCTTTCGATGCAATGTCTTATAAATATAAAATTAAATTAATTACGACGCTTAACGTCATCTGTAATTCAACTAAATAGGCGAATTACAGATCCCGAAACGGAATTTTAAAAATATGTCATAAAAGTAACCCTAAAATAACATATTTTCGTATGTACGGCGTGCCAAATTGAGGTAGGCCGATAAATAAATTACATGTGACAAAACATAATACATACCTGCCAACTTTTACGGTTTATCCGTAAAATTTACGGAAATTGCAGCATTTTACGGTTTTACGGATGAACGGTGTCATTTTACGATTTCGCGGAAAAAAATTGAAACGATAATTTACATTCGATAATACCGCCCACTTCCGTACAATCGATTGTTTGCGTGGGTCGAAGGCAAGTCCACGATAGTCGATAAGTCGTTCTTTGATATGATTCGTACTTATAACCGTGTGATGGTTGTGTCGTCATTTGTAATTGAATTTGAAGCCGGGATAACCGTTCTTCCATGTGAATCTTAGGTGTCGACAGGCTCTGCTTCGCATATTCTTTGTTCCGCTCCGTTCGCTCGTTGCGATTTAAACCATATTCTTTGACCACGTTAGTTGTTCATTGTTCACGAAGTTGGCGTTCCTTGAATGTTTTCGTCTTTTAAGGTTATGGCATATTTTAATGAAGCGGTCGAGTTTTTGTGCTATAACTTCGTGCTTCGCAGTTTCCTGTATTCCTTGGACTAATTACATTCGTTCCACGTGTGTGTGTGTGTTTTTTTCTTTCTACCATGTGCATATTCTTTCTTCACGAGGTTGGCATCGTGGTTTAAGACTTTGTGTGTTTTGACATGTTTTAATGAAGTGTTGGCTGTCTTAAGTGTTTTATGTTATAATTTTATGTGGCGTTCAGTGATCCAGGTTCCTTTCGATGTTTTAGTAGATATCGAGAATGAACAAATCCAACAAGAAACAGTACTTCCAGACATTTAAAGAATCATACTCGGTTGATTTTCCGTGCATACTAAAATCAAAAAAGGGAGAAAAATTTGCCTTTTGCACGGTATGTGGGTGTGATATTAATATTGCACATGGTGGAAAAAACGATTTAAGTAATCATGTGAAGTGCGGTAAACACATTAGTTATGTTAAATCGAAGGAAGATAGCAAGAAAATCAACACCTTTTTTGCTAAGTCTGGAAACGTTGACAATGACGTAATTAGGGCCGAGTGTCTGTTTACTTCCTTTTTGGTGGAGCACAATGTGCCCTTAAGTGCGGCTGATCATGCTGGTGCTTTATTTAAGATGTTTCCCACATCAGAAGTTGCAAAGAAATATAGTTGTGGTCGCACGAAAACGACATGTATTGTAAATGGCAAAAAATGCATCATCTGAAGTTGTTAAGTGCCTTCAGAACGGACCGGATACAGATAAATCCCTTTTCTTTTCATCAGTGAGACACTACTTTTATACTGCCTGTGACTACATCATCAACAAGTTTCCACTCAAGGATGACGTGTTAAAGAATGCTCAAGTTGCTAGGTTAGACAAAATTGAAGATGCACAGTTATCTTCCATTCGTTTTTTCTTGGAAAAGTTTCCTATCATGTTATGCAAGGAAGAGAATGAAACTACAGATGAGGTGGTGAATGAGCTTCAGAGGCAGTTCACAGCTCTTCAGGTAGATGACACTTTGGCTGCACATCAAGATGCTGCAAGTGATTCCAGTTGGACACAAATATCAAGAATTCGTGGAGCCGATGGACTTCTTAAGTATAACCGAATTTCTAGAGTATTGCTCTCTATTCTCACCATACCCCATAGCAATGCAGAATGTGAACGTTTTTTTTAGCCTTGTGAAGAAAAATAGAACACAGTTCAGGTCATCCATGTCCAATGAATCTCTGGAGTCTATTTCTATTTTGAAGACCAGGAGTTCTGGTCCCTGTTATGACAAAACATTTTCTCAAGACTGTTTGCAGGAAGCTAAAAAGGCCACAACCATGACTTAAAAGTCGAACTAGCATGTGATTTGCAGTGTGTATTATATTATTTCTTGCCTGTGTTACGTTAAACAAGTTTTATTGTTTAAAGCCTTTTTCAATTATCGTATATCAGCGTAATCTATCAAGGAAGTCCTGTTATGTCTGCTCCAAACCAATATTCACCACGCCTGCTGCTGATTAACATGGATTTCTTCTTGATTGTTATGTTCATCTACAAATTATGTAAGTAGATATGATTTCATTGAAGTATCCTGTTTAAAGCATGAGTTATTGTATTTTGTAGCCCAGAAGTATTATTATTTTCGTCAAGCCGGGATATGTCGAAAATCCTTAGATTTTTTTTGTCGCGCGTGAGTTTTACTGATAGTCCTTTTCAAAAGTTGGCAGGTATGATAATATGTTTCGAGGTTTTTTTAATGCTCAATTCTGTTATTGAGTTGTCACCACCCAAAATACCCTATAACAGCCAATTTCTTTTTATAATATAGTCATGCGCAAACGATCGCGGTCTGTAATAATCGCCGGTTGACATCAATACATTAACCTAGCTGCACTTTGTAATGTTGTTATAAAACATTGTGGTCAATAACGTTATTTTGTAGTTTCGTTTTTTTTTTCCAAAGTTGGCTGCAAATACACAAACACAATGCCATTATAAAACATTGTGGTCAATAATGTTGTTCTTGCTGGCACCCCCCCCCCCCCCCTCTCCGATAGGTTGTTATTTTTATGTTTTCCAATATTGGCTGCAAATTCTGTTTAATAATGCCTCACAGACATACTATATGAAACGTCAAAAACAAGACCTATAGGCCGATAGGTCTAATACAAAACATTGTCATATCTATTTTGCAGGTGTTCATGTAAATGCCAATTTGCGTTTCGAAGGTTTTGTAATGCTCATTTCTGTTATTGAGTTGTCACCACCCAAAATAACCTATAACCAAGGCAGCCAATTTGTTTTTATAATATAGTCATGCACAAACGATCGCGGTCTGTAACTTTCCTATTAAATGCAACAACCAAATTATATATATCAACAACGTAAAACACTCACCGATAGATCCCGAATGCCGTATTATTCCACATGTACATGAAAAAGCACTAATTTTCAACCGCACGTTAGCTCACATCACAAGAAACGGAATTTATTTGAATGCAAAAACTTCAGGAATTCAACACTTTTATCACAATTCGCCAACACAATCGAGCACACGACACTGCTAATATCAAAATCTTGCTCTATAGGTAATTCAGGGATTAATAATTATTCAAATTACGGTTACAAAACTCAAATCTGGTGAAGAAAAAAATGGATCGCTGAGACTGGACAGTGCTTCTTTAATATTGTCTCTGGGGATGAGTAGCATACCTTATAATCAAGTAATTGAAGTCCAGCTCCTTTAAGAAATATAACATCAATTGTGCTGCTTCCGTTGTAGGCAAAGTACGTCTTGTCAGATTTGCTGTTGACAAGAGTGAATCCCTCTTCCTCCAATGTTTGAAGCAATTCATGACCTCGAAATTCATTGTTGACATATGAATCAGCTGACTCCCAGCAATCAAAGCGAGTCAATATCGATACGTGACATGACTCCCGGCAACCAAAGCGAGTCAATATCGATACGTGCCGTGACATCACGGTGGCGTCACTGATATCCCTAAAGACCCACTAGACGCGGCTGTATCGCAATCTACAGTTCAACCGGTTTATAAGATTCGTTATGGATGGAAGTAATATATTTGCTGAAGCCTTAATGTGTTCACTGAAAATGCCGTCAGGACCCGGAGCTTTCCCATCTTTTAATATGAATATTGTGTCAGAGACTTCATTTTGTGAGAATAAAATGATGCTTCTCCTGTCTGCTTCCACGTACTTTCTTGAATAGGCTGTTAGGGATCTTTGTTGATTTAGGATGCTTGAGAAGTGTTCCTCCCAAGTGTTCATATCTATTTTTCCAGTTGTTTGTACTTTACATGGTCTTATGCTAAGAACGGGTCCTTTTTTGGCATCGTCCGCCATCTTCATTGCTTCACGTTCAATGTATTCGTTTCTAGAAGTCTTCAGTAGTTCTTTGTATTTTCTTCTGAGCAGACTGTATTTAGTTAAATCTTCTTTATTCAGTGTTGTTTTCGCAACTTGAAGAGCCTTTAGAACTTGTTGTCTTTCCAGATAGCAGGACTGATTGAACCATTTTTTTTTGATTTTCATGGAGATTTTGTGATGAAGGCAGATTTGAAGATGTCTTCTAATACAGAAGCTGCGTTATCCAATTCATTTTTCATTAATTTGTGGTTTAAGTCAATAATTTTCTCTGTGCTATGTAGGAGAACATTCTCATTAAGTTTTCGGGTTATAGGTTTCGTAACGATTGGTGCATTCCCTGAATGAGAAAGAACATCCAAGTCAAAGATCGCTGAGACTGGACAGTGCTTCTTTAATATTGTCTCTGGGGATGAGTAGCATACCTTATAATCAAGTAATTTAAGTCCAGCTCCTTTAAAAAATATAACATCAATTGTGCTGCTTCCGTTGTAGGCAAAGTACGTCTTGTCAGATTTGCTGTTGACAAGAGTGAATCCCTCTTCCTCCAATGTTTGAAGCAATTCATGACCTCGAAATTCATTGTTGTCTATCCTGCAATTTAAGTCTCCAGCTATGATTACATTATTTTCTTGATTCACCTTCGATAAAGCAATCATTAGGATATTTAATACATCTTCCATTGCTGAAGTTGGATCGACGTATAATCCTATTACCGATAAATTGTTAGATTCCATTATGATAAATGTTCTTATCTCTATAAGGGTCATTCCATTGTTACTGGTGTGACAAATATTTACTTATATTGACTGTAACACTTGATACTATGCCAAATTCATATCCCATAAGCAGTTGAAAAAGTTATGGTAGATAACTCTACTTACATAGTTGTTGATTCATAATTATGAAATCCATATCTTTTGTCAAGGAAAGATAAGAGGGTGAAGTTCGAGCGTTACGGGCGTGACAAAATTTTCTACTGGCATTGCGCATTCATATGGTTAATTTAGTAACTCTGTTAATTACTACATTTTGCAATAATGGGACATTTTTTTCTGTTCCTCTAGGCTTTTTAGGACAAGATTACCTTCTTAAAATTTAGATTTGTTTTTATCTAAGGGCGTACAGAATTATTAATGCATGTTACGGGTGTGACAATATTTCTAGCATGATATTTTTTAAATTTTGTTATTATTTTCTCCAAACAACTGAAAATACAACTAAATAAAGATTTAAAAGAAAACAGATAAGGTGACAAAGATTTACTTTTGATTTTTTGCAAAGATATGTCGCTTCGGATCAAAAACAAACTGTCCACGTTTATTGATAACTCTTGTATATTCCACTTTTTGGACAATGATGGAAGTTTTCTCCATAGATACATCTTCCTTCTTAGGCCAGATCCATGAACTCCCACTAGGATGCATATACAGGGTGTTTCAAAACTCGACGGCAAAATTTCGGGAATGGGTTCCTCACAGTAAGATAAGAAACAAATGTTATGACAACATGGGTCTGGAAACGGATACTTCAGGAGTTATTCCCCTTGGCAGGAATGAATGTTAGTACATAAATGTACATTACATGTCCTGTTTGGTGTAAAAGAAATTGCGAAACCAGTTACAAATGGTACATGTAGGCATGTTGTGAATGGAAGTGATGTGCGTCGTATTAAAGACTTTAGCACTCATACATGATATGGGATCGTCTTACGGTTTAGCCGTTGCCGAGAACACGTCTGTTATCTGTGATTAGTGATTGTGTGAAGTGAAGTGTGAGTTTCGGTCTGTTTAACACGTCTGGCATCTGTGATTTGGATTGTGGTTTTCCGTCTGCGTTCGTACGTAACGGAGGTAAGTACGTGAAGGTCATTGAAGTAGCCGTATGTAAGTTGTCCGTGGTTAAGTCATTGTACAGTACTGTACTGTTATTTGTGGTATGCAGGCCGCTCTGACGTGCGCATGTACACTAACACAGAGCTTGCGAGCATGCATTACATGTATGGTTTGGCGGATGGGAATGCTTCGAAGGCACGTCGCTTGTATCGGGAACGATAGAGGAAAGTCGCCAAATATGGAATACCATTTATATTTTTTATGATATTGAAGTAATTGATTGAATTAAAAATGTTTTCAAATGTGTACCATTTCTAGGAATTACTTATACAAAGAATGTCATATAATGCTAAGCTGAATATATTATGTGGAAGTAATTAGAAACATTTTTGTAAGAAAGTTACATTTTACATAATAAACAAGATGGCTCCAAATATGGAATACTTAATGAAGTTCATGAGATTAGTAGTTTATTTACAGAAATCACACACAAATCGCAGCAATCACTTGAGGGACCTTCGACTGGACGATCGACAGACCAGTCTCATCTACACTGAACACCCTATCAGCAGCATAATGATGTTTATCGAACTCACGGTCCAGTAGGTCAAAGAAATAGAACACATCTTCCTTATCAAATCTTTTCACTCTGGTAAAATATGTTCCTGTTGGTGTTCGTAACGATATTTCGTTTCTATGGCGAGATAAAAAGAGTTTTGGCCATTTTTGGCCCGCTATTTCTCGTTCCTTGGAAAACGGATGCGGCATGTTGTTTGCCTGTGCTAGTTGAGATGCAAGTTGTTTCACGTCACTCCTAGAGAGACCAAAAAATCTTGCCTCCATAATTTTCAGGTACTCTACGAGTTGCTTTTCTATATTACTTGGAAGAATCGGACGTTCTCCAAGTGCGGTCTGTACTGCATCCTTGGGTTCAACATCCTTCACGGAATACAGCCTGAACAATGTAGGTCTAGGTACATTGAATTGTTCAGCTGCTTTTTTAAATCCCATTTTCTATTCTCGTACCGCAAAAATAGCTTGTTTCATGTCATCCGGGTTCCACCGTTTCCTCTTACGTCTTTCACCTTACATGACCTAGAAAAATTGTAGAAATACTTTTATAATTGATTATATTCATATAAAATTAAGTGACAGGAATGAGGAGCCAAATTTGGAATACTATTCCATATTGCGGTCCCCATGTATTCCTTATTGGGAACTTTGCCATGTTGATTTCAAGAATGCGCAACGGAAAAGAAAATAAACTTAAGGATTAACAACTACATATAGCTAATAGCGTAGTACATACACTATAATTTGCCTCCTAGGATAAGAATAATAACCGATAATAAAGGCATACAATAATGCAATGAGTACATCCCTCACAAAATCTCAAAGACGGAAGATTCAAACTACAGCAGATAACTAACCAACCAAGCTCAGCAGAGTCGTCTCGCTCAGTGACCTCGGGAATACAATGACGTCACACGCAAGCACTGATAGGAAAGGGAGATCTACCAACCACACAATTCGAAATATTACGGTATTCCATATTAGGCGACTATTCCATATATGGCGACTTTCCTCTACCCCAGGCGCAGACTGCCGGACCGAAAGACATTTGAATCCATCCATCGCCGCCTCTGTGAACAAGGGAGTTTCGCACGTCCACCAGGAACCAGGGGACAGTCAAGCAGTACAACAGTAGAGGAGGAGGAAGCCGTCCTCAACGCTGTGTTTGAACGTCCTCAAGTCGGCACTCGGCGGTTAGGCTTGCAGCGGAATAGGCCACACACGACTATCTGGAGACTGCTACGAGGAAACCTGTTGTATCCGTATCATCTGCAGCGTGTACAAGCCTTGTCGCCTGCGGATTTTCCGGCAAGAGCAACGTTCTGCCGGTGGTACTTACAACAGTGCGGCGTGACGCCGAACTTCGCTGCGTATGTGTTGTTCACAGATGAAGCGACCTTCACAAGAGACGGAATACAGAATTTCCATAATCAGAACAGGTGGAGTGATGCAAATCCGCATGCGATCATCCCATCTTCTCATCAACAGAGGTTCGGCATTAACATCTGGGTAGGCATTGTTGGTGATTCCTTGTTGGGACCGTACGTTCTTCCGCGTAGGCTTACTGGACAGAACTACACGGATTTCTTGCGGACACAATTGCCTGAGTACTTGGACGACCTGCCACTTGCTGTCCGTCAAGCAATGTTTCTCATGCATGATGGTGCTCCCGCACATTTCAGTTTGTTGGCCCGCAGGTACCTGAATACCCATTTCCCTGGGCGCTGGATAGGTCGAGGAGGACCGATTGCATGGCCACCACGCTCTCCGGACTTGAACCCCCTGGACTTCTACCTGTGGGGACACCTTAAGTCACTCGTGTATGAGAATCCTGTTCCTGATGAAGCTACGTTACGTGAGCGCGTAGTGGCCACCTGTCAGGCAGTACGCACTACACCAGGAATTTTTGATCGCATGCGTAATTTCATGCGACGACGAGCGGAGGCTTGTATTCGAGCGGAAGGCCGTCACTTTGAACATTTCCTGTGATACCTGCTGATACGGTGAAAATGTACCAACATGTGAATAAATCTGAAAGTATCAGTTTCCAGACCCATGTTGTCATAACATTTGTTTCTTATCTTACTGTGAGGAACCCATTCCCAAAATTTTGCTGTCGGGTTTTGAAACGCCCTGTATTTCAGTACAAGAGAATCATTTTCTTCATCTAAGTCGAGAACTTCAGCATAATACTGTTTTCTGGTGTTCAGATTCTCACTAACATCCAGATTTACCAATTCAAAATCTCCAACATCAATGTTCTTGCTTTGGGCTGAACTTTTTGCAGAGGTTCCAGCAATACACTGAGGTTCAACATCTTCTAAGGAAACTGTAGTAGACATCTCTCCTCGGTATGTTAATGCTGCTCTTATAACACCCTGCCCGACTGAATGAAAATAGTGAAATTTGTGGAGTTGCGGTATTGGTTTCATACGGTCCCATCTTATGTTCAGACAAGGTTTTTTCTGGCCTTGCTCACTGATTTCCCTAGAGAACGACTAGAACTGTAAAGGCCCTTTTCAGGTGTAAGCCCAGTTTCTATAGGTGTTATGGGCTTGTGTTTCAGTTTTTCTCTGCGTTTTCTTTGTCTTTCGCTATCCCTTAATCTTTTAAGTTTTAAAGCTTTCTTGTTTACCTCCTCATCTAGATGTTTCTTTGCCTTCTCTCATCACTTCCTTATCTCATTTTCTTGCTCCTTCAACAGGTATTTCCCTCATTCTCGTTTGTTATGTTTTAATTTTTCACGATACTTTCTTACTCTTTTAGCAGAAGACATAATGTTGCTTCACCTTGAAAAAAGAAATCTACACTAATGAAAATATTCATTTGGCCTACTTGTTTGAAAATTTAAATATTGTTAAGTTAATAAAATTGTAATGTCACACCCGTAACACTATTTCCTTATGTACATAATTATTTAATTTGAAAAACTTTTATTAAAAGTTGTAGGCTATACACTTAACCTCACTTCTGTGAATTTTTAACTTCCTGTCATAACTGTTTCAGTATATATCAGACTTAATGTATTAAAATGTGTTACGGGTGTGACTAAGTGTTTATAAACATTAATAATGAATAATAATGGTATACTATTACCTCAATTCAATTATTATGTGGTGAAAAAACTCCTCTTCTATAGCTAATCAGCATACAACAATGGCAGTTTAGTTGACAAACATATTTTACGAATACCAGCAAAGCCAATATAGGATCAAAATCATGGTTGAAATTATTAATAAATTAACCAAGTATAATTGTGCTGCTTATCGTAACATGTAGATTTCTATTTAAAAATCCTTTATGACCATGTCCCCTGGAATATTTTAAATAGATTAGCATAAAGAAATACACTTTTTATGCAAAATATTTTTTTTTACATACAAGGTCAGTTGACATGGAATGACCCATAAGTGCATGACAGGACAATAAAAGACAGGGAAAAGAAATGCCTCCGGCCCCCGAAAAATGGGATGTTGATTTATTTAGGGGCTTTGCGACATCGTGGTCATGTAGCCCTATGTACTTGGGTGCGAGGTGAATTTGTCTGATAACCCGTCTTCTTGTGTTGGCTGTATTATACATTTTTACTGATTTTTTATTTAATTTATTTATTTATTTACTTATTTATGTATTTAATTATTTATTTTCTTGTTTATTTGTTTACTTATTTACTTACTTATGTACTTATTTATTCACTTACATATTTATTTACTTATTTACTTACACATTTATTTATTTATTTAATTATTTATTTTCTTATTTGTTTACTTATTTATTTATTTTCTTATTTATTCACTTTTTATTTACTTATTTACTTACATATTTATTTAATTATTTATTTACTTATTTATTCTTTTACATAT